>CM062926.1:8830832-10137616 GCA_031878705.1 Tapirus indicus | reverse complement strand
AGGAGAGGAGGAGGAGGAGAGGAGGAGGGGGAGAGGAGGAGGAGAGGAAGAGGAGGAGGAGGAGGAGGAAGAGGAGGAGGAGAGGATGAGGAGGAGGAGGAGGAGGAGGAGGAGGGGAGGAGGAGGAGGAGGAGGAGGGGAGGAGGAGGAGGAGGAGGAGACGAGGAGGAGGAGGAGAGGAGGAGGAGGAGGAGGAGGAGAGCATGGAGGACCACATTCGCTGGCCGGTTTCCTCATCCCAGGGGGACGGGGCTTGGGCTGGTGGCTGGGGGTCCTGAATGTGAGCCGGAGTTACAGGGAAGCAGGAGAGGGCAGGCTACATATCTGGGATCAGGGCTGGGGGTTCAAGGGGGAATCCTGCAGCCTCCTCCCCGCCTCCTCAGTCACTAAGACAAGGATCTCAAACTGGCGCCCCCAGGGCCAAACCCAACTATTGCTCATGTTTCCTTTGGTTCACAAAGTGTTGCAAATATTAGTAGCTGCCAACGTCGAAACATTGGGATATTTCAACACAGCAAACTGTATTTCCAGCTTCTCGTGGAAGACCCAGCCCACCTGGGCCCACGTTCCCCCTTGGCAGCAGCTGTTGGATGGGCAGGCCTGTCCCCAGGGGTGACCCAGGCCCCATCTGCCCCTGGTTGAGGCTTCGTGGGAGGGAGTGAGGGAGAGGGAGACCCACAGGTGCTGGGGCCCCAGGCCTGCTCCTGTCGTCTCCCATCTCAGACCCGCCTTCCGCCGCTGTGGCCACATCACAGCACAGACCCTGGACAGATGCATCCTGGGACGTGTTGGGGTGTGGTTTATGTGGGAACAATCCCCAGGATGTCACCCACATCCTCCTGCAGGGAGGGGAAAAGGCATCGTTAAGGGAAAGCTTGGTCCTGCCGAAAAGGCTTTGAGGGGCAATTAACAGCGGAGAAGACTGAGTCTCCCAAAATGCCTGCACAGGGCCATCAGGAGAAGATTGCTAAGATGCAAGAAACTCAGGACAAAGTAACACCTATAGGTACAGATATGGAGAGAGAAAGCAAATGAGGCAAAATATTAGGAATTGGTGAATCTCCGTTCATTGTACTGTTTACATAACTTTTTTCAAAAAAAATTCATAATGAACATTGGGGAAAATCAATCAAAGTTCTAAAATTAAAGTTAACACAAAATAATAAACCACAAGATGAAAAAACAACAAAGGAATGGAGGAAAAAGTAAATTGAGAATTGGATAACCTGAAAGTTAAATAAACAGAATTTAATTGGACTTAGGAAATTATGTATATTAGATATAAAATATTATATGTATATTTTTGTCCCTTTTAGTTAAAAGCCTGTGTTCTTTTCTGCCCTCCCACAACGTCTTCCTTCTCGTGGATCGGTTCCGTCCCTGACCCCTGGGCCCCAGCTCTGTCCCCCCAGCCCTGGGTGACTTCCCCTCCTGGCTGCCCAGCCCGCCTGGGGGCCTGAGGCTCTGTGTAGGGCTGGCAGGCTCCTGCCTGGCTGCAGAGGCAGGAAGATGAGTCTGCAGTTCTCCGAGCTTGGCTGGACCCCACGGCCGCGGGGAGGGACTGACCCAGCCGCCGGCTGGCAGCCAGGACCCTGACATCTCAGCTTTCCCAGCCCCCATCCCCTGCGCCTTGGCCTCCAAGAGGGGGTGCTGCACCCGGGAGAGCCAGCCTGGCACCCCTGCACATCCTGAGTCACTCACCCACCATGGCTAACCCTCTCTCTCTAGTTTCCACTAACAATCCTGGCGCTGCAGGACTCACCGCCTGCTGGGCGGGCATTCTTCTCCCAGGGGAGAGAACTGAGGCGCACAGGGGCTCAGTCACTCACCCTCAAGTCACACAGTTAATTAAGGGTCAAAATTGGGATTCCCAGCCAGGTGTGTGGCGTGGGGGGGATGTTGACAAAAGACAACAGGGCCCCACATAACTTTGAGGGTCCCAAGAACAGGCAAGTCAGAGGAGGGAATTAGACCCCAGAGACTATTTCCAGAGCCAACCACTTCTCCCGACCGCCCCACCCGGGTCCAGCCTCCATCCGCTCCCTCCTGGACCGTCACAGCGGCCTCCTCCCCGTCTCCCTGCTCCCGTCCCGCCCCCTGCAGTCCTTTCACAGGGAGCCTGTGAACCCCAGTCAGGTTGGGGCCCTCCTGGCTCAGAGCCCTCCCCTGGCTGCACTGCACTCCTGGTAAAAGCAAAGTCCTCACCATGACCCATAACCCATCAGTCACTCCTCTACTGGTCCCCGTGGCCTCTCTGACCTCATCAGCTCCTCCCCCCAACCCCTCACTCACTGGCTCACTCAGTTCCAGCCACACTGGCCTCCCCGCTGTTCCTCCCACACACGGGGTGCTGCCCGGCCCCCAGACTCTGCCGCAGAGTGCAGGTGGGTCCCTCCCTCACCTCCTTTCTTCAGGGCTTTGCTCCAACATCCTCTTGACGAGGCTTTCCTTGGCCACCGGATGTAAAACCACACGTCTCACCTGAAACCACCCCACCCCGCCCTGTTCTCCCCTTTACTTTTTCCGTAACGCTAGCACACATCGCCTCCTGACCTCCTGCACAATTACACACTTATTGGTTATATTATCTCCCTCCCCTCTGGAGTGTCAGCTCCGGCAGGGAGGGACCCTGGCTGTTCCGTGTGTCCCCAGCACTGGGCACGGCGTCTGGCACACAGCAGGTGCTCAGGAAGTATTTGTTGAGTGAATGAATGAAAACCACCCTTGAGAGTTACTATAGCCAGGCCCCTAACAGACGAATCAGGTCCCCGCTCACAGCCCTGGGGACACACAGTAGGCCCACAGGTGGAAAGGGGAGGAACTTGGAGCCAGAAAGCCTAGGTTCAAATCCTAACTCCACCTTTCTCCTTGTGTGACCTCAGGCGAGCAAGTCTCCCTCCCTGGGCCTCACTTGCCCCATCTGTACAATGGGGATAAGAATAGCACTGGCTCAGCAGGGCTGCCCTTTGGATTCAATGGGGTTGTTGTGTGGGATGCTGACTGCATGACCAATTCTGAAAGCTGGTTCCCTTCCTGGAAGGGGGTGGGGTGGGAGGGGCACAGCTGTGTGTTTTCCAACAGCCAACAATGGAACTCTTGTAGGCAGGGGCCCTCAGGCGTGGAAAACACATCCACTCCTATGGGTCCCAGACAAAAGTCCCAGGTCTCGGTGGGGGGTGGGGTGGGATGGGGGGGATGGGGGGGTTTCTAGGGCATTTACATTCTTTGAAGATTGTTGCAACAAGAAATTCTGGTCTGGGAATGTGAGCTCAGTGGGATGGGCTCCTATTTTACCCTTCTCCCTGCAGTGAGCAACTGTGACAGCTGGGAGGTCTCTCCCACCTACAGCTCCTGAGGCTAACGTCGGATAGGCTGAAGACACTCTCTGGGCCACAATGATTGGTTCAGTGGGGTCCAATCAAAGTGAAGCACAGGAATTTGTTTCGTCATTGAAGGAAGAAAGGACTTGAGTTTTGTTTTGCACAGCAGGGATGCACATGTGAGGCCTGGAAATTGCAGTCATCTTGCCACCACAGGAAAAGCCAGCCTGAGGACAAAGTTAATACTGTAGAGGCCCACAAACCAAGAGAAATGATGAGAAACAAAGTCTGCACCCTGATCAAACCATGCCTGATCTCCCTCTGGAATTTTCAGCTCTGCAATCTAAAAATTTGACTAGTTTGAGTTAATTTTAATGAGGTTTCCTGTTATTTGTAACCAAGAACCACCAAACTGGTATACAGAGAAGTTTGGTGGACCCAGCATCACTGCACTTTCACTGGGATATGTCATATGATTTTTACTTAGTTTGAGCTAAAGCATTTCTTTTAGCTTTAATTAGTTCAAGCATCTCTAGAGGCCAATAAGTGCTTACCTCGGCCAGGTCAAGGCTCTCTCTCTGTGGGCAAACCTGGGTACCATTTGCCTGGATAGACATCTTTGAAATGGACCTGTTCTCCTTCCCCAGCTCCACCCTGAGAAGGGGCAGTGAGCCAGCAGGACTCGGCAGAGACAGATCCACAGGTGCCTGGGAACTCAACGGTCCTCCCGTCGAAGGTGGTGACGTGTGAGTGCCCAGATGCCCGGCAGGTGCCAGGGGAGAGCGGGTGGTACCCGAAGATGCCCCTCGGGGTCCCACACTTCTGCCCGGGCCCGCAGGAGGAGGGGGAGCAGCGCACAGTGTGGGTGGAAGACTCACAGCGGCAGAACTGCTCACAGTGCCCCCAGCCCAGAAGGCCTCCCAGCCGGGTGGTACCTGTCCCCCACGGAGCAGCCACACTGGGCGGGGGGCACGCAGTTAGTGCCGCTGAGCACAAAGCCCGTGTCGCACTGGCAGCCCTCCTGGCACGGCGTTGGGCAGCTCTCGGGCGGGGCAGGCTCGGCGCAGGAGCTGGGGCACGAGGAGCCGCGCAGCCCAGCCCTGGAGGAACACAGATGGGGGTTAATAATGACCCAAGCATTACTATTCTGGAACATTTCCATCCAGAAGAGGACCAAGGGAGAAGAGGGAGGGTTGAGGGGACCAAGGACAGGTCATAATGACAAAGGGGGGAAGGTGGAGGCATCATGAGGAGGTAATGTGATGGTGATGATAGCAATGGTGATGATGGTGGTGATGGTGATGCTGATGGTGGTGATGATGGAGATAGTGATGGTGATGGTGATGATGACAATGATGGTGGTGATGGTGGTGATAGTGGTGATGGTGATGGTGGTAGTGATGGTGATGACAGTGGTGATGGTGGTAGTGATGGTGATGACGGTGGTGATGGTGATGATGGTGGTGGTGATGATGGTGGTGGTGATGATGGTGGTGATGGTGGTAGTGATGGTGATGACGGTGGTGATGGTGATGATGGTGGTGGTGATGATGGTGATGATGGTGGTGGTGATGATGGTGATGATGGTGGTGATGATGACAGTGATGGTGGTGGTGGTGGTGGTGGTGGTGATGGTGATGACGGTGGTGATGGTGATGATGTGGTGATGGTGATGATGGAGATGGTGGTGGTGGTGATGATGGTGGGGGTGGTGGTGGTGGTGGTGGTGATGATGGTGGTGATCGTGGTGATGGTGATGATGTGGTGATGGTGATGATGGAGATAGTGATGGTGGTGGTGGTGATGATGGTGGGGGTGGTGGTGGTGGTGGTGGTGATGACGATGGTGATCGTGGTGATGGCGATGATGGAGATGACCATGGTGATGAAGGTGGTCTGAGATAACGTCACCTGAGCACTCACTATATGCCAGGTCCTGCTCTATGCTTCTTCTAGATATTATCTCTTATAATTCTTAATATTTTCTTCCTGAATTCACTGAAGAAAACTGAGTAAGCCAGAAACTGTGCAAGGTCACTATTGTCTCATCAATGGAAAGAACTACCTGTAACTGAGCGGTCACCAGGAGCTTGCTTTTCACTCTTGTTTACACCTCCCAGCAAGCCAATGAGACAGTGACTTTCGTCACCCCCTTTCTCTTACAGACAAGGAAACTGAGGCCCAGACAGGTTAAGCGATTTGCCTGAGGTCGAAACCAGGTGATTGGGCTCCCTGGGCCCACACTCCCGCTCGGCAAGACTCACCGGGGAGAGCAGTGCCAACCCTGGTGGCAGACACACCCCCACGCTCGCCGGCCTCGCCGCCCACATCAGCCATCTGCCTGCCTGGCCCACTGGCCTCTGGGTTTTGAGCCCTGAAGGAGCAGCGAGAAACTGCCGGGAGGTGAGGGAGTTGCACACAGCTCAGGACCCTGAGGCGTGAGAAGCTGTGAGGGGCAGCAGACGGGTCAGAGGAGTGGGCGGGTCAGCGCACACCGGCCGGTGCTCAGCCTCGGGCTCGCGCTCATCCCAAAGGCAGCAGGACTCAGAGGGACACGCACCCTGCTGACACTGAGTGACCTCGCACAAGTTACGTAACCTCCTGTGCCTCAGTTTCCTCAACCGTAAATCAGAAGTGACAATAGCTCTTCCCTCGGCAGGTTGCTGTGGGGATGAACGAGCTGATGCCTGTGGCAGGGTCACTCACAGCCGCCGGACGCCCGCGTGCTGCCCGGTCTCAGCCCCTTGCAGATAGCGGGACCGTGACTAACTCTGGCCAAAGAGCTGTAAGTGTGGCTTCCCGGGTGAAGGACTGGAGAGCAGGGTGCACAGGATGGAAGTGAACTTGAACGGTGCCCTGGAGAACACTGTGCAGTTTGTAGGAGAGAGAATAATCCTGGGTCACCTTGGGCCATGGGGATGACTCAACGTGGGTGGCATTGACCTAGGAGGACATCCTGGAGGTGGTGTTGGGCCAGCTGCTGAGATCAGGCTGAGAAAGACCCTCCCCTGGAAACACCCACTCACCAGGGGCCACCAGGTGTCTCCAGGGCCACACTGGGAGGCCACGTCGCTGGCATTCCTGGGCGTAGCTCCCCAGCACGGCACACAACGTCTCCCACGCGCCCCCTGTGGCACAGAGTTCGTGGACACAGTTCTCCACATGGACCCGGGGCCCCATGTCCCGGGCTGCCTGTCCTGTGGGTACAGAGGGGCTAGGCCTGTGGTTGAGCCGTGGGTGTCAGAGAGGCACGTGCTGCCGGAGCCACTGAAGTCATCCCAAGCATCCACGTGAAAGTCCCAGGCCACAGAGGGTGCTGGCGTAGGTCTCAGGCACTGTCACCCAGAGGGCCCGGGACTCGTGAAAGGCCACAGAGAGGCCAGGGGCCGCCTGGACCATGAAGGCCAAGGACGTGGAGAAGGCCCAGAGTGTGCCCCCAGCCAGGGTCAGGGGCAGGCCGGCCTGGGACCCGTTCACCTGGGACAGACACCGGGTTGTATCAGGCAGCCCCGTCCAGACACCAGCCACCCCGGGGCCCTGCCTCTGCCCTGTGATCCACTCTCCACGTGGCACCCAATGAGTTCTTTAAAATCACAGATCAGATCCTGCCCTCCCCGCTCAGAATGCTCCCACGGCTCCCCAGTACCCTCAGATAAACCCAAGCTCCTCACCGTGGCCCGTGCAGCCCCACAAAACTGGCCTCCATCACCCCCTGTCCTCACCTCCTCTCACCACACCCTCGCTCACTCTGTTCCACCTGCACACCAGGCACCATTCCAGCCTCTGGACCTTCCCACAGTTGCTCCCTCTGCCTGGAACCTCCTCCCCCCGTGTCCACAGACCCCTCTCTCATCTCCGGTCCTGCCCCCCTGCCTTCAGGAGTAACCCCCCGCCTCTCTTGCCTCCGTCCCTGTTTTATTTTTTCCCAGAACAAACTGTGTTACCTTCCGACACACTGGAAGTTTACTTCTGTATTGGTTTATTGTCTTTCTCCCAGGGATTTTTGTCTGGTTTTCAACAAAATAAACAAAGTCCCTGCCCGGGGGAACTCTTGTTCTGTCAAGAGGAAGACAGACAGGACACAAAGAGATGATTCATAGAAAAGATGAATCAAGAGACTGACAAATACTTTGAAGGGAAGAAAATGGGGGATGACAATAGAGACTGGGAGGGGTGGCCTCTTTCATGGGGGTGGTCAGGGGGGCTTCTCAGAGGAGGTGACATTTGAGCTGAGACTTGAAGGATGAAAGTGCGTCAGCTATGTGAGCATCTCAAGGAAGAGCCTCAGGCAGAGGGAACAGCCAGTGCAAAGGCCCTGGGGTGGGAGCCTGGCTGGGGTGTCAGAGGAACAGCAGAGCAGTCAACGTGGCTGGAGCAGAGTGAGTGTGGGGAGGAGAAGAGGGCAGAGAGGTGACAGAGGCCCATTTTGTGGGGTCACATAGGCTACAGTTTTACTCCGGGTAAGATGGAGCCGTGGGAGGGCTTTGAGATAGGGCTCATGTGACCTGATTTGGGGTTTTTAAAGATCTTTACTTGGCCTTCCCTGGGGGGTGGGGCACTGCAGGAAAGCTGGTTTGACTTTGCAGTTACGTTTCATTTATTTATCAAACACTATTACGTCCTTACTAAACGCCTGTCCTGAGCAACTTACACCTTAGTCCCCACACACAGGGAGGCACGTGTCACATATTAAGAAATATGTATTTTGTCTTTGACCTCGGTTCTTGGTCCCTGGAACCCCTAAATCCCTCAGAATGTCCGGGGTGACAGGAGCGTCTTTTGTTCTAATGAGGTGACCCCTGGTGGCTCCTGGATGGGGCTGGTCACCAGAAAGACCAAGTTATGATTAGAAGCTTGCTGCTACGATTAGAAGCCTGGAACTTTCAGCCCCGCCCCCATCCTCTGGGGAGGGCGAGGCTAGGGACTGAGGTGAGGATCCATGATCATGCCTACGCGATGAAGCTTCCATAACAACCTGAACGGGCTCTGGAGAGCTTCCGGGTTGGTGAACACATCCATGTGCCAGGCGGGTGACACACCCCCACTCCACGGGGACAGAAGCTCCTGCGCTTGGGACCCTTCTGGACCTCGCCCCACCTACCTCTCCATCTGGCCGTTCATCCTTTGTAACAGCCTCTACGGTAAACCAGGAAATGTAAGTGTTTCCCTGAGTTCTGTGAACCGTTACAGCAAATCGGCAAACCTGAGGAGGGGGCGTGGGGACCCCCAATTTGTAGCCAAGTCAGACAGAAGTGTGGGTAACATAGGGACCCACTACTTGTGACTGACATCTGAGTGGGGCCAGTCTTGAGGACTGAGCCCTGAACCTGTGGGGGGTCTGATGCCAACCCCAGGTGGACGGTGTCAGAACTGAACTGAATCGTACGACCCCCAGCTGGTGTCCACAGAGAATGGAGAATTGCTGGTGGGGGCAGAGAACAGAGTACCATCACCCCTTACTTTACAGATGGGGAGACCAAGGCACAGAGCTGTCAAGCCACTAGGCCAAGGTCCATAGCTAGCAAACGGCACAGAGGGATTCGAACCCAGGCCTCCGGGTCCAGCACCACACACTTCACCGCTTCACCCACTGCCCGCTAGGGCATCGACTGACACCTGGTGGGCCCAACGTCCATTTGTCCCCAACTTGTGGGGCCCAGAAGAAGAGTGTAATCAGAGGCCCACATGTCTTCAAACTGCCAAACTGTCAAACGAAGTATGTTCTCTCCTCCCGCCTTGACACACAGACCTTCCTAAGGACTGAGGCCAGGCGTGAATTTAGAGTTCCTGCATCCTCAGAGCTCCTGGACAGGACGTGCGGCCCCAGGGGAGGCCACCCAGGCACGTCTCCTGTCTTCCCAGCCCTGGCTTTGGCCCATACTTCAAGAGGTCTTGCACACTTGTCCACCCAGCCTGTGCTCCTCAGCCCAGCGTGGTCCCACCCACCTCCGGCAACGGGGCCTCGGTGTGCGCTCATCGGCCGCACGGTCCCTTCTCAGGAGGATGGACCTAGGATGAGGCCACGGAGGGCCCTGGGATGGGCTCAAGGCCTTTTGTGCAAGGAATTCGGCTCCTGGAGCACAGTCTGGAAGGGGGTTGGGGGTTGGCGCAGGCTCCGGGGGGCACTTCCCAGAGGTCCTTGGGGAGGAGGCAGTCAGAGAGGGCCAGAGTGGGCCCTCTGAAGTGCAGGACTGGGGTGGGGCCTCTCCGCCCAGTTCTGCGGGCGACAGAGCCCCAGGACCTCCCTCTCCGACGGGAGTACCCCTGGGCTACCATTTCCAGCCTGGAGTGATTCCTATTCTTTAGCCACCAGGCTTCTCTGAGCCCAGGACTGGAGTGGGCGATGCCTACCTGGACCACCCCAAACTGTCCTCAGCAGTGACAGCCACCATCCTGCCACATCCACGGCCACCTGCTGGGCCCACGTGGCACTCCAGGGCTCCTGACGCCCGACCTCCACCCAGAAGGTGAAGGGGGTGCGGTGAGGCCAGCATGTTCTGGCCAATGCCTCCTGGCCGGGCCCTTAGAACCGATAGTGGGTCCCACTGAAGGTGCACCAGTGGGGGTCTCCATAGAGCCACAGTGTCCTGTAGCACATGGGGTGGCAACCCCAAACACCCCTGCGCTGGTGGCACAGCTCACAGGGCCCGCAGGCGTGAGGGTGGTACTCGAGCTGTCCGGGCCCGCGGCACACGCACTTCCGGTCACGGGTGGCTGTGGGCAGCACCTCGGCGCCCAGGAGGAGGTAGCAGACGCCCGCCTCCAGGACAAAGCCCTCGTGGCAGAAGCAGCCCGCCGTGCACTGGCGGGCGCAGGGTGCTGAGGAGTTCAGGCTGGCATAGGTGGCGGGGCAGGGTGGCCCACAAAAGTCGGAGTAGCTGTTGGCTGGACACGCCACACCTGGGAGAGGGGACAGATGGACTGGAGGCCACCACCTGAAACCCCAGATCCCTCAATCAGAGGGAGAAAAACCTGGGGCAGTTGCAGGGCAGAGAGGGGCAGGGATGGACCACAGGGCGCTCTCCAAACCACCAGTGTTCCCCGTGAATGCTTGCCCTCGACGTGATTTATTAACACCACGTCCACAGGCTACCTAGAAATTGTGGCAAGTGATAAATAATGAGGAGAACTCAGGGTCAAGTGCAGGGAGGTGGGATCAGAAAGGGGCTGTGAGGACCGCTGATTCTGGTTTGAGGTTGGGGTCACCATCCCGGGGAACGGGGCTTGGGATGAGGGGTTCCAATCAGCCAGGAAAGGAGGCATCCTAGCCAGCCAAGGGTGAGGTCCTCGTGGGAAGGTGGAGGGGCACCTACTGCATCCCAGGCTGGCTCGCCACTCGGGCAGGCAACGCCGCGCAGCGTGCAGAGCTCCGCGTAGGCCTCCGGCACGGCACACAGCATGCGGTTGCGCAGGCCGTACTGGCAGAGGTCGAAGACACAGGCCTCCGTGTAGGACGCGGGGTCCTCGTGCCAGTGGCACTCGGCGGAGGGCCTGGAGCGGTTTGCCAGGACTCTGCAGAGTTGCTCCACACGGGTCCTGGCAGCGCCCGGGGCCCCCAGTGTCCTGCCGGCAGCCATGGGACGAGGGGACCCAGCACGGAGGGGACCCAGCACGGCCACCTCCAAGCCTCATGTCCTGCCCCACCGCCTGGCCAGCCCTGCCAGCCCTCCTCTGCCAGCCCCACCAGCCTCTCCCTTCCAGCCTCTGACAGCTCCTGGCACATTTTTATAAACTTTTTATAACCCCAAACCGTAGTAACTAGGGATTTTCATACTGTCGCTCAGCACAGCGTGGTGTTAGAGCGTGGATTCTGGAATCAGCCCTGTTGGCTTCACAACCCAGCTCTGCCACTTGGACAAATCTCTAAATCTGTGCCAGCCAGTACAGTAGCCACCAGCCACCCGTGCTTCTGAGCACTTGCAATGCAGCTAGCGTGACAGAGGAACCAGAGGTTTAAGTTAATTCAAATTAATTTACATTACATTTAAATAGCACGTGAGGTTAGTGGCTGCTGCTCCGTGAGGGGTAGTATTTCCTGCCTCTTTTTGGGAGGAGGTAGGGAGGGGTGTTTAAGGTCAAGGACTCTGGAGCCAGCCTGCCTGGGTTCCAAGTCCCATTTCCTACTGTGGGACCTTGGGCAAATACTTCTTCTGTGCCTCAGTGTCCCCGTCTGTAAGTGGCTGGAATAGTAGTTCCAGGAGCTAAAGAGCGTCAGGGGCCTGTTTCAGCCTGTGTGTCCCCAAGGCACTGCCCGCTTGCCCCCTGTTTGCCCCTAGCCCAGCATGTCCCCCAACCCGGCCTCCCCGGCCCAGTGGCCTCTCACCCAGGCCGGCTGTCCCAGGTCTGCATTGCTGGGGGCGGGCGCCCAGCTGGGGAGGACCTTGTCATCACCCGGCTCGCCATTGAAGTGGCCGCAGAGGCTGCACAGGCAGCCCCGGAACTTGGGCCCCACCTGCACGAACAGCGTGGCACCTGGAGCTGGGTGCCCACCTGCAGGAGCACCTGGCCCTGCTCCCGCCACACGTGGGCCTCGGGGCCCAGCTGCAGCGGGAGGATCACCACCCGGCCGTCCACCTGGGGGCGGGGGAGCTGAGGGTCTGCCCAATGCCATCCACACACCCATCATGACCCCCACAACAGGCATGGGGGGAGGAGGGGAGCGCTAAGGGGCGTCTCCAACTCCACACGTCCAAATCTGAGGTCCAGTCTTACCCCAGACCCCGTCCCCCCACCTTCTCCATCTCAGGCAGCTCCTTCCTTCCAGATGTGGAGGCCCCCAAACCAAGCCATCCTGGAACCTGCCCTCTCTCTCACCCCACATCTGATCCTTTCAAAATATTTCAGAATCCCACCACTTCTCCCCACCCCGACAACCCTCTCCCTCATTCCAGCCACTCTCACTGCGCTGCTGGATTATCTCTCGCATCAGCCTCCTCTTAGTCTACTTGGTCCCCCCATGACCCCAACAGTCCATTCCCCACACGAAGCCAGGGGAACCTCACCCCATTTAAAACTATAACCCCACCCCATACACACGTGCATTCCCAATCTTCCCTTCTTGTTTTATTTTTCCAAGACTTTCTACCATCTGATATATTACATATTTATGTTTTACTGTCTGACTCCCACTATCATAACGTAAGCTCCAGGAGGGAAGGGACCTGTCTGTCTTTTTCTCTGTTGTGTCCCCAGAGCCTAGAACAGGGCCTGCCACAAAGTCGAGGCTCAGTAAAGTTTTGTTGAATGGACGAATGATGGATGATGGATGGATGGATGGATATAAAGATGGGTGAGTGGATGGATGGATGGGAGGATGGTAGATGGAGCAATGAATGGAAGGATGGAGGGATGGATGGATGGTGTGCTATACGCTGGAGATAGTTTGATGCAGGGAAGTTTCAATGAAGGGACGGGTTGATGGTTGATAGATCAGTTGAGGAGTAGAAGGATGGAGGGGTAGAGGGATGGATGCATTAATGAGTGGATGGGAAGGTGGATGGATGGATTGAAGAATGACTGCATGGAAGGATGAAGGGATGGATGGATAATTGAACGGAAGGGTGGTTGTGTGGATTGATGGGTGAGTGGACGGATGGATGCAGCCTGGGCTTAAACGGGTGAGGGTAGGATGAGGGATTGGCCTGGACGGGGCTGAGAGTTGGGCTTACCCTTCCGCCCTCTCGCCTGAACTTGCTGCCCTCATTCCAGGATCACACGGGTCTTCAGCTCCGAGCTGCTCAGCTCCACCTCCACGTGGTACAAGAAGGACACGTGCTGGCTGCAGAAGTTCCTGTTGGAAGCTTCCACACTGAAGGAGAAGCCCCCAGCAATAGGATCTGGCCCGCAGGGATGCGCCAGATGGTAGGTGCAGGTGCCTTGAAAGTGAGCCACAGCGCCATCAAAGGTGAAGTATTGAGGGTCTCGGGTGGCCACGCAGGTGCCTCAAGGGCTCTGGCAGCCCAGCCGGCCACCCTGCAGACCACAGACCTCCCCAACGGGGCACCGAGCTGGGCTGCAGTGGAAATGCCCTGGTCTGTCGCAGCTGCAGCGGCAGCTACATCGGTTCAGCCAGCCAGGTCTCCCACCTGGGGACAGAGGCCAGATGAGCGTCCCCCGCCCAGCCCAGGCCAACCCGAACAGGGCGTGTGGAGGCCGAGGGCCCACAGAAGTAGGGGCCTGGCAGCTGGATCGGGAAGAGCAGAGGCCGAGGGGCTGGCTGGGCATGAGAATGGGCACGAAGGGGATGCTGGGAGTCTACAACACGGGGCGCCTGATGCTCCTGACGGCCCAGAGGGTGCAAACTGTGACACCTGTTTCCCTCAGCTGAAAGCCGGCCCGAAGTTAAGAGCACAGCGTGGGGTCAGAGACACCTGCAGTCCAGACCCGGCTCTGTCCCCGAGAGCCCCGTGCATCTGGTGGTCTGTTTCCTCCCCTGTACTACAGGGGTAGTAAGGGCTGCATGAGGTCAGCCCGGTCATGTGCGTGGGGCCCTTAGCACCCAGCTGGCCCACGGGAACCTGTCGACACCCAGTAGCTAATATTATTACTAACAACATGCTTGGTACATAATGAGATCTCAGAAGAGATTACCTGTTACTATGATGACAGGGTTACACACACAGTAAATGACCAAATCATATTCATTATTATATATCATTAAATACTCAGCGCAGGGGCATGGCCAATACCCAGAACATGCCGGCCGTTACCATCGTCGTCATCATCACCAATTTCCACACAGAGAGACACGTAGTGAATGCCCAAAACGTATCAGCCATTGTTGTTGTTGTTATCATTAAAATGCTTCGCCCAGGCACCGACACAAAGTAAACACCCCACACGTGTTAATTATCACAAGTAGCGGGTGGGAGCTGACACAGGTCAGGACCAACACTGGCCACTGAAAGAGCACCAACAATGATCACGGAGCATTTAGTACAACTTTTGTATTCGTGCTAAATGACTTTAGCTTAGTTGTGATTATTGGTTTTTTACTACTGTTATTTTTGTCATTATTATTATCAAAGTGTTCAGTTGGGGCATTTCGTAGGCACTCAGTAAGTGATGGCTAATCAAAACGACAGTACTAACAGCAGTAATAGTAAGAAGCACTTAGCACACAGTGCTGAGAATAAAGAATGAGCGTAGTAAAAAGTAGTGGTAATACTGGAATCATCAATAACAAAGATGCAAATTGTAACACATTGTGACTCCCCAATCCGCCATCCACACCAGTTGAATATGGGTGTCCTGGATTGCGGGCCCATCCCTGCCATGTTATGGGGGTTCCTGACCCTCAAGATGGTCCGGCTCCCCTCCCAGAAGCAGCCCCCGTCACCCTGTAGGAGCGGCCGCCGTGTGCGCAGCCGCACTGCCCGGGGCGCGCGCACCTGGCCCGAGCCCACAGGTGCGCGTGGTCGCAGGCACCGCCCTCGGCGCAGGCGGGGACGCAGAGACGTGCGGCCGGGTCCAGGCTGAGCTGGCCGCTGCCGTGCTTGGGGCAGGCGGCTGAGCGGGGAGGAGAAAGCGCAGGGCTGAGGAGGCCGGGGATCTGCACGCCCGCCCGGTGCCCCAGCGCCCTGCCCGAGCGCTTCAGGTCCCGGCTCTGTCCCCGACCAGGGTCCTGTTGCTTCAGCTCTCTCGAGCTCAGTCCCTCCATCTCTAAAATGGGCTCTTTAGTGCTGGCCTCAGACTTGTTTTGAGGATTAAGCAGGTTAAAATAAATGAAGTGTGTGGGACAGCCCCTGGCACATCAGGAGCCCAGGATGAATGTGACCTATTGTTGTTCCAGAAAAGCCCCTAGTGCGCCAGCTTTCCTGCCCCTGTGAACACTGACCCACCCTCTCCCTACTCCAAAGCTGCTGAGGGCTCGCCACTGCCTGGGATCAGAGATTCACACCTGGATCTAACATCAGGGGCGCAGGGCGTGGTTTTAGGGGTGTCCTGACCCCCAGGATGGTCCTGTGGGGGCTTTGGTGCCTTTTGGTTGGGCTGAGGGGTGGGGCGCCCCAGAGAACATGCCCTGCCCCCATGGGAACCCGAATGTTCAAACGTCTGCTCCCCAAGCACTAGGGAGCCAGCAACAACTGTGGAGCAGGGGAGGAGAGTGGGGCATTTGGGGACCATCAGAAAGATCTGAACGTGGACCAGGTGTTTCGTGGTATCAGGGAATTACTGTTCATTTTGTCGGGTGTGAGCAAACCATGGCCACTTTTTTTTTTTAAGTCCTGATCCATTAGACAATCATGCTGAAGTATTTACGGGTTTACACGATGTCCGGGATTTGCATTACAAAAGTAAATGAAGTGTGTCGTGGGGTGGAATAAACGAAGTGGCCACAACCTGGCCATTGTTAAGCACTCGTGACACTATTCTCTCCACTTTTGTTTATGTTTGAAAATTTCTATAATAAAGAATTAGAGTAACTAAGATGCTGCTGTAATAAAACTTCTTCCATCCCTGGAGAAAGAAAGTCTTGGGTCCAAGTGTCAGCGATGTCCTTTACTAGCTTTGGACAAGTGACTTTACCTCGATGAGCCTCAGTTTTCCCAACTGTAAAATAGGGATAAATCGGTCACTGTCTCTCGCTCACAGGGTGTTTCTGAGGAGGTGACAGCAGCAAGCACACGGAGCCCTCAGCCCCGTGCCTGGGACAGCGTGGATGCTCCGTAAGTCTTAGAAGTTGTTGGGATTATTATCTTGGCGTCTCTGGGAATGGGAAAGGGGGGCATCTCGGGTCGGGCTCTCTGAGGGTGGAAAAGGATGCCCAGGCCACCTGGCAGGGAGGCAGAGAGGCGCACAAGGAGTCTTAGAGTCAGCCCAGGGGTGGATTAGAATGTCAAGCAGTCAGTAGAATACAGGCCCCGCGGCAGTCAGCAGGCAGCCAGCTGCGGCCTGGGCAGTCCGGAAGTCCCTGCGGTGGCAGGCTTGGGACGTGGTGGGGCCTGGGGCTCTCAGGAGCACAGAGCACCTCCGTACTCCTGAGGCCCGCCTCAGCCAAGACTCACCACAGAAGGAAGAGTTCCTCCAGCGCCCGATGGTGACGCTGGCACCCTGGCACATGGTGGCATATGACTGCAGAGCCGAGCAGAGGACGCGGTCACTGGCCCCAGCGAGACACAGATCACTGATGCAGCTGCGTATGTATGGACCTGGGTTGATTTTGCTGTGGCCGGGGGCAAAGGGCCCCTGGGGGTCCCGCAGGAGCCAGCACCATCTCCTGGCTGACACCACCTGCCCCTCGTGGCTACAGGCGGGACAGGCAGCCCCACAGTCATCCCCACAAGCATTGCTCTCCTCCAGGGGACCATGGGCCCCGGCATCATCCCAGGGGTCGCCGTTGAGGCTCCCGCAGAGCCCACAGGTGTGACCCTCGTAGGACTGTGGCAGGCCGAGGGTGAAGCCCTCGGCGAGGTCTGTGCTGAGCCACAGGCTAAAGTCGGACTGCAGCAGGGAGAGGTACACGACCAGTCTGCCCCCGTCCAAGCTCACAGGGAGGGCTACTGCCTCGCCGTCCACCTGAGGGGCAGACGGAGCAGAGGAAGGTTCAGGAGGACAGGGCCGCGGCTGTTTGGTGAGTGTGCTTGGCACACAGTGGGTGTGCACACGCCTGTGAACTATTTAAGTGAAGGGCCAAAGACAAAACTGTAATAGTGCACGTGTCTTCTTCCATCCTGCTCCACATTCCTTTCTCCTTTCTCTGGACTTCCTGGGGGAACCACCCCTCCAGTCTCCGTCCATGGAGCTCACAGACGGTGAGGACCAGCACAGGACCCAGGCCCGGAAATCGCTAGAACATGACTGGTTCAGAGATGATCGCGTGACTCAAGCCGAGCCAATGAGGGACGGCCCTGGGACTTTGCAGGAAGAGGTCCTCTGTCCAGTGACATTTGCCAAGCCGGTAGCCATCTTTGTCCTCACAGTGTGGGGCAGCACGTGCCTGAAAATGAAGCCACCACAGAGGAAAGTTGAGCCCAGACGTGGAGACAGATTCTGGACATGTTGTTTGAGCACTTGGATCCAGCTATGCCTGAAGCCAGAGGCCTGGAGACTTTTTTTCAGTTATGTAAACTGGTAACTTCCTTCTTTTCTTAAGCTGGTTTGAGAGGCGTTTCTGTTATTTTAAACTGAATGAGTTCTGACCGATATAGACAGAAAAGCGAATATAATCAGAGAATAGAGGTAAAAAGGTGGAAACACTGGAGGGAAAATAATTTTTTTCCTGGGGGTTTTGGTGAGGAGCTGTGATTCCCAGAACCCACGTGGCCCCCGAAGCTGTGTGCTTACCTGAGCCACGCCTGGGCTTTCCCTCTGGAGGTGGACCTGCGTCTCGTTAACCTGGATGGACACCTTCAAGATGAGCGTGACAGGGCTGCTGGACCTGTTCTCCTTCCCCAGCTCCACCCTGAGAAGGGGCAGTGAGCCAGCAGGACTCGGCAGAGACAGATCCACAGGTGCCTGGGAACTCAACGGTCCTCCCGTCGAAGGTGGTGACGTGTGAGTGCCCAGATGCCCGGCAGGTCCCAGGGGAGAACGGGTGGCACCCGAAGATGCCCCTCGGGGTCCCGCACTTCTGCCCGGGCCCGCAGAAGGAGGGGGAGCAGCGCACAGTGTGGGTGGAAGACTCACAGCGGCAGAACTGCTCACAGTGCCCCCAGCCCAGAAGGCCTCCCAGCCGGGTGGTACCTGTCCCCCACGGAGCAGCCACACTGGGCGGGGGACATGCAGTCAGTGCCGCTGAGCACGAAGCCCATGTCACACTGGCAGCCCTCCTGGCACGGCGTTGGGCAGCTCTCGGGCGGGGCAGGCTCGGCGCAGGAGCTGGGGCACGAGGAGCCGCAGAGCTCGTAGTGGCTGTGGGGAAGGCAGGCCAGCCCTGGAGGAACACAAGTCGTTTGTCACAAGGACGTGGATTCACTGCCCCAAGATCAAATTCCGTTCCCTGCTGTCTGCCCAGTGCCCGGTGCAAGGCAAACAACCATGAACGTTTGTTGAAAGAATTGATGAACGTCCTGAAGCCCTCTCGCAACATTCCTTTGTTCAGCTTTGACCGAGCAGCTGCTGTGTGCCAGGGCTCCTTCTAGGGTGGTGGCACAGCAGTGACCGAGCCAGACAGAAATCCCTGTCCCTGTGGAGCAGACATTCTCGAGTGGGGTTGACAACCTGCCCTGTGGGCCCAATCTGGCCTGCCACCCGATGTTGTACAGCCTGCAAGCTACGAATGTGTGGTATGATAACAAATAAATATTTGGCCTTTGTCTCTGGTTCCTAGCACACGGCTCCTAAAACCCTTGAACTCTCCAGAGGAATAAGAGTATCTTTCATATGGTAATGAGATGACTGGAGACTGGGGGCCCCTAGACAGCTTCAGGATGGGGGAGTGGTTGCTAGAAAGACTGAGCCTTGATTAGAAGTTTGGAAGAGAAGAGAGAGCTCCTGGGAAGAGAGAGGGGCTGGAGGTTGAGTTAATCACCAATGGCCAGTGATTTAATCAATCACGCCTATGTGATGAAATCTCCTACAACAACAGGGTTTGGGAAGCATTGTTGGTGAACACATTCACGTGCTGAGAGGGTGGCAGACCCCAACCCCCACTCAGGACCCTCCAGAGCTTGCCCCATGTGCCTCTTCATCTGGCTGTGCATTTGCATCCTTTATAATAAACCAGTAATAGTAAGTCAAGCATTTACTGGAGTTTTGTGAGATGCTCTAGCAAATTATCAAACCTGAAAGAGGGGAAGGGTGTGAGAGCCCCCCGACTTTGTAGCCAAGTTGGACAGACGTGTGAGTCACCTGGGGACTGGCATCTGAAGTGAGGATGTCCTGTGGGACTGAACCTGAAGTCTGTGGAGTCTGACGTTAACTCCACGTAGTTAGTGTCAGAATTTGAACTGAATGGTATGACACCAGCTGGTGGGTGCGGAGTTGGAGAATTGGTTGGTGTAGGGGGGAAAACCCCACACATTTGGTGTCAGAAGTGTGAGTAAAACAGCTCAGAATGGTTTTTACATTTTTAAATGGTTGAGGGAAAAAAATCAAAAGAACAACAAAATTTTGTGAGGTGTGAAAATTATATCAAATTCAACTTTAAGTGTCCATAAATAACACTTTAATGTAACCCAGCTCGTTTCTTTATGTATTGTCTACAGCTGCTTTTGCACTACAACAGAAAAGTAAAGTAGTCATGGAAAAGTGTGTCCCAGAAAGCTTAAAATCTTTATCTGGGCCTTTTTGTAAAACTAGTAACAAATAAAAGAAGATAATGTCAGATTAAGAAGCTGGGTTGTGTAACAAAGAGTGGCTGACCCCATGTGTGGCTTTGAGTACAGTGGACAGAAAGGCCTCCCTGCAGAGGTGACATTTGAGCTGAGACCTGAAAGGTGGGAAGGAGCCAGCCATGTGATATCTGGCCAAGAGCATTCTAGGCAGAGGGAACAGCAAATGCAAAGGCCCTGAGGTAGGAATGAGTCTGGCATCTTCCAGGAAGAGCAGAGAGGCCAGTGTGGTGGAGCCGAGTGAGCTAGAGGGAGAGGGGGTGCAGGAGGTGAGGTGTGGGGGCGGGGGCAGGGATCAAGGAGAGGCAGCACACGAGGTCTCGCAGGAAGATATGTGAAGGTCAAGTTTCATTCCAAGAGCAATGGGGAACCATGGATGGTTTTGATCAGGGGTTTGATGAGATCTGATTTATACTTTTTTTGGGGGGGGGGAAGACCAGCCCTGAGCTAACATCCGTTGCCAATCCTCCCCTTTTTGCTGAGGAAGACTGGCCCTGGGCTAACATCCGTGCCCATCTTCCTCTACTTTATATGGGGCGCCGCCACGGCATGGCTGACAGGCAGTGCGTTGGCGGGCGCCCGGGATCCAAACTCGCGAACCCCCGGCTGCCAAGCGCAGACTAAACCGCTGTGCCACCGGGCGGCCCCTGATTTATACTTTTAAAGGCCTTAAGCCAGGTGCTGGTGACACAATGGTGACCAGGACAGGCCCCACCCCTGTCTTTAGGGGTTTCAAAGATTGGGGGAAAGACAGATATTGGAGGAGAGATTGCTGAGGAGTGGTGTGTGTGTGTGGTGTGTGAGTGTGTGCGTGTGTGTGTGTGTGTGTGTGTGTGTGTGTTGGGGGGTGGTCTCCTAGTCTCAGAATTAGTAAAGAAAGGTAGTAAGGAGGAATGGTCTGGAGCGGGACAGAGGAATGTTCCAGCTCACAGCTCATCTTGATTTGGGCGCCCAGAGTCCTGGGGCGGGGGAGCACCTGCCCCTTCCTGGGCTGTTTCCTGGGTTCTCGCTGCCCGGAACGCTCCCCTTCCGTCACCGTGGCCCCTCCCTTCGCTCCCGCGGCACTTCCCCCTCACCCACCATCCTTGGCCCCGACACATAATCCCCCGTGCCCTTCCCCAGCACTCCGCAGCCGCTGCCCGCCTCATTTTGCTGACATAATCTGTGTATTAATTTGCACCCTTCTGTCTTCTCCACTGGGATGGCAGCCCTATTAGGGCAGGGTTTTGCCTGTTTTGCTCACTATGGTGTCCCCGGCCAAAAACACTGCCCCGCACATACTAGGTGTTCAGTTAACCTTGTCATCGTTACTTCGAAGTGAGTAATGACCGGGCTTGTCTCTGGCTTTGGGTGGAGGGGCGGACCCAGCCCACACACCACCAAGCCTTTATGCTGGCCTTTGGAACATGCACTGGGCTGCTTCCTCCGGACAAAGAGGGGTTTTGTTGGAAGGACATTGGACTCACTTCCTGTCCTGGGAGGGAGAAAGCGCAGAACTGGGTGAGGGAGGAGAGTCACTGGCCTTGGGGTCCTGTGAGCTACCCATCAGGATAAAGTCCCCCTTTACTGAGAGACTTGAGTGCCTCGCCTGTCACTCAAGGCCCTACTGGCCAGCCCTGGCGCCCGTCCAGCTCTGTCCCTCTCCAGGCTCCCCTCACCCTCTGGCTCCACCGCTGCAGCCCCACCCACTTTCTCCAACTTCTCGCCTCTGGGCAGAAAATGTTCTTTCTTCTTCCTGGAACATTTGCCTTCTCCTTGTTTACCTGTCTGACTTTGACTTGTCATTCAGCCCTAAGCTCAGGTGTCCCCTGCTCTGGGAAACTTTCCCTGACTTCCCAAGCTGGCCCAGACACCTCCCCTGGCCTCCCACAGACCCCGAAGTCCCTCATCTGAGCCCCCATCAGTCTGCCTGAGCATCCCTATCACAGCCCGACCGCCCCAGATTGCTGCTGTCTGAGCCCAGCTTAGTCTCCCTGGTGGAATGTGGGTTCCATGGAACAGTCTGGGCCTTTCTCCATCTCTGCTATGTCCCCAGCATCAGCCTGTGCAAGGTCAGGCCCAGAGTGTGCCCCCCGCCCCGCCAACTCCCTAGCCATGTGGCCTTGAGCCAGACCCCTCCCTCTGTGCCTCAGTGTCCACCCCTCATCTGTGGAATTGTCACACTCACACTAAAGGGATGAAGAGGTGGCTGGGCCTCCCCACAGCTGCCTGGCCCAGGTCCTCCCCAGGAGAGGCTGACCCAGGGCTCTGAGACAATCTCTGTCACCAACAGGTCTCCAGGGTGCAGATCCTGTGGTCCTGACCTGGGGACAGAGTGACATTAGTGCAGTGTCCTTCCCTAACATGAAGATTATAAATCTGTCGAATAATGACAGCTGCTACTTGATTCACTGCACTCCCTGTGTCACCAGGAACTGTTAATCTATTTGATTCTCCAAAAACCGCACCAGCTAGGCACAACTGTCATTTGTTTTGGTTAAAGGGGAAACTGAAGCATGGAGAGAGGGTAAGTCACTCCTCTGAGAGCACACAGCTCGGAAGTGGTGCTGCTGGCCTTCTGACCGGGGCAGACTGACCCGGGGATCCGTGTTCTCAACCCCAAGGCCATATGGGTAAGTTGGGCAATTCCTGCTTTTAAGAAAATGAAATAGAATAGAAAAGAATGGGATGGAAAGTGTTTGAGTGCAGGCTCCCATTTGGTGACGCTCTGTATTATGTGAACACATATATTGGTGTGGCTTAATAATGGCCTAATCCCTGGATCCTGTGACTATGTTACATCACGTGGCAAAAGGGACTTTGGAGATGCGATTAAGGTTATGGACCTTGAGATGGGGGAGATTACCCAGATGGGCCCAATGTAATCACACGGGCTTTTAACCCGTGGAAGAAGGAGGCTGTAGAGTTAGTCAGAAAGAGGTGGGAGGGATCTGAAGCATGACAGGGGCTGGACCCGCTAATAGTGGCTTTGAAGATGGAGGAAGGGCCACAAGCCAAGGAGTGTGGGTGGTCTCTGGAAGCAGAGAATGGCCCTCAGCTTACAGCCAGCATAGAAACAGGGGCCTCAGTCCTACAACCGCCAGGAAGTGAATTCGCCAACAGTCTGAATGAGCGAGACAACGATTCTCCCCTGGAGCCTCCGGAAGGGCCCGCAGCCGTGCAGCACCCTGGTTTTAGCCTCATGAGAGCCGCGTTGGAATTCTGACCTACAGAACCGGAAAATCATAAATTTGTGCTGTTTTGAGCCACTGAGTTTGTGGTAATATGTTACAGCAGCCATAGAAAACTAATACAATTGGGTCCCCAAACGAACTGTATTTCATACTGTGGGCCTCCATCGGAAATATTTGAAAGATTGCCTAATGCTCTTGACAAAGACAGCAGGACAGGGACGGGAGAGAGTACCTCTGTCCTCTGGGCACCAGCCAGGACCCACTGCCCACTGCTAACCTCATCCCAGCCTCCGCCCAGCAAGCTCCGCAGGGGCAGAGCCTGGGGTCAGGTAGAAGCCAACTGGAGAATCACGTTCCCCAGCTACAGTGAGTGGTTTGAGCAGGAGCCAGTGACAGCCACTGAGACACAGGGGGGCTTATGTGGGGGCTTCCAGGACCTGAGGGTCTCTCCTTCCTGCTGGGCTGAAACCTGAGTGTCTGAGGCTCTGGAGCTGCTCTTCCCAGGGTGAGACTGTCCGGACCAGGGGCTGACAGGATAGGAAGCAGTAAACCAGGGCCGATGACACTGTTCAAATGCTGGATCAAGCCAGGCCTGAAGCAGTTACTCTCAAATCATTAATCACACAAGCCAACAAGATGAGCCAATTTGATTTTCTGTAACTAGCAAGAAGAATCCCGGCTGGTAGAGAGGAAGGCAGGGCACGTGTCCTGAGAATCAGTAGTCTCCACTCACCACAGTCCACCAGGTGTCTCCAGGGCCGCACCAGGAGGCCATGCCACTGGCACTGCTGGGCGTAGCTCCCCAGCACCGCACACAAGATCTCCCGTGAGCTTCCAGTGGCACAGAGGTCGTGGATGCAGTTCTCCACATGGACTTGGGCCTCGGCTGGCTCATCACGGGCCTGGAAGAGCCCATCTGGGGCCCTCAGCAGCCCACAGAAGGCCAGGGACTGGTACGGCCCTCCCTGTCGTGTGGACACACAAGGGTGGGGCCCGTGATGGCGTGGCTGGCTGGGGAGCCCGGGGCCTTCCAGCTGAGTGCAAAGGCCTCGGTGTCGGGCAGCAGGGAGCCATCCAAGCCACCGAAGTCACTCCAGCGGTCCCTGTGGAAGTCCCTCCCAAGGCCGCAGAGGGCACCGGCGTAGGTGTCAGGCACCATGACAGATATGTGGTGGCGCCAGTCAAAGGAGACCAAGAGGCCCGTGTTGGTGTGCAGCACGGCCCCAGAGCCGCTGAAGGACACACGCACGTGGCCATCAGCCAGGTGTAGGGGCAGGTGGGCCTGAGTGCATTGACCTGGAGACACAGGTGGGGCCGCATCCACATCAGACACCCACAGGTGGGCCCTGACTCCCTCAGAACCCTGGGGATGGGGCCCTGTCCTCCTCGGACTTCCGGTCCCAGCCCCCGCCCAAGCTCAGCTGTACCATCCCGGGAGTCTGGGCCTGCATGGTCACCTTCACCCCGTGGGCATCTGCCTCGACCCGCCGAGCCCCCATCACACTGGCCTTGGGGCTCAGGTACTCGTTGTCCACCCAGACGGTAAACGCCGGTGCCCCCAGGCCGGCGCGGCAGGTGCGGCAGGCGCGGCAGGCCCCTTGGGTCGTGAAGGTGGCGCCGTCACAGGTGCGGTAGTGGGGTCGCCTGACACCCAGCTGCCGCCTCCTGGGACTCCGCAGCGCCAGACCCCCGCACGCAGGCGGCATGTGGCCCGGCTCCGCACGCCCTGGGGCTGCAGCCAGGCTGCCTCCCGGCACTCGCGCGGCTCGCGACAGTCGGGGCTCAGCTCTCGAGCCCCCAGGGGCAGGACGTGGCCCTGCCAGGGGCAGCCACAGAAGGCCGGGGACACACAAGCCCCACCACTGTGCAGGTAGCTGGCGGCGCACATGCAGCCCTCGAGACACGGGCTGTGGCAGGCCAGAGGCACCTCCTCATGTGGGCAGCCGGCCCCACAGACGGAGGCACACGTCTCCCAGTGGCTGTTTTCAGGGCAGGATTGTTCTGGAACAAGCAGAGAGAAAGAGATATCAAACCCAAGCATTGGATTCAAGACATTCTCTCACACCCTCCACGTCCCCACCCAGGTAGGGCCATGACACCTCAGAGCCCCAGAACTGTGCTTTCCTCAGAAGCCCTGCCTCCATACACACACACACACACACACACACACGCACAGGGTAGGGCTGTGACCTCTGACACCCCAGGACAGGGCCAGATGTTTTTGTGCAATTCACAGCCTGTGCAACTGTACTCAGTGGTCTTGGACCCAGCTCCCACCCTCCTCTTTACTATCTCCCTCCAGCTCACTGCAGAAGCCAGGACCACGCCAGCTGCCCACAGGGATGTCAATAGCTTGACAGTCCCGGGCAAAGGCGGCCAGCGCCTGACAGAGGACAGCCAGGCTCTCATTGGCTGCACACAGCTCCTCGACACAGCTGTCCACAAATGGGCCCACAGGGAGGGTCCAGGCACAGGCTGCAAAGGGGCCTGTCAGCTCTGAGAGCTGCCCACAGGCCTTGGGGCCCTCAGGTGGGCCGGGCAGCTGGGCCAGTCTGAGCTGCAGGCCCCCCCGTTCCTGCCAGCTGATCCAGAACGGCCCTGGCTCCAGTTGGGGCATTCCCAGAGGGGTCAGGGCCTCGGGCCCACACAGGCCCCTGGTGACAGTGACCTCGGCTTCTGGTACCACGAGTTCTGGATGTCCATCCCGGATCCACAGTTCGAGGCCCGTGTCCATGGCCAGGCGGGTGGCTGAGTCCCGTGCATGGACAGCAAGCCCAGCCTCGGGGATGGAGGGGGCAGAGGGAGCAGACGCCCATTCACCTGTGGGGATAGGACACAGCCCTGGAGTCGGGGGGCCTGGGCACAGGTTCAGCTCTGGGGGCAGGCTCCCAGGGGGAGGCATTTGGGGTGGAAATGCATGTGTCAGGAGAAAGGAGGTGAGGGTCAGTAATGGGGGACACTCTTGAGGGGAGAGGGGAAGACAAGGGTATTTATAGCAAAAAACCTGGAAGGGTCGCCCAAGGGAGTGGGTGAAGATGGGGAAGAGAGGAGGGCGGGCCGAGCCCTGGCCCTCAGCAGGTGGAGTGGGGCTGGTGAGGAGGCCCAGCTGGACAGGAGGGAGGACCACCAGGAGCCTGGGGTCCCGGACGTTGGAAGAAAGTGCTTCATGGAGGAGAGAGGGGTCGGGTGGTCTAAAGTCCGGATGGTCAAGCAGGATGTGGACTGAGGATGGACCACTGAACTGGGGGGACCTGGTCAAGAGTGGTGGCCTGAAGTTGAAGGGACTAGAGAGGCCTCACAAGAGAACGAAAGGAGGGACGGAGGCAGCGAACACAGCTCCTGGGGGGCCCTTTGCTGTGATGAGAATCTAAGGAAGGGGGTGATAGCTGGAGGGGACGAGGGCTGAGGGATGAATCATAGCCTGTTGCAATGTGGTGACAGGATCCAGTAGAAAGGGGCAGATTGACAGTGTGGACTCAGATCAGTGGGGCTCAGACGAGTGTGCATGGGGGTCCCTGAAGGACTGGTGACCCGGACACTGGCCCACCTAGAGCAGTGGGCTGGGCTGGGCCCCAGAAGTTCCATTTCAGACAGGTTCCCGGGTGCTGCTGCCTGCTGCTTTGAGAAGGACTGATGTAGAGGAGAGAGTGGGAAGACTTGGGGAGATCCAGGAACAGTCGCAGGGCGGGGCTGAGCAGGGAGCAAAGCCTGGAAGGCAGAGGGGCTGAGCGGAGTTGCAGGGAGGGTTGGGGAGCTCACGTTGGGAGAGGGGGGCGGCCGCTGACGTTTCCCAGGGAAATAGGAAGCAAGATCATTGCAGCTGAGGGGGAGGTTCCATCTGAGAGAGGAGGAGAAGGTGTGGACTGGCCATCAGGGAGAGGGGCACGTGGTGTACCAGGGAGCTGGTAAGATGGCCCTTCAGGTTCGTGATGACAGGTATGAAGCTGGCCCAGGGTGTTCAGCTGCCTAGGGGTGAGGGCAAGAGGAGAGGGGAGCCTTCTGAAGTGGGGTTTGCCTGGTGAGTGGGAGGGATGGCGCAGGAGGACAGGGTGCAGGCCAGGGGTGGTTACAGAGGGAGCCTGAAATCCATGGGGGAAAGGGATGGGGAAGAAGCAGCAGGGTCAGTGGCTTAGGAGATTGGATGGCGGTGAGGTCAGCCGGCGGCTGGAGTCAGGAACTAAGGGTGGGAGCCAGAGACTGGGTTGCATAACAGAGAAAGGTGTTGGGGGGTGGGGGGGACGTTGAGACCCTGGAGAGCTGCACTGAGCCCAGTGAGAGGCCTGCAGTCAGGACCAGACCGTGGAGGGCTCCTTCTTTCCTGTCCCTCTGTCTGCCTCAGGCGAGTCCACCAAGCAATTCACCATCTACCCACCATTTGTCCACCTGTCTGTCTGCTGACTTCTGTCTCGCCACCTCTTCTGTTCCTCCCAATACCATTCTTTCTGTTTCTCTCTCAACCTGTCCATCTGCCTGTCCACCTGCCTAGCCATCCTATCTTGCTGTTCACCCGTCTGACTATCCGTCTTCTTGTCCATCTCTCTGCCTGTCATTCTTTCCGTCTGCTTGTCCCCCGGTATCGGGGCTCACCGGCCCAGCCCCACCTCTGCGCGGACGCCAGGAAGCAGGGCCAGGACAAAGTGGCAAGGCCGGAGCCGTAGCTGCTGTCCCGAGAGAGTGTGCAGACGGCCCTGGGGGCCCAGGAGGCAGGAGGGGCCGTGAGGGGCCCGGCAGCCTGGAAAGCGCGTGCGGGCGCTCACTACTGACCCTCCTGGCAGCCCTCCAGCCAGCAGTGCACCTGGCCCTCCTGTCCACAGAGACACCGGTGGCTACAGGCACCGCTGTTCCAGAAAGAGGCACTGAAGGGCACGAACTGGGCTGTGGGGAGAATGGGGCTGGGGCCCAAGAGGAGGTGACTGGGGTCCTGACTCCTGGGTCTGAGCATGGAGTGGGCTGGGGGCCTGGACCCTTGTCCTGGAGGAGGAGAGGTCTTGGACCTGGGAGCAGGCAGGTCTGGGTGGGGCCCCCCCGCCTCACCGTTGTAGGCACAGCCATTGGGAACCGCAAAGGTGTGGAAGGCCCAGGCCCCGGGATGCCCACGTTGCTGGTGTCTGGCACGTGCAGGGTGTCAGGGCCCTGAGAGCCACGGATGGTTGAAGCAGTCCCTCCGCTGGCCGCTGTTGGAGCCCGCCTAGGGTGTGATGGAGGCTAGGGCCAGTCAGGCCATCTCGCCTCCCTCAGGACACCGGACAGCCTCTGCTGGGTCCCCACCCACCTGGGCCACGACGCCCCCCAGGCTATTGTGGGGGCTCCCGCTGCTGGCCATGCCCGTGGTCCACTGGATGTCCTTGTAGAGAAACAGTGCCCAGGAGGTGCCGTTGGTCATGGCCAGCACCACCTGGAAGGTGTTCACCTGCAGGGGGAGAGTGCGGGGGGAGCTGCTGCGTCCTGGGCTGGCCCAGGAGCACCCGCGAGCCCCCTCGTGGCCCACTCCTCGGCCGGGCTCTGTCTGCTCCCTGGAGCTGGCTTCTTCCCGGCTCTCCTGCCTTCCCAGCCCCCTGTCCAGGTCCGCCCCCCACAGGGCCCATGTCTGCCTTCCTCTCGCTTTCCCTCTGTCTCCGTGTTTCTATTTCTCTTCATCTGCCTCCTCTCTCCTGCCACCATTTATCCTTTTCTTTCTCTTTTTCTGTCTCCCCCATCTGGTTGTCTCCTACCCTCGCTGTCTCTCTGTCTTCTCCATCTCTCTCCTGGTCTGTGTCTTTCCCTCTCTCTCTCACCCATTGTCTCTCTCACTCTGTCTCCCCTCTGTCTCTCTATCTCTCCTCGTCTCCCTCTGTCCCTGTCTCTCTCCCTCAGGGTGTCTCCCACTTACCCAGGAACCAGACCCTTCTTCCCTGGAGTCTGGGCCAGCCTGGGCCCGTCTCCCCCACCTCCTTCCTCACCTGGGGGCCAAGGGCCCCATAAGAGGGAATCCGGTCCCAGGTGGCCACGAGCAGGGCACGCGAGGTGGGAGGGGCACGGGGGAAGGCATAGGCCAGATCTTGGGCCGCCTACAGCAGCAGCTCGGGCCGGCCCGGTACCACATGTGGTCCCCACTCCATGTGGACCCATCCGCCCAGAACAGGGCTGCAAAGGCCTGGCCCATCTCCAAGGGAAATGCCTCAGGCGTGAACAGGGCCACAGGCTCCCCGAAGGACACCAGCCCGTTGGTGCAGACCTGGGGGAGGCAGGGAAGGAAGACACGGGCAGAGGGGTGTCGTCAGGTCAGGGATCAGAGGAGGGACAGGGCACAGGTCCCAGACAGAGCAGACGGTTAAAGGAGGAAGGAGCAGATGCAGACAGAGTCAGTCGGGGCCGGGTCAGGAAGAAGGTAGGACCAGGGACCCAAGGTCAGGGGTCAGGGCACTCACCTAGGCCGTCCTGTGTGTGACCCCAAAGCAGGTGAAGGGCTCCAGCAGCCGCAGCTCCTCAGAGAAGTCGTCGTCCTGCGCAGGGAGGGCCTCATCCCCGTGCTCCAGCCCTTGGGGGTACAGGAGCGAGGCTGGGGACATCAAGACCACTGACTGAGGCTCCCCCAGCCCCACTACGGTGGGGCTGTGACCTCTCAGACTCTCCCAGGGAGGAGTCACGTCCCCTCAGTCCTCAAGAGCAGGGTCAGGTCTCCAATGTTCTCCAGGGTGGGGCCACGGACCCCCAGACTCTTGGGGCCCTCCCTGCCTGCGCCCATAGTCCTGACCCCTCACCAGGCTAGGGAGCGTGTCCAGCCTCACCTCTGATCTCCTTGCTGCAAGTCGCTTGGTTCTGCAGGAGGGGAGAGGTGTCAGCTAAGGGCTGGGGTCCGCCCTCCACAGCTGACTCCCTTCCAGCCCCCTGATCCCGCTCACCCACCAGCAGTAGCCAGAACATCGCCATGGCGGCCCCGTGTATCGAGCGGCTGCACTGACTTATACCCGGGGCTGAGGTGGGGGCTGGGGGGCCTGTCACTCAGCTCCACCAGCCCATTGTTCATGGGTCCAGGGAAGCTCCCTGGGATCCTGGTTCTCATCCGGTCTGGCTGAGGCTGGGCTGGGCCTGCAGGTGGGGCGTGGGGCGCGGGGGGAGAGACGAGAGAGGTGGCTTCCAGGGCTTTCCAGGTGGGCAGGGCGACCACAGGCAGCCAGGCCTGGGAGGAGGTCCCACCCCGTTAGCAGGTCAAGCAACCCACAGATGGGGACACTGGCGTTCCGCTGCTGCTGCAGAGCCAACGAGGCCGAGCGCCTCTCCTGGGGACCGCTCTCTCCCCAGCAGGTTGAAGGTTGACTCACAGCCTCCCGGGACCTGAGTGAGCACGTGCGGAGGGGGTGGTCGGGATGTGCAGCTGGGGAGAACAAGGGGCTCCGGGCCAGCCCAGGGGCCCAGAGGGGGCGTCTGCAGAGAATGGTGGGGGATACTGTGGTAGGAACTCACTGTTGGGTGTTTGGGAGCATGACAGGGGGAACATCCTGACAAGGGAGAGATTCACCGGGAAAGGTGAATGAGGACTGTGTAAAGGGGAACAGACTGTGCCCCTGTGGAGATCGTGGGGGCTGCCCCAGCAGAGGAGGTGCAGAGTTAGGCAGTGAGGATGCCATCTTCAAAGTGGGGGTCCCCAAGGCACTGCTCTGGCTCCCCAAAACTCAAGCCAGCCCTTCACACAGTCAACCAGGTGGGACAGAGGGGCGCTGGGCCGGGCCCTGATTTGATGTACAGGCTCCCTCCCACCCCAGCGTGAGTGAGGGGCCCCTCACGCCACCCCCCGCCTCAGGAATCCTTGGTTAAGGCCTCCATCTCCATTCCCAGAAGACCCCCAGCGTCTGGAGACACAGGCTTCCCTGGGGGCCCAGGGAACACCAGGGGGCAGCAGCCAAACCTGGTCAGCAGGTGGGGGCTGGCAGTGCGGGCTCCATACCCTTCCCCGAGGTGCTCTGTCATGGACCCCTCAGATGTGCCACCCTGAGCAGATTCACAGCCCTTCCTCCTGGCTTGCATGAGGACTCAACCGGCATTTCCCAAAGTGTGGCCCACAGGCCGCCAGTACAGGAATCCCAGGAGCATACAGGAGGGCAACGAAGGAGCATTCGTTACTATTTTACTGGCGGTTGTTTATCTAATAATTTTTATTTATATTGAAAAAAGTATGCCACTGTCACATGAAACCCACAGTTTCATAAACATTACCATTAAAGTCAAGGCTAAGAGGAAAAAAAGAGAAAGACAAAAAGAAAGAAAAGGGGCAAGAGATGATGTGAATAAAATAATAACCCAAGCGCTACCAGTGGTGTTTGCTCCTGGTCAGTCTCCCCGAAGACGGCCCCGTGAGGACAGGGACATCGTCTGTGTGGTCTCAAGCTGCGTCCCCAGTGCTTAGAACAGTGCTGCTTGGCGCATAATTGCTTGCTCCATAAATATTGGTAGAATGAAGGAGTCAATAGTAGAAATTAGGAAAGCCACACTCAGAAGTCCAATGTGGGGAAACACTGAGGTGACACACACAAAACTCTGTGTGGTGCCCGGCACAAGGGAAGGGCTCAAAACACATGCATGGATGTGCTTATCATTATAAAAATTATGATGATTTAGAGGTGCAACAAATAGGTATTCTGGCCAAATGTTAAAATCAAGATATGCCCAGAGCTGACTATCACCATCTTAGAATGAACTTCTGAGACATAAAAACAAACCTGAAAATGTATTAAAAATTTATGACTGTCACAATTTCATTATCCCCAATTATAACAGGCAAAGCTTTCAGGTTGAACACTTTCTCGAGAGGTAATTTCTCCACTTTGTCAGCAGCCAACGTGCTCCCACAGTCAATAGGTCCCATGCAGGTTCTAAAACATGGCCCGAATTTTTTTGACAGGCCGAGAGGTGGGGTCTGTCTCCGTCGCCTCTCTTTGGGTCTGGGCAGGTTTGTGACTGTTCAATAGATAGAGCAGAGCAGAAGCGAGGCTGGGGTGTACAGGCAGTGTTTGCCGGAATGCTCACTCTGGAGCCCTGAGCCACCATGTAAGAAGTCCAAATGTCCTGAGGCAGCCATGCTGGAAGCAAGCCCAAGCCACTTGGACAATGAGTTGGGAGTCCCAGCCGAGCCCAGCCTCGGGGCCTTCCAGCCCAGGCACCAGACTTGCAAGTAACAAAAGCTCCCTATTGCAGCCCCTGTCCACCAAGTCACCACCTTTCAGGTCTTCCAGCTGAGGACTGGACATCATGGAGCAGAGATAAGCTGTGCCCACTGCTCCCCGTCCAACTTTCCGAGCCGCAGACTCCACGAGCATGATAAAATGGTAGCTCTTTCCCACCGCTGAGTTTGGGGCGCTTTCCTACGCAGCAAGAGAACGGAAAGAGGTGCTCCCTTAATGACTGCAGTCCTTCTAGAGTATGTCTCCTTCTGCAGAAACTAGAATCCATTTCCCCGCTAACACCACTATTTGAACATTCACAGTCATTATTTCTGAATATAAAATTCATGGCCCTCCCAATCATTGTTAATCACGGCGGCATTTTACTTGCAGAACCACCATTGTGAAAGGATTCCTGTCCGTTCCTCCTTCAACTCGACTGGGCGAATGCCAACTTACAGAGCACACGCGTAGCTTTCCATTCCAAGTTACATCCAGAGGGCTTTCTATATTTGAAAGTGAATATTCAGATAGAAACGCTGCCTGCAAATGCAGAGCCTTCTGTGTTCCTGATGTCACATTCATTAGAGAAGGCGAGCCAAGTACTTCTGACTCGGAGACAGACAGCGATGACATGGAAGAGTCTGGATGTCCAGCCTTTCCGAAGACCAAGATCCTAGCAGAACTTCAAAGCAACCCTGGGGTTGTCATTATTGTTTTTCTAACATCTGCTCCTTGGGGTGGGTGGCAAGGTTGGTGGGAGCAGGAAGAGAAACTGAGGCTCACTGCAACAAACAAAGGAAACTGACGGGTGGCTGCTGAGTGAATCACAACCCCCCCCCCCGCCCTCTCCAAGGGAGCAATGACGCTGGCAGAACCCAGAGTGGCCCCTGGGGTGACATTTTCCCAGCAGACTGCCCACTGGCTTTTAAGGTCCAAACTCCTGCCAGATCCCCCAGAATAGGGTTGCATCACTCAGATGGCCCAGGGCAGGGCCACACCCTCTTCAGTCCCCCCAGAGCAGGCTCACATCTGCTCAGACCGGCCCCTTGCCCCCCAGAGTGAGCTGTGTCCCCTCAGACCCTCCAGGACACGGTCGTATCTGCTCAGAACCCCCAGGGTGGGCCGTGCGCTCTCAGAGTCCCCGAACTTCATCAAACACATGTATAGTCCATTTTTCAGTTGACAGGTGCAAAGGAAAATTTACAGTCACGTCCTGGTCACTCAGTTTGTTTCTGACAAAGCAACATGTACGTCTCAGAGGGAATGGGGAGGACAGCGCAGCCACACGCAGACCTTTGGAAAAACTGCGTGGAGCTCTGCAAACGAGACGTGGGGCTGGGGGGCTCCCGACGGACAAAGCGATGGTGGGGATTAACTGACCTAAGGGTTTGGTGTCCAGGAAGGGATGCTGGGAACATTTTCCAAGTGGATAGTCTGTACATTATTCAAAGGCACTTTCCTTGTCTATTTATGTTTTAGGGAATTGCTTGGGGCTTGATCTACACGTTATAATTTTTATCGTTGAAACTCCAGAAACAGGAGCCCAGTGAGTGTTTTCCCCGGCAACACGTGGACTCGTCTAGGCAGGAAACACCTTCATTTCTCCTCATTTAGGGGCAGCAGCGCCCCCTGGTGGCCGCCGGAGCCCCCCCAAGATCTGATGCTCTGGGGAACAGCGTGGGTCCCACGAGGAAGCTGGGACTCAACCTCCAGCCCAGATGAAGGCAGAGCTGGGGGACACAGGCTGAACTCACAGGGCCTGGCACTCCTGTCTCCATCCTACCGGGTCCTGTTGCCTGTGTTGGCCCAAGGTGAATGTCTTTTACTCACTGGGCATCTATATCCATTTCTTCTGGAATCAGTACATTTTCCTTTGGGGGACCAAAGTCATGTGGTTCTTGAGGGTCTAACCTCCCCTCCCCCCAAACCCCATGTAGCAGGTGCACAGTGACTTGATGAGAGATGAGCACATGACCCAAATTTGTCCAAGGAGAACCAGGCTGGGGACTTTTTTTGCTATAGCTATTGGGAAAGAAGCATTCCCTTTCCACTGCAGCTGCTAAGTGGTCCATGGCATATATACCTAGAGTTTGGGGGGTGGGGGGACATCACTGTCTCTTTTTGTAGGAGAGGCTGCTTGGAAATGCAGCTGACACAGAGAAAAACAGATTTGAAAGAGAAAATGAGGCATAGTCATGACGAAAAACATTTGAGCAGCTGGATCCAGCAGTACCTGAAGCAGATATTCCAGGGTATTTCCAGTTAAGCGAACCAATTAAAATATTTTCTCTTAAGCCAGTGGGAATCAGGGCATCATGCTCCCTGCCTGACTTGTACCAGGCCCTAATTCTTCTCTTCTCACCCCCAAAAATGTCCTTATTGCTGCTTACATTTACAAATTCAGAGGCCACATTAATCAAAACCATCTTTATTATTTAAAGAGCATCCTGTCACCAGGGGCACCAAGATGGGGATCCCCAGATGGCAGAACAATATTTACATGGGGGTCAGGAGGGTGAGGCTCAGGTGGTCCCAGGGCTGAGTGGGCCCGCCACTGTGGAAGAGAGGACCCCGGAGGGAGGGTATCCTTGGGCCTGTGGGCTGGGCCCAAGAAGAAAAGTGTTCCGTCCCAGGCCCAGGGTGGACCCCACCATGTGGGGCTGGAGCCACCTAGATCAATTCGGGCCCTGGAGGCACGTGCAGCGAGGACAAGCCACAGGTCAGAGCTGGGTCACCATGCCGCTGGCTTCGGAGTGAGTCTGAGGAAAGACAGCTGGGGGCTTCCAAGGTCTGAGAGGCTCCCCCAGCCCCACAATCCCCTCCCCTCCCCAGAAGCCCCTGAAATCCGTCTGCTCCCAGGGGCCCTCTTCTAGGCCTGAGCGTTGGTTTCCGGAACACCCCTGCCTCCCTTCCCCCAGGAGAGTCCCAAACACCCCTGCCCTCTGGCTCCCACCTGAGCCCAACTTTCACCTTTATGGCCTGGAAGATCCACTCTCGGAAGTCACTGACTTTGGTGTAGACGCCCGGCTTCTGGGCCAGGGCACAGCCGGTGCCCCAGCTCACGATGCCGCACAGCCGCCAACGTGGCGTCCGAGAGATGCTGTCCTCACACACGAAGGGGCCACCGCTGTCGCCCTGGTGGGGGAAGGGGAGGCCTGGCTGGAGGCCGAGACGGCTGGCCAGGAGGCCCTGGTGGGCGGCCATGGGCTGAGACAGGGAGCCTGACTACCCACTGCCCTGTGCCTTCATCCCTGGAATGGCAGGGGCCGGGGGCCGCCCCCGCAGTCCTCACCGGGCAGGGGTGGGGGTGGGGGGTGTAGGGGGAAGGGGGCCGCCCCCACAGTTCTCACCTGGCAGGCATCAATGCCACCCTCGGGGTAGCCGGCGCAGAACATCTTGGGCTTAATCTGGTTCCCGTAGAAGTCGGGGCCGTTGCAGACATCATTGCTGATGATGGGGACTCGGGCCTCCTGGAGTACCCCAGCCTGTTGGCCTGGGGGTGTGTGGGCAAGGCTGGCCGAAGCTGGGGAGTACGCACATCCCCCTCCCTCCTGGTGCCCACCCCAGGCTCCTCGGTGTCCCTGTGCCCCAGGGCCAAGAGGCATTCAGGCAGCCAGCCTGCCCGTGCCCAGCCCAGTGCACAGCCTCCCTGTGGTGGCGTCCCAGGGGGGGACGGGACTCACCGTAGTACTGCGTGTTGCCCCAGCCAGTCACCGTGCAGATCTTGCCATCCACCAGGGCCTGGCCGGCGGCCGGGAGGCACACAGGCTGGATGTATTCTGTGAGAGAAGCACGTGGTCCTGACCGCCAGCCACCCCGGGACAAACCTCTGTCCAGCTGCCCCCGGGGCCCCGGCACGCCCTCTCCTCTGTTCTTTTATAACAACCACGGCAGACGCTGCATCAACTGAGAGCTCACTATGTACTAGGCACCTTCCTGCATCAGTCCCTCTGACCTCCCATCAGCCCAGGGAGGTGGGGGCTACAATTAGCCCATTTCACAGAGTGGGGAAATGAGGCCAAGTCACTTGTCCAAAGTCCCATAACAAGTCAATGGCAGAGCCAGAATTTGACCCCAGGTGGCCCAGTTCCCAAGCCTGTGTTCTCAACCATGGCCCACAGGGCCGCGCTCTGCCTACAGGGTGTCTTTGTGAGAGATAGAAAGAGGCACCCTATCTTGAGATACTTGACTTCCACCTGTCAGAAGATCCTCATCATCAACACACAGGTCTACACAGACCACAGTGAGCGTGGTGCCCCTGAGCCAAGCCATCCTTGTGCAGTGCACAACCCACACAACGATCCTGGCAGCCCTGCCTGCTGCCTGCTGGTGGCTTCACCGTCTGAGCCCCAGAGCTCTCAGGTGCAGAACTGGAAGAGTAATCATTCCCCCCAGAGGCTGTGGTGAGAAACTGGTAAAGTGTCAAGTAGCAGGCCTGGCAGACAGGAAGTGCTCACATAACTAGTAACAGTAATAAACAACAATAGCAATGACCACTGACAATAACTGAGTGCTCACTCCGTGCTGGCATTGCTCTAAACTCTTTACTCACTTTACCCTTTTAACTGTCTCCACAACCCTAGGAAGTCATTTAACAGATGAGGGAAACTGAGGCACAGAGTGGTGAAGCCACATGCCCAAGATCACACAGCTGGCAAGGACCTGAACCTGCCCCCAAAGCCCACGCTGTCCCCTCAGCCCTGCGTCTCAGATCCGAGCCCCTCCCTCCATCCACCTGTGATTCCATGGATTCCTCCTTATTCCAATATTGTTAACCCCCTCGCTCTTTTCACTAAAGACAAGGGTTTGTTTTCTTTTAAAAGAAAAAAGTGTCTCGCTCCCTTAAGAGGAAAACCAGTATCACGGATCATTAAAAAGAAAATAACCATAAAAATAAGCATAATGCAAACCACAAGGTGGTACTGGCGGCACGACCTGGGGTTACAGGTGGAGTCCAGCGCCAGGCGGCCTGGGCTCACATCTTTGCCGCCTGCCAGCCGCGGGAACTGGGGGCGTGTTGACCTTCTCGGTGTTGGGACCCCAGGAGGCCCCACCCCCGCCAGGCTGCTGAGACCATGCGCATGCGCGCTTGGGACGCACCGAAACAGGACGGGTGCTGGTCATCTTCTCATCAACATGGAAATATTTTACTGTACTATTTCATCATCATCACTACGACGACTTTATCATCACCACCACCACCATTTTTATTATTATGACACTGTGGCCTGCTCCTAACCCAAAAGGCGTGGTTGGGGAAGTGTTAAAGGCACGTCGGACCCCAAGTGAGTCTTTCTCATGAGAGCAAGGAGGGAGTTACTCCCAGCTTCCTCTCTGATTCCTTCATAGACTTAAAAATAGTTTTCATTTCGTTTAACTACTTTTTTTTTTGTAACAGCTTTTTTGAGATATAATTCACATAACTGCAATTCACCCACTTAAAGTGTACAAGTCAATGGTTTTTAGTGGGTTCACAGATAAGAGTTACGTAGCATGTCTGGCGATAGGAAGGGGCGACCACCACCACAGTCAATTCTAGAACATTTTCATCACCCCAAAAAGAAACCCTGTATCCTTTCCTATTACCTCCCAACCTCCCCATCCCACTCCTACCCCACGCCCCCCAGCCCCTGGCACCACAGTCTACTTCCTATCTCTACGGATTTGCTCATTCTGGACACCACAGAGTATGTGGCCTTCTGTGTCTGGCTTCTTTCCCTCAGCACAACGTTTTCAAGGGTCATCCACTGTGTACTGTGAATCAGCACCTCATTCCTTTTTCCGGCCAAATATTATTCTATGGTGTGGATTGACCACGTTGTGTTTATCCCCGTGTCATGTGATAGACACCTGGGTGGTTTCCATCTTTCGACTATTGCGATAATGCTGCTGTGAACACCGTGTACACTTTTTGTGTGGACATGTGTGTTCATTTCTCTTGGGTACGGACCCTAGGACTGGAATTGCTGGGTCAAATGGTAACTCCATGGTTAACCTTTTGAGGATGTGCCGGATGGTTTTCTAAAGTGGCTGCACCAATCATTCCTATTTGATGAATGCCCAGCTTGTGCCCCTCAAGATCGTTTGCCCTCTCACCATGGAGTCTACGCCCTGGGCCCCCTCCTCCGTCCTCCCAGCCTCTGGGGTTCCCAGCCCCAGGCTCAGCCCCAGACTTACCTGTGAGGGACAGGGGGCTGGAGAGGTGGACCAAGGCGATATCGTTGCTGTTCTCCTCGCTGCTGGGGTCTCGAAAGGGGAGATAGCCCCCATGGTAGACCACAGCCTGCACCCCCAGCTGCAGGCCGTGGGGTGAGGCCTGGGCCACGGCGCCAGCAAACACTCGCCAGCGGGACAGAACCCGGTTCCGCCTACCAGGGCACAGGAGGGGATGGTGGCAGCCTGCCTGGGCACAGCCTCCCCCGCCTCGCCGCTCCCCTGCCCACCCCCAGTGCGTGGGGACACTCACTCGGGGAAGCAGTGGGCAGCTGTCAGCACCCAGTCTCTGGAGAGCAGGGACCCCCCACAGAGGTGTGCTCCATCGTAGCGAAGACTGACTTGCCACGGCCACCTGCCCAGGCTGGTGTCCTGTCCTCCCACAATGCGGTCTACGGGCAGCTTCCTGTGGCCACAGTCTGTGGGGTGCAGGGGGCAGTCAGGGGCAGTGGGGGGGCCGGAACCCTAGGGGGTCTGAGAGGACACGCCCCACTCTGGGAAGTGTGAGAGGACATGACCCTGACCTGAGGGATCTGAGGGAACGCAGGCCCATCCTTGGAGACCTATGGGGACATGGCCCTGCTCTGGGGGTCTGAAGGGACATGGGTCCACCACCCTGGGGGAGTCTAAGAGGACGCAGCCTCATCCTTGTAGGATCTGCCCGGGGAGTCTAATGGGACATGGCCTTGCCCTGGGGGGACTGAAAGGGACCTACAGGGACATGGCCCTGCCCTGGGGTGCTGAAGGGGACCTACGGGGACATGGCCCTGCCCTGGAGGTCTAAGGAGGAGAGATCTGAGTGTCAGGGTCTCACCTTGGCAGACAGCAGCCAGGAAATGGCCCCTGGGACAGTCACTGCGAGGGAGACAAGGATGGGACACAGAGAAACAAACAGTGGGGCCAATTAAGACAGATGAAGGGAAAATGAGGCAGAGCGGGCGCGGGCGCCTTAGGGGCCGTGGGCCCGGGGTGTGCCCCCCCGCCGTCCTCCTCACCACACGGAGATGACCTCAAGCAACCTCCGGGCGTGCGGCAGCCTCCCCTCGTCCACGCAGAAGAAGCCCGACGTGCCGTTGGCGCCCGCCGTCCGCACATCCAGCTCCGAGTGGGCCAGTGCCCTGGGCAGGGCAGGGGTCAGGCCTGTGCCCCCGCCCCCCTGCCCCCACCCTCAGGGCACCCCGCTACCTGAGGAAGCCCATCTCCTCGCAGCTGAGGCCCGCCACCCTGGGGTTGGAGCGCGAGGAGCACAGCAGCCGCCAGGTCCCCTCTGTCTCATCGAACACCGTGAGCCGCGCGTCCGCCGGGCTGACCTGCACTGCAGGACGACAGGACGGCCGCCCGGTCACCTCCCCGGCCCCACCCGGCCTGCCCTCCAGCCATGCAGCTCTTGTCCCAAGGCCCCACAGGCCAGTCGCAGCACCCCATGCCCCTGCATCTGTGACATGTCTGCAAGGGCACGTGACTCAGTGCACCAAGAACGGTGGCCCCAGGACCTTGGCTGGACCCGCTGGGAACCAGGGGATGTCCTTTTGCCACTGGGATTCCTAAGCTGCTTGCTCACGAGCTGTAAGTCTGGAACTTTGCTGGGACATTTGCGAAGAGGGAAACTTTTAGCCCAGCTCCCGAGAGAACGCATGTGAGGCTGGGTCTGCTGGGGCCCATCTCCACCCCCGTGAGGGGAAAAATAAGCCAGTGTGGAGGAAGCCGGGGGACTTCTGATAACACTTTTAAAGCCCCTTGATGGAGTCAGGTTTGAAGAATCGCCGAAACTGTTGGTTACATAAGTTAATCATTTCCACTTTGTTTATCCAGTTTCTTTATTTTTTCCTTTTGTCTTTTGCAGCCTGAAAACCCTTGACTAGGACATCAGATCACCAAAATATTTAAATAGATATCCTACAGTCTTTTTTGAAAAAAAGGAAAGAATGCTATCTTTTCTGCAGGACTTGTCAGAGCCTTGAATATACTAAAGGGCATGATAATTCTCCAAACAGAGGATGCAGTATTCATTCACTCAACAAGCATTAACTAGACACATACTCCACACCCAGTCCTGCATGGGGTGATGCTGGGGACACAAAGATGACTGAGACAGGCCTGGGCTGTGCCCTCAACAGACAAAGTCTGGGTGCGGGGAGCGGGAAATAGACAGCAATAAAAAAGCCACCCAACCAAACACATCATCACAAACTGAGCAGGGGCAGGGCGGAGATGCGTATGAGGGCTGGAGAGAGCTTAGGGGGACTCCTCCTGTCTGGGGCTGGTTGTGTTGATACTGATGGCCCATACTCCACTCTGCCCCCCACAGGCTGCTCCCCGCACCTGGCCCGAGGAGCCTGGTCACACTGAGCTAGTCACAGCCCTTACGTGTATTATTTACATTTCCAGACGCTCGGTACGTGCCAGGCTCTATTCTGGGCAATGAACGAAATCAGACAAAACGCTCTGCCCTGTGGTGCTCAAAGGGCCAACAGCTCAAAGGAGACTGAACAGGATGAATAAGCAAAATATATCGTGTGTCACAAGGGAGAGAAAGCAGGCTTGACAGAGGTGGGGACAGCATCACTGAGAAGGCGGTACCCGGACAAAGATCTGAAGGGGGCGAGAAAGAGCGGTGAAGACAGGAGGGAGCAGAGATCTAGGCCCAGGGAGCTGCAGGGACCCAAGCCTGGGGCAGGTGTTTGAGGAACATCACGGAGGCTGGAGAAGAGGAGATGAGGTGGGAGCCAGACCAGACGTGGGGACTTTGCTTTTACCAGAAGTGCAGTGCAGCCAGGGGAGGGCTCTGAGCCAGGAGGGCCTGACCAGACTCGGTTCACAGGCTCCCTGGGGCTGCGTGTGGGGAGCGGACTGCAGGGGGCGGGACGGGAGCAGGGAGACAGACAGGGAGGAGGCTGCTGTGACAGTCCAGGAGGGAGCGGATGGAGGCTGGACCGGGGTGGGGCGTGGGGAGAAGTTTAGATTCTCGGTAGATGTTGTGGGTGGAGCCCACAGGGTTTGCTGAGAAACTGGACGTGGGCGTGAGGGAAAGAGAGGGGTCAAGGACACTTCCAAGGAGTCTGGCCTGAGCCACTAGAAGGATGGGGCTGACACTGACTGGGATGGGGAAGGTGAGAAGGAGGAGGTTTGGGGAAAGGCCGGCGTGAACTCCTTGGTCCTTGTCTCTTGAGCCTCCGGCATGGCTGTGTTGTGAGCACATTCCGGAAACCGAATCTGGTGCTAACTCCCTTTTGCATTCTCTTAGGGGGAACCCGGCGAGGCCACACCCAAGCTGAACAGCCTTCCCGCAGCCCCGCAGACCTGGACAGGGAAGGCAGGGCTTCCAGGGAGAACCCTGTCCTACTGAGGACCTGCCGTGTGCCCAGTGCCGTGCTGCATGCTCTCCCTGTCCCACCGGCAACCAAGGCCTGAGCGCCCCCTCCCAGAGGCCACAAAGACCATCCCCACTTTCCAGATGGGGAAGCTGAAGCTTGGAGACGTGGGGTGACTTGCCCAACATCGCCAAGTGAGTGAGAGGCAGAGAGAGCGGATCAGGCCTGAGTGACTCCAAACCCCAAGCTTTCAACATTGCCCTAGACAGCCTCTCAAGGGGGTTAAAAAACACTAGCACGGGAATAACAACACTGACTATGTTTCCTGGGGATGTCAGTGGGCTGGCCCCCTGCTATGTGTCATATCTTTGAATCCCATAACCATCCTGGGAAGTAGAGACAAATTCTATGCCCGTCTTGCAGGTGGCAAAACCGAGCCTGGAGAGCACATACTTGCCCAGGGGCATACAGCTAAGAACCCAGGCCTGCTGACCTGCATACTCCCTGCTCCTTCTGTGGGTCTCAACAGCCCCTTCCCTGTCCCCACCCCGAATACACCCACCCACGACCCAGACTAAGAACTTCCTGGCTGGCTTGCCTTATTTATGGCCTCCTCTCCAGGGTGGGGGCAGGGGACACCTAGCACCTCTGCTGGGTGGTATCCACCACCCCCAGAGTCCCAAGACCAAGACTTGGGGTTTGAAACACCAGCTGGGAGTGGAGGTAAATTCTTATTTTAAAATGACTTCTAAGGTGACTTCCAGAAAGTGTGAGGTTTTAGGAAAAAATGATCACTTTATGGATGTGTGTTGGGGGAGGCAGAGGAGGGAGGGGATGCCAAATGTCCCCTCCAATTATTTTGAAAGCCACATTCTGTGCCACTCCTTATCACTTTTAAACTCTTTATTCTTGTTTGCATTATTTTAAGCAACGCAAGAAGAGTGCTCTGGGTCACCTGGTTTGCCTACCAAATTGTCTGATATATTTAGAGGTGTGAATTTCCCAGAGAAATTAGGTGGGGGGGTATAGTTTTTGGGTGGTGGTTGTTTGCTTTGTAATTTCCCGACATTCTGGGAAAACCCACATGTAACTGGAGGGAAGGGTGGTGGGGCTGGCCAGAGCTGGGTCGGAATCGTGGCTCAGTTACCGTCCAGCTGGAGGCGGGGACAAGTGACTTCATCCCGGTGACTTGTTTTTATGCTTCTTCACTAAGCAAAGAGTTCCTGAGCACCTACTATGTGACAGACGCTGTCTGGGGAGGTAAACAAAATGCCCCTGCCCTCCAGAAATTCACCAGAGGAATGAACCCTGAGCTTTCCCCGGGGCAGCAGGGATGAGGTGATGGTGCGGGAGGGAGCACGGAGCCTGGGGGTGCAGGAAGGCCTTGCTCAGAAAAGTGACAGCCCTGAAGGGTGAGACACAAAAGCCAACGTATAGGGAGCTGGCTAAGAGCCAGAACTGTACGATCATGTCCTCCAATTCCCACCCGGGCTTCAGATGAGGGCAGGACTCGGGGAGGCCCCACAGCTCAGCAGGGATGGTGCAGAACCGAATCCTGCTTCCGGACGTTAGTGGAAAGAGACGGCTGAGCAAAGGCTGTGGTCCCAGGAGGGTCCTTCCGGGGCTGGAGAGTGCCACGAGCAAGTGTGGGGTGGGAGCAGAGAGGGGCCTGCACCTGGGGAGCCACAGAGCCTGCCAGGGGCTGGAATTTCAGCCCCGTGGCAGCGGGGAGCCCTGGAGGGGCTGCTGGCGGGGGTGACCCCTCTGTCCTGCCACTTATTCCACACGTGCTCTTGGGCAAGTCGGTTCACTCCACTGGGCCTCAGTTTCCTCCATCTGCAAAATGGGCGACGGCAACAGCCCCAGCTTCACAGGGCTCTTCTGCAAAGGCTGTGGCCAGGGCCTGGCCTGTGTTAGCCATCACTATGGCAACTCTTGTCTGTTTCGTGAGAAGCAATAGTGTGGTCGCTCCACACAAGGCCTGGATCCAGGCCCCGGGTTCAGATCCCAGGCCTGCCACTCACCGGCTCTGTGACCTGCGGCAAGTCCCGCAGCCTTTTGCCTCAGTTTCCCCTATTAAATGGGCTCCTGTGAGGATTGAATGCACTGACACTTGTGAAGTCCCGAGGCCTGTGCCTGGCAGGTGGAAAAGCTCTCTCAGTGCGGCTTTCCTCGTCTGGATTTTCATTTCTCCCACTAATGTGAGCTGAGTCCTTTATGGAATTACACGAGGCTCGTGGGGGTGAAAACCCAGCTGCCCCTTGCCGCCCGCTGCCCCGGGCCACAGAATGGCAGCATGGAGCGGGCATTTGGAAGATCCGTGCGTTCATTCCGGTTAGTTCCTGCATCTTTTTATTAGCATGGCCGCTCATCCCCAGCTGCCCACAGACACCTCTCTACCACGCAAGTCTCAGAGCTATTCCTGGCCCCATCATTCATTTACCAGCCGCCTGTCCTCTCTGGTCCTCACTTTCCACATCTGTAACTGGGGGTAAAAATAGCAGCTGCCTCCAGGAGAGCTAGAGGTTTCCCTGGATTCACACAGCACCTCTCAAACATGTTTTGACCACACCCCACAGTAAGAAACACATTTTTACATTATCATGTAGCCCTGGGCTTCTGTTTTCTGGGGCAAGACATCATATTGCTCTGAGCCTCAGTTTCCCCAAATGTAAAATGGAGAGAAGGTCCCACCGGCATAAAACCAAAACAAAAGATTAACAAAACTTTCTTACTGAGATGCACTCTGGTATTTTATAATCTATTTCATACTTTTTTCTCTTTTTTTTTTTTTTGCTGAGGAAGATTAGCCCTGAGCTAACACCTGTGGCCAGTCTTTCTCTATTTCACATGTGGGTTGCCGGCACAGCGTGGCTGACGAGTGGTGTAGGTCCGCGCCCAGGATATGAACCCGTGAACCCGGGCCACCTAAGTGGAGCGTGTCGAACTTAACCACTACACCACCGGGCTAGCCCCATCTAATCAATTTCATTCTTTTAAAAACATGGTTTTCAACTCACTAATTCAATTTCATGATGCGATAACGGGTAACACATTTAAAGTCTGAGAACACTGGGTTAGACAAGCGAAGAGCTTAGGCCAGCGCCTGACCGCTCATGACGAGCACACTAGTACCAGCATTTCTCCGTGTGTTCGTGTATTCCTTCAAAAAGTCCTTCCACTGAGCCCCACCAGGCACAGGTCTCCTCCAGGCTCCCCAGAGGGTCCCGGCCTGCTCTACTCACCTGGATACAGCGGTTCCTGATCGCTCCTGAGCAGAACAGTCACTGCAGAGAAGGCAGAGGTGAGGGCAGGCAGACTGGAGGCCGAGGGGGCCGAGGAGGGTAGAGGCGCAGGGGGCCACGCTCACCAATGGCCCAGGACGCCGCCCCGATGCCTGTCAGGAGCAGCAGGGTCCCCGCAGTGAGAGCTGCCACCTTGGGTCCGGAGCAGCATGGCACAGTCCGGCCACCTGCAACAGACACCGTGCTGGGGCCCCTGCCAGCCCTGCTCTCTCCGCGGCAGAGTCTGGGCACAGGGCCAGCTCCGCCCTGCCCCCCAGGGCTAACTCGGCATGCTGAAGTCTGCCGCGGCCTGGGCCCAGGTTCCTCCCCCGCGGCCTGGACAGCCAGGTGTCCAGCTCCCCAAGGGCTCCAGCTGGGAAGGGGCGTGGTGGGGACAGCTGCCACCCTCCCTGCCTGCACTCCTGGGAGCTCTCCTCCCAATGACGCTGTGCTTCTGTATCTCCCTCATCACACTGTGCCACCTTTTCTTGGACCTCTCACTTCTGCTCACCTTCCCAGAGGTTCTTGGAGACCCTTGGGGGCTATGACCCCTGACCTTTGCCCTCTTGGCAGCTCTCTTCCCTGCTGTTTGGCCTTTCCTCACTGTCTCATTTCTCCCTTCTGTTCAAGACCCTCTGTCCCTGAGTAACCCCCAAACCAGACCTGTCCCACAGGACCCCGCTCCAAGGTCAAATCTGCCCCTGGAGGTTAGGAACCTAAGTTTGGAAGTTTGTCAGCCTCACTTAAAAATACTGGCCTTCGCCCTTGTTCTCAGGGCCCTGGGCCGGTGGCATCGCCTCTCCAAGCGGCTTGGCTTCCTCATCTATTTAATGCAATACCCTCTAAATACAACACTTTAAAGTTCTTTTAAATAATAATAATAGCCAAACTCTTCTCAGACGCTCACATGAGTCCAGGGCTGCTCTAAACGCAATAACGTATTCAGTACCCGTCTCAGTCGTGATTCCCACTTTTCAGACAGGGACAACTGAGGCACAGAGAGTGGAATCATGTGCTCAGGGCGACTCAGACAGGAAGAGGCAGTGCTGAGCCCCGAACCCCGGGGCCCAGGTGCATGACCATTAAGCCACCCTACCCCTCTCTGTGCTGTAGGGCTAGCATACAGCAAGTTCTCAATAATGCTTGCAAATCTTTAGAGCTGTGTGGTCCTGGACAACTGCCTTCCCCTCTCTGGGCCTCAGTTTTCTCATCGGCAAGATGGAGCTTTATTCTTTCATTGTCCTATGGAGCATCTGCTGCGTACCTGACTCCATTCTAGGCTCTGGGGACACACCCCGAAACAAGACAGATGAGGGCTCTCCTGGGGCCCAGGTTCTCACGTGTGTAAGGCAAGGGGGAGATGTAAATAAGCAAACAAGTAAATGAACTGGACGATTTCCAGATTGTGGCAAAGTCTGTGAAGAAAATAATGCAGGTCGGGGCAGGGGTCGCGTCTGCAGGTGCTTGGAGAGGGCCTCCCTAAGAGTGACTTCTGATCGGGGACCTGAAGGGGGAGGCCAGCCATGCAGAGAGCTCAGGGCAGAGCACTGGGGGACGAGGGGACAGCACACGCAGAGGCCTCGAGGCAAGAATGAGCACGGTGTGTCAGGGGACGAGAGAGGCCAGCGACATGGCCAGAATGGCGTGAGCCTGGGGAGGGCCGTAGGGCCAAGGCTGGGCCAGCTGGGGAGGCCTGGTGGCCTGAGGAGAAGAGGGACTTTACTCGCAGTGCAACGGGGGCCCTAGGGATTAGAAGTCAGCCCCTTCACTGGGGACGGCAGGAGGACCAAAGAGAAAAGGCTGTTCAAAGTCTCCAGCGGCCTGGCATGAGCCCCACTGCCCTTGGTGTCTGCAAGGTCCCCCCCAGGGCTGCAGGAGCTCCCGGCTGTCCCATCTGTGTTCTCCCTTCTGTGTCGCGGTAGGACAGCTGGGGGCACAGGGCCAGCCGGCACCTGGAATGGAGCAGGGAGGGGTCCAGGGCCCTCCTGGACGGCCACTGTCTGGGTGTCTTAAGAATTTGAGAGTCAGCCCTTCCTGTCAAGGCCGAGGGAACACTTCCTCCCTCCAGAGAGGCCCCAGGGGCCAGGTCAGCCCAGCCCTGCTGGCGGACCCTCCCTGTGTTAAGAGGGCCTCTCAGGCCCGCCCCCAACTCTGCGCAGCCATCCTCCTGGTCCAGTGGGAGGTCATGGCTCCCTGAGGCCATCGGGCTGGTCCTGGTTTCTTTGTTCTCAGACGGCCTGCTGGGTCTTTGGGCCACTTGGAGCCCAGCTTGGAAGCTCTGATGTGTCTCTGGGGCGGGAAGCAGGGTGAGAGGAAGAAGCTCCTTCCATGCCCTCTGGTTCAGGGGACCCCAAACAGGTGACTCTGGCGGGACAGGAGGCCGCCTGAAGGCCCCTCACCGCCCATCTTTGCTGAGGCAGGAGGAGTCCTCGCTGCGCTGTGAGGGCAGCGTCCTCACGTGATTCCTCGGGAGTGACAGGGCCTCTGCGCTGGGTAAGCCAGCCACCCCCAGCTCCTCCCGGAGGCTCGGCCCCTCCAGGGCCACCGGCCTGCCCTCCTCTCCTCCCAGGATGGTTCTGCCCCCACCGTTCGGCTGCAAAACCCTCACAAGTGACATCTGGGACTCTTTGTCTCTAAAACTCTCCTCAGATGACAGCTCTGTGTCTCAGTCCTCATCGGACGGACTCCAGCTTCCTGAACGAAAGTCCCTCCTCATTTGACATCTGGGACACCACAGGCGCCTGATTTCCCTTCTGCTCCTCCGACAGCGCCTTCTCCACCTCCTCCCTGAAATCTGGAGTTCATGGGGCAGGCCATGGCCTCCTCCCTCCCGAGTCTGACTCACCCACCTCCACAGCCTCAGTTTCCCTTTTCTGTCTCCAGCCCTGGACTCTCCTTAGTCCCAGATCAGGGGTCCTACAGCCTCCTAGCTGCCTCCCCCGGAATCCCCTAGGTGCTTCACACCCCCAGGTCCCATCTGGTCTCAATGTCTCCCCAGATCCCCAGGTCCCATCTCAGAGGCCCTCATCCTCAGGACTGTCCCTCATCAACCAGATGCCTCCTTCCCCCACAGCTTGCCAGCCCCACAGCCTGCAGGCCTCCCCAGTGTCTCCTGTCTCCCTGTCCTTCCCGGCCCCCAGCCCCATCCAGCCTCTGGGCTCAGTCCCCCACTGTGGTCCAGCCTCTCCGTGGACGCCTGGGGTATCTTCCTAAACACCAAGTCCAACCTGTCCCTTCTTTACCTAGAACCCTCCACGACTCCCCAGGGTCCCCCAGGGCAGTCCAAAGCCCTCAGCCTCGTGATATCAGCCCCTCAGGATATAAGCATGGCTGTTAGAGATTTGGGGGTTGAACATATGGTTCCCCAAATTCCCAGACAGCCAGATGGGTCATTACCAGACACTTGATAGAGCTTCCAAAAAGCAACCAAAACCACAGAACTTGTAAAATACAAGTTAGATGAGAAAAAAAGAGTAACCTCCAGCGCCACCTTGTGGAGAGACCCAGCACTGCCAAGGTCCTGGCCTGCCCCTCACCAGGCGGTGCTAACAGACCTCGCCCAGTGTGCTCTCCTCCTCACCTCCCAGCTCCACTTCCAGCCTCACCTCCAGAAACGCCCAGAGCAGCTCTGTGCCCCTGCACACCGGCCACGTGTCACCCCCCACCTCCCACCTTAGCCACGCTCTTCCCCGGCCCGGCACACCCTAGCAACTCCCTGCCCATCCTGAGTGTCAACTTGGGTATCACCTCCTCCAGCCCCAAGTCCCCCAACCTGGCCTCGGGTGGATGCCGCAGCATGACGGCGACTCGGACACCAGCAGCAGAATTGCAGGCCGACAGCCCCGTCCCAACCCTGCCCTGCGGTGTCCTCAAACCCTGGAACTGTCAACGAGGATGGCATCGTGATCATCGTCCCGGTTTGCAGATGAGGGAAGGAGGCCCAGAGAGGCGCGGCCACCCGCCCCGGGTCAGCATCCAGGAAGCATCTGTCCCGGCTGGACCACCCCCTCCAGGCCTGACACAGGACTCCCCCCGGGGATGCACTGGAGCCCTCTCTGCCCCAGTTCTCTCTGTACCCAGACGGTCTCTGGCCATCCTTCTGGGCCTGCTCTGCTTTTCCTCCCTGGTTCATTCACCTCAGGCCCCAGCCCTGGTGATTCCCTTCAGGTGGCTCCCAAAAGAAATCACATCCCGAAGGTGCGGGGCTTCGCTGGCCACCCACTGAGCAAGGGCGCAGTGCCCTCCCCGAACCGCAGGGAGCCTGGGTTTGCCAGGGCCATAGCTGAATGGCTTGGGGTCTGATTTGGTGGCTGCGCTGAGTCCCCAGGAGGCCGCGCTGATCATTTTAGCCCCCACGCTCAGCGCTTCCTGCCTACCGTGGCATTTAAATCCTCATACCACCCCGTGAGGTGGGCACTAGGACCGTCTCCATTTTACAGATGAAGGAACTCGGGCCCAGAGAGAGTAAGCTGCTTGCCCAGGGCCTCACAGCTAAAAAGTGCTACCACCTGGGACCGAACCCTGCTAGCCTGATTCCAGGAAGAAGAGAGGGAGTAGCTCCAGCCGGGGAGGCAGGAAGGAAAGGCCGCCCCTCATCGGGCCCCTCCAGCTGACTCCCAAGTGTGGAGGAAGCTGAGAGGGAGCCAGGCTGTCTGGAGCCCCCGCCAGGGGCCACCAAGGGTCCCTGAGTGCCAGCCACTCGGGCCAGCGGTTTCCCCCGTCCTCCTGGTGGTTTCTCTGCTGTCTCTCCCTCTCCATCCATCCTGGCCAAGTCCAAAGTCCTCCCTCTGCTCTTTTGCCCACAGTGCGAGGAAGCGGGAGGAATGTCTAGAATCCCCAGGGGGCTTGGGTCTCTGGGACCCCAAGGCAGCCGCCCTGTGGTGACAGCTCTGGTTCATGGCATGTGTCTTACATGCTAAGCCCCATGTTGGTGTCTTGCCTGTGTTCTGTGCTCCTCCCAACAACCTCATGTAGGTAGGTAGGTAGCATTATGATCCATGCTTGACTCAGGGGGAAACTGAAGCCCAGAGAAAGGATGTCACTTGCACAAGATCACACAGCAAAAAAGCAGCAGACGCAGATTCAAACGCAGGCCCGTGCTTTGGACTCCAGACTCTGTCTATAACCGTGATAGGGAGTCTCCCCACCTTAGCCCCAGGTAGAGGTAGGTCCAGGGTCAGCTGAGAGCTCACGGGCGGGCAGGGGGAAACTGAGGCAAGGAGCCAGGAATGTCATATGGGGCAGCAGGGAGGCAGGTGGTGGCACAGCCCCACAGAAGATTCGGTTAATAGTTAACAGGTGGAGGCGGCTTCAGAAGGGGGTGGGGATGGACCCAGGAGGGCTGCCAGAGACAGGGGGCTCCGAGGGGGTGGAGGGTGGGGAAGAGAGCATGGAGGGAGGGGTGCCAGGCAGAGCCAAAGTCGGGGGTCAGGGAAAGGGGGACTCACCGTCCTTCTCCGCCATGTCACGGCCTCTTGTTAATGATTCCCCGGCTGACCTCCTGGGCCGGGGCGGGACCTGTAGGGAGACAAACGGGGAGGCAGGGCCCGAGGGAGCCCAGCCCAGCCCTGGTGCCCCAGTCCCAGGCGCCCATCCAGGGAGGCTGCAGGGACTGGGCCCTGGCCAGAGCATGTCATGATCACGGACACAGATTGGGCTGGGTTCAAGGATGGGGTCAGTGTCTGACCAGCAGCCAGGGGGACTCCTGGATTTGCAGGGCTGGGCCCCCATGCCTGGGCCTGGGGAGGATGTGACTGAGGGTCTGCAATCCTGAGTCTGAGAGAGGAGAGGGCTGGGGGCCTGAACTCCTGGGTCCTGGGGAAAAAGGGTTTGGGGGCCCGGACTCCCGGGTCTGCGGGAGGAGGGTTTGGGGGCCCGGATTCCTGGGTCTGAGGGCAGAGGAGACGGGCTCAATCTCTGAGTCTGAAGAAGAGGGGGCCACAGCTCCGAGATCCTTGAGGAGAAGTCAGAGAGCCCACTCTTGGGGGCCCTGGGAGCCCTCTCCGGGAGGTGGGCACCAGGTTGGGTGGGGCTGAGGGGACCCACATCCTGGGGACTGTCACTAGGGCCCAGGTCCTTACCCTGGGGTCCGGCTGGTGGGGGCGGAGCTGAGAGATGGTGCCGGCTTGGGGTCAGTCTCCAGGCCTGGGCAGGGGCATGGTGGCCCCGCAGCAGCGGCGGCCCGGGAGGCAGAGGCGGCGTGGGGCCTGCTAGGCCTGGCTGCCTCACCTGAGGAGGAGGGGGCTGGGCGAGAGGCGGGAGAAGGGGCGGAGGGGGGCCGGGCAAAGGGATTGGCAGCACTGCGGGCCACCTGGCTGGAGGGGCAGGGTTTGCAGGGGCTGGACCCGGCCAGCCCAGCAACCTGCCTCGCCTCTGGTCTGGAGGGGGCCCAGGTGAGCCAGTGAGAGGAGAGGTGGGAGCCAGGACAGGCTCGGCCTGAGGGCCAGTGGCTTGAGGTGACGGAGCAGGCTGGGGGCTGCCTACAGAGACTGAAGGATGGAGGGCCCCAGCTGCCCCAGCCCACACTGCCCTGGCCACCTCTCCTGCCTCCTGCCCAGCCCCCACCTGCCCTAGCTCAGGCCCAACTCTGTCCCTGTCCACCCCTGCCCCTCCCAGCACCCCCTGCCCAGCCCCAGGCCCACCACTGCCCCTGTCATTTCCAGCACCCCCCCCCGCCCAGTTCCAGGCCCTCCTGGCCCGACTGCCACTCCAGCCCCTGCCCCTTCCCAGGCCCCTGCTCACTCTCCCCCCAGCCCCCTCCCCCAGCTGCTTTCCTACAAGTCACGGGGGCTGGTTTGCTTTGGCAGCCTCTCTGCCGCCTGCAGCAATGACCTCTGGAGCCGGGAAGTCCTCGACAGGGGGATGGGGGGTTTGGCCCGGAAAAAGCAGCACGGAGGGCTGAGGCCCAGGCCAAGTGGCCGGAAGTGTCCGGAGGCAGATACATACTGTCCCGCCAGCAGCCAAGAGTGATCCATGCCAGACCCCAGGACCAGATAAATACTGGGACACACGAGGGTCAACAGCAGACACCTGCCTGTGGACAGCCGCGCACCCAAGCACAGTCAGACCACAGCTGCTCGCCCCAGACAGGCCGGCCCCGCACAGTCACCCCAGGTACCCCTCCACTCAGAGCCATGGCCTCCCACGGGGGACACACTGGGTGGCCTTGGTGCTGCTCAGCTCCAGACCCCCATCTCTCTTCCACTCTTCATTCATATCCCTCTCTCTCCTTCCCTCTACCTCTCCCCAGCTCCCACCTCTCCAGAGGGACCCCGCTGCCAGGAATACAGCAAACCCCAAAACTCCCGTCTTGCCTCTCTTCTCTCCACACCAACCTCCGTCCCGGTTCCAGGGCTGCCTCTTGGCTCCTGTCTGGCTCCCTCGCCACTCACGGTCCCTTTGAGCTAATGACTCCAGGGTGGGTCCCCAGGAAAACTGAGGCCCTTGGATGTGGGCAGGGGGATAGAGGGTGTCTGGGCTCATGAGAGAGACTACGAATCAAGTCCAAGAATCTTTATTTCATGAACAAAACTATTTGTGTCAAGAGAGACGAGGCTGAATGGGCCCCTTTCTAAGTGGCCACAATCCAAGGCTGGTGAGAGAGGGCGGGTGGGGCTGGGGCAGGAGTGCATCACAGGGAGAGGGGACCCCAGGTCCAGCCAGAGGAAGCGAGAGGGGAAATGTCGCTGGGGGTCGGAGTGGGTCCCAGAACCCCCTGTCCCAAACTGTTCTGGCCCATCATGACCCCCTCTGGGCAGGGAGGGGACAGGGAGGGGCTGGGCCCCCGTGGTGCGTGTCTGAAGCGGCCACTGTGTGCAAATCAGCAAGAAGGAGGGGTGCGGGGCCGCTGCCCCCACCTCACCGCGCCCCCCCCAAACAGGCAGCAGAAGCAGGGGCGGGGGCAGCGGCAGTATTGCTTTACCCATCATGCATGGCGCGGGTGGGCGATGGGGCAGGAGGAAGAAGGCCAGATTGGGGTGTGAGCCAAGCCCCCTGCCCCTCCCACCCTGGCGGCTCCGTTGGCAGGTCTCTGAGCTTGTGGAGGCCCAGGAATGGCCAACCCCCATTGGGGGCAGGCTGTGCCCGGATGTCCCCCATTAGGGCGGCTCTTCCTTGAGGTGGAGTCCAGGGCCTGAAGGTGAGGGCGAGACAGGGCATCAGAGACCGAGGGGGCTGGCGCCGCCCAGGCCCGCAGGCCCTGCCCACCCTCCCACCTTACCAGGGCTATTCGGCCACCTGGACGCCCGTACAGTTCTCTTTGCTCTCTGAGGTGATGGCCAGGTATTCCGAGCTGTGGGGGCAAAGGCCCATCATCAGTCTGCCCCCCCCCGGCCCCCGGAGACCGAGGAGGCCTGAGGTCTCTGCCAGGCGCACAGGGCTCCGGAGTCAGGGGAGGGGTGCGGGCTGCACGCCCAGGGGTCCACAAGAAGTCCAGGCCGGCAGCCTGGAGGCCCAAGTCTGAGGGAGGAGAGGACGGGGCCCAGACTCCTGGGTCCTGGGGGAGAAGGGGCTGGGGCCTGGACTCCTAGATCCTTGGGGGCGAGGATGCTGGGCCTGAACCCTGGGTCCCGAGAGAAGTGGGGCTGGGAGTCTGAGGGAGGAGGGGCTGGACCTGACCACGGCCTTACCCCACGTCTGTGATGACCATGCTCCCGTCTGGGGAGCACTGGGTGCCCCAGGGCGCCACCCCCCCAACCCCACTCACGCATTCTCCTGCGCAGCGGCCTCGGTGGCAGCCGCAATCTTCTTGTAGCAGTACACCATCTCTGCCACGAGCCATATGGTCAACACCACGATGAGCACATACATCATGATCTCGGACACGATGGACGCCATGTCTCTGTTGGCTGCAGGGGCCAGGCAGGGTCAGGGGGCAGCCAAAGCCAGGCTCAGGGGCCACGGCAACCTGCGCGTGCCTCCCAAGCTTGCTGTGTGAGCTTGGGCAAGTGGCTCGACCTCCCTGGGCCCAGTCTGCAAATGGGACCATGCTGCTTCCCCGGAGCCAGCGTTGTCACCATGACTCTTTATAAGCAGCCGTGGATGGGCGTGGGATCACCCTCAACGTGCCTCCCTGTATAACCTGGAGGCATATCTGTGTCATTCAGGTGGCTGCAGGTGCCCCAGAGCTGTAGCTCTGCCACCAGAGGGCTCGGGTTCCAATCTTGCCTGTGCTACCTGCCAGCTGTGTGGCCTTGGGCAAGTGACTCAACCTCTCTAGGTCTCAGTTTCCCCATCTGTGAGAAGTTGATAATCACAATATCTCCTTCATGGGAGTGTTGTGAGAATTAAATAAGCTTTCAATATCCTTAGAATTGTGTCTGACATATAAATGGTGCTCAGTAAATGTTTGCTGCTATTAATACTGCTATTACTGTTATTATTGGGGCAGCACAGCATAGCAGTTAAGAGCAGGGGCGCTGGGGCCAGACTGCCAGGGTTCGAATCCTGGCTCTGCTTCTTCCTAGCTGTGTGACCTTAGGCAAATGACCCCACCTCTCTGGGCCTCGATTCCCCCTCTGTGAAATGGGGAGATAATACCCATGCCCTCTCATGGGGCTGCTGGGATCAGCACTAAGCGTTGGCCATTAACGCCGTTTCCGGAAACCCTCCAGCCTTCCTGCGGCGCTGGCCCTTGTCATCGCCAGCTTCCTCTCACTGAGCCTAAATTTAAACTGCAAAGGCAGCATGTTCGACCAGGGAACCAGGGCAGAAGGCCACCGTGGCGTCCTCGCCGGCTTCTGCAGGTGTCCCTCAGCATCCCGGCCCCATCCTCCCGGAGGCCGGGCCTCATTTCCGGGCCATAGGCACCGGCCCATCCGCCCCACGAGTGGGCACCTTCTATGGGCCCCCAACGTGCAGGTGGCACCGATGCTTTCCAGGCCAGAGGGAGGGAGGGTGCAGGGCTGGGTGCTCCTCCCCACCTTCCTGCAGGAGGAGCTGGGCTGGGATCCACACCTCATTCATTCGTTCAAAAGACATCATGAATGCGCCTCAGGCGGTGGACAGGAGCTCCCGGCCAGGCTTTATCTGAGCGTGTCCCTGACTCAACCACCCCGAGGACAGAGACTGTCCTGGCTCCCCACGTCAGCCGCCCTCAGGAAGCACGTGAGTTGGAAATACTTTGGATAAAGCTTGCCTCATTGGAATTGTCGCCCCTGCTCCTGGAACTCAGTGCCCAGATGACTTCAGGTAACCTGGAACCTCCTGCTCTCCCAATCAGATCAGGACAGTGACAGGCATGGGTCTGTAACCCGGTTTCCAGGTAAGGACACTGAGGCCCAGGGTGGGGAAGGTGTTGGGCCAAGGACGCACAGCCACGACTGGAGTGGGGGCCGGGGTTCAAGCCCAAGTGTAAGCGACCGCGGGGTCCGAGCTGCTCTGCAAAGCTTCCACAGCCAAAGACAGACTTAACAATAGCTGCCCTGTATAAAGCGCAGCCTCTGTCAACCCACACAGACACCTGGGGAGTGGGCCTGTCGTTCCCACCTTACAGATGAAGGACTGAGGCAGAGGGTCACAAAGGGTAGTAGGCACCTTCTCTGGGGAGACCTTTGGTTTCTTCAAAGATCCCAAATCTCCTAAGAGCTCCACCCGCCTGCCGCACAGGCAGCCCCGGGTCTGAGGCCCCAGCCTGCACCCCGGGGCCGATTTCTCACCAGCCTCAGACACTGCTTCCCCTCAAGACATCTTCCACTCACACCGAGGACATCCAAAACAGATTTAGCCCTCTTGTCCCTGTCTGCCGGCCCCACTCCTGGTGGGGGACCCCCGGCGCTTCCCACCACCTTCTGCTCCTCCGCCAGGGCGGAGGGGTCTCAGCACCAACACCCACTGCCCCTCCTTTGGAAATGACTCGGCTCACTCCCTGGGGGTGTCACCAGGAGGCGATACAGGGCAACACCGAAACCACAGTTGGATGGTGCGTTATAACAAGAAGGACTATGGTACGGCCGGCAACACTAACCACATACTAATATCACGGGTAGTGAAGGAAATACTGGAGTGTGATGAGTAAAAATACTACAGTCTGATGGGCAATGATGAACATATTATAATATAACAAGGAAAATTTAAAAATACTACAATAGGATTGAGAGTATTTTAAAATACTATAGCATGGTGGGTAATGATAAAAATATGGTAGTATGGTGGATAATGTTAAAAATACTCTAGTATGATGGGTTATGATAGAAATACTGTTGTGTGTTTAGTAATGTTAACATAGCACAGTATAAGTATGACATAAAATACTGGACTCTCGTGGGTGATGTTATAAGGCAATAGCACATCGGGTGGCGGGCAGCGCTGACGCCGCAGGCTCCGGGGAGACAACACAGAGGGCCCCACGTCACGGTCGGTGTTGCCCAGAACACAGGCTCGGAGGTAGAGCAACACGCAGACAATGTTGGAAGAGAGGCTCTGCCGGGTCCCGGGGTGCCCGAGCCTCAGGCTGCACCCTGCAGGTGAGGGCGGTGTCCTGAGTGGGGCCGAGCCACAAGAAGGAAAGAACCTGGGTGCGCGAGGGCCTCACGCAGCCCCTCCTCCGGACCCCTCAGTGATTCGGATTGACTCAGATTTGTTAAGCCATGGGATTTGGGGGCGTCTTTGTTACAGCAACTCCACTTCCCCACGCGGGTGGGGCTCCATCTCCTATGTCAGTGGGTGGCGCCCACCCAGCATCGTGACCTACGAGTCACTCAGACGCGTCTCCTGCTTTGAATTCTGCTGGATCACTTTGACAATAAACGTAAAAATGCTAATTATAAAAAGGAACCCACAGGCTCCGGCTGACAACAGAGCAGAGTGAATCATGCTAAGAACAGAAACGGCAGTCACACAGGCTGGGTCGGGTTCACATCCAGGTCCCAGCTCTGTGACCCCAGCCACGTAATCTAACCTCCCTGAGCCTGGGTCTCCCCGTCCGTAAAATGGGGACAGTAAGAGCCCCGCCCCAGAGGGTGGGGGAGATTCAAGGAGGGACTCCACACGAGGCGCTGAGGCGGGCACCTGTCCTGGGGAAAAGAGGGACCCGCGCGTTGCCCCAGACAGTGTGTGTGCGCGCTGTGGGCCCCGAGGGACATACCTGCCACAGCTCTTTGCTGGCCCAAGGTCAGGGATATGTCCCGGACTCTCTGAGCCAAGGGACTGTAGGCCCTGGAAAATTCTAGTTTATACCAATAGGCAGATGGTTCAGAGAAGGGGTTGAGGCAGCTGAAGCCAAAATGGTGGGAAGTTTCAAAAGTACTTAGATCCTGGCTGCTCAGTGCGGCCCGGGACCCGCAGCATCGCCTCACCTGAGAGTTTACTAGAAAGGAATCCTGGGCCCACCCAGACCTGCTGAGTCAGGACTGCACATTAGCAAGCTTCCTGGGTGCTTCCTCCTTTGAGACACACTCATACCGGGACAGAGGGAGGTGGGTTCCGGCTCCTCGACCACCAGCAGGACCACCATCCATCACCCCGGTGTCCTGAGGCCCTGCTGTGAGCCAGGCCCGCCAGGAGCTGACCTCCGGCAAACTGCCTGATGCTCACAACCTCCCGGGACAGGAGAACAGTTCAAACAACACCCTGAGCGGTTTCGTCCTATTTCCTATAGGACAGCCCTTTGGCTCAGAGACAGAGAGGTACCAGCCAAAGTCACACAGCACAGGTGGCAGAGCCGAGTTTTGCACCCAGAACATCCATGGGAGAGGCCCACTGTGACCTCTCCCTGGCTGAAGAGAAACGGAGGCCAGAGCTGGGGCTGGGGAAGGAGGTGCTGTTCCCCCTGCTGCCATGGGCGGCTGGCCGGCCCAGGCATGCAGCCAGCCTGTCCTCTCTCTGCCATCTGTCCCTCCATCTGGCCGCCGGTGTGCAAGAGGGGCGAGGGGGCAGCAGGGCCCGACTTACCCTTGTCCACCACCTCCAGGTGGATCTTTTTGACGACGCTGGTGTTGTGCTCATAGTTCTCAAAGAAGAGCAGGCGATAGACGTGGCACTCATAGTCGCCCGAGTGGTTGTAGGTGACATTGGTGATGAAAATGGACAGGTCTTGCAGGTCCTTGGTGCCCCGGCTGCCGTTCCACACCACCCGGCCCTCAAAGCGCTCGTCCTCCTCCAGCTGTAGCACCTCGTTCTCGTAGCGCAGGATCTGGGGGCGGCGGGGGGCTGGGTCACTGTCTGCACCTGTCCCCACCCCCCAGACCTCTATTCTGTCCCTGGCCCTGACACACAGAGAGACAGAGGGACACATGCATGGACTCAGGCCCCGTAACCTCAGGCGGAGAGGACCCCGGGGGGCTGGGATCGTGCCTGCCCCGGACCCTGACTGTGCCCCCCGCCCTGAGACACAGACTCACAGATCCCTCAGTCCTCCCCCCGGTGCCCACTCCGCCTTCCTGCCCTCCATCCTCTACAGTTTGTCCCGGCCACTCCTCAGGGACAGAAGCAGCCCGATCCCAGCTGCTGTAGACCCCCGTTCTCCAGCAGGCCCTAAAAGCTTATGGTGTCCCCTCAGATGTAATTCAAAATAGACATAGCGTACAGGAGCTCAAATGAGTGAGTTCTGCTTTTCTTCCAGGATGATGGTCCGAGACGTTTTTCCTGGGACTAAGTAATCCCAATGGCACTTATTTTGCGCCAACCATGTGCCAGCTGCATCGACTCAGTCCTCACGCAAACCTGAGCTGGAGACCATCACCGCCCCATCTTTACAGAGGAGGAAACTGAGGCGCAGAGAGGCTCGGTGACTGGCCCAAGGTCACCAGCTGGTCAGCTGGTCATCAAGACTAGCACATCACTGAGAACAAACAGCCCCTCCTGAGCTGCCCCGGAAACTCTGCACAGACGCCCGTGGTCCACACCGCGCGGGCGCCCACACACCTTGACGAACTCCTCGGTGCCCTTCTGGCGGAAGGTCCACTCTGTAAAGGTCTCGGCGGTGGTCTCGCTGCGCCGCTTGCAGGAGATGCACAGAATTTTGAAGGTCATCCCGTACACGGCCTCCGTCTCTGAGTCCACCTCCACACAGCCCCCCCAGGCTGAGGACACTGTGGGGACAGCAGGCTCAGGCCGAGCAAGGGCACCCGTCACCCCAGGCAACGGCTGTTGGCTCTCGGGCCCCCTGGAAATCACCTGTCTCCCCTCAATAATGGTGACGAAGGGACAGAACCGGACCCCAAACCCAGCCCTGCCTGCCACGTGCCGTGCCCTTGGCAAGTCACTCATCTTCTCTGAGCCTCTGGCTCCCTCTGTGAACAGTGAGGGCCATGGCCATCTTTGCTTCTGGAGGCTGCTTGGCAGATTCCGTGAGTTAGCTCAGCCCCAGGGGCGGCCCGGTACACAGGGGGCCCCAGTCGACAGGGCTGTCAACGTCGTCAGTAACTCAGGGTCTTTGTTACCCAAGCACCCCCTTCTTCAGAAGATCACTCGCCCAAGTACTGCAGCATCTAGCTGGTGGGACTAGGATTCCAGCTGCATTAGAAGTTCAAGGCGGCAGCCATTTCCACCAGAATTGCTCTGCACAACCAGCCAGCCCCAGAGAAACCGGTTGGGAGCAGGCAAGACCTCAGAGGGGGAGGTGGGCACTGGAACCAGGACAGACCCACACTCAGCCCTGCTCCCCAGTCTCACAAGTTCCTGTGTCATCCACCCCCTCCCCAAGTTCTCCTGCCTCCAGCCCCTCTGCCCCAGGCTCCCTCACCTCCAGGCCCCTATCCCACCTCCTGTCAGCTTCTCAAAACTCACTGAGCCCCTTCCTGCCCCAGGCCCTTTGCACCCCTGCTGGATTCCAGTCCCTTTGGGTCCCTCCTCCACATTGTCACCTGCCACCTCCTTGCTGCCCCCCCAGCACTAACTGCTAAGGCTGTGTGGCTCCAGCTCTGGCTCTGGTTTTTTTCCTGTGCCCCCGTCTCTTCCTCCATTAATCTTGGGGGCTTCTTGGCCTCCTCCTCTGCTCTTTCCGCCTCCTCGAGCGCCTGTCTCTGTCTCCCCTTCTTTCTCTCTCTTAGGGGTCTTTCTGAAGGTCCCCCCACTTTGTGTCCTCTTCCAGGCTGGGACACCCCTCTCCGGTCTCTCTCTCCACCTTTCCCTGGCCCTTTTAAAACTCCATCCCGTGTCTCCGTCTCTCTCCCTCTCAAGTTTCTCTTTCCGCCTCTCCGGTTCTTAACTCTGTCGCCTCGCTCGCTCGCTCGCTCTCTGGCACACTCTGCATTCCTCTCTCCGTCTCTGTTTCCCCTTTATTCCCGCCTCGCCATCCTCCCAGCAGAGCACTCAGGAGTACTGAGTCCTTCTGTGTCTCTTGCCCCTCGCCTTCCGTCTCCATCGCTCCCTGCCTCTCAGTCAATCCTGTCCCAGTCTCCGGGCGCCGCCCTCCCCCCACCCCCTCCCGCGGCTGTGGGTGTCACATTGCAGCCTGCGGGGCTCCGGGAGCAGCTGACTCCGCGTTTCCTCGCCCCCGGCTGGGCGCCCGCAGCCGCGGAGCTGTGCCAGCCCGGCCCCCGCCCGCTCTTGCCCACCCGCACCTCCACCGCCCTCCCTAGCCCCGCTCCCCGCGCGCACAACTTCTGAACTGGACTTAGCCGGGCCGGAGGATGGGCCGGGGGCGGCCCTCTCCCCGCCGTCCCGGCTCCAGAGCGCGAATCCCGCCGCCCGACCAGTGGCCCGCTGTGCCCCCCGCCGCGCGCGCCCCCCGCGCACTCACCCAGTGCCGCGCCGACCACGAAGGCCAGCAGCGTCCCCATGGCTGCGCTGCGCACGCTGCGCCCCCCTCCCGGGCCGCCGGTATTAATAGCGGGGCGAGAGGCGGTGGGACCCGGCGGCGGTTAGAATGTCCCCGGGAGCGCGCGGGCGCAGCAGCTGCGGCTCTGGGACCGGCGAGGGGGGGAGGAGGGGGGGCAAGCCCCCCCGCTCCGGTTACCGCCGGGGGCCCAGCCCCGGGGCCCGGCGTCCGGGCATCCCCGCCGCGCGGGCGGCGGCCGCTGCTCGGGCTGCTGCGCTGGGGAGCGCAGCGGGCGCATCCGCCAGGCGCACGGACCCCGGCCCGGCTCCGGCTCGGGCGAGCTAGGGCGCGGGCCGCGGTCTCCTGCGCACTGCAGCGGCGGCGGCGGCGGCGGCGGCGGCGGCGGCGGCCCGGGGAGGGAGGAGGGAGAGGGAGGGGGCGGGATGAATCACCGCGGGGGGAGGGCGCGGCCGCCCAGCCTTTGCCGCAGCGGCCGGGCAGGCACCCGCTGCACCGGCCTCTCCCGGTGGCGCACGGACCGCGGCTCCTTGGCATGGGGCAGATGGTGTGGGCGTCCGACCCCTCCGAACTCTAGGAACCTCCAGCATCGGAATCTGGGACAGGTCACCCCCAGAGTCACAAGGCGGTTTGGGGGCAGGGCTTCCGCCTTCAGAGTATGGAGGTCATCCTCATGGGATGGAGGGGTACTTGGCTGGGACCAAGTAACCTCACCCTCAGATCCCTGGTGTCCGGCCTGGAGGTCACTGTGCGGGACCCCAAGTGGGCATGGAGGGTGTCAGGCTAGGGCTATGGATAATACTCCACACCCCACTCAAGCAGGAGGGGCAGCCTGGATCCAAACTAGAGAGGTTGCTCTGGGTTTTGGGGGTGCCATGTTTCAGGAGGAGGGCCTTCTTGACCCCCCTCCCCTCTGTCTCCCACATCATCCTCTACCCCACCCAGCCCTCCCCCAGTCTGTCCAGGCCTCTGCTGTCCCTGCACTCCAAGCACCTTCCTGCCTCAGGGCCTTGGTCCTTCCTCTTCCCTCCACCGGGCCCACTCCTCCCCCAGGTGACCAGAGGACTCACTCCGGAGCTCTCCTCCTGCAGCTCTTGGCTCCAATGTCACCTTTGTCAGGGCTTCTGTCCAGCCCAGGGAAACTGCCCCCCACCCCTTCGCTGCCCTCGTTTCCGGTTTTTCTTCCACAACGTGTCACTACCGTAAATTCCAGTCCCCGCCGCTGCCTGTCTCTCCTGCCCTGGACTACGAGTTCCTCCAGGGTGAAGGCTCTGTCCTGCGCACCCGTGTCTCCAGCACCCTGAACTGGGCCTCGCACATTGGAGGGCTCAATAAATGCGTGTCAAATGCATAAATAAATGTCAATGGTGGAGCCCTTCCGATACGCTGGATCCACTTCTGCCACCCAAACACTGGCAGCAAGTTCTTTTATTATCCATTTTACAGAAGAAACTGAGGCTGAGTCCCTCCCTGGCCTAGGGTCACGCGGCTTGCCTCAGATGGATCTGGAATCCTGCCCCGCAATGGCAGGCAGGTGGGCTGTCCTGTCAAGCAGATTCTGCCAAATGGAGAGGATGGGGGTGGTGGCTCTGGGCTTTCAGGATTAGGGTGGGAGTGAGACTTGGGGCTGGGGGTCACTGCTCAGGTCTCAGCCACCAGTTCTGGGTGGGGTGAAGTTCCAGAATGCCCCTGGCCTAGCCCTGCTGGGCAAGAGGAACCAGGGTGTGGGGCAGGCCAGGAGTAGAGGGACAGGAAGCCAGGGACACCGGACACCTTTGTGGTCTGGGCCTCTGTGCCAGCAGCTCCTGGGCTGTGAAATTCCCCTGCAGAAAATAACCCTCTTGCTGTTCTGAGCCCTCCCTCCGGCAACGGGTGGCAGGCAGAGGCACAGTGAGGACAGGCCTCAGGCACCGGGCAGGGGCGCCTCCCGCCAGCCCTCCACGCTGCTGTTCGCCGGGCACCTGCCACGGGCATGGCGCCATTCTAAGCACTTGACCGATATTAGCTCATTTATTCTTCCTACAAGGTGAGTATCACCATGATGCTCATTTTACAGGAATGGGAAACAGGCTCAGGGTGGGCAACTTACTGTGACCACACAGCTAGAGGATAGAAGAGGCTTATCTGCCCTTTGCCACTTGTCGTCCGTCCTGCCTCAAGCCATCAGTGAACATGCTCCCAGCCTGACTGGCACGCGTCAGCGGTCTCTCTGCCCCTCGCTCACTCCAGAACCGGCACAGGGTTAGGGACACAGATCTGGCTTCTACCCACTCTGTCTCTAAGCCCGCTTCCGCATCGGTAAGACGGGGCCAGACGGCCTCAACCTGGACAGGCCCTCGTGGGGTCCCGAAGGGGACAGGACCCTGCAACTAAATGTGGAGATGCCACGGGCCAGGCCTGTCGTCCTGGCCGCCCTGCTGAGTGGCGTTAGGCATGTAACTTAGTGTCGGTTCGTAGAGCCACTGTGGGAATTAAACGAACCTCAGACCTCAGCCCAGGGCCTGGGGTGCACTTGGCGCTCACTATGTGAGTTCTTTTCTTCCCCTCAATTGTTCTGCGATAAGAATAACATTTATTGAATACTTACTCCGTGCCAGGCCCTGTTAAGTAGCCACATTTATTAACTCCTGAATCCTCATAAAGCAGTTCTCAAAGTGGGGTCCCTGGACCATCAGCATCATCACCTGGGCCCCCGTTGGAAGTGCAGGATCCCAGCCCACCCCACACCTGCTGAGTCAGACACTCTCGGGGTGGGGGTGGGGGGTGTCTGGCCATCTGCTTTTTAACGAGCCCTCCAGGAGACTCTGACACAGCTGAAGTGTGAAAAGATGCGCTCCTAACACCCTCAGGAGACAGGTGCTATTCTTATGCCCACTGCACAGAAGAGGAAGCTGAAGCCCGGGTTACACGCCTGCGAAGTATCAGAGGTGGGATTTGAACCCAGGCCACCAGGCACCAGTCTGTCCTTGGAGCCCCCACGCTGGACCCTGACCATGCAAAGCTTGTGTAAGATGCTGGGGAATTCCAGGTCACACCAGTGACCGTGGCCCCAGAAAATGGACAGATCCTCTCTCCCGGCCGCAGCAGGATCTGAGTGCTCCCTCCCGCTCCCAGGGCCCTGCAGGCACAGCCACAGCCATTTCCAACCCTTTATTGGGGCTCTGTCAGCCCCAAATAAATATAATACATTAAACCCAGAGCTGAGGGAACCGTGCACCCCAGGAGGTGCCCCCACAACCCCAGCTGGGCAAAATAAGTTAGCGGGGGGCCTGCCAAAGGCCAGGCCAGCAACCTGGCTGGGCAGGCGATGGCAGCCGGGCTCGCGCACGCTGGTCTAAAGTGCATCTTCTGTGGTCCCGTGTCTGTGTGGCCCCGGTCAGGCCACTGGGAGGGGTGGGCGGCAGACTCCCGGAGCTCCACCGTGCCAGCAGCGGCCACCGAGGCTCTGTGTCCATCTGTCTGTCTGGGGGACGGCCGCGTGGCCGGGCGTCCTCAGGAGAAGCTGTCGTCGGGCTGTGGCTGGGAGTTGAAAGGAGGGTCTGGGACGGTAATGCCTTGATGCAGCTTCTCCAGCGAGACCTTCATCTGGGGGGAGGCGGGCAGGGTGGGGTGAGGGCTGGCGGGAAACGTCGCCCCGTCCTGCAGCCGAGGAACTGGGGAAGGTCCAGGGAGGCCACGTCCCTGCCAAGGTCACCCTGTAACAAGAGCCGGCCCTACTGCGCCCAGTTTAACTTCTCACAGGCAGCAGATGGACGGGGCCCAGATGGCCTGAGTTCAAGGCCCGGCCCTGCTACCTACTGGGTAACCTCGGGCGAGCCCCCTAACTATCCCAGGTTCCTCAGCTGAAACGGGTCAGTAACATCCCCGCTTCACAGGATTAGTTCGGGGACTGGCTGGGGGGACACCCAGGACCTGGCCCACAGGAAGTGCTCAGTACACATCAGCTAGTCTTACTCGCCGCGCTGTGCAACCTTGGGCAAGTCTGCACGCTTCAGAGCTCAGCGTCCCCGTCTATTAGACGGGGACCAACGAGAGCATCCCTCACAGGCTGGCCGTGAGGAGCAAACCAACTGGCCGTTTGGGCACATAGAAGAGCCCTCAGTCGGGGTCTGCTGTCAGCATCAATTTGTGAAGAGAGGAAAATCGTAAGAATTTAACTCAGGCTGAGGAGGCCCTGCCCTTCCTCTCTCTGAGCGATGGGGCCCAGGCCTCAATCCCCTCCCACCCCGTCCTGACGGCCCTTCCCGGCCTGAGCATCTCCCTCCGCGCACGATCTCAGGGAGCAGCGAGGCCCCTAAAGGCAGTCTCAGCATGACGGTCCATGGTGATCAGACACGGTCTTCACTGTCACCCACCGACTTGGGCACCCAGCCGCAGCCAGCCGCCCTCCAGCTTCCCACGCACCCTCCCCACCTTAGGAACATATGCCAGTACCTGCCCTTTGTGCTGACCTGCCACCACCTCTATTGAGCACCTACTGTGTACAGGGCACTGGGCTCCCAGCAAACACACCGAGTGTTTACTACGAGCTTGGCACTATTCAAATGTTCACTCATTTATCCCACAACGGTCCTGGAGGTCACATCAATGATCACCCCATTTACCGAGGAGGAAGCTAAGGCCCGCAATGGTGAAGTCACCTGTACCAGATATCCCACACCAGAATTTGAACCTGGCCATCTGCACAGACGCTGCCTCTGAACTACAGGGGGTGTCTGGGGCAACCCCTCCTGGAGATGAGACCCCAATAGCCTTTGGAGAACCTCTCCCATCCTCATGTGACCCTTAGTCACCCAAAGTGGGGGAGGGGTTTGGGGACCAAGCCTTGCCTACCCCTGACTGCTGTAATTGGCCAGGGATGGGCATGTGACCCCAGCAGCCAGTGAGGGTGGGCTCTTTCTTTGGATGTCAGCCTGGAGCTGCAAGTACCACCACCGTCACCCTGGGGGAGAGGATGCCCACAACAAAGCCAATCCTGGGGGTGGGCAGAGTCAAGAGATGGTATGAGAGACTGATTCTTACTACTATTGAGTGGCTGGATCCAGCCATGCCTGAAGTCAGACACCCTGAACTTTCTTCCTAGGGTGAAAGCCAATAAATTCTTCCATTCTATTGATTTTTCCAGCAACCCAGGGGGGTGGGGACTATGAATGGCCTAATTTTACGGAGGAGGAAACTGAGGCGCAGATACACCTGCTGCCTCTTGGGATTTAAACGCAGGACCCCACTGCCCCAAAGCCGCACCTCATCCAGGAGCTCCACGGAAGCCCGCAGGATCTGCCTCCACTTGTGCACCTCGACGCTGTGGAACTGCTTCTGCAGGGCCAGGATCTCCGCCCACTCTGTGGCCGTCTGGGGGAACTTGCTGTGGGGGATGCAGGGCCTGAGCAGGGCCTTGGCCCCCTGGACCTGCCCAAGCCCCCAACCCCTCAGGCCACCCACTCACCCCTTGGCCAGGGCCAGACTGTGCCAGGTCTCAAAGGTGTGTGCCGTCCTCTCCAGGGACCAGAGGCGGTAAAAGAGAAGGACGTTGAGGGCGATGAGAACGATGAGGCTGGGGATAGGAGTCAGAGGTCAGGAGTTGGGACACGGACGCTCCCGCCAGTCGGGCACCCACATAACCACACCCTGAAGGGGCGCCAAGATTACCCCCCTTTTCAGAGGAGGAAACTAAGACCAGAGAGGGTGAGTGACATGCCTAGGGTCACACAGTCCATAAGCAGCAAAGTCAGGGCTCAACCCCAGGCCTGTCTGACGCCCGTGCCCTTCACTGCCACACCAGGCCACCTCCCTGGGAGAGCCTGGGCCCGGAGCAGGGAGACGGGGCTGCCCCGGGGGTGAGACACAAGGGGAAGGACGCAGGACCCTACCTCACACAGATCCTGAGGAGGCAGTGAGAGAGACAGAGAGATGAGAGCTGCCCAGCCCATCCTGGCCCCACCCTCCCGGGCGGGCGGCTTGGAGGGGAGCATGTGCAGGGCCTCTCCCTGCACTGTCGGGACACGGAGGCTGAGAGAGGCTGTGTGCAGCACATCTGACTCCACCTCCCAGGGGCTGCTGGGAGCACGGGCTTCACCTCCACTTCCTCAGAGCATCCTGCCCCCACTGTCCCCCTGCACCTCCAGGACCTCATACATGTCAGTCCCTGCCTAAGCCCTCTGGGGTCTCCGCTCAGGAGTCCTCTGCTTTCCCAGGAAGCCCTCCCTGACTGCCTGCCTGTCCAGCCTGGAGGAAGCCTTCACTGACCTCCCACGGCCCCCCTAATCCCGGCCCTGACCCCTCTGCCCGTGCCTCCATCCCGGCCCTGTCTCCTCTGCCCGTGCCTCCCTCTCCCGGCCCTGTCCCCTCTGCCCGTGCCCCCCCATCCCGGCCCTGTCCCCTCTCCCTGTGCCCCCCCATCCCGGCCCTGTCTCCTCTGCCCGTGCCTCCCCATCCCGGCCCTGACCCTTCTGCCCGTGTCTCCCTATCCCGGCCCTGTCCCCTCTGCCCGTGCCCCCCCATCCCGGCCCTGTCCCCTCTCCCCGCGCCCCCCCATCCCGGCCCTGTCTCCTCTGCCCGTGCCTCCCCATCCCGGCCCTGACGCTTCTGCCTGTGCCCCCCCATCCCGGCCCTGTCTCTGCCCGTGCCTCCCTCTCCCGGCCCTGTCCCCTCTGCCCGTGCCTCCATCCCGGCCCTGACCCCTCTGCCCGTGCCTCCATCCCGGCCCTGTCCCCTCTGCCCGTGCCCCCCCATCCCGGCCCTGTCCCCTCTCCCCGCGCCCCCCCATCCCGGCCCTGTCTCCTCTGCCCGTGCCTCCCCATCCCGGCCCTGACGCTTCTGCCTGTGCCCCCCCATCCCGGCCCTGTCTCTGCCCGTGCCTCCCTCTCCCGGCCCTGTCCCCTCTGCCCGTGCCTCCATCCCGGCCCTGACCCCTCTGCCCGTGCCTCCATCCCGGCCCTGTCCCCTCTGCCCGTGCCCCCCCATCCCGGCCCTGTCCCCTCTGCCCGTGCCTCCCTCTCCCGGCCCTGTCCCCTCTGCCCGTGCCTCCATCCCGGCCCTGTCTCCTCTGCCCGTGCCTCCCCATCCCGGCCCTGACCCTTCTGCCCATGTCTCCCTATCCCGGCCCTGTCCCCTCTGCCCGTGCCTCCCTCTCCCGGCCCTGTCCCCTCTGCCCGTGCCTCCATCCCGGCCCTGACCCCTCTGCCCGTGCCTCCATCCCGGCCCTGTCCCCTCTCCCCGTGCCCCCCCATCCCGGCCCTGACCCCTCTGCCCGTGCCCCCCCATCCCGGCCCTGTCTCCTCTCCCCGTGCCCCCCCATCCCGGCCCTGACCCCTCTGCCCGTGCCCTGACCCCTCTGCCCGTGCCCCCCCATCCCGGCCCTGTCTCCTCTGCCCGTGCCCCCCCATCCCGGCCCTGACCCTTCTGCCCGTGTCTCCCTATCCCGGCCCTGTCCCCTCTGCCCGTGCCTCCCTCTCCCAGCCCTGTCCCCTCTGCCCATGCCTCCCCCACGCCGGCCCTGTCCCTTCTGCCCATGCCTCCCTCTCCCGGCCCTGTCCCCTCTGCCCGTGCCCCCCCAACCCGGCCCTGTCTCCTCTGCCCGTGCCTCCCTCTCCCAGCCCTGTCCCCTCTGCCTGTGCCTCCCCCACGCCAGCCCTGTCCCCTCTGCCCGTGCCTCCCCATCCTGGCCATCTCCTCTGCCCATCCCTCCCTATCCCGGCCCTGTCTCCTCTGCCCGTGCCTCCCCGACGCCGGCCCTGTCCCCTCTGCCCGTGCCCCCCCCATCCCAGCCCTGTCCCCTCTGCCTGTGCCCCCCCATCCCGGCCCTGACCCCTCTGCCTGTGCCCCCCCCCATGCCGGTCCTGTCTCCTCTGCCCGTCCCTCCCCCATCCCAGCCTTGACCCCTCTGCCTGTGCCCCCCATCCCAGCCCTGTCTCCTCTGCCCGTGCCTCCCCCACCCCGGCCCTGTCCCTTCTGCCTGTGCCCCCCCCACCCCGGCCCTGTCCCTTCTGCCTGTGCCCCCCATCACAGCCCTCATCATTCAGGCCTGGTGTCAGGTCTGTCTTCCTCCAGGGCTCTTGGTCACTACTGTGTCCCCAGCGTCTCCCAGCTTAGAGTTGAACACAGAAAACATGAGTGAAATGTGTCAATGATGCTGCTGCTTTTGCACCCCTCTCTTCATTCACTTAATTCCCCACACCTTGGGTGCCGGCTCCTCTGGAAAGCCCCCTGCCCACTGGGCGAGGTCAGGGCCCTCCCACCTCCCGAGCCTCCAGGGTGTCTGCTGTCCCAGCAGGGAAGACTTGTCCCTGGCAAACCGAGCATCTGCACTGGGTGAGGAGCACCGGGCGCATCCCAAACACCATCTTGTTTAATCCTTGCTGTGAGGTGAGCCCATGCTCTCACTTAAGCAGAAGTCCAGAGAAGCCAAGCCCTTGCCCAAAAGCACACAGCCAGGATGCAGATCCAGGCCCGTCTGACCCCAAGGCCGGCCCCCGTACTCACACGACACTGATGAGAACCAGGGCATTGGGGACGCCTGCCCCGGGGCCCTGGTCCACAGACGGTTCTAAGAAGCGGGAGCTGAGGGAGCCTGCAGGAGAGCAAGTTGGCGTCAGACAGACACCCCAGCGCACACCCCCGGGTCCCGCTCCTCCACCTGCCCTGACCGGGCCCGACGGGACGCACCTGAGGTGTGCATGCCGGCACGGGCACAGGGGTCGGGGTCCGGGTGCTGGGGCCCGTCGCCGGGACCCCTCCAGCTCAGGGGCCGCTTCCGACGCCGCAGGCCAGATGGCAGTCCCCGGGCATCCTTCCCGCCTTCCTCCAGGGACAGCTTCTCGGCCTGGGCCAGCTCCCGCTCTGCAGACACAGGAGAGCGCTCTGAGCGTCTGCACAATGCCAGGCCGCCGCCCCCGCCCCCGGCCCCGTCCCTACCCAGGTGGTGGAAGTAATCCTCGATGCCGGTCCACGAGTTCTTCTCGATGAGGGACTTCACGAGGCTCCAGGGCTGCTTCCGGTAGCGGATCTCGGAGGACACTCTGGTGGGGGACGGTGGGGTCAGCCTCTGACCCCAGCCTTGCCGCCCCGTTCCCCAGGGTGCTTTCCTCCCCTAATTCAGAGAGGCCCCCCGTCACCCCTCGGCCCCTCTGTCCACACGCCCGACTGGGCGAGTCTCCCCGCTGTGCCCGCCCACACTGGCAGCTCAGCCACACCTCGCCCTGCACCCCTTCCACCCCGCTGCTGTGCCCAGCTCCACACGGGGTCTGAGAGGCAGCGTGACATCGCGACCCAGGCTCCCCAGCCCCCCACTGCTGCCCCAACCTTCCCCATCCCGGTCAACAGCGGCTCCAGCCTTCCAGTGGCTCAGGCCAAACACCTCAGGTGTTCCTGACCCCTGGGGGACCCAACACCCCTGCTCCTCTGCCAGGGAGGCAGCCAATACTCTGCCGCCGACTCGGGGTGGGGGAGCGGGGCCCGGGGACCCCCACCAGTGGCTCACCGGAGCCGGGCCTTGTTCCGGGCGAGGCCCAGGATGCAGTAGCGGTGGGCCGTGTAGAAGTAGTCCTGGTAAGGGATGCCCTGCGTCAGCACCTCCGAGTCCACCACACAGCCGCCCGCCTGCGGGCCGTGCCGGAACAGCGTCTGCGGAGACGGGGGAGCGGGAGGGCTCAGGGCCACCCCCCGGCCGCCCCCCCGGCCCCGGGCCAGCCGCCCCGCCTGCACACCTGTGTCTCCACCACGGAGGCGCTCTTGGGACCCAGCGGGTTGCTGATGGGGATGGTGTAGGTGAGCACTCGGCGCTGGTGGCACTTGCTGTCCCCGCTCCAGGGGCTCAAGGTCACGTCTGGGGGATGGAGGAGCAGAATGAGGAGATCCTTCTCTAGGCCTCTGCCCACAGGCTCTAGGAGACAGCCTTTCTGGAAGGTTCTAGTTCTCTGGGGACGTGCCCCCAAACCCACCCTACCTCTTGTCCCCACTCTGGTGTCTGCCTACCTTCCTCTGGACACCTAAAACTTTAGATGTTGGTGTTCCTCAGAGCTGGGACCTCTCTTCCCTACACTCCTCAGCCCTCCTGGGGATCATCCATTCCTGCAGCCTCAGCTTCCCTCTCTGTACCAGTCTCGGCTTCTTCCCTGAGCCTCAGACCTCAGCTCCTGAACACCTTCCCCCGGAAGTCCCCCAGACCTCTCCCAGACACTGGGCCCCACACCGGCCTCAGCCTCTCCTCAAACCTGTCCCTCCTCTAGGGGCCCCATCTCAGGGGTCGGCTCTGCTGTCCTCCAGGTGGACACTCCCTCCTGCCTGTTCCCTTGACCTCCTAAGCATCGCTCCTGGTTCAGTCCATCCTTGCCTGCCCAGGGCCCTCTCCAGCCTCCCCCCGAGCTCCTGGCCTCAGTATACCTCTGCTCCAGCAGTAGCTTCTTAAACCTAAGCCTGACCCTGTCCCTCATCTGCCTAAAACACTCCATGGCTCCCCAGTACCCCAGTACTCAGTCTGAGTTCCTCAGTCTGATGTGCCAGTCTCTCCAGGATATAAGCATAGTTTGGGGGAACTTGTATGCCCCCAACACAAGGCACAGTCTTACTCATTCTGTAGGGAATTCTACATGGTTCATTTTCAACAGTACAGAAAAAAGAAAAAGAGAAAAACTGCCATCTGACTAGCCCCTCCCCTACTTGAATCTGTTTCGCAGCCTCCTGAGCTCCTCTGCTGGGCCCGCAGCAAACTCCCGCCTCACCTGGGGCTGGGGCTGCCTCTTCCACACCTGGCCGCAGGGGCCAAGCCTCAGGGCTTTTGCAGGGACCCTGCTGGCCCCTGGGTTCCACTCCCCCACCTCCTCTCCCTGGCGGCCTCGGCTCCTCCTTCAGGCCTCAACTTCACAGCCTTCCAGCAGCCCCCCTGACACCCCCAGATCGTGGACAGCCCTCTGCATCTATGTCCTGTCGTCCTCACTAGAGTTTGCCTGTCCTGGTCTCTGCACGGGCCTGACGGCACTAAATGTGTGATCGTTGACTCGTAATTATTAGATGCTTAGTGTCTGCTACTGTCCTAGGCACCTTTCTAACATCGCCTTGTTTAGTTCTCGGAGACCCTGACAAGGCAGGTCCACTATCACACCCCCGTTTTACAGAAGAAGAAACTGAGGCACAGAAGGGCTCAGGACCCCGCCCAAGGCCACCCAGGTAGTAGGAGGCACAGATGCTTTTACCTTCTTCACCCCACCACACCTAATCTGCAGGCAGCCTGCCCGCCCGTCCCTGGCTTGCTCCCCTGCCCCCGCCCCCGGGAACCTTGCCCCTGACCTGTGAACTTGCACTGCTGCAGGAAGCCCTGAAGGAAGGGCGAGTCCGAGAAGAGCATCTGCTGCAGCCGCTCGGCCCCCACGTGGAAGACGGAGTTGATGAGGAGGCGGCCGGAGAGGTCGGGGAGCAGGGCGGCCAGGTCCGCTGGCGACAGAGAAGGGCGGTGGGTGATGCTGCCTGTATTCCTCCCTCCTCAGCCTGGCTCCTCGGTTTCCCTCCAGGTGACCGCTCCTCCCCACTCCCAGGCCTCCTGGGGTGATGGGTAGACCCCTCCTCCTGGACCGGAGTGGACACCGACCCTGGCCCCAAGCACTACTCGGCCCCCTCTGCCACAGGGATGGCTTCAGGGTGGGTGTGTGTCCCAGGCCCAGCTAATCAGAGCCACCACGAGCAGCTCAAGGTGGAGCACACGCCTAGGCCAGTCAACAGCAGCCACAGAGTCACAGGGCAGGCACCTGCTCCCAGGCTCACCAGCCTGTGGCTCTCGGTCACAGTGATTGGTTCAGGGGTGGGCGTGTGACCCAAGGCCAGCCAATCAGACACAGTGATTGGTTCAGAGGTGTGTGAGCAGGCTGGGCCAATCAGACACACACACACAGTGATTGGTTTAGGGGTGGGCTTGTTTGCCAACTTGGACCAATCAGAGCCAATCCTAGAGCTTCTGGTGCAGCCCCTGGGAAACTCATGCTCTCTCACCACTGGGCTAGTCTGGGCCAGAGGTGGGGCTCTCTCTGCCCCTGCAAGAGTAGAGGCTACCTGAGAATGAGGTTTCTGTAGAAAATGGAAATAATAATTATAGCTACACTTAATAACTGGCCCAAGCACTTTACATGTATTGAGTCATTTAATTCTCTTAACAACAACCCTATGAAGTATTGTTATTGCTAACTCCATTTTTCAGGTGAGGAAAATGAGGCTCAGGGGGTTAAATAATTTGCCCAAGTTACACAACTAGGAAGCAGGGTGTCCGGGATTTGAACCCCAGCAATCTGGCTTCCGAGTCTGGGCTCTGTCCTGCCCTGCTGCCTTCAAAGTGGAGCTGAAGACAGACAGACTTCTACTGACGCCGTCTGAACGCCTCATCCGCCCACCCCCCAGATGTTTTAGTCCCGAGAGCCAGCACATCCCTGGCTTAAGCCCGTCTGAGTAAGGTTTGTTGCGAGTAACCAAAGCGATCGGTGCGGGCGCCCACCTCACCTTCCTCCCCCGTGGACGAGGAGGAGTTACTTGTGTCTGTCAGCAGCTCGTCACTGGGCAGCAGGTCCAGAGGGCCCAGGGCGGTGGGCTCGTCAGGCGGGGTGGGCTCTGCACTCGGGGGCTCGGCCACCGGGGTCACTGTCTGGCTGGAGGAGGCATCTGGCTGGCTGTCTGTCTGCTCCTCCTTGTCCTCCTCTACCTGCAGAGAAAGGCTTAGTCCAGCCTAGTCCCATCTCCGTCCCAGCCTGAGCCCCACCCTCCCTGTGTCCACATCAGCCAGCAGGACTCGAGACTGTAGGAAAAGCAATGCTGGGAGGCCGTGTGTGGACGGGGGGCTCGGCTACGAGAAGCTACTACTGGGCCTGTCTTGGATGCCTGGGCCGTAAGCTTTCTTATGCCTGTGCCGTCCATCTGTCTGTTCTGTCCAGGCCTTCTCTGTCTCCTACCTCATCCATCCTTCCTTCCATCCCTCACCTCTTCTGTCTCTCACCCTTTCCATCTGCTTGTTCCCCCTTCTGCCTGTCCCTCTCTTTCCCTATCTGTCCCTATTTTCCTTGCCCATCTTCCCAGATCTGTCCCATCCCTCCATCCGTCCCCTCTCTTACCCCTCCATCCACCCCTTCTCTGTCCCTCTGTCCATCCCCTCCCCTGTCCCCTCAATCTGTCCGTCTGTCCCTCTGACACCACCCCCAGCCTTCCTTCCTGTCTCTTCTCATCAGCACCCTCTCTCCCCTGCCCTCCTGCTCACCCCGTGGTCTGCATCACTGCTGGCCCGGGAAAGGTTGGGGGTGATGCGGCCGCGGCGTGAACCCACCGGGCTGGGCTCCTGGCTGTGGTCGGCGGCCCCCGAGGGGGTGATGTCACTCAGCGCAATCACATCTCCCACGTCCTTGGGGCTCCTGTGAGGGAAGGGAGGGTGGGGACCGCTGTATGTTTGAGACCCTGCACACCCACCTCAGTCCACCCAGGACTCCAGGAGCTCCGCGGGCAGCCCCTCCTGTCTCCCCGACCCCAGGAACCAGCCGGCAACCTCGGACTCACCCCAGACCGTTCAGCTGCAGGGGGCAGACATAGTCCTCGTCCTCGCTGGTGAGGCCCAGCTCTGAGCCATAATACTGGTGCACCAGGTGCCAGAGCTCACGGGGACTCAGCGTCTGGGAAGGAAGGACGTGGGATTGGCCTCCACCGGGCTGGGGCCAGAGCCCCTCCACTCCTGGCCCACCAGCCCTCAGCCTCAGCAGTTCCCCCGGTTTCCACCACCAGGGGGCAGCATGCTCTCCCGTTGCAGACCTCGCCTCTTGGCTGCCCTGCGCCCCCTCACTGCCCCCAGCCTAGGAGCCAGCCTGCTCAGGACGTCCCCCTTGGGTCCTCACAACACTCCCACAGCTACAGGTTAACGTTCCCAGTTTTACAGAGGAGACTGAGGCCCAGGGAGGGGAAGTCACGAGCACAAGGTCACACAGGTGACCAGACGCAACTCTGGGATTCAAATCCGGCCAGACTCCAGAGCCGGTGCTCCCACCCCGCATGTGTCCTGCCCCAGCTACTTTCCCAGGTGTCCTCAGAGCCCTGGACTTTCAGCTACCCACGGCCAGAGTGGCTGGACGACGATGAGGAAATAGTAATGATAGTAACAGCAACCGTAGCAGCAGCAGCAAACATTCACTGAGCTGTTACCCCAAGCCAGGCATCCTCCCGACCCCGCGGATGCGCTAACTCATGGAGTCTTCAGAATAACTCTGAGAGGGAGGTGTCGATACCATCATCACTTTAAGACAATGACGGTGAGGCACAGAGGCGTAGTAACTGCCCGAGGCCAGCCATTAGGAAGTGACAGTGCTGAGATGTGAGTCTGGGGGCTGGTCTAGCACCCTGGGAGCTAACCACTAGCCTACCCGGCCTCATAAGAGCCGACATCACCGAGCAATTGCTCTGGGCCGGCCCTGGGTGCTATGAAGTAGGCACGGTCCCCATCTGACTGATAGGGTTCAGTGACTTCCCCTTCCTCAGCTCCTCAGTGACGGGGTGGGGGGGGGGGAACGCCAACCCCACAGTCTTGCTCCAGGGCTTGAGTTTTGAACCCTCCTCTGCCCTTGTCCTCCTTGGAGACTTCGAGGCTGCGTTGTCCCTCTCTCGGGCTCCTGCTCCAGCGCTCTTGTCCCTGAGGATGGCCATAGCTGGAGCTGCCCCAAGGGGACGGGACACGAGCACAGCACTGCCAGAGGAGCGGGTCTGGGCAGGAGGCCAGCAGTAGCAGACACTGTGTGATGCCTACCCAGTATCTGTCCACCCTCCCTCCCTGCCAGCAGATCCCCGATTTGTTTGGGGTGAAAATCTTCCCCAGCCCCAGGGATGAGTTATGACTGGTTCACACCAATTCATCTTTCCTTTGCCACATAACCCAGCATCCTTTGCAACCAATGATGGTCATGTGACCCAGTTCTAGCCAAAGAAATGCACAGAGAAGTTGGCTAAAGGAGGCTTTCCCTCCCTGATAAAGGAAAGCCCACTGTCTATCCACCCCTTTCCTCCTCCATGTTTGGGATACCTATGCGAGGGCATGACACCTGGAGCTGTAGCAGCCATCTTGCAACCATGAGGTGACAAGCATGTGGACAAAACATCAATATGCAGATGGGTGACAGTGGGGAAGAATGGACAAGAGCTTGGGTCCTTGATGACAAAAAGGAGCCACCAAACCCAACCTGACTGCCTGCCTCCAGACCTCTTGTCACACGAGTATCAGTGGATGCAGTGGTCGAGTGGACACTGGAACCTGACTACAATGGATCAGAACCCAGCTCTGCCACAGAAAAGCCCATGTGACGGTGGACAAGTCTATCCCCCGTGCCTCACTGGTGAAATAAAGGTACCAACCACACTGCCTCAGAGGGGATTGTGAATTCACGTAATGCTCAGAACAGGCTGGCACCCAGTGGCACCATGAGTGTTAGCCAATATCGTTACCTTCTGCAAGAATTCAGGATCTGTCTGCTTAAACCACCGTGTGGGGGGTTTTCAGTTACTGTGGCTGAATGCATCCTACGTGAACTCACACACCCGAGCGGTGTTCCCGGAATGCCGCTCAGTGCGGGCGTGCGGGAGACTACCAACGCGATACGTCCAAGTCTAAAGTCCCTTACCCACAACCCCTGGGCAAGCCATGATTCAACATTAAGAAATCTGGGGATTTAAGAAAGATAATCAGTGCCTACGCTATGCTGTATACAGCGCCAATAATAATAACTATATTTCATTTAGCATCCAGTCCAGTGTAGACCAGAGGCTCTCAAGATGTGGTCCAAGGATTCCTGGGGGTCCTCTAGACCCGTTCAGGGGTCCATGAGCTCAAAATCACTTTCCTCAGTACGATAAGTGTTCCTGGTGGTATAAGATGTCACTCGCCTTTTGTCAATTCTATTCCCGCATGAGAGTCTGGTGGAGTTTTCCAGAGGTTCCATGACACGTGATGCTCATTCTGGTGGCTCATGCACTCTGTGCCTCTGTACCGTGTGTTTAAAAACTTCCCAGTTTCAATTTCTAAGACAGTAACTATTGGTAGATATCACCACTTAAGCAAAAGCTCTTTGGAGGCTACGATTATTTTAAAGAGTGAAAAGGGTTCCTGAAACTATAAAGTTTGAGAATCACTGGTAGAGTCTATACTGGATCCTATGACTTGATATTGAATTACATCTAAGGTTTACCCCAGTCATACACATTAATACTTTTTTGTCCCGAAACCTATGAATAGTCACGTTGAGATATAGACCTGTGCTACACAAGAAACACACGTGGCCATTTAAGTTTAAATTAATTAAAATGAAATGAAATTAAGAACGCAGATCCTCAGTCCCATTAGCCACTTTTCAAGAGTTCAATAGGCCTCTACGGCGGCCAGTGGCTACCGTAGTGGCCAGCATGGACAGGGAGCACTTCCACCACAGCAGAAAGTTCTGTAACACACGCTGATGCAGACCATAAATAACCTTGTTAGCCCACACACACAAAAAAGACCCTCCTCATTTTCAGAGCACTTTGGATTTGCAGATGGAGAATGAGGGCCATGGATATGCACCTCCTGTGGACAGGGTCTGGCAGTGGAGCCTGTGGCGGCCCCCTGGCGGGGCCCACGGAGGAAGCTGCAGGTGTGTGGGGCCTGGTGCCCATGGAGAAGAGCTGGGGGTCCCCAGTTCCCTGAGTTCTGGCGCCCTGGCTCTATGGTCCCCCCGGCCTACCCTCCAGCCCCTTGTCCAGGCCTTGCCCAGGCCCACCTTTTCAAGCAGTGCGTTCTGCCAGAGGCGGAAGATGAGGAGGAAGCAGCGGTCCCGGGCCCCGAAGGAGGTGAAGAAATGCTGCAGGAGAGAGAGGGGTGTGCGCAGCTGGGGAGAGCACGCCAGAGGGAGCCCCACCCACACTTGTTCCCAGATCTCCATCCTCACGTATCCACTCATTCACCCCTGCATTCATTCCACAGAATGTTTATCCCGTGCCCACCCGCCCCTGGGGCACACCAGAGTCACCGTGATGAGGAGATGGCCCGGCCTGTCCCCGGAGCTCACAGTCCAGGGCGGGGGACAGGCCCATCTCCAGACAGGGGCAGCCCAGAGTGGTTGGGCTGTGGTGGGGGAAGCCCAGGACACTTTTCCAGTCTCCTTTGCCCACTAGGGCTGGTCAACTAATCCAGTTTTGGACAAATAAATGCAAAGGGAAGTCTGCTGTGAAGGCTTCCCCCCGATCCCTTCCTTCTTCCTGCCTGGGCCACTGGTGTGAGCCGCCACCTTGGGACCACGAGGCAACAATAATGGACAGAATGGAGCGTCAGGGAAGGCTTCCAAGGGGAGGGGACATCTGAGGTGACAGTGGGAAGAATTTTACTATTACTACTATCCCTGAGCAGCTGTGTGAGGGAGGGGACAGACTGCAGGGACCGAGACAGGAGACTGGTGGAGGACCCAGGTCAGAGACGATGGGAGGCTGGGCCAGGGAAAGAGAAAGTGACAGATCTGAGAGAAGCTCAGGGTGCAGGACAGACAGGGCTTCGGGTGGGGGGCAGAGGGAGGAGCCTGGTCAGACCAGTGACCACGCGGCCGGCAGCAGGTCCTCTCGCCCACCTTCTCGCTCTCGGTGCAGATCTGGATGGCGTTGGGGATCAGCTTGGCCGTCTTCTCCTTCTTCAGACACGTCACTTCCTTCAGCTGGATGGAAATCTGAGGAGGAAATGCTGGTGAGAGGGGCCAGGGCCCTGCCCGCCCCGGGGCCCCTCCTCGCCCCCCGGCTCACCGTGGTCTCCCAGCGGAAGATGTTGCTGTAGAAGCAGATCCAGTTCTCGGACAGATAGAGGCGGCCCTGAAGGAGGATCTCCCGCTGCAGGGCGCAGGAGTAATCTGAGGCGGCCGGGGCAGACAGACAGCCCAGTCACATGGCCGTCCTGGCCAGCCTACGGCGGGAGAGGGTCGGAGGGCAGGGCTGGGGACTCGGGGCAGCTCCAGGCCTGGGTCTGGGGTCAGACTCACCCACGATGAGGCGCTCAGCCTCAGGGAGTTTGCTGAACAGCTTCCGGAAGTCCTCATTCCGCTGCTTGTACGTGGGGCTCAGCATCTGCGGGTGTTTGGGAGGTGAGAACCCGGACGGGGGTTCGCACCCCTAATTCTGCCCCAGAGAGCTCCCAGGACCCCTCAGGGTCTCTGAGCCCTCGTGTCTACTCACTTCTGGCTCCCACTGTCCCAACACAAGAGTAACCGTGACGAGGGCTGCCACTTACTGAGATCTACATGAGCCAGCCCCAGCCAAGTACCCACCAGCATCGCTGACTCTTACTGAGGTTCCCTTCAGCCTTGTAAGGTCGGGACTGTTTCTCAAGATGACAGAAAGGCCCAGTGAGGTTAAGCAACTCACTCAAGGTCACACAGCACATAAGCAGCAGCACAGGATGTGACCCTAGGTCTGCTGACCCCAGTACCCCCTCTTCGGCTGCTGCAGCCTGGGGCTCCTGGCCCAGCACGTTCCCTCTCCCTCACCCCTCCAGCAGCCCCCCTTGTCCAGACACTTACACTGTACCAGCTCTGCCCCTTCTGCAAGGGAAAGGAGTGGAGTCAGAAAGAGTCCCTGGATCCCTGCCCTCCCCCCCACTCCTCTCCCTCCCCCCCTCCCCCCCCCCCCACCAGGGCTTGCATCAACCTTGCTGTTGCGGATGAAGTTTCGGCTGCCCAGGCTCTGGGTGCTGGGTGTCCCAGGCACCCCGCCCTTCTCTGAGGAGCTGTCTGACCCCTTCTCCACCATGGTGCCTGGTTCCGGCTCAGGCGGGGGTCGGCTTGTGGGCAGGAGCTGCAGCCGCTTACGGAGAGATGGGGAGCTGCTTGGCGTGCTCCGGCCAGAGTGGGGGGTGGTGCTGGGGGGAGAAGAGGAGGGGCATGATGGAGAAATCAGGCTGGGGTGTGGGGACAGACCTACAGCCACTGATCCCCATCCACCGTTCTACTCCACTTCTGGCAGCGTGGCCCTGCCTCTCGGTATCCGGGTTACCTCCTCTGTAACCCGGGGGTCATGAGCACAGGTCCCCGTCTGGTGGTTCGGAGAGTTACACGAATCAGCTCATGGAAAGTGCTTCTCCTAGAGCCTGCCTGGGGCAAGCTCTCAGTGAGGCCTGCTATTTCTTAAGTTAACTTATTAATTCACCCATACAATAAATATTTATTGAGGGGCCACCCTGTGGCCTAGTGGTTAAGTTCAGTGCACTGTTTCAGCAGCCTGGGTTCGGTTCCTGGGCACAGACCTACACCACTCTTAGGTGGCCATGCTGTGGCAGCGACCCACATACAAAATAGAGGAAGACTGGCACAGATGTTAGCTCAGTAAGAATCTTCCCCAGAAAAAAAAAAAAAAAAAATTTATCGAGCAGCCACTTCCTACTCAGTTGCTTGAGCTAAAAACCTAGACATCTTAATTTCTTTCTTTTCCTCACCCCTCATTTCTAATCTGTTAGCAAGTCCTAGCTGTTCCACATCCCAAATCTATTTCCTTTGTTTCTATTACAGCCACCTCCCCTGCTCCAGTGCCCGGGTCCAGCCTCCATCCGCTCCCTCCTGGACCGTCACAGCAGCCTCCTCCCTGGGCCCCCAGCTCCCGTCCCGCCCCCTGCAGTCGCTCCCCACACGCAGCCCCAGGGAGCCTGTGAACCCGAGTCAGGTCAGGCCCTCCTGGCTGCACCTCACTCCAGGTAAGAGCAAGTCCTCGCCTTGGTGCCCAAGGCCCTAGCGTGGCCCCCGTCCCCTCTGGCCTCATGCCCTCCCTCTCGGTCACTCTCCTCTCCAGCCATCCCAGCCTCCTTTTGTCCCTTAAGCTCACTGACTAGACTCCTGCGCCAAGGCCTCTGCACTTGCTATCCCTCTGCCCAGACGTCCTTCCACAGCCCCAGCGTGACCGGTTCCACTTACTCAGCTCAAATGCTCCTGCTCCCCGGGCCCCAGCCTGAAGGAGCCCCCAGCCCCGCCTCACATGATCGTGGCTCCTCTGTTCACTTATCGTTTACTGTCTGCCCAGACTGCGACTTCAGGAGGTCCTGGCCGCCCCTGGCTTCCCAGCACCCGACCCTGCACCTGGCACAGAGCGAACGCTCAGTCAACACCGGTGACCACAGGAACGATCGTGCGCTGGCCAGAGCTGGGAACAGCAGACCGCACGAGACATGGCTCCTGCTTTGGGGAACCAAGTTTCTGGTGGGAGGCAGACACGAACCAACAGAATGCTCGAAGGACTGAATAATACAAGGTGTAACACGGCCGCGGGGTAAGTATCAGGAACTTGGAGGGACGTTCACTGTTGACTCTGTTCCAGGAGCTATGGCAACCTCTCTGGATGATAACTTTATTGTTGTCTACACAACCCTGCGCATCGGATACTATTACCATCCCCACTTCACAGACAAGGAAACTGAGGCGCAAAGCCATGAGCCACTTGTCCAGGATGCACAGCTGGTTTAATTCCGGGCAGGGTTCCAACCTGGGGGCCGAGACCTCCTGCAGGTGGAAGGGGGAGCCCCTCGAGCACTCGGGGGGGTTCCTTACACTTCTCTCCTGTCTCCAAGCTTTAGCACGTGCTGTGCCCTCTGTCCAGATCGGCCTTTCTCTTTGCCTGGCAAATTCTTATGCATCCCTTGGGACTCTTGCTCACACACCACGTCCCTCCTGGACACCGCCTCCCCTCTGTGGGTGCCCATGCCCCCTGGCAGCTCCCAGCCCGTCCCTAACCACTTGGCCAGCACTCGGCCTATGAGTCCCCGGCCCAGACCTGACTGCTCTGGGCTGTCACTGTCTGGTGACGACTCCTTTGCCCCCACATGTCTGTGAACTCCCTGGTGGCACACCTTGGTGTTGTATTGGTCACTGCTCTGTCCTCAGGATTGCTCAGGACAGCACCCAGGGTGGGCATTCATATCATACTTGTGAAATAAATTTGTGGACTAAAATAAATGAAATAGATGGTGACTTGGGCCACCACCACTCCCTGCTCAATGGACACACTTCTCCAAGACGCCCTCCCCTAACCTGCCTTCTCCTCACTCCCCACCTGACCAGCTCTACGTCCTCCTTTCTCATCCTCCCACACCAGGCGGTGAGCTCCACACGGGCAGGGGTTTTGTGCCCCGCTGCATCCCCAAGGTCGGGAACGGGGCCCAGTGCACAGTAGGCACTCCATGAGCATTTGCCCTTGTGGACTGAGTGAACGATGGACCCCACCCATCGCCTCACAGAACTTGGATTCAACCAGGTCTGCGGCTTGCCGGACCCTCGGGGGGCTGAGACTCAGTTCCGGCACCTCCTCCCTGTGTGACCTTGGGCAAGTGTCTGAACCTCTCTGTGCCTCAGTTTCTTCTTGAGCATCATGGAGTCACAGGGCTGTCCGGGGGGAAAGTGAGGGAATATACACAAAGCCCAGCACACAGGAGGCACTCTGGCTAGATTAGGGGCCGCCAGATAGAAACAGAGTACCTGGCCCTGTACTGTCCCAGCGCACCTGTCTCCACGCTGCTACCCCAACCCCTACAGGTACCACACAGACACCTCAGCTTGGTGTTCAAAGCCCAAACTGACCCCACACCCCAGTCATTCACCTCTAAGTACACACTGAGCACCTGCCCTGCAGAAGTGAGCAAACGGACACACTCCCACCCTCGGGGACCTGACATTCGGGTTGGAGAACAGTGATAATCAGTAAGAGACCGTGTAAATGAGGAGGGGGACCCCAGGACTGGTCAGGGCTGTACAGCTGCTCACACAGCAGCTCGAGCAACCCCCGGGAGCTGTCAGAAATGCAGACTCCGGGCCGCACGGCAGACCTCCTGAATCAGCCCCTGGGGGTGGGCCCAGTGGGTTCTGATACGAGTTTGAGGGCCACGGAGATAAAGGATGGGTTGGGTGGGGGGGGGGCACGCAGGGCACACTTGCTTGAGCAGAGCCCCGAGGACAAAGTACAGATCTGGCAAAGGACGGAAGACTTGCAGGAAGTGCAAGTTCAGGGACAGGACTGACTTGCCAGGTCTGAGGAGGGAAGTGGCCGGTGGGGCTGGGGAAGGAGGACAGGAGGGCACAGGCCCCCCTGCGGGCCTTGTGGGCCCTGGCCAGGCGTCTGGGCTTCACCCTGAGAGCACTGGTGAGCTACGGAAGGGTTCTGAAGGAGGGGTGACCACATCCTCCCCTGTCTCAACTTCCCGCCTCTCTAGTCTGAAATGCAGACCCCTCTCCACCAGTCCTACTCTCCTGCAGCCACACGTCTGGGGAGGGCACCTGAGGATGGCGCCAGTACACACAGACAGGGCAGGGCCCACATCCCCAGGTCTTACTCCTTGGCACGACAAAGAGGAAGTGATCAAGGGCAAGCACAGCGCTGAGGCTGCCCAACCAGGCAGGCTGCCGCAGAGGGAAGGGAGGAAGAGAGGAGCCAACGTGCCTGGAGGACCGTTAGGGGGTCGGGGACTCGGAAGAGAATGGGGTTTTGAAACCACAGACACCTCACCTCCGGCTTCCTGGGCCTCAAGAGGCCCAGAGCTCCCTCTGGTCAGAGAGGGGCAAACGCACACACAGGTGTGCATAAAAGGGAAACTCAGTGTGGGTCACGCACAGCCAGTGTCACAGACAAACTGGACACCCCCACAGTTGTGGGAAGTCTTCTCCAGCCCCCCGCACACCCGGCAGTAGTATCACAGGTAAGTTACAGTCACATATGCAGGTGCAGAGAGTCACATAAACACACAGAAGACCACAGAAAGTCCCAGATCCGTTACATTCACACTTACAGCCACAAGAAAGTCTCAGAGAAGAACTGAAAGCAAATAACATTCCCACAGCTACAGAGAGCCACACAGTGAAAGAAGAGTCACAAAGGACCCCAGCAAACACATGCATAGCCTAGGTAAATTAAGTCACAGGGTCAGCTCGGCTCTCATGGTGTCACCATATGGCAGGGAAGACAAAGCAAAGGCCTGTGCCAACGTGGAAGGGACGGAGGTGTCGGCTGCTGTTGCTGACAGAGAACCCGGACACTCGCACGGCCATGAAGGACTCAGGAATAATACAGCCCCAGAGGGGTGTGGAGACACCTTGACAACACAGTGGCCAGGTACTGAACTAATGCCCGGGACATGCGGTATAAACTGTATAGGAGAACAATGACAGTTATCATTATCGCTTCAGAGAGTCAAGAGTACAGCCAAGGTCTCAGGTGGGAGGGTCCCAGGCCCACTAAGAGCCACAAGGGGTCTCTCTCTCTTGCTCATCACACACACAAAGCCCCAGAGGGTCCAAGCTGCAGACACGGAAGCTCAGGCACATACAACAATGTCACAAATGGACACACAGAAGAACTCACACAAATATGGAATCGGAGATAAACTATAAGCACAACCCCAGGGTCTGTCATACATGCTGAGCCCCGGACACACAACAACGTCACACACGGACACACACAGGTAACTTACATTTGCACACAGCTAATAGGTTCAGACGTAAATTACAGGCACACAGGGAGGCAGACGGTCACGGCGGCAAACACAGAGCCCCAGACATATGGCCTCACACTGTGAAGTCACTGCTGGACACACAGGCAGCTTACAGTGACACTGGGAGCCACAGATGGAATCACAGGTAAACTACACACACACACACACAGGCAAAGAGGATCACAGCTGCCCGCACCCTAGGAGCCCTAGACACGCGCACACACTTCCGAGACACCCATACGCATGATGGAAAACAGCGGGCCCAGGCAGCGGGTGGGAGGTCAATGAGGCACCCACGACCCCAGAGGGTCTCAGGCTCGCGGTCAGCCGGCCTCGCACAAGCCCCCACCCCCAGCGGCCCCCAGGCTCGCGACAGACGCGGTCGGCGGGAGAAGCGGGCCGGCGGGGCTGCTCCGGGCCTGCCCGGGCTCCGCGGCCTGCGAGCCGGCCGGGGGCTCGTCTCGACGCGGCCTCCTCCCGGGCCCAGGACCCGCCAGCCTCGCGCCCACGCCTCGGCTCCCGCGGGAGCAGCCGGGACCCCCGCTCGCGCCCCGCGCCCCGCAGTGACGAGCGGCCCGCCGTGGCGCTCGGCCCCGGCCGCCCCACGTGCACGAGCCCCCCGTCCCCCGCCCCGGGCCTTACTCGAACATGGATGCGGCGCGGAGGGCGCGCCCGGCCGCAGGGCAGGGCCGGCCCGGCTGAGGAGGCTGGGCTGACCGCGTCCCCGCAGGGCACCCGCCTCGCCGCCCGCGGCCGCCGCCCCCGCCCGGCCCCGCCGCACAAAAGGCCGGAGCCGCGGGAGTCGCCGCGGAGTCAGCGCCCCCCTGCGCCCGCCCCGCGCGTCACGGCGCCGCCCCTCGCCGGCGGGGAGGAGGGGAGGGGCGGGCGGGGAGGGGCGGGGAGAAGAGGCGGGAAGGAGGGGTGAGGCGGGGCCGGCAGGGAGGGGGAGGGGAGAAGGAGGAGGGGCGGGGGAGGGGAGGAGGGGAAGAAGGGAGGGCCGGCCGGGAGGGGGAGGGGAGGAGGGGCGGGGGAGGGGGAGGGACGGGGGGAGGGGAGGAGGGGAAGAAGGGAGGGCCGGCGGGGAGGGGGAGGGGAGGAACCGGCGCCGCGCAGGGGAGGGGCGGCGCGGGGCGGCGGGGCCCGGGAGGGGCGGCGGGGACCGGGCGGCCCGGATGGAGGGAGTCGGACGCAGGGAGAGGGAGGAGGAGGAGAGAGAGGGAGACGCCTGGGATACGGGTGGGGGGCAAGGCAGGGGAGGTGCGGCGGGGACAGTGCGGCCCCGGGGGACAGGAGGCAGGAAGAGGGAGGTGAGGGCGCAGGGGAGGAAGAGCGGGACCGAGGAATCCAGAGGGGCGGCTGGGACGCCAGAGATGCGGGGAGAGAGATGAAGCGGGGAGAGGGAAAGACAGAAGGAGAACCCCGCCACGGCGGCTCCTCGGCACCGGCTGCGACCCTCCCCTGGTACCGGGAAGGGGTCCTCAGCTCCGATTGCGCCCCCGGCCAGGACCTCCCGCCCTCCCGGGGCGACCCTGGGGGGGCGGGGCTGGGGGTGGGATGGAGGTTCTGGGAAGCGGACGGAGGTGTCGCGCTGTGTCACCGGAGGAGCCCCGGCCGGCGGGAAGGGGAAGCGGGTGGGGCCCGGAGGCCGCCCCCCTCTCCCCATCCCCGTCTCTGAGCCCCTGTTGGCCCCAGGAGGTCCCAGCGCCCCGCTCTCTGGGGTCCCAGTCCCTCAGCCAGACCAAGGTAGAACCCAGCGTCCCCGGGGCTTGTCTGTGCTGTGACCTTGGGCAGGGTACCCAGTGCTGGGCCCCCACGGGACAGCGGGGAGGGCGGCTGCAGCCCTTTTACAGGCGGGGAAGCCCTGTCTCAAAGAAGGGAAGTGGCTTGTTGGGAGGTCGCCCAACCGGTAGGCTGCAGAGCTGGACGCAGCCCGGCTCTGACGCCGTAGCCCACGCGCGTCTGCAGGGGCTGCGCGTCCGTCGGTGCCCGGACTCCTCGCGGAGAACACAGAACTGCCCGTCCCACCTCGCAGCTCCTGGCGGGAGGCACCCCCGCACACACTCGCTCCTCACCCCTCTCCAGGACAGGCTGCTCCTCCCTCTTGAAGAACTCCATTCGCACCCCTCTCCCCACCCTTACACTCCCCCCTCAAAAAAACCCGCTGGACTTCATTTTGGTGGATGGCAGGCCCCAAACTTCGGTCTTTCTTGACCCCTCTCTTTCCTTCACAACCATATCCGGTCTGTGCCTCTGGGCTCCACCTACAAAATCTATCCAGAATCTAAAAACTCTTCTCTCCCAACGCCCCCAGCCGGTCCAGCACCCATCCTCTCCCTCCTGGACCATCACAGCAGCCTCCTCCCTGCTCTCCCTGCTCCCATCCCCACCCCCTGCAGTCTGCTCCCCACACACAGCCAGAGGGAGTCTGTGAACCTGAGTCAGGTCAGGGCCCTCCTGGGTCAGAGCTCTCCCCTGGCTGCACCTCACTCCAGGTAAAAGCAAAGTCCCCACGTTGGTGCCCAGGGCACCACTCTGACTTCTCCCCTGTCTGTCTCCCCCTTCCTCACTCCCTCCAGCCGCCAGCCTCCCTGCTGTTCCTCCTACTCACCAAGACATTCCTGCCCCAGGGCCTTTGCACTTGCTGTTACTTCTGCAGGGAAGCTCTTCCCCCGTTCTTCCCCTGACTGCCTCTCTACCTGAGACCTCAGAGAGGCCTCGTTCCAATGTCTCCCTCCTCTCTTTCTTTATATTTCTCTGCCTGTTTCTTTTGAAATACTTTTAAAATTTTAATTAGGGAATATTTATTTCAAACAGGAAAAAATATAACAGTCATCTATGTCCCCGCCACTCATGTATAAGAGATGTGGACATTTTTGCTTCAGATCCTTTTTCTTTTTTTTTTTTTTTTTAAAGAAATAAACTATCACGGTTACAGCCAACTGCCCGACCCTCCTTTCTCTGCCTCTGCCCCCCAGGGTACACACTGCCCTGAAGTTGGTGTGTGTTCCTCCTGTGCACTCTTCTCTCCTTTTTCTACATCAGGATGCACCCATCAACAGTATACCCTATTGTCCAACGTCTTAAAAGGATACACAGTTAGGCTCTTACTGTATCATTTTGCAACCTGTTTTCTCCGGCATCACTGTTTCTGAGATTTCTCCGCGTTGATATTCAGAGCTCTACTTCATAAACTTGAACTCTCATCAGGATCATTGTTGGGAGAAACCACACTGGATATTTCTATTCAGAGCCAGCATAGTTCTTTCCTCTTTCCCCTGTAGCCTTGAACCTCCCAGTTCCTGTCCCTTTGGACCACAGGCAGCGTTTCTTTGCAGAAGTTTTGTTTAAACGTTTTTTGTTGTTCTTTTTGCCCGTGAGCTGCCACAGGAAATACCTTTCATGTTAGCTTCCGGTATACACTTAGACATACGTGTCACATCACAAAAGTTGCAGGAAAGTATGCCTCATACACTGTATTATTTTCAATTCTAGCCCAGTGTCGTTTGGAAAGAAATGCTGATTGCAATGTATGAGGTTGGTTTCCTGGTCCTTGAAGGGGTTACGACCCACAGTTTGAAAACCAGCACGTGGGTGGAGGGGTGTCCACCTCCAGGCTGAGAGGCCAAGCTCAACGCAGACCCCCAGTTGCCTGCTTTTGTTTCTGTGTCTGTTTCACAACTTCCAGTCAGGCCCCTGTGGGGCTGAGGCCACATTCTAACTGACATTTAGCCCACCACCTGGACAGTGACAGCCACAGGGAACCCACCCTCCAGCACGAGTCCCCAGAGAGAGAGAACCCGTTTCCCACCGCACTGCCGGAGTCTGACCTGTCCTGGGGTGGACTCTCCAGGTCTGGGGTGCTCAGCAGTTGCAGGCGCCGGGTGGTCGGGGTTCCGGGGGGTGAATCCCCATCACTGGATGGCGTTATCAGAATGGAGGGCACATCCAGGAGCCGAGGGCCCTGTAGCTGCTGGTTCTGCCACTCGGGTGGGGGGACAGGTGAGTCCTGGGCACCGCCCTCGATCAGTGGGGGCGCCCACGGCAGCAGGGGCAGGAGGTCGGCCATGGGGAGGGCTCCGCCTGCCTGGCTGGGGGCCTTGGACAGCAGCGAGGTCTCTGGGGGAGAGAAAAGAGAGGTGAAGGGGAAAGCTGCTGTCCATGCCCTGCCCCACCCCACTTCCCCCTGCTGCTCCACCAAGAAGAGACAGCTGAGGTTCAGAGCACAGTGTGGGTCCCCACCTCTGCCAACGTCCTCCCTTCATGACCCTGAGCCGCGGTTTCCTCCTCTGGACATGGGAGATCCAGATGCCGACATCCTAGGATGGCGGGGCAGTGTCAGAGAGCCCTGACGTGCAGCACCCAGCCAGGAAGGCACTCTAAGTGTCAGTGAACGTCTGCTCATGCCCCCGGACCGGGGCTTATTTCTTCTGAGCCTTCACCAAGGCCAAGCCCTGGTTTTCCATACCGCGCCACCCCAGCTCCCTTCCACACACAGGGCCAGGAAGGGGCCAGGCCTGCGCGGGCCCCAGAGCTCTGGGGCCTGGATAACGGCTGATCAAGCGGAGGAGAGAGGCAGAATCCGGGATTTCCCTTCCCTGTTTGCTCAGCAATTGCCCCTCCCAAGACAAACAGAGGGAGGGTGGCTGGGCGGCCTCCTCCGCTGGGAGGGAGCCAAGCTGGTTCCTGCTGCTGTGGCTTGATACTGGAGGCTACCCGGGCCTGGGGAGGCCAGATCAGTGTCTGTCTGTCCCGACAGCAGAACAGCGCAAGGGCCTCTGGGCGCCCAGCTGCCGGGGGACTAGGGAAGGAGGACCTGAGGGACCCAGTGAGGGCTTCCCCTGGTTTGGGGAGGACCCTGACCCTTACAGGCCAGGCCTGGACCCTGGGGTCCTCCCCAGGCACCCCAATACCCCTACCTTATGGCTTCCTCCACCCTCTGTCCTCACAGGATTTGGACGTCCAGGGTCAGGGCTGGAGAGCAGGCCCTTCCCTCCCCCCAGGACACCTGGCTGCGCCAGAGTCACGACCTTGCCAGCCGGAATAGCGTGTCCACGTCCGGCTGGAGTCGTGTTCCCCTCTGGCCAGCTGTTCCTGGGAGAGAGGACAGGGTGGGGGTGGGGGCTGAGGTCTGCGCCTCGTCCTTCCCCCTTGACCGCCCTGTTGAGGAAGGGGCTGTCCTCACCTAGGCCTCTCCTGGTCCATTGCTCCTGCTGGCCGGCAGCCAGCCACAACGCAGCTGTGGTCCCCTCTGCTCCCCCAGAACTGCTCCTCTGAGCCCAGAGGTCACTCCCAGGTGGCCAAGTCCGAGGCACGTTCCAGTCCTCATCTGCCCCCTTGCTCTTAGAAGCCAGATGCTGGGAGACCCCTCTTCCTTCTGGGAGGTTCTCTCGGCCTCTGAGATGCCCCAGTTTCTGGCTCTCCTCCCACCTCCTTGACAGCACCATCTTGCTTTTGTGCACAGCTCCATCGCCTCTACTTGATCTGTAGAAGCTGGTATCCCCATGGCTTAGGTCTGGTCAATTTTCTCTTATTTTTCCATTTTTACTAGATAATAATTGACTCATATTAAAGGATGTCTGTATTGTAAATGTGAATTGCAAAGTATACCAGTAAAATGAACCCATAACCCCCACACACACCCAATTTGAGAACCAGCACATCACTGGTGAGTGCCCCTGTGAATGCCTTAGGCCCCTCCCCCATCCTACCCCCTCCCTTCCAGAAGTTTCCATCACCTCCCATTTGTCAGTTATCATTCCCTCACATTTTAATAGTTTTTTAAATCACATTGGTATGCATCCCTAAACAGTATATTTTTTAGTTGTCCTTGCTTTTCAGCTTTATAAAATGGAATCGTACCGTGCGTCGTCTCCCGTGAGTTGCTTTTTCCACTCAAGGTCATTTCTTAGATTCATCTATGGGGTGCAGGTGGTTACGCTCCATCAATTTTTGCTGCTGCACAATATTCCGTTGTGGGAGTACACCACAAATTTATTTGTCCATTTATGTGCCCATGGACACAAGATTGTTTCCGGTTCTCTGCTCCGATGAATGGAACTGCCCTGAATGCTCCTGGGTGTGCTTCTTGGGTAGCTCCTGGGGTGGCCGGCATCCCGCTGACTGCCAGCCACCCACCTGTGCCTCACCTGTGCGTGTCTCTCAGTGCTCAGGCTGGTTCCCTGGGTCTGTCTCATCCTGGGTCTCTTGGATTCTGCCTCAATTATGTTAGCTTTCAAGTAAGTCTTGATATCCAGTGCCGCAAGTCTTCTGTCTTGTTCCTCTTTATCCTGAGTCAGCTTGTCCAGTTCCCAGGGGGAAAGTCAACAGTGGGAATCGAATTGTTATTCTGTAACCATCAGTCGATATCTTGACAATGCTGAGTTTTCCAAAATGTCCACAGGGGGTCACTCCCCATGTGTTGGGTATGTTTTAACGTCACTCTCTGTGTGTTTAGGTATTTTTTAATGTTGTGGTAAAATACACGTAACATAAAAGTTACCATCTTAACCATTTCCTAAGTGTACATTCAGCCATGTTGAGTGCCTTCACATTGCTGTGCGACCAACTCCACCAGGCGTTCAGGCCCTTTTGAAAAATAAAGTTTCTTGTAAAGTTCTTTTGTTAGATTTTTTTTCTTTGGTATTTCATGTTTTTAAAAACCTTTTTGACAGACAACACACACAGGAAAGGGCATAAAATATAAATGTACCGGAGGCCGGCCCAGTGGCGTAGTGGTTAAGTTTGCACGCTCCACTTCGGCGGCCTGGGGTTCGTAGGGTTGGATCCCAGCCACGGACCTATGCACTGCTCGTCAATCCATGCTGTGGTGGTCTCCCATATAAAGTGGAGGAAGATGGGCACGGATGTTAGCCCAGAGCCAGTTTTCCTCAGCAAAAAGAGGAGGATTGGCAACGGATGTTAGCTCAGGGCTGTCTTCCTCACACACACACACAAACATACAGCTTAATATATAATTAGAAAGGAAACACTCACGGACTCACCACCCAGGTCAAGGAAAAGTCTGTTGCTGGTGCTCCCAGAGGCCACGAGTGCCTTCCCCGCAAACCCTCCTCCCCTCCAAAGACAAGCACACCCTGGCTTCGACGATCGTCCCTTCTTGGCTTTTCTTTAGAGTTTTACTGCATGAGTGCATGTTCCCCAACATCCTACTTTAGTTTTGCCTGTTTCTGAACTTCATAAAAATAGAATCACACACTTTGATTCTTTCATATTTGGCTTTTTCCATTTAACATGATGTTTGCGAATCATCCACCTTATTGTGTGTAGCTGAAATCTGTTTATTTTTAATATCGTATAGTATTCCACTGATGAAATAAATTGTAGGCAAATACCACTATTTACTTATCAATAATGTTTGATGGACATTTGAGGGCTTCCCAGTTTGGACTGCTAAAAATAGTGCTGCTGTGGACATTCTTTTACATGTCTCCTTGTTTCCTCTCTGTCACACATCAAGTATCCATCCCTCCTTTCCCTCCCTCCCTCCGTCTATCCATCCCTCCCTCCTCCATCCATCCATCCATCCATCCATCCCTTGGTGTTTCAGAGCTTCATTGGTCTATTTGTCTATCCCTGCACAAAAAAACACACTATCCTAATTATATATACCTAATTTATATATATAGGTTTACAATTAGTCTTGATGTCTGGGTTGGAAAGTCCTCCACTTGCTCTTCTTTAAGACTCTCCTGGCATTTCATGTTAGGGGCTTTCCTCAAAGGTGCGTGGTCCTTGCCTGTCGGTGGGGCAGGGATTTAGGAGTGGGGCATGAGACTCAGCCTGTGGTTTAACAACTGAGGAGGTAGTGGAAGACTGGTGTAAGAAAATGTCTTGCAGAAAAACATCAAGAGTTTAGGAAAGAGTTTCCTGTTTAGGAAAACTTGTTGGAGGTGCCTGTGGAAGCTCCAGATGGAGAGGTCCAGTAGGCAGCTGGCCAAACAGAGATCAGGGCTGGCCCTGGGGGTCCTGAGCATGGTGATGGTGGTCGCCCACCCCAAGGTGTCTAGCTGTCAAGATGACTCCCACCTCACCTGGCCAGTCTTTTCCCAGAACCCACCCGCCTCTCCCTGCACAGGAGTGTTGTCTTCAGGAAACATCAAGGTTGATTCCAGATTCTTCCCTGGGGTTGAGTTATGGGGGGCGCTGGGCTTACCGTCAGGGTTGTCTTCACCTTTTCTTCTCTCTGCCTTTGCAGACAGCTTTCTGAGTAAAGTTCATGGCTGCCATTAGGGCTGTGGACAGAAGGAAACTTGTTAGGACCTAACGTCCTCGGAAACATGGGAAGGGCTGGTGTGTGGAAATGAAATCTCAGACGGAGCAGGGCTGCCGAAGAACGCCCCGTGTGAGGCCCCCACGTGAAAGCTGTTTCCCCGTCCTAAGAGCTCTGTGGATGGAAAACCACCTGCCTCTTATTCCATTATTTTTGCCTTCCCTCATTCGGGGAGTAGCGGGGTCATGCGTCCCCGCTGGAGCCTCCTTCCAGCTGGGGTGGGGTGCTGGGTTGAGGAGTCTGGATTTTGTGCTATTTCTGTAGAATTTTTCCGCACAAAGAGTTGATGCACAGATAGGATTGGTGCTGGCTGTTCCACTTTCCTCTCCTCTGTGGGTGCTCAACAGAGCGTGGGCTTATGTATATCTGACAAATAATAAGCAATAATGTGATATTTGCACTCCCCAGATACTCAAGATTTTCTGACGGTATCTTTCTGTTTCCAGTGAACTGTGGCTTTTGGTTTCTTCTCTGAGCATCCACGTGGGTCTGGTAAGTTTGACTTCTTACCAAATCTCGCCCACACTCTCTGTATATGTAAGATTTCTTCCCCAAGTGTGTCTGATTTTAACAAATCCCTTCCCACACTCTCTACCCTGGAAAGTCCCCATTTCTCTGATGTCCTCCCCTTCAATTCCTTGTTTGCATCCTGAGAATTCTCCCTTTGGGCTAGACTGAGCTCCATTTCTACAAAACAGATGCATTCCCAGGTGCTAACTGCCTGTCTTTGGGGCAAGTTGGAGAGTTACCCTCCCAGCCACCCTCTAGACCTCCCAGACAGAGTGTTGTTAGGCCTCTGTTTCTCGTGACCTCTGCTTTGTCTCTCCGCCATCTTGGATCCAAGTGTTGGTGCTGCTCCTCTCAGAGCAAAGACATCCAGTCCAAGACCATTTCCTGCCCTTAAACTTGGGGCTGTCTGAGGAAGAAACTTGGGGTGCCTTGAGTTACCCAAAGAATCAGCACCTTGACAAGTACAGGGCAGGGGGGATGAAGAAGGGCTTTTTGCATTTTGTCAACAAGAGCGTTGGGCTCAAGACTGGGCCTCCCAACAGTTTCTTCCTTCTCCCCAGCTTCCTTCCCGGCACCTATTTTTCTGTTTTCCTTCTAATTTTATGTATTTTTATTCCCACCCTAAAAATCTCAAGGAGGTGCCCAAGACATAGTCCAAGAAAGGATAGCTTGTTCTGCTTCTTAAAACCTAAAGAATCACATTTTTCTGACCATTTGGGTTCATATCTGCAAGGACTTGTCAGAACCAAATGTTACATTTTTTTTTGTAGAAAATAACTGTTCTGGAGGGATCTAGAATGCCCAGTGGAACTTCTATCTCATATTTCACCTGGAGTGGGAATTCTTCAAGGAAACTTCTAGATATTGGAGGCTTCATTTCAGCAGTGGTGGTGGGGAGCCTCTTGATAAACTGTGAAGATTTTCTGGCCGTCCCCTTTCCCACTCACATACACATTGTTGGCTGCTCTTCTAGAAAATGGGAAGTAAGCTACAGATGGATAAACACAGTCCCCGTGGTCAGTGAACTCACAGCCCTCATCTGTGAAGTGTGGAAAAGGTTATGACCCATCTCAAGGGGTGTTGAGAGAAGTTTTAAAGATAAAGACAGCCACAACCTAACAATATAAAAGTTCAGTTCACCAGGAAAATATAACAGTTCTAAGCTTGGATGCTCTAATGAACAAACTGTATGTACCCAGTAAGGAAAGAGTATACATTCTCTGAAGCACACTCAGAATATTTACAACATGTCATCACAGTCCAGGCCATAAAGAAAGTGTCAATGCTTTCTTAAAGGTTTTAATGGCAAAAAAATGCATTTCCTGGACACAATAAAGTTAAGTCAGAAATCAATAACAAAAGATTACTAGAAAAACTCATATGTTTGGATGTTAAGAAACACATTTCTAAATACCTCATGAGGCCAAGAAAAATCATAATGGAAATTAGAAAATATATGGAACTAACAATAATTAAAATGCCATATATAAAAACTTGAAAGAAAATTATAGCCTTAAATGCTATTTAATGAAGTAAGCAACCAAATTAGAAAGGTAGAAAAGAGAGAGAAGAATAAACTCTAAGAATATATAAGGAAGGAAATAATAGAGATAAGAGCAGAAAATAATACAACAGAAAACCAAGATACAAAGGGAAGTTTCGAAAAGTCACAAGTTGGTTCTTGGAAGAGATGAATTGACAAAACTTTGGAAAGATTGGTCAAGTTTAAAAAAAGAGAAGAGGCACAAACATACCAAATCAAAAATGAATAAAAGGGACCAAAGTACAGATGCTACAGATACTAAAATGACAATTAGAGTATATTATAATCAACTCTTTGTCAATATATTTGAAAACTTAGATGCAACAAACCAATTCCTAAGAAAAAATATAATATGCAAAGTGGATTAGAGAATAAATATGAAATATAAATGGTCATATAACAAGTAAATCAAATAAGTTGAATTACTTGTTAAAAATTCTGCTCCCTGCACTCTGCCATCAGACCATACACACAAAAACACAGACCAAAAGGTTTTTAACAGGGGGTTCCACCAAACATACATGGAAAAAATCATTCCAATCTTATATAAACTGTTTTCCAGAAAGAAAAGTGAGGGAAGATCTCCCAACTCGTTTTATTTTGATATCAAAATATGCAATCTCATTACAAGAAAGGAAAATTATACTCATAAGCATAGATGCAAAAAAATCCTAAACAAAATATTAGCAGACTGAATCCTGCAGTGGAGTTTAGACCAGGAATGCAAGGACGGTTTAACATGGAAAATCAAGAAATGTAATTCAACACATTAACAGATCAAAAGATGCAAAAAAGCATCCCAAAAAATTCAACATATTCATGATTAAAAACTCCTAGCAAACTAGAAATATGAGTGCTTCCTTTAACTGATAGGTGGTATATGCACTAAAAGGGACAGGTTGAAAGAAAAACTCCTGGAAAGTAGAAAACAAGACAAAATGGATAATAAGAAAATGAGAAGATAAACTAGAAATTCCAGAAAAGAGAAAACAGAAAATAAAGGAGTGAAGGAAGTATTAAAGAAATATTGCAAGAAAAGTCCCACAACTGAAAATTGGAAGGGGCCTACAGAGTGTCCAGCACGATTGTTAAAATATGGTAATGATACTTCAGAACATCAGTTCTAAAAGTTTCCAGAAAGAAGAAAAAAATCACAGTTAAAGGATCATAGTTGGAAGGACACTGGAAGCTCTGGAAAAAGTGCTGTTTAACCTAGACTTCTATCAAACTACCAATCAAGTGGAACGAGACTACAGTCGTGCGCCACATAACGATGTGTCAGTCAATGATGGGCTGCATATACCGTGGTGGCCCCATAAGATTGGTACCACATAGCCCAGGTGTGTGGTAGGCTACACCATCTAGGTTTGTGTAAGTTACTCTATCATATTCACATAACAAAATCGCCAAACAACGTGGTTCTCAGAACGTATCCCCATTGTTAAGCTGCAGCTGTTTTCAGAGTGCAATGTCTCAAAAAATTGCCTCCTAAGCACTCTTTCTCCAGAAGCTCCTGGAAACTACTTTCACCAAAATACAAGGAAATAAACCAAGAGAGAGAAAGTGGGGGAATCAACATAAGACGGTGAAGAGAAGTCCCAACCTGAGAATTCAGCAGCTGGCTTAAAGCGCAGCCAGTCAAGACTGGAGCACAAAAACAGAGATATGGGGGGTTAAATTCTTCAAAGGAAAAAAAATGCAAATTTTAGCTCCAGTTGTAAAGAAAAACAAAAAGGTTGCATGAGAAGGAAATGAAAATCACAGCACACTGTATAGCTTAGCTCTGACTAACATTTTCCTAATAAAAATATAGTCACTGAGTGTTGATTTAATCCAGATCGTGAAATAACAACTTTGGGAGGATGGATGTGGCGGAAGGAAGTATGTGTGGGGGAGAGGAGGGTAGGAGCTAACACCATCATCTAGTAACGAGTAATATATAATAAACCTGAAGAACCAAGATTATATATAAAGCTGCTATTTGTAAACATGAAGATTAAAATAGAAGCAGCCACTAAAAGAGAGAGGGCCTGTTCTGGAAGTAGGATCAAGGACGAGAGGGCGTGGGGTGGAGAACACGAGGGCTTGTTGAATTATTTGAACTTTTCTATTATGTGTGTGTTTAACTTTGACCAAAATTCAAATTTAAAAAGTCAGTCTTGGTTATGAAAGTCACCGTTTACCTGGGCACTTATCTACTGAGTGCCTGTCTCTCCCACTGGGCAGTGCACGCCACAGGGCAGGGACGGGGAATGTCCCGGCCGCCAGAGTCCCAGTGCCAGCACGATGTGTGGCACATAGTTGAAGCTCAATAAAATGCTTGTTAAATGCAAGAATTAAAGTGTGACTTTGCTCCCCTGAAGTACGTCTAGCGCATTTTATCATGGAAACTTTCAAATATTCCCCAAGGTACAGAGAAAAACATAATGAACTGTCATGTGTACATCATCCAGCTTTAACAATTATCAATATTCCTGCCAATCTTCTGATGCAGTTTTTTAAAAAATGAATTTCTTGGGGTATGATTTATGCACCATAAAATGTACTTGTTTTGAGTGTACGCTTCAGTGACTTTTGACAAATATATATACTCATGACTCCCAGAAGTTCCCTTGTGGCACAGTGTTTTGTACATAAAAATCCTTAATGCACGTTTGCTTCCTCATTTGGATGTGATCCAAGATGAGCTGAAGGAGGGGGCTCAAGAAACAGATTTTAAACACCCTGCAGGCAACGTGAAGGGGAAGATTTGGGCTCTTCTGGTCTCACCACTTTCCTGGGGCTCAACCCCAAATTGGCCTCAACTTATCCAGTCGTAACACTCTTTCTTTTCATCCATACACTCAAGAAAATTCCTTCCCTATGATCTGAGGATGGAGGAACGAAGTCGTTCTTTCCTTCACACCGGGATGCAGTTCCTGAAGCACGCCAACGGGTCACCCTCATGCGTCCCTCAGCCTGCGTGTTGCCAGTCCCTAGCGTCCACAGGCGGCAGCCTCTTCCCCCTCCATCGCCGGCCTCTCATGAGGCCCTAAGTTTGGACCAGGAGTAAAGAGCCTCCTGTGCCATCGATGCTGCACACCAATCCTCAGTGCCGGGGCAGAGAGGGCTGCGCAGGAGCCGTGCCCCTGGGCCACCACCCTGGACAGGAGCTGCAGCCCTTGGATGGCCAGGTCTCAAGGACAAAAGTGGGTGATGGTGGGAGGAATCATGGGAGAGGGCGAGGGTCGCTGGTCAGGGAGGGGTGGACCTGGGTGCGCCCCCTCCTGCAGGGCAGAGACACTGAGGTGAAGGCGGGGCGCATCATGTCACATCCTTCCTACACCCCAAATGTCTGGGGGAGGAAAGTTGTTTGGGGCCCAGCAAGGAAGGGTTTCTGAGCCCAGAGGAATAAGCGCACTTGACAGAAGAAAGCGGGGAGCAGGAAGGCCCTTATTGAAAGAGTCAACATCCAGAGGTTTATTGAATTCTTCAGCGAACAATGCAGCATTTCACTTAGCAGGAAATACACCCAGACTTTGACTTCCTTCTTCTGCACCACGGAGAGGAGCAGGGGGAGGGAATGGGAGGCCAGAGAGTCCGCCATTATTTGAGAAGGTAAAACCAGCTCCCTCCCCCGGTGCTGGCAGTACTTCTCATCACTTTCCACAGCTCTGGGTTCAGAGGTTCCAGCCGCCCCACCTCCCGCCCGCAGACTCGTCTGGGCTCATCGTCTGCGTCCGCCTCCTCACTCTCTCCCACAAGGGTTGGCAAACCCCTTCACTTTGTTCCACAAACCTTTCGGTCAAGTGCTAGAGATACAACAGGAAATAAGTTCCTTGCATCAAGAGACGTATAATACAGTGACATCATTGTCACCAGCGCCAGCACAGACTGAGAATTGACTCCACACCTGGTGACTCTTTCGTGGAAGATGAGAAATCGTGTAAGTCAGTGGACATTTGGTAGGAGATTAACTGAGAATTCCAGAATCACAAAACAAACCCTCAGCTTGGGAAGGAGAACGGAGAAGGAAGAACAAAGACCAAATCCCCAGAGATGTGCCCAAACAGTGAGGAAAAGCGGTCAGAAATTGGATATTGCCACATCCTGGAGACAGCGCTTAGAAAATCAGGGGTTTAGGAAAGCGATTTCTCGTTCTGATTCCCCCTGACTCACCATGCAAGTTCAGCACAACCACCACCTGTCCGTCACTCGGTTTCCCGCATCTGTGCCAATCTACCCTAATGCAGACGAGGACTGTGGAAATGAAATCACGCACAGGAAAGTGCCCTGGGAACTGCAAGGCGCCAGATAAATGGGGAAGGATGAACGTTTTTTAAGTCCCTCCCAACATTGCTGAGTTCCTCTGTCGTCCAGACCTTCTTCCTTGAAATTCGTCTCACTGGCTCCACCACCAGCTGGGGTCTGCCTAGGTAGTGTGGCAGCTGTGGAGGGGGCTTCATGGAGCAGACACTCTACAGGGGAGACTTAGCACAGTTCCTGCTCTCAAGGAGCCCAGGTGGAGCGCAGGGAGCACCATCACCAACCAGGGAGCACCCTCACTCCCCTACCAGGGAGCATCATCACCAACCAGGGAGCACCCTCACTCCCCGACCAGGGAGCATCATCACCGACCAGGGAGCACCCTCACTCCCCGACCAGGGAGCATCATCACCGACCAGGGAGCACCCTCACTCCCCGACCAGGGAGCACTATCACCGACCAGGAAGCACCATCAGGGTGCTCAGGACAGGGAAACTCGAATTTCGGTGTGAAGAATGGGTGTTGGACCTGGGTCTTTGAAGCACTTTGACTATGGAATAACATCTCAGTGTTTCACATTCTCCCCTTTACCCTGACTTGACAGTAACCTGGAGGCCTCTAAGGTCTGGGGTCTTGCATTCCGGGGAAATCCCTGAGGGTGGGGCCCTGTGTCCTTCTCGGTGTCTGCACCCGGGGGCTGTGGAACGGTACCGTTGCACAGCTCCGTTCACACGCAAGGTTCCTCCAGTGTGGAATGAGCCAGACCCGCATTGATTCTCAACCTTGGCTGCACACTGACATCCTCAGGGGAGCTGTTAACAATCCGGACCCCAGGATTGTTCAAATCAGAACCTCTAGGGGGTGGTGCCCTTGCGTCAGGAATTTCCAAAGCTCCTGGGGCGATTCTAACACGCAGCCAGGGATGAGGACCACTGAGCCGGAGCGCCCCTCGAACTTTAAAGTGCACACAAATTGCCTGGGGGGCTTGATCAAATGCAGATCTTGATTCAGCAGGTCTGGTTTGGGGCCTGAGATTCTGCTGTTAGGAACAAGTTCTCGGGCACTGCTGATGCTGCTTGGGCAACGAACACAGTGGCAGAAAGGAGCTGGAACTCGGGCCATGGTCCCACGCGACGGACATTGTGGTTCTTGCGCCCTCTGGTGGTCAAAACCTCCCTAGCGGCACCCGGCGGAGAACTGGGGTTGGAAGCCCCCTCTCTATATAATAGATGTAATTTCTGGAGTATTGACAGATTCTTCCCCAGAGCCCGGCCACCCACACCTTCATTTCACCCTTGTAACAACCTGAGCAGAGCCCAGCCGAACCTGTCTGGACTCCAGACTACAAACTTGTGAAGTAATAAATGGGTATTGTTGAAGCTGCTAAATTTGTAGTAATCTATTATGCAGCAATAAAAAACTAATGCAAGGAGTTTTATAGGCTTTGCAATAACGGGGCAAATGAGAATCCCAAGCCCACGGGCTCGGCCAGCGACCCTGCACAAGGTCTCGTTTCTAATCCAGGCAGATGGATCCGTTTCCAACCTCCTGCCCCAATGGGAGAAGAGGCAGAAAGCCTGACCCCCTCATTTGTCAAGATTGCACCTGCTGCCTTATTTCCTCACGAATGCACACTGCTTTTCACTTGATAATGTCTGTTGTCACTGACGCTCGGGAAAGCTCGAGGATGGGGCAGGGGGCTAGTTTGCTCTCTGACGCTGACTGTATTTTCCAAAGATGAATCCCATCCCACGTGCCCTTCACACGACATGACCTTGAGACTCTTTCATCAAGACGTGGGATCTACGTCTCCTCGCTTTGAATCTAGCAGACCTGAGACTATGGTGGGGGTGACAAGGCTGAGTCATAAAAGATGACACCCCCCTGCTTGGCTTTCTCTCTCTGGATGCTCGTCCTAGGAACCCAGGCACCATGCTGTGGGGAAGCCCAAGGAGCCACGTAGAAGAGCCCGCTGTAGGGGTCCCGCCACAGCTCCGCTGAGAGCCAGCATCAGTCGCAGACATGTAAGCGAGACAGCCTTCAGAAGATTCCAGCTCCCTGTCTTCCAGCCGCCCCAGCTGATGCCGCGTGAAGCAGACATGAGCCACTCCCGCCGAGCTCTCTCCAAATTGTAGATTTGTGAGCAAAATAAATGTTTTAAATCACTAAACTTTGGTTTGTTGTTATGTGGCAATAGGTAACTGGAACATTCTCAGACTCTCTCCCTTGCACAATACTCTGAATTTGACCAGGTGTGGAGGTGGCGGTGAAGAGCTTCAGGTTTTGATTAATTACAGGTGAATTATCTATTTTTCATTCATTACTATTTTTAAAAGGCAGTCTTATTAGAAATTAAGTTCAGTGTTTATAAACTATTAGGAAATCAGCCCTAAAATATTTTTGGAAAGATTGGCATTTTTATAACTTTCCTTCTTTGCCATTTAATTTATTTAAAATCTGTCTCCTTCAATGGTTCTCAAGAACAGTCTAGACCCAGAGAGAAGTGTAGTTTGAGGTATTTTTCTGCAGGTACCGCCCCACCTGTGGGAGGCAGGCTTCTCAGAGGGCCTCCAGCGGGTGCCCTTGGGTACTTTCCTTCCTGGAGGGTGGGCCTGACTCCATGACTCGCTGCTGACCAATGGAGCATGGCAAAGGTGACGGGAAGTCACTTCCATGACTGGGTCACAAAAGGTCGTGACTTATGTCTTGCTAACGGACTCTCTCTATTGCCTTCTCGGCTTGCGCACTTTGGTGACGCAAACTGGCATGTTGGAGAGGAGGACCCCAAGGTGGCCTCCGGCCACCAGCCATGAAGAACTGAGACTCTCGCCCAACAGCCCGTGAGAAAAGGAATGAACTTGGAAGTGACGCCTTCCCAGTTGAGCCCTCTGATGCGACATCAGCCCCGGTGAGCACCTCAATTGCAGCCTCCGAGAGGCCCTGAGCAGAGGACATGCTAAGCTGTTCCTGGCCTCCTGATGCATAGAATGGGAGATAATAAATGTGTGTTGTTCTCAGCCACTAAGTTTTAGGATAATTTGTTATGTAGCAATAGATAACTCATACACCACCTCTCCTCTGGCTGCCGGCGTGGCCTCTCTTTACCAGAATCCGCAGTCACCATCAGGCTGAACACGTGCCCGAGGGTGCTAGCCTGTGTCTAAAGGAACAGAGTATTTCAGTTCCACCCTGGCCCACTGGTCTCTTTCCCGGGTGTCTGCACCTGGGTTTGCTGAGCTATCTTAGCACACTTGTTTCCGTGTTTCTCTCCTATAAATCTTCTCCCCTGGAGCCTGTTTCAGATTCTGTCTGACTCAGGCAAAGCCTCAGACACGCTCTGCACCCCGAATGCCCCAAACGCGTTTTCCCTCCCTCTGGTGAGGCTGAACTCTGCTCTGCAAAACCTGTGGCTTTCCTCAGGATGCACTAGCTCTTCCTGTGGCAGGAAGACCCATTTCCTTCCAGGCGTGAACCTTCTCTCATTTGAGCTCCTGCTTTCCTTCTCTGGCGGTTCTGGACCCGGATCCCCTGGTCAGAGGCCGTTGATGCTTTTCACCTTCGGAATCTGGGAGATGTCTTGCCCAGTATGATTGATCGAGGAGTTCTCGATTGGAGGAGGCCAGAGGGGGCGAGGAGTAGAAGTGGACTTCTGGGCTCAGTTTTGTTGGAAGAAGAACAGTTTGGAGCAGAACAGTGAAAGTTGGGGCCACCTGGGTGTTCTGCCTGGTCTCCCTGCCTCCCCTCTCTGCTCCCACAGCCCTTATATTACGTGACAACACAAGCCGTTTACCCCGCAAAGGTTGCCTTCCTACCCCCAATCTTTCCTTTTGTCTTCACACATTACATTTTTAATTTGCATTCTGTAAACCAGAACCAAGCACTGCACAGCAAGAAAAATGCATCTGCTTTGGTTCTCTAATACTAGACGGAAGAGCCTTTTTCCAGGACTTTGGGGTTCAGATCTGAATGGTTTTCGGGGCCAGACATAGAAGAGGGTGTTTTCTGGAGCGAAGCTGACTCTGGTTACCAGCCCCCATCGTGGAAAAGGATTCCGCAAGACTCATTAGGTCCCCACCAGACAGACAGCAGGACTGCAGACAGCTGCAGTGGGAGCCACGGTCTCCTCCTCCAGAGCCCTGGCCTGAAGAGCGGCGGTCAGTAGTTTCCTCATCCTCTGAGACGTGTCAGCGCACACTGCTCTGTGGGGAAGTGCTCTGTGCCGGTTTTCCTGTGAGAACTAAGGGAAATGGGAGGCGCGAGGTGCGGAGGTCCTGAGAGGCGATAAAGAACCACAAACAGAATATAGTGGCTTCCGGAGAGGACGTGTTGGCAGACCTGAGTGCTAATTTTCTGGTCCATTCCACAAGTATTTATTGAGTACCTACTAGGTTTCAGGCACTTCTTAGGAAGTGGTGCTGTCACCCAGGGAAGTCCCTAAAACATTTTCCACGTCTCATGCTTTGTTTTTAAGTTGTCCTTGCTCATAGGAACCAAGGCAGAGCATTGCCAGACGGCCAAACCACAGAACTGGTTCAAACCAGAAAGGTCCAAGACAGTGACGGGGTGCCATGTGCAAAAGAAAATGTGTGCAAAAGGTGCCGCGTGCAAGAAGGGAAGATCTGCGCATGTCTCAAATGCCCCTGCCCCAAGTGATGATGCAGAGACCCCTCCCCCTCCACATCCCATAAGAACTCTGCTCACTTCCCTTTGGGGAGAAGATGTTTTGAGCAAAGCTCTGACTCCTCCATTTGTTGATCAACGAATAAAGTTTCTGCTCTGCTATTCCGAACCTGGTCTCACTCTATTGGTGCGAGTGACTCCGGGCAAAAGGACCCCGGGTCACCCGTTCCTTAGGGCTTGGAGACAGTGCTATAGAGGAGGATAAGACATTATAGAGCCAAATCTCAAATCAGGATCCATCCCAAATGGTACAAATACCTAACCATAAAGCACGGAAACCATGAAATACTATACGTAAGTATGGAAGAGTATTTTTAAAAATTAATCTCAGCTTTGGGGTGGTCTTTTTATGTATGCTGTCATAAAAATAAAAAATGGTCACATTAAAAAATGCCATAAATAAAATAAAACACAAATGACATACTAATAAAAATAATTGCTACTCATATAACAAAGAATTAATTTTCCACATATATAAAGAGCTCCTAAAAACCAATAAGAAAAAACAGCAATCCAGTTAAAAAATGGGCAAAGAATATGAAGAGACAGTTCATAGAACAGGAAAACCTAAAGTCTCTTTAACATAAGAAAAACCACTCAATTTCACTCATCTTAAGAGAAATGCAAATTTAAACAATGAAGCATAATTCTTCATGTATCAGATTGGCTATGATAAAAAAGTGTGATAACATTGTGCTGGCAAGGACATGGGCAAACAGGCATTATCATATGTTGCTGGTAGGAACATAAATTGACATCACCTCTATAGAAAGCTATTTGGAAATATTTATTAAAATTACAAATATCCCTAGTTCTTAACTGCCAATTATATGGTGCTACAAATTTTCCTATAGGTATATTCACAAATGTGAGGTATGCATAGATACAAAGTTATTCACATCAGCATTTTTTTTCCTGTGGTACAAAAAGATTGGAAACAATTTAAATGTTCACTAATAGGGGGCTGGTTAAGTGAACTATGGTACATACAGTGATGTGCTGGTAAATGCTTAGCAACTGGCTCTCCAGCAGAAAAAGCACTGATCTGTAGCATTTGGATTCTCTATGCATATATAAACAAACATGAATATAGATTCTTATTTTCGAAAACACAAAACGTTCCCTGTGTTTAAATAGTATTATTCCTTAGAGAATAATAAGTCTGGCCCCACCTGTTCCTTTCTCTACCCACCCTCCCCGTTCCTCGCTCTCACTCCCCAGGTGTGAATTTTCCCGTGGAGACCAATGACTCCTCATTTCCAGATTCAGCCCAGGCCTCAGATCTCCCAACCCATCTGCCACCTGGATGGCGTCCCCGGATTTCTTGCTCGCTGTTCGCCTTCAAAGCCCCCTTGCCAGATTTTCTCATGACCCCTCCAACCGCCCCCATCATCCCCACACCTTCCAACCCACACACACACTTTCCTGAAATGTTCTGTTCCTGTGTCTATCTTTTGTAACTTTTTATTTTGAAATAATTTTAGATTTACAGAAGGGGAACAAAAGTAACACTGAGAGTTCCCATATACTTTCACGCAGCTTCCTCTCATGTTAAGATCTTGCATAGCTATAATGCGACGGTCAAACCAAAGAGTTAACACTGGTACGATACCATCAACCCAACTCCAGGCTTCGCTCACTTTCAGCAGCTGATGTCCTCTGCGTTCTAGGATCGAGTCTGGTGTCCGCACTGCCTTTAGCCTCTCCTCCGGTCCGTCACAGTTCCTCCCTTTTTCCTTGTTTTTCACCACCTTGACACTTTTGAAGAGTCAAGTTGTGATATTATGATTTACAATAAGAAATATATGTTTGGTCTTCCTCCTGTTTCCGGCTCCTAAAACTCGTGGAATTTCCCTAAGTTACAGAGCAATAAAGGTGTCTTTTGTTATGCTAATGAGGTGACTTCTGGACCCCACCTAAGGACGGAGGCTGGTTGCCAGTGGAGCCCACCCTGTGATTAGAGTTGGAACTTTCAGCCCCACCTCCCTGACCTCCAGGGAGGGCAGAGGGACTGGAGGTTGGATCAATCCCCAATGGTCAATGATTTAATCAATCAGGCCTATGTAATGAAACCTCCATAAAAATCTAACAGGATGGGCTTTGGAGAGCGTCCGGGTTGATGAACATGTGAAGTTTTGGGGAGAGTGGCGTGCTCGGAGAGGGCATGGAAGCTCTCCCCATACCTTGCCCTATGCATCTCTTCCATCTTGCTGTTTCTCAGTTAGATCCTTTTATAATAGACCAGTAATCAAGTAAGCAAAATGTTTCTCTGAATTCTGTGAGCCACTCTTGCAAATTAATCAAACTCCAGGAGGAGGTCACGAGAACCTCCAGTCTATAGCCAGTTGGTCAGAAGCACAGGTGACAACCTGGATGTGTGACTGGGTCTGAAGAGTGTATAAGGAGCAGTCTTGTAGGATTGAGTCCTTAGCCTGTGGGATCTGATGCCATCTCTAGGTAGATAATTGTCAGAATTGAGTTGGATTGTAGGACACCCAGCTGGTGTCAGAGAATTGCTTGGTGGTGTGGGGAAAAACCCACACACACATTGTAACTGGTGACCAGAACCATTACAAGTATTTGGTAGGATGTCCTTCAGTTTGGGTTTGTCTGACGTTTTCTCACAATTAGATTGAGGTTACGTCTTTATGGCAAGGATGCCACAGGAGTGATGTTGTATCCTTCTCAGTGCTTCGCAGTGGGGGGACCATGATGTCAATATGACGTTACTGGTGATGATGACATTGATCACTTGCTTAAGGTGGTATCTGCTGAGTTTCTTACTGTAACGTACCTATTTTTCCTTTGTGAATAATAAATTTCCCCGCATCCATTTTCCTCACAGGCTCAGCACATAGTAGTTGCACAAAATAAGGTTGGAAAGGCCTGAAAATCCACCTTATCTTAAGGCCCACCTCCACTTTCCCCACATCCAACGCCTACCGTTGAGGTGGGGAATCTGGGGTGGTCTTTCAGCTGATAAAGTCGATTTGTTTCCAGGTTGATGGGCTCTGTGCTCTCAGCCCCCAGGTCTAAGGCTCTTGGGAGGGGATTTCTGGAGCAGCTTCATCTAACCACACCAAATGCCCCTCCCAACACCCACCATCTTCCCCAAAGCCAATTGGAGGAGGACTCAGTGGCTGCCCAACAATGGTTGGTGCCATTGAGGCAGAGGAAGATGGCATTGGGTCCTGTGTCTGTCAGTTAAGGAGCCTGTGAGACCACTGTGAGGGTCCCAGAAGTCACAAGAGAGAGACTTTCTCACTATGGAGGCAGGGCCTGAAGGAATAGTCCACGTGCCCACTGGCAGCAACTCCCTCTCAAATACATCTGTCAAAGCCCCTTACGGTACACTTTTGCAAGCTTCATTCCATCCTTTCTCCATCCCTGCCTGACACACGCATCACTCATCTGGTCGATTTATCCGTTCGTGCATTCCTCCATCCATCTTCCTGGGATCCATTTCATTCATGCATGTTCTCAGTAAATATGCATTGAGCACCTGCTGTTTTTTGCTTCGATGTTAGGGTGCAAAGTGGAATGAGACACCCCAGATCCTTGCCCCGATGGAGCTCAAGGTGGGGTAGGTATGGGAAACAGACACTGGGTTGACCTCCCACAGAAGGTGAACAGTTGCAGACTGTAATGAAGGAAACGGGAGCAGGAGGGTGAGTGACATAACAGCTGGTGGATGTGGAGGCTTCTCTGAGGAATTGGGGAGGCGGCTGGCTCAGGAACTCTGGCAGGAGATGAGGGTGGCCTGGACCACCATAGACGGTCCAGTTGATGTAGAACCTGCAGGGCCTGGACACTGCCTGTGGGAGCGGAGCGGGAGGGAGGGGTGAGGCCCAGGTGAGGTGCCCTTTGACAGAGGACGATGAGCTCAGGCGACTGCACAAGAACTCCCGGCCTGCAGAGCATCCCCACAGGAGTGGTTCCTCATATTAAATGTTGGTGCTCCCCAGGGCTCAGTCCCAGCTAGGAAAGAACTTAAAACTGGGGGCCCCCTTTCCAGTACCCAGAATCAGGCTCCCGGACTTGCTGGGGTGTCCTTAGCAGGGCTGGGCCAGGGTTGCTCTCCCAATCTCTTATTTTCTGGGGTTCAAAGTCTCGGTTTCCCTTCTCTGTTATGTTCTCTCTCTCTCTCTCTCTCTTCACTTCTGCTCAGACACCATCTCTTCACACTTCTGGCTTCCTGACTGATGAGAAACACTGGAGAAGGAACCTATTTGGAGGGAAGTGTTCTCTATGAGAGAGGGCTGTGAGACATCCACTGGAAATACAGGCTGAGCGTGCAGAGGAGAAGCGAGGGCTGGCAACATAACTTCGGAAATGAGGAGGAAATGTATGGAATTCAAAGCCAAGAGAATGAGGGAACTCATCTAAGGAGACAGAAAGATGAGGGGTACTGTGACTGTGCCGTGGAGGCCCCAGCACTTAGAGCAGAGGAGGAGCGGGCAGGGAGACAGGTGTTGGTGGACAGTGTCAATCCTGGACTGGTTAAAAGGGGTGATGTAGCAGGGAGGTAAGAGGAAAACAAGGAGAATGTGGAGTCTAAGAAGGTAGGAGAGGAGGGAGGTGCAGGAGGAAGCAGTCAAATGCTGCTGAAAGACTGAGTAAAATATATCTGTTCATCAGGTCATTTGTTCACTCAGCTATCTATACCTTCCCATCAATTCAGTAGTAACCCTCCAAATTTCCATTAATCAGTAGAGTCATTATTCTTTTAATCATTAATCTTTTAATTTTTTTAAATCATGAATCCACTTATCGGTTAAGATAAGTGCTTGTGGTAGGCCAGGGCACTCGGCATAGGCAGAGGTGGAGGGACCCAAACTCCCCGCCCCGGAGAGAGTGAAGCATTGGTTCAGCCATGGACACTGGTGCCTGCCATACAGGGCATCAGAGCCAAATGTCACTTATGGTGGAGGAGGCAGAGCCGGGTGGGGGGCGCTTCCTAGAGGAGGTGCTGGAAAGCTGGGCCTCTGAGATTTTACCCAGGGTGTCAGGACAGGAGGGTGAGGCTGAACTGGGCCCTTGAAGGGAGACTGTGGAGGACTGAGACGCAGTCTCCTAGAACGACAAGTCTTCCTGGAATCACAGGCCTGGAGTTGGAAGAGGCAGCAAAGGGAGGGATCAGCAAGGCTTGGGTTCAGGCCGTTCCCACAAGCATTTGTGTCCCAAATGGCCTTTGACACACACTGCTTTGTACAAGAACTTGTGGTCCAGAGAAGCTGGGATACCACCCCCTACCACCTGCACACCCAATGACAGATTACCTTTGCTTTTGGCTCCTCCCACGATCACATTTAACCTTCTGACCTCTTTATTTACTGTATTATTCATCATTTATCCATTCAGAAAATTTTTGCTGTGGCCACACAGTGTCTTGGCATTGAGCCGAGATCTGGGGTCGTATCAATGAACAGGATACGCCCCTTGTGCTGAATGAACTATTACAATGAAATCTTTCTTATCGCAGATAGCATTAATTGAGCACCTATCATGAGTAAAGCCTTTTATATTTCAGTTAATGTTTCACAAATGCTGTAAATTATCTTCCACCTTCCTGTCACCCTCTTTTATGGTTTAGGAATCTGAAGCACAGAGAAATTGGGAGACCTGACCAATGTCACAGTTTCTATGAGGATTCAGAGCAGACCTATGAGACTCAAAGCCCTAGTCTTAAGTGCTTTCCAATACTGGATCAAAATTTGACCTAAACTCCATCTGGACAATCCATGCACCCCAGGGTTGGACCCAGGCCTGGACAGAAGCCATCCACCCCAGGGAACCAAACCAGGGCAGCGGGAGAGAGCTGTTTCCTCATATTTCGCCCCAACCCACTTTCCACCTAGTCTGCTGTCGATACTGGCTTCTTCCAGAGGCACGGCTTCCTCGAGGTCTGCTCCGAGGTGATGACATTCACTACGTCTGCTGCTCCTGTCAATAAGTTAAACCATATCTTCTTATTTGGTGGATCCATCGACATCAACTTTAAAATCTGCGAATCACATAGGAAATGCTAATCATCAGTGACATTTCTCTAGAACTTTGGAATTTACACGTTCTCACATACGGTACCCCAATTAATGCTCTGAGCAAGCTGGTGGCAACTCCTGGTCCCCACATCTGAAACATGAGGAATCTAAAGCTTGGAGGGAAAAGTAATGGCCAGAGTGAAAAGTGAATCCAGAATTAGAACCCAGATCTTCAGACTTCTGTAACGGGTGAGGGGTTCTGTAGAAATAAGGGAAACTTATAAGTTTGTAGACAACTTGTGGGTGAGTCAGTGAAAAAAAATAAGTACTGAGGGAGGAAACATCAAGACATCTATAAAGTGAGGGGAAGGAGTGTTGAGATTATAAAAGAGAGAACAAGGCTGTGGTCTCAGAGGCTCGTCTACACTGTTCAGCAAGTGGGGCCAGGAGTTACACTGCTGCACCCGGGAGAGAGCATAGCCCCGGAAAGACGTAAGCTAGACCTCGTACCCATCTGCCTTACTGAGTGGGTGCCACCAGCCCGCTCCCTTCTTCTATCACTTGATTTCTCCAACTATTAAGTGAACATAACTCCTGAGATTAGAGTGAAGATTAAGTACTAGAACGTCCGTTAGAATACCTTGTGAGCAAATGGACACATGTGAGTGTCATGATTCTAATAATAATTTCTTATAATCCTCCTAATTCCCTTCCTAGTTCATTTCTTTAAATAGCTCCATATTTAAAATCCACTGCACGGCTATTGTGGTGGTTTATAGGGTGTCACCTTGGTTAGACTAGAACCATCCTCCTCAGAAGCCCTTTCCCTGGCTGATTTTGTATTATATGGGCCAGAAAAGCATTTGCAAGGGATTTGGCTGGAGGAAGTGAAGCAGCAGCCGTCACTCTCTTAAAGTCAGCGTGGTCAGACGCGGTGACAGACAGACGCAGAGGAGCCCGTGGATTTCAGCTTGTCCTCACTCGCCTCCACTCCGCGTCCAGTTCTTCTTCTCAGCTCTGGCCCTGCTGACCAGCACTGGCCCCAGGCCCACCACCAGGTACTTGGCTGTGGACCCACAAAGGCGACAGTCTCCTCTGGGACTTCTCCGCCAGTTCCCACTTTGCAGTCCTGCTTTGGCAGCAACGTGCTCACGGCTTCTCGGGTTGGTGACCCCTCTGAGCCTCCAGCTCCCCTTTCAGCCCTTCCTCCCCCAGCTCCTCCCACAGTTGCATAAGGTCTAATTCTTGTAATAGATCCTTTATCCCAGGATACTCGCATTGGTCTACTGCCCTGGCTGCATTCTGACGGATAGTTGTCGGTACTGTGAGTGGTTCTGGGAGGTGGAACCGTAAGGGTAGCCATCTGGAACTGGTTCTCTGATCTGACCAGATCCAACCTCATTCATGACCCCATTTCCAATGGGGTCCAAAGGGGACATGGGTTGTCTACGGAATGCAGTGGCAAAATAGTGACTGAAATTATTGTTGTACTGTAAGTGTGTCACATTAAGCTTTGATTGCTGGGGTATCCATTTCAAAAGATGCCCATCTCAAGCAAACATACTGCCCGCTATGTGACATAGTTAATCGCAAAATAGCCAGATAAGGAACCAGGCCTACCACACCCAGGAAGTTCCCCTGTCAGAGAAGCCTGGGCGGCCTAGATAACTGACTGCCTGGGTGACCGTGCCTGCAGTTTCCTGGGCCCTAATTCCCACGCCTGTGCTTCAAATTAGCCAATAATGAGTGACCCCTCCAAACCCCAGACACCCCACCCTCAGAGCCCAATAAAGGCAGAGCCCCAGGCCAGCTGTCTCTCTCCCCACGACCTCGCCACATGGCCCTTGGGCATGCTGTGTACCCTCCAGGACTGTGAGTTAGAAGTCTTGTTTTTCAAAGTTCCCTGCTGGTTTTTGCTGAAGTGCATCCTGCAATCATAATAAGAAGAGCCTCATCGGCCCTGGTGGGGGAAACATCTGTGGGGCTGACTACACATCATACAGCTGGGTGCCTCAGGCGTCCTAGCCCAGAGCATCGCCGTCAACAGGCTGATCACACGGCACCCGCCATCAACGTACCTGAAATGAAGTGCCTGTGAGGTAAGGGTCTGGGTGACCAAGTAGCTGCTGCCACAGAACAGTTCAGTGAAAATTTAAAAAGGAGGATAATGGATTGATTGGTTGCTTCTAAGTGCACCAGAGAAATTGCAGAAAGAAAATGAGCTCAGGGCTTTAAGTTCTCAGCTCAAGGTCGAGGTAAGGGGTAAAAAGCTTCTATGACTGTCCTAAAGAAATCCTATTTCCTTCAACTGCCGGATTGAGATTTCTGAAGACTAAACCCAGGGTCTAATCCTGAGGGTGGCTCAATGACAACGCAAATCAAATCCCCAACTTTGCATGGTCTCATGTTAAAGGAAAGGCATCTCAGAGATTAAAAAATCCAGGCATTATAAGAAAGCAGCTAGTGGACACAGGGATATTTGAGGGCTGTCACTGAGATATTAGAGAGGAAAGAGAAGGTAGGAAATGTTGGTGAACAGCTTGGTGAGTCCACTTAATCCCCCGAGGCTGGAACCCAGAACAGTGGCCCCAGCAAGCACGAGGGGAGTTGGTTGAGCCTTCGGAGAGGACAGTAGAAGCCATGTGATGCTGGGCTATAATTTGGGGGTCAGGTTGGGGGGGGGCCTGTCACATGTGTGGAGCCAGAGCTGATGTTACTGATTTGAGGCAGTGGGCATTGAGACCCTGGTAAAAGAGAGACCCATGTTTTGAAAAGAACAACACTATAAAAACTTCCAGCATAAAACAGACAACTTGATTACTAGTAACTCATTGATTTATATACATTTTCTCATTTAAATTCACAGCAGGCTGTTTGCCAACATTTGGAGGCCAAAGTAAGCTAACAAGCAGCTGAGCCAGGAATCAAACCTGTGCCTGACTCGAGTCACAGGTATTGACAATGACTGCTCTCCACCACCTGAGACAGCATTAAAACAAATTCACTTGAAAATGTACAGAAATACACTAATACATTTAACATACAGACGACATAAACACTAATCTGGGCATTAGAAGTTATAAAGGCTGAAAAAGAGAGAAGAAATCTAAAGAGAGATATAAACCGGCATAGAAATTTTAAAAGTAACCAAAGACGTACTGTTTCCTACCCTGTACCACAAACCAAAAGGCATCAGCCCAACCACTTTAACAATCAACCTCCCGAAAAATTTAAAAGAATTATTTTCTTGGCATTTGAAAAGGGATTTCTAAATTTCAATGGAAAAAATAATCCGGAAGGAAATAGTAATACTTTGAAAATTATAAATAATGAAGAGGCTGTCATTGGCATAAAAGAGACTCTTCTTGGCATAAAAATATTATTAAGCTATAGTAATTTTAAAAGAGTGGAAGTGAATTATATGTGGATACGTATTCAAAGAAATAAAGCAATAAGAATGATAGACTTTGGGGCCGCCTGGTGGCGCAGCGGTTTAGTCCGCGCTTGGCAGCCCGGGGTTCGCGAGTTCGGATCCCAGGCGCCCGCCGACGCACTGCCTGTCAGCCATGCCGTGGTGGCGTCCCATATAAAGTAGAGGGAGATGGGCACGGATGTTAGCCCAGGGCCAGTCTTCCTCAGCAAAAAGGGGAAGATTGGCAACAGATGTTAGCTCAGGGCTGGTCTTCCCCACAAAAAAAAAAAAAAAAAAAATGATAGACTTTTATGAAAAAAGCGACATTTACATTAACGGGGAAAGAATAAAATAGTAGAAATTCAATGTGGCAAGCGATTATTTTCTGTTTTCAAAGACTGGACTTCTTTAAAATATATTTTTAAGTTCTGGGCTATGCTAATAATAAAAGTAAATAAGACTTTTCAAACATCAGAAGAAAATCTGTGAGAATATCTATTTCTTTATTTTCTGGTGGGGGAGAGGGATGACTTTTGTAACAATGTCAGAGAATCCATCTAATTAGCCATCCAGGAAGAAAGAAGAACAGATAGAGGAGGGGAAATTTTTTTTTAAAAAGATGTTTTCTAGATTGAACGATGATCTAAGTTCTCAGATTGAAAGGGTCTGCTGAATTCAACAATATAGAAACATACCCAATTTTTGACTTGTGATGGTAAAATCGTAGACCCACCCTGGGCAAAAGATTTCAGTGAAAAAAAAATGAAGAAGATTGTCAGCTACAAAAGAATGCCAATAAGATTGACATCAATCTTTTCACCATCAACAATAAGAAGTGAAAAGACAAGCAATATCTTCAAAATTTGGTGGGAAATTATTTTGAACTGAGAAATTAATACTTAGTGGTATTATAAAGACTTTTTCAAATATTCAAGGACTCAGAAAATATATCACCCATAAATGATATTAAAATAATTATAGGACAATAAGTGTCAGCAGGAAAAGAATAATAACAACAAAAATGAACCCAAGAAGGAATCACGAAGCAACAGATAACAACAAAATCCTTGTAAATTGCAAAGTGTTGATTACCCCAAAACGATCAGCCTTCACTGAAATCTTAGATGACCTCAGAAGGAGAGGTAGAAGGGAGAGAGTTTTCGATGGGTCCCGTCTTGTTTGGAGGGCGGTTAAAAGGATGATTAAATTTATGGGATGAGTGAAAACTTAAGATGTAAAATTATTTAAAAATTGATATTAGAACTCTATTTCTAGTAATGGCAGGCTAAGTAGTTGAGACCAAACATCGTGCAGAAAATAACTTAAAATTCTGGGGAGAAGTCTTAAAAGATCAAAGAGCTAGCAAGATAGTGTGGAAATGTGAAGCTAAATTCTGAGGAAAAGAAGGAAATCAGAGAGGTGAGCAGCACAGCAGAGTCTTGAAGCCCGTTTGGCTGACTGGGCTTTGGTTTTGGCAATATGGTGGCGGAGGAAGAGATGCCAAGGCCTGGGCCCCACCCTAGGTGGGGAGACGACAGCACTATCCTAAGATCCCAGAGGGCTGTAACCTCAGGGCAGTTTGAGTCAGTTAAACACAATCATGAGGTGTGCACTTAATTCTCAATGGCTCTCCTGAGAGTGGGGCCCCCAGGCACAGCAGAGACGGACCTAACTCCTCTGGAGGCAAACAGCTTCATTCTAGGTCTCCAAACATTCCCATGAATATTTGAAAAAGAGAATGAGAGCCCAGTACACAATCAAAACAATGAAGCAGATTTCTGCTGCCAACGATGGCCGGGTCATTTCAGATCAAACTTTCCACCGAAAATCGGTTGGAAAGCTGGACAAAATATTAAAAGGGGAAGGCCTTCTGGAGGGTCACCAAGGCAGTGAGAACCTCAAAATAATTGTGCTGACTGAAGCCAGACACAGAAGAGTACATGCTCTATGATTCCATCTGTTCAAAATTTTAGAAGATACGAATGACCAGTTTGGCCAAAATACCTGCTGACTTGATTTGACCAAACCTGACTCAGGCTTCTCTCCTCTCCACAGGCCCTTGAGCTTCAGCCTGTCCTCGAGCTTAAGCGAGCATTCGGATGCAGAACAAGGTCCTCTACGTCCCCTTCTGAGCACTGGCTGACTGCAAGAACATTTCCTGGTCAGTTGCTTGGCCACACCACTTGCTCACCTTCCTTCCCCATAACCAGTTCTTTCATCTTGTTTGCTCCTCCCTGTAAGAGAAATGCCATTTTCCCCAGCCTTTGGAGGTCCTGATAGATCTTACTGTTGGCGCGTTCTGTCTATTGCAATAGACTTTTCAAATAGTCTTTCCTGACTTAAGTCTGGATTTGTTATTTTGACAGTGTACTGGCGCCATGATTTGGATGGAGTGCTGACTGCCCCTCGGTTCCCTCTGTCTTTCCCCACGTCTTCACATCAGCTTCTGTGTCCTTTCCTCGTTGGGGAAATCTGGATCCACATGGTGAATCACAACTGCTAATCCAGTACTCTGACATCTGCCTGTTGTAGCCCAGTAAGGAGTTCTTTCATTCTTTGAGTGGAAACTTTTTTCTTTGGCTCTTGAGTGGCCCTGGCTCTTTCTGCTGATCAGGAATCTTCCAAGCTCTTTTTCGTTGAGAGAGAATCTTCCCAGCTCTTCTGTGAAACCTCTTTTGTTTATGTGGGTGTTAGTCTAATCCCACGGGAGATTCTCACTCCACTGAGTGCCCTCCCTCCTCCTCTGCTGCTGATTATATGCTCTGTCTCGAGAGCCCTAATCCTTGAATGCACCTTGAATCCTCAGGATCCAAAATCCCCTCTAAACAGTGGTCTCCTTATTTCTCCTGGTATAAAATTGAAAAACGGCCTTTACAGTCTAGCCTTTATCAGGTCATTCAAGAATCCCAGTCTTATCTGAGGCTATGTGGTCTCTCAAAGATTATCCGTCCTCCTCATGCTAAGTCTGCCCCAATTCCGCTACAACCAGACTGATTGTTCAATCTGCCCTGCCTACCATCTGACCCTCTAATAGAGGAAATGAAAGTATCTCAGTTCAAAGCCCCTAAGATCAAAAGGCCAATTGGAAACAAGCTGGATGTTTTAGGCACCCAGATCCACTTTGGAGACACCCAGATGGTTGTTTGGTCTCTCCTCAATCCTTTGTCTGAAATTTAGTCTATGACTTTCACAAAATGAGAAAGAAAAACTAGGTAAGCTCCTCCATTGGCATCAGTGGGAAAATTTTGCTCTTTACCTGGAACAAATGGCATCCTTTCACCCCATCTGCCCCAAACAATCCTGTAAAGCTGTAAAGGGAGCAAGGAAGAGGGCCACCTCCAGCAGGACCTGTTCTCCATTGGCAGTTAGATTTTAGTCATCTCCCTATATCTTATCCTCATTCATATGTTCTCTTGTTGCATCAAAGCTTTCCCATATAAAAGGGCCACGGCTATTACTGTTGCTCATTTTCCCACCTGGGGAATTCCTCTTGCCCCATCTGACTGAGTGGGCAAATGGACTATTAAACCTAAAATTGCAAAACTCTCAGAGGAACTTGGCCTTCCAGGGTCCAAGGTTTTACCTCTGGCTTTGATAACTCTCTGATCCTCACCTACAAGGCCACTCAACTCTTCCTCCATGAGATAATAACTGTGATAAGAAATTTTCACATATTGAGGTATGTGGGGTAGCTATTCTGGTTTAAATCTGATTCAGACTGAGCTAAAGAAGCCTGACTTATGGCCTGTCAAACACACATTGTACATCTGCTTTAACCGCTAAAGATAAGGATGCATTAAATATGATCTCAAAGTCAAAGAATGCACTCTTTGACGATAAGAATGCATACTTCCCCTCCTACTACACCAGCATCAGTACTCCCGAAAATAAGTTTCCTTTCCTGGACAGCAGGATCATGTTGACCTGCTAATCTGTAACTAAATGTCTCCTTGAATATGTATCCTGGGCATGTTTGATGTATGTTCTTTGTTCTAAAAAGGTGTAAAACTGTACTGAAAACCACGCTTCTCCAGAACGCTTTCTTCCCTGGTGGAGACCACATTCCCAGGCTAGTCGTCAGGTCTTATCTACAGATTGGTTATTGGTTATTTGCCTCAACAACTGGAAGATCCATGAGAATTCCATACATGGCAGAGGCTATAGAAGATTCCAATTTGGTCAATTCAGACATTCTCAAATACTGCAATGGATTCATTAACCATACTCATACTTATCAACAGGTTAACACTGTATTTCCTCCTGTCCTCCCATCTAAACTAATCCACATATAGAAATTGGAGATTTGGTTCTCTGAAAAGGACACTATCAAAAGATTAACCTTGAGGGGCCGGTCCAGTGGTGTAGCGGTTAAGTTCACACGCTCCGCTTCGGCAGCCCAGCGTTCGCAGGTTCGGATCCCGGGCGCAGACTGACGCACCGCTTGTCAAGCCATGCTGTGGCGGTGTCCCATATAAAGTAGAGGAAGACGGGCACGGATGGTAGCCCAGGGCCAAGCTTCCTCAGCAAAAAGGAGGAGGATTGGCAATGGAGGCTAGCTCAGGGCTAGTCTTCCTCACACACACACAAAAAGATTAACCTTGAACCTCATTGCAAGGGTTCATATCTGCAAGTCCCAATCCCCCTACCTGCAAACAACAGCACTATAGATCTGATCTTCTATCCCCACACTTTTCTTGGAATATCCTCCTTCCACAATGACACTTGTAAACTCTGAGAGAGCCCTGATTTTTAAAATTAATAACAGACTTTGTGTTTTTCAGATAGTTTTAGACTTACAGAAAAAATGAGCAGATAGTACAGAGAGTTCCTACATACCTCTCCCATACACACATAACTTCTTACATTATATGGTACATTTGTTACGATGACTGAACCAATGTTAATACATTATTATTAACTGAAGCCCATAGTTTATTTAGATTTCCTGAGTTTTTAACCTAATGCCCTTTTTATGTATCAGACTCCCATCCAGGATGCCACATTACACTTAGTTCTCATGTCTCCGTAGGCTCCTCTCAGCTGTGACAGTTTCTCAGACTTTCCTTGGTTTTGATGACCTTTACAGTTTTTAGTAGTACTGTAGGATGTGCCCCCACGGGAATTTATCTCATGATTTTCTCATGATTAGACTGGAGTTATGGGATCTGGGGAAGAAGATCATAGAGGTAAAGTGTCATTTTCCCCACATCACATCAAAGGTAGTTGGTATAATAAGAATTATATTTGGTCTTTGTCCCTGGTTCCTGAACAAACCTCTTAAAACTCTTGGAATTTCCTGAGTGATAGGAGTGTCTTTGTTATTAATATGGAGCCCCTTTTGAGCACACCTAAGTTTACACTAATGAGATGACTTAGGGTGGGGCCCCTAGATAGCCTTAGATTGGGGCTGATCACCAAAAAGATCAAGTGATTTAAGGTTGGAACTTTTAGCTCCACCCACTGACCTCTGGGAAGGGAAAGTGGCAGGGTGGCTACAGAATAAACTCTATAAAAACTCTTGAACAACAAGATTTGATGAACCTCCAGGTTGGTGAAGGCATCCACATGCTGGGAGGGTAGTGCACTCCAGTTCCAGGGGGACAGAAGCTCCTGCACTTGGGACCCTTCCAGACCTCATCCCATGTACCTCTTCAACTGGTTGTTCACCTGTATCCTTTATAATACCCTTTATAGCAAACTGGTAAATGTAAGTAAATGTTTCCCTGAGCTTTGTGAGCCGTTCCAACAAATGAACAAATCCAAGGAGGGGGGTCATGAGAATCTCTGATTTATAGCCAGTTGGTCAGAAGCACAGGTGACAATCTGGATTTACAATTAGTGTCTGAAATGGGGGCAGTCTTATTGGAATTGAGCCCTTAACCTGGGAGATCTGATGCTATCTCCAGGTAGATAGTGATATCGGCTCAATACAAGGTTAACATAAGGGAAGCCATATTGTAGAAAAGAAACCATATTGTAACTTTGAATGACCTCTGATTAATTAGCCCAGACATGCTCTGTGGGTTTTGTGGCCCCTCCCAGCTGCTATAAGTTGATAACTTTGTTCTCTTGAGTTCCTTAGGAATGTTCCTTTTCTCCTGTCTCATGTCAGCAGGGAATCGATGCTGATAGCCATCATCAATGACAACTGAAAGATCAGGGCATGGGGTGTTGCTCCAGTCTCTGATGCATACCAAGTAAAACAAAAGACCGCCAGGAACTAAGACTAGATGGATGCCCCACCCTGAGACCAGATGCCTCCCCCACCAGGAGACCAGCCCCCTATACAACTGGCCTGTAGTCTGTTCTGTAAGGTGGTTCTTTGAGACATTAGTTGGCCATCTTTCCCCTTGCTAGCAAGCTGTAGTAAACCCTTTCCTTTCCACCATCTTGCCTCTTGATGATTGGCTTTTGTCATGTGGTGAGCAGGTTGTGCCCTTTGTGCAGTAACAATAGTGTCAGAATTAAGTTAAATTTGTAGGACACCCAGACAGTGTCTACTGAGAACTGGAGAATTGCTTGGTGGTGTTGGAAAACACATATAAGAATTAGAGGTACACACTATCAACTATCCTGGCTTTGCTCAACCTCAGCAACTTTTAAGACTGATAATGAAATAAATCATGTCAATCCTAAAAAAAAAAGTCATGAGCAGAATACATATTCTTTTCATGCTCACATAGAACCAAGATAGACCACATGCTGGGCCATAAAACAGAGCTTAAAAATGTAAAAGAAATCATACAATGTGTGCCCTCAGACCACCATAAAATTAAACTGAAAGTCAAAAACAGAAAGACTGCTGGAAAATCCTCAAATACTTGGAGATTAAACAATACACTTTAAAATAACATGTAGGTTAAAAAGGAGTCTCAAGGGAAATTTAAAAAATATTTTGAACTAAGTAAAAATGCAAATACAACATCAAAATGTGTGGGATGCAGTGAAAGCAATGCTTAGAGGGAAATTTATGGCATTGAATTCATAATTAGAAAAGAAAAAATATTTAAAAATCAGTAATATAGCTTCCACCTTAGGAAATTAGAAAAAAAAAGAACAAATTAAATCCAAAGTAAGCAGAAGAAAAAAATAATAAAAATCAGAGCATACACATTGGAATACCACTCAGCCATAAAAAAGATGAAATCTTGCCATTTGTGATAACACGGATAGACCTTGAGGGTATTATGCTAAGCAAAATAAGTCAGAGGGAGAAAGTCACATACTGTATGATCTCACTCATAAATAGAAGATAAAAACAACAACAAACAAACACATAGAGACAGAGATTGGATTGGTGGTTACCAGAGGGGACGGGGGGGAGGGAGGAGAGTGAAAGGGGTGATTAGGCACATGTGTGTGGTGATGGATGGTAATTAGTCTTTGGGTGTGGAACATGATGTAATCTACACAGAAATTAAATTATAGTGATGTACACTTGACATTTATATAATGTTATAAACCAATGTTACCTCAATAATAAATAAAAAATTAGAGCAGAAATCAATGAAAATGAAAACAAAAAGTTAATAGACAAAATCAACAAAACCAAAAGCTGGATCTTTGAAAGGATTAATAAAATTGATAAAACTCTAGCCAGGCAAACTATATTAGTCTGCTAGCGTTACCATAATAAAATAACACAGACTGGGTGACCTAAACAATGGAAATTTGTTTTCTTACATTTCTGGAGGCTAGAAGTCCAAGATCAAGGTGCTGTTAGGCTTGGATTCTGGTGGCCTGTAGACAACTGCCTTCTTTCCGTGTCCTCACATGGTCTCCTCTGCGTGCATGTGGAAGGAGAGTTACCTCTGATGTCTCGTCCTCTTCTAATAAGGACACTGGTCCTATCAGATTAGAGCATCACTCTTATGACCTCATTTAACCTTAATTATCTCTCCAAAGGTCCCATCTCCAAATACAATCACACTGGGGGTTATGGCTTCAACATATAAATTTGGGAGGGGGGGCACTATTCTGTCCATAACACTAGCAAACTAAAAAAAGGGTAGACATAAATTACTAATATCAGAAATAAAAGATAGACCATTCACTACTGGTCCCATGGACATTAAAAGGATAATAAAGGAATATTATGAACAACTCTGTGCCCACAAATTTGATAATCTAGATGAAACAGACCAATTCCTTGAAAGACATAGTCTTTCAAAACTCACACAATGAACCACATATATTAGACAAACTGATTAAAAAATTGAGTCAATAATTAATAACCTTTCAAAACAGAAAAAAAAAAACCAGATCCAGATGGATTTGTTGGTGAACTCTACCAAACATTAAAGGAAGAAATTATACCAATTCTCTAAAATTCCTTCTAGAAGATAGAGGTAGAGGGAATATCTCTTAACTCATTCTATGAGGTCAGCATTACCTTAATATCAAAACCAGACAAAAACATTACAAGAAAAGAAAACTACAGACCAATACTTGTCATGAACATAGATACACAAATCCTCAACACATTATCAAATTGAACCCAACAATATATCAAAAGAATTATACACCATGGCCAAGTGGACCACGCAAGGCTGGTTCACCCTTCAAAAATCAATTAGTGTAATCAATCACATCAACAGATTAAAGAAGAAAAATCACATGGTCATATCAATAGATGTAGAAAAAGCATTTGATAGAAATCCAACACCCATTCATGATAAAAACTCTCAGCAAACCAAGAATGAGGGGAACTTCCTCCATTTGATAAATAATGTCTTCAGAAAAACCGACAGCTAACATTATACTTAACAGGGAGAAACTAGATTCTTTCTCACTAAGACAGGAACAGGGCAAGGATGGCCCCTCTCATCACTTCTATTTAACATCCTACTGGATGTCCCTGCTAACGCAATAAGTCAAGAAAAGGAAATAAAAGGTATACAGATTAAGAAGAAAAAATAAAACTGTCTTTGTTCGCAGATTACATGATTGTCTATGTAGAAATTCTAAAGAATGAACCGAAAGTCCCGCAAAACAAACACACAAAAAAACCTCGTGGAACTAATAAGTGATTATAGCAAGGTTGCAGAGCACAAGGTTAATGTACAAAAATCAATTGCTTTCCTATATACTAGAAATAAACAATTAAATTTGAAATTAAAATACAATACCATTTATATTATCAAAAAAACAAAATAGGTAAAAATATTACAAAATATGCACAAGATATATATGAGGAAAATTGTGAAACTCTGATGGAAGAAATCAAAGAAGAAATAAAGAAATACAGAAATATTCCATGTTCATGGCTAGAAAGACTCAATTTTGTCAAGATGTCAGTTCTTTCCCACTTGATCTATAGATTCAATGCAATCCCAATCAAAACTCCCAGGAAGTTATTTTGTAGATACCAACAAATTGATTTTAAGGTTTGTGTGGAGAGGCAGACGATCCAGAATAGCCAACCCAATACCAAAGGAGAGCAGACTGGAGGCCTGACACTATCTGATTTCAAGACTCACTATAAAGCTACGGTAATCAAGACTGTGGTATTGGCAAAAGAACAGACAAAGAGATCAATGGAACAAGTCTACTGATCTGAGAATAGAGAGCTCAGAAATGGACCCATAAATACTTAGTTAACTGATTTTTGACAAATGAGCAAAGGCAATTCAATGGAGATAGGATAGTCTTTTCAACAAATGGAACAGCTGGACATCAACATGCCAAAAAAAAAAGAATCTAGGGGCCAGCCCCGTGGCCTACTGGTTAAATTCACATGCTCTGCTTCCGTGGCCCAGGTTCACGGGTTCAGATCCCAGGCATGGACCTACACCCCTCATCTGCTCTGCTCTGACAGTGACTCACATACAAAATAGAGGAAGAATGGCACAGATGTTAGCTCAGGGCAAGTCTTCCTCAACAACAACAACAAAAAGAATCTAGCTACAGAATTTACACCCTCCACAAAAATTAACTCAAAATGCATTATAGACCTAAACTTAAAGCACAAAATTACAAAACTCCTAGAAGATACCACAGGAGAAAATCTAAATGACCTTGTTTTTGGCTATGACTTTTTATATACAACACCAAAGGCATGATCCACAAAAAAAAAAAAAAAAAAATTGATGGACTTCGTTAAAATGAAAAACTTTTGCTCTGTGAAAGACAGTCAATAGGATAAGAAGACAAGCCTCAGTTTGGGAGAAAACTTTTGCAGAAGATATATCTGATAAAGGACTATAATCTAAAACATACAAAGGACTCTTAACAATAAGAAAATAATAAAAAATGGACAAGAGATTGAAGAGACACCTCACCAAGGATGACATACAGATGGCAAATACGGATATGACAAGATGCTCAACACCAGACAGCATTAGGGAAATGCAAATTAACACAACAATGAGATACCACTACACGCCTATTAGAATGGCTAAAATCCAAAACACTGAACACGCCAATGCTGTTGAGTATGGGGGGCAACAAGAACTCTCTTTCGTTGCTGGTGGGTACGCTAAATGGTACACTTACTTTGGAAGACAATTTGGCAGTTTCTTACAAAACTAAGCATGCTCTTACCCATACAGTCCAGCAATTGCATTCCTTGGTATTTACCCAGCTGATTTGAAAACTCATATTCACACAAAAACTTGCTCATAGATGTTTATAACATCTTTACTCATAATTGCCAAAGGTTGGAAGTAACCAAGATGTCCTTCAGTAGGTGAATGGATAAATAGACTGTGGTACCTCTAGACAATGGAATAGTACGTAGGCAAAAAAGAAATTAGCTGTCAAGCCACGAAAAGACTTAGAGGGAACTTAAATGTATATTACTAAATGAAAGAAGCCACTCTGAAAAGGCTACATGTTGTATGATTCCAACTATATCATGTTCTGGAAAAGGCAAAATTATGGAAAGAGTAAAAAGTTCAGTGGTTGCCAGGGGTTAGGGAGGAGGGGATGAATGAAGAGGTGGAACACGGATTTTTAGGGCAGTGAAACTATTTTGTATGAAACTGTAATGGTGACATGACATTACACATTTGTCAGAATCCACCGAAAGTGCAACACAACCGGTGAACTCTAATGTAAACTAGGCGCCTTGTTTAATAATGATGAGTCAGTGTTAGCTCACGGGTTGTAACAAACGCCCCACGCTGATGTAGGTGCTGAAGGGGCGGGGCCAGAGTGCACGTGTCCGGGAAGAGTGATGTGGGAACTCCTTACTTTCTGCTTAGTTTTGCTGTGAATCTAAAACTGCTCTAAAAAATAACGTCTATTAGTAAAAAATTTAAATCCTTCTTGAAGGGCATTTTGAGCCATTAAAAATTTCTGACTGCTAATTTGAATGCTCAGTCCATACTAATTTAATGTAATAGTTGGTGCATTTGGATTTTGTGCTTTTCTTTGCCTCATTTGCTCTTTATCCGGTACTTTAAAATATTTCCTATTCACTTACAATCCAAACTTCTTTTTCTAATCCGGAAAGTATATCCTCTGATTTTATTTATTGTTATTTAGGCTAAAAATCACAAATACTCATTTTAACACATTAGTGCACCTTTACCTTCCTCCTGGACAATATAACGGACTTAGACTATAATCACTTTGTTCCACCACAATTTCTATGATTTTGATGTTACACATGGCGATTCCATCATTCTAACTCGACAGGAAATATTATTCATGTTTTATACAGATAGTGAGCAGTTGTGTTAATCCAAAGATACTCTCTTCTCTTAGACCCTCATTTCTATCATCGAAGTTTTCACCTGGAATCACTTTTCATTATTCTTAAATATACTCTTTAGAATTGCATTTTATGCAGGTTAATTTTCCATTAAATTTTTTCATTTTTGGCTTGAAATAATTTTATCTTTCTCTCTTTTTTTATCTTGAAAGACACTTTTCTATGTATAGAAATCAAGGTTGGCAGTAATTTCTTCAGCAGCTTGCGTAGGTCCTTTCACTGTGCTCCTGAGTCACAACTGTAAGTTGGGAGTGAGGGGTGATAAGTAAAGTATTTTGTTTATAGTCTCCTGGTCCTGGGTTGGGTTTGGAGCAAAAATACTAAGATCGAGACTGAGGCAACGACTGGATGGGGTTTTGGGTTGTCATATAAAAGAAGGGCTAGAGTGTGAATGTGTAGGAAGAATAAAAAATGGGTATTTGGTTACCAAATTGATGGATGGTTCTTGAAACGGGCTATGTGCTCATCATCCCTTTTTCTCTTTCTGTACACCTGGCTTCTTACATTCAATCTGGAGCATGTAAATGAGTTTGGGGCAATGAAAAAGGGACACAAGTGACTGTGAAATTGTGTCTTCATTACATTTTCTCATTTTGTGCCTCTTCCTAGGATGGCCTCCTTGGACCTCCAGTTTCCCACCTCCCTCGGATGGAGTGCTCCCTCATGGGCTGCAGGTTCAGGTGGTGGGCTGATAAGTCTTGATGGGGAGAAGGCCTGGTAACCTCCAGCCAACGGACATCACGCTGGGACGTCTGGTGATCACATCTGTGTGCCTGGATCTGGCTGGTCTGAAAGCCACAGGGGAGTCAGGAAAGGGGGAGGTTTCAGTTTCTGGGACAAAGACTCTCTCCTTGACCAACCTCTACCCAGGCTCTTCCGAACTCAGTTCTCAACTAGGCCCTGACTTTTGGATTTCCATGTTCCTCTCTGCTTTGTCTAATTTTAGCAAGAATCTTGCTAAGTCAGTTTTGCAACAATCCCCCACCCTCAAAATCTGATCATTCTTGATGTCTGATCCCCCTGGCCTGCCTTCAGCAAGAATCCTGTTAGGTCAGTTTAGCCAGAGCCCCCCTCACCCCTAATGTTTCCTCTTAGTAATTTTCTATCCACTGGCCCCTACCCTGCTCCTTGGCTATAAATCCCCACTTTTCCTTGTTGTATTTGGAGTTGATCCCAATCTTTCTCTCTCTCTGCAAGCTCCTATTGCAGTGGTCCCCAAACTTATCCCTGTAGTGCCCCTGATAAAGTTCTTTAACAGGCATCTTGAATAATTTTTCCTTTAACACCTGAGAATTAGAGATGAGTAGTGTCATGTCATCATGTCACAAATTTGAAACCATCTCAGCTCCACTGTCCGCTTATGCCTGTCCCCTTACCTGGTGTTCCCTAATGTTGGATCACGTGGCCTGTAAGAATCCATCCCTTGGCCAATAGGCCTACCTGTAGTTTACGAAACTCTCCTGCATGGTGTGTTTTTAAGAATAGAATAAAACAAAACAAAATAAAGGAGCCAAATGGTAAAAGGTGTGCTTTCACATGAAAATTATCATTACCTATGAGGCTGCTTGATGAATTAGAGAGTGGTTCTGTTTTACATTTCGACACATAACCCAATGACCCTGCAGAGAGGCCTCCCTGACCTGCCCCCCCCCCACCAGTGTTGGTGGGAGTCTTGTAACAATGATCACCACAACAATAGCTCTTAAGTATTGACCTTAACCTTCTGCCAGGCCCTGTTACCTACCAAGGGGTGTGTGGTGTTCTTTTCCCCATTTTATTTACTGGATTCTAGTGAGAGTCCCTTTTCTCAAATTGCAGTCCCCTGGAGGGCTTGTTGACACACACAAGTCTGGGCCCCACCCTCAGAATTTCTGAGTCCCTAGGTTTGGGTTGTTGCCCAAGAACTTGCATTTATTTTGTGTGTGTGTGTGTGTGTGTGTGTGTGTAAGACCAGCCCTGAGCTAACAGCCATCGCCAATCCTCTTGCTGAGGAAGACTGGCCCTGGGCTAACATCCGTGCCCATCTTCCTCCACTTTATATGGGACGCCGCCCGGCATGGCTGACAGGCAGTGCGTCTGCGGGCGCCCGGGATCCGAACTCGCGAACCCCGGGCTGCCAAGCGCGGACTAAACCGATGCGCCACCGGGCCAGAACTTGCATTTTTAACAAATCCCCGGGTGATGCTGATGTTACTGGTTCGAGAAGCACTGAATTATAGCAACATCTCATGCTGATACACAAGGACCCCGCAAATTAGGTAGTTTCTTTATTTTTCCTGCGCGTCTGCGTCCCTGAGCGTCCGAGAGGTGAAGGCGCTCGCCTGCGCCCACACAGGCCGAAATGGGCCTCTGATAGACGCCCGAGGGCGGGAGCGACCTGGCCCCAGGCGGTCACACGAGTCTGCGGACAGCCCGTTTAAGAGGAAGAGCTCGCGGGGCAGCTCGGCCACTGTCACGGAGAACCGACGGGGTCAGCTCTCCGCCCCCGCGCGCCTCCTCCCCCCGCCCGCCGGTCGGACGCAGGACGGGAAGCGCGCGATCCGGGACGCTGTGCCTGCGCGTCACCGGCTGGTGCTGGGCCAATGGCAGCCCAGGAGAGCAGCGCTTCCGAGGGCAGGGGAGGTGGGGGCCGGAACTTCCTGCCTCGCAGTCCGGCAAGTCACCTCCCCGAGCCGGTCTGTGCGCCCCGAGCCTTGGCACCGGGACCGGGCTGGACGGGGTGGGGCCGGGCAGGACCCTCCTCCGCCCTTGGCACGAGCCGTGACCCCTGTGGCGCTCTCCGCGGCCGCAGAGGGCCCCGCAGCCCGGGGTCACACCTCGCCCGGGGCAGGGCAAGGCGGGTGGTGGCTGAGCCCGCGCGGTTACCGCCTCTTGCTGCCCGCTGCGTCCCCAGGCTCGGATGGCGGCGGCGGCGCTGATGGACTCGGCGCAGGTGAGTGGATGGGCTCCAGACCCTCAGCCACTCAGACCCCACCCTCCTGTGCCCGGCGCCGAGATATAAAGATGGGTGTTGTGCCACTTGGGGCCTTTCCCATCTCTCTGCGTTTGAGTCTGGGGGCCCCGGAGGGGAGCACTCCCACCCTGGGGTCCTGAATGCAGGCCAGGGATTATATAGAGCGGTTCCCATTTCCGAAATCTAGTGGGGTGTGGTGAGAAAGGGTTTCCTGGGCACAGGAACCAGCATGTGCAAATGCCTGGCGGTGAGAGTGAGTTGGGGGTGTTCAGAGAGCAAGTTAGCCTTGGAAGGGCAGACTGAGGAGCTGGGTCTCTGTCCTGAGAGCGTTGGGAGCCATAGAAGGTTTAGAGCAGGGGAGGAAGATGATCTGACTCAGGTCTTAAGGGGCTCCCCATGGATGCAGAGTGGAAAACTGACTTGGGGGGCGGGGAGGGGTGGTGGGGGCCAGGGATGAAGGACGAGGCAATAGTCCAGGTGGGTAGTGCAGGTGGCTGGAGGTGGACGTGACTGGATTCTGGGTCCATCTTTGAAGTCGGTCTGACCAGATTTTCTGATGTGGAGGGTGAGAACGAGAAGGGATGACTCTGTGGTTTTTGGCTTTAGCAGCTGGAAGGATAGATGAGCCATCAACTGAGAAGGGAAGCTGGTGGTAGAGGAACTTTCCATGGAAGAGACGAAGTTAGGTTTGGACCATGTTGAGCTCTGATGTCCAAGACCCCTGAGTGGAGCTGACGAGTGGGCACCTAGACACAGAGTTAGGTGTTCTGAGGAGGTCTGGTTAAGGTAGCGGGACACTGAATACACAAAGGGAGTGTGGCCAGATCATATATAAAAATAGAACTCTGGTCCACAACCTGCAGCAACCTGCCCAGGAAACCAGCCTCCTTATCTTCAACAAACAAGCGGGGAAGCCAGCCTCTGAATGAGACTCGCAGGAAGCCCGGCTGCTATCTCTAGTGACAGTCCAGGAAGTTAAACAATAACCGCTCTAACAACTGACCCCAAATGACCAGGACTTGACTCGTAACTGACAGCCTGTCCAGTTTTTGTTCCCGCTTCCAACTTAGGACCAATCAGAGAAAGCCGAACACGCCCCCCTGACCAGTCACACAGGATGCCCCGCTTCCAGTTTGCCTCCTCCAGCTTCCCCAGGCCAGCAGGCTCCAGTCAGGGCTCACCCGAAAGCCTCCCTTTTCCCCACTAAAGCTTTCCCACTCCTCTGCCTGCCTTTGAGTCTCTGCTAAAACAGGCGACGGGCTGAGTCCCTTGCTGGAGGAAACTCTGAATCAATAACCTCTGCTTTTCTCATTTGGTTGGTCTTCGTTTATTTCCACAGTTAGAAACATCCAAAATGTGGCATCTGGCGTGTGTTCAAGGGGGCAGCGTTGTGTCCGATTTAGGAGGGCGAAGCTCCAGGTTGTGGTGGCAGTGATGTCCGGGGGAAGGAGGAAGGTGGGGCCTGAGACTGAGAAGCGGGTACCTTGCTCCGACACCATGGTTGGCTTGTTTGGCATCATAAAGACAGATGTAGGGAAGAGGGGGTCTGGCAGGTGGCCACATTTTCCTGGGGGCGTACATATGAGAGGGATGCCAAGGCTCGGTAGTAATGGAGGTAACACTGTAGTGAGGTGCTTCTCCTCCCTCCGTGTTCTCACCAGGCCTTTGTGGTGACCCTTGATGGGGCCTGGGGATTTTCAGCTGGGCTTGGGAATTTGCTCAGGGGCAAATGGGGTCAGTAGGAGAGCCACTTGACCCTGGGTGGGTGGGGGTAGGAGGACCAGAGGGGTTGACTTTTGAATGAGTGACAGACAAAGGGACAGAATGTGCAGCATAGTAGAAGAGGGCCACAGGTGTCCAGCATCTGGGTGTGGTTCTGGATGGCTTAGATTGAAGCCAGGAATAGGGCCAGGTGGGGGGACCTTCAGATCAACCACGGGTGTTGCCCTTGGCAGTGAGAGCCACCCAAGGTCTGGGGCAGGATGGGATCGTGGTCATATTTGCCAAGAACTCTCTGGATGCCAAGTGCAGAGTGACATGTGGGGTCCATAAGATGGCTGTGATGTGAGCTGGGATGGGGAGAGGGGACGGTGACAGTGGGGATGCAGGTGAGGTCCAGAGTTTGAGGAAGGTGCAGTCCCCAAAGTGAGATGCCTGTGGGAGTGAGTGTGAGCTGTTGGCCGTAGGGCCCTGGTACTGGGGATTAAAGGAGAAGATTGAGCCCACGTTTGTTTGTATCTGGGAGGCATGACATTGGTGACACTAGGGGAGAGGGCCCACCGAAGGGGGATTGGGCCCTGCACTTCAGGCTCAGAGCTTAGCTGCCTGTCGATGCTGTGGGCTGACAGTGGTCATGTGAGGCAGGAGAAGGGAGCAGGTACCACTGGAACCGTGGCCTGGGGTCCCTTCTGAGTTGGGAGCTGGGGTGGAGGGTGAGCAGGGGACAGACAGGGAGTCCTGAGGAGAGAAGCTGATCATGGAATGAACTGTCCCCATCATGGCAGGGCTGTGTGACCTTTGAGGACGTGGCCATTTACTTCTCCCGGGAGGAGTGGGGGCTCCTGGACGAGGCTCAGAGACTCCTGCACTGCGACGTGATGCTGGAGAACTTTGCGCTGATAGCCTCGCTGGGTAAGGCCCTTACACCCCCCACCCCCGGGTGTCCTGAGCTCATTGCTGCCTGTCCCCTTTTCCCAAGAGGCAGCTCTTTCCTTCCCATGGCCAGACCTCGGGTGCTGCTTCCTTCCCCACTTTCTTGTACATGTGCTGTGGGCTCCAGGGCTGAGCTGTGTGCACTGTCCCATCCTCTCCCCAGGCAGCCCCAACACCTGCTGCCCCGAAGCCTTGCAGGGAAGAGTCTGGGAATGAGGAATCTTGCAGTCAGCCCAATGGGGCCCATCCTCTGGGCCCCTCCTGGCCTGGGTGATTGCCCAGATCTGTGACAGTTCTGTTCTGCTCCTTTCCTTTACATAACGTTTCCTGAAGCCTGCCTGCCAGGAATTCTAGGCATTGATGTGGTTACTCTTTGCTGTGACCACTGCAGTGTTCCTGCCAGACCTCCCTTGTGTATTCTTTTTATAATATTTCATTTTCTTTCCTGTGGTCTTTGGTGGGCTACTTCACCTGGGCGAGTGCTGGCCATTTACATGCCCTGTCTTTCCCTTAGGACTTACATCTTTCAGGTCCCATGTAGTTGCCCAGCTGCAGATGGGGGCAGAGCCCTGGGTGCCTGACAGAGTGGACATGACTTCAGCCATGGCAAGAGGGTTGTATAGTGGGCCAGGTTCTGGTAAGTGGGAGATGGGGGGAGTACGTGATGTCACTACTGTCTTCAAATCATACCTGCAATTTTTCTCATGTTCCTCGTTGTTTAGGTGCCAAAGCCAATGGCCATGTCTCTGTGACCTTTCCTCTCCATTTTTGACACATTGCCCACTGGGTATTTCCACTTTGACTTGGGGCCCTGCCCTTCTGGCCTCCATGTCTCATGCTTTCCACAGCTCCCTCTGCAGCACTCTCCAACAGGGGCCTACGCTGAGTATGTTGTGAGATGTGCCCATTTCCTATAATAGTCCTTGAACACCAGCTACCCAGTTGCAGTCAGATTTTCTTGGGCCTAGACACACCCTTAGCACAGGGTTTGTGTGTTACCAGCAGCCAGGGCCCTACTGGAAAGCCTTGATGGAGAAGTGAGTTAGAGACCCTGCCTTTTAGCCCAGCACTGTTCTTCAGCCTTCTGTCCTTGGTCCTGGTAAGGCCTCCCCTGTTTTGTGACGTTACCAGGCACAGTACTGCAGAGCAGGCCATTCCTTACCCTGACCTCAGGCTTCTCATCATGCCAACAATCCAGGGACTCATTCCTGGGTCCGACATGCATTTGTGATGGGCCTTTTCCCTTCTGTCAAAGTTAACATGAACTTCACCAGCATTTCTCTGCTTTCAGATTTTTGCCGTGGAATGGAGGGTGAGGAATCACTTTCTGAACGTAGAGTTTCTGTAGAAAGAGTGTCACAGGACAGGAATCCCAAGGCAGCTCTGTCCACCCAGAAGGACTACTCCTGTGACATGTGTGGCCTACCCTTGAAAGACATTTTGCACCTGGCTGAACACCAGGCAACGCATCCCAGACAGAAACCATATGTGTGTGAGGCAGATGGAAGAGGGTTCAGATCCAATGCAAATCTTCACCAGCAACAGATGCAGGAGAATGTGTACAGGCCCGTGAGAAGGGAGGAAGGTGGAGCCTCTCTTGTGAACAACTGCAGAGACAACACATCAAAGAAACCTTTCACAGTCAGGGAGGGTGGGAAGGACTTTGTGGCCAGATCTGGCTTTCTCCAGCGTCAGGCCACTCACAGTGTGGAGGAGCCACGCCAGAGCACCGAAGGTGTAGGGCATCTTCACACTGAGCAAAACCATAACAAGTACAGTGAATTTGGGAACACTCTCAGTGACAAACCCACACTGGGGCATCCCCAGAGAACACACACTGGAGAAAGGCCATATGAGTGCAGCAAATGTGGGATATTCTTTAGCCATGCTGCTGGCTTCTTTCAACACCAGAGAAATCACAACAGAGAAAAGCCTTATGAGTGCTGCGAATGTGGGAAATTCTTCAGCCAACACTCCAGTCTCGTTAAACACCAGAGAGTTCACACAGGTGAGAGCCCTCACATGTGCAGCGAATGTGGGAAGTTCTTCAGCCGAAGCTCCAACCTCATTCAACATAAGAGGGTTCACACTGGTGAGAAGCCTTATGAGTGCAGCGAATGTGGAAAGTTCTTTAGCCAACGCTCCAACCTCATTCATCACAAGAGGGTTCACACTGGGAAGAGTGCTCACGAGTGCAGTGAATGTGGGAAATCCTTCAACTGCAACTCTAGCCTGATTAAACACTGGCGAGTGCACACTGGAGAAAGACCTTACAAGTGCAACGAGTGTGGGAAATTCTTCAGCCACATTGCCAGTCTCATTCAACATCAGATAGTTCACACTGGTGAACGGCCTTTTGGGTGCAGTGAATGTGGGAAAACCTTCAGCCGAAGCTCCGACCTCATGAAACATCAGAGAGTCCACACTGGTGAACGGCCTTATGAGTGTGCTGAATGTGGGAAATTGTTCAGCCAAAGCTCCAGCCTCAACAGCCATCGGAGACTTCACACTGGTGAACGGCCTTATCAGTGCCCTGAGTGTGGGAAGTTTTTTAACCAAAGCTCCAGCCTCAATAACCATCGGAGACTTCACACCGGTGAACGGCCTTATGAGTGCTTCGAATGTGGGAAAACCTTCAGACAAAGGTCTAATCTGAGGCAGCACCAGAAAGTTCACAAACCAGATAAGACGTATATGTGCAATGAATGTGGAAAAGCCTTCAGCCAAAGGCCTACGCTCATCCGGCATCAGAAAATTCACACTAGAGAAAGGAGCGCAGGGAATGTGCTCACCCCTCCTTCAAGACAGTGACACACACTAGAGATAAGTGCTGAGAGTAATCTTTATGAGGGAGCCATCAGCCAGAGTCGAACCTGGTTCATCCACGTATGCACACTGGGGAGATGCCCTATCAGTGCTAGATGTGTTGCAAGCTTTCAGGAGGGAGGTTGCATTTTGTGACCATGTACTTTACCAGAGTTTCATCATTACTAGTGTTTGTAGCAGAAGCCGTCTCAGCTCTACCCACTGACAGGTCTCCAGAGTGTGTGTCAGCCACTCTCTGGGCTCAGGGAAGACAGGCCTCTGTTCCCTCTTTCCAAGAGGGAATTGTGAGTAGCCTGAAGCCTTAGGAAGATGTCATTCCCTCCCCCATGACTGGCTTAGCTGTGGACATGATCCATCTTTGGCCACGAAGCCTTGAGCTGGGTTCTGCTGGCAGAGAAGGTTTCCCTTTTTCAAGGACGTTGTTGATCTCATAGGCTGCTCTTCATGGGTTTATCCAGCCTCCACATTACCCATCCCAACAATTACCTACTTTACATTGCTCTGGTTTGAGTGATAATAAGGGTCTTACTGATAAAGCCACCTTTAATCTTTGTGTTCTGATTACTGTGTGGAGTGGGTTGGGAACAGAATTAAGGTCTACCAAACTAAAGGGGTCTCCAAATTTGTTGCCTCAGAGGGAGCAGCAGGATGGCAGAGAGCAGCTCTCAGTCCAGATTTGGCCTTGTGTGTGTTCTACTCAAGGTCTCCTAGGGAAGATCGTAGGCTTTGTGGGCCTAATGTTGTGGTCCAAATGGCATGAATTGTTGTAGACCAGAGATCACCTTGAGGAAGGGGCAGTGGTGACAACCTCCACTGCATCTGGGAGCAGCATGAATTGGGCCCCTTGCTTCCAGGGGATGCCTCATGTTCCCTAGCACTGTTGAGTGGACACTGTTAACCTGGCATCTGCCAAGGAGCCACATGCCTTGAAGTCTAACATCCGATATACAGGTGTCTCTAACTATAAGACTTACTTGGCCCAGTTGGGACCATAATTTGTGCAGAAACACTGGGGATGATAACAGGGAGTAGGTGAGATTGCAGCAAACTAGAGGGAGTGTACCTGTTCTAAAAGTGCATCCACAGATGTTCTCTTGAGTGTGGCTGTGCAGGATTTAGGCTTTGTAGGAATTCTCAGGACCTCCAGGCCTCTGTCCTATGACTAAGATTGCTGGCAGAGCAGATAATCTAAAGGTTTTGTGGATTACTGCAGGCTCACTGCACTATTCATCTCGAGGCCATTGCTGGAGAAAAGTGGGGACTAAGAAGGTAGATGTTGTACTCCAGGGGTGTAGCATTTGTGACATAGCCAAAGATCTTGACTGCTGAGGCATGAGGAGAGAGATAGTAGAGTCAATGTAGGGTTGCCAAATCTAGTTTTCCAAAATCAGTGATCAAATTTTTATGTGCAACAATTTCTTCTAATGCTTTGTTGAGATATAATTGTTATGCAATAATTGACTGTGCATATTTGATGTGTACAAGTTAATAAGTTTTAAAATACATATACACTCAGGGAACCAGCATCACAATTACAATAATGAACATCTCCATCACCCACAAAGCTACCTCGTGCCCCTTTACTATCCCTCCTTGCCTTCCCCAGGAAACCATTAGCCACATCCCAAGGAATCCATTGATTTACCTTTTTGTACCCCCTCTACGGGTTTATTTGCCTTTCCTAGAATTTAATACAATTGGAATCATAAAGTAGTTATCTTCTATTTTTGGTCTATTTTCTTTCATGTAGCATAGTGTTCTTGAGAATCATCCCTGCTGTGTTTGGGAATAGTTCATTCCTTTTACTGCTGAGTAGTGGTCTCTTGAATGAATCCATCACAATTTGTTTATGCTTTATTTTCTAAATTTAAAAAAATCTGGTGAAATACACATAACAAAATTTACCATCCTAACCATCTTTAAGTGTACAGTTCAGTGATATTAAGTATATTCATATTGTACAACCATCACCCCCATTCATCCCAGAACTCTTTTCATCTTGTAAAACTGAAACTCTACCCATTAAATAACTCCCAATTCCTTTGTCCCCAAACCCTGGAAACCACCATTCTACTTCTATGAATTTGAATACTCTAGGTACCTTATACAAATGGAGTCATATAGTGTGTGTCTTTTTGTGACTGGCTTATTTCACTTAGCATAATGTCTTCAAGGTTCATCAAATTTGCAGCATATGTCAGAATTTCCTTCCTTTTTAAGGCTGAATAATACACCATTGTATGTATATGCCATTTTTTGCTTATTCATTCATCTGTGAGTGGATACTTGGTTTACTTCCACTTTTTGGCTATTGTGAATAATGCTGCTGTGATCATGGGTGTACAGATATCTCATTGAGACCCTACTTCCTATTCTTTTGGGTGTATAACTGGAAGTGGAATTGCTGGATCATATGGTGATTATATTTTTCATTTTTAAGGGAACCTCTGTTCTGTTTTCCACAGTGGTTGCACTATCTTACATTCCCACCAACAGTATCTAAGGGTTCTAATTTTTCTACAGCCTCACCAACACTTGTTTTTTCCTGTTTCTTTTTTTCTTTTTTTTGGATAGTATCTATCCTGATGGATGTGAAGTGGTATCTTATTGTTTTTTTGATTTGTATTTCTGTAATGATTCTTGATGGTGACTATTGTTGCATATGCTTATTGGTCATTTGTATGTCTTCTTTAGAGAAATATCTATTCAAATCTTTTCTCCATTTTTGAATTGGGTTGTTTGGTTTCTGTTATTGTTGAGTTTTAGGAGTTCTCTATACATTCTGGATATTAACTCCTTATCAGATGTATGATTTGCAGATATTTTCTCCCATTCTGTGGGTTGCCTTTTTACTCTGTTGATAGTATCCTTTGATGTACAAAAGTTTTTTAACTTTTATGAGGTGCATTTTATCCATTTTTTCTTTTGTTGCTTGTGCCTTTGATGTCATATCCAAGAAATCATTGACAAATTCAATGTCATGAAGGTTTTGCTGTATGTTTCCTCCTAAGAGTTTTATAGTTTAGGCCTTACATTTAGGTCTTTGATCCATTTTGAGTTAATTTTTGTAAATAGTGTTAGGTGAGGGTCCATATTCGTTCTTTTGCATGCGGATATCCAGTTTTCCTATTGATTGATATTAGCGCCCTTGTCAAATATCATTTGACTGTATATATGAGGATTTATTTCTGGGCTTTCTATTCTCTACCATTGGTCTATACAACTGTCTTTATGTCAGTAGCTGACTTTTCATTAATGTGGCTTTGTAGTAAGTTTTGAAATCAGGAAGTTTGAATCCTCTAACATTGATCTTCTTTTTCAAGACTTTTTTAGCTATTCAGGGTCCCTAGAGAGTCCATATGAATTTTAAGGTAAATTTTTCTGTTTCTACAAAAAAGTATCATTGGAATTTTGATAAGGATTGCAGGAAATGTGTAGATTGCTTTGGGTAGTATCAACATCTTAATAATACTCAGTCATCCAATCCATGAACATGGGATGTGTTTCCATTTATTTGTCTTCTTTCTTTAATCTCTTTCATTAATGTTTTGTAGTTTTTATAGTACAAGTTTTCACCTCCTTGGTTAAGTTAATTTCTAAGTATTTTATTATTGATGCTATTGTAAAAAGAATTGTTTTCATAATTTCCTACTCATTATTCATTGTTATTGTATAGAAATGCAACTGATTTTTCTAGATTGGTTTTGTATCCTACTTTGTTGAATTCATTTATTAGTTCTAACAGTAATTTTGTGGAATGTTGAGGGTTTTTTACATATAAGCTCGTATGATCACATATAAGATCTGTGAACAAAGATAATTTTACTTCTTCCTTTCCAATTTGGATGCCTTTTATTTCTTTTTTTGCCTAATTGCCCTGGCTAGAACTTCCAGTACTATGTTGAATAGAAGTGGTGAAAGTGGACATCCTTTCCTTATTTTTGACTGAAAAGCTTTCAGTCTTTCACCACTGAATAGGATGTTAGCTGTGGGTTTTTCACATATGGCTGTTATTATGTTGAGGTAGTTTCTCTCTATTCCTAGTTTGTTGAGTGTTTTTATCATGAAAGGGTGTTGGATTTTGTCAAATTCTTTTTCTGCATCAATTGAGATGATCATGTGGGGTTTTTTTCTTTATCCTGTTAATGTGGTGTGTTACATTGATTTTTCATATGTTGAACCATCCTTACATTCCAGGAAAAATTTCCACTTGAACATGGTGTTTAATCCTTTCAGTATGCTGCTGAATTCTGTTTGCTAGTATTTATTAAAGATATTTGCATCAGTCTTCATAAGGGATATTGGTCTGTACTTTTCTTGTAGTATCTTTTCCTGACTTTGGTATCAGGGCAAATAAATTAGGAAGTGTTCTCTTTTCTTCAAGTTTTTGGAAAATTTTGACAAAGATTAGTGTTAGTTCTTCTTTAAATGTTTGGTAGAATTCACCAATAAAACCATTAGATCCAGAGCTTTCTTGTTGGGAGGTTTTGATTACTCATTTATTATCTTTACTAGTTATAAATTTATTCAGATATTCTCCTTCTTTGTGATTCAGTCTTGATAGGTTTTGTGTTTCTAGGAATTCATCTGTTTCATCTAGGTTATCCAATTTTTTGTGTACACTTGTTCACAGTACTCTTGTAATCCTGTTTATTTCTGTAGAATCAGTAGTAATGTCCCCACTTTTATTTCTGATTTTAGTAATTTGAGTCTTCTCTCTTTTTTCTTAGTCATTCTAGGTAAAGGTTTGTCAATTCTGTTAATCTTTTTGAAAAACCATCTTCTGGTTTTGTTGATTTTTCTCTATTGTTTTTCTAGTCTCTATTTTATTTATCTCTACCCTAATCTTTATTATTTCTTTCCTTCTCGCTTTTGGTTTAGTTTATTCTTTTACTAGTTCCTTAAGTCGTAAAGTTAGGTTGTTGATTTGAGATCTTTTTCTTTTGTAATATAAGCTTTAAGGCTATAAGCTTCTTTCTTTATCCTGCTTTTGCTGCATCTCATGTTAGGGCATGTTGCTTTTTTTTAATCTCTAAATATTTTGTAATTTTTTGTGATTTCGTCTTTGTTCCATTGATTAAGAGTGTGTCATTTAATTTTCACAAATTTGTGAATTTTCCAGTTTGCCTTTTGTTATCAATTTCTAACTTCCTCCTGTTGAAGTTGTCGAAGATACTTTATGCAATATCTATTTTTAAAAATCTGTTGATTTGAGGCCTAACATGGTCTATCATGGAGATGACCCATGTGCACTTGAGAAGAATGTGTTTTCTGCTGTTGTTTGGTGTAGCATTCTGTACATTTCTGTTAGATCTAATGGGTTTATTGTTACTCAAGTCCTCTTTCTTATTGATTTTTTTGTCTGGTTGTTCTATCCATTATCGAGAGTAGAATTTTGAAGTCTCCAACTATTGTAGAATTGTCTATTTCTTCCTTCAATTCTGTCAATTTTTGCTTCACATTTTTTCTTGGTCTGTTATTAGGTGCATAAATGTTTATAATCGTTATATCTTCTTGTATAGAATCTTTTATTACGATATAAAAATGTCATTCTTTGTCTTATAACGTTTTTTTTTTTTTGTGAGGAAGACCAGCCCTGAGCTAACATCCATCCGATCCTCCTCTTTTTGCTGAGGAGGACTGGCCCTGGGCTAACATCCGTGCCCATCTTCCTCCACTTTATATGGGACGCTGCCACGGCATAGCTGACAGGCAGTGCGTCGGCGGGCGCCCGGGATCCGAACCTGCGAACCCCGGCCTGCCAAGCGCGGACTAAACCGCTGCGCCACCGGGCCGGCCCCTCTTATAACGTTTTTTGATTTAAAGTCTGTTTTGTCTGATATTAGTATAGCCACCCTTACACTCTTTGGTTATTATTTGCATGGAATATGTTTTTCCATTCTTTTGCTTTAAACCTATTTGGGTCTTTGGATATAAATTTAGTTTCTGTATACAGCATATAGTTGGATCAATTTTTTAAAATCCATTCTGTCAATTTCTGGTTTTTGATTGGAGAGTTTAATCTGTTTATATTTAAAATAATTACTGATAAGGAGGGATTTACTTCTGTCACTTTGTTTTCGATATGCCTTATAGCTTTTTGTCCGTCACTTCCTGTATTACTGTCTTCTTTTCGTTTTGATTTTTTTTTAACGTGTAATGTTTTAATTCCCTTTTCATTTCCTTTTGTGTATATTTTATAGCAATTTTCTTTGTGGTTACCATGGGGATTATATTAAGCATCCTAAAATTATAACACTCTAATTTTAATTTATACCTAACTTCAAAACATAAAAAATCTCTGTTCCTATGCAATTTCATCCCCAACCCTTTCAGTTATTGATGTCACAAGATTACATCTTTATACATTTTATGTTCAAAAACATCGACTAATAATTGTTTTTTTAATGCACTAATTTCTTAAATCATGTAGAGATCAAAAAATGAAATTATAAACCACAGTTACAATAATAGTGTTTTTTAAAATTACCCACGTATTTACCTTTATCAGAGATCTTTATTCCTTCATATGGCTTTGAGTTAGTTTAATGTCCTCTCATTCCAACCTGAAGGACTCCCTTTAGCATTTCTTGCTGGGCAGACCTAGTGGTAACGAACTCCATTAGCTTTTGTTTATCTGGGAATTTCTTAACTTCTCCCTCACTTATGAAAGACAATTTTGCTGATATAGGATTCTTGGTTAACAGTTTCTTTCTTTCAGCACTTTAAACATACCATCCCACTGCCTTCTGGCTTCCAAGGTTTATGATGAAAAATCTGTGGATTATCTTACTGAGTATCCTTTATGTGTGACAAGTCACTTCTCTCTTATTCCTTTCAAGATTCTCTGTCTCTGTCTTTTGACAGTTTGATTGTAATGTGTCTTGGTTCAGGTCCCTGAGTTCACTCTTGGAATTCATTGTGCTTCTTGGATATTTATATTCGTCTTTCAGCAAAATGTGGGATGTTTTCAGCCATTAGTTCTTCAGGTTACCTCTCTTTTCCTTCTGGGACTCCCACAATCTGTATGTTGTTTCTCTTGAAGGTGTCCCAGAGGTGCCTTATAGTCTATTCACTTTTCTCCAATCTTTTTTCTTTCAGTTTTCCTGTCTCGAAGTTCACTGATTGTTCTGTCTTCTCAAATCTGCTTTTGAATCTCTCTAGTGAATTTTTTGTTTCAGTTATGGTAATTTCAGCTTCAGAATTTCTTTTTAGTTTCTTTTCATGTTTTCTATCTCTTGTGAATATTTCCATTTTGTTCATGCATCATTTTCTTGACTTTCTCTGTCTTCCTTTAGTTCTTTGATCATCTACAAGACAGTTGTTTCAAAGTCTTTGTCTAGTAGATCTGCCATCCAGTCTCTTTAAGGGACAGTCTCTGATGATTTATTTTGTTTCCTTTGAATAGGCTGTTCTTTCCTGTGTCTTTGTATGCCTTGTGATTCTTGTTGAACACTGGGCATTTAAATCTAATAATGTGATGACTCTGGAAATCAGAGTCTCCACTTTCCCCAGGGTTTGCTATTTTTATTTATTTAATTTTGTTGTTGTTGTTGTTGTAAGCTCTCTCTGCTGGGGATCAGCCTGAGGTGAAAACTTAAGGTCTTCTCAGGCCTTTTCTGAGCCTGTGCCTTTCCACATGCAGTGACTTTCTAAATTCCCCATATATGTGGTTGCTTTGGAATGTCTTAGTCCTAACTATCTGGCTCCCAAAAGGAGAAAAAGAGAAAAGTGAAGGGGATAAAATGTTCTGGTGCCTTAAATCCCCTGGAAGTTGCTTCAGCTGGAGAGGGAGGGACTTGCAACAATGGGATGAGGGTTGCAGAAATGGCTGCCCACTTCTGTGTCTTCGCCTCTGCAGTTAGAAGCAACAATCGGGTGAGAGCACAGATCCTCAGTATGTGAAGAGCAGGATCTCACCCCGGCTTTCACAACCTGCATGCAAGCTGCTCCAGGGACAAATGCACAGCTGCCTGCACAGGGCAGCGAGGTGGGGGAAGGGTAGCTGCTACAGTGCTAAGGGCCGAAATTGACCAAAAATAATTGCAATTTATTATCTAAGCCTTCCTCTGGAAGTTGTAAGCCTTTGAATAGACCCCAGGGTCCCAAAATAGTTACACTAGACACATTCTGCCAGTGCAATTGTTGTCTAGGTGAGGAGACGAATTCCTGGTGCTTCCTGCTCTACCATTTTCCCAGAATCTTTACTCAAATGCACCACAATTTTTTATTCCTTTTGTCTATTAAATGATAAATGGGTTTTTGACTATTACAAATTAAGCTCCTGTGACATGAATGTACAGGTCTCCATATGGGTGCATGCTTTCACTTCTCTTGTGTTAACATCTGGGTGTGCAATGCCTTTGTCACAGGGTAGGTGAATATTTAAAATTTTTGGAAACTGCCAAATTGTGTTCTAAAGTGGTTATACCATGTTACATTCCCCCCAGCAGTGGATAAGAGTCCAGTTCTTCTGTATACTCGCCAGTAATTGCTCTGATCAGTGTTTTCAGTGTGTGCAATTCTAACAGGTGTGCAGTAGTAGAATCTCTGTGGTTTTATCTTGCATTTCTCTAATAACTCATGATTTTGAGCATTTTTTTAATGTGCTCATTTGCCACCCATATGTCTCTTTGGTGACATGTCCATTCATATCTTTTGCCTATTGTTGAGATAAATGTTGGTCGATATTTCTGTTTTCATTAACAAAAATACAGGGAAACAGCAAAAGAATTTGCTGGAACTTCAGTCATTCATCAGTGATGTCAGTAACTTATTTGCTTAATGGGGTAATAATTTTTGAATACTGAAAGAATATTTCTTCAAACTTTTGTGCTGTTCCCAGTGGAAAATACAGACACATTTTTAAGTTTGATCTGAATTATTATCATATTTTCTACTTTCTTAAATCTTCACAGTCAGTGAAACAAGAAACCAAGCTCTGAGTTGTAATGTTTACCACACAGCCAGTTTCAAGCTACAACACGATGTTTCTGAATGTGAAGTTGGGAAAAGATGTGCCGTAGTACACCATTGTACTCTATTTCCCCCATATACATGCAATAGATGTAAATAACCTGTAAAGCATAGATAATACTAAAATGTAGCAAAATAATTAGGGAATGATGAGTTTTGAGCATCTATTGACTTTTTTTTAAAAACAGCATTATTGAAGTCTTAACTATACATATTTAACGTGTACAACTTGATGCATGTTTATAGCTATGAAATTAAAAATTTTCTTGTGCCTTTTGTACTCTCTCCTGCCCTGCCCACCCGTCTTCAGGAAACCACTGATCTGCTTTCAGTTACTATACATTTGTTCACACATTTTAGAAAATTACATTAATCTGGGAGCAGCTTAGGTAGGCAGTTATGGTTCAAGATCTCCCATGAAGTTGCAGTCAAGCTGTCTATGGGGGCTGCGGTCTCCAAAAACTTGCCCGAGGCTGGAAGGTTAGGTTCCAAGCCCTTTCTGTGGCTGTTGACAGGAAGTCTCATCTCCTTGCCACATGGGTCTCTCCATAGGGATGCTCATTGCATGGATTCTCCCAAATACAGCAAGTGACCCAAGAGCAAGAAAGTGCACCCAAGAAGGAAACCACAGTGTCTTTATAACCTAAAATTGGAGGTGATATGCCCTTACTTTTGCCGCATTATATGCCGTGTCATAGGGTTCACATAGATCAGATAAAATATGGGAGGGGTACACAAGGATGAGAATACCGGGAAGTAGGGATTTGGGCAGCTGTCTCAGAGCCTCTCTATTACAATTCTGTGTTTTACCTTTTTTAGTCTTTTAATGGTGAATTGCATTAATTTTCAAATATCAAACTTTGCATTCCTGGGATAAACTCTCCTTTTTCTTGATATGTTATCCTTTTTGTATATTGTCGGGTTTGATACGCTAAAATTTTGTTGAGGTTCTGCATTCGTGTTAATGAAGGATATTGGTCTGTGATTTTCTTGCACTGCCTTTGTCTGGTTTTGGTATCAGTATAATGTTAGCTTCACAGAGTAAGATGGGAAGCATTTCCTACTTTTCAATTTTCTGGAATAGTTCGTATAGAATTGGTATAGTTTCTTCTCTGAGTGTTTGGTAGAATTCACCACTGAAGCATTTAAGCCTGAAGTTTGCCTCATGCAAAGCTTTCTAATTCCAATTTAATTTCTTTAATAGATAGAAGATTATACAGGCTATCTCTTTTTTCTTATGTAAACTTTAGTCACTTGTGTCTTTAAAGGAATTTGTCCATTTCATTTAAGTTATCCATTTGTTGGTATAAAGAGGTTCATGGTTTTCCCTCATTCTCTTTCAATATTTGTATAATCTATAGTGATGTCTCCTGTCTCATTTCTGATATTGGTAATTTGTATATTTCCTCTTTTTACTTTGATAAATCTTGGCTAGAGGTTTATCTGTTTTATTGTTCCTAAAGCTTTTGGTTTCACTGACTTTCTCTACAGTTTATTCTGTGTACTTCATTGATTTCCATTTAGATTTTTATTATATTATTTTTTTCTGCTTTCTTTGCTTTTCTCTTCTTTTCCTAGTTTTTAAATGTGGAAACTGAGATCCTTTTTTTGATGCCTCTTCTTTTGTTTAATGTGTTTACCTAGGCTTCCCCTAGCCTCCAGTCCTCACAATTTTCTCCTATATTTCCTTCTAAATGTTCTGTCCTTTTACATTTTATATTTCAGTCTTTGATCCCTTTTGAGTTGACTTTTGTTCAACGTGTGAGGTTAGATTGATGTTCATTTCCTTTGCCTGTGGATGTTCCATTGCTCCAGCATTATGTGTTGAAAAGGCTTCCCTGCCTTCATTTACTTGATTTTGTTGGTTTGTCAAAAATCAGTTGATCACTTTGGGTCTGTTTCTGGGTTCTCATTCTCTTCTATTGACTTACGTGTTTGTCCCTGCACCAACGCTACACTGTCTTGTGTATTGTGGCTATAGAACCTTATCATCGTGTAACCCTTAACATCAGGTAGGGTGATTCCCCGTAAATGGGGCCCCTCCAACAAAGGCTCTAAATCCTGTCAAATTGAAATCAACAGGCACATCTGTCAGTGCCCTCAGAGGCTGTTTCACTGTTGAGGCTGTGGCAACCTTTCTCTTGTGTTCTGGAGTCTCTGGGCCACCTGTGATGGCCAGAAGTTGCCCAAGAGCTACTGATGAAGAAAAGCCCCTCTTGGTCCCATGCTATACCTCACTGAAACAAAATGACTGACTACATACTGGGCTGTCCTGGAAACAGGGGCTGTCACAGATCTTGGGCCTGTGACCCCTCCATACCCGGCTACCAATCATGCTTTGGGTCATGGAAAGAGCACCGCACAATCTTGGCATGGCTACCAAGACCTTCTTAGTACAAGATGGAGCCAAACCTGGACTCTCCAGTATAGTCCACCTGCAGGAGGGGGTGGCATCACCTTTCCTCAGTCCCTTACCAGATGCCATAGTGCTGGAGGAGGTCACTCCTCTTCCAGATCCCTTGGCTAGTTGGAGAATCCCTTGGGATTAACTGAATGAACAGCAATAGTAGTTCATAGACTATATGAACAGCACTGCCAACCATGGTAAAAATGGATAGTTTTAATTTTCTTTTTTTTTTTAATCAATGGAATGTTGCTACCTTTCATCCCTTAGCCAGGATGTCCCTGATGAAGGGTGGGACCCATGGGTCAACACAATTGCCTGAAATTCAGGCAGTCATTTTAGCTTTGGATTTTGTGGCCAACAAATGACCCCATCTCTTCATTTATTATAAACTGTTGGACTATTGCCTAAGAGTTGTCCCCTTTGGGGTAAAAAACTGGGAATCTTTTGCGTCACAGATATATAAGTAAAAGTCACCTGTCTCTACATATACTAAAGCCACCATACATGACCTTGCCAGGACACACCTTATTCCCTTCAGAGTTGTAGACATTACTGATGATGACCAAGGCACACATTTCAGTTACCAGAATACACGGTGCTGGGTTCTTGGTAAAGCTCTTCAATAGAACTTTTACGTCCCTGATAGGTCCCAGATATCCAGTTTAACTGAGAGATATAATGGTCTCCTCCTTTTTAAATCTAGTCCACCAAATGGATCCCTAAACAGGTCTCTATCTTGCCCCAGGCCTTAATCTATCTTTATAAATCGTCAGTCTTGTCCCATCCCTATCACAAGGGCTGGAGGCCAGATCAAGGTACATACTCTCCTGGGGCACATTAACCATAGACTGTCCCATTGTCTGGGCAGTTGCTCATCTGATAGGGGACCAATTTGAACCTAAACTTTCACCGAAAGGAACCATCAGGCATAGCTCCACACCATTCTATTGACTGTTAGTATTATTACTATTGGTCCGGGGTCTCTTATTGGTCTGTAACCCAGAGGCCCAACCCCGTCAAATAAGCCATTGTTTCAACCAGACATGATAAACGGGGAGGCCTAGGAGCCATCAGCCTTGGCTAACACAGCCTTCTAGTCCAAACCTCTTGGCAGCTTGCCTGTCACCAAGCAAACCAACAACTGAGGCAAAAAGCCCCCCTCCAGGCTATGCTGGAGCTCTGACTCCTCAGCCTCAAAATCGTACCGTAGAGCCATAAAAACGAGACCCACAGCAACTTGAGTGGGTACCCACTTAAAAAGGATACACAGTCCCTCCTCCCAGATGTCTCCCTCGCCTAAGAGCTCACTGCTGGAGGTGACTTTGCCCCTGGTGACAGAGACAACATCACCCAGACACTAAAACCCCTACCCAGCAATGTCCGTGGATTGCCTCTCCTCAAGCATGAATTGGACACAGGAGATTTACTGCCTTTCTTCTGATATTATGGATCCTATTACCTTTCCTAAGCTCACTGTCTGCTTAGCCTAGGATCCCGGTATTCTCCTTGCCCTCTGCCCCTACCCTCCCGTGCCTAAAGGGAAATCTCAGCAGTCCTGAATAATAATAAAACTTGCATTTTAAAACACTTCCACTTTATTCTTTTTCAAAATTGTTTTAGCTATTCAAGGTCCTTTACTTTCCACGTACATTTTAGAATGTGTGTTTATATCTACAAAAAAATCTTGCTGGGATTTTGATAGGAATCGTGTTAAAGCTATGGGTCGCTTTGGGAATAATTGACATTTTTGCTATATTTATTCTTCCAATCCATGAATGCAGCATGTCTGTCCATTTATTTATATCTTCTGTGATATGTTTCATTAGCATTTTGCAATTTTTAGTACACAAATCCTGCACGTGTTTCATTAGATTTCTGCTTAAGTATTGCAAATCTTTGGCGTGATTACAAATGGGATGGTGTTTTTAATTTCAGTGTCCACATGTTTGTTGTTAGTATGTGGAAATGCTATTAGTTTTGGTGTTGATCTTATATCCTGCGACTTTGCTGAACTCACTTGTTAGGTTTAGTAGTATTGTTGTAAATTCCTTGGGACTTTCAACATAAACTATTATGGACTGAATTTGTATTTCCCCAAAATTCATATGTGATAGTGCTAACCCCCAGAATTTTAGAATGTGACTGTATTTGGAGAAAAAGGCCCTTAAAGAGGCAATTAAGTTAAAATGAGGCTGTTAGGGTGGACCCTAGCTCAATCTGACTGGTGTCCTTGTAAGAAGGAGATGAGGTCATACAGAGAGAGGCACACCAAGGATGCACATGCCCAGAGAAAAGGCCGCGTGAGGACACAGCAAGAAGGAAGCTCCCTGCAAGCCAAGGGGAGAGATCTCAGGAGAAATCAAACCTGCTGACTCCTTGGTCTTAGATTTCCAGCCTCTACAACAGTGAGAAAATAGATTTCTGTTGTTTAAGCTACCCAGGCAGTTGCATGTGTAACGGCACCCCTAGCAAACTAATGCTAGACCGTCATGTCATCTGAAGATGAGATTTCCTGCATTCCAATCTGTACACATTTCATTTCCCATCTTGCCATAGCACAGTGGCTAGAATTCAAATTAAAATAGAATAAGAGTGGTGTGATCAGAAATTCATACCTTGTTTCTGATTTGGGGGGAAAGCATTCAGTCTTTCACGATTAAGACTGATGTTGTCTGTCGGGTTTGTTTTTGTAGATGTCTTCAGTGGACTGAGGGAGCTTCCCTTCTATTTTCGGTTTGCCAAGGTTTATTTTTTAAATTATGATTGGGTGTTGGAAAATATTTTGTAATTTCCTTTTTAATACTTCTTGGACCCATGGGTTATTACAAAGTATGTTATTTAAATTTTAAATGTTTGGAGATTTTTAAGATATCATTCTGTTATTTATTTCTAATTTAATTACATTATGGTCAGAGGACATAATGACTTGAATCTTTTTTAAATTTATTAATTCTTGTCCTATGGCCTGTCTTGGTAAATGTTCCATGTTCACCGAAATATGTGTGTTCCTCTGCTGTTGGCTGAAGAGTTCTGTAAATATCAATTAAATCAAGTTGGTTGATAGTAATATCTTTGTTTGAGTGGCTATAACAAAATACCACAGACTGGGTGGCTTATAAGCTGCAGAAATTTATTGCTCACAGTTCTGGTGGCTGGAAGTCTGAGATCAGGGTGCCAGCAGGGTCAGGTGAAGGGCCTCTTCTGGGTGGCCAACTTCTTGTTGTATCCTCACAGGGAAGGGGCTAGGGGGCTCTGTGGGATTTCTTTTATAAGGCGCTAATCCCATTCACAAGGGCTCCGCCCTCACGACCTAATCACCTCCCAAAGGCCCTGCTACTAATGCCATCACCTTTGGAGGTTAAGATCTCAACATATGAATTTGGGAGGAGCACAAACATTCAGACCGTAGTAGTATTGTCTAAGTTTTTTACTGATTTTCTGTCTACTTGTTCTGTCAGTTATTTGAGATGATTATTATCTCTGGATGTAAAAGTGGATTTATCTGTGTAATTTTTTATGCTTTTTTTTTCTGATACTTACTACATATGTCACATTTATAGCTTATTAATACTCAGTTATTATATTGAGTAGAATACTTTGTATTCTTCATTCTGGTAAAATATACATAACATAATATTTGTAATTTAAACCATTTTAAAGTGTGCCATTCAGTGGCATTACAATTTCAGTGTGTATAACCATCACCACTATCTATACCCAAAACTTTTCCATCACCCATCCTCAACATAAACTCTGTATCCATTAAACAATAACTTTCCCTTACTTCTCCCCCTTGTCCCTGGTAACCTTCATTCTACTTTCTATTTCTGAGAACTTGCCTTTCTAAGTTCCTCATGTAAGTGAAATTGTACAATATTTGTCCTGTGTGTGGCTTATTTCACTAAGCACAATGTTTTCAAGGTTCATCCATGTTGTAGCACATATCAAAATTCCATTCCTTTTTATGGCTGAATAGTACTCCATTGTATGTATATACCACACTATTGTTTATCCATTCAACTGCTGATGGACATTTGGGTTGTTTCCACCTTTTGCTATTGTGAATAAGGCTTCTGTGAACATTGGTGTACAAATACGTATCTGTTCAAGTCTCTGCTTTGAGTTCTTTTGTGTACATATCTAGGAGCGGAATTGCTGGATCATATGGTAGTTCTATGCTTAACATTTTGAGAAACCAAGAAACTATTTTCCATAGCGCCTTCATCATTTTACATTCCTACTAGCAATGCACAAGGGTTTCAGTTTCTCCACATCCTCATCAACACTTATTGCCCATTTTTTAATAGCCATCATAGCAGATGTGAAGTGATAGCTCATTGTGGTTTTGATTTACATTTCAATAATTGACTGACAATGTTGAATATCTTTCCATGTGCTTATTGACCACATGTATCTTCTATAGAGAAATGTCTATTCAAGTGTTTTGCCCACTTTTGCATTGGGTTTTTTGGGGGATTTTTTGTTGTCGAGTTGTAGAAGTTCTCTAAACATTCTGGGTGTTAATTCCTTGTCAGATATGTGATCTGCCAATTTTATCTCCTATTCTCTAGGTTGTCTTTTTGCTTTCTTGATAGTCCTTTGATGCACAAAAGTTCTTAATTTTTATCAGTTCCCATTTATCTATTTTTCCTTTTGTTACCTGTGTTTTGGTGTCATATCCAAGAAATCATTGCCAAATCCAATGTCATGAAACTTCCCCCTATATGTTCTTCTAAAAGTTTTATAGTTCTAGCTTTTATATTTAGGTCTTTGGTCAACTTTGAGTTAATTTTTATAGTTGATGTAAAGGTAAGGTTCAGATTTCTTTCTTTTCCATGTGAATTTCTATTTTCCCAACACTGTTGGAAAGACTGTTCTTTCCTCACTGAATGGTCTTGGCATCCTTGTCAAAGATCAATTCACCATGTATGTAAGAGTTTTTTTCCTGAGCTTTCTATTATGTTACATTTGGTCTGTGACTGTCTTTATGCCAGTACCATACTATTTTAATAACTGTAGCTTTGTAGTAAGTTTCAAAGTCAGGAGTTATGAGTCCCCCAACTTTATTCTTATTTTTCAAGATTGACTTTGCTTTTGGAGGCCCCTTGAAATTTCACACGAATTTAAAGATTAGCTTTTCCATTTCCACAAAAAAGGCTGTTGGAATTTTGATAGGGATTGTGGTGAATCTGTAGATTGCATCTGGTAGTGTTGACATCTTAACAATGTTAAGTCTCCTTATCCATGAACAAGGGATGTCTTTCCATTTATTTAGATCTTTAATTTTTTCAGCAATGTTTTGTAGTTTCCAGCATACACATCTTTTACCTCCTTGGTTTGATTTTTTTCCAAGTATTTGGTTCTTGTAGATACTATTGTAAATGGAATTTCTTTCTTAATTTCCTTTTCAGATTGCTCATTTATGGTTTATAGAAACACAACTGATTTTTGTAGGTTGATCTTGCACCATGCAACTTTGTTGAATTTGTTTATTAGCTCTAGTAGCTTTCTTGTGGATTCTTTTGAATTTTCTACATATAGACATGCTATCTGTGAATATAGTTTTACCTCTTCCTTTCAAATTTTAATATCCTTTATTTATTTTTCTTGTCTAATAGCTCTGTCTAGAACTTCCAGTCCAATGTTGAATAGCAGTGGTTAAAGCAAGCATCCCTGTCTTGTTCCTGATCTTAGGTGGTGAAAGCTTCCATTCTTTTTCTATTGAGGATGATGTTAGCTGTGGGTTTTCATAAATAACCTTTATTGTGTTCAGGAATTTTCCCTCTTAGTGTCCTGAGAGGTTTTTTTTTTTTTTTTTTTTTTTTTTATCATGAAGGGGTATTGGATTTGCCTTTCTGCATCAATTGAAATGATTGTGTGGTTTTTTTCTCTTCATTTTGTTAATCTGATATATTACATTGCTGATTTTCTTATGTTGAACCACCCTTGTTTTCTTGGGATAAATACCACTTGGTCATGGTAAGTAAATGCTGTTGGGTTCATTTGCTAATATTTAATTAGGATATTTGCAAATATATTCATAAGGGATATTGATCTGTAATCTTTTCTTGTAATTTCTTTATCTGGCTTTGGTCAAAGTAATGCTGGCCTCATTGAATGAGTAAGGAAGTGTTTTCTCCTCTTCCATTTTCTGGAAGAGTTTGAGAAGGATTGGTGTTAATTCTTCTTTAAGTGTTTGGTAGAATTCACCTGTGAAGCCATCTGGTCCCGGAGTTCTTATTGTTGGGAGGTTTTTGGTTACTGATTCAATCTCTTCATTTGTTATAGGTGCATTGAGATTTGCTGTTTCTTCTTGAGTAAGTTTAGGTAATTTGTATGTTTCAAGGAATTTGTCCATTTCTTCAAGATTATCTAATTTGTTTGCAGACAATCATTCATAGTATGCTCTTATAATTCTTTTTATTCTGTAGGGTCAGTAGTAGTGTCCCCATTTTTATTTCTAATTTTACTTATTAGTGTCTTCTTTTTTTGTTCTTTGTCAGTCTAGCTAAAGGTTTGTCAATTTTGTTGATCATTTCAAAGGACCAACTTTTGGTTTCATTGATGTTCTCTATTGTTTTACTATTCTTTATATTGTTTATCTCTGCTCTAATCTTTATTATTTATGTTCTTCTGCTAGCTTTGGGTTTAGTTTGTTCTTCTCTTTCTAGTTCTTTAAGTTATAAAGTTAGATTATGGATTTGAGATTTTTCTTCTTTTTTAATGTAGGCATTTACAGCTATAAATTTCTTTCTGAGCACTGCTTTCACTGCACTTCTGAAGTTTTGGTATGTTGTATTTTTGTTGTCATTTTCATTCATCTTTAAGTATTTTCCCTGTGATTTCTTCCTTGACTTTTTGGTTGTTTGAGACTGTGTTGTTTAATTTCCACGTATTTGTGGATTTTCCCATTTTCCTTCTGTTATTGATTTCTAACTTCATTCCGTTGTGGTAGGAGAAGATAAATTGTATGATATCTATCTTTTAAAGTCTATTGTGGTTTGTTTTGTGGCCTTATGTATGGTCTCTCATGGAGGATGTCCCATGTGCACTTGAGAAAATGTGTATTCTGTGTTGTTGGATGGAGTGTTCTCCATATTTCTATTAGGTCTAGTTGGATTATTCTGTTCTTTAAGTCCTCTGTTTCCTTACTGATCTTTTTTCTGGTTGTTGTATCCATTATTGTAAGTGGGGTATTGAAGTCTCCAATATTATTGCAAATATTTCTATTTCTCTCTTCAATTCTGTTGATGTTTCCTTCATATCTTTATGAGTTCCGATGTTTGGTTCATATAAATGTTCATATATATTTATAATTGTTATATATTCCTGGTGAATTGACCCTTTTATCATTATATAATGTCTTTCTTTGTATCTTGTTACCATTTTTAATTAAAGTCTGTTTTGTCTGATATTAATATAGCCACCCCTGCTCTTTTTGGTTACTATTTGCAAGGTATATCTTTTTCCGTCCTTTCACTTTCAACCTATTTGTGTCTTTGGATCTAAAATGGGTCTCTTGTAGACAGCTTATAGTTGGATCTTATTTTTATTTATTTTATTTATTTATTTATTTATTTTTTGTGAGGAAGACCAGCCCTGAGCTAACATCCGTCGCCAATCCTCCTCTTTTTGCTGAGGAAGACTGGCCCTGGGCTAACATCTGTGCTCGTCTTTCCTCTTTATATGGGACGCCGCCACAGCGTGGCTGACAGGCAGTGCATCAGCAGGCGCCCGGGATCCGAACCTGCAAACCCCGGGCTGCCAAGTGCGGACTAAACCACTGCGCCACCGGGTGGCCCCTGGATCTTATTTTTAAATCCATTCTACCAATCTCTGTCTTTGATTGGGAAGTTTAATCTATTTATATTTAAAGTAATTACTGATAAGGAAGGACTTAATTCTGCCATTTTGCTATTTGTTTTCTATAGAAACAAATGCTTGGTTTTTAGCTATCTTTTTGTAGTGAAGCATTTTTATTCTCTTCTCATTTCCTTTTGTGTATATTCTACAGATATTTTCTTTGTGGTTAACCATAGGGACTGCATTTAGCATACTAAAGTTATAACAATCTAATTTGTATTGATGGGAACTTAACTTCAATAGCATATAAAAACTCTACTCCTATATATCTCTGTTCCCTCTTTTTTTTTTTCCTTTGGTAAGGAAGATTAGCCCTGAGCTAACATCCTTGCCCATCTTCCTCTACTTTATATGTGGGACGCCTGCCACAGCATGGCTTGATAAGCAGTGCATAGGTCTGCACCCAGGATCTGAACCTGTGAACCCTGGGCTGCTGAAGTGGAGCACATGAACTTAACTAGTATGCCACCAGGCAGCCACTCTGTTCCCTCCTTTTTGTTATTGATGTCACAAATTAGTTTAAAAATTATGTGCCCAATATCACAGATTATTAATAGTTTTTTATGCATATTTCTTTTAAATAATGTAGACAATAAAAGTGGTATTACAAACCAATATTACAATAATATTGGCTTTCATATTTGTTGATGTATTTACTTTTATCAGAGATTTCTTTTACCTTCATATGGGTTTGAGTTACTGCCTAGCCTCCTTTCATTTCAACCTGAAGGACACCTTTTAGTATTTCTTGCAGAGTAGGTCTAGTGGTCATTTACTCCCTCAGCTTTTGTTTATCTGGGAATGTTTTAATTTCTCCCTCCCTTTTGAAGGACAGTTTTGCCAAATATAGAATGCTCAGTTGGCAGTTTTTTCTTCAGTGTTTTGAACCTATCAGCCTACTGCCTTCTGGTCCCCGGGGTTTCCGTTGAAAAATCTGCTGATAATCTTATTGAGGATCCCGTCTACATGGTGAGTCGCTTCTCTCTTTCTGCTTTCAAGTTTCTCTCTTTGTTTTTGGCTTTTAACAGTTTGATTATAATGTGTCTTAGTGGGAGGCTCTTTGTGTTTTGTCCTTGTTCTGGAGTTCATGGAGCTTCTTGGATATTTATATTCAATGTATTTCCTCAAATTTGTGAAGTTTTCAGCCATTATTTCTTCAAATATTCTTTCTTCCCCTTTCTCTCTCTCTTCTCCTTCTGGAATGCCCACAGTGCATATGTTGGTCCCCTTGATAGTGTCCCACAGGTCTTGTAGGCTCTGCTCACTTTTCTTAAATCTTTTTTCTTTCTGTTGCTCAAACTCTAGAATTTCAAATGTCCTATCTTGAGTTTCACTGGTTCCTTCTGCCTGCTCAGATCTGCGTTTGAACCCCAGCAGTGAATTTTGTCAGTGATTATGCTTTTCAGCTCCAGAATTTCTCTTTGGTTCTTTATTATGAATTCTATTTATTGATATTGTCTTTTTATTTGTACATTATTTTTCTGTCTTTATTCATGTCTTCCTTTAGTTCTTTGAGCATCTTTAAGTGAGTTGTTTAAAGTCTTTGTCTCAAGTTTGCCCTCTGGGTTCCCTCAGGAACACTTATTGATGATTTCATTTGTCCTTTTGAATGAGCTGTATTTTCCTGTTTCTTTGTGTGCCTTGTTATTTTTTTGTTGAAAACTGGACATTGAACTCACAATATAGTAACTCTGGAAAATGGATTCTCCATTTTCCTCAGGGTTTCCTGTTTCTGTTTTGTTTTGTTTTATTGTTGTATGATGTCTCTGTGCCAGGGATCGGTCTGCAGTGAAAGCTTAAGGTCTTCTCAGGTCTCTTCTGAGCCTGTGTCTTTCCCTGGACATGCACAGCAACTCTCTAAATTGCCTCATATACACAGTTTCTATTGAACATCTACTCCTTCAATGTCTGGCCTCCAAAATGGGGAAAAGAAAAAAAAAACCAAAACTGTGTGCTATCCTTTTAAAGCCCCTGGAAGCCACTTTAGCTTATGGGAGTTGAACAATGGTGCTTGTCTTCTGTTTCTGCACCTCTGCCACCAGAATACAGAATCCCAACATTTGGAGGACACGTTCCTTGTTGTCTGCCCTAGTTCCCACAAGCTGCTCTTGGGATGTGGGCGTGGCTGTCTGCCATGGCACTAGGAGATGCTGGATGGGCAGCTACTACTGTGCTAAGGGCTGAAATTGACCAAAATTAACTACAATTTATCAGTGAATGCTTTCCCTGGAATAAGCAAGCATTTGCATAGACTCCAAAATTCTAAGATAGTTACTTCAGTTGGTTTCTGCTAGAAAATTCGTATCTACATGGAAAGACAGATTCCTATTGTTTCCTGCTCTACTATCTTCTCTGAAATCATCCTCAATTCTATATGTTTTTGCTTCATTTATTTTGAAGCTATGTTATTAAGTGAATAAACAGTTTGCTAACATTTCTGAATGAGTTGATCACTTTATCACTTTTAAACAACTCTTTTTAAAGTCTCTGGTAATATTCTTTCCTCTTAAATTTACCTTTTCTATTATTAATATGAACATATTAGCTTTCTTTTGCTTCTTGTTAGCAAGGTATATCTTTTTCCTTTCTATGACTTTTAACATAATTGTGTCTTTATATTCTAATTGGTTTTTTTTTTGTAGGCAGCATGCAATGCAGTTCTAATGCTGACTACTTAGAATTAGGTGAAACCTCGCAAGTTAAGGACTGTTCCTCCACAAGATTGCCCTTTCTTCATACACCAGCCACAAACTCAGACATTCCCAGGTTACCTCACTTCTGACCAACTAGCTACAAATTCAGAGGTTCCCACTATCTCCTCAGTTTCCATAATTTGCTAGAACATCTCTTAGAGGGGCCAACCCAGTGGCCTAGCGATTAAATTCACACATTCTGCTTTGGTGGCCTGGGGTTTGCTGGCTCAAATCCTGGGCACAGACCTACTCACCACCCATCAAGCCATGCTGAGGTGGTGCCCCACATAGAACTAGAAGGACCTACAACTAGGATATACAACTATGTACTGGGGGCTTTGGGGAGAAAATAAAGAAGAAAAGAGGAAGATTGGCAACAGATGTTAGCACTGGGCCAAGCTCCCTCAAACACAAACAAACAAACAAATGTTTAAAAAAAAGAACATCTCTTAGAACTCAGGAAAGTGCTATACTTATGATTACAGTTTTATCATAGCAAAAAGGATCCAAATAAGGGCCACCCAAAAGAAGAAACACTTAGAGCAAGGCCTAGGAGGGTCCAAACACAAAGCTTCTGGCATCTGCTCCTTGTGGAGTCAGAATGGTTCCACATCCCAGCACATCAACGCGTATTCCCAACTAGAGAAGTCCCCTTGAAGTTCATCCCAAGTTTTTACCGTGATTTCATTACATAAGCATGATCGGCTGAATAACTGGACACGTGACTAAACTAATCTCCAGGCTCCTCCCCTCCTGGGGCAGGGCTGATACCATGTGGCTCCAAGCCTCAACCCTCCAGTCCCAGGGTTGGTCTTCCTGGCATGGCCCACCTCCATTCTGAATGATCTCACTGGTTTCTGTATGTTGATTTTATATCCTGCAACTTGACTGAATTTGCTTATGAGTTCCAACAGTTTTTTGGTTGTGTCTTTAGGATTTTCTACATATAAGATCATATCATATGCAAATAATGACCATTTTACTTCTTCCTGTCTGATTTAGATGCCTTTTATTTCTTTGTCTTGCCGAATTGCTCCAGCTAGGATTTCCAGTGCTATGTTGAAGAAAAATGGTGAGAGTGGGCACCACTGTCTTGTTCCCGAACTTAGAGAAAAAGCTTTCAATCTTTCACCACTGAGTATGATGTTAGCAGCGGGTTTGTTGTGAGTGGTCTTTATTATGTTGAGTTATGTTTTTTCTATACCCAATTTGTTGAGGACTTTTATGATGAAAGGATATTGTATTTTATCAAATCCTTTTTTTCTGCATCTATTGAGATGATCATATGGTTTTTATCTTTCATTCTATTAATGTGGTGTATCACATTTATTGATTTGTGTATGTTGAACCATTCTTGCATCTCAGAGATAAGTTGCACTTGGGAATGGTGTATGATCCTTTTAATGTGTTGTTGAATTTGGTTTGCTAATTTGTGTGTGTGTGTGTGAGGAAGACTAGCCCTGAGCTAACATCCGTTGCCAACCCTCCTCTTTTTTGCTGAGGAAGACTGGCCCTGGGCTAACATCCGTGCCCATCTTCCTCTACTTTATATGGGACGCCGCCACAGCATGGCCTGACAAGCGGTGCGTCAGTCCGTACCCAGGATGTGAACCTGTGAACCCCGGGCCGCTGAAGCAGAGTGTGTGAACTTAACTGCTATGCTACTGGGCTGGCCCTTGGTTTGCTAAATTGTTTTTTGAGAATATTTTCATCTATATTCACTGAGGATATTGGACTATAGTTTTCTTTTCTTGTATTGTCCTTATCTGGATTTGGTCAGTGTAATGCTGACCTCATAAAATTAGTTGGAAGTGTTCTCTCCTCTTCAATTTTTAGAAGAGTTTGAGAAGAATTGGGAGTAATTCTTCTTTAAATGTTTGGTAGAATTCACCAGTGAAGCCATCTGGTCCTGGTTTTTTCTGTGTTGGGAGGTTTTTGATTACTGATTCAATATCCTCATTCATTATTGGCCTGTTCAGATTTTCTGTTTCTTCCTGATTCAGTCTTGGTGGGTTGTACATTTCTAGGAATTTATCCATTTCTTCTAGGTTATCCATTTTGTTGGCATTTAGTTGTTCATAGTAGTCTCTTATGATCCTATGTATTTCTGTGATATCAGATGTAACGTCTCCTCTTTCATTTCTGATTTTATTCAAGTCTTTTTAGTTAGTCTAGCTAAAGGTTTGTCAATTTTGTTAATCTTTTCAAAAAACCAGTTCTTAGTTTTGTTGATCTTTTCTAATGTTTTTCTGGTCTTTATTTCATTTATTTCTGCTCAGATCTTTGTTAAATCCTTCCTTCTGCTAACTTCGGCCTTAGTTTGTTCTTCCTTTTCTGGTTCCTTGAGATGTAGTTAGGTTGTTTGAGATCTTTCTATTTTCTTAATATATGCATTTATCACTATAAATAAACTTCCTTCTCAGAAAGGCTTTTGCAGCATCCCATAGATTTTGGTGTGTTGTGTTTCCATTTTTATTTGTTTTGAGATTTTTTTTTAAATTTTCCTTTTGATTTCTTCTTTGACCCATTGGTTGTTCAGAGTATATTGTTTAGTTTCCACATGCTTATACATTTTCCATCTTTTTTCTTTTTGTTGATTTCTAGTTTCATGCCATTGTGGTCAGAAAAGATACCTGGTATGATTTTGATCTTTTTAAATTTGCTAAGACTTGTTTTGTGTCCTATCATATGATCTATCCAGGGGAATATTTGTGTGCACTTGAGAAGAATATGTATTCTGCTGCTGTTGGATGGAATGGTCTATAAATGACTGTTAGGTCCATTTGGTCTAACATATGGTTCAAAGTCCAATGTTTCCTTGTTGATTTTCTGTTTGGATGATCTATCCATTGCTGAAAGTGGAGTATTAAAGTCCACTACTATTATTGTATTGTTTTCTATTTCTCCCTTCAGATCTGTTAGCATTTTCATAATATATTTAGGTGATCCAATGTTGGTTGTGTATATATTTATGACTGTTATATCTTCTTGGTGAATTGACCCCTTTATCATTATATAATGATCTTCTTTATTTCTTGCTACTGTTTTAGCTTAAAGTCTATTCTGTCTGATAAAAGTACAGCTATCCCTGCTTTCTTTTGGTTTCCATTCCAAAGATGGAATATCTTTTTCCATCCCTTCACTTTGAGCCTATGTGTGTTCTTAAATCTGAAGTGAGTGTCTTGTAGGCAACATAGAGTTGAATCTTGTTTTTTTATCCATCCAACCACTCTGTGCCTCTTGATTGGTGACTTTAATACATTTATACTTAGAGCAATTATTGATATGTAAGGACTTACTAATGCCATCTTATTAATTGATTTCTGGCTTTTTTCAGTTCCATTGTTTCTTTTTTCCTGTTTCTGCCTACCTCTGTAAATTGGTTATTTTCCCTGGTGGTGTGCTCTCTTTCCCCTTTATCTTTTGTGAATCTGCTCTTGGTTTTTGCTTTGTGGTTATCATGAGGCTTACACAAAACATCTCACAGATAAAACAGGACATTTTAAGCTGAGAGCAACTTAACTTCAATAGCATACAAAAGCTCCACCCTTTTCCTCCTCCCTTTTATATTTTTCATGTCACAATTTACCTCTTTTTATAATACATATCCATTAACAAATTATAGTAACTCTAGTTATTTTTCATGTTCTTTTCCTTTAAATTTATGCTATAGTTAAGTGGTTACTATCCTATTACAGAATTCGAGTTTTCTAAATCTGGCTGTATATTTACCAGTGTGTTGTATGGTTTCATATGTTTTAATGTCACTGATTAGCACTTTTCATTTCAACTTGAAGAACGCCTTTCAGTATTTCTTGCAGGGCAGGTCTAGAGGAGGTGAACTGCCTTTGCTTTTGTTTGTCTGAAAAAGTCTTATTTCTCCTTCATATCTGAAGGATAACTTTGCCAGATAGAGTGTTTCTGGCTGGCATTTTTTTTCTTTCAACAGTTTGAATATATTATTCCACTCTCTTCTGCCTGTAGGATTTCTGCTGAGAAGTCCACTGACAGCCTACCCGAGCTTCCTTTGTAGGTTACAATCTTTTTTCTCTATTTGCTGTTAGGATTCTCTTTTTGTCTTTGATTTTTGACAGTCTCATTATAATGTGTCTTGGGGAAGGTCATTTTGCATTGAGATAATAGGGTGATCCATTAGCTTTGTGAACTTGGATACCCAAGTCTCTACCAGGTTTGGGGTGTTCTCAGCTACTATTTTTTAAAATAAACTTTCTGCCCCTTTCTTCCTCTCTTCTTCTTCTGGAATCCCAATTATGTTAATATTGGTGTGTTTTATGGAGTTCCATAGATGACATAGCCTTTCTTCATGCTTTTTGATTATTTTTTCTTTAGCCTTCTCTAATTGGGTTGTTTCAATATTCCCATATTCTAGTTCACTTATTCTATCTTCCATTTGTTCTGCTCTGCTGCAGATGCTCTCTATTGCATTTTTTTTTTTCCATTTCATTCATTGAATTCTTCACCTCCACAATTTTTGTTTGGTTCTTTTTATTATTTCTATCTCTTTGTTAAATTTTTCATTTTGTTCATGTATTGTTTTCTTGATATCATTGAATTCTCTTTCTGTGTTGTAGCTCTTTGAGTTTCCCCAAGACAGCCATTTAAAATTCTTTATAAACTAGATTGCACAATTCCATGCCTTTGAGTTCATTTATTGGAGGATTATTTTTATCTTTTGGTGATGACATGTTTCTCTGATTCTTCATGTTCCTTGGGGTTTTATGTTGCTGCTTTTGCATTTGGAGTAGCAGACACCTCCTGAAATCTTTACAGTTTGCCTTCAGGTGGGATATACTGTTCATTGGTCCTGTTATATTGGGGATTTTCTCTGATCTTGTATAGATACACCGGCTCCACACTTCTTGCTCCCTCTTGTGGCAAAATTCTTAAGCTTTTATGTCTTCTCTGGTTCTTACAACTCACTAGGCTGGATGCTGGAAACCTCTCGTTTTCTAGAAGGTGGTGCTCAAATTTACAGTTTCTCCCTCACAAATCATGGTTTGTTTTTCTGAGAGCACTCTGTTTACCAGAGCTTGCTGTCAATGCCACATGTGGGAGTGTGCACAAGCAGCTGGCAGCAGAGTAGGGGGAGGTACAGGTTTATCACAGGGTATTGGGGGTTTCCATGGCCAGGTGGGGAAATCTTCAGGTGAGTTTCTCCCAGAGGCTCTTGGGCAGACTTCCTGCTGAAGTCTTGAGCACAGTCAGCAGGAACCACATTCCTTTAATGCCCTTTGATAGTCTTATCTACCTTTTTCCTGGTTTCCTCCCTCCCCCAGTCATGGCGGTCCTGCCTCAGTACTCTGGGTGCTACTGGGGAGAAACAGGTTTCTCCAGCAGCATCCTGCACAGCTAGAGAAGCTGAGCACTCACTCACTACTCTCCCTCTTCCCCACAGAGAGGTCACCACTGGCTAGGTCAGCCCCATGCAGTGTTGCCCTGGGGAGGGACGGTGCTGGCAAATTCTTCATCTGCAAATTCTTCTGTCTGCAATGTGTCCAAACGTGTGGTGTTTTTTTTTCTCCAAAAGCATGACAGAATCTCCCCTCAGGAAGGCTAAACTTCTACAAGACTCTCATGCACAATCAACACTCTCCAGGTTTTCCCCAACTGTGTCCAAAAAGGATTGTAACGGGTTCGCCAGCTCCTGCTGGTTTCACAGCCCTTACCAAGGTCTGTCTGCCTATTACTGGATGTACAGGTGAGCGAGACTCATCCTGGGTCCCTTGGCGTGTGGTCCTGGATCCCACACCACGAGGCACTTTTGTTCACGGAAGGATGCCTAATATACTTTGTTCTGTTTTGGGCATGTCATATTAGTTCATCCCCAAACACTCTCAGAGAACCAATAGAACATATTATTACAAAATCTGAGTCTGTATTTCTTCTGTGGACAGCGCCCTTGGAGCCTAGTCTTCCTGCTTCAAAATGGTGTTTTCTGGGTCTACTATGCATCTGTCATCCTGGGATTTCCTCTGTAAATTTTGATGGGGTGAATGCCGTTTCCTGGGTCCCAGGTATTCCTCTTTGTTGGTTTACATTCATCGTGGCACACTGCCTTCTGTACATTCAGTGTATTTATATTAATGTTAAAACATTAATGGAAGGCAATACATGGAGAGCTTAAATGTCTGAAAATGCCTTCTAGCTTCACAATTTATTGAAAGCTTGGCTGGGTATAGAATTCTAGCTTGGTAAATATTAGGCCTCAAAATTGTAAAGACATGGCTCTATAATCTTTCAGTGTTTCTACTGAGAAATCTGATATTCTGATTTGCTGAGATTCTGACACTGAGCATCTTACTTCCCTTCCTTTATATGGGATCTTTGTTTCGTTCTGGGATCTCTAAGTATGTTTTAAAGTGGTATGATTTGTCCTGGTGTGTATCTATTTTCATTGTGCTGGGTAATTGATGAGCCTTTTCAATTTTAAATAACTCTCCTTCAGGTCTTACACATTTGTTTTTATAATTTCTTTGGTCAAATTCTTCCCTTATTTTCTCTGTTTTTTTGGAGACAGCTATAACTAAGGTTTTCATTTCCTGGACACTTTAATTTTATAAGCATTCTCTTTCTTTCATTTTCCTCTATGTCCTTCCTCCCCCAGCTTCAGGGATAGCTCACCAGCATTACCTTTCAACCTCTCTGTTGCACACCTTTTTTTATATCACAGTTTTAATATTTTTAGTATTAAGTTTTGGTATTCTTTTCATTCTCTGTTATTTTGAACAGAATGTTGTTATTTCATAGATGCAAGATATTCTCATATTCTCTGACAATATTATAAAGTTTTTTCTTCCCCTGCAGTTTTTACTCCGTTTATTTTTATCTTTCAAATACCTATTGATCCATAGCTATCTACTTATATTTAAAAGTAAAGCACTAAAATAGCTGCTTTGAAGTTCTGTGTGCTTCAAATTATGGTAGAGTTGTGATTTGTACCATCATTTCATTTGGATAATACCAAATGTTAGCATCTGTAGGCATATTTCGGGGGTGGGTTGGATAGTTTCTTCAGAGAGGATAAATTCAAACTGCATCAAAATGAGACCTAGAAAGTGGCAAAATGGAAAAAATATAAATGGAGACATAAAAACTCAAATGATGGTATGAGTGGCCATCATGTTAGGGGAGGGTCTGGGGGAGAGGCTGATGCTGTGAATATGTTGGACTCACTGCTATTGTTTGTACAGGATAAACACTACGGAGCCCATGGAGTCCAAAACATATTACCAAAGGAGGAAAAACAGGAATTCATAGAATGTGGTTATACATGAACCAGAACCTGTTGAACAGTCTCCACCATTACTCATAATTTTTTCTGATACATCTAATTTTCCTTGGGCCACTAATAGGCACACTGATATTAGGAGATGAACAAAGGTGCAAAGGCAACTCAAATAAAGGATAATCTTCAACAAATGATGCTGGAACAATTGGACATCCACATGCAAAAAAATAAACCTCACCCTGTAACCTCACATCGTATACAAAATTATTTCAAAATGGATCATAAATCTAAACATAGAATGTAAAACTATGAAATTTTGAGAAGGAAAGATAGGAAAAAATCTTCATGACCTTGGGTTAGGCAAAAAGTTTAGATAAAACACCAAAAGCGCTATCCATAAACTGTTAAATGGGATTATATAAAAATTAAATACCTTTGCTCTACAAAAGACAGTTAAGAAAATGAAAAGACAAAAAGTGGATTGGGAAAAAAAATTTGCAAATCATATGTTCAGCCAAGAACTTATATCCATAATATATTAAAAACTTTTCAAAACTTAACAGTATAAAAACAACCAACCAAATAAAATATGGCAAAAGAATTGAATGCTGCACCAAAGGTATATGGATGTCAAATAAGCAGTTGAAAAAATGGTGAACACCATCAGCCATTAGGGAAATGCAAAATAAAGCCCAAATGAGATACCACCTATTTGACGTGAGACAGCTATCAGAATGGCTGAAAAACAAAAACGACTAATACAAAGTGGTGGTGAAGATGTTTAACAACGGGAACTCTCACTCACTGACGATGGGAATGTAAAATGGTACAGCCACTTTGGAAAACAGTGTTTGGCAATTTCTTACGAAGTTAAACATCTGCTTACCATATGACACTCCTACTACGTCTAGGTGTCTACCTAAAGAAATTAAAATGTCCACACAAAAGTGCAAATGGTGCCTTTATTCATGATTGTCAAAACCTGGAAACAACCCAAATTTCTACTATCTAGTGAATGGTTAAACAGATTTTGGTTCACCCACACAATGGATTGCTATCAATAAAAATGAATGAACTGACACACACCATCAAATGGATGAATCACAAATGCATTATGCTAAATGAAAAAAGCCAGGGAAAAAAGTCAACTGTATTTGCATGACATTCTGGAAACATCAAAAATATAGATAAGTTGTTGCTATGGGGAAGGAACTTGACTATCCAGGAGCACGAGGGAACTTTTTGGGGTGATACAAATATTCTGTACCTTAGTTGTGGTTATAGTTATACCACTGTATATATTTATCAAAAACCATAGAATTGTACATCTAAAAGGGTGAATTTTACTATACGTAAACTATACAATGACCCCAAAATAAAAACCAAAAAATTCTTTCATCAACATAGATGTGAAAATTCTTTAATAAACACTAGCCAAGTGAAAGCAGGAATGTATGACAAGTATACTGTGATCTGAGGAATAAAAAGTTGAGTTAACATTTGAAAATCAATGTAAATCATTGTATAAAGAAAATAAACAAGAAAAACTGTATGATAATCTCAATTGATGAAGAAGAAAGCATTTGACAATATGCAACTCACTTTAATGATGAAAGGGGGATCTCTCACCCTGATAAGGGACATCTATGAAAAATCAAGAGTTAATATTACATTTGATGGTAAAGAACTGAAGGTTTCCCTGCCAAGCTTAGACAAAAGCCAAGGATGTCCACTCTCATCCCTTCTATTCAACATTGTACTGGATACCCCAGGAAATGTGGTAAAAGAAAACTCACAAATGACATGGTTTTATATGTAGAAAATTCTAAGAAATATACAAAAAGCTACTAGAACTTATAAATGAATTTAATGAGATCATAGGAAAGTCAATATGCAAAAAATTATTCCTATATATATATATATATATAATTTTCCAATTATTCAGAAATAGCATTTATCAAACAATAAGAATTATAACATACTTAAGGACAAGTTTAACAAAATATGTGGTAGAACTGAACAATGAATATTACAAAACATTGCGGAGAGAAAGTGAAGACCTAAATAAAAGGAGAGAGATGTTCATGGACTGGTGGACTCAGCAGTGTTAAGACGTCAATTATCTCCACATTGATCTATAGAGTCAACACAATCCACATTACAATCCCAAAAGCCATTTCCCCCATAGAAACTGACAAACTGATTTAAAAATATGTAAGTGAAAAGGGCCTTCAACAGTCAAAGCAATTTTGAAATGTACAATATCAATACTCTTTGGTACTGGAAGAATAATAGACACACAGTACAACGATACAGAAGGCTGTTCAGAAACATAAGTATCTTTATATAGTCCACTGATTTTCAACAAAGCAACTCAGTGGAGAAAGGTAACTTTTCAAGAAATGGTCCTGGAACAAATGAATATAATTATTCCTTCTTTTAACAGCTTTATTAATTGCATACACTGTGACAATTATTGTATAGTGGTAAGGATAAAGAGATGAACAAAATGAAATTCTGGTTTTTAATCCTGGTTTCCTATAGGCATTAATGTTCTAATTAATTTTGATATTTTAAAATTAATGTTCCAATTACAGTTCTGGCCTCATGCCCAAGTTCTGATACACGGGAATCTCATTCTTCTCTGAATAGACCATAATTTCAAATCTGGTTTTCTCTCAGTCCCAAACTTATACACACATGTGATCATTTCCCAAATGGAGATGTTAAAAATATCACTACTCAGAGCACTAATCACAAAAAAGGAGCTAAACAAACAGTGGAGATTCCAGCAGTGACTACCTTAACCGAGTTTTAACACTCAGTATTACTAATTATGGGAAAATCTGATATTATGTGTTTGCAAATATATGCACCATTACCTTGCAAGCGCTCTTCAGAACAAAAAGAAATCTTTATAACTTTCAATATAGAAAAAACCTGGGATAGAGGAACAAGTTAGATGACAGTGTGAGGAAACAGATACAGAATGTGAGGCACTCTATCACAACTTCCTTGGACTCCTCAAAAAATCAAATCATGTAAAAAGGTGCAGATCAAGAGTAAAAGATTAATATTTAGGGGTGAAGTCTACAACTTCCTCTTGCATAAATAACTACGTACAGATAGAGAGAGATAAAGATAGACATAAAATAAATAAAGCAAAATGTTACCAAAGATGGTGGCAATTTTAGCATTCCTTCTATTTTTCTCTATATTGAAATTTCCATTAAAAAAGTTGTAAAGGAAATTTCCAAGTGGATAGTTTATTTTTTCTATCATGGTATTAATTTCCAACTTATTCCGAATTTTGGACAAAGAATGTGGCTTTCAGGCTATGCTCAACAACTTCATACATATTAAAAGGCTGGGTATCTTTCAAGAATTGTTTGATTCAACTTGAGAGGAGTTCTAAATAAATATCCTCCCATGTTCCTTTCTTTCTATAAAGTTTTATCCAGACAGATCTATCTGATATTCTAAAATGGATGCATGGATGTAGGGGCATTTCTAAAGCAACTACATCTGTAGGGTCTTACTCTCAAAATTTTATTAGGAGTTACAGAAAAATGATACTAACAACACTAGTAAATATTAAACAAGAGTTTTTTATAAGTATGTAGGTTCTATTATCACCATCTAAAACAATGCCCCAAGGTGGAAAGTATGGTGCCTAATGTCAGACAGAGTGGTGGAATGACAATGATGACAGTTAACACGTGCCCCAAGGCCACAGACTTTCCAATATCTATTATGTTTACTGGTTTAATAAATCAGGATGAATTATCTGAAGTTTAGCAATGATTTAAGAGTGACTGGAAGGTTTTTTTATTCACTTATTCATTCAATCATTCTTTCAATCATATTAGAATACGTCACATAAAATTTCATGCCATGGATGCTGTCAATATTAACATTTTCCACCTTTTCTGAACTGTAACCACTACGAATATTCTGATATTATAAACACAAGAATGACAAATGAAGGCTTTCTTACGTGTTCTGAATTATGAATTCTCTAACGTAAGAAAGATGAGAATATTTTCTGAAGGCCTACCAACAAGTTTTACATTCAGAAGTTTCTCACCAGCATGAATTCTCTGATGCTGAGCAATGTCTGAGCCAGAATTAAAGGACCTCCCACGTTCCTTAAGTTCTTACACTTTTACACCCAAATGGTTTCTCTGATGTGCTTTAAGGGCTGAACTGTATCTAAAGGCCTTCCCACATTTTTTACATCTAAAGGGTCTCTCACCAGTGTGTGTCCTCTGATGTTCAGTAAGGAATGAATTAAGCCTGAAGGTCTTCCCACATTCCTTACATTCAAAGGGTTTCTCACCAGTGTGAACACTCTGATGTCCAATAAGTTGTCCATACACAGTAAAGGCTTTCCCACATTTGTTACATTCATAAGGTTTCTCACCAGTATGGATTCTTTGATGCTGAATGAGGTAAGAGCCAGAACTAAAGGCCTTCCCACACTCCTTACACTCATAGGGTTTCTCACCAGTATGAATTCTCCCATGTTGTACAAGGTATGAGGCACGACTGAAAGTTTTTCCACATTCCTTACATTCATAGGGTTTCACATCAATATGAATTTTCTGATGTTGTGTAAGGTGTACATGTACTCTAAAGGCCCTTCCACATTCCTTACACGCATAGGGTTTCTCACCAGTATGAACCCTTTGATGGACAGTAAGTTGATGGCGACTAATAAAAGCCTTCCCACATGCCTCACATTCATAGGGTTTCTCACCTGTGTGAATTCTCTGATGCTGAACGAGGTATGAGCCAGTACCGAAGGCCTTGCCACACTCCTTACACTCATAGGGTCTCTCACCCGTATGAAGTCTTTCATGTTGAACAAGATACGAGGCACGACTAAAGGCTTTCCCGCATTCCTTGCATTCATAGGGCTTTACCCCTGCATGAATTCTCTGATGTGCATTAAGAAATGAACTCAGTCTAAAGGCCTTCCCACATTCCTTACATTCAAAGGGTTTCTCACCAGTATGAATGCTCTGATGTCGAGTAAGTTGTCCATACACAGTAAAGGCCTTCCCACATTCCTTACACTCATAGGGTTTCTCACCAGTGTGAATTCTCTGATGTTTAACAAGGGGTGAGCTAGTACTAAAGGCCTTCCCGCATTCTTTACATTCATAGGGTTTCTCACCAGTGTGAATTCGCTGATGTTGAACAAGGTATGAGATGGTACTAAAGGCCTTCCCACATTCTTCACACACAAAAGGTTTTTCACCAGTGTGAATGTTCTGATGCCGAATAAGTTTTCCATACACTATAAAGGCCTTCCCACATTCCTTACATTCAAAGGGTTTCTCACCAGTATGAATGCTCTGATGTCGAGTAAGTTGTCCATACACAGTAAAGGCCTTCCCACATTCCTTACATTCATAGGGTTTCTCACCAGTATGGATTCTTTGATGTTGAACAAGGTATGAGCTACTATAAAAAGCTTTTCCACACTCCCCACATTCATATGGCTTCTTACCAGTAGGCATTCTCTGATGTACAGTAAATTGATGGCTTCTGCTAAAAGTCTTCCCACATTCCTTACATCCACATGGTTTCTCACCAGTGTGGACTCTCCCATGTGTAACAAAGGCTGAGCCTCTAACAAAAGCCTTTCCACGTTGCTTACATTTATAGGCTTCCTCACCAACGCGCAACCTCTGACGAACAGTAAGTTGATGTCCATTACTGAGGGTCTTCCCACGCTCCTTCCATCTGTGGGGTTTTTCACTAGAATCTGTTCTCTCACGTTGAACGGGCTCTGAGCCGTGACAAAACATCTCCCCACACTGCTGATAATCACATGGCTTCTCTGTATTAAGAACTCTCTGATGCAGAGCGGAAGGTGTACATTTGTCGTAAGTGGGCACTTCTTTACAGCTGATTATCTCATCCTTCAACTGAAAACCTGAAAGAAAACAAAAAACAAAAATATTTTATTTTCCTGTATGAGAAAAATTAGACTTCTGTGGAAGAAAAGAGATAAACTGAAAATAATATCCATTAGAAATAAATAGATAATACTAAAATATTATTATGAAATTCAAAAAAGATCAAGGAAGAATGCAGAAATTAATGAGTTTATGTAAAATAGTAAGGTTGGTGATTAGTAAAATGTTTTAGTTTCTGATATTTAGGTGTGGATCAGAATCTCTGAAGAGCTTGTTAAAAAACTGATGTTCAAGCACCATCCCAGAACCCCTGAATCAGAACACACAGGGAAGTTCCTGGGCACTGACATTTTTAACATTTCTAATGAACATTTCCGATACAGACGAAATCTCATTTCCACACTGTGGTTTCTCTTTACACTTAGAATAGAATCCACGTATCTTTCCACAGATAATACGGTCCCTGCTTACCTATCAGGCCTCATAGCAAGTCGTAATTCCCTTTGTTCCCTATTTACCTCACTTCCCCCTTACAGCACCTGGAATGTGTCACAAATTTTCTCATCTTTTGGTTCCATCTGCAGGTGGCGTCATCTCCCCAAAATCCTTTGGCATGTGTTGTTTGCAGACTGGATCTCTCATCCTATATATGTTTAAGGTAAAATGTCACTTTATCAGGAATAGTGTAAACTGCTGACTTTGTCTAAGGATGTCCACGCCTTTATTTTCTATTCTAACACTTGATTCCTGTAATCCATATCTGTTTGTAATTACATAATTATTTCTCTGTTATGATTTCTTTCTTTTTTTTTTTTTTGTGAGGAAGACCAGCCCTGAGCTAATGTCCGTTGCCAATCCTCCTCTTTTTTGCTGAGGAAGACTGGCCCTGGGCTAACATCCATGCCCATCCCCCTCTACTTTATATGGGACGCCGCCACAGCATGGCTGACAAGCAGTGCATCGGCAGGTGCCTGGGATCCGAACCCCCAAACCCTGGGCTGCCAAAGTGCGACCTAAACCACTGCACCACCGGGCCGGCCCCTCTGTTATGATTTCTAATTTATTTCTCCCAAACCTACCTGTGGTAGGTAGTATTTTGGCCTTCATGACCTTTGCCCTCATCATGTGTGTGAATATGGTGCACCACATGGCAACAGTACATAATCAAGGTTACTAATTAGTTGATTTAAGGAGATTACCCTGGATTATCTGGATAGGCCCTTAAAAGCAGAGGTTTCTCCTGACTCAGGGCAGAAGGAAAATCAGACACATTCAAAGAGTGAGAAGGGTGAGACTTGCTGGTTGGTGGCTAGAAGATGGAGGGGGCCACATGGAGTGCGTGAGAAGGAAATGAATTCTGTCAATAACCAGTGACTTGGAAGAGGACCCCATGCCCTGAAGAATCACAGTCACAGCTGATTCCCTGATTTAGCCGTCCTGTGCTCAACTTCTGACCTACAGAACCATGTGATAATAAATGAGTGTCGTTTCCAGCTACTAAATTTGTGGTAACCTTTTATGCAGCAATAGACAACAAATACGCTCCTCAAGTGTAGGCATAACTCCAGTTTCATTTAGCACTGAACTAGAACCCTCTAGCACACAGTAGGAACTGATTACAAAAACAACCCCCTAGGCAAAAGAAACAAATTAGGATATTATTAAAAGACAATTTTACAAAACTAATTCACTGATAATCCAATATAAAATAGGGAATACTTCAAGAAATGAACAATTTCTGGAATGAGACAGGGAAGGTACAAGGCGAGCCTCAGACAGCTTGTGCCAAAATATAAGGAAAATTTCAAAGATTCACGGGTTTGTCCAAAAAATAGAGACGACTTAATATGGAGCTCTGTATGGCAAATACAATGACAAAAGCAGCACACAAATGTTTATTTTGAATTCTACATTCTGAATCAAAGATAATAAAGGATGAATCCATAAAAATTCTTGTGAGGGAACAGAAAAATAATTAACCTTCTTCATTGTTGAATAATCTCCTACTTAGAAAGTATTTAACTATTAGTAAAGAATCAAGTAATTTCTCTTCCCTTTTCACTGGAACTATGTTTCAAGATAACCAAAAAGTACCAGTTTAGAAGGCCAAGAAATATTTACAGAAGAAATAATAGCAACAAAGTATCTTCCTACAAATGATATTTTTGATTCTGATGATGATTAACAATTGTTGTTAAAACCATTATATGACAGGTTGCTAAAGAAATGAATACTCCTTGACAACAAAGTAATACCACACAGATTATTGTTCAGTCACAAGAAGAAAAATTAACTGAATAATGTGGCCTTGGACTGTTATCACTCTAAAAGATGAGCACAGATACTATGTGTCTTCTGATAAAATACGTATCACCCCCTGTGATGTATTCCAGACAAAAGTGTTTACCATTTAAAGTATTACCATGCCATGCGATAAGCCCAGAAGGGCATTTTGACCAAAACCAGACCACCAGAATGGCCCTTGACAATAAGCTGGATTTGCACACAAAAGTCAACTGGAAAATTAGATCAGATATGTTATCTCATTAAATTGAATATTGATGGTCTCTGTTATCTCCTAAGATCATTTTGGCCCATGAATTTCCCTTCTCAGAAAAAGAGACCTTTAGATAATTTAATTCAAGGAGAAAAGCTGAACCTTGATTGTGTCAAAAAACTTCAACCACCATAAAAAGAGAATCTTGGACTGACTTCTTCTGCCCCCAAGCCTTTTCATGTCACGCTATACTAGAGGACCTCAAAATGGGGAGAACTGTCTAGCACTATGGTCCAGATAACAGATCTGGACAATGTCACAAAGGCATAGAACTCTTGTCCATGAAATTGGATAGGCACTGGTTCAAAACAGATTCTGTCTGGAAAAAATACTGGCCTTACAAGGGAGAAATACTGCTCTCTTTAAGAAGAATGTTGTACTCACATCCTTAAAGACCTCTCTGAGATCTTTAAGATCACTAAAATGATCCAGGAAACAAATAAGAAATCACGAAATTAGGTAATTAGGAGAATTCCTCCATATCTATTTGAGGGAGTACTTTGGATTAGGGATTGGATCTATTCTTTTGTTTTAATTTGGCTGCTAGTGTGTGATCCTGGCCTAGAAGCAGACTAGAAATTCTGATCATAATCCTTCGGTTAATATTTGTCTATACTGCAGTATTCCAATGTATAATCTACATACAGTCTTAAATGCTATTGTAGAACCATTTTCTCACCAAATAATCCAAATAATCTTCCAAATAAAATAATAATACAACACTCTTAGAAGTTGAAATGACTTCCATATATACATAACCACGACACAACCAATTGCTGTGTACATTTGGATAGTTATGTCCCAAGAAGATAATGGTCTATCCTCCAGATAAGGCTGAAGAATGACCAAAAAGGGGGCGGGAAAAACCAAGAAGTGAAACCAACATAATTCCTTGTCTCTGTGTTAAACAAAACTGAGACAGACATACTTCCCTGTGCCTGTCTTAACTGTCCATATACTATCAGGGTCCACGGAAACAAGTTTCAGTTTTTGAGTTTTTTTAAAGCAGTTCTATTTGTAAGAATTAGCATTTTATGACTTTTATTCTTTCTTAAAGAACTTCCAAAGAAAAGAGAGGAAAGTGTACTTATTTTCAAAATAGAATAAATCTTCTTACAATTAGACAGGGTCCTACTGGATCCTTTCATAAAACTGAGATACACTATGAGATAGCAATCATCTCATTTTTCCTTTAAGAATAAGAATAATGTTCCCGGGGGCCGCCTGGTGGCGCAGCGGTTTAGTCCGCGCTTGGCAGCCCGGGGTTTGCGGGTTCGGATCCCGGGCGCCCGCCGACACACTGCCTGTCAGCCATGCCGTGGCGGCGTCCCATATAAAGTGGAGGAAGATGGGCACGGATGTTAGCCCAGGGCCAGTCTTCCTCAGCAAAAAGGGGAGGAGTGGCAACGGATGTTAGCTCAGGGCTGGTCTTCCCCACAAAAAAAAAAAAAAAGAAAGAATAATGTTCCCTTGGAACTTTTTTCTGTTTCATCATCCTAAGAATTATTTCATCATTACTCATCGGTTATATCCAAATATGCAAAAAAGAAAGACTAGCCACGTGACTAGACTGAATTGAGATGTGCTGTAAGTGTAACATACAGAGTTCAAAGACTTAGTCAAGACTTAGTACAAAGAAAAATGTAAATTATCTCAATAATTTTATAGTGATTGTACATACAAATGATAATATTTGGGATATACTGTAAAAAAAATAAAATACATTATTAAAATTAATGTTACCATATTCTTTTTAAATTGACCACTAGAAAATTGAAAATTACAAATGTGGCTTGCATTACTATTGCATTTACTATTACTAATACTATTACTATTGCATTTCTATTGGACAATGCTGTTCTAGACAACAAAATGGTATGTGGTATACTGTCTTACTAATCAATATTGTTTATGGTAAAAAAAGATGACAGGTAGATAAGCTGCATATGAACTGAGAGGAAATATAAATACCTGATGGTAACTCCACACCCTGAGCTTGCCTAAACGTAGTATCTCTTTTAAATGGCATGTCTTTTGGGGACCCTGGAAGCTATCCTACGGAATTGTTACAGGTACTGAATTCTGTGAAACACGTGTCTTCTTTAAGCCAGTGCAACTTCCAAATCTGCCTGATGGGCATCTCGCCTCTCTGCACCTTACCTTTCAGATGGCTGCGTGAGTGTCTCCTGCATGAACCACTGTAAGGACTCATGCTGACAGGCAGCTGATGCTGCCCTGCTGGCAGGCTGGGGTCCTTGTTGAGAGATACTCTGAATAGATGGGGCCAAGATATCAAAGACTGTCTTAGCCTGAATGTTCACTTGAGCCTAAGATGACCCTCTGGTGGGTACTACAGGTAAAATAATGGTTTCCTTTTCGTAGTTATGGAGAATAATGTCCTTATTCTTAATACATTCTTAAATATTTACGGATGAAGTATCATAATTTGTGCAACTTACTTAAGTGGTACAGCAAACATTTTTTATACAGATATAGAACAAAGCAGTAAATATTAAAAATTGGTGAACGTAGGTGAAAGTTTTGAGGACTGTTGTCATATTACTCTTTCAACTCTTATGTAGTTTTTGATTCAGCTGGCAAAATGCAAAAACAAAACAAAACAGGCTTTTAAGACTGGTACAATACTTCCAAATATTAAGAGACATTATAAACAATACAATTTATAAAATAAACAAAACAAAAACCCTTAAAGTAATATAAGTAGACTGATAAGATGCAGAGTGTATTGAGTTGAATAGTGTTCCCCCAAAATTCCTGTCCACCCAGAACCTCAGAACGTGACCTTATTTGGAAATAGAGACTTTGTAGATGTAATCAGTTAAGACGAGGTCATACTGGATCAGGGTGGGCCCTAAATCTAATATGACTGATGTCCTTCTAAGAGAAGAGGACACACAGACACAAGGAGAACACCACGTGACAATGGAGGCAGAGACTGGAGTGATGCAGCTCTAAGCCAAGGGAAGCCAGCAACCACTAGAAGCCAGAGAGAGGCAAAGAAGGGTCCTCCCCTAGAACCTTCAGAGAGAGTGTGCCCTTGACCTCTTGATTTCAAACTCCTGGCCTCCAGAACTGTGACGCAGCAAATTTCTGTTATTTTAAGCCACCAAATTTGTGGTAATTTGTTACGGCAGAACTAATGTACAAGTTTGTGGTTATTTATTACGGCAAAAACTAATACCCAAGATAAGATGGATGAATATACAATACAGGAAAGAGCTATGAAATAGGTGTTAGAAGACTTTTCCTCAGGTAGTTGCCATGCACATGAAACTGAATTGCAATTTCAAACATGCACGTTTTCTATTAGAACTTACATCGACTTTTTGAAGCTAAATTGCTTCTGTTTATTTTTTTAAATGAAAAAGAATTAGTGCACGCTCCTAACAATATCACTTCCAACCACAGAACTATATTGAAATGTGTCCCAAAAGACCTTCCACTTATCAAAAAGAACACTCTCTTTCTTCCTTCCTTATCTTCACTGCGACACCTTGCACTTTCTTCCTTCCTAATCACTCCTCTGTCTCCCCTCTCAACAGACCCAGTGTCTACATCTCTTGCACTCACTTTCATCTCAGTATCTTATTAGAACTGTTCTTTACTAAGTTGTAAATGACAATTAATTACATACTCTAGCTCACATATTAAGACTGTAAATTTCATCATAAGTTTGCTTTTTTTAGGTAAACTCATACAAGAGGTCAGAGAGGCTGCCATGAAGAGGCTCCCATTTGCCAAATATGAGACAATGTGAACATCAAAATGATAGCAAAAGATCATAACTCATTGAATACAGTAAGAATGCATGGGTCCATACTGATAGAAATAAATTAAATGAAAAAATAAATGGGGGGGGGAGGAAATGCTCTTCTTATATTAAAATGCTAACTGATAAATGTTGAAGAAATGATAGAGTTACAAAATTACCACTTGGCGACCATCTAGTTCACGTGTCCGCAAACTATGGTCCATGGGCCAAATGTGGCCTGCGATCCGTTTCTGAAATAAAGTTTTAATGAAACAGCCACACCAAGTCGTTCATGTGTTATCAATGGCTGCTTTCATGCTGCAACAGCAGAACTGAGTAGTTGCAACAGAAACTGCATGGCCCGTAAAACCTAAAATATTTACTATGTGGCCCTTTACATAAAAAGCTGGCTGACCCCGGATCTAGCTGCTTTACTCAAGAATCAGCAACGGATGCTAAAATGAGCGGTAAAAGTTTGATAAGGAGCATGATATTTACAGCTCCAACGTATCTACCAACAAAACACTGATTAATTACACAGGGAAAAAAATTTCCAGTGGAGAAACCTGGCAGACACCATTGCAACCACGTGGTCAAAGCTAACATCACCAGTAACGGGACAAACTGACATCATGAGCTTCTCGATATAGGATGCACTAAGGACATCATCATTTCAGTGATATGTCTGCCAAAAATACATAACTGAGTCTAATTATGAAGAAATATTAGATGAATTCAAATTGAGGGGCAATCAACAAAAGACACGTACTCATCAAAAATGCTAATGTCAGGGGCAGCCCAGTGGCGTAGTGGTTAAGTTGGCATGCTCTGCTTTGGCGTCCTGGGGTTTGCCAGTTTGGATCCTGGGGGTGGACCTACTCACCGCTCATCAAGCCATGCTGAGGCGGCTTCCCACATAGACCAACTAGAAGGATGTACAACTATGACATACAACTATCTACTGGGGCTTTGGGGAGAAAAAAAAGGAAAAAAGGAGGAAGATTGGCAACAGATGTTAGCTCAGAGCCAATCTTCCTCAAAAAAAAAAAATGCTAATGTCATAAAAGACAAAGGAAGACCAAGGAGTTGTTTCAAATTAAAGGAGACTAAAGTAAGATGACAACTAAATCAAATCCATGATTTTTGTCTTGGATTCTGGGTTGGGAATTTTTTTTTCAATAAAAGATATCATTGAGACAATTGTTGAAGTTTGATTAAGGCCTGTAGATTAGATAAAAGTATTTTACCACAGTTTGATTTTGATAATATGCTATGGTTATAAAGAGAACAAACCTGTTCTTAAGAAATACACTGAAACATTTAGGGTAAAGGTAAACAGCACCTCGTAGCGGGGCAGGATGAGAATGACAAAAGCAAATATATACAATATTAACAACCTCTGGGTAAAGGTTATACATATGTTCTGTACTACTCTTACAACTTTCCTGGTTAGAAATGATTTTGAAATGAAGAGTTATATAAAAAATCCATCAATTAAGTAAAGAACCTTGTACATATTCTTTAACTCAATAAATTTCAGCTAAAAGAAGAATGAATATACAAATGCAGAATAGCATAGTGATTAGTATGATCATAAGCCAGACTGTGTCTAAATTCTAGCTCCAACAACTAGCTCTGTAATTAGGAAAAGCTTTTTTTTTTTTTTTGAGGGAGATTGGCCCTGCGCTAACATCTGTTGCCAGTCTTCCTCTTTTGTCTTGTCTTTTCTCTCCAAAGCCCCAGTACACAGTTGTGTATCATAGCTGTAGAGCTGTAGCTCTTCTATGTGGGAAACTGCCTCAGCATGGCTTGATGAGCAGTGAGTAGGTCCGTGCCTGGGATCCGAACCTGCAATCCCTGGGCCGCTGAAGCGGAGCACACGAACTTAACTGCTATGCCACTGGGCTGGCCCCAGGCCAAGTTCTTAATCACCCCAAGCCTTAGTTTCCTCAGATATAAAATACGGACAGCAATTTCACACACTTCATAATGTTGATGTGAGAATCAATGAAGCAATACATGTACAAAGCTTAGAACAGCGCCAGGCGCAGAGTATAGAATCAATAAAGTAACTGCGATGCTGCACCACCACCACCACTGGCTGAACAAGAGACACTGGTCACAAACAGAATAGGTCAGTATAGTCTGAGCAACGTGAGCAACAACATTAAGATTTCACACTTCCCCTCACTAGTTTTCAGTTAATGATTCTTCTTCTCATATTTCTGAGAAAACAGAACAAGATAAAGGACATATACTCTTTCCTCTACCATATCAATTAAGTTATGTACAACCAAATCCACTGGTTTTTTTATGCACAAAATTCTACCACCTCAAACTCAAGGCCATTGCTTCCACAATAATTTCCTCTTATTTTTTTGCTGAGGAAGATCCACCCTGAGCTGACATCTGGGCCAGTCCTCCTCTATTTTGTATGTGGGTTGCTGCCACAGCATGGCCACCGACAAGTGGTGTAGGTCCACACCCGAGAACCGAACCCGGGCTGCTGAAGTGGAAAGCACCAAACTTAACCACTAGGCCATGGGGCCAGCCCCTCCTCTTTCTAATGCCTCCATTTTTACCACTCCTTGGAATAGTTCCCATTGTCAGCCACCCAGGTATAACCCATCTCTTGTAACCAAGTGCTTCAACAGGACTGTGGACTCACTGTCCTCACTGCCTCACTCCCAGTCTGTCTGAACCAGACCGGTCAAGCTTTCCTTGACGCCACTAATCTCCCCTTCTGGGAAGGCCCAATACTGTGGTCAGTTCTCATTCTTATTTTAATTTACTTTTCAGTGATCACTCCTCCATCTTGAAACATTTTCTTCATTTGTCTTTGGTAGTACCACTTTCTGGTTGTAATTCTATCTTAAAATGTGGTCCGTCTCAGCAGTCTCTTTTTTCTCCAGTTTTATTGAGAAATAATTGACATACATCACTGCATAAGTTTAAGGTGTATAGCATGATGGTTTCATTTACATATATTGTAAAACAATTATCGCAACAGGTTCACAGCTAACATCCATCATCTCATATAGATAAAATATAAAGAAAAGAAAGAAGAAAAAACATTTTCTCCTTGTGATGAGACCTCTTAGGATTTACTCTCTTAACAACTTTCCTATATATCACACAGCCGTGGTAACTATAGTCATCAGGTCATACATTACATCCCTAGGACTTATTTATCTTATAGCTGGAAATTTGTACCTTTGCCCACCTTCCTCCCATTCCCCCCCGGCCCCCCGCCCCCAGCAGTCTTGTTTGCAGCTTCCTCTAACAGACCTCTGAATGTTAGAGAATCCTCTATCCACACCGGCTCTGGGTGACCTCATCCCATGGCTTTAAATACCAGCCACACGCCAATAAAACCCAGACTGTTATGTCTGAGCCGAAACTCCCTGAGCTCCAGACTTGCATATGCAACAGCCTACTCGGCTTCTCTAATCGGATGACTGACAGTCACCTCCACCCTAACATACGCAAAGCAGACATCTTCAGATTTGCCCTCCAACCCGCCGTTTCCCTCTCTGTCCCATCGCGGGCAATTCTATCACCACTCACCTGCTCAAGTCAAAATCTGCTGATCCTTCTTATGTGTCTCTGCCTCCACACTCGCTGACAGTCACCAGCATGTTGTGAGTGCTACATTCACTATATTACAAAGACCATACTTCCCACCACTAACATTCTAACCCAAACTACTGCCCGCACCGTGCTCTACACAATTAGCCTCCCAACAGGTTCTCCTATTCTTACTGTCGCCCCATCCAGTCTACCCTCTGTGCATCTGTGCAAGGAATAGCAGAGGGGGGCCTTGGGGGGATCTGACAGAGCTGAGAACCCCAAAATAACCACTGGATATTCACTGGCAAGGTTAGCAGGCTCATTTGAGAAGAGCTGGGGAAATGGTAGTGAGTATATGGATGCCTGGTACGGTCTGAAGTGGCTGGAAGTGAATGATCAGGAAGGGAGAAGGAGGGCTGTGACTAGGTAGAGGCAGGCAGAGGGCTCAAGGGGTGCTTGGAAAGTTGCACCTCCTCGTTTGGAGAATGTGGGTGAAGAGTATATAAAAATTCTCTGTATAATTTTGTAACTTTGCTGTAAGCCTGAAATTATTTTAAAAAAAGTTTTATTTCTGCTCAAGGTGATGGTTATAGACATCTGTCTCATAACAAATCATTGAGCTATATATTTTAATGTGATTTTTTAGGTTTCTAGCTCAGATTTAACAGAAATTTTTAAAAATTAAAAAAACATTAATCAGATCATGGCTTTTAGTCACTTTCAGAAAATAATCCAGATTCCTGGTAATTAACGAAAAAATATATATGACCTGGCCCCTTCTAACTTTTTTCTTGTTACTCTTCCCTCATTGACTCTGCTTACTGCTCCTGAATCACACACAACTCACTCCCACCTCAAGGAATTTCCACTCACTCTGCCTGGAATGTTCTAGATGATCATATGGCCTATGTCCTTTCTTCTTGTTCTTGTCTCTGCTCAGTTATCACCACCTCAGAATATATAAATAAAAGTAAAGGCAAAAGAGGAGCTGAGAGCAAAGCACGTTCAAAATACAGCTAAATACTGCACAGGGAAAGGGAACAAGCTGAACAGAATGACAGGGAAATACGAGAAGGTGAGGGAATGTGGAAACTGGTAAGGAAGAAGTTTCTCTGGAAAATCTGGTGAGAAATTCACCTTTCCACACAGGCCTTGGGCCTTTGAAGGGAGACTCCCAAACAACATCTTGGAGACATGCTACTCCCTGTCCACATGGCCGTTCCCAGCAGGGATGGCTTCTCTACCCGACGGGCTCTGACTCACCTGTGTCCTGTCGTCTCTGACCTTTCCTCACGACCATCCAGGGCTCTTTCCACTGCTCCAATAAGGTGATCACATGCGGTTTAGAACGGGAATGTCCTGCTTACAAGATAAGAATGCCACACAATGTAGAAAAGAAATAAAATACGAATTCAAAAGTACTCTGAGCTTAGGTTAAAATGGCAGTAAACTAAAGGTCAAAATGATGGTGATGAGAACTTCAGAGAAGAGAAGGGCAAGGGGACTCAGGAATCCAGACAGGTAGAGAAAAGGTCTTATTTTAAATAAAATCTGTGTCTGTCTATCTACCTACCTATCTTCTGTGTCTTGAGGGAAAGTATGACACTGTAATTGACAACAGACTGTGGAACCAGAGCACCTACATTCAAATTCCTGCTTCTGCCACCTACCAGCTGTGTGACCTCGGGTAAGTCACTTAAACTCACTGTGCCTCAGTATTCTCATCTAAAATGGTTATAAAATTAGCACCTATCTCAGGGTGGTTGTTGGAGATAAAAACCAGTTAATACAAATCAAATACAAATACATGTAAACAGCTTAGAATAATGACCGGTACACAGTAAGCACAATGTGAGTTATTAACATTATTATTGTTATTTTTCTAAGAGAAAAAACCAAAAAGTTTCCTAAGACATCTGTACCTATAGGATATTCATTTAATCTTAAATGCAAAGTTCATGGATTATAAATTTTAACTAAAAATCAAGTTAACTGTTTAAAAGAAAGAAAATGAGGTAAATTCAATTTTAAATGATTTCTATTTATCCAGCCCACCACTATATAAACTGCCTGGGCTCTTCACACAGAACAAATCAGGATCCTCTGTCTAGCTGTTCTGCCTGCAGGCGGGTCAGAAAGTAACAAAGCATTTACAGTATTTTGGGCATAAACACAACAGGAAATCTGGCCTTGGCCAATGTTTATGCAATAAACACCCCAGAATTCTAATCCTGCCATTTCATCATTTCCACAAACCATTTCTTTGGGAACAGGGAGAAAAAATTACGTTCAATTCTTCAGATAGCCCTAAAACATACAATGAGGAAAGTATTTCAGGGAGCAAATTCTAAATTATCTGAGAGAGGTAAACCTACCCAGTGAGACCAAGTTACTATAGTTCTCCAACATCACGTCTCTGTACAAGTCCCTCTGAGCAGGGTCCAGATGCTCCCACTCCTGCCGAGAGAAGGCTACGGCCACATCCCTGAATGTCACGGATCCCTGAAACTGCAAACCCACACACTTCTGGTGAAAATAAAGAAAATGTTTTCAAGACAAAAGGAGAAGAAATGAAAAACTTTCAACACAGCAAGGGAGCAATAATATAGCAATCAAGTAGGCTGCAGGCTCATGACACAGTAAGTAAATGAAGCAGAATATCCGCATATTCTGGAAGAATCCTGTTGCTACAGACAAAATTTTCTGTGTGTTGAGGGATACCACAATACTCCAAATCTGTTGGGAGATGGATAAAATAATTCAAGTTTCTCTGTTAAATAAACAGCATACACAAATACACTGCCTGCCAAGTACCCAACTAATAAATCCTCAAGAACTATTAGTCTCTATGTTATTTTCCCTTTAAGAGAAAAAGCTATGGTTTTCCTGTCAAGCATAAAACCTCTAGTTTAGAAAAACAGATATTCAACACATTTCTTAATTTCTCAAGCTTCAAGATCATTATGTCAGATCATATCATAAGCATTTTTCCTTGTATTGATAATTTTTTCATGATGGCATAAAAGTACATCTCACAGATATACAGCAGAGTTAGCAATTATTTTATATTTATATGAGACTGGACCAAATGTCTCAGGTTTCCCCAGTTCTGGTAATCCATGTGAATTACTACTTGTGATAATATCCTTATATTGTCATGCAGCTTTCCTCACTCCACACTTGGGCTGCTCTTCAGTTAGTGGATTCTGATGATGACTCAGAATCAAATGTATGTCACCCAGGTCCAGTGGCCCCACTCCCCCACAGAACTGACCTGGTCCCACTCTCTCACGCATTGCCTGGCAAGAACCACGATATCAATGTTTCTGTGTCATAATCACGTCCCTAATGTGTGCCTAAAAGTCTCACAGAGCATGTGATCTCACCATATTAAGACCGAGACTAATCAATATAAAATCCCATGTTATCAGGTCTGTGGAAAATTTTAAATCCTCTGATGTGTGGTCAAATGAGGCCAATATCTGGAGCTCACCAAACCAGACTGACAGGAAGCTCAGACAAGCCTCTCACGGGACTTCCATCTGCACTGCTCCATCCAGCCCTGCCGCGCGGACTTACCACAGAGGGCCCGTTCAGCAACGTGCTCAATGACTCACGAGCAACAGTTAGAATGGGGGACCTCATAAGGAGCAACCAGTTCTTTGGCACTGTTTCAAGGAGGCATCAAGAAGCAGGTCATTAGACAGTGCTCTCTTAGGAAGAACACTTCAGGTTAATTAGTAAAAATAGCTATGTAATCTGAAAATCCCAATACTTCAAGGAGAAACAAGAACTTACATGGGCCATGCTCTCAGAAATGTAAGAACCGATCAGTCTTCCTTGGATTCCTCTACCGGAGAAGTTCAAATCCTCACAAATCCAGAGCTGAGAAAAGAAAAGGAGGCTTTAGTGCTCCCAATAACTTCACTCAATAAACCTCCTTCTGCCCCATTTCAGTTTCCAAACTCTCCTACAACCACCCTCAAATAAAATTCTGGGGAAGAACAAAGGGATTCTGGATAAATCCAAACCCCAGTGAACCAGCCGGATGCAGAACAACAGCACGTCCTCCGTGAAGCCAGAGCAGACACTTCAGCAGGGGGTTTCCGGCCAGGCCTTCAGTGTGGGGAGGCTGACCTGGATCTAAGACTGGGCTGCACAGGTCTGCTTTGAGCAGATTCTCCTCCTTCCATTAGTTATGATTACTGAAGAACATTACATGTCCCTTATTTCACTGTTATAAAAGAAACAATTTGTTTCCACTTTTTTACTCATCTCTGGCATGCTTTCTTATAATTCTAACTAAAACATTGAGAGCCTGGCCTTAAGAATACAACTCTTGGGGGCCGGCCCAGTGGCGCAGTGGTTTCGTTCGCGCTTGGCAGCTCGGGGTTCGGGGGTTCGGATCCCACAGCACTGCTTGTCAGCCATGCTGTGGCGGCGTCCCATATAAAGCGGAGGAAGATGGGCACGGATGTTAGCCCAGGGCCAGTCTTCCTCAGCGAAAAGAGGAGGATTGGCAACGGATGTTAGCTCAGGGCCAGTCTTCCTCAGCAAAAAGAGGAAGATTAGCAACGGATGTTAGCTCAGGGCTGGTCTTCCTCACACACACACACACACAAAAGAATACAACTCTTCTTTTAAAAAATAGCAGAAAAAAAAATCTCTGACATTTAAATTTCCCCGTTAATGTTTCTGTAGAAACTACAGCGAGAGGCACCATTCTGCAATAAGATGCAAAGCCAAAATAATTAACAAAGGTTGAATTCTGTTCTTTCTGTGCAACATGGAGACTTACGTAAATGTTTATAACTAATATCATCTTATTCTCTTTTCTTATATAAATTTGTCACTGGAAAAGTAATTTGTACAACAGATCCTTGGAAGTCAATTTTCCGGCACCGATAATTTTTATAAGACATTGCTATAAATCCCTCAAAGTTGTAAATACTTATAAGGTTTTTCAAACAAGAGGATCACTGGCGCTTCCCTTTTCTTCCTGCCGCACACAAAGGAAATGAATCCAATAGTTTCCCTTTTTTAATCTAACAGTTGAAGAGTCTTTGCTACTTTACATAATCAATTAGTAAGATTCTATCTGCAGATACAAAACAAAACCCTATATAGATGTGCTAACAGAAAGGGGGGGAAGTGCACACCAAAATATTAATAACTATTATGTCTGTCTAGGAAAAACACACAGTTTCCCTCTACTCTCACACTCAATGCTTCTGACACCACCTGTGTGGGTATTTTCCCCACATCAACCATTCTCTGACACCAGCTGGGTCTCCTACAATTCAACTCAGCTCTGACACTATCTACCTGGAGTTGGCATCAGTCCCACAAGACTGCTTCCACCGCACATGCAATCACAAGTCCCAGGTTGTCACCTGTACTTCTGACCAACCGGCTATAAACTGAGGTTCCCTAAACCCCCTCCTCAGGTTCAATAATTTGTTAGAACAGCTCACAATTCAAGGAAATGCTTACTTAAGTTTACTGGTTTATAATATAATACAGAATACGACAAAGGATACAGATCAATGGCCAGAGGAAGAGAGACACAAGGTCTGGAGGGTTCCAGGCACAGGAGCTTCTGTCTCTGGCATAGGAGTGTGTTCACCAACCTGGAAGCTCTCCAAACCCTGTACTTCAGGGATTTTCATGGAGGCTTCATCACGTAGGCATGATCAATTTATTAACTCATTTTCTAGCCCCTCTCCCCTCTCTGGAGGACTGGAGTCAGGGCTAAAAGTTCAAGATCCTAACCATGGCTTCATCTTTCTAGTAACCAGGCCCCATGCAGCAGCCCACCACGAGTCACCTCTTTAGAACAAAAGATGCTAACACCCAGGAATGCCAACTCCAAGGGATATAGGAGCTCTGTGTCAGAAACCAAGGTCAAAGACCAAATATGAGAAGGAACTGGGGACACAGACTAATATAAATATTATTTCACAGTCTAGAAGGTAGAGCTATGGGTAATTCTATCTTTTTTCATAAATTTTTTGGATTATTGATTTCTTTTTTTGGCAAAGTCTGCATAAATTCTACCTTCAGGAATTTAATATGAAGACTTTCATAAAACACCTATTCACGATGAGTACATTTCTGTCATTAATAAAAACAAGATCAAACAGCATGGTAAGGGGAAACCAGTTCTTGGACATCCCTTAGTTGTTATCTACCTCATCCACATAACTAGCCTTATTCACTGCCAAGATTCTTCACTGAAAGAAGAAGGTTAAGTGGCCACTGCAGACTGAATGAGAGTATGAATGCAAAGAGAGAATAATCTTGGGTACACAAGGAATGCTCAATAAGTGGCCAAATCCCTCTTCTCTTTCGCTAAATAACTAAAATATTTCTCCTACAGTCCTTACAAAACATAAACCCTATGACAGTAAATGGGATTCACATATAAGTTAAAATTTTCTTGAATACCACTCTCCATAACTATGCACATAGTTCAAAACTACTTCATGCATTTTCCTTCTCATGAGTGATCCTTTATAAACACACTTTTATTAGTTGCATAATATTCCATCACATGAATGCAGGCTGATTTACTTAACCATTTACATAATCTTGATGTCTAATTTTGTACAAGATCATTCCCAGCTATAAAAGTTTGTGTTTGCACACCAACGGTTTTAAAGACTTTTATTAGTATACCACCTTTGTTAACTGAATAAAATCACAATGTTTCTCCCCAGAAAAATACATGTATATAAACTGCAATTCTGTATGCAACTATAAGTGGCTTGTGGTCACCTGGAAACCCCTAAGTAGAGTCAAAGTCTTCAGTATGAGAATTTCTATATTTAAAAACTTGAGCTTATTTCTACTGCTACTGAATTCGGAAGAGGAATGACCCAGAAGCACCAAATAGTGAACAGCTAATATTTCCTGAGCACTCATTATGTTCCAGGCACTATTTTAAGGGACTTTACACACATTAATACATCTTACCCTTATTAGACTCCTAGAAAGCAGCAACGATCATTATCCCCATTTTAGAGATTTAGAAAAGAGAGTGTGCAGACTGTCAAACATCCAGTAAGTGGCAAAGCCACGCTTCAAAGCCAGATATTTAAGACTCAGAACTCATACTCTTCAACAGCATACCACACCGCCTCTCACAGCCCAATGCTACGTGTGAAACAGACTCTGCTGTCAAATCTCAAACGAGGCCTGACTAACAAATAGAACAAAATTAAAAATTAAAAAAACAATAAAACAAATGACTGAGGACACAGACCTACAATCACATTCCCACTTCTAAAAGCTTCACACGAAAAAGATGACGTTTTTATTTGTTTACTGAAATTATTAAATTGGCGCTTATCTTGCTAAGCTTTGACAATGAGACCTTGGGAGGAAAGTTATCTAGTGTCGGACGCCAACCAAATATTAGAACTCATCTCCCTACCAATTCAGTGTAAAACATACCCCTAAGAGCAAACAGCAGGCGTTGTATTTCTACAACACACCATCACAATGCTTAGAAGAGAGCATAGAAGAGGATTTGAATGATTTGTAACCAGTGGTGAGAAGTATTAACTAAAAAGGTAATGAGACTATCAACTAAAAAGAGAAAGAATGAGGGGCCACAGGGCGGGGGGAATCCATCTCCACGGACCCCAACATTCCCTGGGAAGACGACCTAGAGTAGGTCACTATTACGTAGCCTATTTCGGGCAAAGAAAAGCAAATGTACTCCTGTCCTGAAAACAATAATCTCATGAACAAAAGGGAATACAAGACCCCTCTAAATCTTAATTTTTAGATGTGCAACAACAATTATTTCTTCCTCGTGTGGGTCTTTCTTTTGGAGAATACCCGAACTGGAGAAAAGACCCGTGAGACAACGGTGCTGTTTCGGGGTTTAGGACTCAGAAAACACCCTCCATGCCACATCTCCCCCGACCTCACCCCCGTTACGACCAGAGGGGAGCGACAGCGAGGCGGGGGCCGGGGCAGCGCTGCGGGACGCTGAGGGTCTCACCCGGGGCCGCAGCACTCCCAGACCCCCGGGCAGACCACGTGGCCGCGAGGGGAGAGGGGCAGGGCGGCGGAGCCTAGAGCACGGCGCAGCGGCCCGCCTCCCGGCTGGAGCGCCAGCTTCTCGGGAGGTCACGCCCCCGGCAGCCCGCTCCCCCACACACGCCTCGGCCGTCCCACGCAATTCCCGCCCCGTCCACACAGGCCTGAGACCCGGCGGGACCCGCCCGTCCGCGCCGAGCGCCTCGCCCACCCCACGCTCCCCGCCCGCCGGGATCCGGTTCCGCGCCGGCCCGCGTCCGGAGAGCCCCCCCCCCGCTCCCTGCACTAACTGTTCCCCGTCACACAGGTCCAGGTTACCCCGCGGGGCGGCCCGCGTCTGCAGAGCTCTCTCCCAGCCGGGGGTCGACTGTTGCCTCACAGGAGCCCAACCCGCCGCCTCACCAACCATCACAAAGCGAGGCGTGAAAATCGCAGAGCCAGGTTGCCCCGGTGGCCTTTGGGAAATGTAGTCCCAGGCTAAATTGGCCTGATTGCAGCAGCCTGTGGGAAATGTAGTCCAGAGTCGTAAAACTGTAGGATATATGCGTCCTGCCTCCCACAAGGACCGCCCACCCCGCTCCCGGGAGGCTTCTGGGAGTTCCCTCGGTACTGAGTGCGCAGGCGCAGGTTCTTGTGACCCTGACGCCGAGACCACACTCCGTCTGCCTTAGAGCTGGGCGAGTTGGATGGTTTGGTGGTCGTGGCCGAGAGGAAATAGTGCCTGTCTGGACCAGGGAAGGCCGAGGTGAGGACTCAGGCGTTCACGATCGCCCGGCCCCTGAGGCCCGAAGTAGAGAGCCAACCCAGGACGCTGCCTTACCAGACCCCCCAAAACATAATAATATATATTAAAATGTGTTATTACTTCAGTATAAAAATATGAAAAACAGGTGTTTGAAATTATGTTTTCCATCGTTTATTTTTCTATTATAGAAATGCTATTATTAAATAGAACATCAATAGAACTAATAGTGGCAATTAGTAATAATAGTAACGAATTAAACGTGTGTGAGAAAAATGTTTCTATCCTCTGATACAGCAATTTAACTTTTTATTAGGTATTTAAATTTTGTGTGCTATATTCTTGTGTATTCTTAAATGTAAGAACTTTAAAGGGAGAATGTAAATACAATAGCACTAGTTAAAAATATATTATCTGTATTTAAATGTTTCTGTCCCGTCATACATTAGGATAGTTTTACTCTTTCTGTTTCCTTTTCCAATAATACTTCTCTGAACTGCCTGTAGTTTTTCTTTTATGTAGTGGTAAAACTGAATACAATCAAACATTAAATTCACTTTGACTTGCAGATCTGGTCTTATCAAGCCCACATTACATTGATTCCCCGTGTTAGCCCAGTGTTAAATTTTAAGATATTAAGCTAAATATCTTCTCAACAAAGTGTTTGTGAACCTGGGTACCTCAGGGGTACTGTAGATATTCAATAAGCAATTTGCTGTTTTCTTGTTTAACTTGAGAGGTGACTCAGGGGTCCTGAGGATTTGTGAGCTTGTTTTGCAGAAGAAAGAGAATGGCTTCAGGGAGGTTGTCCGTCACTGAATGGTCAGCCCCCAGCTGCCTTTGATGCCTAGAAGTCAGATTGCCCAGGGGCTTATGGGGAGTGACCCTTTCTTCCCCCCAAAGCTCCTCCTGCCAAGCCCTTAGCCCTATAACCCACCCCACCCCCCGCCCCGCCCCTGCTTTCTGTTCTGGGGAAGGTGGATTTGAGAGAACCTGTGCTTCCACCTTCTTGTTCTGGCCAATTCGAATAAACCTTTCTCCATCTCCAAGCATCAATTTCTCAGTGTTTGGCTTACTGTGCATTGGGCACAGGAATTTGAGATTAAGAGGTTCAGTATCATTTGTGTATGAAGTACTTGGGATTTCACTTACTAGCAACAGAATTAGTTTCCAGCTCTCCAAAATTGTCCCTCCACTTTGTATCTACAGGCTTTTTTGGTCGTGCAGCTGCTTGCTGACCAGATCCTTTGCATCTGTCAGTTCACCATGTAGGGTACTCATGTCTGAAATGCCCATCATTTTTAGACACTCGGAAGCACATTGGATGAGTTAAAACTCTTTTTTCTCAGGGAAAATGGCATTAAATCACAGAGGTAACATGAAGTTGTGAAATCAAAGTTGGAGTCCCCATAAATAGCATCATGCATTCCTCAATCATATATTGAACACCTGCCGTAGGCCCAGCCTGTTTTGGGGATAGAGTGGTGCTCATGTTCCAGGGTTGAAGACAGATCTACAAAAAGGAGCTAAATAAATGAAAAAGATAATGTCAGATGACCATAAATGTTCTGAGAACAACCAAATAGAGTGAAGAGATTAAAGAGATCTGGGGTGACTTTCCATGGGGCAACTGGGTAAGGCCTCTTTGAGGATGGGATGCCAGAGCGAGGCAGGGATGAAGTGAGGGAACCAAATGGAAGATAAATGAATGAAACAGAAAGGGCCTGGACTATGATCATGACCATGAGGAGTGTCAACAGGGCTATGTGATAGAGAGCAGCCCAGGTCCTGTTGTATGTTTGCACCTCAAGGGACACAATACTCCTGCACACTATCATTACTGGGGATTTTAAAGGGTTACTTTTCAAATGTAAATAAATGTCATAATAAAATAAATGTAGATTCTCTGTCAGTGGAAAGCCATCTCCACTTGCCGTAAACAGATGGTAACTACAAGGATAAATCCAGTGAACTTCTTAACTTCCAGACTGCCCAGGTCCTGCCAGAGGAGCAACAATGAGCCTCCTAGCAGAGAGGCAACAATTCTAAAGATGCTTCTCCTCCCACTGTCTTTGCCCTTGAGCGTTTTCCAATTCTCCCAGCCCAAGAAGGCCCCAGGGCAGGATTCTCCTGCAGATGAGCCCTAAAGATTATCAAAGGCCTCAGAGAAGCTGTTCCCTTGAAAAAGCATGCAGAGCAATGCTCCTTGGGATGCGCTGGGCACTGCAGACACACATCACACATGTGCTTTCATCAGGTCCCCTCAAGCCAGGAGAAGGAAGTCAGTATTTCCTTGTTAGACCAAAGGAAATGGAGTCTAAGGGCAGCAAGGGGACTTGCTTAAGATTGGAACCAGAAGTGGGGGCCCCTCCATATACCTTCTGGATTCAGCCCTGGGCGGGAGTGATGCCCTTCCAGGGCCTCCAGACTCAGCAAGTGTTCATGGCCACTCGTTTCTTACCCTCTGCTTTGTCTGCACCAAACTTTAATCAGGCTTCTCTCCTCCCACTTACCTTTGAACTTTGGTTTGACCTCAAGCCTTGAGCAAGTAGTTAAATACAGAATATGTCCCCCCCTTCCCATCAATTTACCTCGAGAATTGACTGAGGAGAACGCGACACCTTTCCTGTCAAACTGCCACTGATCATGTTCCCCCTCTCGCCCAACGTCCCTTTAAAAGTTTCTGCTAAGCTTCGCTTACCCCTCTCTATAAAAGAAAAGCCTTTTTCTGTTTGACACCAAAATGCTTGCAGTTTTCTGAGATCAGAGTGTTCTCTTTACCGCAATAGTCTTTTTGAATAGTCTCTGTTTATTTAAGCCCAGATTTGTTTTTATTTGACAAGAGCAGGGAGAAGGGAAGAGTCTTGGACACCACTAACTCTTATAATGTCCTCGGGAACCAAGAAAGTGGGAGCTGTGAAACCCTCTTATCCACAAGGTTGACATGGGAAACAAAGTAACCAAAGTTTCTGAGCTTGTTTTGCAGAACTACAGGAAGGCCACTAATAAGAGTGCCGCTTGCTGACAGCCCCACCCCACCCCCAACTAAACATGCACAGGTGAATTGAGAAGCTTATATGAACTATTGTAAACTTTAGACATCACAGATTGAAAATCCACTACATGCAAAACATAGAACCTGCCCCCCCCAGTTCGTACATGCGACCCATGAAGAAACATGAAAGACAGTTGCACGTGCACAGAGGACTTGAAAACTTCAGCCCCCAACACCCTCCTACTCCCTCCCTCCTACGCCTTACTTCCCTGATGAATAGCCCACACAAAGTCACTTGGGGAGACAGATCAGAGCTTTGTCTCCTGTCTGCTTGTATGGCTGCCCTGCAATAAAGTCCTTTCTTTCTGCAAAAGACCTTTGCCTCAGTATCTGGTTCTTCCTTAGTGCATCGGGCAAACAGCCTGCTTGTGGTCAGTAACAGTTGGAGAGGGTGAGGGACCTGTGGACAGAGTGAGGCAGTTAGAGGCCGGCGAATGGGGCGGTCCTGCAGACTCACCAAACTCCTTCACTTCTGCTCCAGATGGGGTGTGACCTCGGCTGACCACCGAGTTTCACTGTCCCTGGAGGAAAGCGCATGAAAGTAAATGCGCACTCAGTGTCTCCCAAGGAAATGCGCACAAGGCCCAGGGCGCCCCCTCTGGGGCTATGAGGAAGGAGGGCTGGTGTGGAGGCCCCAGAGGGTTCTCGCCCCATCTAACAATCGGGGACAAAGAGTCTCAGGAGGGTGGAGACGTCACTGGGGTGCCACTGCTTGTACAAAGGTGTGGGGTGGGTCTCATCCTTATCACTGACCTTCTCTGCTCAGTCTCAAGAGCCACAGTGCTGCTGGCCCAGTGCTGCTGGCCCCACTGCTGGTGTGCACAGAGCAGCTATGTGCTAAAGGAGCGGAATGCTGGAAGTCCGGTACCTGCACAAGCAGCAGCAGCATCATCTAGGAACTTGTAAGAAATGCAAGTTCTTGGGCCCCACCCTTGCCCTACAGAATCAGAATTCAACCCAGCACTCGGCTTTACATCCTTAAGAACTTTCTGATGTTAACTCAAGTTTTAGATCCCGTGAATTAAGAATTCAGTGGCTAGGGGCCACCCCCGTGGCGTAGTGGTTAAGTTTGTGAGCTCCACTTCAGTGGCCCAGGGTTCGCAGGTTTGGATCCCGGGTGCAGACAGATGCATCACTTGTCAGCCACGCCGTGGTGGTGTCCCATATAAAGTAGAGGAAGATGGGCACAGATGTTAGCTCAGGGCTGATCTTCCTAACCAAAAAAAAAAAAAAAAAAAAAAAATCCAGTGGCTAAAGTGGGAAGCTACTATCACTTATTTCATGGGAGATGACATGAAAAGCCCAGGGCCTAGCGCGCACTTAGCGCTGTTACATAGCTGTTAATGTCACTGACTAGGTGCCTTGAGAAACTCAGAGGTGGGTTTGAAGCAATTAACTGTTTTTCCAAGTTGTTTCTTTTCCTTTGTACGTTAAGGAGATGTAACCACCACCATCCTGAAACTGACCAAGCCTCACCACAAGAGCTGCACCTGTGATCTTTGCCTTATTTTTGAGCAAAGATCTCTCCAGGAGGAGCTTAGGTCTCATTATGTGGAAGCATGTTCTCCTATTGAGCCTGTGCAGGCAAATACCCACTTCTTCCTTTTGAATATTCATTCCCAACCGAAATAAAGGTCCCTGGTTCCCTTTGTTCGGGGATGCCATGACTTTGAAAATGGTTCCTCGTGGCCTCCTATTTGCTGCAAATACACTTTACTTTGTGAGACAACTTCCCCCGGTGTAGAGTCTTATTTAACTCACCAGGAGGCGAGCCCACTTGGTTCGGTAACATTATGATTAGACCGTCACCACAAGGGTCTCACATATCCTCCGTGGTGCAGTACAGCAGAGAGGACACTTTGCAACATAACTGGTGGTATTTGTCAAAACATAAAGTACGACTCCTTCCTGAGCAAGCAGCTTCGTAGGTAATGTTTAACATTTTCACATAAATGCACACTTTTGTACCATTTGACACATTAAGTAACTTCTTTTTTTAAACAGCACATGCAGGAAGTTTCATAATCTAAAGATAGACCAATTACCCAAGGGACATATTCTTTCAGCCCACATGACTCAACGCTTGGGAACATTTGGACTTAGTACCCTCAGGCAAGAGTGGAGAGTGAAGTCAACATGTTTTCAAGTTTGTGACATCAGCTGACATGCTATGATCCATGTCTTATTCTCAGGAACCAGGGCAACATCTGCCCCTGCCTCCCTTCTGGCCCTCATGGCAGCCAGACCCAGGCACAAATGTGCGAACATGAGATGACCAGCCTGATGTCCAGTGGCTCAGGGTCACTACGTCCCATCCTAATTATCTGCCCATCACCTGAACCTGCAAACCCCAAAGAGGACTAAATCCAGGGGAGGTGGGAAAACTGGAACCAGTGAGGAACAAGAAGCCTCCTTCGGTAGGAAGGAGCACAAATGACAAAGCCTAATGAAGACAGAATTTCACAATTACTTCTCCTCATTTTCCACTGGCAGCAAGTCATTTGCATGATGCAAATTAAGTGTAAGGGAATCTGGGATGTGCTGTCCTCCCAGGAGTTCAGAGAGAGAAAAAGGATTGCTGAGCATCTAGCCATTTTCTAGCACAATCCATCAATTTGGTCACCAGATACACACTTTATTATTCCTCCTATACATTCACCTCTCTCAGCTGTGTTCTCTGCTCTCTGACCTCGTGCCTGTGGTGAATTACAAACTTTAAGAGTCTTTTCTCCACCTCCCGATACCGAAAGGATTTGAGTAGGGAAAACACTCAGTAACCTATGTAGTCCACATAAATGAAATGCAAATTGGAATTTTAATCCTTTTCCAAATAGCAGTGATATAATACATACATCTTTTAAAATGGAGAATAATACACAAAAAAGGAACAAATACTTTTTCTAAGAAAAAATTCCAACTACTATTGAACCAAACAGTTGACATCTCCATTTTGCTATTTCCCGTCCTGCCTTTGTTCACAAGCATATATAAAATCACATCACAGTTTCCCACTGAAATTGATACCGGCTCAAGACAAGGTTGACACAAGGGAAGCCATATCATAGAAAAGAAACCCTATTGTAACTTTGAATGGCCCCTGACTAACTAACCCAGCCGGATATGCACCCTCCAGGAGATCTAACTGCTCTGTAGATTTTACAACCCCTGCTCGTGCAGGTACCTCCCAGCTGTGATAAGATGATAACTTTGTTCTCTTGAGTTCCTTAGGAATGTGATAACCTCCCGAACAGAGAGTCTACGCTGATAGCCATCACCAATGACCACTGAAAGATCTGGGTATGAGGCGTTGCTCCAGTCTCTGATGCATATCCAGTAAAAACAAAAGACTATCAAAAGCTAAGATCAGATGGATGTTTCCACCCTGAGACCAGATGCCTCCCCCACTGGGAGACCAGCTCCCCCATATGACTGGCCTGTGGTCTTTGTTCTGGAAGATGGTTCTTTCAGACATTAGTCAGCCACTTCCCTCTTGCTGGCAAGCTGTAATAAAAAGTCTTCTCTCTCCTACCATCTTGCCTCCTGACTATTGGCATGTCTTGCAGCGGGCAGACGAACCCCTTTTTTGGGTGGTAACAAAATGATAGTGTAGACTGTAGCATTCTGTTTTTTTCAGAAACTTTATTTAAGTTTGAACCACATGAAATTGCCAGTTCTCTAAGTCAAAACAGGTCAAATATTTGCGATGTAATTTTGTCTAATCTAATAAAGTGAGCACTCTTTGATTTAATTCAGTCACCATAATTATGATATTTTGATGGTGGTGGATTATTGTATTTTGTTAATAAAATAACATTTTACTTATTTCCTCTCTAGAGTGAGATATTTCGGGACCTTCCATTTATTTCATGCCCAAGTAATGCTAATGTAATAAGTCATCTGCACACACATCGCATTTTTCTTCTTTGGGCTCTTTTTTTGATATATGTTAGCAGGATTGTCAAGAGAAAATGGGTGAGAATTTGATGTGTAGAAGTTGTGAAATTAACAAGCGTCTAGTTCATTCCATTTATCTTCTAATCAGGAGCTGAATCACAGGTCTTGACTGAGTATCTGACCTTGCCTCAATTATGCCTGTTGACTTTGTAGAAGGTCTGCCTGATCTCAGGAATTTATGCATCTTATGGTTGCAGAGCAGGGTGATATCAACGCCCCCCCCCCCCCAGCCGCACAGACACACACAGGCACCAACAAACTATGAAGAGATTTTTAATTCACATAATGGGCTTTCTGCGGAGAGCAGAGTGGACTCTCAAGCATGTCCAAAAATGGTTTGAGAGAGCAAGGAGGGGCGACTGGTTTTGTGTTTTATTGTGGTTAGGGGTGGAGCTGGGCTCAAGATTCCCACCCACAGAGCTTGCAGGGTTTGAACTTCTCACTGGCACCAGAGGAGGGAGCGCCAGATGTGGCTTGTCCAGATGTGGGACAAGAGGGGAAAAGGGAGGGCTGGGGCTTGAAAGCTGTCAGCAGTCAAACATCAAATATAGAGTCAGACTCTTTATCACAATATCTTACATAAAATATAAATTTTACCTTAGGTTTTCCTTCAAGATAATCAGAAGGTAACTGTAAATCGTGTGTGTGTAATATGTGGGTGTGTGTGTTAAATGAATTAATCTATACAAAGCTTTTAGATTAGTGCCTCATACATACCAAGTGCTATATATTTGTTGGCTGTTATGGTTATTTTTCTTTTGCATGCTATTATATCGCTATTAGTGGACACAGGTGAGGAGTATTTTAATTTCCAGCCATGTCGCCTGACAAGCTTTTTACAAGTTCATAGCAATCCACAGGGTACAGAATGAAGTCTCCCACATGGATAAAGGTAGGAAGAAAAATCTTATTTTCTGAAGCAGCAAAATGTCCTCCTAAAAAGAAACTTACCTGAATAAGGAAAATTATTTTATGAGCTGATTCAGGTGGATGGCAAATCCTCACATAGGCAGCAGGCTCAAGTCATCCGACACATCAGTTCCATTCCTAACTGGGACCGGTCTGTTTCCTGTTGGGGACTGATTTTAGTCAAATGAGTTTGCTGACTGGATGGAAGTGCAGTTTCCCCGGCTACACATTGGAGAATGAAGAGAGATGGTGGGGGAATTTGGGGATTTGACACGGGGAATAAAATATTTTTCATTAGGAACAGCAAGGCCATTAACAAATGAAAAAGACCTGAGAAATGAACAGCATTTACCTGCTGGATCCAAATACACTGTGTTTCCAAGGGGAGCAGTACCACCTTGGGCAACCATCTTGACCTCCTTGATTGGGAAGGAACTTCCTTGACAAGCATTTGTTCTACCTGGACACACACATGCACATGCACACACACGCACACACTCTGAGATGCTCTCATTCAAAACACTGCAGCCTTTATTAATGATTATCCTGAAAGAAAGAACACCACTGACAGAGGAGGCCACAGCGCTATGACTGCACACTGGATCAGAGGCAGACGGGGCTTCAGGACACCAGCTGAGCCCAGGGGCAGCCCCCTCTGCAAATGAGCTGGGACTTGGCAGGGCTTTGGGCCTGGAGCAAAGGCAGTCATTCCAGGGCCTTCATATCTAAGTGACCTGAGATCAGTCCCTGAGTTCTAGAAGGCATCGATGTGGGAAACCATCCTATGCGGCCAGGGGAAGAAAAAAAAAACAAGTCTGATTAATTCTTTAGTCAGTGTTCTCCCTCTGCCTTGAATCCATTCTCTGTCTGGCCTGGAACCTGCAGGGTCGGTGACCATCACATGATGCTTCCTCCATGAATCCCCAGGATGTGGCTGTGTTACCGCGCTGTTGTAAAAGAATTTACAGAACAGCAAGGATGGGTACAAAGAGTAAGGAGTTTATTAGAAAGATATGCTCCATAGACAGAGCGGGCACACTCCAAGGGAGGAGCTGCTCCAAGCGGTTTTGCCATCGCATCTTTTATATTCCTGTTTTGGGTAGCGGGTCTTTCTGCGGAGGGCAGAAGTGAGAGAGAAGGCAGCTGTGAGTCAGAGCAACAGCAGGGGGGGAGGAGCGGCAGGGCTGCGGCTTCCATAAAGCAAGTTCGGTCCCCCTACAGACAGTCAAAAGAGGTTCAGGAAACTCGTGGTTGCCTAAGCTATCTTAAGCTATAATGCAGAATTATGTCTTAGCAATGTCCCCCCCCGCCCCCCGCATGACCCTCCTGTTCCCTTGCGGTGCCAGATCCCTGTGCTAACCTGCCTGTCTCAGCCGCACCTGGAGGTCTCGTTGTGTGATGGGCTTTCAAGGAGTGGCCTTCCCACCAGCCATACATCACAGAGCACCCCAGTGCACTGCAGATCCACCTTTTCATGCGTGTTCTCCCTCAGTCGTTTCTGGGGTGGGGAGTTCAGAGCTCAAAATGTTATTTTCCTAGAAGGGGGTAAAGAAGGGTGCACTGCGCAGAGGTCTCAGTGTATACTTGGACTCAGGCTGCATTACAGCCCTTGGCTAGAGAGCCAGGTCTGACTTTATCCTTGGTGGTAATCCTCAGAAGGAAAGGGGGCATGGACTTGATGCTTCAGGAACGGGAGAGAGAGAGGCCTGATATGTCGGAGGGCCTGGTTCTGTTCCAAAACAGGAATGCAGCTGCAGGACCTGGTGCTGCCCCAAACCAGGTGTGACCTCACAGACACCATCCCCTGCAGGCATCACTTCAGTGACCATGGGATATCCTGTAGTTCAGCCATATTGAGTATCTAACTAAATGTGTGTATATATATGTCTGTGTATATATATATGTATATATACACACATGCATGCACACACACACACACATATATAATTAAATTGAAACAAAAATCCACAATTTGACTCAATTGGAAATCTGAAATATACAAAAATAATTTATACGACACAAGGATAAAAGTGTGCTGATTAACTTCTGCACCGCTACAACACAGGTTCTGAATTAACTGTAACATCTCCTGAAAGGTACTACTTGGCAAACCTTCACGGACTTATTCAATCCTGGGGTTCAAATTACAGCTATGGAGGGGCTACTAAATTTAAACATGGTATCTCCTATAATCTTGGGGGAATTACTAAATATAAAACAGAGGACAAATAGGCATGCCTCGCCTTAACCATTAGAATGATTGCCTTGCCTAAATTTCTATAGTGATGGCACCTACTGCCCCAACATATTCCACTGTGGGCCTGGGTACTCTGACCTAATGAGTAATAAGTTAAAACTAAATTAGTCCTTTGACCTACAAATTGGATTGACAAAATGGGACCCCACGGACCCCCTAGTTAAAATAGTTAATATGGCCCAATGTAAGTTAAAACCGGGCCTTCAAGGATTGAAACTCATTTTACAAGACCTACTTACTAAGAGGTGATTATCCCCGCTGCTTTGCCATTTGACAGCCCAGTTTTGCCTTTTCCTAAACCTGGAAAGAGTGAGTGGAGCCTCGCATGGATTCCTGCAACTTTAATGCTGTGGTCCCATCCACAATACCCAATACTCCATGTCACTGAAAGTACTGACTCCATCCAATCAGTGGCTGGTAAATGTATTGCTATTATAGAGCTGACTTATACATTCTGTTCAGTGTCTGTTTCAACAGTTTCAGTTGCAGTCTGCCTTCAATTCTGAAGGGACATAATATACCTTTACTCTGCTACCCGGGGAATCTTTCAGCAGCCTTGCTATTGCACACGATCTTTGCAGGCAAGATCTTAACCACATCTACCTTTCCCCAGGAGCACAGGTATGACATTGCATTGATGACAACCTCCTAGAAGGACATTTGTTTGACACACTTACTAAGGAGACATAAGTCCAACATCTTTTAGTCCTTTTGGGTTCTGGAGGCAAAGTATTCCTCGTTTACAAATTTTATTTAATCTCCCTGATACTGCTATTTACAAACTGGCCCACCTTGAATAGGGCCCCCTTCAACAAAAGGTTCTAGAATCTGTCCAAATTGCAAAATGACAGGCACTTTCATTAGTGTCCTCAGAGATTCCTTCACTGGAGAGTCTTAGCAACCTCTCCTCATGTCTCTTGGAGTCTTTGAACTACCCATGATGGCCGTAAGTTCCCCTCTGGGCTTCTGATTCAAGAAACTGCCTTTCTTGGACTTGTACTGCACATCATCAGAGTGGCAATTGTTGGTTTCATACTGGGCTCTCGTGAAAACAGGCTTTCACAGACCCTGAATCTGTGATCTTCTGTATCCAACCGCCCATTATGCCTTGGGTCATGGAGGTCACCCCACAAACTTGGCATGGCTACCAAGGTCTCCTTGCTACAGGATTGAGCCAAACCTGGGCCTTCTGGCATGTTCCACCTAGGTGGAGTTTACCTCTCCCATCCTTAGTCCCCTGCCAGATACCAAGGTGCTGGAAGACATCCCTCTCCCAGACCCCTTGGCTACCAAGGGAGCCCCTTGGGATTAACTAAGTGAACTGCAATGGGAGTTTGTATACTTCATGGATGGCACTGCACCATTATAAATGATGGAGCTCAGTGGAACGTTGCTGCTTTGCATTCCTTAACCAGAATGTCCCTGATAAAGAATGGAACCGCAAAGTCAGCATGATTGGCTAAATTTTAGGAAGTCGTTTTAGCACTGAATGCCATGGCCAACAAATGGCCCCATCTGCACATTTTTACAAACTTGTGAGTCACTGCCAATGGTCTGAGTGTTTAGTCTAGCCAATGGCAGCAACAATTCCTTGCCCAAGATTTCCTTCTTTAGTGCAAAGAACTCTGAGCATCTCTTGGCTCACAAATACCCGAAATATAACTCAACGTAACAGATGTTTCTACATATACTAAGGCCACAATACAAGGCCTCATCAGGACACTCCTTATCCCCCATGGAGTTCCTGACATTACAGATAGTGACCAAGGCATCTATTTCACTTCTCAGAATACACAATGCTGGGCTCCTGGAGAAGGCATACAATGGAACTTCTACTTCCTCTATAGGCCCCAGGAAGCTGGTTTAATTGAAAGGCCTACGGGCTCCTCAAAGAACTACTATTTAAGTTAGAAAGTGGCAAATGTATCCCCCACTGGGTGTCACTTTTGCCACTGGCACTGATTAATCTAAATTCACATCCCCCGGAGCCCTGCACTTCCTACACCTATGCCACACAAGTCCCCCTATTGTCTTTACTGCCTATGAGGGGGACACCTCTAAAGTTCATTTTTTCGACAACCACCTTACCTGGCCCAGTGCCTACTTCACTTCCTATGGAGGCATTTTTACTCCCTAAAAGACTCAGTCATCACCAAGGTCTCATTTGATGTTCAAGTATCAAGGTCAATTGTATTAAGGCCTGAATTTTGTTTTGTTTTCTTCTTTTTCAATGTCTAAATTTTTTAATTGAGATACAATTGACATATGATATTGTGTAAATTTAAAGTGTACAACATGTTGATTTGATACACTTATATGTTGCAATATGATCACTGCCATAGTGTTAGCCAACACCTCCATCACATCACATCATTATCATTTCCTTTTTGTGGTGAGAACATTTAAGATCTAGTCTCTTAGCAACTTTCAAGTACATGGTACAGTATTGCTGTCTACAATCACAATGCTGTGCATTAGATCTCCAGAGCTTATCTTCTAGTTGTAAGTTTCAACCCTTTAACAACATCTCCCCGTTTACCCCGTGTCCCAGCCCCTGGTAACCACCATTCTACTCTCTGTTTCTACAAGTTTGGCTTTTTTAGATTCCACATAAGTGCTGGTATACAGTTTTTGTCTTTCTCTGACTTATCTCACTTAGCATAATGCCTTCAAGGTCCATCTATGTTGTTGCAAATGGTAAGATTTCGTATTTCTCATGGCTGAATAATATTCCATTGTATGTGTGTGTGTGTGTGTATATATATATATATATATACACCACATCTTCTTTTATCCATTCATTTCTCTTGAATGTATACCCAGAAGTGGGATTGATTGCTGGATCATATGGTAGTTCTATTACTAATTTTTTATTTTATTGAGGTCATAATAGTTTATAACGTTGTGAAATTTCAGTTGTACGATATTATTTGTCAGTCACCATATATATGCGCCCCTTTACCCCTTGTGCCCACCTCCCAACCCCTTTCCCCTCTGGTAACTACTAAGCTGTTCTCTTTGTCCATGTATTTGTTTATCTTCCACATATGAGTGATATCATATGGTGTTTGTCTTTCTCTGTCTGGCTTATTTCACTTAACATAATACCCTCAAGGTCCATCCATGTTGTTGCAAATGGGATGGTTTTGTCTCTTTTTATGGCTGAGTAGTATTCCATTGCGTATATATTTACATATATACACACACCACATCTTTATCCATTCATCAGTTTATGGGCACTTGCATTGCTTCCACATCTTGGCTGTTGTAAATAATGCTGCAATGAACATAGGGGTGCATAAATCTCTTTGAATTGTTGATTTCAAGTACTTTGGACAAATGCCCAGTAGTGGAATAACTGATTCGTATGGTTTTTCTGCTTCTAATTTTTTGAAGCACTTCCATACTGTTGTCCATAATGGCTGTACCAATTTACATTCCCATCAACAGTGCACAAGGGTTCCCTTAACTCCACATCCTTGCCAACACTTGTTATTTCTTGCCTTTTTGATGACAGCCATTCTAACAGGTGTGAGCTGATAATCGCATTGTGGTTTTGATTTGCATTTCCTGATGATTGGTGATGTTGAGCATCTTCCCATGTACCTGTGGTAAGGCCTGAAATTTCAAGTGCCACCTCAACATCTTTGAGCCTCATAGGGCCCCAAGGGCCAAACTGTGAGTTCTCCTGCTCCCACCATATATGCTGCCTATTCCAGTGGAAAGGCTCCTTACCTGGCTAGTTCCCCCAGCAGCTGCAACAGTTGCCCTGCACCTGGTCCTTAATCTGATGGGTCTCATTTCCCTGCCAGCTGGTGAAATTATTCAAACAAGCCAATCAAATCCTTCTTTGGGAACCAGGGGCCACCTCATACTCTCGTTACTATAAAACCTGCCTCCCACAGCCCCATCTGGTTACTCTGCTCGTGAGCACAACCCCTGTGTGACCCTGTGTGGCATGTGGTGTCCTCGTCCAGGCTGTGTGTGTATGTGACTTATCAACTGCTGCCAGTTTCATTTGTCCAGTGTCAGGTGTTGTGTGTTTGACCATCTTGTACCACTTGGGTTGAGGGATCCTCCTTCACGGGTGGTGTCAATGGGTGGTGACAAGAATGCTAGGCTAACATGAATTCTTAAAATTTTCTGTCAACTTCATTAAAGAATGCTCAGGAGGATATGATAATGTAGGATTCTTTTTTTGTGTGGAATCTCTCTTTTTAAATTGTGATAAAATATGTATAACATAAAATTTACATTTTAACCATTTTTAAGTGTACAATTCAATGGCATTAAGCACATTCACATTGTTGTGCTAACATCAATGCTATCTATCTCCAGAAATTTTCATCATCCCAAACTGAAACTCTGTGCCCATTAAGCAACAACTGCCCATTACCTCCTACCTCTAACTTCTTGTAACCACTAGTCTACTTTCCGTCTCAATGAAAGTGAGTATTCTAGGTATCTCATATAAGTGAAAAATCATATGATATTTGTCCTTTTGTGACTGACTTATTTCACTTAGAATAATGATTTCAAGGTTCCTCTATGTTGTATCATGTATCAGAATTTCATTCCTTTTTAAGACTGAATAATAGTCCATTGTATGTATACACCACATTTTGTTTATCCATTCATCTGTTGATGGGCATTTGGACTGTTTCCACTTTTTGGCTGTTGTAAATAATGCTACTATGAACATTGGTGTACATCTGTTCATGTCCCTGCTTTCATTCTTTTGGGTATATACCTAGATGTGGAATTGCTGCATCACATGGTATTCCTATTTTTAATTTTTTGAGGAACCACTATACTTTTCCCCACAACTGCTAATTTTTCCACCAGCAAGGCACAAGGGTTCCAATTTCTCCACATCCTTGCCAACACTTATTTCCCATTTTTAAAATAATAGCCATCCTCATGGGTGTGCAGTGGTATCTCATTGTGGTTTTGATTTACATTTCCCTAATGATTAGTGATGTTGAGCATCATTTCATGTGCCATTTGTAAGCCTTCTTTGGGGAAACATCTATTTAAGTCCTTTGCCCATTTTTAAATCATTTCTTTAATTGTAAGAGTTCTTTATATATTCTGGACATTAATCCCTTATCAGATATATGATTTGCAAATATTTTCTCCCATTCTGTGGGTTGCTTTTTCATTCTCTTGATAGTGTCCTCTGGTGCACAAAAGTTTCTAGTTTTGATGAAGTCCACTTTATCTATTTTTCTGCCTTGCCTTTCGTCTCATATCTCATATTTGGGCCAAATCCAATGTCACGAAGCTTTTCTCCAGTGTTTTTTCTTAAGAGTTTTATGGTTTTAGCTCTTACATTTGGGTCTTTGATCCATTTTGAGTTAATTTTTGTATGTAGCATAAAGGTCCAATTTCATTTTTCTTGCATGGGGAGATCCAGTTTTTCCAACACCATTTATTGAAAAGATTGTCCTTTCTCTATTGAATGGTCTTGGCATCCTTGTCAAAAATCATTTGACCATATATGTGAGGGATTATTTCTGGGCTTTCTATTGTAGTTTGGTAGAATTCCAGTGAAGCCATCTGGTTCTGGATTTTCTTTGCTGGAAGCTTTTTGATTACTGATTCAATCTCAGTAATTGAATTCAGTCTTGGTAGATTGTGTATTTCTAGAAAATTGTCCATTTCACCTAGGTTGTCTAATTTGTTAGTGTATAATTTTACAGTTCTCTCTTACAATTCTTTTTATTTCTTCAAAATCGGTAGTAATGTCCCCTCTTTTATTCCTGATTTTGGCTATTTGAGTGTTATCTCTTTTTTTCTTCATCAATCTAGATGAGAGTTTATGAATTTTGTTGATCATTTTGAAGAACCAATTTTTGGTTTTGTTGATTTTCTCTATTGTTCTTCTATTCTCTATCTTATTTATCTCTTCTCTAATCTTTATTATTTCCTTCCTTCTGCTATCTTTGGGGTTTGTTTGTTCTTTTTCCAGTTACTTACGTGTAAAGTTAGGTTGTTACTTTGAGATCTTTCTTCTTTCTCAATATAAGCATTGCCAGCTATAAATTTCCCTCTTAGCACTGTGCTTGCTGCATCCCATCAGCTTTGGTCTTGTGTTTTCATTTTAATTTGTTTCAAGGTATTTTCTAATTTCTCTTGTGATTTCTTCTTTGACCTATTGGTTATTTAAGTGTGTTTTGGTTAATTTCCACATATCTGTGGATTTTTCAGCTTTCCTTCTGCTGTAGATTTCTAGTTTTATTCCATTGTGGTCAGAAAAGATACTTTGTATGATTTGAATATTTTAAAATTTATTAAGACTTGTTTTGTGGCCTAAGCCATGTGTATAGTTATGAAAGAATTTATTAATATGGTATTATTCATTAATTAAGTTTGTTAGAATTCATCAGTGAAATTACTTAGGCCATATGATTTCTTTGTGTGAACATTTTTAAAAATGACTTTAATTTCTTACATAAATATAGGGCTATTCAAATTTTTATTTATTCTCATATTAGGTGAAAGAATAGACACATAGGTCAATGGAACAGAGTAGAGAGCCCAGAAATAGATCCACACATATATCATCAACTGATCTTTGACAAAAGAGCAAAGGTAATTTAATGGAGAAAGGATAGTCTTTTCAACAAATGGTGCTGAAACAATTGGATGTTCCTATCCAAAAATATGAATCTAGACATAGACCTTACACATTTCACAAAAATTAACTCAAAATGGATCATAGGCCTAAATGTAAAATTACAAACTCTAAAACTTCTAGAAGATAATATAGGAGAAAATCTAGATGACGTTGGTTTTGGCAATACTTTTTAACATACAATACCAAAAGCACAATCTATGAAAGAAAAAAATCGATAAGTTGGACTTTATTAAAATTAAACTTCTGCTCTGCAAAAGACATTGCAAGTACAATGAAAAGACAAGCCACATTGGGAGAAAACATTTGCTAAACACATATCTGAAAAAGGACTGTATCTAAAATACACAAAGAACTTTTAAACTCAACAGTAAGAAAGCAAATAACCCAATTAAAAAATGGGAAAATGATCTGAACATAACCCTCACCAAAGAAGATGGACAGATAGCAAATAAGCATATGAAAACTGGATAGCCAGTGCAAAAGAATGAAACTGGACCCCTAGCTTACACCATACAAAAAATTAACTCAAAATAAATTAAAAACTTGAACTTAAGACCTGACACAAATAAAAATCCTAGAAAAAAAACATAGGCAGCAGGCTCATTGGTCTTGGCAATGATTTTCTGGATTTGACACCAAAAGCTAAAGCAACAAAAGCAAAAATAAACAAGTGGAACTACATCAAGCTAAAAAGCTTCTGCACTGCAAAGGAAACCATCAACAAAATGAAAAGACAACCTATGGAATGGGAGAAAATATTTGCAAATTACATATCTGATACGGGGTTAATATCCAAAATATATAAAGAACTCATACAACTCAAAAGGAAAAAAATTCTATTAAAAATGGGCAAAGGAACTGGATAGATATTTTTCCAAAGAAGACATACAAATGGCCACCAGGTACATGAAAAAGCGCTCAAAATACTAATCATCAGGGAAATGCAAATCAAAACCACAATGAGATACCATCCTACACCTGTTAGAATGGCTATTATCAAAGAGAAGAGATAAGCGTTGACGGGGATGTGGAGAAAAGGGAACCCTTGTGCACTGTTGACGGGAATGTAAAGTGGTTCAGCCACTGTGGCAAACAGCATAGAGATTCCTCAAAAGATTAAAAATAGAACTACCATATCATCCAGCAATTCCACTTCTGAGTATATATTCAAGGGAAATGAAATCACTCTCTCAAAGAGATATGAACACCCCCTTGTTTACTGCAGCATTATTTATAATAGCCAAGATATGGAAACAACCTAAGTGTCCATAGATGGATGAATGGATAAAGAAAATGTGATATATATACACATATATATATAAATGCGTATATATGTATACACACAATGGAATATTATTCAGCTACAACAAAGAAGGAAGTCCTTCCATTTGTAACAACATGGATGGACCTTGAGGGCATCATGCTAAGTGATATAAGTCAGACAGAGAAAGACAAGTATTGTATGACATCACTTATATGTGGAATCTAAAAGACCCGAACTCATAGAAACAGAGAACAAACTGATGGTTACCAGAAGTGGGGGGTGGGGGGTGGGGGAAATAGGTAAAAAGGTACAAACTTCCAGTTGTAAGATGAATAACGTCGGAATGTAATGTACAGCATGGTGACTATAGTTAACAATACTGCATTGTCTACTTGAAAGTTGCTAAGAAAGCAGATCCTAAAAGTTCTCATCACAAGAAAAAATATTGTAACTATGTAAGGTGATGAATGTTAACTAAACTTATTGTGGTGATCATTTTGCAATATATATATATATATATATATCAAATCATTGCGTTGTACACTTTAAATGAATACAGTGTTATACATCAATTATACCTCAAGAAAAATGAGAAAAAAAAACCCCAAAATCTCAAAGAATGTCTGAGAGACTGTCACAGCCAAGAGAAGTAAGGAAACGTGACAACTAAATGTAATTTGGTATTTGGATAGGATTCTGAAACAGAAAAGGGACATTAGGGAAAAACTAAGGAAATCTGAATAAACTATGGACTTTAGTTAATTGGTTCATTAATGAATTAATTTAGTTAATTTGGTTCATTAGTTGTAACAAATGTAACACATTAATGTAGATGCCAATAATAAGGTAAACTGTGTGTGGGGGTGGCGTATATGGGCAATCTCTGTACTGGGAGCTTGATTTTTCTGTAAATCCAAAACTGTTCTAATAATAAAGTCAATTAATACAAAAACCCATGCTTAGTATTCATATAATTTCCTATTTATATGCAATGTTATATTATGAACACCTTCTTATGTAATTGAAAATATTATAAGTGCATATTATTCTAATTATTTTTCAGTGGTAGGACATTTAAGTTTTTTCCATGTGTTTTTTGACTATAAATGCAAACCCATATTAAGGTAGAAAGATGATGAAGTTAACCTAGTGTCAAATAATGGAGATGTTTTATTGTGTCATTCCTCACGTCCCTTTCAGTTCTAAAGTCCTTTTACGGTTATGGGAAAGCTTCTTCCACTTCCTGGAGGCCGATGACTCACATGTTCCTCAATAGTTAATCATAAGTGTCCTTCCCAGGATGTATCGCATTTAAACAGGCTGGAGAGGCATCAAGTTTTAGTTTATACTTATTTAATTTAATTATATCTGTCTTTCATAATTCATGTAAACCAGCTGTCTCCAAGGGTTTTTCTGCAAACACATCACCTTTTCTCATTTAACTATGATTTCAAAACATGTAAATAAATCAAGGACACTCCTCAATTTTGACAATGTTAGATACTTCTCCTGACTGAGGTTTTCATATCCATTCTCTTCCCTCCAGTCCATTCACTTCATGGCAATCAGTGTCATTTTCCTAAAACACTACATTTATTCCATCTAAAACCGTCACTGTTGACCTATGCCTTAAAATAAAGGGCAGGACTCTCAGTGAGGTCCCCAAGCCCCTTGGTGTGTTGTGTTTAGCTTCTTTCTGCGGAGTCACTTCCGGGTGACGCTGTCCATGCACACAAACCTTTGGCCCTGCACATCTGCTCACCTTTCCTTGCATGTTCTGTACATTTGTATCTTTGCGCCTTTTCATGTCTGATCACCTTTGCTCGTTAACATTTGATGAGCAAATGACACCTGTCTTAGTAGTTCAGGCTGCTGTAACAAAATGCCACAGCCTGAGCGGCTTATAAACAACTGAAATCTATTCCTCACAATTCCAGGGTCCGGCAGTCCACGATCAGGGCGCCAGCATGATCAGGTTCTGGTGAGGGTCCTCTTCCAGGTTGCAGGCTGCCAACTTCTCATGTCCTCCCGTGGTAGGAAGAGGGCGAGAGAGCTCTCTGGGGTCCTTTCATAAGGTCACTAATCCCATTCATGAGGGCTCCAGCCTCATGACCTAATTACCTCCTAAAGGCCCCGCCTCTTCATATCATCACAGTGAGGGTTAGGATTTCAACATATAAACTTTGGAGGGATACAAACATTCAGTCCATTGCAACATCTGTGTGAAGTTCTGTCGATACCGGACAGGCATGGAGCCCTTGCTCTCAAAATCTTTATGTGCTAGACGAAGAAGTGACTATTATGAAACTGATACTTGATAAATTACTTAATTCTTCACGGAGGACACCTCACTCCTCCTTCAAGGTCCCCTCTGAGAATCTTTCTCCATTTCCCAAGGCTTCATTAACTTCCTCACTCTTGTTCTCTCCTCAATTGTCTCACAACATTCCATCCTTTGTCATTGAGTCTGGAGTGTGTGATTGTTTTGGTCTTCCTGCCCAACTTATCTTTTGGGCTTTGCAATTGCGTGTCCCATTGCCCAGCCGTGCTTGTGGTCTATTGAAGATGGCAGTAGATTCTTCGCTACTTCTCCCATTGGAAAGTGAGTCCAATTCATATTCCTCTAAATCTGGATGGACTTTAATAACTACCTTCATCAAAAATCTGATGGATGTGATATTCTGAAAACAGTCAAAACAGAGGGAGTTACAACTTCTGTGTGGCCTGTGGGTCTCTTGGATCACGGGAGTGCTGTGTTGCCATGTAGAAGACTGGCCATGTGGAGGTGCTCTGGTTGAGATCCCCAGCCTTTCAGTCACTAACAAGGCACAGGCATTTGAGTGAAGCCATCTTGGACCCCCTAAACCACGCCATCCATCAGCTGAGTATCACCACGTGATTCCCACTGATGCCACATGAAAGAGAAGAGTTACTCAGCGGAGCCCTGTTCAAATTCCTGACCCAGAAGATCGTGAGGGTTAATGAAATGTTTCTTGTTTCAAGTCACTTTGGCACAGTTTGTTAATGCAGCAATAGACAACTGGAAAAGTCTGAAACATTTTTCACCTACCTAATTCTTAACTTCCTCCAATGACAAGTGTCTTTCCCACCCTTTTCTTTGTAAATTCTCTCACAAAACCTGTTTTCTCTCTGGGACCTGGCATGGTCCACTGAACTCAGAGAAAATGAAGACCCCATCTGACAGGTGAGGTTTTCTTCCTTGAGAATTCAGGAGAAAAGAAAAAGGGAAAGAAAAATTCTACCCCGGGGAAATGAGGACATCTGCATATCCTGGCTCTTTTGTGTGCCCCTTGACCTCAGCATCCTCAAGTCTGTCCTACAGTCAATCTCCCTGGGCTGTTGCAGAGAGACCAGCCCTGGGGCCAAAGAGAGGACTCCTGGGGGATGGCACTCCTCCCATTCCTGCCCTGGAAGGCTGACCTTTTCCTGAAGATGCAAAATTACTGGAAAGCAGCAGCTTGACCCCTGTGGCTCCTACCATTCAAAAGTGCAGGCAGGGGGAAGCCTGGAGGTGACGCTGAACCATACCCTGGGGCCCTAGACCCAGGGCCTATCTTTTAAGGGATGTGCCCAAGTTCACTCAGGGAAGTCAGACACAGCCTTGATCTGGGAGGCAGGAAAGTGAAGGAAAACTTGCCTAGGTGTCAGGAACTGAGATTCAGGCCTGAGGTCTAATACTGACGATTTGAATGACTTTGGGTCGTTCCCTTCCCCTCTCCGTGACTGTGTCCCATTTTGTATAGTGAGAAGGTTAGGCTGCTGATCGCAGTGATTCTAAATCCTGGCTGTCCATTGACTTCACCCAGGAATTTAAACAATCACTTTATTGAAGCATGATTTACAAACAGTGAAGTGCACCCAATGTAAACGTACACTTCATTGAGTTTTGACAAACGTCTACACTTGTGTAACCACCACCCCAATCAAGATATAAAACCTTCCCATAGTCCCCAACCTTCCCGTATGTCCCACTGAAGTCAGTTACTCCCCACAGCCCCAGCCTCAGGTAACTACTGATTTGACAGCTTTTGTGAGAGATTTGTGTTGACCTTTCAAAAATTTTATCTAAGTGGAATCATATACCCTTTAGCATAATGTTCTGAGACTCTTCCCTCCCGTTGTGTGCCGAGTAGTATCCCTCTTATTGCTGAGCCGTATCTCACTGTATGGATATACCATACTTTGTTCATGCATTTACTGCTTCTGAACATTCTGTGTGTTTCCAGATTTGACTAGTACGAAAAAAGCTGCTAGGCAGTGGTAAAATTTATTCGTATTCATTCAACGAATGAACGAACGATTAAACACTATGTGTTGACCAGTTCCTGGTCACATATACTGAGGCCCTAGATTACATCAGTAAACTCTGTCTAAATAAAGATGCTTCGCCAATAACTGCTGACATTAGATAAGCTTCCCCATCTCTCTATTTTCCAAAAATTGTGATTTTACACTTTTGGAGATGGTGCTTGAGTTGACCAGCTAGTTCAAGTGGCACGATCTGGGGCAGTTTGACTGTTGCTAGACAATCCACTTTCAAGGCAGCACACGCACTTGACTGGCCTTTTGGTGCCGGCTGCCATGTGGGAGGCATTTCCTATCATAGCTCCCGACCGAGAGCTTGGTGGAGGCAAGCCCAAGGTCTCAAGTCCCGGGGACTGGCACCAGTGCACAGGGCATTGTTCCCATTTCATTCACAATGTAATTTCATGGCCCGGTTACAAGGGAAGATGGGAAGGTCAGTGGGCAGACTGAGGCCCAGGAAGAAGAGAAGCCATGTTAGTTGAAAATGCTATCTCCACCACACACATGCTTTGTTAGTTTTATCCTGAGTATCTTTATTTCTTTTCCTACAAAGCAAAAAATCTTTTTAAAATTACTTTTTCCGCCATCTAGTTCTCATTTGTAGAAGTATAACTTGTTTTTGGATACTGATCATAGATACGGCAAACTTGATAAATTGTCGTAAGTATTCCAGGTCTTCACTACATATTGTTTTTTCTATATAGATGATCATGTAATCAGAGAAATTATGGTTATGGAAATCCTATTTCAACCCTTTCAATTCTTTTTTCTCTGCCTTGTGACACCAGCTAGATTATCTGGTACAATAGTGAATTGAAGAAGTAATAATGACAGCCTTGTCTGGTTGCTAATTTGAAGGCAAAAATTTCTGACGTTTTGTCACTAAAATCAGGTTTATTGTAGTGTTTTTGTTGATAATATTCTACTAGATGACACATATTTCTACGTATAATGTGATAGGTTTTTTTTTAAGGTGAAGGGATTTGAATTTTATTTACATCTTTTTCTGCATTTATTAAGATGAGCATATGATTATGTCTTATCATTCATTAACATGGTGAATGACATTTATATGTTTCATAATAATAAGCCATTCCTGAGATGAATTCAAAGTACTATAATTATATGTATTGCTGAATTTAATTAGCAATTTTTAATGACAGTATTATTCTAATTCCATAAATGAGTTGGTAATTGCTGATCTCTAGAAGATTTTGAGTATATTTGGGTTTATCATTTCATGGACTATGTCATAGAACTCTCCTCCTATAAATCTATAAAGATCTAGGATTTTCTTTTGGCTATTACCAAATAAACTCATTTTGAGATAAAACAACAGGCAAATTTGCTTTTTAAATTGACTGAAGTTAGACAGAGTAAGTCTTACAAACAGAGCACATGATTAATAATAGAAGAACCAAAATATTTTTTAGATTTTTACACAGTAGGGAAAACTATCAAAAAAACCAGGACATGCTGACTATAAAAATCAGGGTGTTGGGTCCCTCTTGGGAAGGGGCATTCTGTGACAGGGACGGAGCATTCAGGACCCTGCGGGCTCTGCTGATCTTACGTTCGTGCCCTCAGTGTGGCAGTTACTTACATATGCATTGACTTTAGAAACATCTATTAAACTCTACATAAGTATAAAGCAATTTCCTATACTAATGATATATTTCTCATCATCTTCGTGTGAAAACGAATCTAAAAGCATACATTGTCAAGAAATAGAATCAATCTCAGGGATTATCGAGTTACACTACAAAGCAGTTGCATAAAATGCTTGGATCCCTCATGGAAATTAAAAGAATAAATTTAGGGGCCAGCCCGGTGATGTAGCAGTTAAGTTTGTGCACTCTGCTTCGGTGGCCAGGGGTTTGCAGGTTCGGATCCCCAGGGTGGACAGATGCACCACTTATCAAGCCATGCTGTGGCAGGCGCCCCATGTATAAAGTAGAGGGAGATGGGCACGGATGTTAGCTCAGGGCCAATCTTCCTCAGGAAAAAGAGGAGGATTGGCAATGGATGTTAGTTCAGGGCTATTCTTCCTTACCAAAAAAAAAAAAAAAAGAAAAAGATTAAACTTAAACTCTTAAAGATGATATGAGCAGCCTCAATTGAATAGCAAAAAATAGATAACTAGAAAGAAATGAGTTAGAAATAATCTATGGGGGTACAAACAGAAAACTGAGTGAGAAATAGTTAAATTCTTTTGAAATTCTGCTTTTGTTTAAAATTTAATGAAAGCTGACCACTGAAACTGAAAATACATTCTGTTTGAGGACCTTAAACTAAAATATTTTAACTGTAATTAGGTTTTAAATGGAAGTATATTAACATGAAACACATTTAATTAACCACATACATAATTAACCACATAAATGCTTTGTAATCAGTAGAACTGAAGATTCACACATGTGACTGAACCCCTTCTTTAGCCTCCCTTTATATTAGGACAAAATTTGAAATGTTGTTTAATCTACTGCATTTTTCTAGAAACACTGGATTTGAGGGTGGGCGATACTGAGGCTACATGTGCATTCCTAAAATGGGTCTTTCCATATGATTTTCCCATTGAATGATACAATTTGACATATAGATGCTTAGATAATATATTAAATCTATTAATATATCTCCATGTGATGGTTAATTTTGTGTATCAACTTGGCTGGGCCATGGTTATTTGGTTGAATATTATTCTGGATGTTTCTTTGAGGGTGGTTTTTGGGTGAGAATAACATTTAAATTGGTGAACTTTGAGTAAAGCAGATAACCTTCCATAATGTGGGTGGGCCTCATCCAATCAGTTGAAGGCCTTAATAGAACAAGGACTGAGCTCCTGCAAACAAGAAGGAATTCTGCCAGCAGATGGCCTTCAGATGTGAACTGCAGTTCTTCTGTGGGTCTCCAGCCAGCCAGCCCGCTCTGCAGATTTTGGATTTGCCAGTCTCCATAATCACATGAGCCACTATATGCACACATCCTATTGGTTCTGCTTCTCTGAAGAATCCTGATTAATTCACTCCATTATACTAAACATAGTAGGGTATAGTATAAATTATAATATTATACATAGTGTAGTATAGGTGATAACACTTATATCCACAAATATGGAAGTTTCTCTACCTTATACTCTCGAAAAGGACCTTGAACTTCTCCAGTGAAAAATATAACATAATTCCATTAAGTAATATTTGTATAATTGTGTAAATAATCTAATATTTTGGATTCATTATTTGCTTTATGCAAGTGGAGCTCTTTCTCTTCATCACTAGGTATCATAAATTCCTCCAAGTATAAGTAGCATGTAATAAACATCTACATATAAATCAGATAACATTAATAACAGATTTACCCCTATAGATCAGAAGATTGATAGCTGTTATACCAGATTAAGACAATTTGGTTTTCTGATCCAACAGGAAAAGCAAAATTTAGAGACACGCTTGTCATTGCTGATGAGCACAAAGGGGCTGAATGTTGGGAAACACGAAGCCACAAGCACAGAGCTGTCCACCAGCCACTGGCTTGGAGTCATAATTAGTGAAACACAGAGAGTCAAAGTGGAAGACGGTAAGTAAAAGAAGACATAGCTGCTTACCATGATGAGGATGGTGTGCATGGCTCTGGCCTCATGGGAAGGTCTGGGGGAAAGTCTATTGCTGTGAATGTGTGGGACTCTCTGCTGTGCCTGTGTAGGACAAAGGCCATGGAGCCACTAGCCCACATCATGAGACCCAAATATATAAAGTCAATGAAAAAATAAATGAGAGCATATAATGAGGTTGTAAAGTTCTCAGCCATAATACCAGAACAATAGCCATAATCTTTTATGTTTTTCAAACTAGCATTTTTGCTGTTCAATGGGCCCATCACTTTCATGGGGATAAAGATATTTACCGAAAGGTTTAGTTTCCAGGAAAGGAAACAGCAGAAGCCAATGCACCTTGGGGATCCAATTCTGAGCTCCATCCACCTGGAGAAATTGGGCCAAAGCTTAACAGCCTGGAAACCACTGAGGAGGCAGGCAGTGCTGAGGGAAACTCCTTTCCCACTCCGTGTAAGCAGAAGACAAGTTTACATCCAACATCATCCAGGAAATATCTCCATCCCAAAGCTGCCGTTACTCGAGGGATTCCTTTGGAGAAAAGCACCAAGGAGTTGGCCAAGACCAGTTGGTTGAGAATCTGGTCTGTGGGTCTGCAGTTGTGTCCTGAAAACAAACTGATGTTATAAAGAAAAAGGAGAGTGGAATTTCCCAGGATCCCAATTTGCATCTGAGTGAGGAAGATTATCTTCATTTCCAAGTTGGGCAAACCCATCACATAAATATCTGAGGGATACGGATTTTTTTTGCACTCCTTGGAATCTGGAGGAACATAAAATTATATGTATTGCCATCTTCATGCTTCCCTTAGTGCTTAATAGAGCCCACATGTACCACTTAAAATGAACATTAAGAACATGTCTTTAAGCATGCAAAATTTTATTCGTTACATTTTTCTAAAGAAAAAATTTCAGAATTTCTAAAGGAAAAAAATCTGGAAACCATGCAAATGTCCAATAACAAGTAATTTGTTGAATAAACAAAGGCTCATCCATGTAAGGTACTACCCAGCAATTATAAAAGGAAAAGAAGTAAACTGGTACATCTATTATGGGAAACAGTATGGAGCTTCCTCAAAAAACTAAAAATGGAACTACCATATGATCTAGCAACCCCTCTTCTGGGTATATACCCAAAGGAAATGAAGTCAGTACCTCAAAGAGATATCTGCACTCCCATGTTTGTTGCAGCATTACTCACAATAGCCAAGATATGGAAACAATGGTCCAAGTGTCCATTGACAGGTGGATGGATAAAGAAAATGGGATACACACACACACACACACAATGGAGTATTATTAAGCCTTAAAAAACAAGGAGATTGTGCCATTTGCAACAATATGGATGACCCTGGAAGACATTATGCTAAGTGAAATAAGCCAGACACAGAAAGAAAAAAACTGCATGATCTCACCTATGTGTGGAATCTTAAAAAGTCAATTGCACAGAAGCAGATAGTAGACTGGTGGCTAGACCAGGGGCAGGGAGGTGTGGGAAATGGGGGGATGTTGATTAGAGGGTACAAAGTTGCAGTTATGTAGGATGAATAAGTCTAGAGATCTAATGTACAGTATGATGGCTATAGTTAATATAGTCCTGGAATCCCAGAAATTTGCTAAAAGAATAGATTTTCGGTGCTCTCATCACAAACACAGAAATAATGATAACCATGTTAGCAGCAGATATGTTATTGGCTTGATTGTAGTAATCATTTCACTATGTATATATATCAAATCATGTTGTACACCTTAAATATAACTAAAAAATAAATGATGATTATAAAATCTAAAAAAGAAAAAAACCAAAGGCAAAGAAGAAGGTGTTTTGTTTACATACTCCAGCATATTCTCTACATTTTGCTTTTTTTTTCCTAAGGGAGGGGCAAACTATGTGTTTGTGTGTGTGTGTATGTGTATTTGTATGTGCTGACATAAAAAGAAATCTGTACAAAGATAAATAAAATTAAAATATTACCTATGTGGAAGAGAGAGTACTGTTTGAAGAGACACATTTGAAAGAAGACTTTTGGAATCAACAGAGTTTTATAATTTTTATTTGGGGACAATGTAATAAAACAAAAATTAACTTACAATTAAAAATAAAAATTGATCCATAGTAATATGAAGCAGAGTTTAAATATGACAACACATTGCATTATTTTTCCTGTATATCAAAACGATTGTCATTTCATTGTATAAATAAATAAATACAAAAAAATTACTGCACATTTGTACAGTCTAGATATATATTCCAGATCTCCCTCCCCAAAAAGCACTGTAGATTCTGGCTTCTGCTTTAGGATGTGCATCAGTCCTACCCTTACCATGAAAACTGAATTAACTTTTTTTTAACCCATCAGAGAGCTAAAGATGCAGAGCAAACAACTGGGCCAAAATTTAACAGGAGACAATGCCTTAATGTATAGAGGAGACTGGGACACACGCCTCCCTGGGGTAAATGCAACCAGATGTCTAAGGTAAGCGACTGTCCTGGTTTACCCAGGACTGTCCTTGTTTTAGCACTGAAAACCCCACATCCTAGGAAACCTCTTCCCAGGACAAAAGTCCTGGTGTTCTGTGATGGATGGGGATGGTGTGTGTGTGTGTGTGTGGGGTGGGGGGAGTACAAAACTCACACAGTGGCCCAAAAAATATAAACTGAAAGCAACATTGTTTTCTAATGTCACATGGGTATGGTATAGATTATCTGCCACCTGTCGTCACTGCTGCCGTTTGTTCCCCTGACCACTGAGGCTGTGACCCTTCATCTGAATCTCACAGGCCATCACTGCTGCGTCACTCTGAGTGATGCGTTAAGGACACTGTAATCACGAGCCTTTGTCTTTACCTGTGGATTAACAGTCCTGCTTTGTATTGAGATCGTGCTAGTCTGATTTTTAATGTTGTGAATGTTGGGACTATGTCTTCTGAATTCAGATGATGAAAATGAGAACAATTACAATGCCAATGCCAGCACGACCCAGAAACGATCAAAAAAGAAGTCTAAACAGCTGTGTTATTTTAATGACAGATGGAAGGCTACACACAATCGGCTTAGGGAGGTAAGTAAACAAAACAGATCATACTGCCCGATATGAAGGACAGATTTTTGTACTGGGCGTGAGGGAGACGGGATGGGAAAGCTCAGAGACTGACTCGCACAAGTTTGGGATGAGACAGGGAAACACTTCTAAATCTAAATTTTAAAAGACATCATGGCTCAGTTAAAAACAGTGCGGAGCAAAGTTAGCTAGGAACATTCCACGGGAACAAACAGGCATTATGGTATTCCTCTGATTGCTCTACGGCACTGGGTACAGTTACACCTCCCGCTTCAGAGGTTGCAACTGAAACCGCCTGTGGGTGAACAAAGGGAGACATTTTGATGCCGTGTGGGTTTACCCCTTACAGTGCAGAGCTGATTCTGTCGGTTCTTGTCAAGGACTATGCTTTGTTTTTGGTGAGGAAGATTAGCCCTGAGCTAACATCCTTTGCCAATCCTCCCCTTTTTGCTGAGGAAGACTGGCCCTGGCCTAACATCCGTGTCCATCTTCCTCCACTTTATATGGGACACGGCCACAGCGTGGCTTGACGAGTGGTGCCTAAGTCCACGCCCGGGATCCAAACCTGTGAACCCCCAGCCACCAAAGCGGAGTGTGTGAACCCAACCACTACGCCACCGGGCCAGCCCCAATGACTATGCTTTTTCCAGGATATAAAATAATGTTTTGAATCATGACAACAACAACAAAACATGTTTCCTATAGCTCTTAGGTACTTTGACTTGAAAAATGGAGTTTCAAATGGTCTTTTTGATTTCTATGAAGGGTGTGATGAACCATATAAAAAATAAAACAAAAGATTGTTGATATCTTGTTCAAATGCAAACTAGACTTTGCTCATTTATCTGCACATTCAGCAGGCAATGAAGATGTACATTTGGGCAAATTCCATTCAGCCTATAAATTTCTTACAAAAGAAAATGAAAAGATCTATTTGCTAATTGTCCTGAATACCTTGTAAACAACTCTGCTAACGGGATGCAGTTTGCTCACCTGTGATACTGAGACTGTAACAGTGAAAGTTTTTGGTCACTTTTCAGCTTCCTCAAAATGTGGAGAAGTACTTAATGAGTTATTGACTTTATAAAAAAATGGAAGGAGACATGTGCTTACAACATGACTGTCACTGTCGCCAGCCATACAAAAGATGTTAAAATGTGGACCTGCATAAAATCATATTTTCCAAGTGTGGGCCAAGAAAATGTCCCAAGCAAGATAAATGTAACTACACACAGACACACACAGACACAACACACACTCACTTACACATATTATATTCAAGCCACTGAAATCCAAACACAGAGTGGTCTATATACAATTCTGTGCATTTTCAAATCCCACAGAACTGTACACTTCACAGAGTAGACGTCAGTGTGTGCAAATTGAAAAGAAAATCCGACAGGAAATAGGGGATCTCAGAATGCAATGCAGATGGTCACAGACGAACCCAACTCGATCACAAATGTGTGACGTGACCATGCGGACTGGGTTGCAGGAAAAAGAAGCTGACCTTAGACAACGGTTTTGATTAGCTAGTCCTGCTAGAGACAGAAAGAAATATCCACAGATAATGTACTCTAGTTGGTAAATTTGTTTCTCATAGGAGTCCAAGTTAGCAGTTCTGAAACTACTGAGCATGTGTACTGGAGTTGAATAAATAGCTAAATAAATTGTAGATTATGAGAGCTAAGTTTTTCACTGTCAGAGAAAGAAATTACAAACAAGCAAAGGGAGGAGGCTAGAATGAACCTTGTGTTGTGTTAGAGTCAGAAATATCCCTACAACTTATGCTCCTATAAATAAATAAAAAAAAGTTTGTGTGTATATACACACACATAGACAGAAAAATAAAAATTGATGTGTATATATACACGATAATTATATAAATATAATTTCTTAGCTTTGTCCTTTTTTTTTTTTTTTGGTGAGGAAGATTAGCTGTGAGCTAACATCTGTTGCCAATCCTCTTCTTTTTGCTGAGGAAGATTGGCCCTGGGCTAATGTCCATGCCCATCTTCCTCTACTTTTTTATACATGGGACACCTGCCATAGCATGACTTGATAAGCAGTGTGTGGGTCTGCACTGGGGATCCGGCCTGCAAACCTCGGGCCGCCAGAAGCCGATCGTGCTAACTTAACCACTACACCACCGGATCAGCCCCATCTTAGCTCCGTCTTTTGAGAGATCCTAGGAACTCCAATGACAATAAAGACACTTAGCCCCTAGATCTTGGCTTCTAAATACAATTCTCCAATAAAAGGAATCAGGCTGATTCTAGAGCTGAGGCAGGGAAAATAGGAGACAAGCCTGGAGCATCTCATAGTGCCAGAAAGTAAGAAACTGATTAAAAAAGTGGCTGTGGTCATGTCAAAGTGACACAAGAGCCAACATGAAAGAGCTCCCAATGGCCAAAGCTGGAACATTTTGAGTAACAGAATAAATAACGACAGTCTGGGATTATAACTCAGAGAAGAAAGTAAATATCTATGAGTCTATACAGATATAAGTAATAACTGAATAAATGAACAATGGAAGAGAAGGGAAAAATCTTCCTTGCAAAAGAGTTCCAATAACACATGAAGAAGGATTGAGGGAGAGAGAAAACCACCATTAGCAAACTAAATTAATCCTTGCTGCAGGTAAGGTCCACTGAAGAATGCTAAGATTAGTGCAAACATTAGAGATACAGGGTATTTTCATAGTCTCAAAATAACTCTTCCCAAATATTTACTAATTATACTACAGTTGCTTAAATATGTGACCAAAAAGTTCTTTGATATTCCCCTCTTCAGCGGGCAAAGCTTAATTTCTCTCCTCTGGAGTGTGGGCTGGACTTAGTGACTGGCTTATAACAACTAGAGTATGGAAAGGGAAATGTAGGAACTCTACAGTAGAGAAACCTGGCAGGGACCAGCTTAACTGAGTGATCAAGGTTAGTATCGCTGGTGATAAGTCATGTTGATCGTGTGCTTCCCTTGGTGTAATGAGATGAGAAGGGCGTATCCCCTGTGTGATATTCTTCCCCAAAACACATAACATCAGACAATAATGAGAAAACATTGGATAAACCCAAATAATTGTTATTCTAGAATATAGGTACATATTAGAATATGCATATATTCTCTATAGTGTCTGTATAGCCTCTCTTTATAATACAACATATATACTATACATACACACATATAATATATATAATACATATATGTATATATAATTTATATAAATGCATTGTCTACCTACATGTTATATATATAAATATATATGGAGAGAGAGAGATTACTACTCTTCAAAAGTATACAGGTCATGAAAGACAAGGAAGGACAATCCTAGAATAGAAAAGGGATGTTAGGGGAAAACCAAATAAGGTCTGTAGCATAGTAAATAGTATTACATATTATACCAATATTAATTTCCTGGTTTGGATAAATGTACATGGTTACATAAATATTAACATTGGGAGACACTGGTGACAGGTATATGGGAACATTCTGTACTATCATTGAAACTCTTCTGAAAATTAAAAATTATTTCAAAATAAAAAGTTTAAAAATTTCAAAGAAATCTTAAACTGTTGTATATAATCATACGAATAAAATTATTGGAATTTTTATTCTAAAAAAAGCTAAACGTTAGCCTAAGTAATAATAGATGCAAATATAAAACCACAGATATTGAGTAGAAACTCTGCATTTCTAAACTGGTTCAAAAATATCAGCATAAACTCAGAATATATTTAATCTTTAAAGAATAGGTATATATTGCCCCTTTCCACTGACAAATACAACCCAGCAGTGATAAGTCCCCCCCTCAGATTGTGGGGGAAAATATTTATTGATTTATATAATATTATTTCTTAAAATTTACAATTATTACCAACATTTTATGCAATAGCCATTTTATAGTAATCTAAAAGTAATCTAAAAGTTATTCCAGAGTATTCAAAATTAGATTCAAAGGACTCTCTTTTGAAAGCCGTATTGAAGTTGCTTGTGGTATGTTAAATGCTTTATGTAATTTAAATAAACTGTAAGGATGGCAAAGTTTTTCATAGAAAACAGTAGACCTTTTATAAACAAAAAACCCTCAAGTAGGTGGAACAGAAAAGCTGGGGCGTGGAGGAGCACGGCCGAGCAGCAACGATCTTTCCGCCTTCTGCGGACCAACCAGTGCGTCTCACAGAGGCAGCAGAGGATGGATTACCACAAAAGGTCAAGCTGAGGTTTGTTAAGGGAGATTTCACTGAGAAATAATAAATATGCTTCTTTTTTAAAAAAAACAATTTCTTTCTTTTAATTGAAATATGCTTCTTAAAGAATATGTACCAATTAATAACACTGCTTACTCTTTGGGTTCTTGAAACAGGGGAGGAGTATCAGAGTGTTTAGACAGAGAACATTCACATTAACTTTATAAACACACAGATTTGTTCAAAATATTTGTAAATATAATTTTAAAGCCGCAACTAAAATTAGAATGAAAATTTCAGGAAAAACTTATATAGCTATATAATATATATTATGTTAGAAGTTTATCAAAGAAGCAAAGTAAGCCAAGGGACAAAGGGAAAGGCCGGAAGTCATTCTGAAGACACATATGTAAATAACCAACAGGAAGGCCCCTCGACTTGGATGAGAACTCACACAGCTCCCATACATCAGGGACAACTTTGCAGGTGCCTGTGATTCCTGAACCAGCTGTGGTCACTGATCCCGCCTGTCCTGCAGGAATTGGAGATATTCGAGGACAAATAGACATATTTCATGCCCCTGATCACAGGACTTTTCACGGAGACTCTATTATAGAGGCCAAATTCTGTACATCGTGCTGAGATGGAGATATCCATCAAAATGTTGTCTAGGCAGAATTGTATCCATCAAAATGTTATCTGGGCAGAATTTTATTCATGAGAACAAATTGTTGTTTTTTTAAAAAGAAAATTGTAAAAAACAATTTTACAAATTGTTGTTTTTTAAAAGAATTGTTTTCGGGGGTGAGGGGTGACAACATTAGCAATTTGTATTTTGCAGAAGGGAATGTGAGTTCCTTGGTGGGTAGAAATGCAGTAGATTAGAATGATAATTAGATTCTCCATGGAATTTTAAAATCACAAAGATTTTTGAGAAAAATTATTGGTCTCCTTTAACCACGACAGACTCCCAATGGGGAGAACTGCGCCCCCCCCACACTTCTGTACATATCAGAAAATACCCCTCGGACACCAGGTGAGCACTCCATAGATCAGAGTTGATGGTCATTATCTTATTCCTCTTCACTTGTGTTGAGGGTGAAGAGTTGAGCACAGAAATAGTGAAGTTACACGTGTTTGATTAGTCAGGCATGATGGAGGCGATTTCAGACCGGGCTGTAGCAGGGAGGGAGGATGCTGAGAAACCCGAAAGCACGCAGAAAGACTGACAGTGTCTCTGGATCCCTCAGAAGACTCTCTGGTCTCTATCAGTGAGGCTGTTTTAACCCAGGAAAGCAGAACCTTTTGTCCATATAATGTTTCTCACTGCATTTCCTGAGATATATTCTATTTCTTCTAAATTCCATATATTTACCTGAAAAGAATAGCCACTTACCAAATTGTGTTTCCTGCTAGGACAGTGGCTGCAGTTGTAGCATCTTGCGCATTTGTAAAGAGGGGGCCTCTGAACCCTGAGATAAAGGCTTGAGGTTCTACATCTCATCTCCTGAGAAGTGATTATCATTTTACCTGTAAGTTCAGTGACAGGGTCTGCACGGGGAGTTAAGATGATCTCTGAAAAACATTCGTGAAGTGAGCAATTCCCAGAGAGCCATTAATGTTGCTTAATGAAATTATCCAGAAAGAATGACAAGAACAGGCAGAGAAGGAAATTATCTGTAATTTCCTGAGAAAGGATAGGTCTCAGTGAGAGGTAAACACAGAATGCTGAGTTCTGAGAAGTGAGGAAATTAATTGAGACAATGGCTATACTAGAATTGTGACTCCCATTAAATGTTTGTTTCCTCAAAGTATGATTTATTTCTATCCTGATAACACTGAGTAATAATAAATTTGGAGAAAAAAGAATAGTAAGGGTACAGCTAGAGAGAGTAAACAAAGGTGGAAGGGTGGAAGGTAAGCCATGGTTTCTGAGTGTTTTGTTGTTTCAACAAATATTTACTGGGCACCTACTTTGGTGCACATGCACTTGTAGATGAATCCTCCAGATACATCTGTGCTGCACATCAGTGAACAAACCTGCAGAGAAATGTGTCCACCTGTAGCCTTCATTTGCATTGAGAGAAGCAGACAAGAAGTAATGAAGAAAATGTTATAAATTACATTGTAACTTACAAGGTGAAAAGTGCAATGGAAAAGAAAAAGTGCAGAGCTGAACTGAGTAATGACAAGCATGTGGAATAGGATGGATTGCAATAGGGAATAGAGGGGTCAGGATTTGTCTTGTCGGGGAAACGACATTTGAGCAAATATTTAAAGGAGGTGAGAGAGACAGTGATTTGGATACACATGATGTTCCACGAAGAAGAAATGGCCAGAACAATGCCCCTCTGGTAGAGGATGCCCACATCCATTGACTAGTCAATGTGGGAGTATAAAATCAGGGCCTTCTCCCCAACTCGGACCACACTGAATATCTTCCCAAATCCAGAGCTTCCTGCGGGATTGGCTGAGGCCTTCATTGCTTTTGCATAACAGCTCAACTTATCCCTCTTCCCAATCCTGTTTACTTCCTCTACCTTCCACAGGTACTGACGCCAAGAGCCATCCATCCCAAATACACATCGTGTGTGATAATCGCCATCTCAATGTCTGCTTCCCCAAGAACCCAACTTATGACAGCGAGTTAGGTTAATTTGATATTGTCAAATATTTGGTTGAATTGTTAAGCCAAGCAATCTATGGAGGAGATGAAAAGAACAGAATATAGAAACAGGCTATCAGAAGTGAAGATAGAAAATTTTATGTACTGGAGCTTTAGAAGAAGGTCAGTAAGTTGTGTTTTGGAACACTAATACAACAGAACTATAATATAGTACCTTTTCATTTGAGAGTAGAGTTCCTGGACTAATTATTTAAGAAATGGGTCAGTTTAGACTAGGGAGATGTCTGAGGTCTCCTGGACTCTTTCAGGTAGTGGAATGAGGGCTGCCATTGGTGGAGGGTAGCAAAACTAACCGTGCATTTCCATATGCAAGTTTTCTTGGTGGAAATCAGACGATTTTAAAAAGCTAATGGTAGAATACAAGGGCATAGATGGCTTATCTACGAAAACATTTCTATCTGGAGGTCCACTTGCCGTTGATGCTGTTCACAGTATCCACGTGGAAGTGACAGGCAATTGACAAGTATGGGGAAAGGATTTTTCTCCAACTGCCATGGTGGCAGTAAACTATGTGTAAGCATTATAACTAGAAATAATATTTTGTCCAAAACCAGCATGTAACATGCTGCGTCAGTGCAGGTGTCCCGCAAGGAGAAGACACCACAACAGGATTAGACTTGCAAGGGATTTGTGGGGGCAAAACACCTTTAAGGGATAAAGGGGAACAAGAGGGGCAGAGAGCTTTCAGAACTCAGTGCATGTGGGACACCTGAGAAAGGAGAGAGAGAAGGAAGGATTGGGTAGGAAATGCCTCACCCTTCAGCACAGTTAAGAGAAATTCTTCACCAGGACATGGGGGAGTCCTGGAGCCATATTTACCCTTTAGAGGCTTATCCCATTGGGCAGGAAGGGCAAGGTTCTCGTCCCTCTGCCGTACACAGTCATTAGACGGGAGACACCTAGAGAAGTGAGGCCCGGAACAAACACTGTGGTGGATCTAAGAGCACAGCACTTGGAGGCTGTGAACCACCTATGCTCTAGCCCCAACAGGATCTCGTGAAGGGAGATCTGAGCAGTGCATTTCCATGGATACCACAGGCCACCCCTTGTGCTGCACAGATCCACTTGCCCATGCACATTCATGGAGCAGTTCCTCCTTCATCTCTGAGGGCTTCCATTCCTGAGTTAATGGGGGGAATCACAGCCACCACTGTTCTGTCTAGGGGTCACAAGTGGTACTCACTCCTCCAATATCCATTCCAAATTTTCTTCACCCTCAGCTATCACCTCAGCAGGTCTTGGAGGTTGACCTAGTGGCTGACTCAAATCTTCATTCTAGAGGGGTATGAGCCCTTAGTAATCACACTCTTCACAGACTGAGGTTGCTTCATGTGTCCATTCACAGTATCAGTTGGGCAAGATGTACCAAGAGCTACCTAGATGACCACTAGAGTTACACACATTCTTCCTCTCCCCCCTTGTATAAAAGAAGTCCTACCTTCTTCTGCTCAATAGGATCAATTACCACTGCAGAGGTGATTACTCCCCTTCCTGCCTGCTAGAACTTGGGCACAAGGAGTCCAAAGTCCCCTGGGTGACCCATGCTGTATCCCAGCCAATAGTGACCTCTTTTGGAATTAGGACCACTAACTATGCAGATCCTAAAGGTATGGGCACTGCAAGCAAAATGCCCCCAAGTGAGTCATTGGGATTGATGGTAAGTGGGGTCACTTCCGCTTCTACTCTTTGGTTCCCAGAGCTATGTATTATTCCTAATAGAGGGGTGGAACCACACAAAGATATCACTGATTTAACGCATATGTTGTATCCCACAGGATGGTACCCCATCCTTGCAGAGTGTGCCCTCTGAGCTGGTGCTTTAGCTCTGATTTCAGTAGGCTACTCTTGTAATTTAGGGACAGCTGTTTCTTAATGGTAAGGTATGTGATATGGCCAGTAAATCCTATGGTACTGGGTCCACTCACAGAACCCTTTGACTGTGAGTGGCCCCTGGGCAGATGTTACACTGTGTGGGATTCCATGCCTGTGGATCAGGCATTCCACATGCCCCAGTTAGTGATGCTGGCAGATGGTCTGTGGGCAGGAGAACAAACCCATACCTGAATAGATGTATATTCCTTTGAGACTGAACTGCTCATTCTTCCAGGATGGAAGGGGCCACACATAGACAACTTTCCACAAGGTTACCATTTTGCCTCCTCAAGGATTTGTGTTGTATTGAGTTGGACATTCAAAGGAGGCAGTAGCTAATTTGACAAGTAAAAGTTGATGTTGTTGGGCTGATGGGCTATCCTCCATCTCTACCGTGTTGGGCATTTCATTTACGTGCCCATTGTGCTAGTTATGGGGTTGCAGATGATGGAGATTACTGTCACTGGCTGAGTCATTTTATCATTTGTTTGTTCAGTGTCTGTTCCATAGTGGATGCTTTTCTATGGGTGTTAACCTGTATACAAAAATTTTCACGCTTCATATCCACTTCCATATTTCAGCTACTTGCCTCTATCCTAAACCTCCTTGCCTCCAATCATCCAGTCCTTTTCCTTCAAAGTCTCTGACAAGCCATCCAGGCCACTAGCCACTGCCCAGGAATCTATAGATATCCTCATCTTGGGTAATTTCTTCAACATAAAGTGGATGACCAGGTGCTCTGCTCACAGCTCTTTTCAATGACAATGTTTTCTCTCTCCACTGTCTTTTAGGGATGTTCCAGAATATGATTCTAATTCACCCACACGTAGAAATGACACATTCACCTTCTTTAGCTGGTCCTAGAGGCCCTTTCCAAGGCTATAAGTGTGAACTGAGTTAGAGATGCAGCAAAAATGGTGGTCTATGTGGACATGTGGGCTTCCTCTATGATGGACACTTGCTGGGTCTCTTCAACTTCATGACTTGATTGGTCTAACAGAACCCCAGCTCATAAACAGCAGTTTCAGATGCATGGTCACTCAGTGCCCTATGGTCAAGTAATACATCTTTTCTAGGGCTTAGTAATATACCAGGAGCTGTTTCTACAAAGGCTTCTAATCCTCTACTATAGATGGCATGGCCTTGCTCCAAAGCCAAGGACCTGCATTGTGATTCTTCCACTGGGTCTTGCTATAAAAACCAGATCGCCTTATTTCCCAACACTTTACACCTCCAACACAATAGGATCTGCTGTGTCTTCTGTTGAGCCCTTTCTTGCTCTAGGCCCCATTCAAATCTGGCAACCTCTGTGCCCCCAGCATATCGGGCAATGTAGTATTCCTTGGTGTGCAAAGTTTTTCCTCCAGAAACCAAAGAGATGTCCCAGGCTCTGTGCTCCCTTTTTTTCTGTGGAAAGGGATTTAAGATGCAGCAATTTGTCTTTTGTTTTAGAGTGGATGTCCTGGCATGCCCCTCACTACTGTATCCTAAAATTTTACTGAAGTAGCAAGTCCCTGACTCTTCATAAGTTTATCTCCTACTCTCTGGAGCACATGTGTCATACTAAAGCCTCTAGTGTGCTGGTTTCCTCTTGCTCTTCCTTCTCAGTCAGCATGATGTCAATGGAGGGAGATGTTCTGTACGCTACCTGGGTGGTTCAGGTCACTTCCAACTATATTATGACAGGAATATGAAAATTAATACAGCCTTGAGGCAAACCTATAAGTTAATTTTGTTTTTCAGTTCCATGTGAATGAAACAGTTTCTGCCTCTTTTCTGATAAGAATAAAAAAGGACACATTTGCCAAATCAATGGCCAGATACCATATACCTTTATCCCTTTTAATCTGCTCTAGGAGATCTGGACATGGTTCTAGAATATGTTAATGGGAAAGAATAACATGGGATGGTATTAGTAGGAAATGAGGTAATGGGCTATCCAAAAGAAAGTTCACAAAGGGAAATTAAAACAACAACAACAAAGTTATAATGAAATCAGTTCAACACAATATCAACAGCAAAGATGAATGATATCTCCCTACTTATGAGACAAGGAACCTTATAAATACTCCGAAGTTCCTAGTTTAAAAAAAAAAGGGTGGGGTATGAGAGAGATTTTCATTTAGGAGGAAAGAAAATGATTCTTATTTTCTGAATATTGAGAATGAAATGAGTGGAGGCCCCCGGTAGAGCTGTTCTGTAGGTAGAAATAACAAGGACTGGAGTGTGTGTGATTCATCGGGGTTGGAGAGGCCCAGCTGAGAACCACCAGCGTGATGGAAAGAGCTAATGATTTCAGAATTGTTGAGCGCTTTGACGGCGTCAGCATATAGAGAGAAGACGACGAAGCATCCTAAGGTGCATCTCAGGGTGGGGAGGTGGTGGAAAAAGAATATGTAATGAAAGCAAAACGGAAAATGAGCTTTCAAAGAGTCATCTGAGCTGAGGTAGGAGGCAAATTCAGAAAGGTAATGGACAGTGTCCCCAGGAGGGACATTCAAGGAGGTAATTCTGATAGCAGCACGGAGAAGCGTAAATGTGATTAGAGAAGCAAAGAGGAAAATGGGAAGCTACGTTGTAGAGGGAGACTGTGGAGCTGAGACTCTTCCTACTGACGTTACCAGCCCTGCACCGAGCACTCTCCAGGAGACGGGCACCGTTCTGAGTTCCTCTTCCTCCTGAGGACGTTGGGGCTCCAAGAGCCATTGTATATATCAAACAATCACAGTCTTTTAAAAATCCAGGCTCACATTACATTTGGCAATATAACTCTCATCAACTTTCTTGGTTTTTACAATTCACTTGATTTCATTAAGCTCCCAGGCTCCCCGACACACCCAACAACCAGTGTGACACTTGCCTCCCGCTTTAGACAATGATATACAGAACTTTTCAGGATACTGTGGGACCACGCTCTTGGCCTCGTCTTCCTAAACCATTTTTGTGTGTGTGTGTGTGAGGAAACCCAGCCCTGAGCTAACATCTGTTGCCAATCCTCCTCTTTTTGCTGAGGAAGACTGGCCCTGGGCTAACATCCGTGCCCATCTTCCTCTACTTTATATGGGATGCCGCTATGGCATGGCTGACAAGCAGTGCATCAGCGGGCGCCCGGGATCCGAACCTGCGAACCCCGGGCTGCCAAGCGCAAACTAAACTGCTGCGCCACTGGGTCAGCCCCTACTAAGCCATTTTTACAAACTGAAAATATTTGAGAGTACACTGTGCTGCTATCAAAATGTGTGATGGCTGTACTTGGACTTTCTCATGGCCCCAAGCTAAATCTTAATGTCCACATCTGATTTTGTCTGATCCTTTAGGCTGTCTTCATTTGTTAAATAAGCAAAATATATAACAAAATATATAACATATTGTATTGTGATAAGTGCCATAAAAATATAAAGTATGAGAATGGAATAGAAATAGTCAAGAAATTGCACTTTTACACATCGTCCCCGAAAGAGCCCGGACAGTTTGGCACTTGAGTAAGTAACTGAGGGGCAGGGAAGCAGCCACATGAGTATCTGAGGTCATGTTTTCAGGCAGAGGAGGCAGCAGGGCACAGCCCCAAATAGTATTGTGAGTGTATGAGAGAAACACCAAGAATGCCAACGTACCTGGAGCAGAGTGAGCCGGTAGAGGGCAATTTTAATAACTTAATGAGTCCTAAGCTGTGTTAGAGAGGACCAAATATTAAATCCTTTTATTGATTAATGAAGCAACATTTATCAAATGTAAGTTTCAAGACCTGCAAGAGACTGTCTCTAAGTTTTTATTTTGTTTCATAAATCTTTGGGTCTATTCCCATGTCAGGATTCTAAAGTCATGTCTCTAGCTTTATTATTCTTACAACTTTGTTTTTGTTGGTTTGTTTGTTTTTAAATATATGGAAGAGCCAATCACTTCTCTTTGAATTTCTTAATCAAGGATATCTCTTTATGGATTTTTTTCTTCTATGTAAATTTTACAATATATTTTTCAAGTTCCTTATAATTCCTTCAGGAAAACTAAGATTGCAATGAATTTAAATGTTCTGGGAAATTTGACATTGTATAATATGTGATCTATCCAAAAGAAGATGATGTTTCTATTTCTTTAATTTTTGGTTTTTGTCAGTTTGATGTCTTCCCTCAGAGATCCTGGCATTCTTTGTTAGATGCTACACTATATTTCCTGTTTGATTATTGCTGGTATGGATAATTAACCTGCCAGCTGCATTTGGACATGAACTTCTCCATCCTCTCCTCTTCCAAACCTCCAAGTCCAGTGAATTAGGGCCCGGGAAGGTTTCTTCCTCTGAGTTCTCTTTATCATTATCATTAGGCCACTAATACCCAACTAAGTTGGGAAGAAGTGGGTGAGGCCGACATCAAGTTGTGGTGTTTAGGGCTCATCACATCTCTTTATATCAAGTGGAAATTTTCATTTATCCCTTCTTTAATATATGCTGGCAACATGAGCTTACAGGTCAAAATACCAATCACATGAAGATAGAACTTCAAAAGAGAGAATATCGTCTGAGCTACATAGAACATAAGATTTATTGTGATAATCCAAAATTATAATTAATAAAGTGATTTTATTCAAGGAGATGAGAACTGTAATAATATGAAGCAGGTACAAACAGTCCTAAAAAACAAGTGAATTTTTTTGTATAAAATGCAATTATATAAATAAGAAAAGATAAGTAATACTGTGGGCAACTTTGGCCCACACATGCTAAGGATCCTTTGAGAAATCAAGTGGAGCATCCTCAGAAATGTCCCACCACAGGGTGGGGAGGCTGGGCTATTTATCCACTCGTTCCCATCCCTACTGGTTGAGAGATGTCCCTGCAGAGATTAGTCCCTGCAGCCTGTTCAGTGCCTGTGGGTGGCTGAGCAAGCTCCTGTGTTCTGGAAAAAGATCTCATGTGCACACACACACATGCACTCACATACTTTCTTTGTATTAAAGTATGTCTAGCTGTTATATTTCCTTGCCTAAATATTTTGTCTGCTCTCTATAGAATATTGCCTCACCTTTATAGATTTGTATTGTCTAGATGTTATATTCCATTTCAATTCTTCAAAGAAGCTTTCAAAGAAGCTTAGGAGGTTGGGGCAGCTCACCTGGACCCCAAAACAACAGCAGTGGCAGTGGCAGCAGCAGGGGCATTGGGATTTTGTTCACAGAGCCGAAACTGGCAGATGTGGGTGGAGAATTCCTGTTTGACAGCACATCTGAGAACTTTCTTCCCTGCCTCTTCTCTGTCTTCAGTGAGGCTGGAGAACTGGGCCAATGGCCTTCATCAGGCTCTTCCTTTGTTGAACCTTCTGGCAACAGGGAGCCCACTGAGGGGCCAAAAAGTACCTGGATCACTCCTCCAAAGAGGCAGGATCCTCCAGCAGGGCTGCATGATAGGGATGGCATGGCCTTTCATGAATGAGCTCACATAAGATGCTTTCACTTTCTAGTTCAAGGAGTCTTCTGAGTGGTTGGAATGGAGGGTTCCCTTCAGAGACCCAAGACTGCACGGAAAGGAAGTTAAGACTCCATTGTCTTCAGGGTACATGTTGATTGTAACTCCCACTGCTACTGTGGGGCCCCTTCTATGATCATCCTGCCCTCCAGTCACTACTTGATCTTCCTTCAACCTTCACCATCCCTTCCTAGTCTCTCCTAGGGTCATAAGCTTGTCTCCTTTGGGCCAAGATCTAGGGAGTGTCCAGATGGCACCGGCCTCATAGAGGAGACTGCCTGCCCAGGTGGCAATCAGAGAGTCAATTTGCACCCTGGACAACAGATCTTTACTCTCCTGAGTGGCTGAACATTTTGGACTTGCGAGGACACAGCACTAGCTTCATTTGCGGGTCCTGCACAGGCCCGGAGGGCAGAACTCCAGACAGGAGCACTGAGCCTGCTGCTTCTTAGCAGCGATGTAAAACCGAGGTCCTGGTCAAGACCCACGACTGCAGTAGAACAGCCTGCGAACAGGGTCTGCAGGGGCGCAGGGTCAGCGGGGTGATAGCCGGACGGGGAAACACTGGTGGGCGGTGGGCTGGTAAAGCGTAGGGGCAGGAGAAGGGGCGTGAAGCTTGCTGAGGAAGTTGCTGGAAGAGCAGTTTGCACGCTGTGGGATCCTCGGAGCGGACGGGGAAACTGAGAGAGGTCTCCCGGCTGCCAGCTCTCCGCGCGAGGCACGCACTGTCCAGCGGACGTGGTCAGACACCGTTGGAACCGGCGACAGAGAAAGGGCGCTCGAGCGGAGATGGCGACAAAGGGCAAAGGGCGAGGTCCAACGGCTCAACCCCAGCTGGCCTCTCTAGGGCTTCGGGCCTTTCCTCTCCTGGTTACAGGCGTTTGGCACCAAATGGGCCCCGCCAGGGGTGGAGACTGCCCAGGCCTGCGGGGGAGCTTCAGCAACCAGGCTTGGGAGCCCGCCAGCCCTTCCCCGTTGGGTCCCTGGAGGCAGAACCTGCTCAAAGCCGGGGGCTGGAGCAACCCTGACCCTCCCACGGTGGGGATGTGGCTTGCAGGGAGGGCCAGGGTGGTGCTATCCTCGGTGACCAACTCGGCCCAGGCAGCCTCGGAGGCTGCAGGGGTCCATGTGCTAAGGTGGGGAGGAGAGACCAGAGCAGCAGGGGCACAAGAACCCCCCAACTTCTTCCTTTCAGGCAGCAACCATAAAGGACCCAACTTTTCCTCCCTCCATCCCCCATACAGGTAGCTCAGAGCTCCCGACCCTGCCACCTCCCAGAACTTCTCCAGTGCTTCTCCACATCCTGGAGCCAGGACAGGGTATGAGCCAACAGAATCACCACCTGGGCAGTGAAGGTTCCTGTGGTGGGCACCTGATGCTCTGACCTGCCTGGAGGCTGCTTTCCACGTGTCTTCCCAGCAGGCGGGTTCTCTTCTCTTTTGTAAAATTGGTAAAACAGCATTTAAGCCTTAGAATGTATGGCCTTTTTCAGGTCATACAGGTGGTAGTGGTCGAGCCAGGATTTGAACCCAGTCCGTTTAATTCCAGAGCTCCCGAATTTGACCTCCTTGGACTGTGGCGCCTCCTCACCACAATAAACGTATGGCCGTCTTTAGGGTACTTAGCACCATGGCACACCTATAATGAGCACGTGTGCTGTCTATTAGGAGGTCTGGATTGGTTCAACTTATAAGTAGACCATTGGCCACACTGGGATCCTCAGAAGATGATGGGCAGAGACCGCCAATTGTCAGCGTATCCCCGTAGGGCATTTGTTTTCTAATAGATCCTTGCAGCAACCACGCAGCTGTCTGTGCAAGGACAGGAGATACACATCAGATGGGCATAGGATCCACCTGGCTTAAAAGGCTTGTGCCCCAAGAGCACCAATATCTCTTGTAATAATTCCATAGACCAGTTATCAGGATCCTGGCCCAAACTGACAATTTACCAATGTTAACTTCTCCAGTTAACCGCACGGGATATATCTTTCTGTTAGGTCTTTTTAAATTTTCTCTCAGCAATGTTTTGTAGCAAGAGTCAGCAAATTATGGCCTATGGGCCAAATTCAGCTCATAGCCTGTTTTTGTAAAGCAAGTGAACTAAGAATTGTGTTAACATTTTTAAAGGGCTGTAAAGAATTTTAGAAGAAAACAAAGAAGCGACTATATGTGAGCCACAAAACTTATATTATTTGCTATCTGGCTCTTTAGGAGAAAGTTTGCAACTACTGTTTTGTAGTTTTCTGTGTACAGTCTTGCTCAGCTTTTGTTAATTTATTCCGAAGTATTTTATGGGATTTGTAAATGTTATTTTAAATGGTGTCTTTTAAATAGTTCATTGACAGTACACAGAAAATACATTTATCTATCTATACCCATCTTTCTACTTACACAACACTCATACACACACATATATACACATGTGTGTATATATATATTAAATATATATAGAGAGAAACCTTGAATACTGGGGCCTTGCTAAATTCACTTTTACTTCTGGTAGTTTCTTTGCAGATTCCTTTGGGTTTGCTACATACACATAATATTTTCCATGAATCATACATCTCTGAATAAAGTCAGTTTTACTTCTATTTTAATCTGCATGCCTTTTATTTCTCTTTCTTATATTCTACATTTGCAGAGACCAACAATTGTCAGCATAGCAACAGTGGGCATTTTTCTTCTAGTTGAGTCTTGCAGCTGACTACACAGCTGTCTGTAAGTGATCTTCTCCCAGGGGCAAGGACAAGAGATGCATTTCAGGTGGGTGCAGCATCCGCCCTGGCTGGAACGCCAAGGACACCAACATCTCTTGGAATAATTCCATACACTAGCTTTCAGGGTCCTGGCTGAAAATGACAATTTATCGATATTAACTTTCCAGCCCACTCGCATGATACATGTAGTAGGATACAGAAAAATAATTTTTTTTTACATTGACTTTGTGTACTGGCAACTTGGTAAATTCACTTTTTACCTCTTCCAGTTTCTTTATTGGATATTATTTCCTACATATATAATCATGTTTTCTATGTATAAAGGCACTTTATTTCTTCATTTTTATTCTGTATGACTTTTATTTCTTTTTCTTGCCTTTTACACTTATTACACTTTTACACTTATTATGACTTCTAGTAAAATGCTGAATATAAGTGGAGAAAATGGATAACCTTTTCCAGTTCTTATCTGAGGGGAAAAGAATTCAGTATGATATTAACTGAAGGTATTTTGTAGATGTGCTTCATCATATGAAGGCTGTTTTCTTCAATTCCTTCTTAGCTGAGATTTTTTTTGAAAGGGGTGTTAAATTTTGTCATTTGCTTTGTCCAAAACTGTTGATATAATCATGTGACTTTTTTGTTTATTCTCTTAACATAATGAATCACATTGATCTATTTTTGAGTATTAAACCAACCTTGCCTTTCTGGGACAAACCCCACTTGTTCACACTACATCATCCTTTTATATTTGGTTGAATTTAATTTCCTAAAATGTGAAAGAATTTTTATGTCTATATTCATGAGAGTTATTAATCCATTGTATTATTTTCTTCTTAAGTTTTGTTATTAGGGTAATGCTGGCCACATAGGACAAGTTAGGAAAAATTGCCTTCTTCTCTATTTTCTGAAAGAGTGTGTGCAACACTGGTAAAATTTCTTCCTTATATGTTTGATAGAATTCACCAGTAAAATCATTTGGACCTGCAATCCTTTTCTTGGAAAGGTTTTTTAGTCCCTTCTTATCCTTTCAATACCTTTCAGATCTGCATTAATGCCCCAGTTTTATTCATGATATTTGTAATTATTTTTCATTTTTATACAGCTTTATTGAGATATAGTTCACTTACCCATACAATTTACTGATTTAAAGTGTACAGTTCAATACTTTGTAGTATATCCACAGATATGTGCAACTCTAATGGAAAAACACACTCCTGTGTGTCTCCTTTATTCTCACACTGCTCTACTACATACTTCACTTCTGACACCGGATGTGTGGGCTTTCCACACGTCAAGCAATTCTCCACTTCTCAGCAGACACTGACCGGGTGTCCTACAACTTTAGCTCAATTCTGACACTATCTACCTAGAGATAGTGTCAGATCCCCCAGGTAAAGGACTCAGTCCCACAAGACTGCCCCCACTTCAGATGCCAATTGCAAGTTCAGGTTGTTACCGGTCGTGCTTCTGACCGACGGGCTGTAAAGTGGAGGTTCCTATGACTTCCTCCTCGGGTTTGGTTAATTTACTAAAGCATCTCACAGAACTCAGGAAACCAGTCTACTTACTAGATTACTGGTTTATAACAAAGGATATTAAAGAATATGAATGAACAGCCAGATGAAAAGAATAATAGGGTGAGGTCTAGAAGGGTCTTGAACACAGGAGCTTCTGTTCCTGTGGAGTTTGGGGTGCGCCATCCTCTCAGCACATGGATGCGTTCTGGTTCACCAACATGGAAGCTCTCTGAACTCTGTCCTTTTGGGTTTTTATGGAGGCTTCATTACATAGGCATGGCTGATGAATCATTGGCCATTGATGGTTGAACTGTTTTCTCTAGTGACCTCTCACCTCACTGGAAGTGGGTGGGGGAACTGAAAGTTCCAATCCTCTAATCACATAGTTGGTCCCCCCGGCAACCAATCCCCATCCTTAGGTCCATCATTGGCTGCAACATCCTTATGTGGCACACACACATATACAGCCATGCGCTGCATAATGACAGACCACATATATGACAGTGGTCTCATAAGATTAGTACCATACAGCCTAGGTGTGTATTAAGCTCTCCCATCTAGGTTTGTGTAAGTACACTCTGTGATGTTTGCACAATGACAAAATCGCCTAACAATGCATTTCTCAGAATGTATCCCCGTCTTTAAGAGACGCATGCGTGTATTTCTTATTATGAATCACAATATCACGGCAACCATCACCAGAGCCAATTTTAGAATTCTTCATCACTTCAAAAAGAAACCCCCTGTTCAGTTATAACTCTCTATCTCTCAACCCCTTCAAGCCCCAGGCAACCACTAATCTACTTTCTGTCTCTATAGATTCCATGTTCTGGACATTTCATATGAATGAAATTATATAATATGTGGTGTTTTGTGACTTTTTTCACTTAGCATAATGTTTTCAACGTCCACTCATGTTGTAGCATGTATCAGTACTTCATTCCTTTTTATGACCACGTAATGCCCCATTGAATGGATACACTCCATTTGTTTATCCATTTGTCAGTTGATGGACATTTGGATTGTTTCTACCTTTTACCCATTATGAATAATGCATTGAACATTCAAGTACAAGTCTCTATAAGGACATCTGTTTTCAATTCTCTTGTGTACATGCCTTAGAGTAAAATTGTTGGGTCATAGATAACCCTATGTTTAATAGTTTGAGGAACTGATAAAGTGTTTTTCAAAGTGGCCCCACCATTTTACATTCCCACTAACAGTGTTTGAGTGCTCTAATATCTCCATATTCTCACCAATACTTGTTGTCATCTTACTTTTTGATTCTACCCATCCCAGTTTGTGTGAAATAGTATATCATCATGGGTTTTTGTTTTAGTATTTTAATTAATTTTTTAATTGAGGTAACATTGGTTTATAACGTTAGATAAATTTCAGGTGTATATCATTATATTTCGACTTCTGTGTAAGCTACATCATGTTCACCACCAAAAGTCTAGTTGCCATCTGTCACCTAACAAATGTGCCCTTTTACCCCTTTTGCCCTCCCTCCCCCATTCCCCTTTGGTAACCACCAATTTATTCTCTGTGTCTATGTGTTTCTTTGTTGTTGTTATTTATCTTCCATATATGAGTGAAATCATACAGTATTTAGCTTTCTCCATCTGACGTATTTTGCTTAGCATAATACCCTCAAGGTCCATCTATATTGTGGCAAATGGCAAGATTTCACCTTTTTTATGGCTGAATAGTATTCCATTGTGTATAGACAGATAGATATGCCATGTCTTCTTTATCCATTCATCTGTTAATGGGCACTTAGGTTGTTTCCAAGCCTTGGCTATTGTGAATAATGCTGCAATGAACAAAGGGGTGCATATGTCTTTTCAAATTAGTGTTTATGTGTTCTTTGGATAAATACCCAGAAGTGGAATAGCTGGATCATATGGTAATACTGCTTTTAATTTTTGAAGAATCTCCATACTGTTTCCATAGTGGCTCTACCAGTTTGCATTCCCACCAGCAGTGTATGAGGGTTCCCTTTTCTCCACAGTCTCTCCAATATTTGTTACTGCTTGTCTTTTTAGTAATAGCTGTTCTGACGGGTGTGAGGTGATATCTCATTGTGGTTTCGATTTGCATTTCCCTAATAATTAGTGATGTTGAACATTTTTTCATGTGCCTGTTGGCCATCTGTATATCTTCTTGGAAAAATATCTCTTCAGATCCTCTGCCCATTTTTTAACTGGGTTTTTTTTTTTTTTTTTTTTTTTTTTGCTGTTGAGTTGTATGAGTTCTTTATATATTTTGGATATTAAACCCTTATCATATGTATGATTTGCAAATATCTTCTCCCAGTTGGTAGGTTGTCTTTTTGTTTTGTTGATGGTTTCCTTTACTGTCCAGAAGCTTTTTAGTTTGATGTAGTCCCGTTTGTTTATTATTTCTTTTGTTTCCCTTGCCTGAGGAGACATGATATTCAAAAAGATACTGTTAAGACTGATGTCAAAGAGCAGTTTAGATGCTGTCCCTGCTGCTGGACAGACTGGTGCTACTGCTAGGGGAGAGGGAGGAGGCTGGGTCACCAGCACCACTGTGTTTCCTGAAGCCTCAGGTCATGGGTGCCACTGGCCACTGCTGGGAATGGGCAGGGGCAAAGCTGCAAGTGTTGTTGCTGCTCCTGCAGCCTCTGGTCACCAGCATGTGCCAGTGTGTTTTTTGAAATCTCAGGTCAGCGCACCACCACCACCAGCGGGGGTATCACATTTTGGATCACCCCCACTGAGGGAGGGGGTGATGCTCCCCTGGTTCCACTGCCTCCCAAAGTCCAGTCCACCCACTTGAGATGTACAGACATGTGGATCTCTCAGGTGCTCTGGTGTGCTGTGCAGGAAGTTCTTTGTTGGTCAGTGGATGTTCTACTGGTTGTAACTTAGAAGGGAGAGACGAAGGGAATGACTCATTCCACCATGATGCTGACATCACCCAGCCAAGTTTTACTTTTTATTTATTATTTTTTTTGGTGAGGAAGATCAGCCCTGAGCTAACATCTGTGTCCATATTCCTCTATTTTGTATATGGGATGCCGCCACAGCATGGTTTGATGAGCAGGGTGTAGGTCTGTGCCCGGGATCCAAACCTGTGAACCCCAGGCTGCTGAAGTAGAGCACATGAACTCAACCACTACATCACTGGGCCAGCCCCAAGTTTTTTTTTAAATGACCAGGATATAGTTTGTCCTGGAGAATGTTCCATGTGTACGTGAAAAGAATGTGTATTTTGGTTTTGGCTGGATAGATTGTTCTATAGATTTCTATTAGGTCTAGTTGGTTTATAGTGTTGTTCTAATTTTCCATTTCCTTGTTGATCTGTCTAGTTGTTCTATCCATTATTTAAACTTAAGTGTTGAAGTCTCCAACTAATATTGTTGAATTGTCTGCTTCTCTCTTTATTTCTGTCCATTTTTGTTTTATGTTTTTCAGTACTCTATTTGGTGCATATATATATATATATATATATATATACACTTTATAATAAAATGGATTTATTTTAAGCCACTAAATTTTGGAGTGGTTGTTACACAGCAATAGATAAATAAAACAGCATTCAGCATCAAACGTTTGTTGAGTGCCTACTGTGCAGCTCTCTGGCTTCAGGGCCTGCTAGGAGCATTTAACTATCTCTCCCTGCAGTCTGAGCCATACCTGGGCAGGAGCATGCAGCACCAGGTGCTGTCTCTCCAGAGATGGCATCAACAGCAAGGATGATGCTCTCATAGCTGTAAGGAGGCAAGAAGGGCTGGGTCCCAAGCAGGACATTCTCAGAGGCACTGCACTTCAGGCCTTCCTCCATGTGATATGCAGGTAGTGTCAGGGGCCCTTCAGCACATGGGCAGCATAAGTGGGAATGGAAACCACCTTTGTGGTCCTGCTACTCTCCTCCAAGGGCTCCACAGTGAGGTGGTATAGGTCTCTGGAGAGGTGATAAGGGTCCCATCAGGGTGGCACCCAGGTGCAGGCCAAAGAGCAGCAGCAGGCTGCCTGTGCTGCAGGAGAAGAGGCTGACTGACCTGAGCAGGGCACTGGGGGTCTCAGGCATGGGGTGCCCAGTGGATGGGCTGGCTGGCCGGGCTGGGCACCTGCATCCCCTTTACCCCATGAAACAAAGCGGAGTGTCTCAGCCACAAGAACCCCCATGCCACTGACTGTCACAGTGCATACATTTTTAAAGCTTCTATTATCTTCCTGATGGATTGACCTTTTCATCATTATAAAGTGTCCCTCTTTATTTCTAGTAACATTTTTTGTCTTAATGTCAATTTTTTCTGATACTGGTATAGCCACACCATCTTTCTTGTGGTTGCTGTGTGAATTCTTCCATCCTCTTATCTCCAATATATTTGTATTTTGAATCTATCTTTGTCTCCTAGAGACAATATGGTAGGTTTATGGGTTTTTTTAGTCTGTTTAGTCTGACAAGTTCTGTCTTTTGATTGCATTGTTTAATTGATTTATACTTAATGTTGTTATTGGTATAGTTGGATTTATGTCCGCCATTTTACATTTTCTTATGTCTCCTGTCTTTGTTCTCTATTCTGCTTATATTGCTTCCTTTTTCATTAAATGAATATTTTCTAATGGAGCATTTAAATTTATTTAGTGACTTCACTATATTTTTTTCAGGTTTTTTTAGTGGTTCCTGTAGGGTTTACTGTGTATATATTTGCTTATTAAAACCAGCTTCAGATTTATACTTACTTAATTCCAGTGATATTTTAAAATGTTATTCATACACAGCTTTATTCTCCTTCCCCCATTTCTGTGGTGTTATTATTATACATATTAGATCTAGTAATATTACAAACACAACAATACATTGCCATAATTATTAACTTAACATCTGTAGTAATTTCCTTAGCCCAATAGAAGTTTGCTCCCACCTATCTCTTATGTGCTGTTTTTAGCAAATATATATTGCATTATTACATGTCATAGACCCAACAATACATTATACACATTATTTTGTAAAATTGCTTTTTAAATCAGCTAAGAACAGAAAGTAGAAAAAATGCATTTAACTTATCTTTTATAATTATATAATTATCCTTACTGGAGTTCTTTGTTTTTTCATGGGGATTCAAATACTGTCTGGGGTTCCTTGCTTTCATCCTTTAGTATTAGTAAGGCAAGTCTGCTAGCAAAAAATTGTCCCAGAATTTGTTTATCTGGGAAAGTCTTTGTTTTGCCTTTATTTTGTGTCCTTCCCCCCCCCTTTTTTTATTGTGGTATAATACACATAACGTAAAATTTACCACTCTAACCATTTTTAAGTGTAGAGTTCACTGATATTAAATACACTAATAATATGCAACCATCAAAATGATGTATCTCCATAACTCTTTTAATCTTGTAAAATTGAAACTCTATACCCATAAAACAATAACTCTCTATTACTCCCTCTCCTCAGCCCCTAGCAACCACCATTCTACTTTCTATCTCTATGAATTTGACTAATCTAAATATCTTATATGAGTGGAATCATACGATATTTGTCTGTGACCAGCTTATTTTACTTAGTATAATGTCCTCAAGGTTCATCTATGTAGTAGCATGTTGGAGAATTTCCTTCCTTTCTAAGGCTGAAAAATATTCCATTGTATGAATATATCATGTTTTGCTTATCCATTCATCCAACAATGGACACTTCGGTTGCTTCCACATTTTGGCTATTGTGAATAATGCTGCTATGAACATGGGTGTACGAATATCTCTTCAACTCCCTGCTTTCAATTCTTTTGGGTATATACCCCAAAGTGGAATTTCTGGATCATATGGTAATTCTATTTTTAATTTTTTGAGGAACCACTACACTATTTTCCACAGTGGCTGCACCATTTTACATTCCCACTAACAGTGCACAAGGGTTCAAATTTCTCTATATCCTCACCAACAATTATTTTCTGTTCTTTTGATAGTAGCCATCCTAATGGGTATGACGTGGTATCTCATTGTTGTTTAGATTTGCATTTCCCTAATGATCAGTGATGTTTTTATGTGCTTATTGGCCACTGAATATCTTTGTTGGAGAAATGTCTGTTTAAGCCCTTTGCCTATTTTTGAATTTGGTTGTTGAGTTTTAAGAGTTCTCGATATATTCTGGATATTAATGCCTTATCAGATATTTGATTTGCAAATATTTTCTCTCATTTTGTGGGTTGCCTTTTTACTCTGATATTGTCTTCTGATGCACAAAATTTTAAATTTTTGTAAAGTTCAATTAATCTATTTTTCTTTTATTACCTGTGCTTTATTCTGTGTCATATCCAAGAAATCATTGCCAAATCCAGTGTCATGAAGCTTTTGCCCTATGCTTTCACCTAAGAGTTTTATAGTTTTAGTTTTTACATTTAGATCTTTGATCCACTTTGAGTAAATTTTGTTTGTGGTGTTAAGTAAGAGTCCAACTTTATTCTTTTGCATGTGGATATTCAGTTTTCCCAGCATCATTTGTTGAAAAGACTATCCTTTCACCATTGAATGATCTTGGTATCCTTGACAAAAATCATTTGACTACATATGCAAGAGTTTCTGGGCTATCTATTGTATTCCATTGTTCTATATGTCTGTCTGTATGACAATACCACACTGTTTTGATTATTGTAACTTTGTAGTAAGTTTTGAATTCAGGAAGTGTGAGTCTTCCAGCTTTGGTTTTTTTCAAGATTGTTTTGGCTATTCAGGGTCGCTTAAGATTCTAAATGAGTTAAATAAATTTTAGAATAGGTTTTTCTATTTCTGCAAAAAATGTCATTGGGATTTTGATAGGGATTGTATTGAATCTGTAGATCTCTGTGTAGTATTGACATCTTAACAATATTAAGTCCTCCAATCCATGAACATGGGATGTGTTTCCATTTATTTATGTCTTCTTTAGTTTATTTCAGCAGTGTTTTGAAGTTTTAATTTTACAAGTCTTTCACCTCTATAGTTAATTCCTAAGTGTTTTCTTTTTGATGCTATTGTAAATTGAATTGTTTTTATAATTTCCTTTTAGACTGTTTATTGCTAGTGTACAGAAATGCAACTGATTTTTGTGTGTTGACTTTGTATCCTGCTACTTTGTTGAATTCATTATTAGCTCTAACAGTTTTATTTGTTTGTGTAACCTTTAGGGTTTTCTATATATAAGATCATATAATCTGAAAATACAGATAATTTTACTTCTTCCTTTCCAATCTGGATGCATTTTATCTCTTTTTCTTGCATAATTCCTCTGGATAGAACTTCCAGTACAATGTTAAATAGAAATGGCAAAAATGGGCATCCTTGCCTCATTCCTGATTGAAAAGCTTTGGATCTTTCACCATTGAGTATAATGTTAGCTGTGAGTTTTTCATATATGGCCTTTTATGTTGAGGTCGTTTTCTTCTATTCCTAGTTTGTTGAGTGTTTTTATCATGAAAAGGTACTGAATTTTGTCAAATCCTTTTTCTGTATTATTGAGATAATCATGTGGGTTTTTTTCTTCATTCTGCTAATGTGGTGTTTTACATTGATTTTCACATGTTGAACCAGTCTTGCATTCCAGAAATAAATCTCACTTGGTTATGGTGTATAACTCTTTTAATATGCTGCTGAAGTCAGTTTGCTAGTATTTTGTTGAGGATTTTTGTGTCAATGTTCATAAGGGATATTGTTCTGTAGTTTTCTTTTCTTGTAACATCTTTGTCTGGCTTTGGTATCAGGGTAATTCTGGTATCATAGAGTGAGTTAGACAGTGTCCCCTTCTAGTTAATGTTTTGGAAAAATTTGAGAAGAGTCGGTATTAATTCTTCTTTAAGTGTTTAATAGAATTCACCAGTGAAGCCATCATGTCCAGGGCTTTTCTTTATTGAGAGTTTTTTTTTTTTGAGAAAATTGGCCCTGCACTAACATCTGTTACCAATCTTCCTCTTTTTCCTTCTTTCTCCCCAAAGCCCCAGTACATAGTTGTGTATCATAGTTGTAGAGTTGTAGATCTTCTATATGGGACGCTGCCTCAGCATGGCTTGATGAATGGTGAATATGTCCACGCCCAGGATCCGAACAGGTGAATCTCAGGCCACTGAAGTGGAACATGCAAACTTAACTGCTATGCCACTGGGCCAGCCCCAAGAGATTTTTAATTATTGATTCAGTGTCCTCACTAGTTATAGCTCTATTTATATTTTTTTTCTTTGAGATTTAGCCTTGGTACTTTTTTTCCCTACAAATTTGTCCTTTTCACCTACATTATACAATTTGTTGATGTACAATTGTTTATAGTTCTCTCTTATAATCCTTTATTTCTGTAGACTCAATAGTAATATCCTCATTTTCATTTCTGATTTTAGTCGTCTGATATTCTTTTTCTTAGTCCATCTAGCTAAAGTTGTGTCAATTTTGTTGATCTTTCAAAAAACCAACTTTTGGTTTCATTGATTTTTTTTCTATATTTTATTTTGTTTATCTTTTCTCTAATCTTTATTTCTTCCCTTCTGCCATCTTTGGGTTTCGTTTGTTCTTCTTCTTTTTTTTAATATATTTCAGTATGAACTCAATATTTATTTTACATTTTGAGTCATAACCCAATACTATTGTTATTATGCTGCTGAAATTGTTCCAGCTTTGTTCATAGGGAGCTCTTTCAGGTTGGCTCCTGCGTCCCTTTGACATGCACCATTTTGGGGAGGTGCACTTCTATTCTGGCATTAAAAGATGTTCCAGGCTCATCTTGTATTGTTTCTGTCTCAGCTCTAGAATCAGCTATTTATCTAAGGGCCCCTGGTTCCTTTTACTGGAGGATGATATTTAGAGGCTAAGATCTAGGCACTGGTGCTCATTTCACTTTTGTTTAGTGGTTACCATAAAGTTTATACAAAAAATCTCTTGGATGAGATAGTCCATTTTCTGATGCCTTTTGTTTCCATAGACTAAGTTGATTTGATCCCTTTCCTCTTCCTCTTCTAATTTGTAGTTGTCACTACTTATTCCATCTTGTGTTGTGAGTGTGTGTTTACAGTGATGAGTTTAAATTCATTTTTGATGTTTTCCAACTGCAATTTTTCTAGCTTAGTCTCCTTGCTCAAAACTTTGTAACCCCTTACTCTTTTTTTTTTCAGGCCTAAGGGCCTTCTTGAGCATTTCTTGTAGTGGGGGTTTTGTGGTGATGAACTCCCTTAGCTTTTGTTTATCAGGGAGAGTTATTATTTCTCCATCATATTTGAAGGATATTTTCACTGGATAAAGTGTTCTTGGCTGAAGATTTTTGTCTTTCAAGATTTTGAATATATCATTCTAGTCTCTCCTAGCCTGTAGAGTTTCTGTTGAAAAATCAGCTGAGAGCCTAATGGGGTTTCCTTTTTGTTATTTTTTGTTGTTGTTGTTGTTGTTTAGCTGCCCTTAATATTTTTCTTTGTCATTGACTTTGGCGAGCTTTGATAAGATATGCCGTGGAGTTGGTCTTTTCCTGTTTATATATTTAGGTGATCTATTGACTTCATTCACTGTTATTTCCAACTCTTTCCCCAGGTTTGGGAAGTTCTCAGCTATTATTTCTTTGAACAAACTCTCTGCTCCTTTTTCCCTTTCTTCTCCTTCTGGAATACCTATTATACTTATGTTACTTTTTCTAATTGAGTCTGACATTTCTCGAAGAATTTCTTCATTTCTTTTTAGTCTTAGTTCTCTCTCCTCCTCTATCTGGAGTGTTTCTGCATGGCTATCCTTGATAATGCTAATTCTTTCCTCCATATTGTCAGTTCTGCTCTTTAAAGATTCCAGGTTTTCCTTTATCTCATCCATTGTGTTTTTCATCTCCAATATTTCTGATTGGTTTTTCTTTATGGTTTCAATCTCTTTTGTGAAGAAATTCCTGAATTTGTTGAATTGTCTCTCTGTGTTCTCTTGTAATTCATTGAGTTTGTTTATGATAGCTATTTTGAATTCTCTGTCATTTAGGTTATAGATTTCTGTGCCTTCAGGGTTGATTTCTGGGTGTTTGTCATTTTCCTCTTGGTTTGGAGACTTAAGATACTTTTGCATAGAGCTGGCTGATTTTCCTTTGCTATTTCCTATCTTAAGAATATCTGGTCCTGCAGTTTCCACTTGCCGCCACTGGGTGGAGGTCACAAGCTGTGTGTTCTGAGCCTGCTGCAGTCCCCAGAGGGATTGTGCTGAAGCACAGGGTGTATGGGGGAAGGGGCTTTCTCTTTCACCTGCCCAATCCAGGGGGGGCTTCCTTCCTCCATCGCTATCTGCTCTCCTGGGGCATGTGGATGTTGACCACACCCCTGCAATAGTTTGTCGTCGCTTCCTGGTGGTAATCTCTCAAAAGTCTGTGAGAGCACCTGGGGGGGTGATAGCTTTCCCACAGAGGGCTGACCCTCCCCCCCATCTGTGAGCTGCCCTGTCTGTCTTTGCCAATGGAATGGGGAGGGGGAGTAAAACTCCTTACCTCTCCTCAAGCCCTTTGGGGCTTCCTACACCTCCGCTGTCAGATGTACCATGGCATGGGTCACTTAGAAGTCCTTTGTAGTGTTTGATTGACCTCTGTTGGTATGCAAGTGATGTTTTTGTTGTGTCTTAGGGGGCAGAGATTCAAAGAGGGAATCTCACTCCACCATGATGCTCTAGTCTAGTTTGCGCTTCTCTTTATAGTTCCTTAAGTTGTAAAGTTAGATTGGTGATTTGAGGTCTTTCTTTTTTTTAATGTAAGCATTTATAGCTATATATTTCCACTTTAGCACTGCTTTTGCTGGGTCCCATAAGTTTTGGTATGGTGTATTTTTGTTTCTATTCATCTCTAAGTATTTTCTAATTTCCCTTGTGATTTCTTTGATCCATTGGTTTTAAGACTGTTGTTTAATTTTTAAAATTTTGTGAATTTTCCAGTTTTACTTCTGTTATTGATTCTTACCTTTATACTGTTGAGTTCAGAGGACATATTTTATATGATATCTATCTTTTAAAATATTTTGAGATTTAATTTGTGGCCTAACATATGGTCTATCCTGGAAAATGTCCCATGTGCCCTTGAGAAGAGCGTGTATACTGTTATTGTTGGGTATAGTGTTCTGTATATGTCTGTTAGATCTAGTTGGTTTATTGTGTTGTTTAAGTCCTCTGTTTCCTTAATAATCTTCTGTCTGGTTGCCTTATGCATTATTGAGAGTGGTATCAAAGTCATCAGCTATCAATGTAGAACTATTTCTCCCTTCAATTCTATCAGTTTTTGCTTCATATACTTTGATGGTCTGTCAAAAGGTGCATAAATGTTTATAATTATAACTTCTTGCTGTATTGAACCTTTTATTAATATGTAATATGCTTATTTGTCTCTTGTAACTCTTTTGAATTAAAGTCTATTTTGTCTGGTTTAGTATGCCACCTCTGCTCTCTTTTGGTTACTTTTTGCATGGAATATGTTTTTCCACACTTTCACTTTCAATCTATTTGTGTTTCTGAATCTAAAATGAGTCTCTTGTACACAGCATATAGTTGGATCATGTATTTTTATCCATTCTGCTAATCTTTGTCTTTTGATTGGAGAGCTTAACCCATTTATATTTAAAGTAATTACTCATAAGGCAGGACTTGGTCATTTTGATATTTGTTTTCTAAATGCCTTATAACTTTTTGTCCCTCATTTCCTGCATTATTATCTTCCTTTATTTGATTTTTTTTGTAGTGAAATGTTTAAATTTCTCACTTCCATTTATGTGTATTCTATAGGTATTTTCTTTGTGGTTACAATGGGATTACATTTAATATGCTAAAGTTACAATGCTCTAACTGGAATTTATAGCAGCTTAACTTAAAAAAATACAAAAAGTCTGCTCCTTTATATCTCTGTCCCCACCTCTTTCAGTTGTTGGTGACACAAAATTACATCTTTATACATGGTGTGCCCCCAAACGTAAACTAATAACTCTTTTAAATACATTAGTGTCTTAAATTATATAGAAAACAAAATGTGGAGTTACAAATCATATTTATAATAATACTATCTTTTAGAGTAATAATATTAAAATGTACTAGTCTTTTAAATCATGTAGAGAACAAAAAGTACAGTTATAAACCCTTTTTACCATAATACTAGCTTTTATAATTACCCATGTATTAACCATTTTTGAGATTTTTATTTCTCTATAAAGTTTTGAGTTACACTCTAGTGTCCTTTCATTTCACCTTGCAGGACTTTCTTAAGCATTTCTTGCCAGGTAGATGTAGTGGTCACAAACTCCTTCAACTTTTGTTTATCAGGAAATGTCTTGATTTCTACCTTACTTTCGAAGGGCAGTTTTTGTAGATATAGGATTCTTGGTTGACAGTTTTTTTTTCATTTAGCACTTTGAATATACTGGCCCACTGTCTTCTGGCCTCCAAAGTTTCTGATGAGAAATCTGCTGATAATCTTTCTTTCTTTCTTTCTTTCTTTTTTTTTGCTGAGGAAGATTCACCCTGAGCTTACATCTGTTGCCAGGTGTCCTCTCTTCCTCTTTTTACTTGAGGAAGATTCACTCTGAGCTAACATCTGTGCCAATCTTCCTCTATTTTGTATGTAGGTCGCTGCCACAGCATGCCTGCTGACAAGTGGTGTAGGTCCGTGCCTGGGAACTGAACCCGGGCTGCTGAAGTAGAGTGTACTGAACTTAACCACCAGGCCATGGGGCCAGCCTCTCTACTACAATCTTTTTGAGGACCCATTATATGTGATGATTCACTTTTCTCTTGCTGCTTTCAAGATTCTCATTTTGGCTTTGGCTTTTGAAAGTTTGATCACAACGTTTCTCAGTGTGGGTCTCTTTCAGTTCATCTTACTTGGATTTCATTGAGCTTCTTGGATGTTTATATTCATGTCTTTCTTCAAATCTGGGAAGTTTTCAGCCATTATTTCTTCAAATATTCTCTCTGCTCGTTTCTCTCTCTCTTTTCTGGCATTCGCATGGTGTGTATCTTGGTTCTCTTGATGGTGGCCCACAGGTCCCTTAGGTCCTGTTTGCTTTTATTCCATCTTTTTTCTTTCTGTTCCTTAGCATCAATAATTTCCATTGTCCTATCTTCAAGTTCCCTGATTCTCTCCTCTGCCTGCTCAAATCTGCCTTTGAATCCCTCTAGTGAATTTTTAATTTTAGTTATTGTACTTTTCAGCTCCAGAATATCATTTTGGTTCCTTTTTAGGTTTTCCTTCTTTTTATTAATATTTCCATTTTGTTCACATATCATTGTCTTGACTTTCTCCTCATATACCTTTAGTTCTTTAAGCATCTTAAAGACAGTTGTTTTAAACACTTTGTCTACTATATCTGCCATTCTTTTCAAGGACAGTTTACTTATTTTCCTTTCAATGGGCCATATTTTTCTGTTTCTTTATATGCCTTGTGATTTTTGTTGAACACTAGACATTTGAATCTAATAATGTGGTAACTCTGGAAATCAGATTCTTCTCCTCTCCCAGTGTCTGCTGTATTTTGTTATTGTTTTTGTTTATTGGTCTTGTTTTTTTGATTATAGTCTGTCTCTTTGCTGAAGATCAGCCTGAGGTGTAAACTTAATATCTTAGTAGGTCCTTTCTTAACCTTTCCTTGGGCATGTGTAGTCACTTTCTAATTTTAATGGTATATGCAGTTTTTTAAAATGTCCTAGTCTTTAATGTCTGGCTCTCAAAAGGGGAAAAGCAAAAAATGAAGGGGGTAAAGGGTGCTGGCCTTTAAATTTCCTGGAAGTCATTTCAGCCAGAGGGGGAGAGGCTTACGAATGAGGGAGGTGCAACAATGGTTATTTGCCTCTTTGCCCCTCTGTGATCAGAAGCAGCAATCAGCAATCAGAGAACTGATCCCTAATGTTTGGAGGACAGGGTTCTTTTTGTCCACCTTAGCTCCCACAATCTGTGTGCAAGCTGCTCCAAGAACATGTGCACAGCTGCCTGCCACATCGATGCGGGTGGGAGATGGGTAGCTGCTACAGTGCTAAGAGCTGAAATTGACCACAATTTACTGTCCAAGTCTTCCCCTGGAATTTGCAAGCCTTAAACAGACTCCAGAATTCAAATATACTTACATCAGACAGATTCTGCCAGTGTAATTCTTGTCTAGGTGGGGAGACAGATTCCTGGTGCTTCCTATTCAGATATTTTCCCCAAATCCTAAAGCTATTGACTTGTATATTAACATTATATCCTGCAACTTTGCTATAATCATGTATTTGTTCTAGAAGTTTTATGTGATGATTCTTTCAGATTTTCCACATATATGATTATGTCATCTGTGAACAAAGACAGTTTTATGTCTTCCTTCTTAATCTGCATACCTTTTATTTTGTTTTGTTGTCTTATTGCATTAACTAGTACTTCAGTACAGTGTTGAAAAGGAGTAGTGGGAGGGGACATCCTTGACTTGTTCCTGATCTTAGTGCAAAAGCTTGAAGTTTCTCATCATTAAATATGTTGCTAGCTTAGGTTTTTTGTAGATATCCTTTATCAGGTTGAGGAAATTCCCCTGTATTCCTAGTTTGCTGAGAGCTTTTATCCTGAATGGGTGTTGGAGTTTGTCAAATGTCTTTTTTGCATCTATTAACATGATCATATGATTTTTCTTTTTTAGCCTCTTGATGTGATGGATTATATTACTTGATTTTTGATCTATTACTGGACCAGCTGCCGCTTCCTGTGCTGTCACTGCCTCTGCCACCACCAGCTCCATCACAATTTGCCTCACTCTGCCACCTCCTCCACAGTCCAATCCATCCTTTCAGGTGCACAGATGGATGGATCTCCCAGGTGTTCTGGTATGCTGTGCAGAGGTACTTTTTTTCAGTTATGGATGTCCAATTAGTTGTAAATCAAAGGGGAGGGAAAAAAGGAATAACTTACACAGCCATGATGCTGATGTCACTCCTTCAAGTGTTGAATCAGCCTTCCATGCCTGGGATAAATCCCACTTGGTTGTGGTGTGTAATACTTTATATAAATTGTTGGATTTGATTTGCTAATATTTTGTTGAGGATTTTAAGATATATGTTCATGAGAGATATTGTTCTGTAGCTTTCTTATAATGTCTTTGACTGGTTTTGATATTGGGGTAATGTTGGCCTCATACCATGAGTTAGGGAAGTCTTCTCTCTGCTTCTGTCTTCTGAAAGAGATTGTAGAGAATTGGTATAATTTCTCCCTTAAATGTCTAGTAGAATTCTCAGTGACCCCATCTGGGCTGGTTGCTTTGTGTTTTGGAAGGTTATCAATTATCAAATTAATTTCTTTAATAGATATAGGCTTATTCAAATTGTCTATTTCTTCTTGTATGACTTTTTGGCAAATTGTGTCTTTCAAAGAATTGATCCATTTCATCTAGGTTAGCAATTTTGTGGGCATAGAGTTGTTCATAGTAGTCCTTTATTATCCTTTAAATGACCATGAGATCTGTAATGATGTCCCCTCTTCAGTTTCTGATATTAGTAATTTGTGTTCTCTCTCTTTTTTTTTCAGTTGGCCCTGCTAGAGGCTTATTGATTTTATTGATATTTCAAAGAACCAGATTTTGATTTCATTGATTTTCTCTGTTGAATTTTTTTCAATTTCATTGATTTTTGCTCTAATTCTAATAAGAATTTTTTTCTTTTGCTTACTTTGGATTTAATTTGGTCTTCTCTTTCTAGTTTCCTAAGATTGAAACTTAGATTATTGAATTTAGATATTTCATCTTTTCTTTTTTTTGTTCAGATGTACATTATTATATTTTGACTTCTGTATAGACTACCTAATGTTCACCACCAGAAGTCTAGTTGCTGTCTGTCACTGTATACATGTGCCCCTTTATCCCTTTCCCCCTCCCCTCACTGCCTTTCCCTCTGGTAACTACCAATCTATTCTCCATACCTATGTGTTTGCTTGTTTATCTTCTACATACAAGTGTCTTTCTCCATCTGATTTATATCGCTTAGCATAATACACTCAAGGTCCATCCATGTTGTTACAAATGGTAAGATTTCACCTTTTATTTCTGAGTAGTATTCCACTATGTATGTATACCACATCTTCTTTATCTATTCATCTGACAATGGGCACTTAGGTTGCCTTCCAGTCTTGACTATTGTCAATAATGTTGCAATGAACAAAGGGGTGCATATACCTTTTTGAATTATTATTTTCATGTTCTTTGGGTAAATACTCAAAAGTGGAATAGCTGGATGATATGGTATTTCTATTTTTAATTTTTTCAGGTCTTTCCATACTGTCTTCCATAGTGGCTGCACCAATTTACATTCCCACCAGCAGTGTATGAGAGTTCCCTTTTCTCCACATCCTCTCCAACACTTGTTATTTCTTGTCTTTTTAATAATAGCCATTCTGATGGACATGAGGTGATATCTCATTGTAGTTTTGATTTGCATTTCTCTAATAATTAGTGATGTTGAACATCTTTTCATGTGCCAGTTGGCCATCTGTTTATCTTTGGAAAAATTTCTATTCAGATCCTCTGTGCATTTTTTGATCGGGTTGTTTGTTTTTTGCTGTTGAGTTGTATGAGTTATTTATATATTTTAAATATTAACCCCTTATCATATATATGATTTGCAAATATCTTCTTCGAATTGTTAGCTTATCTTTTAATTTTGTTGATGGTTTCCTTTGCTGTGCAGAAGCTTTTTAGTCTGATGTAGTCCCACTTGTTTATTTTTTCTTTTGTTTCCTTTGCCTGAGGAGACATATTAAAAAAGATACTAAGGTCTATGTCAAAGAGCATACCATCTATGTTTTCTCCTAGGTGTTTTAGGGTTTCAGGTCTTACATTCAAGTCTTTAATCCACTTTGAGTTAATTTTTGTGTATGGGGTAAGATAATGGTCTACTTTCATTTTTTTAATGTGGCTGTCCAGTTCTCCCATTTATTGGTGTCCAGCAATCGGAAATTGCTTATTGAAGAAACTTTCCCTTCTCCATTGTATGTTCTTGGCTCCTTTGTCAAAAATTAGCTCTCCGTAGATGTGTGGGTTTATTTCCAGGCTCTCAATTCTATTCCATTGATCTGTGTGTCTGTTTTTGTGTTGGCACCATGCTGTTTTGATTACTATGGCTTTGTAGTATATTTTGAAATCAAGGAGTGTGATACCTCCAGCTTTGTTCTTTTTTCTCAGAATTACTTTGGCTATTCAGGATCTTTGTTGTTCCATATAAATTTTAGGATTTGTTTTGTCCTCTTCCTCTAAAAACTGTCATTGGGATTCTGATTGGGATTGCATTGGATCTGTACATTGCTCTAGGTAATATGGACATTTTAACTATGTTTATTCTTCCAAACCATGAGCCTGGAATATCTTTCCATTTCTTTATGGTTTTTTTTATTTCTTTCAACAACGTCTTATAGTTTTTAGTGAACAGGTCTTTCACCTCTTTGGTTAAATTTATTCCTGGCTATTTTATTCTTTTTGTTTCAATTGTGAAAGGGATTGTATTATTTCTTTCTTTTTCTGCTAGTTCATTGTTAGTATATAGAAACTCAAATGATTTTTGTATGTTGATTTTGTACCCTGCAACTTTGTTGTATTTGTTTATTATTTCTAATAGTTTTTTTTGCGGATTCTTTAGGGTTTTTAATATATAAAATCATGTCATTGGCAAATAGTGGCAGTTTAATTCTTCCTTCCCAATTTGTATCCTTGCCTAATTTCTCTGGCTAGGACTTCCAATACTATGTTGAATAAGAGTGGTGAGACTGGGCATCCTTGTCTTGTTCCTGTTCTTTGAAGGATAGTGTTTAGTTTCTCACCATTGAGTATGGTGTTACCTGTGGGTTTGTCTATATGACCTTTAGTATGTTGAGGTACTTTCCTTCTATACTCAATTTATACAGAGTTTTTATTTTTATCAAAAATGGATGTTGAATCTTGTCAAATGCTTTCTATGCAACAATTGCATGTGATTTTTCTTTTTTATTTTGTTAATGTGGTATATCACATTGATTGATTTGTGGGTGTTGAACCATCCCTGCATCCCTGGAATAAATTCCATTTGATTGTGGTGTGTGATCCTTTAAATGTATTGTTGTACTTGATTTGCTAACATTTTTTTTTTTTTTTTTTTTGGTGAGGAAGACCAGCCCTGAGCTAACACCTGTTGCCAATCCTCCTCTTTTTGCTGAGGAAGACTGGCCCTGGGCTAACATCCGTGCCCATCTTCCTCCACTTTATATGGGACGCCGCCACGGCATGGCTGACAGGCAGTGCGTCCGCGGGTGCCCGGGATCCGAACCCGCGAACCCCGGGCTGCCAAGCGCGGACGAAACCGCTGCGCCACCGAGCCGGCCCCCTTGATTTGCTAACATTTTGTTGAGGATTTTTGCATCTATGTTCATCAGTGATATTGGCCTGTAATTTTCCTTTTTTGTGTTGTCCTTGTCTGGTTTTGGTATCAGAGTGATGTTGGCCTCATAAAATGAGTTAGGAAGCATCCCACCTTCTTCAATTTTTTGGAATAGTTTGAGAAGGATAGGTATTAAATATTTGAATGTTTGTTAGAATTTACCAGGAATGCCATCTGGTCCGGTCCTTTTGTTTTGGGGGGAGGTTTTTGATTACTCTTTCAATCTCTTTGCTAGTGATTGGTCTATTCAGATTCTCTATTTCTTGATTCAGTTTGGAGAGGTTACAGTTCTAAGAATCTATCCATTACCTCTAGGTTATCCAGTTTGTTGGCATATGGCTTTTTATAGTATTCTCATATAATCCTTTGTATTTCTGTCATATCCATTGTAATTTCTCCTCTTTCATTTCTGATTTTATCTATTTGAGCTTTCTCTTTTTTCTTAGTAAGTCTAGTTAAGGGTTTATCAATTTTGTTTATCTTTTCAAAGAACCATCTTTTAGTTTCATTGGTCTTTTGTATTATCTTTGTTAGTCTTTATTTCATTTATATCCACTCTGATTTTTATTACTTCATTCCTTCTACTGACTTTGGGCTTTATTGCTTCTTCCTTTTCTTGTTCTTTTAAGAACAGTGTTGGATTGTTTATTTGAGATATTTCTTGTTTTTTGAGGTAGGCCTGTATTGCTGTATACTTCCCTCTTAGTACCACTTTTGCTACATCCCATAGATTTTGGTATGCTATGTTTTCATTTTCATTTGTGTCCAGGTATTTTTTGATTTCTCCTTTGATTTCTTCATTGATTCAATAATTATCCAGTAGCATGTCATTTAGTCTCCACATACTTGTGACTTTTCCAGCTTTCTTCTTGTAGTTGATTTCTAGTTTCATCCCATTGTGGTCAAAAAAGATGCTTGATATGATTTCAATCTTAAATTTATTGAGGCTTATGTTGTTTCCCAACATATGGTCTCTCTTTGAGAATGTTCCATGTGCACTTGAGAAGAATGTATATTCCTCTGTTTTTGTATGGAATGTTCTGTATATATCTATTAAATCCATCTGGTCTAGTGTTTCATTTAAGACCACTGTTTCCTTGTTGACTTTCTGTCTGGATGACCTTTCCATTGATGTATGTGGGGTGTTAAAGTTCCCTACTATTATTGTGTTGTTGTCAATTTCTCCCTTTAAGTCTGTTAATAGTTGCTGTATATACTTTGGTGCTCCAATGTTAGGTGCATATATGTTAATTAATATTATATCTTCTTGATGGATTGTCCCCTTTATCATTATATAATGTCCAGCTTTGTCTTTGTTATCTTTTTTGTCTTGCAGGATATTTTGTCTAAGTATGGCTATATCTGCTTTCTTTGGGTTGCCATTTGCTTTGAGTATCATCTTCCATCCCTTCACTCTGAGCCTATATTTGCCTTTAGAGCTGAGATGTGTTTCTTGGAGGCAGCATATTGTTAGGTCTTATTTTTTAATCCATCCAGCAACTGTGTGTCTTTTGATTGGTGAATTCAATTCATTTACATTTATGGTGATTATTGATATATGAGGGCTTACTACTGCCATTGTATCTTTTGTTTTCTGGTTGCCCTCTATTTCCATTGTTTCTTTTTCTTTGTGTTTCTGTGTGCCAGTTCAATTTAGTGGCTTTCTGTGATGTGCTTTTCAGTTTCCTCTTTTTTTAATATTTTGTGACTCTGCTCTGAATTTTTGTATTGTGGTCACCATGAGGTTTGTATAAAACATCTCATAGATGAGACAGTCCTTTTTCTGCTGATAGCATCTTATCTTCATTTGCCTATGCAAGTTCCATCCTTTTCTTCTTCCTCTTCTATGTTTTTGTTGTCACAAATTATTCCATTGAGTATTGTCAGTTAGTTACCAAACTGAGGTGGTTATAGTTATTTTTAATACTTTCTTTTCCTTTAGCCTTTATAATTGTTTACTAACCTATTCTGATACAGAGTTGCAATTTTCTGATTTTTTCTGTGTATTTATCAACTTGCTTAAAGTTTTGTATACCTTTGCCTTTCTGTTTCAGGTAGAAGAGCTCTTCTCAAGATTTCTTGTAAGACAGGTCTAGTGGTGATGAACTCCCTCAGCTTTTGTCTGGGGCAGCCTTTATTTCTCTTTTGTATCTGAAGGATAACTTTGCTGGATAGAATATTCTTGGCCAACAGGTTTTGTCTTTCAGTACTTTGAATATATTATTCCACTCTCTCCTGGCCTGCAGATTTTCTGCTGATAAATCCACTGATAGCCTAATAGGGCTTCCTTCTTAGGTTATTGTTTTCTTCTCTTTGGCCGTCCCTTATTATTCTTTGTCATTGACTTTTGACAGTTTTAATATAATGCGCCTCAGAGAAGGTCTTTTTGCATTGAGATAATTAGATGTTCTATTAGCTTCATGCACTTGTAACTCTAGTTCCTTCCCCAGGTTTGAGACTTTCTCAGCTATTATTTCTTTAAATAAGCTCTCTATTTCCTTCTCCCTCTGGGATACCCATTATCCCTATGTTGCTTTCCCTAATGGAGTTGAATATTTCTCAGAGAAGTTCTCCATTAAAAAAAAACTTAGTTCTCTCCCCTCTTCCACCTGAATCATTTCTAGATTTCTATCTTTGAGCTCACTAATTCTCTCTTCCTTATAGTTTGCTCTGTTTCCCATGTTTTCTACTTTATTCTTCATCTCATTTACTGAGTTATTCAGCTCCAGAATTCCCGTTTGGTTCTTATTTAGAGTTTCAATGTCTTTGGTGAAATACTCCTTCTGTTCATTAATTTTATTCCTGACCTCATTGAACCGTCTTTCTAAGTTTTCTTATAGCTCATTGAGTTTCTTCATGACAACTATTTTGAATTCTCTGTCAGTTAGATCACAATCTTCTGTGACTTCAAGTTTGCTTTCTGGAGAATTGTCATTTTCTTTTTGTAGTACTGTGTTATTGTAGTTTATCATGGTGCTTGATGAGTTGTTCCTCTGCTGACGTATTTGTGGTAGCAAACACATTTCTTATTTGGGTAAGGCTTTGTTTACTTTGGTTCTGAGCTGCTTCTGATTGTATTTGAGAGCCTGCTTTTTCCACTCTCCACTCCTTCTGCCAGAGATGTCATCAGTGTCCTCATTGTGCTGCTTGTGCCTCTGAGGTTGCTAGTGCCTTGCTGCTTTTGGTGTCACTGTAGTCATGGGCATTGCCACTGGGGTCCTTGGGCTGGCCAGCACTTCTGCTTTTTCCTGGGTCACCTGGGACACTCATTTCCCCACTATGGTGGGGAGAGGAGGAGAGGGGGGCAGGAGCCAGGATCACAGGCACCTCCACCATGTCTTGGTTTGTCGAGACTGCAGGCACTGCTGCCATGGGTGGGGGGCTGAAGTTGTGGGTGCCACTGTAGCTAGGGGGGACCAGGGTCATGGGCTCTGCTATTGCTGTTACCAGGCTCTCCATGGCCTTGGATGCTCTGCTGCATTCACCACCTGTGCTACTGCTCCTGGGTTTTCTGGGGTTGCTGGGTTTGTGGGTGTCACCACTGCTACCAAATGGGCCAGGGTTGCAAGTGACACCACCACTGCCATGGGGGGAGGTGTACCTGGGTCACAGGCACCTCTGGGGTTCCTGAAGCCTCTGGTCTTGGGTGCTGGCATGGTTCCTGGAAGCTTAGGTCATGGGCACTGCTGCTGCTGCTAGGGGCCCAGGGTCTTGGATGCAGCCCCCACTGTCTGAAGGGCTGTTGTTGAAGGTGCCACCACCAGGGGAGGGGGCTGGGTTGCGGGCACTGCTGTGGTTCCTGGAGCCTCTGATCCTGGGCACCACAGCAGCTCCTGATGCTCTAGGTCATGGGCACCACCCACCACTGCGGGGGGAGGGGAAGGGGATGAGTCACAAGTGCCACTGTGGTTCCTGGAGCCTCTGGTTTCAGGTGCTGGTGTGATTCCTGAAACCTCAGGTCATGGGCACTGCCACCACTGCTGGGGGTCCTGGGGTCTTTGATGAAGCCTCTACTTCTGGAAGGGTGGGGGTTGAAGGTACCACCACTGGGGGAGGGAGAGGGGAAGGGGAGGGAGCTGGGTCGCAGGTACTGTCAGGGTTCCCAGAGCCTCCAGTTGTGGGCACCACAGTGGTTCCCGGCACCTCTGGGAGTGTGGTTTGCCTGGGTTCCTGGAGCCTCTGGTCACAGTCATCACCACAGTTCCTGAGGCCTCTGGTTGCAGGCACAGCCACAGTTCCTGGAGCCCCTGATCTTGGGAGATGCTGCTGCTGCTCCCCTGGTTCCACCACCTCCACGAGGTCCAGTTCACTCACTTTCAGGTGTACAGATGTATAGACTTCTTAGGCATTCTGGTATGCCATGCAGAGAATCCCCTGTTGGTCTATGGATGTCCTACTGGTTGTAACTTAGAAAGGAGAGACAAAGGGAACAACTCAATCCACCACAATGCTGATGTCCCTCCTCATCTTTTGTAATGTATGCATTCAATGCTATAAATTTCCCTCTAAGCACTGCTTTCACTGCATCCCACAAATTTTGATAAGCTGTGTTTTCATTTCTATTTAGTTCAAAATATTATTTATCTTGATATTTCTTCTTTAATCCCTGTGTTATTTACAAGTGTGTTGTTTAATCTCCATGTATTTTGGGGTTTTCCAGTTATCTTTCAGTTATTAATTTCTAATTAAATTCCATTGTGGTCTGAGAGTAGACATTGTATGAATTATACTCTTTTAAATTTGTTAAGCTCATTTTCTGGCCCAGGATATGGTCTATCTTGTTGAATGTTCCATGTAAGCTTGAGAAGAATGTGTATTCTGCTGTTGCTGGATGAAGTAGATATCAATCATATCTAGTTTATTGATCACGTTGTGGAGTTCGACTATGTCCTCACTGATTTTCTGCCTGCTGGATCTGTCCATTTCTGATAGAGGAGGGTTGAAGCCTCCAACTATGATAGTGGATTCATCTATTTCTCCTTGCAATTTTATCAGTTTTTGCCTCATGGGGTTTGATGTGCTGTTGTTATGTGAATACACATTAAGGATTGTTATGTGTTCTTGAAGAATTGGCCCCTTTATCATAATGTAATGCCACTTTATCCCTGATAAATTTCCTTGCTTTGATGTCTGCTCTGTCTGAAATTAACATAGCTACTCCTGCTTTCTTTTGATTAGTGTTAGCATGGTATATTTTTTCCATCCATTTACTTTTAATCTCTATATATGTCTTTATATTTAAAGTGGGTTTTTTGTAGAGAACATATACTTGGGTCTTGGTTTTTTTATCCACTCTGACAATCTCTGTCTTTTAATTGGTGAATTTAGATCATTGATGTTCAAAGTGACTATTGATATGGTTGGATTAATATTTACCTATTTGTTACTGTTTTCTATTTGTTGCCCTTGTTCTACGTTCCTGTTTTTGTCTTCCACTCTTTTTGTTCCTACTGTGATTTTAATTGAGAATTTTATATTACTCCATTTATTCTCCTTTCTTAGCATATCAGGTATATTTCTTTTTTAAAACTTATTTTAGTGGTTGACCTAGGGTTTGCAATATACAATTACAACTAATCCAAGTCCACTTTCAAGTAACACTGTATTCATGGGTAGTGTGAGTACCTTATAATAATAAGATAATCCTAATTACTCCCTCCCATCACTTGTATTGTTGCTGTCATTCATTTCACCTATATATAACCATACATAAGCACATATAGATATAGATATATACATAGTCATATATGATCAAATACATGTTGTTATTAAACATTCTGTTAGAACAATTAAGAATGAGGGAAACAGAAGGTTTTTTAACCTTCATTAATTCCTTCTTCAGTGCTCATCCTTTCTTTATGTAGTACTGAGTTTCTGTCTTATATTATTTTTATTCTCTCTACAGAACTTCTTTTAATATTTTTTTCAGGGTAAGACTATTGGCAACACATTTCCTCAACTTTTGTTTGTCTGAGAAAGTATTTATTTCTCATTCACTTTTGAAGGATAATTTCACAAGGTATAGAATTTTAGGTTGGTGGGGTTTTTTTTTCCCTCAAGACTAAATATTTCACTTCACTTGCCTGCATGGTGCTTGAGGAGAATTCAGATGTAATTCTTATCTTTGTTCCTCTATAGGTAAGGTGTTTTTTCCTCTGGCCTCTTTCAAGGTTTTTTCTTTATTTTTGACTTTCTGTAATTTGAAAATAATATGCCTGTGTCATTTTTATGGCATTTATCCTCCTCGGTGTTTTCTGAGCTTTCTGGATGTGTGGTTTGGTGTCTGGCATTCATTTGGAGAAACTCTCAGTCATTATTGTTTGAAATATTTCTTGTATTCCTCTACTTTTTTCTCCTTCTGGTATTTCCATTATGTATATGTTACACCTTTTGTAATTCCACTTTCTTGGGTGTTCTGTTAGGTTTTTTTTTCAGTCTTTTTTGTTTGTTTGTTTTTACAGTCTTTGTTCTCTTTGCTTTTCAGTTTTCTAAATTTCTATTGAGATATCCTCAAGCTCAGAGATTCTCTCCTCAGCTATGTCCAGTCTACTAGTAAGCCCATCAAAGGCATTCTTTATTTCTGTTACAGTGTTTTTGATCTCTTGCATTTATTTTTGATTATTTTTTAGGATTTCCATCTCTCTGCTCACATTGACCATCTGTTTCCTTATACATTAGAGCTCTTAGCATAATAATCACACTTGTTTTAAATTTCAGTTTGATAATTCCAGCACCCCTGCCATTTCTGGTTCCGAGGCGTGATTTCTCACTTCAAATTGTGTTTTTATGCCTTTTAGTATGCCTTGTAATGTTTTCTTGAAAGCTGGACTTGATGAACTGGGCAAAAGGAACTGCTGTAAATGGGCCCTAAGTAATGTGGTGGTAATGTGGGGGGAGGAGAAGCATTCTATAGTCCTATGATTAGTTGTCAGTCTTTTAGTGAGCCTATGCCTCTGGACTGTGAACTTCACAAGTGTTTCTGAGTTTTTATCTCTCCTCTTAGGTAGGACAAGATGGCTAGAATGGGCTGGAGGTGGGTATTTCCCTTCTCCCATGTGGAAGGCTGGAGCTGACTGGAATTGGGTATTTCCCTCCTCCAGGTCACTTAGGCTCTGGTAATACCCCAGCAGGTTAGGCTCCAGTTAACTTTCTCCTGAGGGCAGGCCTTGTTAAGAGCAGAGTGCTCTGGCATATTTCAAAAATGATTCCTTTTTCCCTCCCCCTTCCAGAAGCATGAGGGGATTTTTCTCTGATATTTACTGTGGGAATCTGGTCGAGCTCCTGGAAGTAAAACTCACTGTGGGGGCCTCTCTATGACTGGGTTCTCCTGGAGTTTTTAACTTTCAGGCTTGTCCACACTGAGCTTCCAGCAATTTGTCAATTACAGTTCAGGTTTTCCTACCCCAGCACTCGTTCCTGCAGTGGTTTCCACTTGTGAGTCTCTGTTCTGGTAAGCTGTGACTCCCTGTGTTCACCTGTCTGTCTCTCCAATCTTGGAGGCAGTGGTTTGCCCTGTGTCCTCACCTCTCTCACAGATCCAAGAAGAGTTATTGACTTTTCAGTCTGTTCATGTTTTTCCTTGTTAAAAGGAAGTGGCAACTTCCAAGTTCCTTAAATGTGGAACTGGAAGTCCCCTCATATTCTTTTTTGGGAGGAGTTTCTGAAGAACTGGTAATTAATTCTTAGTTTTATGTCCTTCTTACCTGCTCCCATATCCCTACTAATAATCCCTCCAGTTTTAACTTTGATATAGTCTCTGTCTCTCCTACTATATTGTAAATTCCTTTGGGGCAAGAAATGTCTTTGAACTCTATATCATTAGGCTCTAGCACAATGTCTAGTACAGAATCATCACTGAATAAATGTTTAATAAAATAATATGTAAAAGCTGAGGAAAATGTTTGTATTTTTTCTACCAGCTTCATTTAGTTCTTATAGCATATGGATCATCTTAGAAAAGATTATATTTTTAAGAATTAAGTCTAGTGGAGACACAGGACTCTACATTTAGGCAGATCTGGATGAAATTATAACTATTGTGATTTGCTACTTTAGGGGTTTATAGAGTAATGCCAGACCAATTGTTTTTCCATATGGCGTTATCCAGTTACTTACTTGAAAAGAGGATCTTTTGTGATTTTTTATGGAGTATGAAAATATTTCTACAAAATATGTGACATCCTAGACCTAAAATCTCCAATAATTACAAAGCAGCTGTGAGCTTTTCTTCCTTTGTTCCTGTAGACCCAAGAGCCTAGATGCCACATCCATCCTCTCCAGTTAGGAATGTGTGGGGATGATTTGCCTAAATCTAAATTAAAGAGAAAGACACAAATGAGACATTTAATTATTTTTCAAAGGCCAAAATTGTTAAGTGTTTTCCTAACACACATTAGGGATGATCTGATCAGTGAAATCAGAGTGATGGGAGAGGAGCACAGAGTCTGGAAGAGGCAAGAGAAAATTAACATCTCTCTCTTCTCTGAACTTCACTTCCTCACGGGTTGCTAACCATTACATTTAAAACAGAGATTTTAGACATCAGCATGTGCAGTTGTAAGATGTGGCTATACCACATCCTATTACATGTATATATATGTATATTCTTTCTATAATTATATATAGTAATTTATATATAAATATATTTAAATATATACATTTTCTTGTTCTTGTTAATTGCTCCTCTGCTCATAATCTTTTCTCTTTTACTCAGTTGTGGAGGAAAAATTGATTTGTATGAGTGGTGATGTGTTGAGCCAGACTTAATTTTTCACAGTTCTGTGGTTCAGCAAATAGGATGTGGTATAGCCACACTTCACATATATATATATCACATATATATATATATAATCATCTGAGTGAGAAAGAAAAGGGTCCATTGAGGCAAGTGGGTAAGGCAAAAGGGAGCAGCTTTAGGCAGCAGGGGGTCCTGCCCATCCAACACTAGAGGAAAACTGGCCCATAGCTTGAGTCTGACAGGCTAACAGCTGAAGCCAGGCATGCCATGGTTGATACTTACGGATCTCTTTCTTCTTTCCACAGTGGAACTTCGCAAGGCCAGTGTGTTGACTTCTGACCAGCCTCATCTGAAACCACACCCTTTTACACATACACAAACACCCTGAGGTATTGGGCCTCCAGCTTGCTCTAGGACGACAGAGGGCAGGCTAAGTTTGTTTGACATAACTACAAGGGGCTGAGCCTCTTCCCAGAAGAGCAAGGCCCATTCATGGCAATTAGTGGTCACCCACCATTTCTAGATAGCTTTTGCTTATAGTGGCTGAGACATTGTTTCTTTCAGTAGAGGAAAATGAATAGGCTGGCGATCCAATACTTCAGACTCCAAAGAAACCTAGACAGGTGACAAAGGTGCCCCAAGGCAAGACTGCTGCTTGCTGTGTCCATGCCAGAGCTACATATGCTCTGAAAGGCAGCAGCAAAAGTGCTGACATTTAGCTATTTCCTTAGTGGTGTTCACTACTCCACATCAAAGGGGGTACTGTGTCTGGGTAGGCCCCAGGCATTCTGAGTGAAGATGAGAATAGAAGTGTCTAAAGGAGTATGGTGTTGTTCCATGAGACAGCAACAGACGTGCTGTGACCATTCAGCTGCTCTGAATGATGGTAGGAATGGAAATATCCAGAAGCACAGGTATGGTGCTGCCTTATCCCATTGTACCACCAGTGCTCTGGACTGTGTGATCCAGGTGCTCTGACAGTAGCATTTCCAGTCACAGATATGGTGCTAGTCTCTCAGACAGCAACAGTTGTGCTTTGGACAGGTGGACATTAGGTGTCTGATGGAAAGCAGGAACAGAAGTATCTCCTGGCATGCATTTCTTCTCAGTGGTGCAGGCTTCTACAACAGTAAAAGGTTTTCTCTGACTAGGTGGGCCCCAAGTGCTCAGACCAGATACAGGAAGTCTCCAAACACAGTTATAGTGCTGGCCCTTCCCATTACAAAACATGTGCTCTGTTCAGGTGGGACCCAGGAACTCTGACTGTAGGTAGGAACACAAAGGCCTCCAAGCACAGGTGAGAAGGTGGCTCCTTCAACTGCTACAGACTGTAGGCGTAAAAAGAAGTCTCTCCAGCACAAGTATGGTGCTGTCCTCTTAATTGCAACAGATGTTCTCTGGCTGCACAGATCCTAGGCGATCACAAGGAGGAACAGGAGAGCATGGCACATATTTCTTCTCAGTAACGCTGTTTCCTCCCATAGTAGTAGGTGTGTTTTGGCTGGGCTGGCTTTAGGTGCTCTCATTATAGGTAGGAAGGAAAGTGTTTCCCAGGACAGATTTTCTCTCAGTAATGCTGGCCTCTCTGATTTTAACAGGGATACAATAGGCTGACATGACCCTGATGCTTAGGTCTGAGCCTCCCCCAACATGAGCTGTGGTTCTGGGTGTCCCTCTTGTCCTTGCTCCAAAGCTGAGTGTTCCAGACTTGGTGCTGGAGCCTGGGACATACACAGTGACCCCAAAGCTGCCACTACCACAGGGGCTGAAAATCCCATAAATTCAAATGAGTCTGGTGTGGTATTGGCAAAAAGTGAGCAGGAGTCCTCAGTGCTGTGCGTTCTGGTGGCTGTGCCAATAGGGGAAACAACTGAAGTGCTGCCAAAGGCTGCCTGGGTGCTGACAGTGATGCTAAAGATGGAACATGGGTATGTCAAGCTCCCAAAAGCTGACTGAACTGTGCTGCTATTGGGTTCCTCACCTGCAGTATAGGTTAAGTTTGGAGATTTTGCTTGGGCTGCCACGTTTCCCAAAGGGAAAGAGTTGTTACAACTGTCAAGAGGAGGCAGGAAGATAACAGGCTGGGAATTGAGCATGGTATCCACATCGATTTCATCAGAGTTAAAGGCAGGCTTGGATGCCAAGTCTGAAGAGGTGCTGGTTATTGGAGTGAAGTGACTTGCAGAATCAGTGGTAGGTTGGCCAGAAAAGACAGGGGCATTGGGGAGAGTGGCTCCCTGTCGCTGCCCATATAGACTCCCAAATTTCGCCTAAAGGGTGGTTCCTGCCCCAATGGGAAGGTTGAAAGTTCAGGTACAGCTGCTGACCATAAAAGCAGGTGGGCTGGTGGCGATTGTGACCTTTTCAGGGGATATCTGCTGCACATTGGATGGGTCTGGTCAAATGGGAGGGAGCTCACACTGGATCCCAGTGGAGACCTGAAGAAGAAAGCCCGGGAAGGCAGAGTGGTGTTCATGTCAGTTATACCAAAGTCCAAAGCACCCTGGGAGGTCTAGTCTGCAGACGGGCTGACTGGGATGGTGGAAGTGATTGCAGAAGCAGTGATGGGTTGGCTGGTGAAGATAGGGATACTGGTAAAAGGGACTTGAGGAGTCTGTAAGAAAAAGGGAGGAAAATCCACATACATAGGTTTAGGTGATTCAGTTCTACAGAAGGCAGGCTGTAAGGAGAGAGATGAGGTGCTAGGATGTGTGGTAAGAGAAGCAGAAGATCCTGCAGCTGTGACCAAGGAACTGGAATGCAAAGGGGCTCTGTTTTCATTAAGTGGAACTCCCAGTATGGGTTGGAATCCAAAGTGAGAAACAGCAGGAACAGCAAAAGAAGGAGAGTTAGAGATTGTGCATCTCATTTCATGATCAGTATCTGGTGAGGGGCATGGGTACAGGGGCAGACAGGATTGGTGGCCCAGCAGACAGGTCAATCAAGTCAGTGACGGCTAATTTGGTAGCATCCAGAATCTGCAAGGGGAAAGTGGCCAATGGCAATGTAACTGCAGTCCCTGCAACAAACAGGGAGAAAGAACAGGCAGGCTGAGTGGAATTGATGTCTGAAGTGGCCTCAGTTTTATCCTCCAACCTTGTGGTTCCATTGGTTCAGTGTTCTTCTCCAAGCCAAGGTCTTCAGCAATGACCATATAAGGAAGGTAGGAGGTGGGGGCAGCTCAAGGATGACCCCACAACAGTGGCAGTAGTAGCAGCAATGGTAGCAATAGTGGCATTGAAATTTTCCATTTTCAGAGCCTACAACTGACAGATGTGGGTGGAGACTTTCTCTTTGACAGAGTATCTGAAACTCCTCTCTAAATCTTCTTTGACCTCAATAAGGCTGGAGAGACCTCAATAATGGCCTTCATCAAGCTCTTCCTTTCTCAACATCTCTGGCAGCAGGAAGCAGAATATGGCTGGGTCAGACAGCCCTCTGTACCTGGATCACTTGTGCAAAGAGACATTAAGCCTCCAGCAGGGCTGTGTGAGCTGATGATGGTATGGCCTTTGGTGAGCTCATGGAAGATGTCTGTGATGTCTTACCTAAGCTATCTTCCTGGAAAAGGGGTTTACCTTTCAGAGACCCAGGACTGCTTCCAAATATGTGACAACTCCACTTGTCACCAGGAGCCTAGATGCTGATGGTGCACTTCCACTGCTATGGGGGCCCCTTTTCTGATAGTACTGCCTTTTGGACACTTTTTGATTGCCTTCCTCCTTCGATATCCCCTTCCTTCACACTCCTCGTGTCTTCAGTTCAACCTCCTTTAAACAAGGATCTGGAGGGTGATTGGATGGCCCAGGCCTTATAGAGGTGACTGCCTGATCAGGTGACAAAGGAGGAGAGTAAGTTTGTGCCCTGGAGGAGGCATTTTTACCATTCCTGAGTGGCCGGACACTTGGAGGCACAAGCAGGCAGCAGTGGCTTCTGCAGAAAGTCTCCTCAGGACCGTCAGAGAGAAGCACTGAGGCTGCCTAATCTGATACAGCCTCTTAGGGGTGATGTATACCCAGGGGCAAAGGCACTGGATCCAGGTAGAACCGCCTAGGAAAAGGGCCACGGAGAGGCGCAGGGGCAACGGGGTGATCTCAGCTGAAGGGGAACACAAGTGTGGCTGGGGTGGGGACAGGGCAGGAGTAAAGCTTGCTAGGGAAGTTGCCCATGAAGGGCAGTTGGTTTGCTGTCTGATCCTGGTCTTGTACAGTATTTGCTAATTTATTACTTAGTACTTTATGGGGTTTTAAAAATGCTATTGTAAATGGTGTCTTTTAAATTTTAGTTTTCAAGTGTTTACCGATAGCATATAGAATATACAATCGGCTTATATACATTGATTTTGTACACTGGAAACTTGTTAAATTCACTCTATACTTCTGGTAGTTTCTTTGTAGATTTCTTATGATTTTCTACATACACATCAGTATTTTCTTTGAATAAAGAGAGTTTTATATCTTCCTTTTTAATTTGTATGCCTTTTATTTCTTTTTCTTACTTTTACGTTTGCTCTGACATCCAGTAAAATATTGAATATCAGCAGAGACAACGGACATGCTTTCTCCAGGTTCCAGATCTTAAGGTAGAAGTGTTCAGTTGCTGTTAGATTGAGGGTTTTTTTGTATATGTGTTTCATCACATAAAGGAAATTCCCTCCAATTTCTATTTTGCTGAGAGCTTTTTTTCATAGGGGTGTTGAATTTTGTCACTTTGCACACACATTTGAGATAATCATATAACTTTTCTCCTTTATTCTCTTAATATAGTGAAGTACATTGATGGATTTTTTAATGTTAACCAACTTTGATTCCTGGGACCCCCACCCAAGAGGTGGTCATGCTAGATCATCCTCTTATATTTGGTTGGATTTGATTTCCTAAAATGTTATTAAAGATTTTTATTTTTTATTTCTATGTTCCTGAGGTATATTAATCCTTAAATTTATTTTTTTAAATTATTTTTTTGAGGTCACATTAGCTTACAACATTGTGTAAATTTCAGGTGCACATATGTATGGTGATGGATAAAAACTGGACTGTTGGTGGCAAACATGATGCACTCTATACAGAAACTGAAATATAGTGATGTACACCTGAAAGGAATTTCCTTATTGTTATATTTTTCTATTAGGGTAATGCTAGCCTCATAGAATGAGTTAGGAAGTTTCCTCCTCTATTTTCAGGAAGAGTTTACATTGGTAAAATATCTTCCGTATATTTTTGATAGAATTCGTGGGAAAACCATATGGAAGTGCAATTTTCTTAATGGAAAGGTGTTTCTAAACTATAGTCACCTGCTATCCTTTTAATGTCTGTCAAATCTGTAGTGATGCCCCCCTTTATTCCTGATATAGGTAATTTGTTTTATTTTTATTTCCTGATTAATCTTTCTAGAAGTTTGTCACTTTCATTAATCTTTTAAAAATAAATTTTGTGTTATTAATTTTCCCTACTGTATATTTTCTACTTCTGCTATTATCTTTATCATTTCTTTGTTTCTACCTACTTTGAATTTAAGTTACTCTCCTGCTGCTATATTCTTATAATGGAAAATTGAATCATTGTTTTAAAAATATTTATTTTTTAATTTTTATTTTTTGTAGCCCAATTTAGTGTGAAAAAGCCCAACACTTCCTGACAGACAAAACTGAGCCTACACTACCTAGCTATTAATGAGGCACATCATTGCGTCTGTCATTTGGGGTTCATAATTGCAAGTAAATAAACATACTCTAGCTGAGTTAAGTCGAAAAATAATTTATTGAAAACTTACTGGAATCCCTGGAAAGCAAGAGAGCTGGACTTGGCAGATAGGCGGGAATGAGGGAGGTCAGGCAGCCAAAGTGTGCCAAAGAACTGCTGTGGGGTCTCCATTGCCCCTGCTTCTCTGGCACCAGCACCCAGATCCAAAGTCTGGGGCAGAGGCATCTGGCCACCAAATACAGGTCAAGTGCCTATATCTGTGCCAAAGCAGAGGCTGGGAAATCAAGTATTTGGCTTTTTTCAGTCTCCATAAGTGGAAGACAGTTTTGACTGCCATCGAAACTTCTGTAGTAGAAAATTCCTTGAACAGAAAGGGGATTCACACATAGGGCAGAAAAAAAAAAGTGTACTATTGTTTGAAGAATATGGTTTTCTGGGTAGTGAGATTTTTCTAGTTGTTCTGTAAGTTGATATGGTAAATGTTTCTGAAATATTAGTGTATTTTCTACTCCAATAAGTGTAGTAAAATTTAATTTTCAAAATTTAGCTCCATATTTCATGACCAGGTGATCTTCAGTAACATATGACCTCATTTGACATTTACCTTTCTTCATTTGTAAATGGTAATTTCAATAATTCTTACCCCTCAGGGCTGTAGCTCAAATAAAGTGATGCATGCTAAGCAATTTGTATACTGAAAACACTAAATAATCATTAAGCATTGTTATTATTCTTTTGGTGCTTAGGCTCATTATTTTTAACGTCACACACTGTAGCTGTTGATATAGAAGGTATAGGAGGTCATCCTGGAAATTTGTCTCTTCCTCCTAAAAATAGAGTATGAAGAATTACCATCAATTGAAAAATATAATTATTTGAATTCTGATTAAGAAAGGAGCAGTACTGTGGTGGTATTTTATTATTTAGATGAATCTGTGAAATTCCCGATTGTTGGAATTAAAGTTTTCTGGTGGTAAGACACATAGGTTGCAATTCATTCATTTACTCATTCATTCCCTTCATAAATATTTAAGGTATGGTTACCATGTGCCAGTACTAGAGATACATGACGACTTAAACAAGATCGCTGTTTTCAAGATTCCCAGTCAGGTGTCAATAAACAGAGAATTCCAAATAAACAGAGAATTACATTGATGCCATTTCACTAGAAATGTGTAACTCCATAGAGTGTCTAGTTAATATACTAAATTCACTCTAGTGATCCAGATTAAAACATAAGATTTTAAACACAAATGTTTTACTTTCAAAATGCCATGCTAAATTGACATGGATCACGACACTGAAGTTCTTTAATTTCACTTAACTAAACTGTTAAATTATTTATAAATTTTCCAATATAAGATTTTGTTAAATCAGACTGGTGCTAATTTTGACTGTTAATTTATAACCATAATATGATTTGCACTGACATGGTTATTCAGCTTTTTAATGTAAGAATAGCACGCTTTGTAATGTCAGTTAATCCTCTGTCCATTTTTTTCTGGTCTAATTTTCTATTAAATCTCTCAGTACATCCTTAAATTCTGTCACATTAGACTATTTTCTAAACACATCACACTCCGGTGCCTTTGCCTGTGCTCTTTGCCTACTCTGGGATTCCCTTCTCTGTCCATCAAACTCTTGCTTATTCTCCAAGAGCCAGCTCAAATACCACTCCTTTGTTTAGTTTTTTTCCAGTCCTCTAAGCCAGCTTTCAGAGTTTTCTCCCTTTGAATTCCCAAGAACTTTGCTTATCTGTTTACTATAGTACTCATTTAATTATGCCTTAGATTATAGTTATTTATTTATAATCTGACTTATCCATTAACTTGTTTCTTTTTTTATTGAGGTATAATTGACATATAACATTTTTATTACTTTCAGGAGTCCAACATAATGATTCGATATTTGTATACATTGTGAAATGGTCATCACAATAAGTCTACTTAACATTTGTCATCATACATAGTTACAAAAAAATTTTTTTTCTTGTGATGAGAACTTTTAAGATCTAGTCTCTGTGGCCAGCCCTGTGGCATAGCGGTTAAGTTTGCGCATTCCACTTTGGCAGCCCAGGGTTCGCCGGTTGGGCTCCTGGGCGCGGACCCACTCACCGCTCATCAAGCCATCCTGAGGTGGCATCCCACATAGACGAGCAACAACTCTACAACTGTGATACACAACTATGTACCAGGGTCTTTAGGGAGAAAAAAGAAAAAAGAGGAAGATTGGCAATGGATGTTAGTGCAGGGCCAATCCTCCTCCTCCTCAAAAAAAAGATCTACTCTCTTAGCAATTTTCAAATATGCAATACAGTATTATTAATGATAGTCACCATGCTGTACATTACATCCCCATGACTTATTCATTTTACAAGTAGACGTTTGTTTAACCTTTGACCCCTTTTATCCGTTTCGCCTACCTCCCACCTATGCCTCTGGCAACCACCAATCTGTTCTCTGTATCTATGAGCTTGGTTTGTTTTTATTTTTTGAGATTCCATATATAAGTGAGATCACACAGTATATTGTCTTTCTCTGTCTGACTTATTTCACTTAGCATAATGCCCTTAAGGTCTGTCTATGTTGTTGCAAATGGCAAGATTCCATTTTTATGGCTGAATAATATTCCGTTATGTATATATACCATACTGTTTTGATTACTATAGCTTTGTAATATAGTTTGAAATCAGGGAGCATAAAAAATCTTTATTTTTTTTAAATAAGCACTTAAAGCTACAGCATTCCCTTAAGCACTACTTTAGCTGTATCCTAGAAATTTTGATTTGCTGTCCTTGACCCACTGGTTATGGAAAAGTGTGTTTTGCTTAATTTCTGAATATTTGAGGATTTTCTAGGCATCTTAGTTATTGATTTCTACTTTAATTCCATTGTGGTCAGAGAAAATACTATGTATATTTTCAATCTTATGAAATTTATTGAGACAATTTTTTAGCCCAGCATATGCCTATCTTTATGAACATTTCATGTGTACTTGAAAAAGAACATGTATTCAACTATTGTTGGATATAGTGTTTTACAAATGCCACTTAAGATAAATCTTCTGTTCTCTTACTTGATTTTTTGACTACTTGTTCTAACAATTGCAAGAAAGGTGTGTTAAATCACCCAAATATGATTGTAATGTGCCTATTTATTCCTTTAGTTTGGTCAGTTTTGGGCATACAATTTTGAAGTTTTACCATTAAGTGCATCAACATTTAAGATATTTATATCTTCCTGATGAAATGACCTTTCATCTTTATGACAGGTCTCTCTTTATACCAGCAATAATCTTTGTCTTTACCCTAATTTGACATATTAATTTAGCCACACCATCTTTGTTATTCTTAGAGTAACAGGCATCCCAGTTTGCCAGGGACTGTCCTGCTTATAACACTGAATTTCCGCATCCTGGAAAACTCTTCGGTTCTGGGAAAATGGCAACTTGGACATCCTAATTATCCTAGTGCTTGCATGTTATATCTTTTTCCATCAGTTTACTTTCAACCTATCTTTGTCTCTATATTTAGAAAGTGCTACATTTAAATTGCACATAGTTGGGTCTTGCATTTTTTTAATCCAGTTAACCTATGCATTTTAATTCTCATGTTTAGTTCAGTTATAATTAATATAATTACCTATTTGACTGGGTTAAAATGTACCATCTGTGTAGTGCAGGCAAATCCCAGATGCTCCACATTCCTGCTGACATTTGGAGTGGCAGACTTTTTCAACTTTATTCACCTGGTGGCTGTAGAGTGGTATCTCATTATGGTCTTAATTTTCATTTCCATGATAACTAATGATATTGAGCCCTTTTATGCACTTATTGGACTTTTGTGAACCTTCGTTTGTAAAGGGATTAATGGCACTTACTTGCTAGGCTTACTTTTAAATTTTTTTAGAAATCTGCATAAAGCATAGTATCAGCACACAATAATGTCAGCTATTATTATTCTTATCATTATTATTGGATGCCATATTCTCTTGCTTATACACTTTACCTCATTCTAGGCTGTGCCCCAATTCCTTCATTTTCCACAGGAACCATTGCCACCAGTCTGTTATGGACAGCAGACTTTTATTGAAAGTTTAGGGTAATGGTAGGAAATGACACTACAATACAGGCAATAATTAAAAGTTGAATATTAGACATCCCTACCCTAAAGCACTATTGCTATTTCTCACCCTGAATTTTTCACTGGCCATGACCCTCTGTAGGTCCCCACAATCTACCTTATTCCTGAGATGCCTCATTCTCCTCAGCTTCTCCCTACACATTTCTCTTTTGACCAGGTCTTGAGAGTTATCCAGAGTTGTCCATGGAAGCTCAAAATTCCTCTCTCCCTGTTTTGTTCAAAATTATAGCTCTCTCTCTATTATTTTTCCTTAACTTTCAGAAGATTCTGTAGGGTTTAAAGGAGAGCTTCACCTTTAACAGTTAAAGATTCCCATCAAGGTAATTTTTCAAAACAACTTTTAAGTTTGCCACTTACTTGGAATGCAAAAATTGCTGCAGTTAGTACCTATTCCAAATGAGGAAGTTTTAGTCCTGTTGCATCACTGGGCACTGTGAGTCCCATGTTACAGGTAGGACAGCTGAGACTCAGTGAGATGCAAATGTTTTTCAAGGTTGCACCTTTAAGGAATGGAGCTTAAATTCAAAGTAACGTGTGTTTGACTCTAAAGAGATTTCCCCATCCGCTAAGCCACACTCCTCCCCATGTAACCTCTGAGCCCCTGCTCACTCTCTTTCCTTCTCATTTTTTTTCTGAATTTAATTCCTAATTCAATTTTCTCTTGGGTGTTTACCCTCAGTTCAACAGTCCTGTTTGCCACTTAAAGTCATATTACCACAGAAAGTCACCAACACCTGAATTTCGGCAACTTATTTGTGAAATGAGGTCAGCACCAGCTACCTTATCACTGCTGGAAGAATTCACTAAACCAACACACAATAAAGTATTCTACAAACAGTGAGACTGGGTTTTATTTTTAGCAATATGGTAGACTAGCAACTCCTCCACTTTTAACATGCCTAAAAATACAAGATAATGGATAATATATGTTAAAAAAAAGCATTTTAATGCACATAAGCTGGTAGTAAGGTAAGGGAATTCCTAAGAGGATAACAATGGCAAGAACACATGAATCTAAGGGGCTAAGTGAGAGCTGAATCTGCAGTTTTTCTGGAGTGTCTGCCTATCGCTCTGGGCTCAGAGTCTCAGTTTTAACAGGCCATGTGTGCTGAGGCAGGAGATAAGACCAAAAGTAAATTCAATCAGTAAATCACGATAAAAACAAAAACTCACTTAGCAAGAATGATAATGAAGATACATGTCTGTGGAGGCCTTGGCTCAGGGTGGGAAGGACAAAAAGAAGTCTCTCCCTTGAGAATTCCTCACTGAAGTCATGACCTTCATAGACTATCCAGAAAACTACAAGTCAATCACTTTGTTTAAGGTAGTCGTGGCACGGTAGTGTCCCCATTCATCACACACACACAAACGAAAGAATTGTGAAAGCATACACTGATGCCTCTGTCACTCAGACCTGCTCAGTGCTGGCAGAGGGAAACTCATAAGCCTAAACACTTGAAGTCCTGTCAAACAGTACTCCTGTCCCAAGGAAGCATTTCTCCATATTTATTGCACTATGTCCTGGAAACAAAAGGCAACTGTGTCCCATTTCCAGGAAGATTTGTCAATTTTGCTACTGCCAGTGTAAGAGAGGGATATTGCTTCAGAGTATGGGGAGGATTTAAGCAACAGGAGATCTAGGAAAAAGACAAGACTAATTATTTTGTCAAACTCTTCCTCTCAGATATTATAAATACAATGGCTTTTTGCACAAAGAATCATCCCTCCTATGTAGTGCCTAGTTCTTGCTCTTCTTCACGTTACAATTCAACGTCTCGTATATCTTCACAGATTAGTGCAGTATTTGCAAGAGTCGCGTACAGCAGATGAAGAACATTTTGCAATATTCAATAATTCACATTTCTTTTATATGTGTAATATGTACATCCAGATATAATGTGTCAAAAATGTTGCATCAATGCTTACCCTCAAAACTAGATATAGACTGCTCACATTTTGAATAGCTTTCTTATAAATATTTAATAATGTTTAAGTAATTTTTCATAGAATTAACTAAAATTAGCTTTATTTAAATATTTTTATTTAAAATCTGATATTCGTAATACGATTTGTATCTTGCCTTCTAATTTTAACAGATAACTTTTAATATTTTAAAAGAAAAATAATTATTTAAGCATTTTAAAGGTCATTTTAAATTTCACTTTTTACATTTTACATTTTTAAAAATTATTTTATTGAGGTCATACTGGTTTATAACATTGTGTAATTTCAGGTGTACATTATCACATATCAGTTTCTGTATAGACTGTGTTGTACTCACCACCAATAGTCTAGTTTTTATCTGTCAGCATACATATGTGCCCTTTTACCCCCTTTGCCCACCCCCCCACACCTTTTCCCTCTGGTAACCACTAATCTGTTCATTTTTTAGGAAAAATATATAAACTTTTATACTTTTAATATAACTACATTTGTTTTTTGTTTTGAAGGTTGTTTTATTATTTAATCATTTGTATTGTGTTAAAATATATATAAAACAAAAGATGTCACTTTAATTTTATTTGTACAATACAGCTGCATTAATTACATCACAATGTTGTGCAACCATCATCACTATCAGTCTCCAAAAATTTTTCACCACCCCCAAACAAAACTCTGTAATCATTAAGCAATAACTCCTATTCATCCTCCCCCAAGTACTTGGTAACCTCCAATCTACTTTCTGTCTCTATCAACTTACATTTTTCAGATATTTCATATAGATGGAATCATACAATATTTGCCCTTTGAGTCCACTTTATTTCACTTAGCATGTTTTCAAGGTCCATCCATGTTATGGCCGAATAATATTCCATTGTATGCATATACCAAAGTTTGGTTATCTATTCATCTGTTGATGGCCAGAAGGATTGTTTCCATATTTTGGCCACTGTGAATAATGCTGCAGTGAACACTGGCACGCAAGTATCTGGTTTGAGTCTCTGCTTTCAATTCTTTTGGGTATATACCTAGGACTGGGAATGCTGGGTCACATGGTAATTCTATATTTAACTTTTGAAGAATCACCAAGTTGTTTTCCATAGAAGCTGCAGCATTTAACATTCCCACTAGCAATATACAAGAGTCCCAATTTCTCTACATCTTTGCCAACACTGGTTATTTTCCATTATTTTTATTATAGTTATCCTAATAGCTGTGAAGTGGTGTCTCATTGTGATTTCTGTTTGCATTTTCCTAATGACTAATGATGTTGAGCATCTTTTCATGTGCTTCTTGGCCATTTGTATGTCTTCTTTGGAGAAATATCTATTCAGGTCCTTCACCCATCAACTTGAACTGATTTTTGTTGTTCAGTTGTAGAAGTTCTTTATATTTTCTGGATAGTAAACCCTTCTCGTATATACGATTTGCAAATATTTTCTCTCATTCTATAGGTGTTTATTCACTTTCTTGATAGTGTCTTTTGATGCATGAAACTGTTAATTTTGATGAAGTATCTCATTTTTAATTTTTTTACAAATTAGTTTTATATGTTTTTTTATTGCAGTAACATTGGTTTATAAAATTATGTAAATTTCAGGTGTACATCACTATATTTTGATTTCTTTGTAGATTACATCATGTTCACCACCCAAAGACTAATTACAATCCATCACCATACACATATGCAAATCACCCCTTTCACCCTCTTCCCTCCCCACGTCCCCTCTGGTAACCACCGATCTAATCTCTGTCTCTATGTGCTTGTTCGTTGTTGTTGTTATCTTCTATTTATGAGTGAGATAATAAGGTATTTGACTTTGTCCCTCTAACTTATTTCACTTAGTGTAATACCCTCAAGGTCCATCCATGTTGTCGCAAATGGCAAGATTTCATCTCTTATTACAGCTGAGTAGTATTCCATTGTGTATATATACCACATCTTCTTTATCCATTCATCCCTTGATGGACACCTAGGTTGCTGCCAAGTCTTGGATTTTGTCAATAATGCTGCAAAGTACACAGGGGTGCATTCATGTTCTCATGTACTTTGGATAAATACCCAGCAGTGGAATAGCTGAACCATATGGTAGTTGTATTCTTGATTTTTTGAGGCACCTTCTTACTGTTTTCCATAGTGGCTGCACCAGTTTGCACTCCCACCAGCAGTGTATGAGAGTTCCCTTTTCTCCACATCCTCTCCAACACTATTTCTTGTCTTGTTAATTATAGTCATTCTGATGGGTGTGAGGTGACATCTCATTGTAGTTTTGATTTGCATATCCCCAATAATTTGTAATGCTGAACATCTGTTGGCCTGTTGACCATCTGTATATCTTCTTTGGAAAAATGTCTGTTCATATCTTTTGCCCAGTTTTTAATTGGGTTGTTAGTTTTTTTGTTGTTGAGATGTATGAGTTCTTTATATATTTTGGATATTAACTCCTTATCAGATATATGGTTTTCAAATATCTTCTCCCAATTGTTGTCTTTTCGTTTTGTTGATGGTTTCCTTTGCTGTGCAGAAGCTCTTTAGTTTGATGTAGTCCCATTTGTTTATTTTTTTCTATTGTTTCCCTTGCCTGGTCAGACATGGTACTTGAAAATATGTTGGTAAGACCAATGTCAAAAAGTGTACTGCCTATGTTACCTTCTAGAATTTTTATGGTTTCAGGTCTTCAAGTTTTTAAATCCATTTTGAGTTAATTTTTGTGTATGGTGTAAGATAATGGTCTACTTTCATTTTTTTGCATGTGGCTGTCCAGTTTTCCCAACACCATTTGTTGAAGAGACTTTCCTTTCTCCATTGTATGTTCTTGGCTCCCTTGTCAAAAATTAGCTGTCCATAGATGTGTGGGTTTACTTCTGGGCTCTTGGTTCTGTTCCACTGATCTGTGTGTCTGTTTTTGTGCCAGTATCATGCTGGTTTGATTACTCTAGCTTTGTAGTATATTTTGAAATCAGGGAGTATGACACCTCCAACTTTGTTCTTTTTTCTCAGGATTCCTTTGGCTATTTGGAGTCTTTTGTTGTTCCATGTAAATTTTAGGATTCTTTGCTCTATTTCCTTGAAAAGTGTTGTTGGCCCTTTGATAGGGATTGCACTGAATCTGTAGATTGCTTTTGGAAGTATGGACATTTTAACTATGTTAATTCTTCCAATCCAAGAGCACAGAATATCTTTCCATTTCTTTGTGTCTTTTTCAATTTCTTTCAACAATGTTTTATACTTTTCAGTGTACAGGCCTTTCACCTCTGGTTAAATTTATTTCTAGGTATTTTATTCTTTTTGTCACAAATATAAATGGGATTGTATTCTTAACTTCTTTTTCTGCTACTTCGTTGTTAGTGTATAGAGAGGCAACTGATTTTTGTATGTTGATTTTGTATCCTGCAACTTTACCATATTCATTTATTATTTCTAAAAGTTTTTGGTGGATTCTTTAGGGTTTTCTATACATAAAATCATGTCATCTGCAAATAGTGACAGTTTCACTTCTTCCTTTCCAATTTGGATCCCTTTTATTTCTTTTTCTTGCCTGATTGCTCTGGCTAGGACTTACAATACTATGTTAAATAAGAGTGGTGAAGTTGGGCATCCTTGTCTGGTTCCTGCTCTTAGAGGGAGTTTATCTCTGTTGAGTGTGATATTAGCTGTGGGTTTGTCAGATAGAGACTTCATTATGTTGAGGTACTTTCCTTCCATACCCATTTTATTCCAAGTTTTTATCATAAATGGATGCTGTATCTTGTCAAGTGCTTTCTCTGCAACTATTGAGATGATCATGTGATTTTTATTCTTCATTTTGTTAATATGGTGTATTACGTTGATTGATTTGCAGATGTTGAACCATCCCTGCATCCCTGGATCAGGTGTATGATCCACTTGATCATGGTGTATGATCTTTTTAATGTATTGTTGTATTCGATTTGCTAGTATTTTGTTGAGGATTTTTGCATTGATGTTCATCAGTGATATTGGCCTGTAACTTTCTTTTTTGTGTTGTCCTTGTCTGGTTTTGATATCAGGTTAATGTTGGCCTCATAGAATGAGTTAGGAAGCTTCCCCTTTTCTTCTCTCCAGCTCTTTTGGAAGAGTTTGAGAAGTATAGGTAGTAAGTCTTTGAATGTTTGCTGGAAGTCACCAGGGAAGCCATCTGGTCCTGAACTTCTATTTTTGGGGAGGTTTTTGATTACTGTTTCAATCTCCTTACTGGTGACTGGTCTATTCAAATTCTCTATTTCTCCTTGATTCAGTTTTGGAAGGTTGTATGATTCCAAGAATTTATCCATTTCTTTTAGATTATCCAATTTGTTGGTGTATAGCTTTTCATAGTATTATCTTATAATCTTTTGTATTTCTGAGGTGCCCATTGTAATTTCTCCTCTTTCATTTCTGATTTTATTTATTTGAGGGTTCTCTCTTTTCTTCTTGGTTAGTCTAGCTAAAGGTTTGTCAATTTTATCTTTTCAAATAACCAGCTCTTTGTTTCATTGATTTTTTTATTGTATTTTAAATCTCTATTTCATTTATTTCTGCTCTAATTTTTATTATTTCCTTCCTTCTACTGATTTTGGGCTTTGTTTGCTCTTCTACTGATTTTGGGCTTTGTTTGCTCTTCTTCTAGCTCCTTTAGGTGCACTGTTAGATTGTTTATTTGAGATTTTTCTTATTTGTGAGGTAGGCCTATATTGCTATAAACTTCCCTTTTAGAACCACTTTAGATGTATCCCATAAATTTTGGCATGTTGTATTTTCATTTTCATTTGTCTCCAAGTATTTTTTGATTTCTCCTTTGATTTCTTTGTTGACCCAATTGTTATTCAGTAGCATTTTGTTTAATCTTCACATATTTGTGGCTTTTCCAGTTTTCTTCCTGTAGTTGACTTCTAGTTTCATACCACTGTGGTCAGAAAAGATGCTTGGTATTATTTCAATCTTCTTAAATTTATGGAGACTTGTTTTGTGGCCTAATATGTGATCTATCCTGGAGAATATGTTTTCTGTGGCTTTTGGATGGAATGTTCTGTATATATCAACTAAGTCCATCTGGTCTAATATGTCATTTAAGGCCAATGTTTTCTTGTTGATCTTCTGTTTGGATTATCTATCCACTTGTGTAAGTGGAATGTTGAAGTCCCCTACTATTACTGTGTTACTGTCTATTTCACCTTTTATGTCTGTTAATAATTGCTTTATATATTTAGGTGCTCCTATGATGGGTGTATAGATATTTACAAGTATTATATCCTCTTGTTGGATTGATCCCTTGATCATTATGTAGTGCCCTTCTTTGTCTCTTGTTGCAGTTTTTGTTTTAAAGTCTATTTTGTCTGATACAAGTATTGCTACCCCAGCTTTCTTTTCATTGCCATTTGCATGGAGTATCTTTTTGCATCCCTTCAGTTTCAGTTTGTGAGTGTCTTTAGGTCTGGAGTGTGTCTCTTGTATGCAGCATATATATATATATATATATATATATATATAGAGAGAGAGAGAGAGAGAGAGAGAGAGAGAGAGAAAGATCTTGTTTTCTTATCCAGTCAGCCACCCTCTGTCTTTTGATTGGAGCATTTAGTCCACTGCCATTTAAACTAGCTATTGATAAGTATGTACTTATTGTCAGAGTGTTACTTTTTTTCTGGGTGTTTTAGTAGTTCTTCTCTGTTCCTTCTTCTGTTGCTCTCTTCCCTTGTGGTTTGATGGCTTTCTTTAGTATTATGTTTGGGTTCCTTTCTCTTAATTTTTTGTGTATTTATTATAGGTTTCTGGTTTGTGATTACCATGAGGTTCATATATAATAACCTGTGTATACAGTAACCTATATTACGTTGATGGTCTAAGTTTGACCTTTTGATAAAAGCTCTACTCTTTTACTCCCCTCCTTCCGCATTTTATGTTTTTGATTTCATTAACCTCTTTTTTTGTGCATGTATATCCATTACCCTCTTATCATGGAAATAGATAATTTTAGTACTTTTGTCTTTTGACCTTCACATTAGCTTCATAGGTGGTTGATCTGCAACTTTACTGTATTTTTGCCTTTACCAGTGATTTTATTGTGCGTTTTTTTTTTATAATTTTCTTCTTCCTATTTGTGATCTTTTCTTTTCCACTTAAATAAGTCCCTTTAGCATTTCTTCTAAGGCTGGTTTATTGGTGATTAACTCCTTTAGTTTTCCCTTGTCTGGAAAACTCTTTATCTCTTCTTCCATTCTGAATGATAAACTTGCTGGGTATTCTTGGCTGTGGGTTTTTTTCCTTTCAGCACTTTAACTATATTGTGCCACTCCCTTCTAGCCTGTAAAATTTCTGCTGAGAAGTCAGTGGATAGCCTTATGGGGTTTCCTTTGTATTTAACTTGCCCTTTTCTTGCAGCTTTTAGGATTCTCTCTAACTCTTGACATTTTTATTATAATGTGTTTTGATGTGGGCCTCTTTGGGTTTATCTTGTTTGGTGCTCTCTGTGGTTCCTGTACCTAGATGTCTGTTTCCTTCCTTAGGTTAGGAAAGTTTTCAGCTATTATTTCTTCAAATAGATTCTCTGCCCCTTTGTCTCTCTCTTCTCCTTCTGGGACACCTATAACACAGATGTTAGTGCACTTGATGTTGTCCCAGAGGTCCCTTAGACTGTCCTCATTCTTTTTAATTCTTTTTTCTTTTATTCAGCTTGGGTGATTTCCTCTAGTCTTTCATCCAGCTCACTGATCATTCTTCTGTATCATCTACTCTGCTATTGAGTCCCTCTAGTGAATTTTTTATTTCCATTATTGTATTCTTCATTTCTGATTGGTTCTTTTTTATACTTTCCAATTCCTTGTTGAAGTTCTCACTGAGTTCATCCATTCTTCTCCCAAGATCAGTGAGCATCCTTATGACTATTATTTTGTACTCTTTATCAAGTAGATTGTTTATCCATTTTGTTTACTTCTTTTTCTGAGGATTTATCCTGTTTCCTTACTTGGAACATATTTCTTTGTCTCTTCATTTTGCCTCTTTGTGCTTATATCTATGATTTTGTTAGATCAGCTACATTTCTTGATCTTGGAGAGGTGGACTTATATAAGGTACGCCTTATGAGGCCCAGCAGTGTGCTTCCCTCTTGTCACCAATTCCAAATGTTCCAGGAGTGTCCCCTGTGTGGGCTACATTTTTTGCAGCAGGGTTGCTGTTGCTGCAGGTGCACGGGGAGGCTAGGCTGTTCCCCTGGCTTGCTGGTTGTAATGCTCAGTGGTGCACAGCTGCTATGGTCCCTTCAGTCACTTTATCAGGCTTGGGGAGTCCCAGAACAATTGGCTGCAAGGTCTAATAGCACGTTCCTGCTGCAGTTTTTCTGTTAAGTGAGTAGGCCCCCAGTGTGGCTGGTTGCTAGGCTCAGGGGCTTATGATTGCTGTAAGCCTCCAGCCTGCAAAGCTGTTGTCAGCTCTTTCAGGAGTGCAGCTGGGTGGGGCTGGCCCCAGGCATGGCAGCACACAGTTGTTTCAGGAGTGGGAGGGTGGGGCAGATCCCTGTATGACTGTTTGAGAAGCACAAGTCTGCTGCAGCTGACAAGCCCCACCACCCACATGGCCCCACACACTGTGAACACAGTCTTGCCCCATGCATATGCCCTGACCCACTCAAGTGGACCCACTTGCCCCACCACAGAGGCCACACACACTCTGCCAATGCAGGCCCACCCCTCATGCATGCCCTGCCCTGCAGAGGCAGACCCACTCTCCCCACTGCAGAGGTCCCGCATACCCCACCTATTGGGCCCAGAAGTTGCCCAAGGGCTTGTTAGGTGGGGCCAGTCCCTAGAACGGGCTGCCTGCTGTGGCTGAGCTGAATTAAATCAGTGCTCTTGTGGGTGGGGCAGATCCTGGGCAGAGAGGCTAGGGTGAGAACTCCAATGGCATCTGCCAGTGTCTGTGTCAGCACACCTGCACCAGGTCACAACAATGGCTGCTGCCAATGTCTCAGTCCCTGGAGAGGTGGTCCCAGCCTGAAGAGGTCTCACCTCTCACAGAGATGTGCCCAGAGCCTATCAAGTGAGTCTTTTTTCACCCAAGGACTGTGCACCTTTATTTCTGGTGATTTTAGGTTGCTTTTCAAAGTGGGTGAATTTGTGCATGGGCCCTTTAAGGGCAGGCTTTTCTTTCCCCTTATGACCAATGGCTTTTCTGGGGGCATTACCCATTGTTGTTAATAGCCAGCAAAGCCAGATATTATGACACTTGTCTCAGTTGTACTGAGTCTAAAAGCTGCTTATTGTGGCAAAGCTCTCCCACTCAGATGCCCAACTCCTCCAGGAAGAGCTTTGTACCTTAAGATCGCTCCTGGCTGAAGCGCCATGGCTAAAATGTGGCTTTTTCCTCTCCAGAAAGGAATTTCTGCCTCTTCCACCTCAGTCAGCACTGTCCCTTATTGTAGGGGTCCTTTTCATCCAGTTTTCAGTTCCCTCTCAGGGGTAGTTGTTCCAAGAGTAGTTGTAAATTTGTTGAGTCTGTGGGAGGAGGTAAGTTCAGAGTCCTCCTATCCTGCCATGTTCCCAGCCTCTCCCAATATTTTATTTATATATATTACTTTTATTTTGATGCTAGTACTTTTGACGTCATATCTAAGAATCCACTGCTAAACCAAGGTCATGAATATTTACTTCTATTTTTCTTTTAAGTGTTTTATGGTTTTAGGTTATATATTTAGGTCGTTCATTCATTTTGAGTTAATTTTTGTATATAGGGTGAAGTAGGGGTCAAACTATATTCATTTGCATGTGGAAGTTCAGTTGTTCCAGCACACTGTTGAAGAGACTATTCTTTCTTCATTGAACGGACTTGGCACCCTTGTCAAAAATGAATTGGCCATAGATGTATGGGTTTATTTATGGACCCTAAAGTCTATTCCATTGTTCTATATGTTTACTCTTATGCCAGTACCACAATGTTTTGATTATGGCAACTTTCTAGTAAGTTTTGAAATCAGGGAGTGTGTGTCTTCTAATTTTGTTCTTATTTTTCAAGATTAGTTTGTCTACTCCAGGCACATTTCAATTCCATATGAATTTGAGGATAGGCTTTTCTATTTCTAAAAAAAAAAAACAAGTGTTGAAATTCTGATATTGAATCTGTAGTTTGAATTGTATTAAATCTTAACAATAGTAAGTCTTCAAATTCATTAATACAATATGTCTTTCCATTTATTCAGGTCTTCTTAACTTCTTCCAACAATATTGTGGTTTTCCGTGTACAAGTCTTTCACCTCCTTGGTTAAATTAATTCCTAGGTATTTTTTAGTTGCTATTGTAAGTAGAATTGCCTTCTTAATTTCCCTCTTAGATTGTTCATCATTAGTCTATAGAAACACAAATGATTTTTGTGTGTTGATCTTGTACCCTACAACTTATCTTGTATCCTACAACAGCTGAATTTGTTTATTAGCTCTAATAGGTTTCTTCTAAATTCTTTGGGATTTTCTATACATAGGAACATGTCACCTGAAAATAGAGATAGTTTTCCTTCTTCCTTTACAATTTGGATGTTTTTATTTCTTTTCCCAGTCTAATTGCTTTGGAGTTTGCAGTCAATATGGAATAACAGTAGTAAAAGTGGTCATCTTCATCTTGTTCCTGATCTTATAGGGAATGCTTTCAGTCTTTCACCTTTGAGTATGATGTTATTTGTGGGTTTTTCATAAATGCTCCTTATCATATTGAGAAAGTTTCCTTATATTTCTAGTTTTCTGAGTGTTTTTTAATCATGAATGAGTGTTGGTTGATTTTTCTGCATCAATTGAGATGATTATGTGGGTTTCTCCCTCATTCTATTAATGTGGTGTAACCCATTGATTAATTTTCTTATGTTGAACCATGTTTGCATTACTGGAATAAATCCCACTTGGTCATGGTGAATAATCTTTTAAATATCCTATTGGCTTTGGTTTGCTAACATTTTGTTGAAGATTTTAGCATCTATTTTCGTAAGAGATATTTGTCTGTAATATTGTTTTCTTGTGATGTCTTTTTCTGGCATTGGTAATTGTAATTCTGGCCTCATGGAATGCATTAGTTAGGAAGTGTTCCCTCCTCTTTTATTTTTGGAAAAAATTGAGAAAAATTGGTGTTAATTCTTCTTTAAATGATTTTGCAGAATTCACCAGTGAAGCGATTTGTTCCTGGACTTTTGTTTCTTTGGTTGGGAGGTTTTAAATTACTGATTCAAACTCTTTACTTGTCATAGGTCTGTTGAGATTTTCTATTTCTTCTTGAGTCAGTTTAGGTAATTTGTGTGTTTCTAGTAATTTATCCATTTCATCTAGGTTATCAAATTATTGGAATCTATTGATTATCTTATTTATATGCACAAGTGTTCACAATATTCTCTTATAATTCTTTTTATTTCTTTAAGGTCTGTAGTAAGGTCCCTACTTTCATTTATGATTTCAGTTGAATCTTTTCTTTTTTGCTTTGTAATTCTAGCTAAAAGCTTGTCAATTTTGATCTTTTCAAATAACAAGCTTTTGGTTTAATTGTAAGAACAAATCTATTGTTCTATTCTCTATTTTGTTTATCTTCACTCTAATCTTCATTATTTCTTTCCTTCTGCTAGCTTTGGGTTTAATTTGTTATTCTTTTTCGTGTTACTTCAGGTGTAAAGTTAGTTACTGATTTGAGATCTTTGTTTTTTTAATGTAGGTATTTACTGCTATAAACTTCTCTCAGAGCACTACCTTTTGTGCATTCCATTAGTTTCGGTATGTGCATTTTCATTTCATTCATCTGTATTTTCTGATTTCCCCTTTGACCCATTGATTTTTTTTAGAGTATTTTGTTCAATTTCTATATATTTTTGAATTCTCCAGTTTTCCTTCGTTGTTGATTTCTAGATTCATTTAACTGTGGTCAGAGAAGGTATTTTGTATGATTTCAATCTCTTAAAATTTATTGAGACTTTTCTTTGTGGCCTAACATATGGTACGTCCTGGAGAATGTTCCACTAAATCTTGAGAAGAATGTACATTCTGCTGTTGTTGGGTGGAGTGTTCTATATATGTGTTTTATGTCTAGTTCATTTTTCATGTTGTTCAAGTTCTCTACTTCCTTATTGATCTTCTGTCAAGAAGTTCAACCATCATCAAAAGTGATGTATTGAAATCCAACTGTTCTTGTAGAACTATTTGTCCCTTTAATTCTGTCAGTGTTTGTTTCATATATTTGGGGACTCTGTTGTCTAGTGCATATACGTTTATAATTGTCATATCTTCTTGATAAACTGACCCTTTTATGAGTATATAATATCTTTCTTTTTCTCTTGTAATAGTTTTTGACTTAAAGTCTACTTGTGTAATATTAGTACTGGCAGCACAGCTTTCATCTGGTTACTATTTTCATCAAAAATCTTTTTCCATCCTTTCACTTTCAACCTATTTCTCTTTGGATCTAAAATGAGTCTCTTTTAGACAGAATATATTTGGATTTTTTTAAAAATCCGATCTCTGCCTTTTGATTGGAGAGTTTAATCCATTCACACTTCAAATAATTACTGATAGGGAAGCCTTCTGCCACTTTGCTATCATATATTTTTTTCCTCTTTTCCCTCCATTACTGCCTTTTTCTGTTTAATTGATTTTTTATAGTGAACCATTTTGATTCCCTTCTCACTATCTCGTGTATGTTTTTTTAGATATTTTCTTGTGATTTTCATGGGAATTACATTTAACATCCTAAATTTATAACAATGTAGTTTGAATTTATTCCAAGTCAATTTTAGTGGCATATAAAATATCTACTCCTGTTCCTCCTCCTTTTATTTTGTTGTTACAAATTACATCTCTGTACATTGTGTTCCCAGGAATATTGATTTATAGTTATTTTTCATGCATTTGCCTTTTAAATTATTTAGGAAATAAAAAGTGGATTTACAGACCAAAAATACAATAACACTGGCCTTTATATTGCCTGTGTCATCACCATTACCAGAGATCTTTGTTTCTTCCTGTGCCTTGGAATTACTGTCTAATGATCTTTCCTTTCAACTTGACTCAGTTTGGAATCTCCCATAAGGCAGGTCCACTGGTAACAAACTTCCTCAGCTTTTGTTTATCTGGGAATGTCTTAATTTATACCTCATTTTTGAAGGAAAATTTTGACAGATATAGAATTCTTGATTGACAGGTCTTTTTCTTTCAGCACTTTAAATATGTCCACTCAATGCCTTCTGGCCTCCATGGTTTCTAATGAGAAACTGGCTGTTAACATTATTGAGGATCCCTTGTACATGACAGGTTGCTTCTCTCGTCTTGCTTTTAAGAGGTTCTCCTTGTCTTTGAACAATCTGATTATAAAGTGTTTCAATGTGATTGTTGATCATCCTGCATTCATAGGTTCATGTAGTTCATTAAATTTGGGAAGTTTTAGGCCATTCTTTCTTCAAATATTACTTCTTCTCCTTTCCTGCTCTTCTCCTTCTAGGACTCCCTTAATGCATATGTTAGTGTGCTTGATGGTGTCCCACAGATCCTTTATGCTCTTCTCACTCTTCATTTTTTTCTTTCTGCTCCTCAGACTGGATAATTTCAATTGTCCTGTGTTCAGTTTCACTGAGTCTGTCTTCTGTCTGCCCAAATCTATCGTTGAGCCCCTCTAGTAAAATTTTCACTTCAGTTATTGTAATTTTCAGGTCTAGAATTTGTTTCATTTTTATAATTTCTATCTCTATTGATATACCCTACTTATTCAAACATTGTTCTTCTGACTGCCTTAATTCTTTGTCCACATTTCTTTAGCTCTTTGATCATATTTAGGACAGTTGTTTTAAAGTCTCTGTCTAGCAAGTCCATTGTTGGAGCTTCCTGAGGGATGGTTTCTGTCCATTTATTTTGATCTTTTGAATGGACCATTTGAAAATTATATCGTGGTAACTCTGGACATCGGATTCTCATCTTACCCAGGGCTTGACTTTTTAAAAATTGTTGAAGACTGAGGTAGTCTAGTTGTTTAGTGGCTTTTCCCAACTATTTTTGCAGAGACTGCTTCCCTTGTTGTGTATTACAACTGATGTTTCTGTTTCTTAGTTTGTGTTCAGCTAGTGACAGAGTATTTCTTGAATGCCAGGGGCCAAAAAGAAAAAGAGAGAGAAGAAAAGGGCAAAAAGAAGAACTATCTCTTCCAGTATTTTAAGATTGCCTTTGTGCTATGGCCCTCCTCCACACTTAGCATGGCTATCACTGAGCCTGGGATCAGTCCAAGGTGAAAGTTTAGGGTCTTCTAAAGTCTCTTCTGAACATGCATCTTGCATAAGACATGCACGTGACTTTCTAAATTTCTACCATATGCAAAGGTACTTTTGGATGTCCTAATTTCCCAGAGTAACTCTCTCAATTTTCCTCCCTGGCTTTGGGTGTTCTATTGTATGTATCAACCATAATCTTTTGCTCCAAGTGGCTGCAGGTTTTTCATCTGCCTAACAATGTTTTTGAGCAATGTCTGCCACTATTCTAGCCTGGTGATCTTGAAATTAGATGAACTTGAGATGAGCATCCCACATCAGTCCTTCAGGCATCGCCTGGACAAGTTAGCCTAGGCATACACAATAATTTGTGAACAAAGTCTGATATGCTCCCTCTGGAACCAAGGACTAGGGTCATACTTTGGGAATGCAGTCTTAAGTCTTCAGGACTGCCACTGAGCTAGGGAGGGATAGGGCAAGGGTAAGTAAAAAGGCCACAAAGCTTTCCTACCACTTTTAAGCTGCTTGGTTGCTATAAAGCTTTGACTGTTTCCAGAGTTCTAGCAAAGTTGGTTCTGATAGTTTGATTGTTTTTGATGTTTTTGTGAAGGGATGGGAGCTTGGAGCTGCCTACTCCACCATTTTGCTGTCATTCCTAATTATATTTTACTTTATTGTTTTAGCTCGTTACTGTTAATGGAAGGGGTTACATGCAAAATCCTGCTTTGCTTATATTTACTGATTTTGTTGAAATGAAGGCAAGAAAAAGAAATTTTATAGAGTATAAAATGAATATTTTATAACTAACCTGAACTGTATGAGGCCATCAACAGAACACATACACACACATAACAATGATAAAATTCCCTCATTTTTGATTTTTTGACAACTTCTAGTCCTATAAAATCTATAGGTTTTCAAATGTGTTTCCATTTTGTTATTATAAATGTATATTTATCAAGGTAGGAGGATAGAATACATTTCATTTAACAGTGTTTTAGCTTAACTTATTACTTTGAAAATTTACACATTTAGTATGTAGCCCTCCAGTAGTACTCTTACCCTGGTCATTACAAATGTTAGAAACAGGCATGGACAAGTCCTTGGTAAATGCAAACTTGATTAATTTCTGGCAGAATCCACTTTAAACTAAAGCCTCAAATAATTCCCACAGACGAAATTCTGAGGACATGATCTCACAATAAAAAATGTTACTAAACACATGAGGAAATAAGCTATCATGATTGAGATACAGCAGAAAACAGACATGCAATCACACACACATACCCCATACAAACAACTTGACCAGCTAAGACTGAAAATGCATGAATGACTGGATATAAATAAATTGCTTTAAAATGGTTAAGAGTTTGGAAGTAAGAGATTACATTTAAGAGACACAAAGGATAGACCAAGAAGTTCAGAGTTCCAGAAGGAGCTGGTTGAGAGAGGAGGGAATGATGATATATGCATGTATGGGAATCTGATATGTGACAGAGGAGGCAATGCAGATCAGCTGAGAAAAAAATGGCCAAATCAATAAAGTATTCTTGAATAATTGGTTATGATGTGGAAAAAATGAAAATAAATCCTTATTTCAGGTTATACTCAAAATTCAATTAGAAAATATAGAAAAATATTTTATGACCTCAAAGTAAGGAAGGATTTCTTAAATACAACACAATAGCATGAACCATAAAGGAAAATACAGAGAAATTAAATTCAAGGACTCTGTTCATCTACAATGTCATAAACAGAGTGAAAAGATATACTCTAACTGGAAGAAGATATCTACATCATATATAACTGAAAAGGATTTATGTAGAGAACATTAATGACTCAATAAGGAAAGGATATAATAGCTCATAGAAATATGGGAAAATCACAGAAAGGGAAACTCAAAAGCCAATAAACATAAAAAGATGTCTAGCCTTAATATATTAATTCCAGACAAGCAAATTAAACCATAATGAGTTGTTAATTTATATCTACCAGTCGGTAAAAATTTTTAAGTTGGATAATAAAACCATGTATCTTGCCTAATAGAGTTGAATATGCACATATTGTACAAAAAGGAAATTTAACTCCCGTAAGTCTACACCCTGGATAAATTGGGTGTGTCTAGCAAGCAGCATGGTTTATATTAAAAAGTTGAAAACAATGCAGTGAATAAAAATAAATTGTGAGTATGAAAAATACTATACAGTAATGAAAATGAGTAAACTCCAAGTTGACACATATGTATTCCATTTTTTAATTATAGTATTTTAAGTTTCATATCTTGTTTTTTTATATTTTACATAAGCATATTTAATATCTTTAAATGTCATTAAAAGCATTATTCTCAATTACTACAAATAACATTCCACCATTCTCATTATTTTACTTTAAGTGGGTTCCTTTGAATTTTGCTATGTTTGATAATTTTCTTAGGATTTATTTATGAAATAATTTTTGAAGCTACATATTTATGAAAGACTTACTTAGTCATAGGGTACAAACTTTCTCAAAGCCTTGGAAATATTTCTTTAAAGTATGATGATACAGATTTTCATCCCTACAAGAGTATATGAGAGTGTGGGATTATATGTACTCTTATTTGTGAAATTCCATACTCAGAATATATATTTTTTTACTTTTTTCCAATTTGACACAATTTGAAAATTGCATCACTTGTTTCTTTAATATTTATTATAACTATTATTAGGGTTGCCAAATATATTTTTTCATACACTCCTGACTTCCTCATGATTCTGACTACCTCCCTTTTCTAACCCACACAGCCTTCCACTTCTTCTTTTTTCTTTTTTATTGATGTCTTAGTTTATAACACTGTGGGGTTTTAGTTGTACATTTTTGTTTGTCCGTCACCTTGTGGATGTAACCCTTCACCCCTTGTGCCCCCCCACCCCCCTTCCCCTTGGTAACCACCAATCAGTTCTCTCTGTCCGTGTGTTCACTTATATTCCATATATGAGTGAGTTCATGCAGTGTCTCTCCTTCTCTCTCTGGCTTATTTCACTTAACATAATACCCTCTAGGTCCATCCATGTTGTTGCAAATGGGACAATTCTGTCTTTTCTTATGGCTGAGTAGTATTCCATTGTATGTATATACCACATCTTCTTTAACCAATCATCAGTTGAGGGACACTTGGGTTGCTTCCACTTCTTGGCTATAGTGAATAATGCTGCAATGAACATAGGGGTGCATACACCTCTTGTGATGGTTGATTTCATGTCCATTGGGTAGATGCCCAAGAGTGGTATTGCTGGATCATACGGTATTTCTATTTTTAATTTTTTGAGGACTCTCCATACTGTTTTCCATAGAGGCTGCACCAGTTTGCATTCCCACCAGCAGTGAATGAGGGTCCCCATTTCTCCACAACCTCTCCAGCATTTGTTGTTATTTGTCTTTGTGATTATAGCCATTCTAACCGGTGTAAGGTGATATCTCAGTGTAGTTTTGATTTGCATTTCCCTGATGATTAGTGATGTTGAACATCTTTTCATGTGTCTATTGGCCATCTGTATCTCTTCCTTGGAAAAATGTCTGTTCATATCCTCTGCCCATTGATCGGGTTGTTTGTTTTTTTGTTGCTCAGTTGTATGAGATCTTTGTATATTACTGAGATTAATCCCTTGTTGGACAAACGATTTGCAAATATTTTCTCCCAGCTGGTGGGTTGTTTATTCATTTTGATCTTGGTTTCATTTGCCTTGTAGAAGCTCTTTAGTCTGATGAGGTCCCACTTGTTTATTTTTTCTTTTGTTTCCCTTGTCTGGGTAGACATGGAATCTGAAAGGATCCCTTTATGTCCAATCGCAATTAGTGTACTGCCTATATTTTCTTCCAGGAGTTTTATAGTTTCAGGTCTCACTTTCAGGTCTTTGATCCATTTTGAATTGATTTTTGTATATGGTGATAGGAGATGGTCTACTTTCATTCTTTTGCATGTTGCTGTCCAATTTTCCCAGCACCATTTATTGAAGAGACTTCCCTCTCTCCATTGTATGTTCTTTGCTCCTTTGTCGAAGATTAGCTGTCCATAGGTGTGTGGTTTTATTTCTGGGGTCTCAATTCTGTTCCATTGATCTGTGTGTCTATTCTTGTACCAGTACCATGCTGTTTTGATTACTATAGCTTTATAGTATATTTTGAAATCAGGGATTGTGATGCCTCCAGCTTTGTTCTTTTTTTTCAGAATTGCTTTAGCTATTCGGGCTCTTTTGTTGCCCCATACGAATTTCAGTAGTTTTTGTTCTATTACCGTGAAGAATGACATTGGGATTCTGATTGGGATTGCATTGAATCTGTAGATTGCTTTAGGTAGAATGGACATTTTAACTATATTTATTCTTCCAATCCATGTGCATGGAATATTTTTCCATTTCTTTATGTCCTCCTTGATTTCTTTCAATAGTGTCTTATAGTTTTCATTGTATAGGTCTTTGACCTCCTTGGTTAAATTTATTCCCAGATATTTTATTCTCTTTGTTGCAATTGTAAATGGGATTGTCTTTTTGAGTTCTCTTTCTGTTGGTTCATCGTTAGTGTATAGAAATGCAATTGATTTTTGTAGGTTGATTTTATACCCTGCCACTTTACTGTAGTTGTTGATTGTTTCTAGTAGTTTTCCGATGGAATTCTTTGGGTTTTCTATGTATAGGATCATGTCGTCTGCAAATAGTGAGAGTTTCACTTCTTCATTGCCTATTTGGTGTCCTTTTATTCCTTTTTCTTGCCTAATTGCTCTGGCCAGCACTTCCAGTACTATGTTGAATAAGAGCGGTGAGAGTGGGCACCCTTGTCTTGTTCCTGTCCTCAAAGGAATGGCTTTCAGTTTTTCCCCGTTGAGTAGGATGTTTGCTGTAGGTTTGTCATATATGGCCCTTATTATGTTGAGGTACTTTCCTTCTATACCCATTTTGTTGAGAGTTTTTATCATAAATGGATGCTGGATCTTTAGCTGAGAACTTCCCCAACCTAGGGAACGAGAGGGAAATAACAGTGAATGAAATTAATAGATCACCTAAATATATAAACAGGAATAAAAAATCATCTCGCCACATAGTAGCAAACTTGAAGAATACCCGTGACAAGGAAATAATATTGAAGGCAGCTAAACAAAAAAGCAAAATAACATACAAAGGAAACCCCATCAGGTTCTCAGCTGATTTCTCAACAGAAACTCTACAGGCTAGGAGAGACTGGAATGATATATTCAAAATCATGAAAGACAAAAACCTTCAGCCGAGAATACTTTATCCAGCAAAAATATCCTTCAAATATGATGGAGAAATAATAACTCTCCCTGATAAACAAAAGCTAAGAGAGTTTGTCACCACAAGACCCCCACTACAAGAAATGCTCAAGAAGGCCCTTAGGCCTGAAAAAAAAACAAATGAGAAAGGGGATACAAAGATGTCAGCAAGGACAAAAGCAAGGAGACTAAACCAGAACAAAATACAGTTGGAAAACATCAAAAATTAATTCAAGCTCATCACTGGAAACACACATTCATGACACAATCTGGAATAAAGTGATAACAAATAAGGAGGGGAAGAGGTAAGGGATTGAATCGACCCAGCCTCAGGAAAAAGGAGGCATCTGAAAATGTACTTTCTTATCCAGGAGATCACTTATATAAACCGCACGGTAACCACTAAACAAACAACCAGAAGAGAACCACACATGACAAATAAAGAGAAAACCAAGAGAATGAGCATGCAGAAATACCAAATTGAATTTGCAGTCCGAAACACAAGGGACAAGAAACGAAGGAAATGCAAAAGAACCAGAAGATGAACAATAAAATAGCAACATTAAACCCTCATATATCAATAATCACTCTAAATGTAAATGGATTGAATTCTCCAATCAAAAGACACAGAGTGGCAGGATGGATTAAAAACCAAGATCCAACAATCTGCTGCCTCCAGGAAACACATCTCAACTCTAAAGACAAACACAGACTCAAAATAAAAGGATGGAAAACAATACTCCAAGCTAATGGCAAACAAAAGAAAGCAGGAGTAGCCATACTTATATCAGACAAAGTAGACTTCAAGATAAAAAAGGTAATGAGAGACAAAGAAGGGCAATATATAATGATAAAAGGGACACTTCACCAAGAAGACATAACACTTATAAATATCTGCGCACCCAACACAGGAGCACCAAAGTACATAAAACAACAGCTAAAAAACCTTAAAGGAGATATTAACAATAACACAATAATAGTAGGGGATCTTAATACCCCCCTTACATCAATAGATAGATCATCCAGACAAAAAGTCAATAAGGAATTAATGGACTTAAACGAGAAACTAGACGCAATGGACTTAATAGATATATACAGAGCACTCCACCCAAAAAAAGCAGAGTACACATTCTTCTCAAGTGCACATGGAACATTCTCAAGGATAGACCATATATTAGGAAACAAGGCAAACCTCTATAAATTTAAGAAGATTGAAATCATTACAAGCATCTTTTCTGATCATAATGCTGTGAAACTAGAAATAAACTGCAAGGAAAAAACTAGGAAAGGGACAAAGATGTGGAGACTAAACAACATGCTACTGAACAACCAATGGGTCATTGATGAAATTAAAGGAGAAATCAAAAGCTATCTGGAGACAAATGAAAAGGAAAATACACCATACCAACTCATATGGGATGCAGCAAAAGCAGTCCTGAGAGGGAAATTCATAGCAATACAAGCTCACCTTAACAAACAAGAAAAATCCCAAATAAATAACCTTAAATTGCACCTAACAGAGTTGGAAAAAGAAGAACAGACAAAGCCCCGAATCAGCAGAAAGAGGGAAATAATAAAAATCAGAGCAGAAATAAATGAAATTGAAACCAAAAAAACAGTAGAAAGGATCAATGAAACAAAGAGCTGGTTCTTTGAGAAGATAAATAAAATTGACAAACCCTTAGCCAGACTCACTAAGAAAAAAAGGGAGAAGACTCAAATAAATAAAATTAGAAATGAAAGAGGAGAAATTACAACAGACACCACAGAAATACAAGGGATTATTAGGGAATACTATGAAAAACTTTACGCCAACAAATTGGACAACCTAGAGGAAATGGACAAATTCTTGGACACGTACAACCTCCCAGAACTGAATCAAGAAGAAATAGAGAATCTGAACAGACCAATCACAAGTAAAGAGATTGAAACAGTAATCAAAAACCTTCCAAAAAATAAAAGCCCAAGACCAGATGGCTTCCCTGGAGAATTTTATCAAACGTTCAAAGAAGATTTAGCACCTATCCTTCTCAAACTATTCCAAAAAATAGAGGAAGATGGAATACTTCCCAACACATTCTATGAGGCTGACATCATGCTGATACCAAAGCCAGACAAGGACAATACAAAGAAGGAAAACTACAGGCCAATATCGCTGATGAACATAGACGCAAAAATCCTCAACAAAATATTGGCAAACCGAATACAGCAATACATCAAAAAGATCATACACCACGATCAAGTGGGATTTATACCAGGGACACAGGGATGGTTCAACATCCGCAAATCAATCAATGTGATACACCACATTAACAAAATGAAGAATAAAAACCACATGATCATCTCAATCGATGTAGAGAAGGCATTTGACAAGATCCACTTCTTCTTGATGTGAATCCCAGACACTAAATTCTCCTGGCTGATTTCAAGCATTTATTCTTTTGGATGAGTTTTAGATTGATTTTCATTGGAATGAAGATTAATTTGGGAAGAGTTAATATCCCTACAATATTGATTCACCCTATACAACAGCATGATTTAGCTCTTCATCTCTTCAAATTTTATTTTGGACTTCTCAATAAAATGTACCTTTTAATATGATGTGTACATTTAATGTTAAGTCTAGCAGAATTAAAGTACTTGTAAAATTAAGGTTTAAAATGAACAAACAATAAAGTAAAATGCCTAAGCTCACCCAGCAGGTCAGAGAAGGGCCAGGACTCACACCAGGGCCTCTTAGCCCCAAGTCTCAAGTTCGTTCCTCTGTATATGACCTTATTGTGCCAACCAGACCCAGGAAAATAGAGAGATGTTACTTATTTTTCCATTTTTTGGCGAGGGAATACTCACTGGAGCCCAACACTGCTCTAGTCTCTAGGAAAGTGGAGGTAAAACCTAGCCCCTGCCCTTCAGCCACACAGCTAACCTAACCTAGTCTCTGTGTTTTAGCCTCACAACTAGCCTACTAGTAGATAAATTACCTCATTTGATGCATTTGGAAGTAAGCTTGGTGGTGTCATGTAACTTGTCCCATGTGGCACATCCTGCAAGTAAGATGTCAGGGTCTGAGCTCTTTCCATGACACGAGCATTCCCTCAGAATTAGCTTCTTCCATCCACTCCCTTTCTCCCTTCATCCTGGACCAAGACAGGATGGGAATCCTGGTCCCAGTGGCAGAACCCAAGAACAGCCTGAGTCTCTATACTCAACATCCATGCAAAGAATCCTTGCAGAAATCTCAGCCTCCTTGGGAAAATGACAAATGCCACCTGAAGATGGAGAAAGCTTGTGATAAGCTCACCCAGGTCATCTCCAGAGTCACCTTTTAATCAATGGAGTGGCCTTTCAGGGGCCAGAGGCCACTCTGATAAAAGCAGAGCCAGAGAAAGGCTGTCTGTGGCTATTGACATCATTTTTAACCTCCCAGACTGGTGAAGCCAGGGGTGACATATATGTTATTTAATTTAATCCCCAAACAACTCTCATTTCACAGATAAGGAAACAGCCTTAGAAAGAAAAAATGGCTTGTCCGTGACCATACAACTAGTCAGTGGCAGAGCTTAGACCTATTTCAGTTCTGACTCCAGTCCCTATGCTCTCAATGATCACATGTCTCTTCTCACCTGCTCTCATGAAATCCTGCCAGGATTCATGAATCCTCACTCACTCCACACACTGCACATAGACCCTGGGCACACAGAGCTGAACTGCAGCTATCTTATTAGAATCAGCCTGATGAAGACTGCATCAGACAGTAAGATTAGGAGGGCCAGAGGAAGCTCATGCACCAGTCCTGGGCCTAGAGCGGTTTCCCATACCCCAGGATCACCTAACTTCTTATCTGTAAGGGTGAAATGTTCTCCTTGATCATTCAATTCAACCCTCAGTGAGAACCTCTGGCCCACAGTGTGGACAAGGGCTAATATCAGACAGACAAGGATGAGGATGTCACCCTAATCACCCAATAACAGGAGTCTGAACACCTGCCTAAGCTGGGGCAGGAAGGAGATGAGAAGGGACTTGAGAGCATGGTGGGGACTGGCCCTGGGGCATCTGAGTTTGGGTTTATGTGAAACCTCCTCCTCTTGTGAATTTTCTGTCAGCTCTATTTTAGAAACATTAAAATTGTTATGTTTTCCGAACCCCAACTGTCACTTTTGCAGCCTAGCCACATTCTCCCCCAACCTATACTAGCTCCAAATACAGTACTCACTCAAAATGTGGAGCTGAAAATCATGGGAGGAGGCAAGGACAGGGACGTGTGCCACTGCAGATAGGCCAGAAAGTCATCCAGAAAACAGCCTTTTACCTTAGTTTAAGTCCTAGAGGAAAGTAGGGGGATCCTGACCTGATTAGGGCCCTTGACCATCTTAACTGCCTACATTCTCTGAATCAGGCCCCAAGACTGGGTGGGTACCATACTTTGGGCTCTGAATCTATCACAGCCAGGGAAGTTGCAGGACTTGAGGCTGTATGGGTTTACTCCGAAGCTGATAATACTCCCATTCTACCCACCAACTGGATCATGCCAGCAACTTCCCTTTCACTCTTAAGGAAACAAATTCTTGGGGTCCTTCTTGACTCCCAGTGGGTCTAGTCTCGTCCTCTCTTCTGGTAGTCTCACCTTTCTCTATCAGTGAACACGACACCAAGATTGGCTAGAGCTTCACAGCCAATCCAGAAATATCAGTGAGCAGTTGAGGGGGTGTGTGATTCACCTCCTGCATCAGAGACTCTTAAGTCTGCTGCAATTAGCTGTCTTTCTCTGCCTTTTATGCATATAGGTCTCTGCAGGACTTATAGTCCTATAGAATAGAAACCGGGTTAACCAGAAGTGGCACTCTATTTAAACTCCCAAGAGTCAAAGTTAACCTTCCACTCTAGGAAAACAGTTTGATGACACAAACCAGATATCCACCAAAACTTTGACAGAAAGAAACCTGAAAGAGCTCATGATGGCCAAAGCCGGAACAATATATGCACCAAAATAAAGAACATGGAATTGGATTATAACCCAAAGTTTAAAATAAGACACATAAGCCCATAACAATATAAATAAATGTTTAAATAAATGCAGAAGAGACAAATCTTCCTTACAGATGAATTCCAAATAATATGTATAGATATTCCCCTCCCTCCAGAAGGTAGAGCCTAATAACCCTCCTCCTTAAGGGTGGGCTGACTTAGTGACCCACTTCCAAAGAATACAGTAAGGAAAGGGAAAAATAGTAACTTAACAGTGGAGAAAACTGGAAAACACTACATTATTGAAATGATCAAGTTTAACATCACCAGAGATAAGACATCCTGATATCATGCACACCCTGATGTCATGTGACAAGAAGCGTACTTCACTTCTGTGGTGTCTTTCCAAAACCCCCAAAACCCAGTCTAACCATGAGAAAAACACCAGACAAAATCAGATTGAGGGATATTCAACAGGATACCTGGCCAGTCCTCCTCAAGACTGCCAAGGCCATGAAAAACAAGGAAAGATTAAGAAACTGTCACAGACCAGAGGAGTCTGGGAGACATGACAATTAATACACTGTGTTTAGGGTATAGATTGGATTCTGGAATACAAAGAGGAAATTAACCGATGAATTAGTGAAGTGCAAATAAACTGGAGTTTACTTAATAGTAACATACCAATGTTGGTTTATTAATTTTCACAAACTTATCATCTTTATAACTTTTCTGCAAATATGAAATTATCTCCAAATAAAAATATATTTAAAAAAACTTGCAGTAGGAAAGGACTGTGTATACTGCAACTCCTCCACCGATTTTGTCCAGCAATCTCCTCTGACCTCACCAAACCCATATGGAGATGTCTCAGAGAATCAGGTGGTGCTGTAGGAAGGGCACTGGAGCTGGAATCCAGAGAGCTGGGTGAGGAGAAGGGGAGAGCGGGGGCTTGCTATGGACTTGTGAAGCTTGTGATGTCTACAATATCTAGATGTGTGTGTCTGGAATGGAGAGATGGGATTGGAGCTGTACATGTGGTCTTCAAAGCTGGAAGACTGGATGGGATCAACTAGGAGTGGGTATAGATAGACTAGAGCCCAACAACTGTGCCCTGGGGCCCTTCACAGTTAATAGGGGAGCAGATGAGGAAGAGAAGCAAAGGAGATTTAGAAGATGAAGTCAGTTAGATAGGAGACAAGAGACAGTATGACTCCCTTCGTGCAAAAAGTGAATCGAGTAGGAAGAGGGCATCACCACATCCCAGGAGAGCTCCCATGACTTTCATATAAGGGATCATGTATATTTTTCTCACCTTGTTATTGCTGTGCCTCTAGCCAGGTGTCTGAGCACACAGTAGGCCTTCAATGAACACTTGCTACAATGTTATGAGTGAAGCCCCTGGGATTCATAATCTAACATTCCTGTCAGAACTGTCCCTGATAAAGAAAGAGCAGAGGATGAGGCACCAACTCATTCTCCAAAAGAATTTTATCAATGCAAAACAACCAAACTCCTTCACCCACTCCCCACTCAACTGTTCCTGAGATATTAACATGACTTTGGCATCACAGAGCAATGACAAATGTACACAGAAAGTTGCACCCACTTTCTTAAAATATCAAAACAGCCCCATGAGAAACATAGTAAATGCAAATCCTTCCAGACAGAGTCTACATGTTTAAACACGTCAGTCAGTACATGCGGATTCTTAATGGGATGCTTATCCAGACAGAGCTAAGTAAGCCACACTTCGCAAAAACAACCAAAGAAATGTCACATTTAAAACCCAACATGAGAAATCAGAAATGACAGAGACAGAAGCTGTGTTCCTTTGTAGCCAAGTTGAGGGGTCAGAGACGGGCACAAGGCCTCTGGCAGGAGACAGCTGAAAAGTTTGAGAGGCCACCTCTGGGACTCCCCTTAACCCTGAAGACACGGCTATGGGGTAGACTGAGGTGGACTGGGACAGGAAGGCCTGGACTGCAGGACCTGTTCTGCTGCCACCTGGCAGTTAGGCCTCTGCTAACCCCACAAGGATATTTTAATTTTGCATTAGGGAGAAAATACTTTCCCAAATTGTTCTTATGTAAAAACGGTTACTCAGCAGTGACACAGAAAAACATACAACTTAGAATTGGAGACTAAAAGCTGGAAAAGGCCCCTAAAGTTATGAAAATTTACCAAACACAGAAGAGAAATAAAGATTGCTAATGGGTGACTTCTACCTCTTTCCCTGCATGTGAGAGAGAAAAAAAGCAGGGGCAAGAAAATATAAATGCAGGATTTCAGGTTCTTGCTCAAAGGCAGCAAAATCATTTCTAAATAAGAGACAGGTTTCCATGGCAATTAGGAACTTCCTACTATCATCTAGAATTTTTTTTCAGTTTAGAGGGAACTGACAAGTCCCTGTAAGTTAATAAGTTGATAAATGGAACGTGGGACCGAGGCAATTAGCTAAGGGGTTGGGGAAGAGTGGAGGGACCTGCTTTGCTCCCACTGGACAGATGACAATGCTTTGGGATGAAGAAGCCAACTGCCAGGAAAGAAAACCTGGACTTGGCATCATGCTCTTCTCCCACCTGCACACTAAAGGGGCCTTTCAACTTTTACAACTTATTTTCAGTTTCTGAGAGAAGATGTAATTTGGCTTACAGCTAAAGATTTTACCTACTAATAAGGAAAAAAATATTTGCAAATCATATATCTGATAAGGGATTAATATCCAAAATATATAAAGAACTCATACAACTCAATAGCAAAACATCAAACAATCCAATTTAAAAATGGGCACAGAATCTGAGTAGACATTTTTCCAAAGAAGACACACAGATGGCCAACAGGCACATAAAAAGATGCTCAATGTCGCTAAGCATTAGGGAAATGCAAATCAAAACCACAATAAGATATCACCTCACACCTGTTATCAAAAAGGCTGTCATCAAAAAGACAAGAAATAACAAGTGTTGGTGAGGATGTGGAGAAAGGGAACCATTGTACACTGTTGGTGGGAGTGTAAATTGGTGCAGTTAGTATGGAAAACAGTATGGAAATTTCTCAAAAAATTAAAAATAGAGCTACCATATGATCCAGCAATTCTACTTCTGGATATTTATCTGAAGAAACCGAAAACATTAATTCAAAAAGATATATGCAACCCCATGTTCACTGCAGCATTATATACAATAGCCAAGATATGGAAACAACCTAAATGTCCATTGACAGATGAATGGATAAAGAAAATACATACACACACACACACACACACAATGGAGTATTATTCAACCAAAAAAAAATGAAATCTTGCTATTTGCAGCAACATGGATGGACCTTGAGGGCAATATACTAAGTGAAAGAAGTCAGACAGAGTAAGACAAATACCATATAATCTCACTTATATTTGGAATCTAAAGAACAAAACAAAACAAACCAACAACAAAAAACAAGCTCATAGCTACAAAGAACAGATTCGTGATTGCTGGGGGGGATGATTGGGGAGGATGGGGGAGTGGGCAAAATGGGTGAAGAGGGTCAAAAGTTATAAACTTCCAAGGGCCAGCCCAGTGGCATAGTGGTTGAGTTTGGCATGGTCCACTATGGTGGCCCAGGTTTGTGGGTTCAGATCCCAGGTGCGGACCTTCACCACTTGTCAAGCCATGCTGTGGCAGTGACCCACGTGCAAAATAGAGGAATACGGGCACAGGTGTTAGCTCAGGGCCAATCTTCCTTACAAGAAAAAAAGGGTACAAACTTCCAGCTATAAAATATATAAGTCCTGGGGATGGAACGTATAGCATGATGACTATAGTTAATAATACTATATTGCATATTTGAAAGTTGCTAAGAGAGAAAATCTTAAAAGTCCTCATCATAAGAAAAAAAATTTCTGTCAACTATGTATGGTGATGGATGTTCATTAGACTTATTGCGGTGATCATGCCCCAGTGCATACAAATATCGAATCATGTTGTACACCCGAAACTAATACAATGTTATAAGTCAATTTTACCTCAATAAAAAAAAAAAGAAAAAGAAAAGCTGAAGACTTCTGTGCATCTGCTTGGCCAAGGGCTGAGGCAGGCCCTTGTGTGCCTGTGTCACGGGAGGCAGGAGACCAGGTGTCCTGAGGCTTCCTTCCTTGTTCTGGAAAAGATCTCATCTCTGATCCCTTGTTTGTCAGGACAGGCTGAGACCACCCACCTCCTCCATCCTGAAGCCTGTTAGCAGCGCACAGAGAGAAGCTAAAGGTGGTGGCGACTCTGGGAACTTGTGCCTGAACCCCGGAATCGGGCCAGCCTAAATGTGTGTGTGTGTGGTGGCGGCAGGAGGATGGGGGAGGGGAGGGTGCTGGGCCTGACGAAGTTTGGGGAGGCAGAGCTAGGGTTCAACCAGACAGGAAGAGGAAGCAGAGTTACACCCTTTCTGCTAGAACTGGTTTTAATGAAGGACGGCACGCCAGGAGACAGACTCAGCTTGCTGAGCATCGCCTCTCTCTGAGCCCTTCCTGGAAGCTTTGCTCATCAGTATCACACTTGGTAATTCTTCCCCGAGACCTGAAATCTAACCCGGGTTATGGTGCTGAGCAAGCGCAGCATTTGCTGTCCCTCCAAATAATACGGCAGCTGCTTATCCCACATGTACTCAGGGGACAGGACCTTGGAGGGTTTGTGGTAAAGCAGATATTTGTTCAGGTGGCTCTCATCGTGCCACACAGCCTCGATGTGATTGTGTTGGTCGACCATCATCGCCTGGTGGCAGGCCTTGGTGAGCTTGTAAACCTCTGGCACCGACCCTCCAAATAAGGCCCCTGTGTAATAAAAGTCCCCCTCATCTTCAGGAATATGGGCCTGTGACTGAAGTCGGCGTTCATAGGGGAAGTGGTTCCGACTGAGCCCATAGAAGGCAGGATGGAGGGTGCCGAACAAGGAGGAGAGGATCTCCACGCCCACGTGGTCGCTGAACTTCGTGTTCACATCTGCACACACGAGGTAACCCACCTCCTGGTGGAAGCGCTGCTCAGAAAAGTTGCTGATCATCTCCATGCGGTGCCTGGAGATGTCCTGCCAGCGGGAATAGCTCTTGACCTTGAGGGTGACTATCTGCCTTCCTTTTTGGAGGCGAATGCGAGGAACATAGTCTGGGCGGTCAGTGAAGATATAGTAGTTACCTTGTGTCCCACCATGAAGTACGTCTCTGCGGTTTCCAGGAACAGCTTCAGGTAGACAATGTATTTTTTTACGGCAAACACGGTTAATCCAATGGTGGTGTTCTGGAGCCGGAACTGCTCATTCAGGATGTCGATATCGAAAGTCTTGTCCCAGACGACGGGAGCCAGCCAAGGGGTCACGAGAGGGACATCTTCCCTAGAGAGTGTTAGCACATGTGGTTGGGGATACACCATCCTTGATAATTTTACACCTTGAAGGCCGTGGTATTCTCCAACAGCCACGCTTGCCCCAGTCTGGATACTTTCCAGCTTCTGACTTCTTGGGTTCAGGTAACAATAGCCAAAGAGGGCCAAGGCAAGAGCTATTAGGAGAAGAAAGCTCACTCGAGGAAGTGAGCAGCATCTTTGTGTCCCAGTGAATATTTGCAGTAGCTGGGCCATACCTGCACGACAGAAGGACACCACCTCTGTCTCCTCCACGAAATGAGGGTATTCGTCTCTCCAGACACCACCCTCAGTGGTCTCCTCCAGGCAGGGTGAGGCTGAACCCCCAACCCTAAAGCGTCCACACCCCAACTCCCTGCTCACTACTCCAGCAGCTCAAGCTCCCCTGAGGCCTGACCCCAGCGCAAGGGGGCAGCTGGGCACGAGGGCAGCCTGGGGTGCCCTGCAGAGAAAGACAGGATCCAAGTAGACCTCGATAAATTCAGTTTCTGTTTGAGGTGCTGTCAGAGTAGCCAGGTGGCAGGCCTTTGTCAACAGACAGCTAGAACTTAAGGACCAGCGTGCAGGAGAGAAGTCAGGGTTACTGAAACAGGCCCATGGGACTGGCTCTAGGGGGGCCACTGAGCAGGTCAAGGACAGAGATTGTGATGAAAGCAGGGCAGGGTAGCAGCCACCAGAAAGCCTGACCAGGGGTTCAGGGCTTGTGCTCTGGCCTTCCCTTGACACTTACCAGCTGTGAGCTAAGCACCTGGTTTTCTGAAAAATCTGTGAAGTCAAGATCAGACTGTCTTCAAGATCACATCTATACAGACCAAATGGGCCATCCTTCAGGAGACCTGATTTGGGAGCCATGGTGGAGGGGACAGATCTACAGATCAAGGATTGTTTTCCTTCATTCCCTTAATAATCACTTAAAAATCCAATGAGCATTAACTTAGCAGATACCAGGCCTTACACTGTCATTAGGATTAGGCTGCTAACCTTAATGTGCATTATCTTGTTCAATCCTTACAACAAGCCTGGGGGATAAATGCTACTTCATCCTCATTGTACAGATGGAGAAACAGGCTCAGAGAGGTCAGTGACTGGCCCATGACCACATGGCTAGCTGTAAGTGCTGAAGCCAACTAAGCAGCAAGACTCCAGAATATTCTGTATTCTGACCCTCTGTCTCACTTGTGCCTTCTCTGAAGTTTCCTTTAATGAGTTCTTTGTAGAGTTAGATTCTTTTGGTTTTCCCCCTTAGGCTTCACATGTCAGCCGTTGCTTGGAGAGAGGCCTCGAGAGAGTGGAGAGAGGTTGAGCGAGTGCCCTTTGCTGAGGGCTTATCATGTTGCCATTTCATACACTTCTCCCCTCTGATGTCCTAGGCAATTCCAAACACATCCTTCCTGGAAAATGAAGCCTTAGCCACAGACCCCTCCTGCCACACTGTGGGACCAATAGTAGGCAAAATAGGGTCCCATGGCAGATAAGGAGCACCGTCCACCTGCACCATGAAGCAGGCTGGTGCTCTCATGCTGTTCTGTGATGCCTGGCTTCCACCTTCACACAGAGTGGGTGGCTGGAGACGTGGGTTGTCCAGGGATTATAAAGTCTTTCCAGGACAGCTCTGAGCATGTTGGGAGGGGGGAGGGAAGAGTGTTCTGATGAGTGTCTTTTTTTTGCTTTTATTTTTTAAAATGGAAAATTTCTAACATGTACAAAAGTAGACAAAACAGTATAATGAACTCCCATGTATCTATCACCCAGTCCCAATAATTATTAATCTATGGCCAATTCTACCCCACCTACACTACCACCTCCTTCCACTCTCCTGCCTGTATTATTCTGAATCAATCCTAGATATCATGTCATGTCATATGTAAATATTTCAGTAAATATCTATAAAACATAATCAATGAGCTTTAAAAAAAACTACAATTCAGCATGGTTACACCTAAAAAAAATGATCATTCATTTGTATCATTAAGTTTCCAATCTTCATTCAAATTCCCAATTGTGTCATAACTTTTAAAAAAAAATTATTTTATTGAGGTCATATTGGCTTATAATATTGTGTAAATTTCAGGTGTACATTATCATATGTCAGTTTCTGTATAGACTGCATCATCTTCACCACCAGTAGTCTAGTTTTTATCTATCACCACACATGCGCCCCTTTACCCCTTTGCACCCTCCCCCCACTCCCTTCCCCTCTGGTAACCACCAGTCTGTTCTCCTTGTTGATGTGTTTGTTTATCTTCCACATATGAGTGAAATCATATAGTGCTTGTCTTTCTCTGTCTGGCTTATTTAACTCAGCATAATATATGTTGTCACAAATAGCACGATTTTGTCTTCTTTATGGCTGAGTAGTATTCCATTTTATATATACCACATCTTCTTTATCTATTCATCTGCTGATGGGCACTTGGGTTGCTTCCATGTCTCAGATATTGTGAATAATGCTGCGATGAACATAGGGATGCATAAATCTCTTTGAATGGTTTATTTTGTGTTCTTTGGATAAATACCCAGTAGTGGGATAGCTGGATCATCATATGGTATTGCTATTTTTCATTGTTTGAGAAATCTTCATACTGTTTTCCATAGTGGCTGCACCAGTTTGCCTTCCAATCAGCAGTGTATGAGGGTTCCCTTTTCTCTATATCCTCTCCAACATTTGTTATTTCTTGTCTTGTTAAGTATACCCATTCTGACAGGTGTAAGGTGATATCTAATTATAGTTTTGATTTGCATTTCCCTAATAATTAGTGATGTGCAACATCTTTTCATGCATCTGTTGGCCATCTGTATATCTTCTTTGGAAAAATGTCTGTTCATATCCTCTTTTGATCAGGTTGTTTCTTTTTTTTGTTGTATGAGTTCTTTATATATTTTTGAAATTCACCCCTTGTCGGATATATGATTTGCAAATATTTTCTCCCAGTTGGTGGGTTGTCTTTTCATTTTGTTCATGGTTTCCTTTGCCTTGCAGAAGCATTTTAGTCGGATGTAGTCCCATTTGTTTATTTTTTCTTTGGTTTCCCTTGCCTGAGAAGACATGGTATTCAAAAAGATACTGCTGAGACTGATGTCAAAAAGTGTACTGCTTATATTTTCTTCTAGGAGTTTTATGGTTTCAGGTCTTTAATCTATTTTGAGTTAACTTTGGTATATGGTGTAAGATAGTGGTCTACATTCATTCTTTAGCATGTGGCTGTCCAGTTTTCTCAACATCATTTATTGAAGAGACTTCCCTTTCTCCATTGTATTTTCCTGGCTCCTTAGTCAAATTTTAGCAGTCCACAGATGTGTGGTTTTATTTCCGGGCTTTCAATTCTGTTCCACTGACAAAGGAGCCAGGAAAATACAATGGAGAAAGGGAAGTCTCTTCAATAAATGATGTTGAAAAAACTGGACAGACTGTCTGGACAGTCTGTTTTTCTGCCAGTACCATGTTGTTTTGATTACTATAGCTTTGTAGATTATTTTGAAGTCAGGGATTGTGATACCTCCAGCTTTGCTCTTTTTTCTCAGGATTGCTTTGGCTATTCAAGGTCTTTGGTTGTTCCATATAAATTTTAGGATTTTTTGTTCTATTTCTGTGAAGAATGTCATTGGGATTCTGGTTGGGATAGGATTGAATCTGTAGATTGCTTTAGGTAATATGGACATTTAAACTATGTTTATTCTTCCAATCCATGAGCATGGAATATCTTTCCATTTCTTTATATCTTCTTTCAATAACATCATAGTTTTCAGTGTATAGGTCTTTCACCTCCTTGCTTAAATTTATTCCTAGATATTTTATTCCTTTTGTTGCAATTGTAAATGGGATTGTATCTTGACTTCTCTTTCTGGTAGTTCATTATTAGTGTATAGAAATGCAACTGATTTTTACATATTAATTTTGTACCCTGCAACTTTGCTGTAGCTGTTTATTATTTCTAATGGTTTTCTGGAGGATTCTTTAGGGTTTTGTCTATATAGAATCATGTCGTCCACAAACAATGAGAGTTTGACTTCTTCCTTTCCAATTTGTATCCTATTTATTTCTTTTTCTTGTCTAATTGCTCTGGCTAAAACTTTCAGTACTATGTTGAATAAGAGTGGTGAGAGTGCAAACCCTTGTCTTGTTCCTGCTCTCAGAGGAATGGCTTTCAGGTTTTCACCATTAAGTATGATGTTGGCTGTGGGTTTGTCATATATGGCCTTTATTATGTTGAGGTACTTTCTTTCTACCCATTTTATTGAGAGTTTTTATCTTAAATGGATGTTGGATCTTGTCAAATGCTTTCTCTGCATCCACTGAGATGATCTTGTGATTTTTACTCCTCATTTTGTTAATGCGGTGTATCACATTGATTGATTTGTGGATGTTGAACCATTTCTGCATCCCTGGAATATATCCCACTTGATCATGGTGTATGATCCTTTTAATGTATTGCTGTATTCGATTTGCTAATATTTTCTTGAGGTTTTTCATCTATGTTCTTCAGCAATATTGGCCTGTAATTTTGCTTTTTTATGTTGTCCTTGCCTGGTTTTGGTATCAGGCTAATCTTGGCCTTGTAAAATGAGTCAGGAAATGACCCATCTTCTTCAATATTTTGGAATAGTTTGAGAAGGATAGGTATTAAATCTTTGAATGTTTGGTAGAATTCACCAGAGAAGGTATCTGGTCCTGGACTTTTGTTTTTGGGGAGGTTTTTGATTACTGTTTCAATCTCTTTACTTATGACTGGTCTATTCAGATTCTCTATTTCTTCTTGTTTCAGTTTTGGGAGGTTGTATGATTCTAAGAATTTATCCATTTCTCTAGGTTATCCAATTTGTTAGCATATAGCTTCTCATAGTATTCTCTTATAATCCTTTGTATTTCTGTGGTATCTGTTGTAATTTCTCCTCTTTCATTTCTAATTTTATTTATTTGAGTCTTTTTTTTTTTCTTAGTGAGTCTGGCTAAAGGTTTGTCCATTTTGTTTATCTTCTCAAAGAAACAGCTTAGTTTCATTGATCTTTTCTATTGTCTTTTTAAGTCCCTCTCATTTATTTCTGCTCTGATTTTTATTTCCCTCCTTGATGACTTTAGGCTTTGTTTGTTCTTCTTTTTCTAGTTCTTTTAAGTGTAGTTTAAGATTACTTATTTGAGTGTTTTTTTGTTTATTGAGGTAGGCCTGTATTGTATAAATTTCCCTCTTAGTACCACTTTTGCTGCATCCCATAAGAGTTGGTATGTTATGTTTTCATTTTCATTTGTCTCCAGGTATTCTTTGATTTCTTCATTGGCCCAATGGTTGTTGAGTAGCATGTTGTTTAGTCTCCACATATTTGTGACTTCCTCTCCTGTATTCTTGTAGTTGACTTCTAGTTTCATAGCATTGTGGTTGGAAAAGATGCTTGATATGATTTCAATCTTCTTAAATTTGTTGAGGCTTGCCTTGTTTCCCAATATATGGTCTATCTTTGAGAATGTTCCATGTGCACTTGAGAAGAATATGTGTTCTGCTGGTTTTGGATGGAATGTTTTATATATATATATATATATAAAGTCCACCTGGTCTAGTGTTTCATTTAAAGCCACTGTTTCCTTGTTGACTTTCTGTCTGGATGATCTATCCATTGATATAAGTGGGGTGTTGAGGTCCCCTACATTTATTGTTGCTGTCATTTTCTCCCTTTAGGTCTGTTAATAGTTGCTTTATACACTTTGGTGCTCCTGTGTTAGGAGCACATATATTACTAAGTGTTATGTCTTCTTGGTGGACTATCCCTTTTATCATTATATAATGTCCCTCTTTGTCTCTCATTTTTTTTTATTTGCAAGTCTGCTTTGTCTGAGATAAGTATGGCTATATTCACTTTCATTTGCTTTCCATTTGTTCAGAGTATCATCTTCCATCCCTTCACTCATTGCCCACATTTGTCTTTAGAGCTGAGATGTGTTTCCTAGAGGCAGCATATTGTTGGGCCTTGTTTTTTAATCCATCCAGCCACTCTCTGTCTTTTGATTGGTGAATTCAATCCATTTACATTTAGAGGGATTATTGATATGTGAAGGCTTAATACTGCCACTTTATCTCTTTTCTGGTTGTTCTATATTTCCAGTTTCTTTTCCCTTGTATTTCTGACTGCCATTTCAGTTTAATGGTTTTCTGTCATGTTTTTCTTAATTTCTCTTTAGTTATGATTTGTGATTCTGCTCTGATATTCTGTATTGTGGTGACAATGAGGTTTGTAGAAAAGATCTCATAGATAAGATAGTCCTTTTTCTGATAGCCTTTTATGTCCATTAGCCTAATCAGGTTCCATTCCTTTCCTCTTCCCCTTCTATGTTTTTGTTGTCACAAATTATCCTTATTCATGTTGTGAGTTTGTGACTAAATTGAAGTTTTTATAGCTATTTTTGATGCTTCCCTTCCCTTTACTTTTATGTTACAAGTAAGTGTTTGCTAGCCTATTCTGACCTCTATCTAGCTGCAATTTTCTGATTTAGTCTTTCTATTTATCTTCTTGATCAAAGCTTTGTAAATCTTTGCCTTTTTGTTTCAGGTAGGAGGCCTCCCTTCACCATTTCTTGTAAGGCAGGTCTAGTAGCAATGACCTGCCTCAGCTTTTGTTTATCTGGGAAAGCTTTTATTTCTCCATCATATCTGAAGGATAATTTTGCTTGATAGAGTATTCTTGGCTGACAGTTTTTGTCTTTCAGTATTTTGAATATTTCATCCATTCTCTCCTAGCCTCTAAGGCTTCTGCTGAGAAATCTGCTGAAAGCCTGATGGGAGTTCCTTTGTAGTTTATTTTCTTCTCTCTTGCTGCCCTTAATATTTTTTTCTTTGTCATTGACTTTTGACAGTTTTAATATTATATTCCTTGGAGAAGGTCTTTTTGCATTGATGTAACTAGGAGTTCTTTTGGCTTCACGTACTTATGTGTCCAGTTCCTTCTCCAGGTTTGGGAAGTTCTCAGCGGGTATCTCTTTGAAAAAGATCTCTGCTCCTTTTCCCCTCTCTTCCTCCTCTGAGATACCTATAATCTTTATGTTACTTTTCCTAGTTCAGTCAGCTATTTCTCAAAGAATTTCTTCATTTTTAAAAAAATCTTAGTTCTTTCCCCTTCCACACCTGAAGGATTTCTAGGTTTCTATCTTTGAGATCACTCATTCCCTGTTCCATTAGGTCTGCTCTGTTTTTTGCTTTCTAGATTTTTTTTTTTTATCTCATTGTGTTCTTCATATCCAGACTTTCTGTTAGGGTTTTCTTAGAGCTTCAATCTCTTTGGTGAAGTATTCCTTCTGCTCATTAATTTTATTCCTGAGCTCATTCATCCATCCTTCTGAGTTTTCATATAACTCGTTGAGTTTCTTTACAATAGCTGTTCTGAATTCTCTGTCAGTTAGATTGTAATCTTCCAGGACTTCAGGTTTGGTTTCTGAAGAGTTGTCATTTTCCTTCTCTTCTTCAGTGTTACTGTAGTTCTTCATGGTATTTTATGAATTGATCCTCTGCCAGCACATTTTGGTAGTAATCACCTTTTCTTATTTGGGTACAGCTTTGATTACTTAGATTCTGGTCACCTGGGTCTCATGTTCCTCCACTGGCTTTCCATGGGCTCAGATGCTGCTGGCCCATGCACCACCTGTGCTGCTGTCCCCAGGTTGTCTTGGGGTGCTGGTTGCACCACTGGCAGGGGTGCTGGGTTCACGAGTGTGACTGTTGCTGCTGGGGGCGCCTGGGGACCCAGGGATTTGTATACAGTCCCTGCTGTTAGTGGAGCGGGTATCATGGTTGCTGCCACTGGGGGCTAGGTCACCAGTTCTGCTGTGGTTCCTGCTGCTCCTGGTCACAGATTCCCCCTGCCCCTGTTGGGGGGAGGCAGGGGCTGTTTTTTCTTTTCCTGCCTCGTCTGCTCATAGTTGTGCTGGTCAGCTGCTATGTGTTTCCGTGAGCCTAGCCACTGTGCTCAGTGAAGTGGTTGTGCTTGTGCAGGTGGGGCCACCACCTGGTGGGGCACCTTCACGCAACCTGAGCTGCCATCTCTCAGTGTGGACCATTCATGTGGGTGGGCCACCAGTGCTCTGCAAGTGTTTGTGCATGGGCCAGTCTGCCCCACCTCCACTCACAATCATGTTGGCTGCCGTGTGATAATCCAGTCCTCGATTGCCACTGCCGGGGAAGGGAAAGGGGGCCACTCCCCTAGTTCCACTGCTTCCCCAGGGTCCAGTCCACTCACCTTCAGATGTATGGCTGTGTGGATCTCTCAGGCATTGTGTTGTGCTGTGTAGGGAATCCTCTGTTGGCTAATGGATGTCTGTTTAGTTGCAACTTAGAGGGGAGAGACAAAGGGAACAACTCACTCTGCCATGATGCTGACATCACTCCTCCTGATGAGTATCTTTTAATAGAGTCATCTTCTCTTTGTGAATTGGATTATGACATTTGCCCTGTTGTGCATAAAGATGTTAGCATATTCCTGAATGTCCCCCCGATCAATAATGCTAATATAGTGGCAAAATACCAAGACAACCCTGTGATATTGCAAGTGCCAGAAAACTGAAGAGCTCCTTTGATAAGAAAATGACATCAGAGGATAAGGAGCATATGCTTGATGTGCTTGTGGGTCTACCTGTGTGTGTGTGTGTGTGTGGCTTGGTGCCTGTCTGGGGAATCTGCTCAACCCAGGGCAGTAGATGAGGGAACCCATTGCCCTGCTCACCATGGCACTTCCCTGGGAATCTTGGAGGTTAAAGAACCTTACAGAATGAAGAGGTAGAAAGGATGAGGCAGACACCAATGACGCAGGGAAGGGCCAGAAAGGGAGACTCAGCATAGCCTTTAATCACTTGGGCAGGCCCGTTCTGTTCAGATCTGCCAGGCCACTAGCCTGAGAACCTCCAGGCTCTCCTGTCTCCATGGCACCACCTGGCCTGTGTGTCAGACCCTGGGCTCTGGCCTCCCTGGTGCCAGCATCTCCAACACAAGTTCCTGGATCCTTTTCAAACCATTACCACTGGCCACTTCCATTGTCCAAACACCTGTTCCTTTATCCTAGCCCTCAGATCCTTTACCCCATGCCTCCCTAAAACTTATTTTGCCTCTTTCCCTGGAACCATTCTGTGACTCACATGCCAGAAGAGGAGGCAGCCTCCACAAAGATCCCCATTCCTCCCCAGATCTGGGATGCCTAAGATAAGAATCAGAATGAATCCTTTCTCAACTGCCCCCCTAGATGGCGAGGACAAGACCCTGCTTCACAGAGAGGACAGACGTAGAAAGCCAACTTCGAAAAATTAATTCCTGCATGTTCAGCTGCATCCCACATCCTCTCCCAGGTGGCCACAAACTCATCCAGTGCACTGGCAAGACCTCCTCAGCAGTTTCATTCTATTCTGTTCCAGACTGCTCCCTCATTCCACAAGAGTGACCCCTCTTCCTCTTTTTGCTCCACCAAAAGGAAGTTTATAACAGCTTCTCAGACACACCTTGGATATTCTTGTGGTGCAGGAGATTGGGAGGGATCTACATTTACCTGCTCAGATCCAGAAGCCACCCTCCAAACAAGACTGCAGGCCTCTCTCCAGGAAGTTCCAATGAGGGTGTGCTGTGGCTTGATGTTTCTTTTATCCCTCAAGGCTTCACCAGGTTTCCTAACCTCCTCTTGAAAGAATGAAATGTACTCAAATCCTTTGTGTTATTGAAGCCATCCTTGCCAGGAGTCCCACGGAAGCCACCTGACTGATCACTAAGTAGTTTCAGCAACCTGCCTTGTCCAAGCATGTGACTAGATGTTTCCAGCAATAAAAGCCTTACAATTCATGGAAGAGTACTTACTCCTTGGATGGGAGATTGGGTATTCTGGAGAAGGGTGGGGTACAGTGGGGACTGCACTTGTGAATTTTTTTGTTATTATTTTTTTATTAAGGTAGAATTGACCTACAACACTATATTGGTTTCAGCTACACAACAGAGTGATTCAGTATTTGCATATATTGCAAAATGATCACCACAATAAGTCCAGTTAATATCCATCACTATACATAGTTACACAATTTTTTTCTTGTGATGAGAACTTTTAAGATCTACTCTCTTAGCAACTTTAGAATATGCAATACAGTATAACTATAGTCACTATGCTGTACATTACATCCCCATGACACTTATTTTATAACTGGAAATTTGTACCTTTTGACTCCCTTCACCCATTTCATCCACCCTCCACCCTCTGCCTCTGGAAACAACCAATCTGTTCTCTGTATATAGAGCTTGGTTTTGTTTTGTTTTTAGATATCACATGTAAGTGAGATCATATGATGTTTATCTTTCTTTGTATGACTTATTTCACTTAGCACAATGCCCTCAAGGTCCATCCATGTTGCTGCAAATAGCAAGATTTCATTTTTTATGGCTGAATAATATTCCACCGTGTACATATACACCACATTTTCTTTATCCATTCATCTGTCAATGGACATTTAGGTTGTTTCCATATCTTGATAATTGTAAATAATGCTGCAATGAACCTGGGGGTGCATATATCTTTTTGAAATTGAGTTTTTGTTTACTTCAGATAAATACTCAGAAGAGGAATTGCTGGATCATATGGTAGTTCTATTTTTAATTTTTTGAGGAACCTCCATACTGTTTTCCACAGTGGCTGCCCCAATTTCTATTCCCACCAAGACTGCACAAGGGTTCCCTTTTCTCCACATCCTTGCCAGCATTTCTCTCGTCTTTTTGATAAAGGCCATTCCAACAGCTGTGAAGTGACTTCTCATTGTAGTTTTGATTTGCATCTCTCTGATGATTAGTGACATTGAGCATCTTTTCATGTACCTGTTGGCCATTAGTATGTCTTCTTTGGAAAAATGTCTATTCAGGTCCTCTGCCCATTTTTTTAAATCAAATTGTATTTTTGCTATTGAGTTGTATGAGTTTTTACATATTTTCAATATTAACCTCTTATCAGATACATGATTTACAAATATTTTCTCCCATTTAGTATGTTGCCTTTTGATTTTGTTAGTGGTTTCATTTGTTGTGCAGAAGCTTTTCAGTTTGATGTAGTCCCACTCACGCCTGTGACTTTTGACTGGGACTTGATTTGAATGCCCTCAGGATGCTGGTCCTCCACTGAACTAGGCAGCGGTTTGGTGGGGTTGGAGGAAGATGATAACACAGCAGCTAGAGCATCTGAGCACTTCTATAAACCAGGATCCACAAGTCACATGCATTATCTACCATATTTCAGCCTCCCAGCTATCTTGAGAGCTAGGAGTAGTCATCCTAGTGTTATAGATGAGAAAATTGAGTTACAGTGAGGTAAAGTGTGTACCAAAGTCATAAAGATGCCAGCCAGAATCTGCTCCCACTGCCCACTGCTGGGGAGACAGGCTTGACTAACTCATCTTGTGGATGTGTACATATTACAGTTCTTTTTCATGCCGGTTTGGTTCTTTTTTATAATTTCCATCTCTTTGGTAAAGTACTTATGTTCATTAATTTTATTCCTGAGTTCACTGAATTGCCTCTCTGAGTTTTCTTGTACCTCCTTGAATTTCTTCATAATAGCTATTTTGAATTCTCCATCAGTTACATCCCAATCTTCCATGAATTTGAGTTTGGTTGCTGGAAAACTGTCATTTTCTTTTTGTGATACCATATTACTGTAATTTTTCATGGTGTTTGATGAGAAGTGTTTCTGCCAGTGCATTTGAAGTAGCGAACACCTTTCTTATTTAGGTAAAGTTTTGTTTACTTTGATTTTTACAGTCCAACAAGTTGGGAATTAGAGGCCTTTTCTTTGTTTTCCAGCAAGTGGCTCCATAGCACAAGTTTTTGGTTTCTCTTACCTGAGCTGCCTCGTGGCTATATTTGGGAGTGCACATGTTCCATCCTCCACCTCCTCTGCCAGAGGGGTTGCCAGCAACCCTCATCATCACATGTGCCACAAGGGTCACTGGTTTCACTGCTGCTGCTGGGTTTGCCACCACCAGCACCACTGCCAAGGTCGCTGGAATCACAGATACCACTGCCACTGCTGCCAGGGTTTTAGGCATTGCTGCCACTACCAGGGCTTCCCAGGTCACAGGTGCTGCTGCTGCCACTGGGTGCCTGGGGTAATGGGCACCAACACTGTCACAGGGCTGGGGTCATAGGCATCACTGCTGCCACTCCTGGAACTGTTGGGGTTGTGGGCACTGTTGCTGCCACTGGGGTCACCAGGTTTGCAAGGGTCACAAGTGCCACAGGCACTGCTGCTACTGTTAGGGGGGCTGTGGTCACTGGCGCTACCACTGTCTCTGCCTGGGGGTGGGGACAGGAGTCATGGGTGCCCTGCTGCTGCTGGGGGCACCAGGGTTGTGGGCACTGCTGCTGCTCCTGGAACCATTGGGGTTGTGGGCACCGCCATCACTGTTCCCTCAGTTTTGCCACTCCTCCCCCAGTTCCACCACCTCCACAAGGTCCAATCCACCCACCTTCAGATGTACAGATGTATGGATCTCCCCAGCATTCTGGTGTACTGCAGACAAACCTTTGTTGGGTTATGGATGTTCTACTGGTTGTAAATTGAAGGGGAGAGATAAAGGGAAGGACTCAGGCTGCCATGATGCTGACATCACCAGACTCAATAATCACTTTGAATGTAAATGATCTAAATGCACCAACTGAAGAGAGATTGTCACAAGTGTTGGAGAGAATGTGGAGAATTAAGAGAACCCTTGTGCACTGTTGGTGGGTATTTAAATTGGTATAGCCACTATGGAAAACAGTACGGAAAGTCCTCAAAAGACTATAAATTGAACTACCATATGATCCAGCAATACCACTTCTGGGTGGTATATCCAAAGGAAATAAAAATAGGATCCCAAAGAAACGTTTCTACTCTCATGTTCATTGCAGCATTATTCACAATAGCCAAGATATGGAAACAACCTAAGTGCCCATCGATGGATGGATAGATAAAGAAGATGTGATATATATACACACATATATATGTATACATACACACACACACACATATATAACGAACTATTATTCAGCCTTGAGAAAGAAGGAAATCCTGCCATTTGTGGCAACATGGATGGACCCTGAGGGAATTATGCTAACTGAAACAAGTTAGACAGAAAAAGACAAATGCTGTATGATATCACTTATATGTAGAATCTAAAAGAGCCAAACTCATGGAAACAGAGATTAGAATGGTGGTTTTCCAGGAGTGTGGGGGTGGGGGAAATGGGGAGATGTTGGTCAAAGAGTATAAACTTTCAGTTATAAGATAACTAAGTTCTAGGGATCTAATGTATGGCATGGTGATTATAGTTAATTATATACTGTATTATATACTTTAAAGTTGCTAAGACAGATCTTAAATATTCTCACCTCAAAAAAAGAAATGGTAATTTATGTGATGAGTTGGAGGTTTTAGCTAACACTATGGTGGTAATCATTTTGCATTATATAAGCGTATCAAATCAACAGGTTGCACACCTTAAACTTACACAGTATTATATGTCAGTTACATCTCAATAAAGTTGGGAAAAAAAGAGAAGAGAAAGAAATTCAATAAGTTTTCACAATAAAAAAAAAAGAAAAGGCTGCATACTGTATGGTTCCAACTATATGACATTCAGGAAAAGGCAAAACTATGGAGACAGTAAAAAGATAGGTGGTTTCCAGGGGTTATGGGGAGGGATGAATCGCCAGAGCACAGAGGACTTTTAGAACAGTTAAATACTCTGTATGATAATATGATGTATACATGTCTTATACATTTGTCCAAACTCATAGAATGTCCAAAACCAAGAGTAAACTCTGGGGTAAATTATGGACTTTGGTTGATTATGATGTGTCAATGTAGGTTCATCAGTTGTTACAAAATACCACTCTGGTACAGGACATTGATAATGGGTGAGGATATGCACAGGTTGGGTAGGAGATATATGGGAAATCTCTGTTTCCTCCTCTCAATTTTTCTGTGAACTTAAAACTGGTCTAAAAAAGGGCTTAAAAAAATAACTGGGGGTAGGGAATAGTTCTTTCTGATGGGAAACTAAACTATTACGTTAATTCAATTTAAAAAATTCAGTTAGAACTAGTAAACAAATTCAGCAGTGTTGCAAGATACAAAATTGACATGAAAAAGTAGGTTGTGTTTCTATACACTAAAAATGTACAACCTGAAAAAGGTAATTAAGAAAACAATTATATTTACAGTATCATCAAAAGAATAAAATACTTAGCAATAAACAATGAGGATGCGAAAGACTTGTAGATTAAAAAGTACAAAGCACTGCTGAAAGAAATTAAAGAAAACTCAAATAAATGGAAAAACATCCCATTAATGGACTGGAAGACTTAACACTGTTGAGTTATTAATAGTACCCAAAGTCATCTACATATTCAATGCAAAACATATCAAAATCTCAACATTTTTTTTGCAGAAATAGAAAAAATTATCCTAAACTTCATATGGAATTTCAACAGACCTCAAATAGTCAAAACAATCTTGAAATGAAGAAAGTTAGAGATCTCCCACTTCCCAATTGCAAAACTTACTACAAAGCTACAGTAATCCAAACACTGTGGTACTGGCATAAAGACAAACAAATAGACTAATGGAGTAAAACAGAGAACCCAGAAATAATTTCTTGCAGGTATGAACAAATGATTTTCAACTAGGGTGTCAAGACCATTCTAGCGTGTCAAGTGGGGAAATGATACCCTTCTTAGCAAATGGTTCTGGGAAACTGGATATCTACATGCAAAAGAGTAAAATTGAACCCTTACCTTACACCATATACTAAAATTAACTCAAAATGACTCAAAGAACTAGACATCAAAGCTAAACCTATTTAACTCCTAGAAGAAAACATGGGGAAAAGCTTCATGATACTGAACACAGATTGTCAGTGATTTCTTGGATATGACACCCAAAGCACAAGCAAGAAAAAAATAGATTAATTGGACTTCATCAAAATTAAAATTTTTGGTGCATCAAATGACACTATCAACAGAGGGAAAGGCAACGCATGGAATGGGTGAAAATATTTGCAAATCATTTATCTGTTAAAGGGTTAATATCCAAAATATATAAAGAACTCCTATAACTCAACAACAAAAAACAATCTGATTAAAAAATAGGCAAAGGACTTGAATAGACATTCCTCCAAAGAAGGTATACAAGTGGCGAATAAGCACATGAAAAGATGCTCAACATCACTATTCATCAGGGAATTGCAATCAAAAGCACAATGAAATACTACTTTACTCCCATTAGGACAGCTATTATCAAAAATCAGAAAATAAAAAATTTTGGCAAGGATGCACCTTGCTGGTGGGAATGTAAAATGGTACAGCTACTTTGGAAAACAGTATGGCAGCTCCTCAAAAAATAAAAAATATAATTACCATATGATCCAGCAATTCCACTTCTGGGTATTTACCCAAAAGAAGTGAAAGCAGGGACTTGAACAGTTATTTGTACATCCATGTTCATAGTAGCATTATTCACAACAGCCAAAAGGTGCAAGCAACCCAAGTGTCCACCAAAGGAAGAATAGATAAACAAAATGTGGTATTTACATACAATGGAATATGATGCAGCCTTAAAATGGAAGAAAATTTTGACACGTTTCAACATGGATGAAACTTGAAGACATTATGCTCTACGTGAAATGTCACAAAAGGACAAATACTGTATGATTCCATTTATATGAGATATGTTGAGCGGTCAATCATAAAGACAGAAAGTAGAATGGGGTTGTCAGAGGCTGGGGACAGAGGAAGATGAAAAAAGTTCTGGAGATGGATGGTGGTGATGGTTGCACAACAATGTTAATGTACTTAATGTCAACGAATTGTCTCAAAAATGGTTAAAATGTAAATTTTGTTATGAATATTTTACTACAATAAATAAAATGATGACTGAGGCCTCAAGTGTCTCCCCTACCCGAATGTTTGCACAATAACAGAAAACTGATCCACATCACAAAAAGTGAAGACATAAACTTTACTTTCTATGCATCAGGGAGTAATTGGGGGAGTATTTTGAGTAAGGGTGGAGGATTTCTGGGCATCCCTCAATTGACCTCAGGAGGAATGCTTCTCAATATAAGTTTACCCTTCTTTTCTACCCTGAACAAAAGAAGGTATTGAAGAGAATCTTCCAGCTAAGGTAACAGCACATCTGAGTACTGTATTTGCCAATGCAAATCTTCATCACAAGAATTGGCATGAGTGCTGTATATAGCTGTGTAATGGATCTAGGATTTTTCTTGCAGGGGGGATTTATCTCAATCCCGTTGCCTCTATAACGGGAAGCACCCAGAGTTTGTTTACACATTCTCTCTTTGCTTGGCTTCAAGGCTGTGAGCAATTGGCTAGCGCATCCTTCTGCCTGGAATCCCAAGGATTTTCATGGGCTGAGGTTAGGAGGGTGCCACAAGAATACACTGGCAGGACAGTTTGGGCATCTACAGTGCATGGTCCCTAGATAAATAAAAGATAAACAATAAAACCTCTCTACCCAACCAAGGTTCCCTCTGAAGGATCAAGTGCCATGCCCTGCCTCCACACCTCTCCCTACTCACTTCACTGACCTTCTCTTATTTGATGGCCTTTCCTTCCTGCTTAGACAGCTGGACATGGTTTCACTATCTTAGTTGTAGTTGTGTTCCTGCCAAAGCAGACGGATACAAAGTCTTGGGGACAGGATGTTTATTTGGGATGTGATCTCAGAGTAAAAAAGTGAGGAATGGGGAAAGCGAAACAGGGAAGGGAGAAAAGCCACTGCCAAGAGAAACCAGGTCTCAACCCTACCAGGAACCCTCTCAGAGACAGTGTGGAATTCACCTCAGAATTGACCCACCAGAGATCAAGGGGATCTGTATTTTTTAACAGTTGCTCCCCACACTTTCACAGTGAGCCTGACAATGGCCCAGCAAGCTCCCACATGGTGGAGAAAGCTACCAAGCAGTGAAGAGAGATACAAATGTTTGAGGAGCCAAGATGTCTGCTGCGGTGGGGGGACTGTCTACCATAGCTGCACATGACCTCAGGTAGGCCTAGGGGAAAATGGGATGGGGCTTCTATGATCATGGAGGAAACGATATGTCAGAAGGAGCTATCAAAAGACACATTCTGGCTTTTTCTTGAATGCTAGATTTGGACATCAGAGAGAAAATATTTGAAAGGATATCTTGTCACAATACTTTCCCCAACATCAGATTAGATAAAGATTCTAGAGTTTGGAGGAAGGAAATGAGAGGGAAGGGAGCACATAGGCAATATTGAGAGTTTTCTTTGGTGCCTAGTAGTCCTCAGCGAGTTCTAAGAGAGTTGAGCAACAGCCAAGATACTGCCTGTATTGTGGCAAGGACAAACTGCCCATCACTCATCTCCTCCTCATCTTTGGATGGGGCACGCATCACACCTGTACACTCATCTACAAGCGAGGGTATTTATCCAAGACCTTGTACCCACCCATCTCATCTGGGTGGCTATTACCTTGTCAGTATCCCTGGAGACTGTAAGCTCCGAGAATAGGGTAGTAGTAGAATGTGAACCTTCTGGTTCACATGCACTTGGCTGGAGTGAAGGTTCTCTGCCCATAATCTCCTCATGCCACCTTCCTTACCCTGAGCTCAGGGGAAGGGGTTCATACCCCATTTCAGAGGCAGCCTCTAGCTACCATGTGAAGTACTTGAGGGATGCGGCACAGCCCCAGAGCCACTTCTCACCCAGAGCAAGGTGGCCTTCCCTTGCCACCTACAGAGCACACACCACAGGGAGACGAGTGACTGCCAATGTATCCAGCTCAGGGAGCATCCCACAGCCTCCTTGCTGTGAGGATCACAGAAACACCCATCCTGAAAGGATCCCTGTGGTGTATGTCAACTAGGCTCTTCTCACAGGGAGCTCTCAGTGGCTTGTCACTGAGATATAAGGGAGGTGGTGGGGGTCAGGCTCAGAGGAGACAGATGGGGCAGCAGGGCATGAGAAGGCTCTACCCTCATGGCCATGGAGCAGAGCCACAGGAGGAGTTCTGAAGCTCCAGGACCCAGGAACCCCACTCTGTATCTAAGACCTCACTTGCAGTGAGAGCACATGGACATAGCTGAGTCCACAATTGTGTGGTTGGGAGTAGGACAAACTGAGGCATAAGAGGCGATTTCTTGGTCCCTGGCCAGGCTCAGCACTTACACTGTAACCAAGAATCACACCTTTGTTCTTTTTCTCCATGTAATGTGCTTGGGACAGGGGCCCTTACCCATTCTTTTACTCTGGATTCACCAAGCCATGGAAATGGGTGGTATTGTTCCCACCTTTTAGATAGAAATCAGAGGCCCAGAGAAGGACTGTAATACATGCACAGACACAAGTGAGTTAGCCAAGCCTGTCTCTGCAGCAGTGTGCTGGGAGCAGATTCTGCTGCGCAGGAACTATGTGACATTCTCCAGACACTTTCCATCTCTGAGCCTCAGCTTCCTGACCTGTAAGACTGAGAGAATTACTCCCATCTCTCAAGGTTGCTAGGAGGCTGAAATTTGGTAGATAATGCATATGACCTGTGGGTCCTGGTCCACAGAAGTGCTCAGACACCGTAGCCGCTGTGATTGTCATCTTTTCCACCCTCCCCACCCCCTAACAAACTCAGTAGAGGAACAACATCCTGAGGGCATTCACTTCCAGCCCCAGGCAGAAGTCACAGGCGTGGTCCCCGCAGTGTTCCCCCACAACCCAGAGAGCCCAGTCTCTAGCCTAAGGAGTAAACATTCTGTCATAAACTGCAAGTCTTTGATTGCTAGAATCCTCCAGTCAGACACCTGGACATGGCAGGCTGCTGATACTACTTAAGTGATCAGGCAAATGGCTTCTTTAGGGCCCCCAGAAAGGATGGCTCCATTAACACAAAGGATGTGAGTACACTGTATCCTAAAGAGAAGGTCCTGAAACCTGGTGAAGCCTCAAGGGGTAAGAGACATCAAGTTGCAAAGAAAAATCATTGGACACTTCTGCAAAGGGGCCTGAAACCTTGTTTGGAGTGTGGCTTTTGGATCTGAGCAGGTAAAGGTGGATTCCTCCCAACCTTCTGCACCACAGACTATCCCAAGGTGTGCCAGAGAAGCTCTCGTAAAGCTCCCTCCAAAATAGCAAAAAGAGGAGGAGGGGTACCTTGTACCATCTGGTGGTATGGGGAGGGGTAGTCTGGGGCAGAACAGAATGAAGGTGCTGAGGCGGTCTTGCCGGTATTCCAGATGAGTCTGTGGGAATCTGCGAGAGGTTGGGGGCTGCAAGCAACCTGCAGGAATTAACTGTTCCGAGCCAGCTTCCTACTGCTGCTCTTACAAGGACTAGTAGCTGAAGCAGGGCCTTGTCCTCATCGGCTACGGGAGCAGTTGAGAGAGGATTCACTCTAATTCTCATCTTGGGATGTCACAGCAGGGGACCCTTTTGGAAAACGCCTCGTCTCCTGCCATGTAACTCACAGAATGTCCCCCTGGATTCTACAGAAAGAAGAAAAATGAGAGTTCCAAGGAGGCATGGAGTAAAGGAACAGGTGTTTGGACAATGGAAGTGGCCAGGGGTAATGGTTTGGAAAGGACCCAGGAACTTGTGTTGGAGATGCTGGCACCAGGGAGGCCAGAGCCCAGGGTCTGACACACAGGCCAGGTGGTGCCATGGAGACAGGAGAGCCTGGAGGTTCTCAGGCTAGTGGCCTGGCAGATCTGAACAGTCCGGGCCTGCCCAAGTGATTAAAGGCTACGCTGAGTCTCTCTTTCTGGTCCTTCCCTGCACCACTGGTGTCTGTCCCGTCCTTCCTACCTCTTCATTCTATAAGGTTCTTTAACCTCCAAGATTCCCAGGGAAGTGCCATGGTGAGCAAGGAAATGGGATCCTTCCTCTACTGCCCTGGGTTGAGCAGATTCCCCAGACAAGCACCAAGCTACACACACACACACACACACACACACACACACACACACACACACACACAGCTAGACCCACAAGCACATCAAGCATATGTTCCTTATCCTTTGGCGTCATTTTCTCATCAAAGCGGCTCTTCAGTTTTCTTTCATTAGCAATATCGCAGGGTTGTCTTGATATTTTGCCACTATATTAGCATTATTGACCACGGGTGCCCAATATGCTAACATTCTTATGCACAACTAGGCAAATGTCACAATCTGGACCACAAAAGCAAGGTGTCAGTCCCTTAAAAGACACTCATCAGAACTCACTCCTCCCTTCCTCCTCACATGCCCAGAGCTACCCCGAGAAAGTTTCAGAAGGCCTGGAAAAACCATGTCTCCAGACACCTACTTCTGTGGGAGGGTAGAAACAAGGTGTCACAGAGCAACACGAGGGCACCAGCCAGCTTCAGGTTGCAAATGGCAGGTGCTCCCTACCCACCATGGGACTCTTTTATAACCACTGTTGGTCCCACAGTGGGCCGGAAGGAGTCTGTGCCAGAGGCTTTATTTTCCAGGAGACATATGGTTGGAACTGCCTGGACTGTAGAGGGAGGCATATGTGTTGGCAATACGATAAGCTCTGGGTCAAAAATGGCACTGGATCAGGCTCCCATCTCCATCCTGAGGGCTCTGCCTAGGGTCAACTGACATGGGAAAGTTGAGGGAGAGAACCAAAGGAACCTGACTGGGAGAAGAGCCCAGAGAAAGGAAACCGCAAAGAATACACAGGTGAGGCAGAGGGTCAGGCTACAGGGTGGCCAAGAGCCCAGTCCTAGAGTCTGGCTGCTTGGCTGGCTTCAGCACTTACCAGCTAGCCATGTGGTCGTGGGCCAGTCACCCAACTCTCTGAGCTTGCTTCCTTATCTAGACCGTGAGGATTATGCAGCATCCACTCCCTAGGCTGTTGTGAGGGGTCAGCAATATAACGCACGTAAAGTTTACCAGCCTTGTAAGGCCTGGTACCTGCAAAGTAAATGCTCAGTGGATTTTAAGTGATTATTAGGAGAATAAAGGAAACAAACATTGATCTGCACATTTTCTGTCTCTTCCACCGTGGCTCTCAAATCAGACCTCCTGAAAGATGGCCCATATCAGCTTGTCTGGATGTGACCCTGAACAGTCTGCTCTCAACTTCACGGATTTTCAGGAAACTCAGTGCTTAGCTAAAGCTCTCACTGCTAGTAAATGTCAAGGGAAGGCCAGAGCACAAGCCCTCTTACCTTCTGCTCAGGCTCTCTGGTGGCTGCTGCCCTGCCCTGCTTTCATCACAATCCTTGACCTGCCCGGTGGCCTCCCTTAAGCCGGTCCCCTGAGCCTGTTTCAGGAGTCCTGACTTCTCTCCTACATGCTAGCCCAGTAGTTCTAGTGGCCACTTGACTGAGTCCTGCCACCTGATTACTTTGACATGACCTCAAATCAAAATTGAATTTATCAAGGTTCTGCCAGTCCAGGAGTCTTACTTAGCTTGGTGGCCCAGAACACCCAGCTCCCAGATGCCCTTTGCATGGAGGTAAGGTCTCAGGAGGAGCAGGGGGTGTGAACAACTTGTGGTCCATGCATTCTGCCTTACTCTGCCGAGGAGAGGCTGCTGTGAGTGGAAAGCCAAGGAGGGGCAGGTCCTTACAGCATCTAGGAGATCCAGGCTGCAAAAAATTGGAAGTGGAGCCATGGTCCAGCTGGTAAGCACATTGTCAGAGAACACAAAGTGTTGCTTGCCTCATCGAGTGACCTTTCTTCTTTTAATAGCTCTTGCCTTGGCCCTCTTTGGCTATTGTTATCTGAACCCAAGAAGCCAGAAGTTGGAAAGCATTCGGGCTGGGGCAAGCAAGATTGTTAGAAAAATCCACCGCCAGCAAGGTGTAAAATTACCAAGGATGGTGTATCCTCAGCTGAATGTGCTAAGACCCTCTAGGAAAGATGTCCATGTCATGACCCCTTGGCTGGCTCCCGTCGTCTGGGACAGGACTTTCGATATCGACATCCTGAATGAGCAGTTCCGGCTCCAGAACACCACCATTGGATTAACCGTGTTTGCCGTAAAAAAATACATTGTCTACCTGAAGCTGTTCCTGGAAACCGCAGAGACGTACTTCATGGTGGGACACAAGGTGAACTACTATATCTTCACTGACCGCCCAGACTATGTTCCTCGCATTCGCCTCCAAAAAGGAAGGCAGATAGTCACCCTCAAGGTCTGGGGCTATGCCCACAGCCAGAACATCTCCCTGCACCGCATGGAGATGATCAGCAACTTTTCTGAGCAGCGCTTCCACCAGGAGGTGGGTTACCTCGTGTGTGCAGATGTGAACACGAAGTTCAGCGACCACGTGGGCGTGGAGATCCTCTCCTCCTTGTTCGGCACCCTCCATCCTGCCTTCTATGGGCTCAGTCGGAACCACTTCCCCTATGAACGCCGACTTCAGTCACAGGCCCATATTCCTGAAGATGAGGGGGACTTTTATTACACAGGGGCCTTATTTGGAGGGTCGGTGCCAGAGGTTTACAGGCTCACCAAGGCCTGCCACCAGGCGATGATGGTCGACCAACACAATCACATCGAGGCTGTGTGGCACGATGAGAGCCACCTGAACAAATATCTGCTTTACCACAAACCCTCCAAGGTCCTGTCCCCTGAGTACATGTGGGATAAGCAGCTGCCGTATTATTTGGAGGGACAGCAAATGCTGCGCTTGCTCAGCACCATGACCCGGGTTAGATTTCAGGTCTTGGGGAAGAATTACCAAGTGTGATACTGATGAGCAAAGCTTCCAGGAAGGGCTCAGAGAGAGGCGATGCTCAGCAAGCTGAGTCTGTCTCCTGGCGTGCCGTCCTTCATTAAAACCAGTTCTAGCAGAAAGGGTGTAACTCTGCTTCCTCTTCCTGTCTGGTTGAACCCTAGCTCTGCCTCCCCAAACTTCGTCAGGCCCAGCACCCTCCCCTCCCCCATCCTCCTGCCGCCACCACACACACACACATTTAGGCTGGCCCGATTCCGGGGTTCAGGCACAAGTTCCCAGAGTCGCCACCACCTTTAGCTTCTCTCTGTGCGCTGCTAACAGGCTTCAGGATGGAGGAGGTGGGTGGTCTCAGCCTGTCCTGACAAACAAGGGATCAGAGATGAGATCTTTTCCAGAACAAGGAGGGAGGCCTCAGGACACCTGGTCTCCTGCCTCCCGTGACACAGGCACACAAGGGCCTGCCTCAGCCCTTGGCCAAGCAGATGCACAGAAGTCTTCAGCTTTTCTTTTTCTTTTTTTTTTTTATTGAGGTAAAATTGACTTATAACATTGTATTAGTTTCGGGTGTACAACATGATTCGATATTTGTATGCACTGGGGCATGATCACCGCAATAAGTCTAATGAACATCCATCACCATACATAGTTGACAGAAATTTTTTTTCTTATGATGAGGACTTTTAAGATTTTCTCTCTTAGCAACTTTCAAATATGCAATATAGTATTATTAACTATAGTCATCATGCTATACGTTCCATCCCCAGGACTTATATATTTTATAGCTGGAAGTTTGTACCCTTTTTTTCTTGTAAGGAAAATTGGCCCTGAGCTAACACCTGTGCCCGTATTCCTCTATTTTGCATGTGGGTCACTGCCACAGCATGGCTTGACAAGTGGTGAAGGTCCGCACCTGGGATCTGAACCCACAAACCTGGGCCACCATAGTGGACCATGCCAAACTCAATCACTATGCCACTGGGCTGGCCCTTATAACTTTTGACCCTCTTCACCCATTTTGCCCACTCCCCCATCCTCCCCAATCATCCCCCCCAGCAATCACGAATCTGTTCTTTGTAGCTATGAGCTTGTTTTTTGTTGTTGGTTTGTTTTGTTTTGTTCTTTAGATTCCAAATATAAGTGAGATTATATGGTATTTGTCTTACTCTGTCTGACTTCTTTCACTTAGTATATTGCCCTCAAGGTCCATCCATGTTGCTGCAAATAGCAAGATTTCATTTTTTTTGGTTGAATAATACTCCATTGTGTGTGTGTGTGTGTGTATGTATTTTCTTTATCCATTCATCTGTCAATGGACATTTAGGTTGTTTCCATATCTTGGCTACTGTATATAATGCTGCAGTGAACATGGGGTTGCATATATCTTTTTGAATTAATGTTTTCGGTTTCTTCAGATAAATATCCAGAAGTAGAATTGCTGGATCATATGGTAGCTCTATTTTTAATTTTTTGAGAAATTTCCATACTGTTTTCCATACTAACTGCACCAATTTACACTCCCACCAACAGTGTACAATGGTTCCCTTTCTCCACATCCTCACCAACACTTGTTATTTCTTGTCTTTTTGATGACAGCCTTTTTGATAACAAGTGTGAGGTGATAATCTTATTGTGGTTTTGATTTGCATTTCCCTAATGATTAGCGATATTGAGCATCTTTTTACGTGCCTGTTGGCCATCTGTGTGTCTTCTTTGGAAAATGTCTACTCAGATCCTGTGCCCGTTTTTAAATTGGATTGTTTGATGTTTTGCTATTGAGTTGTACAAGTTCTTTATATATTTTGGATATTAATCCCTTATCAGATATATGATTTGCAAATATTTTTTCCTTATTAGTAGATAAAATCTTTAGCTTTAAGCCAAATTACATCTTCTCTCAGAAACTGAAAATAAGTTGTAAAAGTTGAAAGGCCCCTTTAGTGTGCAGGTGGGAGAAGAGCATGATGCCAAGTCCAGGTTTTTTTTCCTGGCAGTTGGCTTCTTCATCCCAAAGCATTGTCATCTGTCCAGTGGGAGCAAAGCAGGTCCCTCCACTCTTCCCCGACCCCTTAGCTAATTGCCTCGGTCCCACATTCCATTTATCAACTTATTAACTTACAGGGACTTGTCAGTTCCCTCTAAACTGAAAAAAAATTCTAGATGATAGTAGGAAGTTCCTAATTGTCATGGAAACCTGTCTCTTATTTAGAAGTGATTTTGCTGCCTTTGAGCAAGAGCCTGAAATCCTGCATTTATATTTTCTTGCCCCTGCTTTTTTTCTCTCTCACATGCAGGAGAAAGAGAGAGAAGTCACCCATTAGCAATCTTTATTTCTCTTCTGTTGCTGTAAATTTTCATAATTTTAGGGGCCTTTTCCAGCTTTTAGTCTCCAATTCTACGTTGTATGTTTTCCTGCGTCACTGCTGAATAACGGTTTTTACATACGAATAATTTACGAAAGTATTTTCTCCCTAATGCAAAATTAAAATATCCTGTGAGGCTAGCAGAGGCCTAACTGCCAGCTGTGGCAGCAGAACAGGTCCTGCAGTCCAGGTCTTCCTGTCCCAGTCCACCTCAGTCTACCCCATAGCCGTGTCTTCAGGGTTAAGGGGAGTCCCAGAGGTGGCCTCTCAAACTTTTCAGCCCTGTCTCCCACCAGAGGCCTCATGCCCATCTCCGACCCCTCAACTCGGCTGCAAAGGAACATGGCCACTGTCTCTGTCATTTCTGGTTTCTCATGCTGGGTTTTAAACATGATATTTCTGTGGTTATTATACAGTGTGGCAATCTCCCATTGAAACTCTTCATTTGGTGTTTAAAATGTGGATTCTATTTGAAATGATCTGCCTTCACCATGCTTCTCATGGGGATGTTTTAATTTTTGAAGAAAGCAGTTCTAATGTTCTGTGTACAATGCTGTTGTTCTATTATGCCAAATCATATTAAAATCTCAGGAACAGGAGAGTAGGCAGTTGGCCAAGGAGTTGTGGCTGCTCCTCTGAGGGGATTGGGAAGCCCCACTGTGGGCCCAGGACCTACCCAGGAGGCCCCTCCAGTCTCCTCATCTTGCTCACACCCAGGACACCATCGCCACCAGCCAGGAAAGCATCTTCACAGTAATGCACATGTTGAAGCTGCATGTTAATAAAAAAGTGCTTTTGAAGCTAAACCCTTTGTGGAGATGAATCTTTGCCTCTGATGTCCTTGCTTCTGACCTGAGCTCTATCTCCCTTCTTTTTCCTCCCTAAAGCTGGAATCCAGACACCTGTCTGCACCTGATTCAGTCTTGAAAGACTGATTGTAATCAAGCAACAGTGGCTCAGCTCTGTGTGCCCGAGGTCTGTATGCTGTGGGGGCGGAGGGGGGGAGCGTGTGGGAGCAATCTGGCAGGAGATCTTGGGAGAGGGTGAGGAGAAATGGCATGTGTGGTCGCTGAGAACATGGGGACTGGAGCCAGACAGCACCAGGATAAATTGAGGCCCTGTCACTGACTAGCTGTATAATCATAAGCTAGCTGTTTCATCTTCCTGAGGCTGTTTCCTCATCTGGATAATGGGGTTGTTTGAGGATTAAATTAAATAACATATATGTCACCCCAGGCTTCATCAGCCCAGGAGGTTAAAAAGAGTGTCACCAGCACAAATGGCCTTTCTCAGATGCTGGCCTTTATCAGAGTAGTGGGGTCTCCGTCCCCCAAAGGGCCACTTCAGTGACTGAGGTGAGCTCTGGTGATGACCTAAGCAGGCGGATCACAAGCCCTCTCAGTCGGCCAGTTGCATTTGCCATTTTCTGCCATTTCCCCAGGAGGCTGACCTTTCTACGGGGAAGCTCAGTACCACTGCTGGTCTTGGGTTCTGCCACTGGGAGTGGGCCCCCCACCCCCCACGCGGTCTTGGCCCAGGAGGAAGGGAGTGGATGGACAAGGTACACCTGAGGGATGCTGCTGTCATGGAAAGAGCTCAGGCCCTGAATTCTTGCTGGCAGCTGTGCCACCTGTGGCAAGTTACCTGAGCCTCTGAGCCAGCTTCCAAAGGCTTCAAACCAGATAATTGGATCTACCAGCAGGGTGGTTGTGCAGCTAAAGGCAGAGATTAGACTAGGCAATTTGTGAGGATACAAGGCAGGGAGTGGGTTAGGCTAGTTTTAGCTGAAATGGAACAGCCAGATTTTACCTCCCTTTTCCTAGAAATGAAAGCAGTGCCAGGCTCCAGTGAGCATGGCCCACAAAAGAAAGTAGAGAAGCCAGTAACATCGACTTTTCTTGCCCAGGCTGGCACAGTAAGGTCACACGGAAAGCTGGACTTGAGGCCGGAGCTCAGAGGCCTGGGGTTTGAGTACTGGTCCTTCTCTGACCTCTGGGTCATCAAACATCTTACATCACCTGTTCGTTCGTCCTAAATCTTGCTTGGACAGCTACCAGGGCTGGTCCTTCTGCCAGACTTAACATTAAATGTGCAGTCATACTAACCTTTATAAAATTTTATTGAAAAGAATAAAATAAAATTTGAACAGTTGAAGGACTGAATCGTGATCTTGTGGCGAATGGACATTGTAGGTTAATTCGAAAATTAACCTAAAGTAATCTTTATTGCTATGAAGATGAATCTAAAGTTCGTTCAAAAGAATAAATGCTTGAAATTAGCTAAAATTATTTAGGGTCTGGAGTTTACATTAGGAAGAAGTAAAAGATTGTGAGGGTCAGAAGAGGAGGTAGTCAGAACAAGAAAAAATCAAGAGTGGACAATAAAAATATACTCAGCAACCATAATAATAATTATGATAAATATTAAAGACACAAGTGATACAATTTTCACCTGTCAAGTTGGAAAAAAAGATTTAAAAACTATATTTCAGAGTAGAATTTCACAAAGTAGAGAATTTCACAAATGAGCACAGACAGCCCCACAGTCTCGTACACTCTTGTGCAGATGAAAATTAGTATAATCATTCTTGAAAGAGATATTTCCAAGGCTTTTAGGTAGTTTTTACCCTATGACCAAGTAATTTTTTATAAATACATAATTTCAAAAATTACTTCATAAATGAATCCCAAGAAAATAATCTAATGCAGCAAAAAGAAAGCCACTTAAAAATAAAAGGAGAATGGTGGAATATATTTGTAGTAATTAAAAATAATGTTTTGGAAGAACATTTAAAGATGTTATGCATGCATATGTAAAATTAAAAAACAGGATATGAACTTTTTTTTGTTATTGTAATTAAAAAAATAGGAATATGTAGTAGTGAAAATAGACAAGAAGAACTTGTGAGGTTATCTTGGGTAATGAATATTTTTTCCCTCCTTTTACTCTTCTGTATCTTCTTAGTTTTCTAAAGGAGTTTTTGTTACATTTTGTCATGGACTAAGCTGTATCTTCCCAAAAGTTACATGTTCAAGCCCTAACCCCCAATGTGACTGTGTTTGGAGATAGGGCCGTTAAGAAGGTAATTAAGGGTTAAATGAGGTCGTAAGGGTAGAGCCCTAATTTAATAGGACTGGTGTCCTTACAAAAGAAGAAGAGATGCTAGGGATGTGCTTGGGCACAGAGGAAAGGCCACGTGAGGGCACAGTGAGAAGGCGGCTGCCTACAAACCAGGAAGACAGAGCTCACCAGAACCCAGCCCTGCTGGCACCTTGATCTGGGTCTTCCAGCCTCCAGAGCTGTGAGCAATAAACTAGTTGTTTAAACCACCCAGTCTGTGATATTTTGTTAAAGAAGGCTTAGCAGACTAAAACAAATTGATGTTCTGAAAAAGAGCCGGTATGCATGACAGTGGGCAGAAAAAAAGTTTTAGCAACTCATCCTCATGCAGATATTGGGCATTTTCTGTTTAAGGTTAACTTACAGGTTAATTTAACTAAGAGACCCTCATCTGAATCAAACGGCAACCTGTTTGCAAATTTCCTGGGTATATTTTTCTGTAAGTTTGCCTTTTCTTCTAGTACCATATCATAATTTAACAAATAAGTGTCAGATATTGAACAAAGAGGGGGGAAAAAGGCAAAGCTTGGGTTTAGGGTACAAGTGCAAGGGATAGTTAACAACTAAGTTATTTTCAAATCAAGTCTCTTGAATAGACTTTTGAATGCCCTCTAGTTTCTACAGAACTGTGACCTAGGGTCCTGAAGAAAGCAACTTTCTGGCCTTGTGCTGAATCTCATTGGCCTGGACAATCAAGACCTTTGCAAAGACATACAACACGGCACAGGTTCTGGAGGGAACACGTCTTTCTTTTCCTAGGCTCTGTGTCAACTTGCCAGACGTTCCATGCTTTCTTTTCTCCATTTTCTAGTTATTTTTCCTCCCAGGTGATTGCAGGATAGAATTCATTTCAATTTGAGGTTCTTCTTTGTCAGATCAGCAAGATTTCCTTTTTTGCTAGCTAACACTTCGATCTTTGGAGTCCTTGGGGATTAAAGAGCACATGTGTCAAAACAAGACTAAGATGAAAATTACCGATTTTTTTTTTTTACCCTTAGTGCCAAGAAAAAGGCCCCAGATGTTAAAGACTTAACAAAAAATACTTTTTTGTATTTATTTAAATACGTATGTGTGTGTGTGTGTGTGTGTGTGTATACGTGCGTTTGTACGTATTTCAACTTACTGTAACACTGTAGCTTTTTGTTAAATTCAAAACTCTTCTTTCCCATGAAAACAATGTTATGGTTGGGTTTCCATAAAAGCCTATTCATATCCGTACTGCATCTTACTATTTTAAAAATAATATGTTTTTATTGTGAAATATAGTATATATACAAAAGAAATAATGTATCATGTATATCAACAGTTTAAAGAATAACAGCAGACTGAACACCCATGAATCCACCCTGCAGATGAGCTTCAAGGACAGAGTCCCCTGCATCCCCCTCAGTTACATTCAGCCCCAGTCCCCCCTTGTGCCACTATCCTGCACTATAGTGGATCATGCTTGCTCTTAAAAATAGTTTTACCATGATGGTTTGCATTCCCAAATAAATAATTGTTTAGTTTTATCTGTTTTTCACCTTTATGTAAACAGAATCAGACTATATATATACTTGCAACTTTTTTGCTTAGTTCAACATTATGCTTTTATGGTCCAACCACATTATTGTGCGAACTTGTAGTTTATTCATTTTCACCTATGTGTAGTATTTTTATGTTCACAATTTATTCATTTACTGTTTTGAAGTTTTTCATATTATGAACAGAGCTGCCTGCTAGACACATTCACTTTGTCTAGGATATAGACTTACAGGAGTTAAAATATCAGAATATCGGTATGTGCATATTCAACTTTATTAGGTAATGCTACATTGTTTTATTATCCAACTTTGACATTTTTGCCAATCTGGTGGATATGAACTAATAACTCCTTATGGTTTTAATTTGCATGTCCAGGATTAATAATGAGGTTAGATATCTTTTTATGTTTGTTAATTATTTGAATTTCCCTTTCTCTGCAATGCCAAGTAGTGTATTTTGGACATATTTCTATTGGGATGTGTATTTTTTTCTTATTGATTCATTAGTGTTCTTTACAATAATCCTTTTCAGTTATATATGATGGAAATATCTTCTACAAGTTTGTGGTCTATGTCTTCACTCTCTTTATGACATCTTTGATTAACAGAGTCCTTGAAATTAATTTATCTATATTTTCCTTTCTGGTTATGCTCTTTGTCTTTTATTTAAGCAACCCTTTCTTATCTTGAGGTCATAAAATATTTTTGTCTATTTTCTTCTAAAGTTTTACACTTGGTGGTTAAGTACTTCACACATCTATAACTGAATTCTGAATGTGATGTGAATTTTCATTTTTTTCATATGATAATCTATCAGTTATTCCAGCACAGTCTGTTAGTCCATCTTTTCTCAACCTATCTGCATTGTCCCCATTGTCATGTATCAGATTTCCATATGAATGTTATCACTCCCTCTTCTCTCAATTACCTCCTTCTGGAACTCAGGCATTTGTTGGATTTTCTCAGTCTATAATCTATGTCTCTTAACTTTAGTCTTTTAACTTCCAAACTCCAACCATATTAAAACAATTTATTTTGTATTATATCTGATAACTCAAGTATCATCAGTTTTAGCTGGTCAGATTGTGTGTGTCTGTGTGTGTGACTGTGTGGTTTTCTGCTATATCTCAATCATGGTAGCTTATTTCCTCATGTGTTTAAGGATTTTCATTTTTATTGTGAGGTCATAATCCTTGGAACTTTATCTGTGGGAATTATTCGAGGCTTGAGTTTAATGGATTCTTCCAGAAAAGAATTGGTTTTGCGTTTGCCACGGACCTGGCTACTCTTGTTCTTAACATAAAGACCAGGGCAAGAGTAGAAAAGGATGGCCTCACACCATATGTCTAAATTTTTTTAAGTAATAAATTAAACCAAAACACTGTTAAATGCATTGTGTTCTATCCTGATAAATGTACCTTGTAATGACAAAATCAATAAATATTTGGAAACCTATAATTTTTGTAAGAGTCAAAGTCATCAAAATATCAAAAATGAGTGAATTTCATTATTATTATGCATGTCAAGTTGTTCTCTTGATGGGCTGGTGAAGTTCAGATTAGATATAAAAAACTCATTTTATTACTCTACATTATTTATTTTTCTTGCCTTCATTTCAACAAAATGACCAATTATGTTATAATCAGGATTTTGCATGTAATTTGTTCTATTAACAATAACAACCTAAAGTTTAAGAGTTTATGTATATTTTCACCAAAAATTTAATTAGGGTAAATGTAAAAATTGAAAATTAAATTGACTTTTTAAATATGCTGACAAAAGTAGTTACCTTTCTTTTAAAATTTTCAAAAGTATCTGTTAAAATTAGAAAGCAAAATACAAATTATATTATGATTATCGAATTTTAAATAAAAATTATTTAAATAAATCTATTTTATAGTTAATTCTCTGAAAATTTAGTTAAATGTTAAACATTTTTATAACAATGAAACTATTCACAATGATAGCAATCTGTGTCCATCCCACTGCCAATGTGTTGTATATTGGCTTGATAGGATTTCAAATCTGCTTGTTTATGACAAGTACATTGTTTTAATCCACTTGTTAACAACAAAGACCAAAAAAAGGAAGTTGTTGTGTTGATATAAGAATAAGATAAGTTGTGTCAGGATGTCATCATCTCATCTGTTGTTCTTGACCAGCACTCAGTGGCTCAGCTGATGACGAACACTGCTGGGGGCTTAGCAGTAACAACATGTAGAGAGGGAACATTTAGACTATAAATACCCAGAGTTTGTGAGGAATTTCCAAGGGTTTCAGTCTGGGCAAGGCAACACTTTGCTGACTTAAATAAACTCTCCGAAGATCTTGGGGTATTCTCTTCCTCCGTGGTAAAGGTGACTCAAACAGCTCAGCAGGCCATGAAGGAGATCAGCCGGCCCGCCACCATCGGCACCATCACACCCTAGCAACGTGCTCTAGCAACAGGGACTTTTCACTTTCGTTTCCTGCTGGCAGCTGGATGTCAGCTCTCCGTTGGTCAAGCCGTCTCTATAAAAAGGTACACCTCGAACTAGGTTTGGACTTTGTTCCTTTCACCTCCCCTTGCCTGAAACAATAGTGTGATTAATCTATCGTTGGTTTGGAGTATATGTTATTTATTTATTTATTTTGCTAGGAAGTTTCACCCTGAGCTGACATCTGTTGCCAATCTTCCTCTTTTTGTATCTGAGCCACCACCACAGTGTGGCCACTGACAGACAAGTGGTGTAGGCCGGCACCCAGAACCAAACTGGGCCACCATAGCAGAGCACACCAAACTTAACCACTATGCCACTGGGGCTGGCCCGTGTTATTTCTTTATTGACTTATTAAGAGACATTATCCTGTATGCTACTGGGCTGTGAAACTATTATAAATCACACAGTGAACCTGTGTTAAATGTACTATTGGCAAAAACAGTCTCAGTCTCTGAGCATAATTTTGCCCCACAAAACAAAACACAATGTAAAGAACCGGTACCATGTTTTATACATGATCTATCTGGACCTACATTTATCAAATATAAGAGAAAGATGAATTGTTGACTATTACAACATATTCTTCACCTGCCATGTGCAACTATTATAAATCCTGCACTAATTTGTGAACATATACAAAACCATGAACTGGAACATGAGAAGAAGTAATAAAATAGATGCTGGGCACCACGGGGAAAGGATAATTTCTTGTGCAGAAAATTATTGCATTTATGCTACCTGATAGGAAGGATTTGAAAAAAAAAATAGTCTTTTGTTTTACTTAAAGCTTCTGTACTCCAAAGGCAGTGTCCATCTCAGACACTGGCAGTGGCAAAATCTAAGGACATCCCTGGAATGGGGACACAGACGCCTCTTGTTTCTAGGACGTAGAGCAAGAGACGTGGAGAAACACTTCCCCGGGACCCGAGTGGTGTTAGGATTCCAAGTGTTTGGGGTTGTATGTTGTTCTGTGTCGGTGCTGAGAACCAGAGCACGAGGTACAGAAGCACCCATAGTCCTTCAAAAATTCTTTTGTGTGGTGTATATGTGATGTGCGGGGACACTACCAACCCAGGACTACTTGAAACAAAATGATTGACTTGGAGTTGTTGGATAGTGTGATGTCCACCTCCAAGTCTGAGGAGGTGAGGGCTTTGGTTAGAAATTCTCAAGGGAAAAATTTCTTTTTGTCCTTTCCTCCCAGACCCAAGGCCTCCTGTATCTTCATCATCTTTCTTGCCAGATAGGTTTTGGGTTTTCCGATTTAGTTAATGAATGTGTCATCTTTCGGAAATCTGCACTTGGAGTGGGAATTTCTGAGCTGACCAAGCTGTATCTCCTGCCTCAGCACACATGGCCTATTAAAAAATGAGGCTCTGAGCCCAGAGCAATAGGCGGACGCTCCAGGGCAGACTGCAGATTCAGCTCTCACTTAGCTCCATAGATTTTTGTGTTCTCACCATTTCTATACTCTTTACTACCAGCTCAGCTGTGCATTAAGATGTTTTTTTAAACATGGATTATGCAGCATCTTAAGTATGTTAAAACTGGAGCAGTTTCTAATCTACCATATTGCTAGAATTAAAATCAGCGTCTAACTCCTTGTAGAACACTTTAATATATGTTATTTCAGCAAATTCTTCCAGCAGTCATGAGGTGGTTGGTGTTGATGTCATTTCATGAATAAGTTACCAAGGCTCAGATGTTTGGTGACTTCCCGTGGCATATGACTTTATTAGCAAACAAAACTGAGGGTAAAGACCCAAGATAAAGTTGCATTAGGACTTAAATTCAGAGAAAAAAGACAAAAGAGAGAGCAGGGGCTCAGAGGTTACATGATGAGGCATGTGGTTTTGGATTGAGGAGAACAATCTTTAGAGTCAGACGCATGTTGGTTTGAGTTCAAACTCCATCCTTTAATGGTTGCTAAAGCTTAGAAAATCATTTCACCTCACTGATCTTCAGTGTCCTACCTGTAAAATGGGACTAATAACACCTAAATATGTAACAAGAAGAAAAACTCATCATTTAAAACAGGAACTAACTGCAGCAATTTTTGTATTCCAATAGAGTGACAAAGTTTAAAAGTTGGAAATGGTGCTTTGTTTTGGAAAAACACCTTGATGAGCATCTTTGACTATTAAAGTTGAAGCTCTTCTCTTAACCTCTAGGGAATTTTTCTGAAAAAAAAAAGAAAAAAATACTCAGAGAGCTGGACTGCTCAGTATAACAGGGAAAGAGGAATTTTGAGTTTCCATGCATAATTCTAGAGGGACAGGTTGAGGGACCCAAGAAGAGACAGGCGTAAGGAGAAGCTGAGGAGAAAGAAGAGTCCCAAGAATAAAGTACCTTGTGGGGGCCTATGGATGGTCATGGCCAGTGAGAAATTCAGGGTAGGAAATGGCTAATAGAGTTTTAGGACAGCAATGTCTTCTATTCAAGTTTAACTGTTGCCTATGTTGTCCCATCATCTCTTACCATTACCCTAAAACTTCAATAAAAGTCTGCTGTCCATAATAAACTGATGGCAATGGTTCCTGTGGAAAATGAAGGAATTTGGGCATTGTCAAGCATGGGGTGAGGTGTGTCAGCAAGAGGACACAGCATCCACCACAACTGAAAACAGTGCCCAGTAATAATGATAAAAGTAATAATAACAGTTGGTATTTGTTGTGTACTCATATTACACTTTATGCAGATCTTCAAAAATTCTTAAAGCAACCCTAGAGAGTAAATGCTATCAATCCCTTTACCAAAAAAGCTTCACTAATGTCCAATAAGCACATGAAAAGTGCTCAACGTTGTTAATAATGAGGGAAATAAAAATTAAAACCTCAGTGAGATACCACTATAACCCACCAGAATAAAGTTGAAAAAATCTGCCATTCCAAATGTCAGCAGGGATCTGAAGAACCTGGAATTATTCTACACTACACAGAGAGTAGATGTGAATCCAACCAAATAAGTAATCACACTAAATATAATTGGACCAACCATGCCATTTAAAAGGCAGAGGTTCCTTAACTGGATGAACAAAAGCAAGACGCAGCTATATTTGTTTTATATGAGGTTGAAAACAAAATGATGTAACAAGCTATACCATGCAAACACTAGGATAACAACGGTGACCAACATTCCCATTTTTGCCAGGAATTGAGAGGTTTTCCAGGATATGGGACTTCAGTGCTGAAAACAGGACACTCCCTGGCAACCTGGGATGCTGGTCACTCTAAGAATAACAAATATGGTGTGGCTAAATTAACATCAGTCAAATTAGATTTCAAGGCAAGGATTATTACTGGCTATACAGACAGACACGTTCTAATGATAAAAAGGTCAAGTAATGAATTAATAAGATAAAAATATCTTAAATGTTTATGCACTTAATAGCAGAATTTCAAAATACATAAGGCAACCCCTTATTTGGTCAACTCCTACTACAAAATATTTTCAGTAAGGCAAAAACTGTCCAAACTAAAATAGACAGATCACAATAATAGTTGGAGATTTTAACAACCCTCTCACAGTAATTATTAGAATGGGTAAACAAAAACAAGTAAGAGGATAGAAGATTTATCTTCATTTAATTGGCAATTATAAAATAAATAAAATAGCAAAAATTATAAAATACTACACACAAAAATAGCTGAATACATATTCTTTTTCAAGTGCACATGGAATGTTCATGAAGATAAGCATATACTGAGCAAAAAAAAAGCCTTGGCAAATTTTAAAATATTGAAATCATACAGAGTATTTTTACCTGACCACAACAGAATTAAAGTAGAAATCAAAAGCAGTAAGATATCTAGAAAATCCTCAAATATGTATAAATATAATAAAACAATCTTTTATGTAGCCAATGGGTTAAAGAAGAAATTAGGAAAATTAGAAAACATTTTGAATTTAATGATAATTAAAACACAGCAAATCAAAATTGTGAGACACAACTCAAGCAGTACTTAAGGGAAAGTTGCAGAGTTAAGTGCTTCCATTAAAAAATAAGATTTAAAAACAAAGATTTAGTTTTCCATCCTAAGATTAGAGACATAGGAGAGCAAATTAAATTCAAAGTAAGGAGAAATAAAGAAATAAAAGAGGAGTAGAAACAGAAAATGTGCATTAGAGAAAATTAACAAGCTAAAAGTAGATTTTTTAAAGGATAAATAAAATTAATAAACCTCTAGCAAGTTGGATCAAGAAACAAAAAAAAAGGGAAAAATCAAATGGCCAACATCAGGAATAAAGAGGGGAGCATCACCATAGATCTGACAGATGTTAAAAGGATAAAAAGTGGTCAAGTGACAATAAACTCCTTTCCGTGATGAAACTGAAGATCCAGATGGTTTTCGTGGTGAATTCTATCAAACATGTAAGGATGATATTTTAGCAGTGTTATATAAACTCTTTCAGAGAGTAGAGAAGGAGGAAATTTTTCCTAACTCCTTCCACAAGGCCAGCATTACCCTAATACCAAAGCCCAACAATAAAGAAATGTACAGTTTAATTTCCCTCAAGAACAGAGACATAAAAAATCTTTAACAACATTTTAGGAAATCTAGTCCAACCAAATATAAAAGGATGATCTAGGAGTACCAGTGGGATTTGTCCCAGGCATGCAAAGTTGGTTTAACACTCAGAAAGCAAAGTAATTCATCATAGTAAGAAAATAAAGGAGAAAAGCCATGTGATTATCTTAAAACTGTGGGCAAAGTAATTGACAAAATTTAACATCCCTTTCAAAAAAATCTTTCAGCAAAATAGGAATTAGAGGTAATTTCCTTTAAGTGATAAAGTGCAACAAACCTTCATTTAATAGCATACTAAACACTTTTCACTTAAGATCAGGAACTGGAAAACGATGTCCATTGGTTCTACTTTTTCTCAACATTTTACTGTAGGTTATAGCAAATACAAAGGTATGAAAAATAAATAAAAGGCATGCAGAATAAGAAAAGAAAGTAAAACTATCTTTAGTCATTGAAAACATGATTGTGTATAGAGAAAATCCTAAGGAACATACAAAGAAACTACTAGAAGTAAAGAGTTATAACTTCACTACAAGCTGTACAGAATGGATGCTACTTCCATTCACTACAATTACACTGTGCTGAATGCATCTTGAAAGTAGATTGTTGGAAATATCATTATATAAAGTGTCCTTAAACACTTCACTACAAGAATTACGAAATTTAGCATACGAGGTCAACATATAAAAATCAGTTGTATTTTCTACCAATGAATAGTTGAAAACTAAAATTTAAAAGATACCATTTATGATGGCATATAAAAAACTTATAAAATACTTAGGAATAAATTAGCAAATGTTGTATAAGACCACTAAAACCAGAAAACTACGAAAGAGGTGTTGGCAAATTTTTCTGTAAAGGGCTAGATAGTAAATATTACAGGCTTTGAAGGTTACATATGATTGTGTTGCATTTTCTTCTCTGTCTTCTTCTTCCTTTCTTTTTCTCATTTTTTAACAGACTTTAATAACTGTTAACACCATTCTCAGCTCACTGGCATTACAAAAACAGGCTGTGGAATTATCTTGGCCCATGGCCTGTAATTTGTCAACCCCTACTATAAAATATTTTCTGAGAGAAAATTTCAAAGTCCTAAATATAAAGAAATGTTACCTGGGCCACCAACCCTACAAGACATTAACCGCATCTCTGCTCAGAACAAGTGTAACACATTCTCTTTAGCTTACGGGAAACCACAAAGAGAGAATGGAGGAGATGGCTGAGATATATAGTCAAAACCAGTTAAAACTGGTTAAAGGCAAGATGGCAGTTTGACTTGACCTGACGTAGACCCAGCAGCTCAGCATAATACATTACCATGCTACATAACACACCCACCAGCATCATGACAGTTTACAATTGCCATGCTAATGGCAGGATATAACTAAATGAGGAAAGAGAAGAGGTGGCACGCTTGTTCCCTCGGAAAAGCCTGCCAATTCCCTGAATAACTATAAACATTCCTCCCCTTCGTTACCTTGACCCCTTATAATAGCTTCTTAATCACTCCAAGAGCAGAGAAATTGATTTGTGAACATAGTTGCCACTTCTCCATTCTTTAGCCCTTGAATAAAGCTTGAGCTATTGAACGCTCAGCTTCAGTCTCATCGCAAAGTTGCAACACTGAACAGAGGAAGAACCCCAAGAAGAAGGGCAAGAGACCCTTCCTTGAGTCTCTCCCCGGTTGGGGAGAGAGTTCAGTTGGTCACAGAAATATGTACCATTTTGGTGGAATGGAAAATTTAATATTGGTAAGTTGTTAATTTCAATCAGGATCCTTAAAGTCGGTCCATGGAATTATTACAAGATATGCTGGTGTCCTTGGGGCATAAGACTTTTCAGCCAGGGTGGATTTTGCACCTAAGTGATCTCCTGTCCTGCACCTGGGAGAAGACAACTCACAGATAGCTGTGTGGTTTGCTGCATGGCTCACTAGGTAATGTTGACAACTGGTGCTCTCTGTCCTACTTTCTGGAGCTCCCAGAAGATTCTGAGGATACTGGAGCCCAATGTGACCTGTGGGTGCCTTATGAGTTGAACCAATCCAGACCTCCTAGTAGGCAGTGCGTGTGCTCACTGTAGGTGTGCCATGGTGCTAAGTACCTGAAGGACCATAAAGATGGTCATTGATGATGCCTACATGATGAGGAGACACCAGAATCAGGTGGTTAATGCATGAGCTCTGGAATCAGACAGACTGGGTTCAGATCCTGGCCTCTCCACTACCATGTGGGCAACCTGAGGGAGGTTCTAAAGGTTAAATGCTGTTTGTAATTTGTAAAAAGAATTGAAGAGAAACTGCCTTCCTGGAAAGAGTGTTGTGGGGTGCAGCATCTGGGCAGGTTAGGGTACTCTGTCCCCACCTCAGAAAATTCTGGGGACACTGGGGACTTGCACCTTTCTAGGGAGGCTACAGAGAGGGCACACCTGCTCCTGGATTTGGAGCTGTGATAGAGAGGTCCCTCAAGGAGGTGATGCCTGGTAGCCCTGAGCTAATAGCATGAGAGCGGGAGAAGTTGGGGGTAAACTGATGTCATCTGTGGTGGCTGCGCAAAGGGAAGGGTCTGGAGTGAGTCATACCCACGCTGCTCTGTCCCTGCTCCCTGCCTGAGCACACGTCGTCCTGTAGCCATCCTGAGACATCTGGACGCACAAGTAATGGCACAAACAGAGTTGACTGCAGTTACTCCAAGCCCATCTCTCTTACCCTGACTCCCCCAAGCAAACCCCCACCTGGCAAGATCCAGGTTGCTCTGGCACTTTGGGCTCTGGCTTTGAGCAGGCTCTGCCCTCCCATGACCCCAGGGAAAGGGGCTAGAGAACTCGTATGCACTGGTTGCTGTCCCTGGGTCAGGTTCTGAGGAACCTGCAGACCTGGCGACTTGGGGGTGACAGTTATGCAGGCTCCCGGAATCTGCAGTCCTGAATAGTCCCCCATACGGTGGGTCACATCTGGTGCCAAACAATTGCAAAGGGCTGTCTCTAAGTGCTAGAAAATTCTGCTGGCGCAGGGCAACTCAACTTCATCCTTTGCCCTTTCATGCCTTTTCTTCACTCCCTTTTGTGGGCATGCTCCCTTTCTCTGTCACATGTTCTGATGCTGTGTCACAAGCATCAGGCTGAACAGTCCATGGTTTACCTCGGAGGAGCAGGTAGGTAGGAGAGCTCTCCAGTTGTGTACTACACTCCCAGGACCCAACAGCACGCAAACCACCCTTCATGGGCAACTTCCTTAGCGAGTTTCTCCTCTGCCTGGCCCCCATGCCAGGCCCAGCCATCACCCTCCCTGTTCACCCTGCCTGCTGTGCTCCCCCTTCTGGCAGTGCCTGCCCCTCTCCTCCACCCTGTCCCCAGGAGGTTCTACCCAGACCCAGAGCCTTTACCTCACTCAGTTTTATATCACCCCCAAGAGACTTATCCAATCTGGCAGGCTCAGTGCTCATCTCTGAGGTCCTTTCCTCAGTGACCTGGTAGGACTCTCAGAATGATGATGCTGTATACTTGTACCTCAAAGATGTGCAGCCTCTCAGGAAAAGTAGAAACCCCTTCCCCAGGGCAAAGTCACTCTCCTCCCTTTGCTCCCTGAGCCCATGGTCACCTGTAAGTGGCCTGGGCCATCCAATCTCTTCCCAGATCCTTGCTTAAAGGAGATTGAGATGATGGCCCTAGGAGCTCACAAAAAAGGGATACCATAGAAGGGGGAGGGTCAAACAGTGATCAAAGGTAGGGATCTCAGAGCAGGGGCCCGCATAGCAGTGGGAGTGCACCATCAACAGCTAGGCCCCTTTGGGTAGCACAGACTTGGGGTCATTGTGTCTGTCCCAAACCCCAGTTCTATGTCTGGGGCACCCAGCTGAGGAGAACACCCAGCACCACAAGTCATGTTTGGGGAGGCTTTGACCTGAGCACCAGGGTCCTGTCGGCCTACAACACCCTTGTCACAATGAGAGAGACCAGGAGTGGAAATCTGTCCTGGGAGACCTTTCCTTCCTGCCTACAGTCAGAGCACCTGAGGCCCACCCAGCCACAGCACACTTGTTCCTGTTGAAGGAGACAGCATCGCTGAGAATAAGTGCATGCTGGGAGGCACTTCTTTTTAGATCCCATGGGTACCCTCCTGCTAGAGCCCATCAGTGGCAAGGGGAGAGGCCAGCCCATAACTGTGCTAGAGATACTTCTGTTCCTGCCTACAGTCAGACCACCTGGGACACACCTGACCAGAGGACACCTGCAGCCTTGAAGTTTCCAACACCACACCTGTGCTTGTTCCCACCTACAGTTAGAGCACCTGGGTTCTACTTGTTTGAAGCACACATGTGTAGAGAGAAGGGACAGCACCATAACAGTGACAGAAGATGATCAAACAGTAATCAAAGGCAGGACTCTCAGAGAAGGGGCCCTCACAGCAGTGGGAGTGCACCATCAGCTCCAAGGCTCCTTTGAGTAGCGGCAGCTTTGAAGTCATTATGTCTGTCCCCAAACCCAACTCCATGTCTGGGGCACCTGGTTCTCTTTCTGCGTATGGACAGAGCACTTGAGGCCCATCTGACTGATAAACACTTCCGTTCTGGCCTTCTCTCAGATACCTAGGAGAGCACAGCTGTTACTGTAAGCGGGGCTGGCACCACACCTGTGAATCCAGTTGGAGCACAAGGGACCTTCCAGTCCAGGGCACTGGTGCACTGCCAGGTGCAGTGATAGGAAACAGCACCATACCTGCATCTGGGGATACTTCTGTTCTCACCATCATTCAGAGCACCTGGGATGTTCATGACCAGAGCACTTCTGCGGCAGCCAGAGGGGACACTGTACATTTTTAGAAAGATACTTCTATTCTAGCCTTCAGTCAGAACACTTTGGGCTTACCCAGCCAGGGTGCCCCCTTTTGACATTGTAGGAGCCAACTCCACTGAGAAAATAGCTGTGATTCAGGCATGTTTGTTCCTGCCTATGATTAGAGTAAATGTGCCTCTGTGGTGGGCATGGTGAATGGCAGCCTTGTCTTTGAGGCACTCTCCTCGCCCGCCCAGACGAAAGTGGTGAATCACCAATCCATTCATTTTCTTCTAGTGAAAGAATCAGGAACTCAACAGCCAAGAAGCAAAAGCTTCCTCTAGAAATGGTGGCAGATGGCCACTGCCCATGAGTGAACTTCACTCTGCTGGGAAGAGGCTTAGCCCGTTCCAGTTGTGCCAAACAAACTGACCTCTTCTTCCTCCTACAGCAAACTGGAGGCCCAACACCTCAAGTCCTTTTGTATGTGCCGTGGGATATGGGTTAAGATGTGGCTGGTCAGAGGCCATACACTGGCTTGAGAAGTTCCACTGTGGAGAGAAGAGAGAGTCTGTAAGTGTCAACCACACCACGCTCTAGTTTCGACTCCTAGCCTGGAAGACCCAAGCTCTGGGCCAATTTTCCTCTAGTGTTGGGACGGTAGGACCACCCCTCTCCCTGCTGCCTACTGCTTCCCCCTTTCCCCTTACCCATTTGTCTTCATGGTCCTTTTACTTTCTTTTCCAGATTAAATATATAAAGCCCTCTTCATGTTAATTCGTCCCCTGCTCATGCGTCTTTGTTCTTTGACTAATCTGTGGAAGAACTGACTTGTATGAGTGGCCACAAGTTGAGCCAGACTTAACTTTTCAAAGTTTTGCAAGACTCAGCAAATAGGCTATGTAAGTAGCCACCTTTGTGACTTCACGTGCTGACTTCTAAGGTCTGTGCGTCTCGAGTGTAAGGGCCGGTGGCCTGGGAGGGAGAGATGGAGTGACTCGCCCCTGCTTCTCCCCTGTGCGTGCCCCCCACCATCTGACCTGTAGGCCAGACCATACCCGCTGTGTGCAAAGACAATTTTAGTCTTTTTAAAATGTTTGAATATCTCTTTCGTATCTTTTTCTTTAAATTAGACCTAGGCCAGGCATTCTACCACATTCACACTTCACCCAGAGATGATAAGCTTGGCATCCAGGTTCTTGAGCCTGGAAGAAAGAGTTCATGCCACTCTGTAATTACTGGAAATTTTAAGTCTAAGATAAAATATATGACTCAAAAGTTGTTATCATGATCCTTAAAAAAAAATCAGAAAAGGTACTATTTTCAACTAAATAACTGGATTAGGCCTGTGTGAGAGAATATCTGGTCTGCTCTTGGCTTAAACTACCAAAGTATCAAATTGCAAGGGTTACAATGTCACCCATCCCTGGGTGTCCATAGAGTCATGCTGAGTCTAAACTAGACTTAATCATTGAAAATACAAAAACTTCTAAGGGATTTTACAACCCAGGAAAACCATCTTCAGATGGAAGAAAGAGAAAGACATAAGAATTTCCCTCAGCATCTTATGTGTTATTTTATTAAACATTATTTTGCTGATGAATCTACACCGGACACTGTGCTAGGCATCAGTAAGATAGAGTTAAAAGAGATCTCTTTACCCACAGGAACTTACAATATAGTAGGAGAGACAGAGGTATAAACCAAAAATAAAAACAGGAGGACTTAGTGGTAGGAATATATGGGAGCAGGTAAGAAGAACATGATATTAAGTATGGGGGAGATGGAATTTTAATTGCACCCTGAGAAGAAGGAGGAAGTGCCCAGGAGTAGAAGGGCTATTTCCACATCAAGGAAATAGCACGTAAAGAGTTGCGGAAGGAAGGGAGATCATGAACCATTGGGATACCAGGCAGATAGTCAGTGGTATGGCTGGAGAATTAAACCAAATCTGGGATATGTGGCTGCAGTGAATATGAGGGGCAGATAATCGACAAACTTATATGCCACGATGGGGTATTTGTCTATAATCCTAAAAGTATGGTGAGTCATAAAAGGATTGTAAGCAAAGAAATGACACAATTGTATGTAGATTATAGAAACATCCCCGCGCTTCCTTGAGAAGAAGAATTAAATGGGTGCCAGAGCAGAGGTAAAGAGGCATAAGGGATTCTTTGCAGTGACCTAAGCAAAGATAAGACAACGAACTCCTGTTCTAGAGGAGCTGAAAACGGGGGTGGAGAAAGGTAACAGAAGGAGGGAGTGAAGTAGGGAACTCCAGCAAGACCAGGGCTGTTATAGCCATCTGACGTGGATAATTGGACATGAATAGTTTTGGCAAAAAAAATAAGTTTAATTTTTAATAGTGTAAACAAATCAGATAATATTCAGAAGGTAGTTCACTTATTACTTATCAATTTAACATATTTATTGAGCATTTGGAATGTGCTAAGATCTATTCTAGGTAGTAGCATCAATTACAAAAAGATTAAATTTCTGCCTTATAGAGCTTACATTTTAGTTGGAGGAGAGAAATTAAACAACATCATAAATATGTAAATGTTCAGTAGTATGGTTGGTAACAAATGTTATGGAGAATAAAATAGGATCTGGAGGATTGATACTGGGGGTGAGGAGAAGCACAGGCTTCAATGTACACAGGGTGGGCAGGATAACCCTCACTGGGAAGATGAGATTTGGGCAAAGTCTAGAAGAGGCAGTCGAATGACTCACACTGATATTTGAGGGAAAAATACTCTAGACAGCAGGAATAGCCACTGCAAAGGCCCAGAAGAAAGATGCCTGGTGTTCTCGCAGAGCAGTTAGTAAGCTAATGTGGCTGGAGTCAGCAGTGGGAAAGCTAGGGCAGGGATAGTGAGAGAAGCGGCTGCACAGAATATGTCGGACCTTGTAGACTGTCATAATAAAGTTGCCTTTTCCTTGGAGATGGGAATGATTGGAGGGATTAGAGCAATGGAGGGCATGATCTGAAATATACTTTAACTGAATCATTCTGGTTGCTGGGGATGAGCGTGGAAGCTGAGGGGGCGTCCCACATGGGAGAAGGACCTACAACTAGGGTATACAACTATGTACTGGGGCTTTGCAGAGAAAAAAAAAAAGAGGAAGATTGGCAACAGATGTTAGCTCAGGGCCAATCGTCCTCAAAAAAAAAAGAACACAAATGTTCAATAAGCACATACAAAAGTACTCAACACCATTAGTCATCAGGGAAATGAAATTTAAACCATAGTGAGATGCCACTACATGCCCACCAGATTGGATGAAGTTTTCAAGTTTGACAACTCCAAATATCGGCAGGTATATGGAGCATTCAGAACTCTTCTGTTCTGGTGAGAAAATAAAATGGTAAAACCACTTTGGAAAAAGGTCATGCAGTTTCTCACAAAATTACACATAAACTTATTCTGACCCAGCAGTTTTGTTCCTAAGTGTTTACCCAAGAGAAATAAAAAATACATGTACACAAAATGACTTGCGCCAGAAAATTCAGAGTAGCTTTATTCATAATAGGTAAATCTGGAAATATCTCAGTTGTGTATACACACACACACACACACACACACACACACACATATAGAATACAAAAACCAACTATGGTGTATTCGTACTACTCAAGTATCAAAAGGTGTTGAACCACAAAAACATTATGCTGAGTGAAAGAAGCTTTAAAAAGAATATATAACATGTGTTCCCATAAATACAAATTTCTAGAACAGCCAAAACTAATCTGTAGTGGAAAGAATTCCTGAAGCGTTGGGGGGGGAGGGGAAGACTGACTGGACCCAGAGGTGCAGCTGGGCCTCAGCAGTGAGTGCTCTAGGGCCCTGTCAGGTGGGGGAGCCAGGGCAGCCCCTCCCATCAGTGGTCCTCTCCAAGGGCTGAGCTGCTCTCTCCCTGTGCCCACCCACCTGCTCCAGGGAGGGGGGGATCTGACTGACTCTACCTGGGTCAAAGACCCAGAGTTCAGGCATGGGTGACCCAGACATTGGACTGTCATGGCCCAGGACCATCTCATCAGTATATTGAAACAGGCTCTCTGACAAGGGCAAGTCACTACTGCCTGCGTGTCCACCAAGCCTTTTCTACATCCAAGCTCCATTGCTGCTTTGTGTTCCTTCCTGCCTTACCCCTCCCGCCCCCACTGCCTGACTTCCTATTACCCCCATGCACCTCCCTTAACATTAATCCTTTTTGAATGAATGATCTAAAATGTATTATAAACTATTATAACAGGAAGAAAATGTAAACTGCTCTGCCCAGATTATTGTCAGCTTCATCTGTTGCAATATCTGCTCATAAAACGATGACTTTAGGGGGCCACCCGGTGGCGCAGCGGTTTAGTCCGCGCTTGGCAGCCCGGGGTTCGCGAGTTTGGATCCCGGCCGCCCGCCGAAGAACCGCCTGTCAGCCATGCCGTGGTGGCGTCTCATATAAAGCGGAGGAAGATGAGCATGGATGTTAGCCCAGGGCCAGTCTTCCTCAGCAAAAAGGGGAGGATTGGCAATGGATGTTAGCTCAGGGCTGGTCTTCCCCACAAAAAAACAAACAAACAAACAAACAAACAAAAGACTTTAAAATGATGTTCTGAGTGCCTTTGCATCAAATGTTTTCTCAAATATAGCTTTTGAAGGTAAAATTACATAAAATAAAATGCCTCCATTTTAAGTTTGCTAAGTTCTGACAAGCAAAGTTATTAAGATAGACACCATTTCCATTATCCTAAAAAGTTCCCTTATGCTCCTTTGTAGTCAGCCCCACAAACAATCGTTTGTCTACTCTCTGACACCAAATATTAATTTTGCCATTTCTAGAACTTCATATATACAATCACATGGTACACAGTTTTTGGTGTATGTGTTAAGTGTGCCCCTCTTTTTGGTCATCATAATGGTTTGGAAATGTCTCATGCTGTTGGATAAATCCATAGTTCACTCCACCCTGTTTCTGAGTAGCAACCCATCCTATGGATACCCCAGAGCTGATATATCCACTATCCTCTGGGGTCACACAGTCAAGGAGTTTGTGAGGGGTCTCAGCTCCAGCAGCATGAAGCAGTGACAATGGCTAAATAATCAATATAATGTGCACTTTTAACTGTTCTCTTTTACGTGAACTGTTCTCCTTTCTATTACTTTCTACTTGGCTTGAAATTTCAGTTAGGAGTTTTCTTTTTGATCTAGGGGTTATGAATGAGTGTTTTAAGGTTTCAAGTGAGTAAATATTTTGGAAGATCTTTTCATTGTCTACTACAATTTACTGTACTGTGATGGAAGGATATGAATCATAAAATCTCTACCTTTTAACTTAATGAAGAACTTACTTTGGTCAGTGGATATTTTTGGTTTTTATATGTTCCAGGTGCATAACAGAAGAGTATAGCCTTATCTGTAGGTTACACAATGTATATATTGATTATGTTGGTCTTGAGTTATTCATATCCTATGTTCTTGTTTACTTTTGTTCTAAAGGATTTATTAAACTCTATATGAGGTACATTTCAATATACCAGTATAATCAGAGTTTTCTAAAGTTCATCCTGCATTGTCAATGTTTTTTGCTCATATCTTTAACTTTTTTCATACATAAAAGTAATTAAGTAGAGTAATATAAACAAGATGGTGGAATAGGAAGAGCCAGGTCCTCATTCCCTACAGAAACATCAAATAACAATCACAGACTGACTAAAATAACTGTATAGGAGCTTTGGAAACCAGTCAAAGATCTATAGGAACCAAGCAAATACCCAATCAAGAAAGAGCTACATTTAAAATGGTAGAAAAACTAGGAATAGAAGGAAACTTCCTCAACACAATAAAGACCATATATGAATAACCTATCATTATTCAAAATTAAAGACTAAAACCTTTTTCCTAAGATCAGGAACAAGACAAGAATGCCCGCTTTCACAATTTCTATTGAAAATAGCATTGGAAATTCTAGTCAAAGCAATTATAGGCAAGAAAAAGAAATAAGAGTCTTTAAGATTGAAAAGAAAAAAGTAAAATTATTTTGTTAGCAGATAACACAGTCTTATATGTAGAAAACCATAAAGATTCCATTAAAAAACTATTAGAACTAATAAACAAATTCAACAGAGTTGTTGTAGGATAAAAATCAACACAAAAAATCAGTTGCATTTCTATAAATTAACAATTAACAATCCAAAAAGGTAGCTAAGAAAAATATTCTATTTACAATAGCATAAAAAAGAATAAAATGCTTAGGAATAAACTTAACCAAGGAGGCAAAAGATTTGAACGCTAAAAATTACAAAACTTTGCTGAAAGAAATTAAAGATGACAGAAATAATTAGAAAGACATCCTGTATTTATGGATTAGAAGACTTAATATTGTTAAGATGTCAATATTATCCAAAGCAATCCACAGAGTCAATGCAATCTCCATCAAAATCCCAATGACTTTTTTGCAAAAGCAGAAAAAACCATCCTAAAATTCATATGGAATCTCAAGGGACCCTGAAAAGCCAAAACAATCTTGAAAAAGAAGAAGAAAGTTTGAGAGTCATACTTCCTGCTTTCAAAACTTCCTACAAAGAGAAATTAATCAAAACAGTGTGGTACTGGCATAAAGACGGACATGCAGACCAGTGGAATAGAAGAGACAGCCCAGACATAAACTCTCACTTGTATGGGCAAGTGATCTTTGACAACAGTGCCAAGACAATTCAATGGGGGAAAGGCCAGTCTTTTCAACAAATGATGCTGGTAAAACTGGATATCCACCTGCAAAATATGAAGTTGGACCCTTACCTTATACCATATACAAAACTTAACCCAAAAGGCATCAACAACCTAGACATAAAAGCTAAAAGTGTGAAGCTCTTAAAAGAACACACGGGAAAAGCTTTCTGACATTGGTTTTGGGAATAATTGATTGGATATGACACCAAAAGTACATACAGCAAAAGAAAAAATTAGATAAACTACACTTCCCATGAAAATTAAAAACTTTTGTACATATACTATCAAGAGAATGATAAGGCAACTCTAGAGTGAGAGAAAATATTTGCAAATCAAATATCTGATAATAGATTAATATCTAAAATGTATAAAGAACTCTTACAATTCAACCACACAAAAAACAAATAACCTAACTGAAAAATGGGCAAAGTACTTGAATAGACATTTCTCCAAAGACAATATGCAAATTACAAATAAGCACATGAAAATGTGTTCAACCTCACTTATCATTAGGGAGATTCAAACCAAAACCTAAATGAGATACTATTCCATATCCATTAGGGTGACTATTACCAACAAAAATAACAAATGTTGGCAACGATGTGGAGAAGTTGGAATGCTTGTGCATTGCTTGTGGGAGTGCAAAATATGCAGCCGCTGTGGAAAACATTATGGCTGTTTCTCAAAAATTTAAACATAGAATTACCTTATGATTCAGCAATTCCACTCCTAAGTATATACTCAAAATAATTGAAAACAGGGACGCAAACAGATACTTGACATCCATATTCACAGTGGCATTATTCGCAATAGCCACAATGTGCTAATAATATGTCAAGGCCTGGCTCCACTGGAACCTGAGGATCCCTGTTGCTTCCCCTGCAGTTAGAATCCTTTCTAATCTAAGCCTCTCTCAAATGAACCTGCCTGTATTAAATGATGTCCAGCAGCCCTGATCAGTTTCCCTTTTTGTTGGTTCTTTGCTTCAGTGTTCAACTCTGCAGAGGCTGTAAGATAGCTTCAGTTTCAGAAAAAAACTTTCTCTTTTTTCCTTTTCAATCTTACAACTTCCTCTGAATCCTGTGTATTTTATATCTTACCGTATTTAAGATATTGTTTCATGGTGTGACGTTACCAGTTCGACTCAACAATATCAGTGAATTGTAAATGGAAAGGTTAAGCGACATTTTGGTCAGTGGGATCAGCAGGCCTGTGCATTTCTCTGCTGCAGATCCAGTTGACCTTTATGGAAAAAAGGGAAGAAATATATTAACTCGAACTTCCGGATCTGTGCATTTTTTTCTTCTTCTTCAAGTGACACTTTTAGCTGTTATTGGTACATTTTTACTTGTTAAGATGTGCAAGTATGTCAGAAAGTATTTAAAAAGATAAAACACTAAGTATATTTTAACTTCACTCACTCTGGGAGGCAGATTTCTAAGAGGGTCTTCAAGAGTTGTAATAATTCTTCATTTACTCCACATACAAGTCCTTTGTAATATGTACATATATCTCCCACCTGTGGCTTATCTGAGCATTTTCTCAGAGGAATCTTTCGAAGAGCTGAAGTGTTTAATTTTTATGAGGTCCAATTTACCATTTTTTCCTGTTAATGGTTCATATTTTTTGTGTTCTATGTAAGAAAGCTTTTCCTACTCAAGGCTATGAATATTTTGTCCTACGTTTTCTTCTAGAAATTTTATAATTTTGGCTTTAACATTAATGTCTAGATGCATTTCAAGATAACTTTCATGAATGGCATCGGGTCAGAGTTGAGGTTAATTGTTTCCCATATGTAGATTGATGGGGGCTCCTGGGTCAAAGGGAAGGTTGAGATTGGGAGCTGGGATGCTGACATAGTGTGCAGGCAAGCTGGTGGGGACTGGTGCTGAGACTATGCTGTCACCGACCAATGTGTTCTCAGAACCAGGAAGCACCATGTAAAATGTGAAAAGTTTTTTTTTTTTTTTTTTTTGCTGAGGAAGACTGGCCCTGGGCTAACATCTGTACCCATCTTCCTCCACTTTATATGGGACGCCACCACGGCACAGCTGACAAGCAGTGCGTCACTCTGCTCCTGGGATCGAACCCGCCAACCCCAGGCTGCCAAAGTGAGGACTAAACCGCTGCACCACTGGGCAGCCCCGGAAAAGTTCTTACTGGAGACAAGAGGAGACTGGAAGATGACAGACTAGGAAATGGGTCTGGTATCCATATAAATTTCGTCAGAGTCAAAGGCAGGCTTGGATGCCCAGCCTGCAAAGCTGCTGGCTGCTGGAGTGGACGAGACTGAAGAATCAGTGATGGGTGGGACAGTAAAGACGGACACTGGGGAAACTGGTTCCATGTTGCTGCCCATCAGGAGCCCCAAATGTGGCTGAAAGGAAGCTCATGGGCTAAAGGGAAGATGAACAGTTGAAGTGGGGCAGGGGATCTGGTAGAGACTGGAGCCTTTGCAGAGGTTATCTGCTTCACACTGGGAGGCGCCTGGTCAAATGGCAGGGAACACACACTGGAGCCTGGAGGAGACCTAAAGGGGAAGTCTGTAAAGGGGACTGGTGTCCATGTCAGTTACACCAAACTCCAAAGTAGGCTGTGAGGTCGACTATGCAGATATACTGGTTGCAACAGTGGAAGTGACTACGGAAGCAGTAAGGGGCTGGCTGGTGAAGATGGGGGTACTCGTGGCAGTGACTGGAAGAGTAAGAAAAAGGCAGAAAAATCCACACCATAAGTGTAGGTGACTCAATTCTGCAGGAGGTAGGCTTGAAGGAAATGACTGTGGTTCTAGGAGGTGCAAGTAGGTCAGAAATGTATGGCGTAGGGTTAGGTACAGAGGGAGACAGGATGAGGGGCCTGGCAGCTAGGTCAGCAAAGTCAGTGACCAATAATGAAGTAGTATCTGGGATCTGCCCGGTGAACGTGGCCACAGTCAGGGAGTCTGACATCCCCTCCGCAGGCAGGGAGAAAGAAGGGGAAGGCTGAGTGGCACTGCTGTCTGAAGTGGCCTCAGTTTTATCTCCCAACACCTTGAGGCTCCACTGGCACTCTACTTTCTTCTCCAAGCCTAGATCTTCAGCAATGACTATACAAGGAGGGTAGGAGGTGGGGGCAGCTCTCCTCCACCAATAAACACCAGCAGGGGCATTGGAATTTTTCTTTACAGAGTCTACAACTTGCAGATGTGGGTGGGAAGTTCCTTCTTGACAGAGTAAGTGAAAGCTCTTCTCCCTGCATCTTCTCTGACTTCAGTGAGGTTGCTGAGTTGGGCAAATAGCCTTCATCACACTTCCTTTATAGACCTCTCTGGGGGCAGGAGGTAGGATGAGACTGGGCCAGACAACCCTGCTGCACCTTGATCAGTCCTCCAAAAGGAAAGGAAACCTCTAGCAGGTCTATAAGAGCTGGGGATGGCCTAGACTTTGGTGAATGGACTCATAGAAGATATTTTCGCTTTCTTACTCAAACTGTCTCCTGGGTGCTGGGAATGGAGGTTTCCTTCCAAAGACCCAAGGCTTCACCAAAAAGGAGTGGTCTCCAAGGGCTTAGATGCTGATGGTACACACCTCCCGCTTTGGGGTGGCCCTTCTCTCATTATCCTGCACTGTCGTTTTCATCCTCCTCCTCCTTACCCATCCTGTTCCTCCCCTGTCCTAGGGCTCTCCGGTCCATCTCCTTTGGATAAGGGTCTGGGAGGGTGACTGGATTGCAAGGACCTCACCGAGGTTCCTGCCTACTCGGGTGGAAAACAAAGGAAAGTATTTCCGCCCTTCGGGAAGAATCTTGATCTTTCCTGAGTGGACGAGCACATTGGAGATGCAAGCAGACAGCACCGGCTCCTTCTGAGAGTCCCGCCAAGACACGGAGGCCAGCACCCCGGAGAGGAGCACTCAGCCTGCAGGATCAGATATGCCTCTTAGGGGCGTCATAACACCGAGGGGTGAAGACCCGAATCTGCGGTGGAAGAGCCTGCAAACAGGGCTGAGGTGAGGCGCGAGGACAGCGGGGTGATCCGTGTAAGATGGGGGAACGCCGGTGGGCAATGGCAGGGCGGGGCGGGGGCGAAGCTGCCTGAAGAGGTTGCCATGAAGAGCAGGGTGTGTGCCGGCCAATCCTTGGAGTCGAGTAGAAAACTCAGGAAGGTTTCCCACCTCCTCCGAGGCGAAAAACGCATTGTCCAGCCCAATGCTTGTGACACACCGTTGGAACCGGTGACCGAGAAAGGGCGCGTGAGTAAAGAGCGCGCAATCGAAGGGCTCAAAGAAAGGCCAAAGGACAAGGCCCAACGGCCGGGGCCCCAGCTGGACTCGCTCTCACTTCGGCACTTTCGCACCTGGTTGCAGGTGTTTGGCACCAGATGTCCCCCCGCGCTATGGGAGGATTGTTCAGGACTGCGGATGCTCGGTGCCGCCAGATCTGGGACTGCTTACTGGGGCTCCGGGTCTGCAGCCTCCTCCGCGCCTGGCCTGGGGGCGGTAGCTGTGGCAATCAGCCCCTCTGGGTCCTCCAGCTCATTCCCTCGGGGTCGCCAGAGGGCAGAGCCTGCTCAGAGCCAGAGTACAGGATAAGCCCAGACCCTCCTGGAGTGGGGACCAGGCTCACTGAGAGGGCTAGGTATGGGAGACCAGATGGGGAGGGGAAGAGGGCTGCACTGACTCCCGGGGGTGACCGATGTACCAGGGGGCCGGGAAGACTGCAGCAGGGCAAGCGCTCTGGTGTTGAGAGACAATGGACAGAGCAGCACCGGGCGTGAGAGCCCCGCCAGCCTCTTCTTTTCAGTCAACTGCCCTAGAGGACACCAGTTTATGCCAACAGCCCAACAACCCCGACCCCCATGCAGGTAGGTAGCTCGGAATCCTCTATAGCACCTCTCCAAATCCTGGTAGGAACCAGGTGATCTGACACGCCTGGATGCTGCACTCCATATCTTTCCTTCCCAGAAGGCAGATTCTCTTCACTTATTTTGACAAATTTGGTAAAACAGTATTTAAGTCCTAGAACGTTCCTCAGCTCACACAGGTGGTAGTGGCCCTTCCAGGACTTGACCCAAGCTGTCTGATTCTACAGATCATGCTTTTAACCATCAGACTGTGGTGCCTCTTCATCATGTACCCATCGTATATCTCTTTGTTTATGGTCCTTGGGTACTGAGCACCATGGCACACCCACAATGGGCACGTGCACTGCCTACCGGGAAGCCTGGATTGGTTCAATTTATAAATGGACCCTTGGCCACACTGGGCCTCAGTCTTCTCGGTAGGCAGGGACCACCAATTGTCAGCCCATCTCCATGGCAAATTTGTCTTCTAGTTGAGTCTTGCAGCCAACCACACAGCTGTCTGTGAGCTGTCTTCTCCCAGGTACAGGAGTAGGAGATGCACATTAAGTGGGCACAGGATCCACCTGGCTTAAATACAAGGGCACCAATACTTCTTATAATAATTCCATAGACCAGCTTTCAGAGTCCTGGTCAAAATTGACAACTTACCAATACTAACTTTCCATAAGGATGGTATATATCTCCAAATGTTTAGGTCTTTTTTATTTTCTCTCAGCAATATTTTGTACTGGGGGCCAACACTGAGGGCTCTGGGCCAAATTCAGCCCATAGCCTGTTTTTGTAAGACCAGTAAGCTAAGAATTGTGTTAGCAATTTTAAAGAGTTGTAATGCATACACACACACACACACACACAGAAGAATATGTGACAGAAACCATGTGACCCACAAAGCCTATAATATTTAGTATCTGGTCTTTTAAGAGAAAGTTTGCAACCTCTGTTTTGTAGTTTTCTGCCTATAGGCCTTCCACAGCTTTTGCTAATTTATTCCTAAGTATTCTATGAGGTGTGTGAATTTTAGTTTTCAATAGTTCATTGGTAGTATACAGAAAATACTACATATATATATGGATGTATATATATATATGATCTTATATCCTGGGACCTTGCTAAAAGCACCTCACTTCTGGTAGTTTCTTTGTAGATTCCTTAGGATTTTCTATATACACAATAATGTTTTCTATGAATCATGATTTTATGAATAAAGCTAGTTTTACTTCTATTTTAATCTGCACACCTTTAACTTCTCTTTCTTATTTTTACATTTGCAGCAACCAACAATTGTCAGCATAGCACCATCTGGCATTTCTTTTCTAATGAAGATTCGTAGCCGATTGCACAGCTGTCTTTGAGTGATCTTCTCCCAGGTACGAGGGCAGGAGACACACATCAGGTGGGTGCAGAATCTACCCTGGCTGAAAAGCCTTACCCAGACGCACCAACATCACTTGTAATAATTCCGCAGACCATCTTTCAAGACCCTGCCCAAATTGACAACTTACCAATACTGACTTTTCCAGTCCACAAGTATGATATATGTGTATGTACATATATATACAATATACGTCTATTGACATTTGGTAGTCCAAGAAAAAACAATTGCTTTTTATATATTGCCCTTTAATCTAGAACCTTGCTAAATTCATTTCTTACTTCTTATAGTTTCTTTGTAGATTTCATTGGATTTTCTACATGCACAGTTATTTTTTCTATGCATAAAGGCACTTTCCCCTCTTTTTTAGTCTGTATGTCTTTTTAAAATTTCCTTACCTTCTACATTTGCTACAACATCCAGTAAAATATTGAATACAAATGGAGACAATGGACATCCTTTGCCAGTTTCTGATCATAGTACAATAGCATTCAGTATGCTATTAATTGAAGGTTTTTTTGTAGATGTGCTTTGTTACATAAATGTAATAAACATGCCCCCAATTCCTACCTTGCTGAGCATTTTTTGGAAAGGGATGTAAATTTTGTCAATTACTTTTGCCACAATTATTGAGATAATCATATGACTTTTCTTTTATTCTCTTAATATGGTGATTTACATCAATCAATTAATCAGTTAAAACAATCTTACATTCCTGAGAAAAAACCCACTTAATTATGTTAGATCGTACTTTTATGTTTGGTTGATTTCCTAGAATGTTGTTAAACATTTTTATGTCTGTTATGAGAGACATTACACTGTAATTTTCTTTTCTTGTGGGTTTTGGTGTGAGGGTACTGGCTGGCTTCATAGAATGAGTTAGGAGAAGTTGCCTCCTCCTCTATATTCTGAAAGAGTTCATGTAAAACAGTGTCATTTCATGTTTGACAGAGTTCACCAGGAAAGAAAAAACACATTTGGACCTGCAAATTTCTTCCTTGAAAGGTGTTTATGGTCCCTTGTTATCATTTTAATATCTTTCAGATGAGTAGTCATGTCCCTCTTTTATCTTCCTAATACTGGTAATTTGAATTTTTTCTTTTTATTTCTCCTTCAGTCATGGTGGAGGTTTATCAACCTTTAAAAAAATTCCTCTTTTAGCTGTTAATTTTCTCTGCTGCATAATTTCTATTTTTGCTCTTATTTTTATTATTTCTACTTATTTTGGATTTAATTTACTCTTTAATTTCTGTATCTTTAGGATGGAAATTTGAACCACTATTCTAAAATTTTTTCTTATTTTTTAATATAAACACTTAAAGCTGCACAATTCCCTTAAGTATTGCTTTAGCTGTATGTCACAAATTTTTATTTGCTGTTTTAATAATTGTTCAGTTTAAAATATCTTCTAATTTTTCTTGTTATTTCTTCTTTGATTCATTGGTTATGTAAAAATTTGTTTTGCTTTATTTCTAAATATTTGAGGATTTTCTAGATATGTTATTATCAGTTTTACTTTAATTCTTCTGTGGTCAGAGAAAATACTGTGTATGATTTCAGTCTCTTGAAATTTATTGAGACTTACTTTTTGGCCCAGTATAGGCCTATCTTAGTGAACATTCCCTGTGTACTTGTGAAGGAATGTGTGCTCAGTTATTGTCAGGTATAATGTGTCACAAATACCAATTAAGTCAAGTTTTAACTTCTGTAAACTTACTTTTTTAACTAATAAACTTTATTTTTTAGAGCAGCTTCTTTTATAGAAAAATCAAGCAGAAAGTACAGAGAATTCCCATATTTTCCCTTTCCCCCAAAATACAGTTTTCCCTATGATTAACCTCTTGGATTAGCATGGTACATTTGTTACAATTGATGAGCTAATGTCGATACATACTTGTTAACTAAAGTCCACAGACACATTAGGGTTCACTCTTTGTGTTGTACAGCTCTATGGGTTTTGACAAATGCGTATTATATATCCACCTTTATGGTACCATACAGAATAGTTACACTGCCCTACAAATCCCCTGTATGGCACTTAATCGTTCTTCTTTCCCTCCCCCTGAACTCCTGGCAACCACTGATCCTTTTACTGACTCCATAGTTTTGCCTTTTCCAGAATGTCATACAGTTGGAATCATACAGTATGTAGCCTTTTCAGACTGTCTTCTTTCACTTAGTAATATGCATTTAAGTTTCCTCCATGTCTTTTCATGACCTGAGAGCTCATTTGTTTTTATTGCTGAATAATATTCCATTATATGGACATACCGCAGTTTGTACAGTTTGGTGCATTCACGTACTGAAGGACATCTTGGTAGCTTCCAATTTTTGGCAATTAAGAATAAAGCTTCTAGTGACGTCAGCATCAAGGCAGAGTTAGTTGTCCATTTATCTCTCCCCTCTAAGTTACAACCGGTCAGACATCCAGTGACCAACAAAGGACTCCCTGCACAGCACACCAGAATACCTGAGTGATCCGTGCCTCTGTACGTCTGTAGGTGGGTGGATTGGACCTCCAGGCGGCAGTGGAACTAGGGGAGCAGACTCCTCCCTCTCCTGCAGCAGCCATGATCCATAACATAGATCCTCACACAGAAACACACATGAGTGACCAGAGGCTGCAAGGGCAAGCATGGCACTCATGGCTTAGCCCCTGCCACTCTCCCCCCAGCAGTGGCAGGTGGTGCACACGTCCTGAGGCTTCAAGACACAGAGCAGAACTTGCTACCCAGCCCCCCCCACCCTGTGCGCACACTGCTGCTGGTCTTTCCAACAGTGGGGACTACATTCAAGGTGTGAATTTCCCTAGCAGGGGCAGGGGACCCTGATCTGAGGTTTCAGAGCAACCTATTAGCGCCCTCTGCCAGCACTGGCAACCAGGGGCTCCAGCCCCTGCCCCCATCAGTGGTGGCGGGTGGCACATACATCTTGAGGCTTTAGGACACAGAGAAATTCCAGTGACCCAACCCCCACCTTCTCCCCTGGCAGTGGTGTGGGTCTCTCCAGCAGTGGGGACAGCAACTGAAATGTGGATTTCACCAGCAGGAACAGGGTTGCCTGACCTGAGGTCTCAAAAAGCACACTGACATGTACCAGTGACCAGAGACTGCAGGACCAGCAACAACACTCATGGCTTAACCCCTCCTACCCCCCCCATCAGTGACAGGGGGCACTTGTGACCTGAGGCTTCAGGAACCACAGCAGAACCTGAGACCAGCCCCCAGTGGTGGCATCCCCAATACTGGCTCTACCAGCAGCAGGGGCTGCATACAAGAACATGGGTACCTGACAGCAACAGCGACACCTGTGAACCCAGAAACCCTGGCAGTGGTGCTTTCAGCACCCCTGGACAACCCAGGAGCAGCAGCACATGTGGTGCAGGTGGCAGCAGCACCCGAGCCAATGGAGAACTCACAGAGATCAAGTGGTGGAACATGAGACCCAGGCAACCCCAGAAGCAGCAAAAGTGCTCACAGCCTGGTGACCCCAGGGGCAACACCTGAGACTGCAGCAACATTGAAAGAAACAAGGTAGCAGCAACCTCAGAGGCACAAGTGGCACAAGGAGGGCACTGGTGACACCTCTAGCAGAGGCAGTAGAGGGTGGAAAGTGCAGGCTCTCAAGTACAACCAGAAGCAGATCACAACCAAAATAACCGAAGCCTTACCCCAATAAGAAAGGTGGTTACTACCACAAATGCACCAGCAGAGGATCAATTCATCAAACACCATAAAGAACTATAGTAACATGGCAGACCAGAAGGAGAATGACAGCTCTCCAGAAACCAAACTTGAAGTCACAGAAGAATACAATCTAATTGAGAGGGAATTCAAAATAGCTGTCATGAAGAAACTCAACAAGTTAAAAGAAAACTCAGAAAGACAGTTCAATGAGCTTAGGAATAAAATTAATGAACAGAAGGAATAGTTCACTGAAGAGATTGAAGCTCTAAAAAAAGAACCAAACAGAAATTCTGGATATGAAGAACACAGTTAATGAGATAATCTAGAAATCATAAAAAGTAGAGCAGAGTTTATGGAAGACAGAATCAGTGAGCTCAAAGAGGGAAACCTAGAAATGACCCAGGTGGAGGAGGAGAGAAAACTAAGATTTTTAAAAAGAAGAAATTCTTGGAGAACTATACAACTTAGTTAGGAAAAGTAACATCAGGATTATAGGTATCCCAGAGGGAGGAGAAAGGAGCAGAGAGCTTGTTCAAAGAGATAACAGCTGAGAAGTTCCCTAACCTGGGGAAGGAACTGGATATGCAAGTACATGAAGCAAATAGAACTCCTAATTACATCAATGCAAAAAGACCTTCTCTAAGGCATATAATATTAAAACTGTCAAAAGTTGATGACAAAGAAAGGGGGGCCAGCCCAGTGGTGTAGTGGTTGGGTTCATGCACTCAGCTTCAGTGGCCCAGGGTTCACAGGTTCAGATCGTGGGCACAGACCTATGCGCTGCTCATCAAGCCATGTGGCAAGTGTGCCGCATATAAATGGAGGAGGATGGGCACAGGTGTTAGCTCGGGGCTAACCTTCCTCACACACACACACAAGTCAATGACAAAGAAAAAATATCAAGGGCAGCAAGAGAGAAGAAACTAACCTACAAAGGAACCCCCATCATGCTTTCAGCAGATTTCTCAGCAGAAACCTTACAGGCTAGGAGAGAGTGGAATGACATATTCAAAATACTGAAAGACAAAAGCTATCAGCCACGAATCCTTCAGGTATGATGGAGAGATAAAAGCTTTCCTAGACAAAGAAGAGCTGAGGTAGTTCATTGCCACTCAACCTGCCTTACAAGAAATGAGGAAGGGAGCCCTCCTACCTGAAAGGAAAAGGCAAAGGTTTACAAAGCTTTGAGAAGTAGATAGACAGACAAAATCAGAAAATCACAACTCTGTATCAGAATAGATTTACAAACACTTAAGTATAAAATAAAGGATAAAGTGATAGAAAGCATCAAAAATAACTATAACCACTTCAATTTGGTCACAAACTCACAACACAAAAAGAATAATTTCTGACAACAAAAACATAGAAGGGGAAGAGGAAAGGGATGGAATGTGCTTAGGCTAATGGAGATAAGAGGCTCTCAGAAAATGGACTATCTCATCTATGAGATATTTCATATGAACCTCATGGTAACCACAAAGCAAAAAATCAGAGCAGAGTCACAAATCATTAGTAAAGAGAAAACCATCACAGAAAACCACCAAATTGAAATGGCAGACATAAATACAAGAGAAAAATGATGGAAATATAGAACAACCAGAAAACAAAAGATTAGGTGGCAGCATTAAGCCCTCATATATCAACAATGACTCTAAATGGGAGTGGATTGAATTCACCAATCAAAAGACACAGAGTGGCTGGATGGATTAAAAAAACAAGACCCAACAGGGGGCCAGCCCCATGGCGTAGTGGTTAAGTTCAGCATGCTCTGCTTCAGCAGCCCAGGGTTCATGGATTCAGATCCTGGGCATAGACCTACACCACTTGTCAGCCATGCTGTGGCGGTGACCCACATACAAAGTGGAGAAAGATTGACACAGATGTTAGCTCAGGGCTAATCTTCCTCACCAAAAAAATAATAATAATAAAATAAAAATAAAACAAGACCCAACAATATGCTCCCTCAGGAAACACATGTCAGCTCTAAAGACAAACATAGGCTCAGAGTGAAGGGATGGAAGACAATACTTCAAGCAAATGGCAAGCAAAAAAAGTGGGTATCGCTACCTTTATATAAAACAAAGCAGATGAAAAGGTATTTTTATCTGCTTCAAGATAAAAAAGGTAACAAGCAACAAAGATGGCCATTATATAATGATCAAAGGTACATTCCACCAAAAAGATGTAACACTTATTAATATATATGTGCCTGATGCAGGAACACCAAAGTATATAAAGCAAATGTTAACAAACCTAAAGGGAGAAATTAACAGCAACACAATAGTAGTAGGGGATGTTAACACTCCACTTACATCAAGGGATATATCATCCAGACAGAAAGTCAACAAGGAAACATTGGCCTTATGTGAACACTACACCAGAGGGACTTAATAGATTTATACAGAACATTCCATCCAAAAACAGCAGTATACACATTCTTCTCAAGTGCACATTGAACATTCTCAAAGATAGACCATATATATGTTGGGAAACAAAGCAAGCCTCACTAAATTTGAGAAGACTGAAATCATATCAAGCATCTTTTCCAACCACAATGCTGTGAAACTAAAAATCAACTACAAGAAAAAAGCTGGGAAAGTCACAAATATGTGGAGACTAAGTAACATGATACTGAACAACTGTTGAATCAATGAAGAAATCAAAGGAGAAATCAAAAAATTCATAGAGACAAATGAAAATGAAAACACAACATGCCACAACTTATGGGATGCAGCAAAAGCAACACTAAGAGGGAAATTTATAGCAATACAGGCCTACCTCAACAAACAAAAATTTCAAATAAACAAGCTTACCCTATACTTAAAAGAACTAGAAATAGAACAAACAAAGCCCAAAGTCAATAGAAGGATGGAAATAATAAAAATCAAAGCAGAAATTAATAAAATTGAGAGTAAAAAAAAACAATAGAAAGGATCAGTGAAACTAAGAGCCAGTTCTTTGAGAACATAAACAAAATTGACATACTCTTAGCCAGGCTCACTAAGAAAAAAAGAGAGAAGACTCAAATAAAATCAGAAATGAAAGAGGAGATATTACAATGGGTACCACAGAAATACAAAGTATTATAAGAGAATACAATGAAAAGCTATATTTCAATAAACTGGATAACCTAGAAGAAATGGATAAATTCTTAGAATCATGCAACCTCCCAAAACTGAATCAAGAAGATATAGAGAATCTGAATAGACCAATCACAAGCAAAGAGATTGAAGCAGTAATCAAAACTCTCCCCAAAAACAAAAGTTGAGGATCAGTTGGCTTCTCTGGTGAATTCTACCAAACATTCAAAGATGATTTAATATCTATCCTTCTCAAACTATTCTGAAAAATTGAAGAGGATGGGACACTTCCTAACTCATTTTATCAGGCCAACATTACCCTGATACCAAAACCAGACAAGGACAACCCAAAAAAGGAAAATTACAGGGTCCAACCCTGTGGTGTAGTGGTTAAGTTCATGTGCTCTGCTTCAGCGGCCTGGGGTTCATGGGATTGGATCCCGGGTGCAGACCTACACACTGCTCCTGAAGCCATGCTGTGGCAGTGTCCCACGTAGAAAAAATAGAGGAAGATTGCCACAGATATTAATTTAGTGACAATCTTCCTCAAGCAAAAAAGAGGAATATTGGCAACAGATGTTAGCTCAGGGCCAGTCTTCCTCACACAAAAAAAGAGGAAAATTACAGGCCAATATCGCTGTGAACACAGATACAAAAATCCTCAACAAAATGTTAGCAGATAGAATACAGCAACACATTAAAATGATCATACACCACTATGAAGTGGGTTTTATCCCAGGGGTGCAGGGATGGTTCAACATCCACAAATCAATGTGATGCACCACGTTAACAAAATGAAGAATAAAAATCACATGGTGATCTCAATAGATGCAGAGAAAGCATTTGACAAGATCCAACAACTATTTAGATAAAAACTCTAAATAAAATGGGTAAGGAAGGAAATACCTCAATATAATAAAGGCCATATACGACAAACCCACAGCCAACATCATACTCAAAGGAGAAAAACTGAAAGCCATTCGTTTGAGAATCAGAACAAGACAAGGGTGCCCACTCTCACCACTCTTATTCAACATAGTACTGGAAGTTTTAGCCAGAGCAATTAGGCAAGAAAAAGCTATAAAAGGGATCCAAATTGGAAAGGAAGAAGTAAAACCCACACTATTTTCAGATGACATGATTCTATATATAGAAAACCCTAAAGAGTCCACAAAAGAACTTTAGAAATAATGAATAAATACAGTAAAGTTGCAGGATATGAAACTGTCATATGAAAATCAGTTGCATTTCTATACACTAACAAAATAGTCAAGAACACAATCCCATTTACAATCACAACAAAAAGAATAAAATACCTAGGAGTAAATTTAACCAAGGAGATGAAATACCTATACACTGCAAATTATAAGACATTATTGAAAGAAATCAAAGAAGACAGAAAGAAATGGAAAAATATTCCACGCTCATGGTTTGGAAGAATAAACGTAGTTAAAATGTCCATATGACCTAAAGCAATCTGTAGATTCGATGCAATCCCAACCAGAATCCCAATGACATTCTTCATGAAAATAGAACAAAGAATCCCAAAATTTATATGGAACAGGAAAAGACCCCAAATAGCCAAAACAATCCCGAGAAAAAAGAACAAAGTTGGAGATATCACACTCCCTGAATTCAAATTACACTACGAAGCTATAGAAATCAAAACAGCATGGTACTGGCACAAAAACAGAAACACAGGTCAATGGAACAGAATTGAGAGCCCAGAAATAAAACCACACATCTCTGGGCAGCCAATCTGTGACAAAGTAGCCAAGAACATATGATGGAGAAAGGAAAGTCTTCAATAAATGGTGTTGGGAAAACTTGACAGTCACATGCAAAGGAGTGAAAATAGACCATTGTCTTACACCATACACAAAAATTAACTCAAAATGGATTAAAGACTTGAATGTAAGACCTGAAACAATAAATCTCTTAGAAGAAAGCATAGGCAATACACTCTTTGACATCAGCCTTAGCAGTATCTTTTTGGAAACCATGTCTATTCAGGCAAGGGAAACAAAAGAAAAAATAAACAAATGGGACTACATCAGACTTAAAAGCTTCTGCAAAGCAAAGGAAACCATCAGCAAAATGAAAAGACAACCCACCAACTGGGAGAAAATATTTGCAAATCATATATCTGACAGGGGCTTAATTTCAAAAATATATAAAGAACTCACACAACTCAACAACAAAAAAATGAACAACCCGATCAAAAACTGGGAAGAAGATATGAACAGACATTTTCCCAAAGATATTCAGATGGCCAACAGGCACAAGAAAAGATGTTCAACATCACTAATTACTAGGGAAATGCATATCAAAACTACAATGAGATATCACCTTACACCTGTCAGAATGGGTGTAATTACCAAGACAAAAAATAACAAATGTTGGAGAGGACGTGGAGAAAAGAGAACCCTCTTACACTGCTGGTGGGAGTGCAAACTGGTGCAGCCACTATGGAAAACAGTATGGAGATTTCACAAAAAAATAAAAATAGAAATACCATATGATCCAGCTATCCCACTACTGGGTATTTATCCAAAGAACATGAAATCAACAATTCAAAGAGATTTATGCACCCCTATGTTCATCACAGCATTATTCACAATAGTCAAGACATGGAAGCAACCCAAGTGCCCATCAATGGATGAATGAATAAAGATGTGGTGTGTATATACAATGGAATACTACTCAGCCATAAAAAGAGACAAAATCATGCTTTTTGGGGACAACATGGATGGACCTTGAGGGTATTATGCTAAGGGAAATAAGACAGACACCATATGATTTCACTCACATGTGGAAGATAAAAAAACACATAGATAAGGTGAACAGATTAGTGGTTACCAGAGGGAGGGGGAGGAGGGGAGGGAGAAAGGGGCACATGTGTATGGTGACAGATAAAAACTAGACTATTGGTGGTGAACACGATGCAGTCTATACAGAAGCTGAAATATAAGAATGTACATCTGAAATTTATACAATGTTAAAAGCCAATATGACCTCAATAAAATTTAAAAAATAAAAGAATGAAGCTTCTTCAAACATTCATGTGCAAGTTTCTGTTGGATATAAGATTTCAACTCATTTGGGTGAATACCTAGGAGCAAACTATGGTAAAACTATGATTAGCTTTTGTGAGAAACTGTCAAACTGTCTTCCAAAGTGGCTGTGCCATTTTGCAGCCCAACCAGCAATGAATAAGAGTTCCTGTTGCTCTACACTCTCATCAGCATTTGTTGTTGTCAGTGTTTTGAGCTTTAGCCATTCTAACAGGTTTGTGGGGTATCTTGTTGTTTCAATTTGCAATTACCTAGTGACATAAAATATTAAGCATCTATCCAGGTGCTTATTTGCCATTTGTGTATTTGTTTTTAGAGGTGTTTGTGCAGATCATTTGTCCATTTTTAAACTGGATTGTTCGTTTTCTCTAAATGTTGACTTTTAAGAGTTCTTTGTATATTTGGGTTACTAGTCCTTTATCAGATAAGTGTTTTGCAAATATTTTCTCTCACTCTGTGGCTTGTCTTTTTATTCTCTTAACAGTGTCTCTTACAGAGCAGTAGCTTTTAATTTCAATGAAAGTCAACTTATTTTTTCTTTCATAGATAGAGCTTTTGTATTGTGTCTAAAAACTCACTGCCAAAACCAAGATCACCTAGATTTTCTCCTATGTTATCTTCTAGAAGTTTTACAGTTTTGCATTTTGTGTTTAGGTCCATGATCTATTTTAAGTTAATTTTTGTGAAAGACGTAAGGTCACTGTTTAGATTCTTTTTTTTTTTTTTTTGCGTGTGGATGTCCAGTTGGTTCAGCATCATTTGTTGAAAAGACTATCCCTTCTGTATCAAATTGCCTTTGCTCCTTCATGAAAGATGAGTTAACTATACTTATGTTGGTCTATTTCTGTGCTTTCTTTTCTATTCCATTGATCTATTTGTCTACTCTTTTGCTAATACCACATTGTCTTGATTGCAGTAGCTTTATAGAAAGTCTCGAAGTTGGATAGTGTCAGTTCACCAACTTTGTTCTCCTTCAAAATTGCATTGGCAATTTTGCCTTTTGCCTTTCTACATAAACTTTAGAATCAGTTTGTTGATATCCACCAGGAACTTGCTGGAATTTTATTTGAGATTACGTTGAATCTACAGATCAAGTTGGGAAGAAAGGACATGTTAAGAATATTGTCTCCCTATCCATGAACATGGAATATTTCTCCACTTCTTTAGATCTTTGATTTCTTTCATCAGAGTTTTGTAGCTTTCCTCATATAGATCTTGTATATATTTTGTTATATTTATACCTAAATATTTCATTTTTGGTGCTAATGTAAATTTTGTTGTGATTTTAATTTCAAATTCCTATTGTCCATTACCAGTAGATAGGAAAGCACTTGTATTTTGTATATTATCCTTGTATCCTGCTACCTTGTCATAACTGCTTAAAAGTTCCAGGAGGTTTTTGTTGTTGTTGTTGATTCTTTGGGATTTTCTGTGTAGACAATCATGTCATCTGTGAACAAAGACCTTTTTATTTCTTCTTTCCTCTCTGTATACCTTTCATTTCCTTCTCTTGTCTTATTGCCCTAGCAGAATTTCCAGTAATGTGTTGAATAGGAAGGGTAAAAGAGGACATCTTTGCCTTGTTCCTGATCTTAAGGGGAAACCATCTAATTTCTCACCATTAAGTATAGGGTTTTTTGTAGATGTTCTTTATCAAGTTGAGAATGTTCCTCTAGTTTGCTGAGAGTATTTATCTTGAATAAGTGTTGGATTTTGTCAAGTGCCTTTTCCCCATCCATTGATATGGTCGTATGATTTTTCTTCTTTTTTCTATTGACATGATGGATTGCATTAATTGATTTTCAAGTGTTGAGCTGGCCTTGCACACCTGGAATAAATCCCACTTGGCCACAGTGTGTAGCTTTTTATTCATTGTTGGATTCAACTTGCGAATATTTTTTTTAGGATTTTTTTCATCTGTATTTATGAGAGATATTGGCTTGTAGTTTTCATTTCTTGAAATGTCTTTGCCTGGTTTGGATATTAGGGTATTGCTGTCCTCATAGAATGAGTTAGTAAATGTTCACTCTGCTTCTTCTTGCTGAAACAGATTGTAGATAATTGGTACTATTTCTTCCTTAAACGTTTGGTAGACTTCACTGGTGAAAACATCAAGGCCTAGTGCTTTCTGTTTTGGAAGGTTATAAATTATTGATTAAATTCCTTTCATAGATATAAGTCCACTCATATTATCTATTTTCGTTGTGTGAGTTTTTGCAAATTGTGTCTTCCAAGGAATTGGTCCATTCCATCTAGGTTATCAAACGTGCAGCATAGACTTTTTCATAATATTCCTATAAGATACTTTCAATGGCCATGGGTTCAGTAGTTATAGACTCTCCTTGTGTCTTCTCTTTTTGCCCAGGCTAGTCTGGCTAGAGGTTTACTGATTTTATTGACATTTTCAAAAAACCATCTTTTGGTTTCATTGATGTTCTTTATTGCTTTCCTGTTTTTAATTTTATTAACTTCTACTCTACTTTTTATTCCTTATTTTCTTCTGCTTACTTTGGATTTAATTTGTTCTTTTTCTAGGCTCCTAAGGTGGAAGCAGAGATTATTGATTTTGGACCTTTTTTCTCTTCTAATATATGCATTCAGTGCTACCAAATTCTCTCTAAGCAGTGTTTTCACTACATCCCACAAATTTTGATAAGTTGTATTTTCAGTTTCATTTAGTTCAAAATATTTTTGTTACTTTCTCTTGAGACTCTTTCTTTGATTTATGTGTTATTTAGAAATGTGTTGTTCTGTCCTCAAGTATTTGGGGATTTTCCAGCTATCTTTCTGTTATTTATCTCTACTTTAGTTCTGTTCCAGTAAGAAAGCATACTTTGTATGATTTCTATTGTTTGAAATTTGTTAAGGTGTGTTTTATGGCCCAGAACATGGTCTATCTGCGTGAATGTTCCATGTGAACTTGAGAAGAATGTATTCTGCCGTTATTGGATGAAATATTCCATAATCATCAATTAGATCTAGTGAATGGATGGCGCTGTTTAGTTCAACTATGTCCTTACTGATTTTCTGTTGGATCTGTCAATTACTAATAGCAGGGGATTGAAGTCTTCAACTATCATACTGGGTTCATCTATTTTTCCTTGCAGTTTCATTGGGTTTTGCCTCCTATGTTTTGACACTCTTGTTAAGCCCATAAGCATTAAGAATTGTTATGTCTTGGAGTGACGTCAGCATCATGGCGGAGTGAGATTCCCTCTTTGAATCTCTGCCCCCTACGACACAACGAAAACATCATTCACATTCCAACAGAGCTCAATCAAACACTACGAAGGACTTCTAAGAAACCCCTGCTGCCATACATTGGACAGTGGAGGCGCAGGAAGCCCAGAAGGACGGGAGGAGAGGTAAGAAATTGTACTCCCCCTCCGCAATCGATCGGCAAAGACAGCGCGGTTCACAGATGGGGGAGGGGCAGCCCACAGCGGGGAAAACTATCGCCATCCAGGTGCTCTCACAGACTGTCGCGAGATCCCCACTGGGAAGCGACGACGGACTGTTTAGGGGGTGTAGCAAACACCCTAAGAGAGCCAGAAAGGAAACCCCCAGGTCAAGCAGGAGAAAGAGAGGACCCCTCCCCCCACACACCCGGCGTTTCAGCATAATCCCTCCGGGGGCTGCAGCCGCCTCAGAGCAAACCGCTCGCGATCTCCATCTAGTGGCAGCAGGGGGAAACTGCAGGACCAAATTATCATGAGGGGAAAAAATAAAGCCGTCCCCGTCTGATCCTTGCAACAATTTGTCAGGGCTACAGACCAAAAGGAAAATGAGAAACACCCAGAAACCAACCCTGAAGGCACAGAATTTGATAACCTGAATGAGAGAGAATTCAAAATAGCTATCATAAACAAACTCAACGAAATACAAGAGAACACACAGAAACAAATCAATGAATTCAGGGATTTCATCACAAAAGAGATTGAAACCACAAAGAAAAACCAATCAGAATTATTGGAGATGAAAAACAAAATCAATGAGATAGCGGAAAAAATGGAGTCTTTAAAGAGCAGAACTAACAATATGGAGGAACGAATTAGGACTATTGAGGATAGCCACGCAGAAATGCTCCAGATAGAGGAGGAGAGAGAGCTAAGACTAAAAAGAAATGAAGAAATTCTTCGAGAAATATCAGACTCAATGAGGAAAAGCAACATAAGGATAATAGGTATTCCACAAGGAGAAGAAAGAGAAAAAGGAGCAGAGAGTTTGTTCAAAGAAATAATAGCTGAGAACTTCCCCAACCTAGGGAATGAGAGGGAAATAACAGTGAATGAAATCAATAGATCACCTAAATATATAAACAGGAATAAAAAATCATCTTGCCACATAGTAGCAAACTTGAAAAATACCCATGACAAGGAAATAATATTGAAGGCAGCTAAACAAAAAACCAAAATAACATACAAAGGAAACCCCATCAGGCTCTCAGCTGATTTCTCGACAGAAACTCTACAGGCTAGGAGAGACTGGAATGATATATTCAAAATCATGAAAGACCAAAACCTTCAGCCGAGAATACTTTATCCAGCAAAAATATCCTTCAAATACGATGGAGAAATAATAACTCTCCCTGATAAACAAAAGCTAAGAGAGTTCGTCACCACAAGACCCCCACTACAAGAAATGCTCAAGAAGGCCCTTAGGCCTGAAAAAAACAAATGAGAAAGGGGATACAAAGATTTCAGCAAGGACAAAAGCAAGGAGACTAAACCAGAACAAACTACAGTTGGAAAACATCAAAAATTAATTCAAGCTCATCACTGGAAACACACATTCATGACACAAACTGGAATAAAGAGATAACAAATAAGGAGGGGAAGAGGTAAGGGATTGAACTGACCCAGCCTCAGGAAAAAGGAGGCATCTGAAAATGTACTTTCTTATCCAGGAGATCGCTTATATAAACCGCACGGTAACCACTAAACAAACAACCAGAAGAGAACCACACATGACAAATAAAGAGAAAACCAAGAGAATGAGCATGCAGAAATACCAAATTGAATTTGCAGTCCGAAACACAAGGGACAAGAAACGAAGGAAATGCAAAAGAACCAGAAGATGAACAATAAAATAGCAACATTAAACCCTCATATATCAATAATCACTCTAAATGTAAATGGATTGAATTCTCCAATCAAAAGACACAGAGTGGCAGGATGGATTAAAAACCAAGATCCAACAATCTGCTGCCTCCAGGAAACACATCTCAGCTCTAAAGACAAACACAGACTCAAAATAAAAGGATGGAAAACAATACTCCAAGCTAATGGCAAACAAAAGAAAGCAGGAGTAGCCATACTTATATCAGACAAAGTAGACTTCAAGATAAAAAAGGTAATGAGAGACAAAGAAGGGCAATATATAATGATAAAAGGGACACTTCACCAAGAAGACATAACACTTATAAATATCTATGCACCCAACACAGGAGCATCAAAGTACATAAAACAACTGCTAAAAAACCTTAAAGGAGATATTAACAGTAACACAATAATAGTAGGGGATCTTAACACCCCCCTTACATCAATAGATAGATCATCCAGACAAAAAGTCAATAAGGAAATAATGGACTTAAATGAAAAACTAGACACAATGGACTTAATAGATATATACAGAGCACTCCACCCCAAAAAAGCAGAGTACACATTCTTCTCAAGTGCACATGGAACATTCACAAGGATAGACCATATATTAGGAAACAAGGCAAACCTCTATAAATTTAAGAAGATTGAAATCATTACAAGCATCTTTTCTGATCATAATGCTGTGAAACTAGAAATCAACTGCAAGGAAAAAACTAGGAAAGGGACAAAGATGTGGAGACTAAACAACATGCTACTGAACAACCAATGGGTCATTGATGAAATTAAAGGAGAAATCAAAAGCTATCTGGAGACAGGGGCCGGCCCGGTGGCACAGCGGTTTAGTCCGCGCTTGGCAGCCCGGGGTTCACTGGTTCGGATCCCGGGCGCCCGCCGACGCACTGCCTGTCAGCCATGCTGTGGTGGCGTCCCATATAAAGTGGAGGAAGATGGGCACGGATGTTAGCCCAGGGCCAGTCTTCCTCAGCAAAAAGAGGAGGATTAGCAACGGATGTTAGCTCAGGGCTGGTCTTCCTCACCAAAAAAAAAAAAAAGCTATCTGGAGACAAATGAAAAGGAAAATACACCATACCAACTCATATGGGATGCAGCAAAAGCAGTCCTGAGAGGGAAATTCATAGCAATACAAGCTCACCTTAACAAACAAGAAAAATCCCCAATAAATAACCTTAAATTGCACCTAACAGAATTGGAAAAAGAAGAACAGACAGAGCCCCGAATCAGCAGAAGGAGGGAAATAATAAAAATCAGAGCAGAAATAAATGAAATTGAAACCAAAAAAACAGTAGAAAGGATCAATGAAACAAAGAGCTGGTTCTTTGAGAAGATAAATAAAATTGACAAACCCTTAGCCAGACTCACTAAGAAAAAAAGGGAGAAGACTCAAATAAATAAAATTAGAAATGAAAGAGGAGAAATTACAACAGACACCACAGAAATACAAGGGATTATTAGGGAATGCTATGAAAAACTTTATGCCAACAAATTGGACAACCTAAAGGAAATGGACAAATCCTTGGAAGCATACAACCTCCCAAAACTGAATCAAGAAGAAATAGAGAATCTGAACAGACCAATCACAAGTAAAGAGATTGAAACAGTAATCAAAAACCTCCCAAAAAATAAAAGCCCAGGACCAGATGGCTTCCCTGGAGAATTTTATCAAACGTTCAAAGAAGATTTAGCACCTATCCTTCTCAAACTATTCCAAAAAATAGAGGAAAATGGAATACTTCCCAACACATTCTATGAGGCCGACATCATCCTGATACTGAAGCCAGACAAGGACAATACAAAGAAGGAAAACTACAGGCCAATATCGCTGATGAACATAGACGCAAAAATCCTCAACAAAATATTGGCAAACCGAATACAGCAATACATCAAAAAGATCATACACCACGATCAAGTGGGATTTATACCAGGGACACAGGGATGGTTCAACATCCGCAAATCAATCAACGTGATACACCACATTAACAAAATGAAGAATAAAAACCACATGATCATCTCAATCGATGCAGAGAAGGCATTCGACAAGATCCAGCATCCATTTATGATAAAAACTCTCAACAAAATGGGTATAGAAGGAAAGTACCTCAACATAATAAGGGCCATATATGACAAACCTACAGCAAACATCCTACTCAATGGGGAAAAACTGAAAGCCATTCCTTTGAGGACAGGAACAAGACAAGGGTGCCCACTCTCACTGCTCTTATTCAACATAGTACTGGAAGTTCTGGCCAGAGCAATTAGGCAAGAAAAAGGAATAAAAGGACTCCAAATAGGCAATGAAGAAGTGAAACTCTCACTATTTGCAGATGACATGATCTCATACATAGAAAACCAAAAAAATTCCATCGGAAAACTGCTAGAAACAATCAACAACTACAGTAAAGTGGCAGGGTATAAAATCAACTTACAAAAGTCAATTGCATTTCTATACACTAACGATGAAAAAACAGAAAGAGAACTCAAAAAGACAATTCCATTTACAATTGCAACAAAGAGAATAAAATATCTGGGAATAAATTTAACCAAGGAGGTCAAAGACCTATACAATGAAAACTATAAGACACTATTGAAAGAAATCGAGGAGGACATAAAGAAATGGAAAAATATTCCATGCACATGGATTGGAAGAATAAATATAGTTAAAATGTCCATTCTACCTAAAGCAATCTACAGATTCAATGCAATCCCAATCAGAATCCCAATGTCATTCTTCACACAAATAGAACAAAAACTACTGAAATTCGTATGGGGCAACAAAAGACCCCGAATAGCTAAGCAATCCTGAAAAAAAAGAACAAAGCTGGAGGCATCACAATCCCTGATTTCAAAATATACTATAAAGCTACAGTAATCAAAACAGCATGGTACTGGTACAAGAATAGACACAAAGATCAATGGAACAGAATTGAAAGCCCAGAAATAAAACCACACACCTATGGACAGCTAATCTTTGACAAAGGAGCAAAGAACATACAATGGAGAGAGGGAAGTCTCCTCAATAAATGGTGCTGGGAAAATTGGACAGCAACATGCAAAAGAATGAAAGTAGACCATCTCCTATCACCATATACAAAAATCAATTCAAAATGGATCAAAGACCTGAAAGTATAAAACTCCTGGAAGAAAATATAGGCAGTACACTAATTGCGATTGGACATAAAGGGATCCTTTCAGATTCCATGTCTACCCAGACAAGGGAAACAAAAGACAAAGTAAACAAGTGGGACCTCATCAGACTAAAGAGCTTCTACAAGGCAAATGAAACCAGGATCAAAATGAATAAACAACCCACCAGCTGGGAGAAAATATTTGCAAATCGTTTGTCCGACAAGGGATTAATCTCAGTAATATATAAAGATCTCATACAACTGAGCAACAAAAAAACAAACAACCCGATCAAAAAATGGGCAGAAGATATGAACAGACATTTTTCCAAGGAAGAGATACAGATGGCCAATAGACACATGAAAAGATATTCAACATCACTAATCATCAGGGAAATGCAAATCAAAACTACACTAAGATATCACCTTACACCGGTTAGAATGGCTATAATCACAAAGACAAATAACAACAAATGCTGGAGAGGTTGTGGAGAAATGGGGACCCTCATTCACTGCTGGTGGGAATGCAAACTGGTGCAGCCTCTATGGAAAACAGTATGGAGAGTCCTCAAAAAATTAAAAATAGAAATACCATATGATCCAGCAATACCACTCTTGGGCATCTACCCCATGGACATGAAATCAACCATCACAAGAGGCGTATGCACCCCTATGTTCATTGCAGCATTATTCACTATAGCCAAGAAGTGGAAGCAACCCGAGTGTCCCTCGACTGATGATTGGTTAAAGAAGATGTGGTATATACATACAATGGAATACTACTCAGCCATAAGAAAAGACAGAATTGTCCCATTTGCAACAACATGGAAGGACCTAGAGGGTATTATGTTAAGTGAAATAAGCCAGAGAGAGAAGGACAGACACTGCATGAACTCACTCATATATGGAATATAAGTGAACACACAGAGAGAACTGATTGGTGGTTACCAAGGGGAAGGGGGGTGGGGGGGCACAAGGGGTGAAGGGTTACATCCACAAGGTGACGGACAAATAAAAATGTACAACTAAAACCCCACAGTGTTATAAACTACTAAGACATCAATAAAAAAAAATGGTAAAAAAAAAAAAAGAAGATGTGGTGTATATACACAATGGAATACTACTCAGCCATAAGAAACAATGAAATCCAGCCATTTGTGACAACATGGATGGGCACTGAGGGTATTAGGCTAAGCAAAATAAGTCAGAGGGAGAAGGTCAAAAACTGTATGATGTCGCTCATAAGTAGAAGATAAAAATAACAACAAACAAACACATAGAGACAGAGATTGGATTGGTGGGGAAGGGGGGAGGGAGGAGGGCAAAAGGGATGATCAGGCACATGTGTGTGGTGATGGATTGTAATCAGTATTTGGGTGGGGAACATGATGTTGTCTATGCAAAAATAGAAGCATAATGATGTACACCCGAAATTTATGTAATGTTGTAAACCAATGTTACTGCAATAAAAAATAAATTTAAAAAAATTTAAAAAAAAAGAATTGTTATGTCTTCTTGGAGAATTGACTCCTTATGCAATGTCACTCTTTATCACTGATTACTTTCCTTGCTCTGAAGTCAGCTTTGTCTGTAATTAATATTGCCACTCTGGCTTTATTTTAATTAGTGTCATCTAATTAGCTCTTTCTCCATCCCTTTACTTTTAATCTCTATGTGTCTTTACATTTAAAGTGGGTTTCTTATAGACAACATATAGTTGGGTATTTTTTTTTATCCACTCTAACAGTTTCTGTCTTGAATTGATACATTTAGACCATTTACATTTAAAGGGATTATTGATAGTGTTGGATTAAAATCTGCCATATTTGTAATTGTTTTCTCTTTGTTGCCCTTCTTCTTTGTTTCTTTTTTTATCTTCCACTCTATTTCTGCTTTCTTCTGTTTAATTAGCATTTTATATTATTCTATTTTCTCTCCTCTCTTATAATATTAATTATACTTCTTTTTAGCAATTTTTTTTTTTTTTTTTTTTTTGGTGAGGAAGACCAGCCCTGAGCTAACATCCGTTGCTAATCCTCCTCTTTTTGCTGAGGAAGACTGGCCCTGGGCTAACATCTGTGCCCATCTTCCTCCACTTTATATGGGACGCCGCCATGGCATGGCTGACAGGCAGTGCGTCGGCGGGCACCCGGGATCCGAACCAGCGAACCCTGGGCTGCCAAGCGCGGACTAAACCGCTGCGCCACCGGGCCGGCCCCTTTTTAGCAATTTTTTATTGGTTGCCCTAGATATACATTTTTATTTAGGTTACTTTCAGATGACACTATACTGCTTCACAGTAGTACATTTACCTTATAATAGAGGTATAGTCTTCTCTCCCATTTATTATTGCATTGTTGTCATTCATTTCACTTATCCATCAGCTGTAATCACCTAGTACACTGCTGCTGTTATTATCTTGGACAAGCTTATCTGTTAGTTCAACTAAGAATAAGAAAAATAAAAGATTTTATTTTACTTTATTTATCCCTTCTCAGATGCTCTTCCTTGACTTATGTAGGCCCAAGTTTCTGACTGTTATGGACTGAATTGTGCATACACACACCCCAAATTCATATGTTGAAGAACTTAGAATGTGACTATATTTGGAGATAGGACATTCCAAGATTTAATTAAGGTTAGATGAGGTCATTTTACTTTCCAGCTATCTATGGCTTTATATTTAGAGAGTGTCTGATTTACACTATCAGTTACCTCTGCCTTTTAAAGGAGTGGTTAGTCCAATTATATACAGTATAATTATTTATACGATAAGGATCATATCTAACATCTTGCTATTTGTTTTCTATTTGTCTCTACCTCTCATATTTCATTTGTTCCTCCTTGTATGCCATCTTTTGGGATGAAATAATAGTAAAAATACTACTACTAATATAATAATAATAATAAAATAACTGAAATAAATAATATTTTATTCTTCTATTAACTGTTTAGAACATAACTCTTTATACTTTTTTAATTGTTGTTTTAGAGGTTACAATATGCATTCTTAACCTAAGACCCTTAAGGACAAGAGAAGAAATGTTGTACCACTTCACATAAAATATAAGAACTCTACAACAACATAATTCCATTATCCCTCATCCTTTGTCATATATATGACATTACATATGTTATATATATTTATTGTATATTCATTATATATATTAAAGCCATATGTTTATTTCTACATAGTTTTAAATAGCACAATGCATGGTTATTATTTTTGTCTTATGTGGTCAGTTTTCTTTTAAAGTAAATTTTAAAGTTGCCCTTTATATTCACCAACATTGTTATCCTTTCCTGAGTTCTTCATTTCTTCTTGTAGATTCAAGTTTTCATTTGGCATCATTTTCCTTCAAAATGGAGAACTGGCTTTAGCGTTTCTCAGAATGTGGGTCTGGTGCCAAGGAATCTCTTAGCTTTCATGTATTTCAAAATATCTTTATTTCACTCTCAAATAAATATCTTCCCCATTGCATCTCTGGCTGGTCACCACTTCCCCAAACCAAGATTGCAGAGCTGTAGGTTTTCCCCTTTTGTCTTCTCAAGTTGCTACTTTAATGAACAACACTGGATGTGAATTTTCCCCCTCTGACTCCCTTTGCCTATGAGGCTGCTTATTTTCATGGCCAACTCTGCTTCAGTAAAAACAACCACATGAGCAGAACTGGAGAACTGGGGAGGTGAGTGTCCCAGGCAGGTAGACTTCACTGGGAACTTAAACCCAGAAAAGCCACAGAATAATACTAAATAACAATCAAGAACCCAGAAAAGCCAAAGAATAATACTAAATAACATATTTTAGACTAAGGGTCATTCCCTCAGTAAAGGGGGGAAAAAGAAATTGACCTGCCTGACAAAGCCTATTCTCAAATCTAACAGGATCAAAAAGGTGACCAAGTTATTTAACTGTCTCCTAGAACAAAAGTCAATACCCTTATAATAGAAGATCACAAAATCCCAGGGCTGGCCCAGTGGCATAGTGGTTAAGTTCACTCACTCCACTTCGGTGGCCCAGAGTTCATGGGTTCAGATCCTCACACCATTCATCAAGCCATGCTGCGGTGGCATCCCACATACAAAATGGAGGAAGATTGACACAGATGTTAGCTCAGGGCCAATCTTCCTCACCAAAAAAAGGTCACAAAATCCAGTTCCTTATAACATATTATGTAGAATTTACAGAATATGATAAAAATTTGCTAGGACATTGTGATCCATAATCAAGAAGAATGCTCATCAAGATGACTCTTCTATTGAAAATAACAAAGAAGGGCTTCAAAACGTGCTCAAGGATTTCCAGAAAAGATATATACACATATAGAATAAATGGAGAATACCAAGCAAAGATTAAAACTATAAAAAGAAACAAATTGAAATTCCATCACTGGAAAGTTTATCAGATGGACTTAAAGTAAGATTGTACACTACAGATGAGAGGATCATGAACCTGAAGAATACATCAATAGAAACTATACAACTGAAGAACAGAGTGAAGAAAATTGAAAAGAAATGAACAAAGTCTTGTTATGCTGTAAGATAATGAGTAGTTTAAGTTCTATATAATTATAGTCCCAAACATGTAGACAAGAAAGAAGGGCACAACAACCAAAAAAATTGAAGAGTTATCTTTTTTTACCTACTAATATTTAGTAAAGACATCAACTTGCACATCCAAGAAACTTAAAAAAATCCCAAAGAGGATAAATCGACACGTTGCATGCAGGGGACCTGGAATAGGAACAACAGCTGACATCTCTTCAGAAACAATGGACAGAAGGCATCTCTGAGGTGCTGAAAGAAAAAAAACCTGTGTATCAGATTTTGGTAATTTCTGTCTTCTCTCTTTTTTTTCTTATAAGGCTGGATGTCTACTTTCGTTTTGGGTTCTGTCAGTTTTTGTTTTATGTAATGTGAAGTTCTGGTAGTAGGTGCAAAAAACCTTTAGGATTGTTATGACCTCTTTGTGAATTGAGCCTTGTATCATTATGAAATAACTTTTTATTCATTGTAATATTCTTTGTTCTGAAATCTACTCTATTTGATATAAATATAGCTACTTTGTATTTCCCTTTCATTGGTATTAACATGGCATATACTTTTTATCCTTTTCTTTAAAATTATATTTGTCTTTATATTTCAAAAGGGTTTCTTATACACTGCATATAGCTTGGCCCTGCCTTTTTATCCAGTCTAACATCTCTGCCTCTTAAATTGAGTGTTTAGACCATTACATTTAATATGATTAGACATAGTTGGGTTTAAATTGACAATCTTGCTATGGTTTCCTATTTTTCCCATCTATTCTTTGTTTTCTTTTCCTCTTTATCTGTTTCTATTTTGGATTAATTGAGTATTTTTATGATTCCATTTTATGTCCTTTGTTTACTTATTAACTATCATTTTTTTCTCCTGCTTGGAGGACTTCCCATAACAGTTTTTGTAGTGCAGATATGCTAATGATAAATTCCTTAATTTCTTGCATGCATGAAAGTGTTTCTTGTTTGTTTCCTTCACTTTTAGAAGATATTTTCATTATACATAAGTGGATTAAATTCTCCAATCAAAAGGCAAAGAGTGACCAAATGGACAAAAAACAAGACACAACTATATGCTGCCTACAAAAGACTCACTTCAGCTTCAAGGACACACATAGGCTCAAAGGAGGAAAACTGGAAAATTCACAAATATGTGGAAATTAAGCAATATACTCCTGAACAACCAGTGGGTCAAAGATGAAATAAAAATGGATGTCAAAAAATATATTGAAACAAACAAAAATGGAAACACAACATACCAAAACTTATGGGATGCAGCAAAAGCACTGCTAAGAGAGAAATTTATAGTCATAAATGCCGACATAAAGAAAAAAGAAAAGATCTCAAATATACAACCTAACTTTACACTTCAAGGAACTAGAAAAACAAGAACAGACTAAGCCAAAAGTTAGCAGAAGGAAGGAGATAACAGATCGGAGCAGAAATAAATGAAATAGGGAATAGAAAAGATCAAATAGATGTGATAAGATGGAACACTCATGTCTTGCTGCTAGGAATGAAAAATAGTACAGCCACTCAGTTTCTTTAAATGTTAGGCATAAATTTACCATATGACTCAGCATTTCCACCCCTAGGTATCTACCCAAGGGGAATGAAAACATGTCCACACGAAGTTTTGCAAAAAAAATGTTCTTAAAAGCATTATGAATAATAGGCAAAGAGTGGAATCAATACAAATGTCCATCAGTTGATGAATGAATAAACAAAATGTGGTATTTATGTACAATGGAATATTGTTCAGCCATACAAAAGGAATGAAGTACTAATTTATGCTATAACATGGGTAAACCTTAAAAACATTATACTAAGTGAAAGAAACCAGATAACAAAAGGCCACATACTGTATGATTTAATATATAAGAAATGTCCAGAACAGGCAAATCCATAGAGAAAGAAAGTAGCTTAGGTGTTTCTTGGAACTGGGGGTGAAAACAGGGATTAAATATCACTGGGTATGAGGGATCTCAGTAGAGGTGATAAAAATGTCCTAAAACTGAATTATGATGACAGTTGCACAACTCAGTAAATTTGAGAATGTTGAATAGTATACTTAAAATGGTGAGTAACATATGATGTAAATTATACCTTGAGAAATTTCTCAAAAAAGAAAAATAAAGGAATGGGTCAAGAAGTAAAAAATGCAAAAGAAAAAATTCAGAATAGGAAATTTTTATTGAATTTAGTGTAAAAAAGATTTAATAGGTCAATAATTGATATAATGTGTACATGTAATACAAAGGCAATTCATTTTAAACATTTCTAATATAAAAAAATTTAAATATAATGCAAAAGACTGACAATACAAGATGAACTTTAGAAAACAACTAAGGTGCACACTACATTGGTGATTTCGCCATTATCACTGGACTCCCAACTTGCGTTTGTATGATCTGCTTTGTGATGCCGGAGCTGAGACCCCTCACAAACTCCTTTGCCATGTGACCCCCAGAGGATAGTGGATATATCAGCTGTGGGGTATCCATATGATGGGTTACTACTCAAACAGAATGGAGTGAACTACAGGTTTATCCAACAACATGACACATCTCAAAACCATTATGCTGACCAAAAAGGGAGGCGCACTCACACACATGAGACTACTACTTTACAATTCCATGTGTATGAAATTCTAAAAAGAGTAAAAGTAATCTGTTCGCAAGAAAGCAGACAAAAGATTGATTGGGGCCAGATATGTGAAGGGACTGCCTGCAAAGGGATGTAGGGAACGTTTTAGGATGATGGAAATGGTCTGCATTTTAACTTTGGTGAGTATTTAAGTGTACACATTTCTCAAAACTTATCAGACACTATACTTAAAATGAGTATATTTCATTTTATGTAAATTTTACCTCCAAGAGGTGTATTGGGAGAAAAGAAACATTTGATGCAAGAGCAGACAGAGTATCACCCTAAAGTCCTTGTTTTATGGGCAGATATTGCAACCCAGATAAAATTGACAATAATCATGACAAAGAAGGCCACATTTTGTTCATGGCTCTTGTAAGAATTTATAATTCTTCAGAAAATTCATTCAGAAAAGGCTAATATTAAGGCAGTGATGTGGCAGGCAATAGGAAGTCAGGCAATGGGGGCGGGAGGGGTAAGGCAGGAAGGAACACAAAGCAGCAACGGAGCTTGGATGTAGAAAAGGCTTGGTGGACACGCAGGCAGTAGTGACTTGCCCTTGTCAGAGAGTCTGTTTCAATATACTGATGAGATGGTCCTGGGCCATGACAGTCCAATGTCTGGGTCAACCATGCCTGAACTCTGGGTCTCTGACCCAGGTAGAGTCAGTCAGATCCCCCCTCCCTGGAGCAGGTGGGTGGGCACAGGGAGAGAGCAGCTCAGCCCTTGGAGAGGACCACAGATGGGAGGGGCTGCCCTGGCTGCCCCACCTGACAGGGCCCTAGAGCACTCACTGCTGAGGCCCAGCTGCACCTGTGGGTCCAGTCAGTCTTCCCCTCCCCCCCAACGCTTCAGGAATTCTTTCCACTAAGGTTAGTTTTGGCCGTTCTAGAAATTCATATAAATGGGGACACACATTAGGTACTCTCTTTGTAGAGTTTCTTTCACTCAACATGTTGGGTTTTTTTTGTTTCATCCACATTCTTGCCTATAATCAAAAATCCATCCCTTTGGATTGTTGATTAGTATGAATACACTTTTACATGTGCTTGGTGGACATTTGTGAATCTTTCTTATAAAGGGATTATTCAAATTTTGCCCATTTTTTGATTGCTTGATGTTTTATTGAGTGGAGAAGTTTTTTATGTATCCCACACACCAGTCCTTTGTTTGAGATATGTTTTGCAGATATTTTCCCCAGTCTACGGCTTGCCTATTCATTTTCTGAATTGCATCTTTTTCTTTTTGAGCATCAGTTTTAAGTCTACTTTTTGTTTTTTCATTTTGCTTAACGATTTTTAAAAACAGAATTTCTAATTTCAAAAAAGTTACATTTCTCAATTTTTAAAAAATTTATGACCTTCATATCCCAAGGCTATAAATGGAGTCCCTTAAATTTCATTCCAAAACATTCATAATTTTGTTTTGTTTTGTTTTTTATCTATTGTCCTAAATCCATGTGGAATTTCTTTTTGTGATTACCAGAGGTAAGGGTATTGCCCATATGCACACCAGTAATCTCAACCGCTGTATTTAGGAATCCATTATCCTCCCATTCCGCCCCCCCTTTATTTCCCCTTTCTAGGAATTCTCCCTCAGCTGTGTTTTTCCATAGGCCCAGTGACAAAGTATGCATGGATGAGGCCAAAACTTTCTCACCTCGAATGGCAATTCCATGGACCCCTCTTCGTCTCTCACACACACTCCTGTCATTCAATCCAATAGCAAATGCTTCAAACTGTATACAAATTTCACTCCTCTCAACCCACTGTGGAGACCACTGCCACTGTGTCCGAGTCCTCATTACTTCTCACCCAGGCTATGGCATTGGTTTCCTAAACGATCACCTTGCTCCTATGCTAGCCCCCAACAACCAGAATCATACTATTAAACCTAAGTCACATCATACCATCCTTTGCTCTAAACCCTCCATCATTTTCATCTCTGAGTTAAAGGAACATTCTTATGACATCCTTCAAGGCCCAGTATAGTCTTTCGCCCCTCTCTATCTCTGTCCTCCTCTCCTCCCACTCTCCCACCTGCTCACTCCATTCCAGGCCCATTGGATTACTCACTGCTCCCTGGGAACAAGAGGCATTCTTCCTCTGGGACTTTGCAGTGGCTGTTCCCACTAACTGGAATGCACTTCCCTCAGATAACTGTATAGTTCATTTAATCGTGGCCTTCTAGAATTTGCTCAGATGTCACCTTCCCAGTGAGGCTTGCTTTCTCCAATCTGTTTAAATCAAAACTCCTGCTTCTCACGACCCCAAACTCAATCCCACATTTACTGCTCTATTCTCCTAGCATCTGTTACTGGATAACCTGCCAAATAATTTACTTGTGTATCCTTTTTGTTGTTTATTTTATCTTCTCCAACTAGAGTAAAGGCTCCACAAGAAAGGGATTTTACGTTTTTGAAATTGATGCTACTACCTAAAGTGGTCCTTAGAACATCCCAGATGCTCAATAAATATGGTAAATTGATCAATTAAATGGGTGAATGAACCACTATCTGAATATCTTCCGGATCTTCTACAAGCATCTCACACTGTTAAAAATTTAACGTAGTATATTTTTGCCAAAATTCCTCATGTCCAATTTGGACATGAGTTGTCCAAAAGCCACGTGGTTAGAACAGGCCTGGTCTTGTTGCAGGCCCTACTTCACATCCCTCATCTGATACCCCCTTGCTATCCTCACTGTCAGTTCCTCTAGACAAAGAACTCATCGCATCTTTGCTTTGGTCAAAAAATTTTGCAAAAATCCCTTAAGCCTCTTTGCCTCTAGTCTGCCATCTATTTAATTATTCCTCTCAGGCAGGGACAGGAATGTTTCTAACGTCTACACATAATCATGTCACTTCTTTGCTTACGACCTTTTCATGACTCCCAATGTTTCCAGGATAATGGACAGATGCCCCATCATGATATTCAAGTTTGTCCATGACCTGTCCTTGCTGAACACGGCAGCTGCCTCTCCTAGCTTTGGTTTCACTCTCCAACCACATTTGGCTACCTGCTGGTGTGCCACTGTCTCATGATTGCTCTTCTTTCCCTGACTTTACACATGGTATTTGACCTGAAAATAGCCTTTCTCTACCTGGCCACTTTGTCTTTCTTCTTGAGGTGTAATTAAAGTTCCATCTCCCCCAGACTTAGTGTTATGTCCTTCTCACCCACTCCCAGATCCACACCACTGTCCCCTCCCATTGTAATATTTGGGTTATTCATCTGTCTCTCCCTACTATATTGTGAATTCCTCCGTGGCAAGAGATGTCTTTGAACTCTATGTCACTAGGATCCACTGCACTGTCTAGTGTAGTCGTTACTCAGTAAATGTTTAATAAAGTAATAGGTAAGAAGCTGAGGGAAATGCTTGCATTTTTTTCTTTCCCCCATCTTAAGATGGCTGTCACGGGTTGTAAAATGCCTTATAAAAGATTCTATTTTCAGTAATAAGTCTAGTGGAGACACAACATTACTCTAAGGTCAGCCAAGTCTGGGTGAAATTGTAAATCTTGCAATTCTAAACCTAGTGGTTTAGACTAGGGACAGACTCATTATTTTTCCAAATAGAACCTATCCAGTTATTCAACTGAAAAGAGAATCGTTTCTGATTTTTCAAAGCATCATAACAATATCTATGTAATCTGTTACATCCTAGTGGAAACTTTTCAAAAATTGCAAAGCAGGCATGAGTTTTTTCTTCTTTTCTTTCTCCAGGCCCACGAACCTGGATGCCAAGTCAGTCCTCACTGGATGAAGTGTGAATGTATGTGGGTTATTGACATAAGTCTAAATGAAAAATTTTAAAAGACATTTAAATCTTTTTAAAAGACTAAAAGTGTAGACTGTGTTTTGCTAACACACAGCAGGGGTGGTCTGACCTACAGTGAGGTCAGATGGTGGAGGAGAAGCACAGAAGGAAGAGGCAAGGGCAAGTCACCTTGTCTCTCCCGCCTTTGCACCTCACTTCCTCCTGGGCTGCTGCCACTTACACTCAAAACACAGACGTCAGAAGTCAACTCGTACTGTCATTAAGTGGGGCTACTTCCACATCTTATTCCCTGAGCCACAGAAACTTTGCAGTCAAGTTTGGCTCAACACATTCCCATTCATACAAGTCAATTCTTCCTCTATCATTGAGTCAAAGAGCAAAAACACATGAGCTGGGGACCAATTAACAGGAACAATGTGTGTGTTTGTGTGTATTTATATATAATCTGGGAAAGAAAGATAAGGACTCACTGAGGCCAATGAGTAAGAGGAAAGGGGACAGCTGTAGGTAGCAGTGGGTGTCCTGCTGGTTCCAAGACTAGAGGAAAACTGGCCTAGAGCTTGAGTCTTCCGGTCTAACAGTTGAAACCAGAGTGTTGCACAGATGATACATGCAGCTGTCTCTCTTCTTTCCACAGTGGAACTTCTCAAGCCAGAACTTCTGCTGACCAGCCTTACCTGAACCCACAACCTTCGATATATACACAAACACCCTGTTGAGCCTGCAGCTTGCTTTAGGAGAACAAAGGACAGGTTAAGTTTGTTTGACGTAACTAGAAGGGCCTGAGACTGTTCCTAGCAGTGCAAGATCTATTGATGGGGACAGTGGTCACCTGTCATTTCTAGAGGAAGCTTTTGCTTCCTAGTTGCTGAGATCCTAGTTCTTGCATGAGAAGAAAATGAATGGGTTGGTGCTCCCACACTTCTGCCCCCAAAGAATCCCTGGGCAGGTGACACAGCTGCCCCAAAGGCAAGGCTGCTGCTTGCCAGAGCCCCCAAAGAGGCACATTTGATCTAGTCAAAGGTAGGTGAAAAAGTGTCTGAAACACAGGTATTTTCACAGTGGTGTCAGCTCCTACAGAGTCAAACGGGTATCCTGGCTGGAAAGGCCCCAGGTGTTCTGACTGAAGGCAAGACTAGAAGTGCCTTCTTAAGTGTATGATGTTGTCCCATCTGACTGCAACAGATGTGCTCTGGCCGTGAGCACCCCCAGCTGCTCTGAATGATAGCGGAAACAGAAGTATCTCCAGACACAGGTATGGTGCTGTCTCTTCCCACTGCACCACCCGTGCTCTGGACTCATAGACCCCAACTGCTCTATGTTCATGGATAGCAGTTTCTTCAACGACAGATATGGTGCCAGCCCCTCCAACAGCAACAGATGTGCCCTGGCCTGGTGGTCCTGAGGTGTCTGATAGAAGGCATGAACAGAAGTATCTCTGGGCATATCTCTTCTCAGTGGTGTAAGCTTCTTCAGTAGTAACAGGTCTGCTCTGGCTGTGTGGGTCCGAAGTGCTTTGACCAGATACAGGAAGAGAAGACGGACTCTCCTTCACAGTTGTTGTCCTGGCCCCTCCCACTGCAACACATTTGTTCTGGACAAGTGGAACCCAGTTGCTCTTATTGAAAGTGGGACCATAAGGGCCTCCAAACACAGATGCGGTGTTGGCCCCTCCTGCTGCAACTGAGGTGCCTTGGCCAGATGGCTCCCAGGTAATTTGAACACAAGGAGTAACAGAAATGTCTTCTCAGCCGCACTGTCTCCTCCAATAGGAACAGGTGTGCTTTGGCTGGGCAGGCTCCAGGTGGTCTGACTTTTGGAAAGAAGGAAAGTGTCTCACAGGACAGATTTTCTCTCAGTAGTGCTAGCCTCTCCAGTTGTAACAGAGGTGCTGTAGACTGCCAGTCTATAGCACATCACTGGAACCCCGGTGTTCAGATCCAAGACTCCTTGAACATGAGTCGAAGTGCTGGGTGCCCCGCTCAGCCCTGTCCTAAAGCTGAGTGCTAAAGATATGGATCTGGGGCCTGGGACGGACACGCTGACCCCAGATCTGTGTTAACCAAAGGGGCTGGAGATCATATGAAGAGAAATGGGTCTGCAGTGGTGCTAGTGAAAAATGAGCTATGCCTAGATCTGGGCATCCCAATAATGGCTCCAGGGCAAGAAGTAGTCACTGCACAAATGGGGAAAAATGCCTGAGGTGTCACCAAAGGCTGGCTGGGTGCTGGCAGTGATGCCAAAGGCGGAATATGGGAGTGTCATGTATGCAAAAGCTGACTGAGTTGTCCTCCCATTGGGTGCCTGGGCTGCAGTAGAGGTTAAGTCTGGAGCTTATACTGGGACTGCCAGGTTTCCCAAAGGCTGAGTGCTGGCAAAGATGTCAAGGGGAGTGTGTCAGGAGGAGCCAGAAGGGGGCTTCTTAGCCATGTTTATTTCATCAGGGTCAAAGGCAGGCTTGAGTGCCCAGCTGGCTAAGGTCCTGGCTGCTGGAAAGCAGGCAACTGCAAAAGTAGTGATGGATAGGCTAGTAAAGACAGGGCACGAGGGAGAATGACTCCCTGCTGCTGCTCATCAGGGGCTCCAAGTGTGACTGAAGAGTGGCTCCTGGGCTACAGGAAAGGTTCAGAGTTGGGGTAGGACTCCTGACCATAAATTCAGGTGGACTGGTAGAGACTGGAACCTGTTCCACACTGGATGGACCTGGTCACATGGGAGGGAGCTAACACTGGATCCTGCAGGAGGCCAGAAAATGAAAGCCTGGGAAGAAAGAGTGGTACCCATGTCGGTTACACCCAGTTCCAAAGAAGGCTGGGAGGTCGAGTCTGCAGACATATTGACTTCCACGGTGGAAGTGATGGGGAAGAAGTGATGGACTGGCTAGTGAAGCATGAGTACCAATGGAAGTGCGGGAGGAACACAGCTGAATGAACAGGGAGGTGACAGCTGGTCAGCATAGGAGCAGGGTCGGGGAGGGGTAGAAGCTTGCTTTAAAAAGTTGTCCATGAAGAATAGTGCATTCACTGTCTGATCCTGGGAGTGTGGTATGCAATTTGGAGATGTCTCCTAGCTACCAACTCTTCCAAGGCAAACCATGCACTATTCAGCCTGATGCTTGTGACACATCACTGGAACACGTGACAGAGGGCACACCAGCAAAGGGTAAAAGAAAGGGCGGCAAAGCATGGAGCCCAGCGGCCCTTTCCCAGTCCTTTTTGGATCCCCGCACCTGGTTGTGGGTGTTTGGCACCAGATGTTTCCCCGTGCTGTGTGGGCACTGCTCAGGACTGCGGATGCTCGTGCCAGCAGAACTGAGACCTCTGGGGTGTGGGGTCTGCAATCTCCTCAGCACCTGGCCCAGGGGCAGTAGCTGTGGCAATCTGTGCCTCTGGGTCAGCTAGTCCCTTCTCCTGGAGTCACAGGAAGGCACAGCCTGCTCAGAGCCAAGCCCTGGAACAACCTAGATCTCGATGAAGTGGGGACCTGGCTCACTCGAGGTCAGTGTGAGAGAGACAGAGACAGAGAGGACGGGGTTGGGCTCTGTTTCCTGTGGATACTGGTGTACCCAGGAGACCCAGAATGGCTGCAGCGGAGCATGTGCTAAGGTGGGGAAGGAGTGGCCAAGCAGTGGAGGGCACAATGTACCCCAGACCCTTCCTTTCGGGCAGCCGCCACAGACCACACCAGTTTACGCTCACACTCTGCCCTGCCTCCACGCCGGTAGGTCGGGTGTGGGGACACCTTCTTTACAAAGGCACTGTCTATCACCTCTCCAAGTCTTGGAGCGAGACCAGCCCTCTTTGTGGCCAAGCATCACCAGCTGGGCTGTGAAGATTTCTGAGGTGGGGACAGAGTGCCCTGACCTGCCCAGATGCTGCCCTCCACACTACCCTTTCCAGGCAGCAGGTTCTCTTCACTTCTTTTTACAAATTTTACAAATTACAAACAGCATTTAACCCTTAGAACCTTCCTCAGGTTGCCCACATGGTAGTGGAGAGGCCAGGATCTGAACCCAGTCTGTCTGATTCCAGAGCTCATGCATTAACCACCTGACTCTGGTGCCTCCTCATCGTGTAGGTATCATGAATGACCATCTTTATGGTCCTCAGGGTACTTAGCACCATGGCACACCTACAGTGAACACACGCACTGCCTACTAGGAGGTCTGGATTGCTTCAACTCATAAGGCACCCACAGGTCACACTGGGCTCTGGACTCCTCAGACGATGTAGGACAGAGATCGGCAATTGCCAGCATATCCCCGTCAGGCATTTGTCTTTTAACTGGGCTTGGCAGCAAACCGCACGGCTGTCTGTGAGCTGCCTTCTCCCAGGTGCAGGACACATGATGCACAGCAATTGGATGCAGAATCCACTCTGGTTTAAAAGGCTGTCCCAAGACATAATCTCCTGCAATAATTCCATAGCCCTGCTTTGCCTTGGGACAAACGAAATTCCCTCCAATTCCTACTTTACTGAGAGATTTTTTTGAAAGGGATGTTAAACTTTGTCAATTACTTTCCCCACAGCTTTGAGATATTCATATGGCTTTTCTTCTTTATTCTCTCAATATAGAAAATTACATTGATTGATTTTAAATATTAAACCAACCTTGCATCCCTGCTACAAATGCAATTTGGTCATTCTAGATCATCTTTTTATATTTGGTTGGATTTGATTTCCTAAAATGTTGTTAAAGATTTTCATATCTATGTTCATTAATCTGTACATTTCTTTATTACTTTGTTTTAGTATTAGGGTAATGCTACCCTCATAGAATGAATTAGGAAAAGCTGCCTCCTTATCTGTTTTCTCAGAGTTTGTGTAACACTGGTAAAATAGCTTCCTTACGTTTGATGAAATTCACCAGGAAAATTATTTGGACATGTACTTTTCTTCCTGGAAAGCTGCTTATAATCAGTTGTTATCCTTTTAATGTCTTCCAGATCTGTAGAAATGCCCCCCACCTCCGCCTTTTCCCTGTTGTTGGTAATTTGGATTTTCTCTTTTTATTTCTTGGTCAATCTTAGTAGACACTTATCAATTTTATTAGTCTTTTAAAAATCCACTTTTAGCTTTGTTAATTCTCTCCACTGTATATTTTCTATTTCTACTCACATTTCTACTTTAGATTTAACTTGCTTTCTCTTTCTCTATTTTTAGGATGGAAAATTAAATCATTGTTTTTAGATCTTTCTTATTTTTTAATATAAACACTTAAAGCTGTAACATTCCCTTAAGCACTGCTTTAACACAAATTTTGATTTGCTGTGTTTTAATTATCATTCATTTCAAATTATTTTCTAATTTTCCTTGCTATTTCTTCTTTGACTCTTTGGTTATGTAAAAGTATGTTTGCTTTATTTCTAAATATTTGAGGACTTTCTAGATATCTTAGTTATTGATTTCTACTTTAATTCGATTGTGTTCAGAGAAAACACTCAGTATGTGTTTAAACTTTTGACATTTGTTGAGACCTGTTTTTGACCCCAATATACGCCTATCTTCATGGCTATTTCATGTTCACTTGAAAAAGAATGTGTGTTCAGCTAATGTTGAATATAGTGTTTTACAAATGCCATTAAGTCAAGATAAATCTTTTATTCTCTTGTTTTTTGTCTACTTGTTCTAATAATTAGCAAGAAAGAAGTGTTAACATCTTCAATTATGATTGTAATTTATGTATTATCTTTGAATTTGGTCTATTTTTGCCTTATGTATTTTGAAGTTCTGCTATTAAGTGCATAAACATTTAAGATATTTATATCTTCCCAATGAAGGGTCCTTAAGAAAAGTGTGTAAGCTACTGCTGTAAAATAAATACATTCTCATGTGCATCATACATGGACAAAAAGTTTCACAGCAGCATCATTATGATTACTGGTAACTGAAAGCAATACAAAGTTGTACTAGCAGTAGGATGGATAGATCAATGGAAATGGATGATACACAGACACATGGAATAACATGGGAGAATCATACAAAAAATTATTTTGAAGAGGATATAAGACCAAAGAGAGCACATAATTTATGATCCCATTCATATAAATTCAGTAACAGCCACAGCCAAACTATATTTTTGGGACTTATACACAATAGGAAAAACGATCCAAAAAGTCAGATAATACTGACAGTAAAAATCAGGATGTGGGATTCCTCTTGGTGTTGGGGAAGGAGCACACTGTGACTGGGAGGGAGCATGACGGGCACTGCTAATATTCTTTGTATTGCCTTCAGTGGTAGTTACACAGGTATCAACTTTAGAAAGATTCATTAAAATCTACACAAGTATTTCCAAATTTCCTATATTTATGCCATAATTCACAATGTTATGCGCTGAAATGTGTTTCCCCAAAATTTATATGTTGAAGTCCCAACCCCTCGTACCTCAGAATGTGACTGTATTTGGAGATAGGGCTTTTAAAAAGATAATTAAGGTAAAATGAGGTCATATGGGTGGACCTAATCCAATATGACTGATGTCCTTATAAGAAGAGGAGATCAGGACACAGACAACACAAACTGACGGGCAACCATAGGAGGACACAGTGACAAGGTGGCCATCTATAAGCCAAGGAGAGAGGCCTCAAAAGAAACCAAACCTGCCAACACTTTAATCTCGGACTTCTAGCCCCAAGAACTGTGAGAAAATAAATTTCTGTTGTTTAAACCATCCAATCTATGGTACTTTGTTATGGCAGCCCTAGCAGACTAATACATATACTGAGAGTTTCTTAAAGGGAAAAATTAGGATAAATAAATGTGTGTTCTTACATTAAGTGCAACCACCATATGAAAACAAAAAAAGGCGTGAATTTTAACACAGGTAAAAAAATTACCTGACTTATTGCATGGAAAACAGGAAATAAGGAAAAGAATCACGTAAATGTAACACTTAAAAAAGAAAGATTGGATGTTTAGGCTTAAGTCCCAGGTCTCTTCCAAATGAGATATCTGTTGTCAGAGACAGGAGTGAGATGTAAACACAAGTCAGTATTAATTTGCAGACCTACCATATGAGCCCCCTGGTGAATATCAGGTGAAGTAGAAAGAAAGATAAATGTATAAAATGAAATAAAAACTTTCCCCCAAACTATTGATTTCATTTCGAAAGCCAGGGATACTTGGAATTATTTGGAAGCAAACTATTATGATTAAGAACATTGTCTGCAACTCAAACCATAATTTGAATCAAGTTGTGCTATGTAATGGCGGCTGGCATCTAGAGCCCATCATAGTAAGTTTTCTCATGTTCTAAATTGGCATGAGGATACTCACTTATTAGTTGAGTTGTGTGAATAAATTGTTTTTAAATTCATGTAAACAAAATAATTCCAGACCTACTATTAAGAAAATATAAAATCTGCTTTAGAATCTATAGACATACAGATAAAGATAGAAGGGAACTATGGTAGGCTCAATTTTGGAACCCATTATCTTTTGCCCCCTGGTGTCACTCCCCTGAATATCTCATGTTATGTGGCAATTGAGACTTTGCATATGTAAGTAAAGTTACTAATCAGTTGACCTTCAAATAAAGAGATTATCCAGGATTATCTGGGTGGGCCTATTCTAATCTCATGAGCTCTGAAAAGCAGATAACTCTCTTTGGCCGGTGGTAAGAAAGATTCTAAGCCTGAGAGAAGTACTCAGCCTGTGTTGCTGGCTTGAAGATCAAGGAGGTCATGTGGAAACCATGAGCAGCCAACGAATTCTGCAAAAAAAGAGCCAGTGATCCTAGAAAAGGGCCCAAGGTCCCAGATGAAAACCGCAGCCCTGGCCAGTACTGTGATTTTGACCTGTGAGACCCTATCCAGAAGACCCAGGTGAGCCCTTGAATTTAATCTATAGAGACTGTGAGATAATAAATTTGTGTTGTTTTAAGCCACTAAATTTGCGATAATTTTTTTTTACAGCAGCAATAGAAAACAAATGCAGGGACAGACATGCAGGAAGAGGAAAGAATTGAGACAGAAGAATTTAGAGCAAGTCAGCGAGGGCTCACTGCTCTATGAGGTAGTTCTGACTGTGTGAGAGGGAGTGGGATTAATGTGGATAAGGAAACTGCTTTGTTTTTTGTGGCTTCATTGATTAACTATAAACATTAAGTGTAACCAGGTTAAGGTATAATTTATACATGATGCCTCATCATAAAGTTACTCAGGTGTGAATTGGGTCAGGTACAGCAACTACAGATAGCAGAAAATCTATGCCATATCTATTTAACTTTAATGTTAAAACTGTTTGCTTTCAGCCCATATTTTCTGGCTACTGTATGGGTTTTATACTTTGCTGCAAACTTCTGTACCTATCACTGAACACTGGGACTTTTGTCCTGGGAAGGGTATTCCCAATACATGGGACTTTCAGAGCTAAAACCAAAACAGTGCAGTTAAACCAGGGCGCTTGGTTACCCTAGATGCCCTACTGCATCTACACGAGGGGAGCGTGTGTCCAGGTCTCCTCTCTCTCTTATGTCACTGCCTCATTTTGGATTTTAGGACAGTTATTTTCTCTGCGCTGTTAGCTCTCTGATGGGTTGGAAAAAAACAGTCATGAATTTGATGTTAACCAAGCTGTTTTTTGTTGTAAGTGTAGGAGATACGTTCCTTCCAGCTCTCTACAATGTGGAGTAGAAGGCAGAATCTGCAGTCTTTTGCTGTCTGAAAGTTATTCCCCTATAGATATACAATCAAATTCCTCTTTTATACAGTAAAAGGACAATTGTTCTGAATGGATAGGCAAAATGCTGATTGCCATGTATCATTATTTTTAATTTTTGCTTCATATTATTATGGACCCATTTTTACTTTTATTGTAGGTTAATTTTGTTTTGCTACGTTATCCCAAGGCAAAAATTATGAAACAATGTTGATTCCAAAAGGTTTGTCTTCCAAATGTTCCCTTTAGTTATGTTCCATATGTTCCCTCTCTTCCTCACTATATAAACTTTTAATTTTATTTGTTTTTGAAACGTTTTCTTTCTATGTAAGGACACACAAAAACATATAGTTCTCTGCTTCCTTAGAAAAGAAGTTCCAAAATGGAGAGATTATGCTGGAGTATATAAATGCCTTTCCTCCTCCTCCTCCTCCTCCTCCCCTCCCCCCTCCTCCCTTCCCCCCTCCTCCCCCTCCTTTCCCTCCTCCCCCTCCCCGCTCCGCCCCTCTCCTTCCCCCTCCCCCTCCCCCTCCTCCCCCCTCCCCCTCCCCGTCCTCCCCCTCTGGTCCCTCCTCCCCCTCCCCCTCCCCCTCCTCCTCCGCCCCTCCTCCTCCCTCTGTTCCTTGTATAATGGCTTGAAACTTTTTTTTTCTTTTATAACAGCTTGAAGTCATTGTACCAAGCAGTATATTGTTCGGGTGAGGCTCTGTTTATTCAGCAAATTCCCTATTGTTGAACATTTGAGTTGTTTCCAGTTTATTTTACTTTAGAAATATTACTTCAATGAATAAGCTTTTGCATCCTTAGAGACATATAATCAATGTTGATTTACATGGGAAGTGTGAGTTCTGTTAAGTATTAAAGGGATCAGGAAGATGTTAGTATGTATATTTTTATTTTCCTCCAGATTTCAATGAGTGCAGTTAAAACCCATATTCCCTAGATATTGATGTGATGGATTTGACCACCTGGAAATGTGGATTATATTCCTCACTGCATGGAAGCTAGAATACTGGGAAGCTCCACTCTCCTTGTTCTTTATGACGTGAGTTTGCTCACTAGACACAACCTCAGACCCACAGACCATATTCTTAACCAACTGGTCTTGGCTTTTCTCCATTGGCCTTCAGACAATGACAACTTTGGGACTGAAATATTTCCTGGTTGATGATGGATGTCCATTTGTCTTCTATTTACAGAGTGGGATGGGAATTTTTCCTAAGAAGGGGGCAATATGGACCCATTCTCAAAGAATTGTAGTTGTGTATTTTGACTGGTCTAGCAGCTTCCTGAGGGATTGGCACAGGAGTTTGCCTTTGTTTTGGCTGCCTTGGAGTTTTCTCAGGGATGGAGCAGCCTCCCAAGACAACACTTGCCAAAAGTAATTAAAAGTATAAACTAACCAGAGCTGTCAGGGGCAAGAGATAATAGACACTGCAAGCAGTAGATAGACCAAAATGTGTAGTTAGGAAGAAGGAGATACATGGAGGAATAAAGGCTTTTAAAAGCTCCCATATATACCAGGAAATCTAGAATGCCATGTATATTCCCAGGGCAAATGCATACTTAGAAAAACTGAAAAGACCCCAAGCTTTCACCTCTGAATGATCTTCAGGCTCCACGCAAACAGGAGATGAAGGCTAAGGCAGAAATTTAAATGGCCTGGCTAAGCACTAAAGAAGTGGCCAACTCAGAGAAAATTGGTAAAGGATAGGAGAATATATTTTTGTTTTTGGCTCTAGACATTTAAATAAATCCCTATCAAATAACTATCTTACCTTTAAGCTAATGAAACAGAGACTTCATTGACCGCACACAATAAATAATACATTCTATAAAAAGTAATTTAGAAAAGTCCCTAAACAGCAACAACAAACCATAGGCAGGCAGAGGATCTGATTTCCAGAGTTACCACATTGTAACATTTAAAATGTCCCTTTTAGCAACAAAAAGTTACAAGGAATGCAAAAATCAAACAAGTATGGCCCATTCACAGGAAAAAAGAAATAAACTGTGACTGAAGACCAAACACTGGACTACTAAACAAAGTTTTTAAATCAACTGTCTGAAATATGCTCAAAGTGCTAAAGGAAACCATGGGCTAAGAATGTAAGGAAACCAGGAGAAAGATGTCTTACCAAAAATAAAATATCAATACATAGATAGAAATTATAAAATGGAAACAAATAGAAATTTCAAAGTAAAAAAGTACTATAACTGAAATGAAACCTTCACCACAGAAGTTTAACATCAGATTTGATCAGACAGAAGAAATGATCAGTGAACTTGAAGATAGGTCGACTGAGATTAAACAGTCTGAGAAAAAGAAAGCATGGAATGAAGAAAAATGAACAGAGCCTAGAGAACTTGTGGGACAACATAAAGCATATCAACATACAGATAGTGGGAGTCCTAGAAGAATAGAAGAGAGAGTGAGAAAAGGGCATAAATATTATTTGAAGAAAAATGTCTAAAAATTCCCCAAACTTGATGAAAGACAGATCTCTATACATCAAGAAGCTCAACAAAAATTCAAGTAGGATAAATTCAAAAAGATCCACATCAAGTAACATTATAATCAAATTGTCATAAACCCAAGACAAAGAAAGAATGTTGAGAGCACCAAGAGAGAACGGATTCATCATGTAGAAAGGATACTTAGTAAGACTAACAGCCAATAGTCGTCAGAAATCCTGGATGCCATAAGGCAGTAGAATGACATAGTTACACTGCTGAAGAAAAGAAATCAACTCATAATCAATCAACTGATTTTGAGTGTTGGTAATACTAGCAATAAACAACCCCTAAAGGAAATTAAGAGAACAATTCCATTTACAAAATCAACAAGAAGAATAAAATATTTGGAAATAAATTTAACCAAGAATGTGTAAGACTTGTCTACTGAAAGCTACAAAATATTGCTGAAAGAAAGTAAAGACCTAAATAAACGGAAAGACATCCATGTTCATATGACAACATTGTTAAGATGGCAGTACTCACTAAATTGATCTACAAATTCAACTATCAAAATCCCTGTCAAAATCCCAGCTGGCTTCTTTGCAGAAATTGACAAGATGATTTTCAAATTCACAGTGAAATTCAAGAGACCAAGAATAGCCAAAACAATCTTGGAAAAGAAGAACAAAGTTGGAGAACTCATATTTCCTGATTGCGAAACTTCAAACTTGGACCTGGCAAATTAGTCATGTTTTTTATTTGTATTTCCCTAATGCATTTTGTAAGCATTTTTAATATGTTCTGGATAGAGGACCCTTATCAGATAAATGATTTACAAATATTTTCTCCCATTCTTTTGGTTGTCTTTTCTATTTCTTGATAGTGCCCTTTGATGCACAAAAGTTTTCAATTTTGATAAACCCAAATTTGTTTTTTTCTCTTGTTTCTTGTGTTTTCTGTGTCATAGCTAAGAAAATAGATAAATTTGGCTTGTAAATCATATCCAGTATCCAAAAAATATTTTAAAAATGCTTATAACTCAACAACAAACATACACACAACCAATTTTACAAAATGAGCAAAAGATTTGACTAGGCATTTCTCCAAAGATATACAAGCCACAAAAGGCCACATATGGTGTGATTCCATTTGTATGAAATATGTAGCATAGGAAAATCCACAGGGACAGACTGGATTATTTGTTGCCAGGGGCTGAGGGAGAAGTGGGGCTGCTGGTGGAGGGAGTGGTAGGAAGAAACGTGCAAGGACTGCTTAATGGGTATTGGGTTTCCCTTTAGGATGATGAAAATATTCTGAAACTAGATGGTTGACCGATTGTGAATATATCAGTGCCACTTAATTGTATACTTTAATATAGTTAAAATGATTAATTTTATGTTATGTGTATTTTACCACAAAAAAAATTGTAGTCTATTTAACATACAAATTCTTAAGATCAGGCTGACCTTCTAAAGATCAGCAGGCATAGTTAGGGGAACATTAGACAATCAGATAAGACCTGTCATTTAGCTCCTGACCCTGGGGTCAACTGAGTGAACTAGAGGCTTGTGAATTTCACAACTTCTACACATCAAATTCCCACTCATTCAAAAGATCCAAAGTAGAAAAATCGTATGCGAATGCAGATAAATTCTCATATTAGCATTGCTTGAGCATAAAATAATTGAAAGCTTTTTAAATATCTGACTTAACTTTGGAAAATAAGTAAAATATTATTTTATTCACAAAATGGAGTAATTCACTGGTATCAAAATCACAACTAAGGTAATAATCGAATTGGGGAGAGCTTAGTTTATTAGGTAGGGCAAAATGGGAAACTGCAGCTATTTGACCACTTTTGACCTAAAGGAATGGAAATTTCACATGGTTCAGACTAAAATAAAGTGTGAAAAAAGTGGTATGCTACACTATTATTTGAGTAAAAATGGTAATGTGTTTTTATGTGTTTGTGAAGAAAAGCAGGATGGGAATTAGCAAAATGTCTGATATTTGGTTCAGTTTTAGTTGGAATTTTCTCTTACAAAAAAATGTGTTTCTTTTGTATGTATCATATCCATTTTAAAAGATATATTTATCACCTAACTGCTATTTGGAAAGATTAACATTCCAATTTGACATAAGGTCAGAGAGCAAAGTCCACCCCTGAGTGTTGAATGCATAGGAGGAATAACAAAATGACTCTCTGATGACTACATTGATGGATTGTCCTACAAACTGGCAAAATGCTCCCCAATCCTGTTTTCTCTTTCTGGATGCTCAGGAGGACAGCATATCCCAGCTTCTCTTACACTTAACTTGAAACCATGTGAATGAGTTGTGACCAACGGAATATGAACAGAAGTGATGGTTCAACTTCACCTTTACAGTTTTCTCTTTTGTGCTCCTTCCTGAGGTCGCCTCCTTGACCTCAGTGGTTTCTGTTTTTACACTTCCACGTGATTTAGTGCTCCCTTGGGGTCTGTAGTTTCGGGTACGTGGACTGATGGTGTCTTGATGAGAATGGCACCTGGTGACCCCAAGCTGCTGAACTGTCTGGGCTGTATCATGGTCACACATTTGCACCTGTGTCTGACTGCTCTAAAGGCCAGCAGGGAGGAAGGAGCAGGCGTGAGGTCCTAGTTCCTGAAAATTAGAGATAAACAATGACATGTGAGCTTATCTCACAAACTTGAAACTATTTCAGCTCCCCTGTCTACTCAGGCCAGAGGGCACTTAGTCCTGATCTTCCCAAGCGTTGAATCATGTGGTCTAGTAAGAATGCGTCCTTTGGGTAATAAGTATACCTGCAGTTTATGAAACCCTCCTACTGAGCTGGTTAAAATAAATAAGCAAATAAATACGTAAATGAACCAACTGGTCCAAAAGTATAGTTTTATGCAAAAATTTTAATCATTACCTATGAGGCTACTTGTTGATTCAGTGAGTCATTGGATTTTATGGTTCATCAGGTATAGCCAATGACTGTGTAAAAAAGCATCTCTGACTTACCCTCCCACATCGCTATATTTGAAAACCTTGTGATCATGTTGTCAATAATAATGATAATGGCTCCATGTATTAATACTATATGCCAGGTCCTGTGACAATCACTTTTTAAGTCATTTCCCATGAGGTAGGTAGTACTATTTTCCCAGTTTAGTCACTGCACTTTTAATTAAAGCCAGTTGAATACTTTGAGGCCCGAATCAAAATACCCTGGAGGGCTTGTTAAAGCACAATGCGGGGCCTTAACTGGCCCCCTGCCCCCCGCCCCCGCCGTGTTTCCAAATCTCTAGGTCTGGGTGGGGCCTGAAAACTTGCATTTCCAAATTCCCAAGTGATCCTGATGCTGCTGGTCCTGGGATCACAATTTGGGAACCACTGAATTAGAGGACCATTTAGTGGTATTACACAAAGGCCCTAGAGAGAAGTATTATCTTTATTATTCGTTTTATATCTCTTTCCCACGAGGCCCAGAAAGGTAAATCGACTCGCCCAGGCCCACATTGCCTAGAAAGAGAGAGGCAGTTTAGAAGACATGACCACCCAAACCCCAGCAGGACTCATGCACCCAAGTCACGGGGTCACCCTAACCATAGAAAATCGAGTGCGGTCCCCTTAAGAGGAAGAGAAGCCCCGTCCCCTTCTGGGTAACCTGGAGACACTTTTTTCTAAGGCTTCTCGAGGTGCCGCCCATCTATTTCCATGGAGAACGGGAGGGCGCCAGATCCAGCGGAAAAACTACATTACCCAGAAGGCCGCGTTCCGGGACGGCGGACAGCGGAAGGGGCGGGACCCTCGGCGTCGCCTTCTTAGGACGTCGTCGGGGGAGGTCCGTCAACATCAGTCGTAGAAGCCACGCCGGGGTTGGGTGTTGCTTCCCAGTTGGCTCCTCGGGACCGAGCAGGGAAGGACATGAGGGATATGGGGTCCTCCGCGCCTTTCTACTGGCCGTGAACTCCTTGTAATGGAGGTGTCCAGCAGGGCGCGCTGGGGGCGCAGTCGCCGGGGCCTCTGTCCCCGAGTTCCCGTAAACGGGGCCCAGAGCCTCGTACGCATTTTATACTGGGGAGTCTGAAGCTTGCTCGCAGTGAGGTCTTCAGCGAGAGGTCACACCCCCCGGCCCCCCAAGCCCAGGCCGGGGCTGTGGGGTCGGCTGAGCCTGGACTCTCCCTGGTCGCCCGCCTCCTCCGCGCTGCTCCGCCCACAGGGTTCCTTGGCGGCGACGGTGGCGGTGGACGCGGCCCAGATATCTGGAGAGGTCCCCAACCTTTCCCCCGCTCGGACTCCCAAGCCCCGGCTACCCGATGCACAGATGAAGGTGTCCTCAGACTCTGCTTCTTCCGCTCTCCCTACCCTTACTGGGGTCATTTTCGGTCCGCAGTCCAGAGTCCAGGCTAGAGCTTTTATGGGATGGTTCCAGGTTTTGGTAACCAATGGGATGTGGTGTCTAGAGCGTGGCTGCCACAGGAACCAGGATGTGCAAGTACTTGGAGGTGAGAGAGAGTTTAGAGTTCAAGGAACCACAGGGCTCTCTTATATCTCTTGGAAGTAGAGAACCGAAAGGCAGGCATCATGCCTAGAAAGGGAGGTTGAGGAATTGGGTCACCAATTCGAGGTAGTGGAAGCCATGGAGGGTTAGAACAGAAGAGGAGGGTGACCCGAATCAGGTCTTAACAGGCTCCCTTAACTGACTGACGGTCAAGGGAGAGACGAGGAGACCAGGTCAGGGGCTTCTGTAACTGTCTAGGAGTGTTGGCGGTGGCTGGACCAGACGGGACGGCTGTGTACACGGTGGGAGAAGTGGTTAGATTCCGGATCTATTGTTTAAGTACACCCAACTAGATTTTGTAATATGAAGGATGAGCAAGAGAAAGGGAGGAATCAGAGATGACGCTGCAAATTTTGAGAAGTGAAATTGCCATCACGTGAGATAGGGAATCCAGTTGCTGGAATAAATTTCAGAAGAAATATCAGGAGTTAGGTTTTGGCTGTGTTGAGTTAGATGTCCTAGAGGCACTTGAGTTGAAGTGACAAACGTGCAGCTGGATACAAGGATCTGGAGTTTAGGGGAGGAGTTCTAGTTGGAGACGCCCATTGGTAGCAGATGATGTGCGAGCTGGTGTGGATCTTTGGGTCAGATTTAGGAAGGAGACTTTCCAGGTCATGGTGGCAGTGCTACTAGGCAAGCTGGGAAGGGGAGAGTGGGGGCCAAGGGCTGGGTTCCTCTCTTGGGAACATGGTTGAGGACGGTGAAAGTCATAAAGACGGGTGAAGGAGAGGAGTGGCCACATGGGGGAGGCTTGGGAGAGGAAATGTATGTGGGGAGAGGATGGTCTGACAGGTGCCAAGGCTTACAAGGGGGAGTGGACACAAAATGGTCACAAAGGCATAGCATAGCAGTAAAGGAGGTAAGATGACAGTGAGGCCAGGGCTGGTGCTTTCCACCCCTCTGTGGGTAGACTCGGCAGGTTTTTGTGGTGACTTGATGGGAGCTGGGGAGTTTCATTCAGGCTGAGGGATTAGCTGAGGTGTGAATGGAAGTATATGGGAGAGTCACTATGCCTGGGGTGGGATCCATAGGAGCTAGCCTCTGAGTGAAGCTTGAGTGGATAGAGGAAGCCTGTGGCTGGTGAGTCGACGACATGTGCAATGCAAAAGAGGGAGGGAGCTGAGGGTATCTGACATTCGCACATGGGTTTGGGTGGCTGAGATTGAAGCAGGGAACAAGGCCAGAGAGGAAAGCCTTCAAAGCAAGACTCAGGGTTACCCTTGGCAGTGATGGCCTTTGGAGGTCTGGGTAGTCCAGAATCCTGGTTGAATTGGCCAAGCACTCTTTAGATGCGTATGTGGAGTGGCCATGAAGATTGCTCTGATATGGGCCAGGGGTGTGGCAGTGGTGATGGGAGTGGAGCTGTAGGGTCCAGAGATAAGAGGGAAGTGTTGGCAAAAGACTCATGGTGATAGAGTGTGAAATGATGTCCCCATGATTCTAGTACTGGGGGCATAGGGAGAATGCTGAGCCAATATTTGGTTGTGTCTGGGTGGTATGGTCTGGGTTACCCCAAGGGAATTGACTGACAGAGAGGGAATAGGGCGTGTATGCCAGGCCCAGAGCTTAGATAGCATCCATCCTCCCACCTGCCTGTTGTGGCCATGGGCTGAACACAGTGATCAATATTACCATGAGGAGCGAGTGGGAACCAGTGGTGCGTGGGCCTGGCATTCCTCTGAGTTGGGAATCTGGGGAGGAGCATGAGCAGGGGGTGGATGCGGAGGGTAGTACAGGAGAGAGGCTGACCATTGCCTTGGCCATCTCCAATCCTCTTTGGCTATCCAGCCTCCGTCACATGGCAGGACCGGGTGATGTTTGAAGACGTGTCTGTGCACTTCTCTCGGGAGGAGTGCAGGCTCCTTGATGAGGCTCAGACTTCTCTACCGCAACGTGATGCTGGAGAACTGTGCGCTTATGGTCTTATTTGGTAAGGCCCTCATTCCTGCCCCGCCTGGCCTGGCTCTGCACTTTCCCTTTAATCCAGATACTGTTCTGTCCTTCACACAGCCAGACCATGGGCATGGGCACTGCTTCCTTCCTAGGTTCCCAGTAGTAGGTATTGTGTTGGAGATGGGCTGTTTGCACTGTCCCCTCCTTTTCCCAAGCAGCCCCAACACCTGCTGCCTCGAAGCCCAGCAGGGAAGGGTTCAGGAATCAGGACTCTTACAGTCTGCCCGATGATTCCCACCCAGCTTGGCCTCTCTCTCTAATCAGGTGAGTCTGTCCAGATCTATGGCTCCTCTCAACCTCAATTTCTGCCCCCTTCCTCTACCTGATATTTCTCAGGCCTGCCTGTGCCAGGAATCTGGGCACTGGCGTAGCCAGTACTTGCAGGGACCACTGGGCTGTACCTACAAGATACTTCCTCAGAGGTTCCTTCTGTAATATTTAGTTTTAATTCCCATGTTCTGTGTGTGCTGGGTCACTCACCTTCCCTGCCTTTCCTTAGAACTTGCATCTTCCAGATCCCATGTAGTTTCCTAACCGGAGCTAGGGGGAGAGCCCTGGGTGTCTGACCAGACAGACATGACTCCAGCTGCAGCTAGAGGAGCTCATAGTGGTCGGGCCCTGGCAAGTGGGAACTGGGGAGGGCATGATATTAGGGCTGAGTTCAAATGTACTGGTAAACTGCCCCATGTTTACCATTTGTTTGACACCAAAGCCACTGGCCACACCAGAGTTCTACCTTTACTTCCCCATTTGCCCACTTGTCATTTTTACTCTGACTTCTGGTCCCTGTTGAATCCCCCACTTCTCTGGACTCCACATCTCACCTCTTCTCACTGCTCTCTCTGCAGTGCTCTCTAATATTGGCCTACACATCATATGACATATCCTTAAATAGTCCTTGAAAACCAGCCACAGTTGGTTCTCATTCTTTGTGGTAGTTACATCCCATAAAGTCACCCCAAACACTGAACTAGTGAATGCTGAATCATTGCTCCTAAGGAAAATACAGGGTTAGCTTTCTACCAGCCTCTGGTCACAACATTTTCATCAACAGATCAATGCTTAACCTCATTTTTTGTGTGTTTCTGTTTAAAGACAGCTTATTTAGTATATTGTTGATATATTAACATTGAACTCACGGGCAACAGCTCTATAACTCGTGCCTGAATGAAGCTTATCTAACCCTCGTGTTTTCTCCATAAGGAAGATCACAGCCTTCTTGTGCTTAGGAGCACAAGACAGCACTTCAGCACCATGCCCAGGGGCCATTTTAAACAGGAAAATCACCAACAGAAAGCACAAAAATTGGGACAGCCCCATGGCCAAGTGATTAAAAGTTCCCCATGCTCTGCTTCTGTGGCCCAAGTTCACAGGTTCAGATCCCGGGTGCAGACCTACACCACTCATCAGCCATGCTGTGGTGGTGAGCCACATACAAAGTGGAGGAAGGTTGGCACAGATAGTAGCTCAGAGCTAATCTTCCTCAGCAAAAAAAAAAAAAACCCCACAAAGTGCTAAAAACATGTCAGTAAATATATTACAAACAGGACACTTGTTTACAATATAACACTGAAACAAGAAGGCAGAGCATCACCTTGTTTGCCTCCGGTGGGAGCATGCTTACCGGGCAACTCAAAGTTTTTGCTTTTCTATACAAGTGCATGTACTCGAATGACTGTGAAAAGTATTGATTTGGGGGTTACAAACAAATTTTAGTGAGCAGGCGAATTTGCAAGTACAGAATCTGCTAATAATGAGGGTTGACTGTATTTCACATTTTTCTGGGCCTGAGCATACCCTCCTGCACAGCACTTACCTATTACCAGCCCACAGGACCCTGCTGAAAGCTGATGCGGAGGTGCATGACCTTACCTCTCTTCTCTGCACTCTACTTCATCATTGAGTGTTTGTCCCTGGAGAGGCCTCCCCCATTCTCTGACCTTACCAGGTCCAGCACTGCACCGAGGCCCTTCCTCACACTGACCCAGCTTCTATATTCTGCCATCAAGCCCATGGACTCCTTCCTGGGTGTGCCTGTAACACATTTGTGTTGAGACTGCCACCTCCTCCCAAAATACATTTCACCAAAATTTCTCTGCTTTCAGGTGGTTTGTGTGGTGCAGAGGATGGAGAAACATCTTCTGGGCAGAATGTTTCTGTAGAAAGAGTTTCTCAGGAGTTTCCACCCAGAAGGCCTACCCCAATGAGATATGTGGCCCCTCTTGAAAGATAATTTGCACCTGGCTGAGCTTCTGGGAACATGATCCCCCCCACCCCCAGAGAAACTGCATGTGGGAAACAATTCACGTTCAGCACAAACTATCAGCACCTGAAGCAGCAGGGTTGCATGAACCCTGCAGCAGGAATGAGGGCAGGGCCTTATCTCTGAAGACCTGTGGAGTTTACATTTCAGAGAAACCGTTCACGTGCAGGGACATTGGGAAGGACTTCTCAGCCAGCTAAGGCATTTTCCAGCAAGAGGCCCCTCACACCAGGAGCAAGCCTCACAGGGGCTCTGAGTGTGGGGAGGCCTTTCACATCAGACAAAGGAAGCACAAGAGCAGCAAATGTGGGAAAGCCTTCAGCCACAAAGACCTCCTTGTTCAGCACCAGAGAATCCACACTAGAGAAAGGCCTTATAAGTGCAGTGAATGAAATATCCTGTGGAAGCTTCTGCCTTGTTCGGCACCAGAGAATGCACACTGGAGGAAAGCCTCATGGGTGCAGGGGATGTGGGAAAGCCTTCAGCTGCAAAGATATACTCATTCGGCACCAGAGGATCCACAGAGGGGAAGGGCCTTATGTGTGTTTTTAATGTGTGAAATTCTTTAGCTAAAGCTTCATTCTTATTGCACACTAGAAAGTTCACTGGTGATAGGCCTTATGTGGATGACAAATGTGGGAAATTCATTAGCCACAGCTCCCGCCACATTCAGCACTGCAAAATTCACATAGGAGAAAGGCCTCAGGAGTGCAGCAACTGTGGGAAAGTCTTCACCAGGAGCTTTCTTGTCCTGCACCAGAAAAAAAGAGGCTTTATCAGTGTAGCCAATGTCATAGTACTTTTAGCTGCATCTGTAAGTTCCTTCACCAGAACATTTGGATTAGAGAAAAACCTTATAAAGCATGTCATTCAGCAACAGAGAATTTCACACTGGAGAAAGTTCTTAGGAGTGCAGTGGATGTGCTGTCTCCTTGTTCAACATAACTCATACCAGAGAGCAGCTCAGAGATGACGCTTTGTGAAGGCACCATCAGCCAGAAGGTAGAGCATCATACATCTGAACAACCACACTGCAGAGATTCCTGATGGGTGCCAGGGATGTGGTCAGCTTTCAGAAGCTACAATTGTGGTTCCTAACCTGCCCAGAGCCCTTGCCAGAGTTAAGTCATTGCCAGTGCCCGTGTCAGAAGCCATCTCAACTCTGCCAGCTTGCTGGGCCCCACAGTGTGCACCAGTCACCCCAGCGTACTCAAGGAAGTCAGAAATCTGTGCTCTCTTCCCAATTCCTGGAGAGAATCTTGAGCACCCTGAGCCTATCAAGGAGCCTTCCTAACTTTTCTCCGACTGGTGTGGGTGTGGATATAACCCTTCTTTGGCCACAAGGACCTGAGCTAGGTTTTGCTGGCAGCTTGCAGAGGCTTCCTGGGACTTGAAGGACATTGTTGTTTCATGGATGCTTGTGATGGATTTATCCAGCTTCAAAGTCACCTGGCCCTGGACCTGACTGCCGTGCATTGCTCTGGTTTGCTGTGTGACTTTTGGGGCAGCTACTTTTAATGTTATGAGTTTAATCCATCTTTAAATTAGGGGAATTCTTTTTACTATATGGGGTGGGTTGAAAACTGAACTCTACCAGCATGAACAGGTGAGCAGCTTTTGGGGTGCCCCTAACCCTGTGTGCCTTGAAGTGGATAGCAACATGGCAGAAAACAGGTCTCAGTCCTGTTTTGGCCTAAATTTCCTTGCTGACTAAGGTCTTCTGGGAAAGACTGAAAGACTGTGTGTGTATAATCTTAAGGTCTGGCTGCCAGGATTTTTTTGTGGGCCCTGCCCTCCCTGGCTCTCATCACCAGGCAACTTATTTATTTACTTTCACTTATAGATTAATTTGCTTTTTCTTGAATTTTATATAAATTGAATCATAAAGTGTTGACTCCCTTTTGTACAGTTCTTCTCATGCGGCATAATTATTGTGAGATCCATCCACGTTTATCAGTAGTTCATTTCTTTTATTGCTGAGTGGTATTGTATTGTATGACTATAACACAATTTGTGTATTCATTCACCTGTTAATTGACATCTGTGTTGTTTTCAGTTTGGGGCTGTGACAAATGAAACTGCTATAAAATTCATAGTCAAGTCTTTATCTGAGGCTATGTTCTGTTTCTCTTGAGTTAATAACCAAGAGTACAGTTCCTGGGTCAGCTGATAGGTGAATATTCAAGTTGTTAAGAAACTGCCCATTCTAAAGTGGTGATACAATTTTACATCCTCCAACATTGTATTAGATTCCCAGATTCTCCACATCCTTTCTAACACCTGGTATAATCATTCTTTTAAATTTTATCCATTCTGATAGTTCTTGAACCTCCTTACAAAAAAAAAAAGTGAAGCACAATGCCTACCAGTCTTATTTGGCTTCTGGAGGCAGCATTTCCACATCTAGAAATGTGCTTATATACCAGGTGACATAGAAATCTGCCAGCTTTGAGTAGGGTGAAGAGCAGGGAAGGGCTCCGTGGCAGCCCAAAGCTGTGGTACAAGCAGTCCTGCCACTTGAGCCATATAATTCAGCACACTCTTTGGTGTTGAAGGTGTGAGTATTAGGAAAATATGCAGTGTGGGGTTTTTGGCAAGTCTCAGAGAATCCCAATGCATGCTACTGTGCTTCTGGAGAAAGTCTGTTCTCTGCAGGAAAATTCATACATCATTTTGAAAAATTCCTGATGGGTCACTGTGGCCAGGGAGAAATAGAACTCTGGACCATGGGGCATAAAATCACCATGCACCCAGAACTGAGCATGAGTGTTCCATTGTCTGAAAGTTCTGGAGTTTGTTCAACCATTCACCCACTAAAGACCGCTGGGTTGCTTCCAGTATTTTTCTTTAGTGAACAAACTCACTATAAACATTTTTTGTGAACAAAATTTCTCATTTCCCTGTGATAAATGCCCAAGGGTTTTGTTTTTATTTTTATGAACTATATTTTTAAATATTTTATCATATATATTGAAGCAAAACATTTAGATAATACTAAAAAGCAATGAGATAAGATACATTTAAAGGAGTCTAGCTTTCATCCCATTTCCTTCACCCTGTTCCCTCCTTCCTGATAAGTGCCACTTTTACAAGTTACTTACTAATTTATAAATGTATCTATTTTTAAATATAAAAATATTCACATACATAAACACATAAATAATTTTCCTCCCAGTCTAAGGAAAAAAAGCTAACTGTATATGATGTTCTGACCTTTCTTTTCCATGCAAGAGACCTGAAGGGGCAACAGTAGAGAGAACTGACTCATCACATGTACAGCGTATGTGTAATGCTCCATCAGAGGATGGACATGTTTTATTCAGTCAGTCTTCCCTTGATTGACACTGGGTTGATTCCACCCTTTGTTATTACAAACAATGCTACAAGCAATAGCTCTGTATTTATGAAAGACCTGCTCTTGGAACTCATATTATTGTTATATGAGCAAAGAAATTTTCTGGATGTAATGAAAATAATACAATTTTCTTTTTTAGTCTCCAGATTCTTCTGATTGAACTAAAATTAACCTCTTACATCCTCTCTAAATTAATGAAATTGTCTCTGTTAACTTAAATCTAGGTAATGTCTTCACTCAGACTGGAGCTGGGGTCTTTGGAAATTTCTTACTCCTTTGTCTTTATAAACAACTTTGCTAAGTAGGCACATATTGAGACTCACAGTTGGTCTTACCTAAACACATGGTTCTTTTCTCTAAAGGGACCCCTTGGACAATAGCAGCTTTAGAATTGAAATATTTCCTGGATGATGCTGGATATAAATTTTGTCTTCTATTTACATTGAATAGACAGGGGGCTTTCCCTCAGCACTACCTGCCTCCTGAGTGGCTCCCAGGCCCTTAAGCTTTGCCTCAGTATCTCTAGGTGGATGGAAATGAGAATTAGATCTCCAAAGTGCTCTGAGTTCTGCTCTCTCCTCTGCTGGATCCCGACTGTCTTGGTAAATGCCCACATTCTCGCATTCCTATGAGAGTGCCTGGCTCACTGAGCAGCAAAAACATAAATGTGAAAGAAACATTGTATGCATATTGTTCTTTAGGATATTCCAGACAGACTGAGAGACTGGGGAAACCATCTCTGCTACTTATGTTGTATATTTGGGCCACCTGGTCTGGGCTGGTGGCTCCCTGGCCTTTACAGGCACAAACAGCCTTTCTCCCAGACCTTCCCGTGAGCCAGAGCCACACACACCATCGTGATCCTGTTGAACTGCTTTGTCTCGTTTTACTCTCTCTTCTATTTTGTCTTTTTGGATAGCCCGCTTGTGAACCCAAACTATGGGCTGAAACACACCCCTGCACTTGTGTCTTCAGGCTTTGACACTCAGCCCCTCTGTGCTCATTGGCGGGGCATTCACAGCTCTCAGTTCTACTTTGCCTGCCGAGCAAGGAAAACATTTTCTCCAGGGATAGCATCTAAGCTATACAATCCCACCAGCACATTCAGTAATTTATTTAATAACTTTTTCTTTTTATATTTATAAGGTACATATACTATGCCAGTTTTTCTGCCAGAAATTTGAGATTCAGCACTGAAAAAAATAATAACCCTGTGCTAATAGTATTTACAGTGTACATAAAAATGAGCATTGTATAAATAGTCAAAGATGATTTTTCATGTTGTATGATGTTATTCACTAGATACATTCAGGGAATTTCATGATCATGTAATACAGTATAGAGACTTTTCAGGATTTGTGAGTTTGGAAGCAGAAACCAACTGCAGATATTACTTTAAGCTGACACCCAAAATATTTATTTGTATTTCCCACGCATAGTGGATGAAGGATATTTCAAGTGGGGAGAAAATGTCCTGAGAATACCCTGAATTGGGAAGATTCATGTGGACTTTATGTACAGAAATATAAAGCCTGTAACTAATTTATAAATAATATTTTAATCCAATCTATTTAGGTAATATGGACATTATAAATGATAAATCATGCAGAAATAAATTAAATTTCTTGCCTTCAATAAACCCAGTAGAACCACTATTTCTCATAGTAAGAGCTATTTTTGCTTTTGTTTTGTTTTCAGGGAGAGATTATTACATAGTCAACTGAGAATCAGAGTTTTTTAAGTGTCTTAATTTGATGTGTTAAATTTCTCCATGGGCTAAATGTTCTTAATGCTTATAAGCATTCAGTGGCTTACTAAACAGCCCCTTGACAGAGGGTCCATATCCTGAAAATGTAGAATCTTTTGTTTCTACAACAAAATTATAAGCTTTAAAATGTTTCCTAGTCAAGAGCCCCAGAATCATTCCTGGTGCACCTATTGCATTTTTTAAAATTCACATATTTTAAGATTAATATTTGTGCTTATAATCATACAGTGGTCTGTGTAGGGGCCTCACCTTTTCCAGGCCCCTGACTTTACATGGTATTTATGTGAGAAACTTATAGCATCTTTCATACCAAATGATTTAAATACCTGTGAATTAGCAAATCAGTACCACAAAATAATTATTGCAGAGTAAATACAATCTTTGATAACTTAATTCATAATTAGTACTTCAAAATATCTTTAAGGTTCTATATTTTCATCTGCTGAAACTCATTAAATAGATGATAAATACATCTTTATAAAAGAAAGTTGTTTCTTTGCCTCCTTTGATCTGTACACTCTCAGCTGGAACTACCTCAATATAGGAATAAGCACAGATTCACCAGGCTCTAAATCCTCCACTCTCTGTCTTTTTCAATGTTGGCCTGATTTTCTCTTCCACTGGCTTTTAGTGGGTTTTATATCAGCATAGAAAACATATCTACATCTATCTATCTATCTATCTGGCTCAGCTTCAAAAGAGATATAAGCTAGTGGACACAGTGTCACTGAATAGCCCACGTGACTATAAATCAGCTGATAGAAAATTGGGGAATTGGTTTGGACCTCTATACTTTACCCAATGCCTGTTAGAATCCAAAACTCAGCTCTAATTTGTCAAAGTTTAAACAATGTACCATATCGAGAATTAGATTTTTGAAACTGTTAGAATCATTTTTTTTTTTCCTTAAGTGTGTGGTTTTAGGGTCTGGCTGTACAGCAGTAGCAAGGTTGTGACTTATATTCCTGCCATAAATGACTGTAAAACTGGACAAAGCCACACAAAGCAGAGCCAGCCCTGATGGCCTAGTGGTTAAAGTTCAGCATGCTCCACTTCGGTGGCCTGGTTCAGTTCCCTGTGGAACCACACCACTCGTCCGTCAGTAGCCATGCTGTGGCCACAGCTCACATAGAAGAACTAGAAGGACCTACCACTAGAATATATACAACTATGTACTGGGGCTTTGCAGAGGAGAAACAAAAAAGAGAAAGAGCAACAGATGTTAGCTCAGGGCGAATCTTTCCCAGGCAAAATAAATAAATAAATAAATTACACAAAGCAATTGATTTCAGGAGTTTAACCACAGAGAGAGCAGGCCTGTGACCCTTGCAGGAAGGAAAGCACAGTCCTGCCTCCACAATTCCTGCGCAGCTCCCTGGACACTTTCCAAAACTGCTCAGGAAAGTGGAGCCCAGAGAGGACATGGTGGAGGCAACAGAGATCAGAGCTTCGGGCTGCTGAGGTAACTAGGATTTGTGTGTGGTCCTCCCATAAAATGGGATATGCAGAGAAGCAGCCCTAGAAATCTGTATGAGATCCCCTGGGTTTTTCGTGGAAAACTAAGCTGAGTGGGTTCTGGGCAAGATTGCATAAAGCCTGATGAGAACAGCTGCCAGGGGCTGAGCACTGAGTAGAGGCTGCAGAGGCCTGCAGTGCAAGATGCATTCGAATCCTGACCAGCAGAAGGTTGGGGGGATACATACATAAGCCCATCCAAGCAGCTGGCAGCTGCTGGTAGAGGGGTTCAGAGGAACGAGGGGTTCAGAGGAACTGGCCGCTGGCACAACCAACCACAGGGGATGGAATCTCCCAGGAAATGCTTAGACCTCGCTCTTTTACCTTGTAAGGATTTATCACCCTCTTGAACTCTCTTCAAAGTTTTTTCAACTTTCTCTTAGGATTCTTGTAGATATGGATCTCCTGCTAGTCGGGGGAGCTGCCGGGTCCCCACGGAGGGTGCCGAGTCTTCCCAGGGGTGCCCTCCTGGGTGGGACCCTCTCGGCATCACAGGCTAGGTCGTCCATCGTTGGTCCCGGAAGCTGAGTCCCCACCGCTCGCTCAGGAGTTGTGAAGGGGCTTTCTGCCCAGCAGACCAAATCTTGACCTTTCCCTCCGAGGTCGAGTCCCCGCTTCTCCCTTCACCGTCCAAGTGCTCCCCACGGGCCGCCAGGCTGAGTCCCGAGCTGCCCGCCCGCCGCAGGGGCCATCCTGACCTGTGGCTTCTCGGCTGGGAGGTCGGAGAGCGGCGGACCCCGCTCCAAGCCCCAAGAGAAAAGCAGAAGGTTTTGTAGGAAGGAACGTCCGCCGCGCCCAGCGGGCCTTCCCTGGCCGGTCCCGCCAGCGGAGGGCGCCTCCGTGTGGGCGTCAAGCCGCCCCATCTCCCCACACCTGCCGGCACAATCTCGGGAAACCTGGCCAGCAACTGCAGGGCGCAGCCGGCATGATGCGACATCGCCGCTGAGCTCCTGGACTCCGCATGAAACCAACCAGCCAGGACCTGAGACCTGGGAAGACGTCCCAACTGGCCTCCACCGCATTCTCGGACCTAGTTCCGCACCCCTTGAAGGTCAGAGAGCACCGGACCCTCACAGGGAGATTCCGCGGCCCTCTGCAGAATGTTGCATGGCCTTGGAGGAGCGGTCCTGCAGGAATTAAGGGGCGATCAGTAGCCCCAAGCAGGGCTGATCCTACTGCATCTGGGCAGCCACAGTGCATGCAGACAACAACGGAAGCAGCTTTTTAAAGGAGGCAGCTGTAGAAGTGCAAGATGCCAATAAGGAGGCACTGTGTGTAAAATGCCCAGTACCAGAAGAGGTAGGTTCAGGTTGACCAAGATACATTAAGTGAGAAAAGCAAACTGCAAATCAGTATGCAAACTATAACTTTATTTTTGTTAAGAAAAATGTGGAGCGTCTTGGCGGAGTGAGCTTTTCCCCTAAACTTTCCCTGGCTAAGATACAACAAAAAGGTCATTCATATATCAACAGAGGTCTTTCACACTACACATAAGACCTCTGAAGGACCCACGCAGCCTTACATCTGATGGCAGTGGTGCTGGAAGCCCCAGAGAAAGTGGAAGGAAGTAAGAAATGCTCCCGTCCCTCCCCAATGACAGCCACCCTGAGACCAAGACCGCACAGCTCTCAGATAGGTAGGGGAGAGGCAACCTTCCACGGAAGGACCTTCGCTTTCCAACTTCCCTCACAGCCCAAGGGGAGGTCCCACACGGAGGGAATGGAACAGTTGCAAGGGTGTCCTCATCAAACTAACACCCCAGGGGAGCAGATAGCAAGGGAAGAATGAGGGGCTCCTGGGACTGGGGAGGCAAAGGCAGATGCCCTTCCCCACTCCTCAGTGTCCCAACTCAGCCACACTCAGTGCCTCGGCTCAGCTGGTAGAGAAACAAAGCAAATGCAAAAGATCTGAAAAATGAGCAATCAAGTAGCAACATTAAGCCCTCATATATCAATAATCACTCTAAATATAAATGGATTGAATTCTCCAACCAAAAGACACAGAGTGGCAGGATGGATTAAAAAAAACAAGATCCAGCAATATGCTGCCTCCAGGAAACACATCTCAGCTCCAAAGAAAAACACAGGCTCAGAGTAAAAGGATGGAAGACAATACTCCAAGCTAATGACAATCCAAAAAAAAGCAGATGTTACCATATGTATATGAGACAAGGTAGACTTCAAGATAAAAACCGTCATGGGAGAAAAAGAAGGGCAATATATAATGATAAAAGGGCCACTCCACCAAGAAGACTTATCACTTGTGAATATATATGCACCCAACACAGGAGCAGCAAATTACATACAACAACCATTAACAAACCTAAAAGGAGATATTAACAGCAACACAATAATAGTAGGACACCTTAACACCCCACTCACATAAATGGATAGATCATCAAGACAAAAAGTCAACAAGGAAAGAGTGGACTTAAATGAAAAGCTGGACAAGATGGACTTAATAGATATATACAGAGCACTCCACCCAACAAACAGCAGATTACACAGTCTTCTCAAGCACGAGTGGAACATTCTCAAGGATAGACCTATGTTGGGAAACAAGGCAAACATCTATAAATTTAAGAAGATTGAAATCATAACAAGCATCTTTTCTGACCATAAACCTATGAAACTAGAAATCAATTACAAGGAAAAAACTGGGAAAGTGACAATGATGTGGAGACTAAACAACAAGCTACTGAACAACCAATGGATCATTGATGAAATTAAAGAAGAAATCAAAAAATATCTGGAGGCAAACTAAAATGAGAATACACCATACCAATTCATATGGGATGCAGCAAAACTGGTCCTGAGAGGGAAACTCATAGCAATACAGACCCACCTTAACAAACAAGAAAAATCCCAAATAAGCAACCTTAACCTACATCTAACAGAACTAGAAAAAGAACAAACAAAGCCCAAAGTCTGCAGAAGGAGGGAAATAATAAAAATTAGAGCAGAAATAAATGAAACTGAAACCCCCCCCAAAAAAAAAATCAGCAGAAAGGATCAATGAAACAAAGAGCTGGTTCTTTGAGAAGATAAACAAAATCGACAAATCCTTAGCCAGACTCACTAAGAAAAAAAAAGAGAGAAGGCTCAAATGAATAAAATTAGAAATGAAAGAGGAGAGATTACGACAGATGCCACAGAAAGGATTATAAGAGAATACTATGAAACACTATATGCCAACAAATTGGTCAATCTAGAAGAAATGGATAAATTCTTAGACTCATACAACCTACCAAAATTGAATCAAGAAAAAATAGAGAACCTAAGTAGACCAATCACAAGTAAAGAAATTGAAACAGTAATCAAAAACCTCCCCAAAAATAAAAGTCCAGGACCAGATAACTTCTCTGGAGAATTTTACCAAACACTCAAAGAACATTTACTACATATCCTTCTCAAACTTAAAAATAGAGGAAGATGGAACACTTCCTAACACATTCTACGAGACCAACATCACCATGATACAAAACCAGACAAGGACAATATAAAAAAGGAAAACTACAGGCCAATATTGCTAATGAACATAGATGCAAAAATCCTCAACAAAATATTGGCAAACTGAATACAGCAATACATCAAAAGATCATACACCATGACCAATTGGGTTTTATACCAGAGGCACAGGGATGGTTCAATATCTGCAAATCAATCAATGTGATACACCACATCAACAAAACGAAGAATAAAAACCACATGATCATCTCAATTGAAGCAGAGAAGGCATTTGACAAGATCCAAGATCCATTTATGATAAAAACTCTCAATAAATGGGTAAAGAAGTACCTGAACATAATAAAGGCCATATATGATAAACCCACAGCCAACAGCATACTCAACGGGGAAAAATTGAAAGCCCTTCCTCTGAGAACAGGAACAAGACAAGGGTGCCCACTCTCACCACTGTTATTCAACATAGTACTGGAGGTTTTGGCCAGAGCAATTAGGCAAGAAAGGGGAATAAAAGGACTCCAAATAGACAATGATGAAGTGAAACTCTGACTATTTGCAGATGACATGATCCTATATATAGAAGATCCCAAAGAATCCATTGGAAAACTATCAGAAATAATCAACAACTACAGCAAAGTCGCAGGGTATAAAATCAACTTACAAAGTTGCATTTCCATATGCTAATAACAAACTAACAGAAGGAGAACTCAAAAAGACAATCCCATTTACAATTGTAACAAAAAGAATAAAATATCTGGGACTAAATTTAACCAAGGAGCTTAAAGAACTATGCAATGAAAACTATAAGAAACCATTGAAAGAAATTGATGATATAAAGAAATGGAAAAATATCCCATGCACATAGATTGGAAGAATAAACATAGTTTAAATGTCCATACTATCTAAAGCAATCTACAAATTCAATGCAATCCTAATCAGAATCCCAATGACATTCTTCAAGGAAATAGAACAAAGAATACTAAAATTCATATGGGGCAACAAAAGACCCCTGAGAATAGCTAAAGCAATCCTGAGAAAAAAGAACAAAGCTGGAGGCATCACAATCCCTGACTTCAAAATATACTACAAAGCTATAGTAATCAAAACAGCATGGTACTGGCACAGAAACAGACACACAGATCAATGGAACAGAATCAAGAGCCCAGAAATAAAACCACACATCTACGGACAGCTAATCTTTGACAAAGGAGCTAAGAACATACAATGGAGAAAGGAAAGTCTCTTCAATAAATGGTGCTGGGAAAACTGGACAGACACATGCAAAAGAATGAAAGTGACCATCTTCTATTGCCATACACAAAAATTAACTCAAAATGGATCAAAGACCTGAAAGTGAGACCTGAAACTATAAAACTCCTGGAAGAGAATACAGGCAGTACACTAGTTGACATTGGTCATAAGGGGATCTTTTCGAATTCCATGTCTACTTGGACAAGGGAAGCAAAAGAAAAAATAAACAAGTGGGACTCCATCGACTAAAGAGCTTCTACAAGGCAAATGAAACCAGGATCAAAATGAATAGACAACCAACCAGCTGGGAGAAAACATTTTCAAATCATACGTCCAACAAGGGGTTAATCTCCATAATATTTAAGAACTCACACAACTGAGCAACAAAAAAACAAACAACCCGATCCAAAAATTGGTAGAGGATATGAACAGTCATTTTTCCAAGGAAGATATATAGATGGACAAAAAGCACATGAAAAGATGTTCAACATCACTAGTCATCAGGGAAATGCAAATCAAAACTACACTAAGATATCACCTTACACCGGTTAGAATGGCTATAATCACAAAGACAAATAACAACAAATGTTGGAGAGGTTGTGGAGAAACGGGAACCCTAATTCACTCCTTATGGGAATGCAAACTGGTGCAGCCTCTATGGAAAACAGTATGGAGATTCCTCAAAAAAATTAAAAACAGAAATACCTTATGATCCAGCTATCCCACTAGTGTGTATCTATCCAATGAATCTGAAATCAACAATCCAAAGAGGCTTATGCACCCCTATGTTCATTGCATCATTATTCACTATAGCCAAGAAGTGGAAGCAACCCAACTGTCCCTCGATGGATGACTGGATAAAGAAGATGTGGTATACACACACACACACACACACACACACACACACACACACACACACACACACACACACACAGGAATACTACTCAGCCATAAAAAAGGCAAAATTGTCCCATTCGCAACAACATGGATGGACCTGGAGGGAATTACGTTAAGCGAAATAAGCCAGAGAGAGAGAGGCAAACACCACATGATTTCACTCATTTGTGGAATATAAACTAACACACGGACAGAGAAAGCTGTTTGGTGGTTACCAGGAGCAAGGAGGGGGTGGGCACAAGGAATGCACTTACATGGTGACTGACAATAATGTACAACTAAAATTTCACAATGTTATAAACTATTAAGACATCAATAAATTTAAAAAAAGAAAAACGTGAATAGGAATATATCTGAACACACATACACATACATAAAGCAAGGCATATACATGAAGACATAATTCTAAAAGGATACCACTGCAAACATTGTTTTGCTCCAGAAGGTAGAATTATCAGAGACTTTTCACTTTATATTTTATAAATGTATATAGTATTGACATTTTATACATTAATTTTTTTAAGTATTAGGAGCAGTAACATGCACAGGTGCATTTTGCATCTCAGTTCAAAAATCCTGCACCTTTAGAAGGGATTCCTGTTGACAGCAAAAAATGCATAAGCCCCATCCACAGGAATCACAGAGAAGGATGGAATATCCTTAAACTTGCATCAAAATCACCTAGAGGCCTTTTGAAACAGATTTTTGGGGCCTTAACCCTAGAGTGTCTGATTCAGTCGGTCTGTCTCTGCAGCTGAGAATTTGCACTTCTAAAGAGCTCCCAGGCGATGTTTTGCTGCTGGTCCACAGATCAAACTCAGAGAACCAGGAAAGGCAATTCTGCGGGTTGTCCCAGACCCCAGTCCACAGGGCTGGAGGTTTGCAGACTCCAAGGGGCGGGTCCCAGAGTTCCACCCTGAACATCCCTGAAGGTCTCTGCAGTGAGTAAAGCAGAGGAATGGCCATCTGGAGATCCGAGGCCCTCCACTGCTAAGGGATCCTGTGAGGAAGCCCCAGGATGCAGGTGATCACAAACGCCTGCCAGGCTCCACCCACAGAAGCCCCCCTGCTACTTGTTTCTTCTGCCTAGAACTTAAGAAAAAAAAATCCTACAAGGCTGATTCCTCACCTCCTTCAAGTGTTTACTCAATTACCCTCTTACTGAGGAGGCCTCGCCTACTGTACTGTGTAATATTACATCCTATTCTCCTACTTCTCAGCACATTCACACTCTCTCTTTTCCATTGTGCCTACTGCATTCTAACATATAATTTAGTGTTTCTCTTTTGTGTTTCCTGTCTGTCTTCCTTGAATATAGTATAAGCTCCATGAAGGCAGGGGTCTTTGTCTCACTTGTTTCATGATGTCTCCTGTGCACCTACAATAGATGCTCATTGGACAATTGTCTGAGCAGTGAATTAACAGACACCATAGATCCAGGTTCATTTTCACCATTCTGGTAACTCCAAATGTCCTCTTTAACTTTCCCTCCAAGCTGGAGGGAAATGCTCAAATGTCTTCAAGAATGAAAAAGAATCACATATGGAGATAACCCCCTCGGTGTGTCCACTTGCTTCAGGCCAGCCTAACATCGCTTTTCTGTCTTCCTTGTCACAGCCCTATCTGGAGGCTTTTTTCTCTCCTCCCTGACAGAGCATAATGAAATTCACAAAACTGACTCTAACACTGCAGGCTACATGCATCTGAAGAGCAACAAGTTAATGTTTATTAGTTCTCAGCTACGAGTGGACGCACTTTGGGTCTCAGTGACACTATGGAATGATAATTCCATTTGGATTTGTAGCCTTTGGGAGCATCAGAAATAATATGTTTAGCCTTTGGGAGCATGCTGAGCTTAACGGAGTCTGAAACAATATGTATCAACATTTTGGTGATCAATTGCTGACAACACTGCCCAGAAATCTCGGCGCCTCCCTTTTGAGAGGAAGAAAAGCACCTTCCCCTGGCTCAGAGCCTGAGAGAGCCTTTTACGCGGGTTAGAGGGAAGCGGGTAGGAGTACCCCCTACGCCGCGTGCGGAGGACCAGATCACCCTTACCCAGAGTGCTCTGCGTGGAGCGGCGGCAGCGCCGATCCAATGAAGGCTTAGGAGAGGGGCTGTTTTGTGTTTGGCGCGAAAGATAGGGGAGGGACTTCCGGTCTCACTTGGCCGGGGGGTCATTTTGGCTGGCGTGGGCCTGGTTTGGCTGGTCAGAAGCTCCAGAGCGGTGGATCGCGCCTGAGGCCCCCGGAGGCGGAAAGCTCGAGAGGAAGCGTTGTCCTCACCGCACAGAGGTAAATCTGAGGCTCGGAGCGGCGCTGCCTGGGGCGATCCTGCGTCAGAGCTGGGATGGACGCTTTGGTGCCCCAGGCCCCACGCTGGTCGCCCGCCGCTCCTGTCGCTATCTGCCCACCGACTCGGATCTCGGCCGCCTCACTGATGGAGCCGACACAAGTTGGTTCTGAGTCCTTCGGGCACTCACCCGCCCCACCACCACTTCTGAATCCTAAAGCCCGACATTAGGGGAGCCTGTTTGGATCACTGCAGCCTAGGCCCAAGTGTCCAGCACGGTGGGGACGCTCGTAGGTGAAGTCCTCGTTTCTGAAAGCCGGAGTGTTATAAGCAGAGGAATCAGCATGTACAAAGGCTTGGCGGGGATACTGGTCCAGGAGCTTTTGGGAAACGTGGGGTCCATGTTGTGTCTGTACAGAACAGAGTGTGGAGAGGAGTCCTGCCTGGAATGGCAGGCAGAGAAGGTGTATCTAAGTTCTGACGGCACTTGGAACCACGGAGGCTTGTGAACAGAGGAGGGACACGGTCTGAGTTTGGATTTTTAAAGTTTCCCAAAAGCTTCTCAGAGGAAGAACAAAACTGGAAAAGAAGTGATGAGGACAGTGAGGCACAGGGCAGTTGAGTCCTTGTTCAGAGTCAGCATTACAGAGGACTGAGGTACAGAACTTATAGTCACCCCAAGGTCACCTGGTTCCAGAGCTAGGCAGGGGTACAAGGGAGGCCTGGGCCCATGGAGCCCTTACATGGTTGCCTGCTTCTCACAGCCTCCCTCTTCCCACAGGTTCTATGGATACAGAAGGACTTAATGACCCTGCACAGGTGAGTGAATCCTCACCAGTCCCAACCCCTCCACACACACACGGTCTCTGGGATTGTGATGCTCTGGGACTCAGTCTGCCACTCTCCTAGTCCATTGGCCTGGGGACTCTTGAGAAACGCCAGGTCCAAGGTCCTGAGTCTAGGCCAGGGTTTATATGGACTAATTCCTATGTCTGGTAGCCAGTGGAAACAGGTTTGGAAGGTTATCCCAGGCACAGGTACCAGCGTGTCCAAATGCTTGAAGGTGAGGCTGAGCTGGGAGTGTCCAGAGAACCACATGTCTCTTTCCTTTCTGGTGATCAGGAGAGTAAGGATTGCACCTGGAATGGCGGCCTGAGAAGTTGGATGTTTTCCTGGAGATGATGGGAACAATGAGATGGGAACAATGAGGTTATGTGACCCAGGTCTTAACAGGCACTCTCTGCCAACAGAGTGGACAACAGATTTGGGGAGTGGGGGAGGAGACAGGAAGACCAGGGATGAGGCTACTGAAGTAGTCCAGGTGGGTCTTGGTGGTGACTGGACCAGCATGGTGGCCATGGAAGTGGGCGAAGTGGTTGGATTCTGGATCTGATTTGTAAGTATGGCTGACTGGATTGTCTAATGTTGAGGGTAAGAGAGAAAAAAGTAGGAGTAAGCGATTACCCCAAGGTTTTGGAAGGAAGAAAGGAAAGATGGCAATAATTTTCAGTGGGAATATCAGGAGTTTTGTTTTGGCCACGTTAAGAATCTGAGATGGGGGCTGGCCCCGTGGCACAGTGGTTGAGTTTGCGTGCTCTGCTTTGGTGGCCCAGGATTCGTGGGTTCGGACACGGACCTACACACCGTTCATCGAGCCATGCTGTGGTGGTGTCCCATATATAAAATAGAGGCAAATAGGCACAGACGTTAGCTCAGGGACAGTCTTCCTCAAGCAAAAAGAGGAAGATTGGCAATAGATGTTAACTCAGAGACAATCTTCCTCACCAAAAAAAAAAAAAAGAATCTGAGAAGTTTCAGAGAAGACTGAGTGAAGGCATCAAGTTGGCAGCTGGACACAAAGGTCTGGAACTCTGGGGGGTGGTTCAGGAGAGACATCCAAAAGGTGGTGGAGCTGTGGGTCACATTTAGGAGGAGGAATCTTCAGGTCGTGGTGGTAATGCTATTCGAAGGCCAGGAAGGGGAGTGTGGGGGCCCAGAACTGGGTCTCTTGCTTTGGCACCTGGTTAAGTGTGGTGGGCATCACAAGCACAACTGAGGGACAGAACTGACCCAGAATGGGGGGTGTGGGGAGAGGATTTCTGGCAGGTGGCCAAGGCTTCCAAGGGAAGAGTAGACATTGAGAGAGATGCAGAGACCTAGGCGTAATCGAGGAACTAATGACACTGAGGCTGGGACAGGTTCTTGTTCACATCTCCGTGGAATTACCAGGATTTTTTGGTGATCCTGTAGTGTCAGGCTGGTGGATTAGGTCAGGGGAAAATGTGGTTGTCTGGTAGAGTCACTAGGCTGGGGCGGGGGAGCCCTGGGGTTGGGCTTTTTATGAGGGTTACACTGAGAGAGGAAGGTTGTGACTAATGAGGAGACAGCAAGTGCAACACAGAAGTGGAAGAGGACCAGTGGGATCTGAAGTCTGCGTATGGTTCTGAATGGCTGAGGTTGACACAAGCAACAGAGCCAGGAAGTGAGGCTTTCATAACAGGATTCAAGGCTGCCCCTGGCAGTGGGAGCAACTTGAGGTCCCAGTAGTACTGAATCCTGTTTGAATTTGCCAAGCACAGTCTTGATGCCGTGTGGTTAGTAACACACGAGGAGGCCAGGGAGAGATTTATGGCGTGGGGCAGGAAGGTGGTGGTGGCTGTGGGGTCTGGAGATGTGAGAGAGGTACACTCTGAAGAACCATGTGCTCATGGAGGGGGAGTATGAACTGATGTTGCCATGGCCCTCGTACTGGGGATGTCAGAATGAAGGGTGGGCCTAAGTTTGGTTGTGTTTGGGAAGCACCATCTGGGGGACTTCCTGGGAATTGCCTGGCAGGACGGGAGGAGCCCTGCATGGCAGGCCCAGAGCTTAACTGGCATCTGTATACCCCCCTGCCTAATGTTGCTGAGGGCCAGACTCAGTAATTAATGGGGCCATGAGGAGGGAGCCGGCACAAATGGCACCAGGGTCAGATACCTCATCTGAGTTGTGGAGCTTGGGAGAAGTGTGGGCGTGGGGTGGATATGTGGGGAGATGGATTGGGGGTTCTTGGGAAGGAGGCTCTTCATGGTTTTATCTCCCCTCATCACGGCAGGGCAGTATAACCTTTGAGGATGTGGCCATGTACTTCTCTGGGGAGGAATGGGCTCTCCTTGATGAGGCTCAGAAACTTCTGTACTGCGATGTGATGCTGGAGAACTTTGCACTTGTAGCCTCTCTGGGTAAGACCGTCACGTGTGCCCCAGTGCCTTGGGCTGGGCTCTGCCTTTCCCCTTTTCCCCAGGGACAGAGCTGGCCTTCTCACCTCAGGACCTTGGGCACTGCTTCCCTCCCCAGTTCCCTGGGTTTCTCTGGCTGAGCTGTTTGCACTGTCTTGTCCTCTTCCCATGCAGCCCCAGTACCTGCTGCCCAGAGCCTTGCAGGGAAGGGGTCAGAAGTCTTGCAGTCAGCCTTTTGGATCCCACCTTGCTTTCCCTCTCTCTGGCCAGGTTACCTGTCTGCCCCAGGTTCTGCTGCCTTCCTCTAGCTCACATATCCCCATATCTGCCTATGCTAGGAATTGAAGTCACTACTTATGTGGCCCATGGGCTATTCTTGCAAGGTCCTCCTCTGAGGTTCTTTTTGTAATATTTAATTTTCTTTCCTATGGTCTGTCACTCTGATTGCTCTGGGCCAGTGCTGGCCACTCACCTGTCCAGTCTTTCCCTTAGAACTTGCATCATCCAGGTACTGTGTTCAGCTGGGGGTAGGAGGGAGATCAGTGGGGGCTTCTCGGGGTAGATGTGATTCCAGCTACACAAAATGGGCTCAGAGGGATCCTAGCCCTGTTGAGTGGCAGGTGAGATGGCATGACATCAGGGCTGTGTTCAAATCATACCATGAATCTTTCCTGTTTCCACTGCTGTTTTGGTGCCAATGCCAGGGGACACACTTCATTTCTACTTTTCCTTCCTCATTCTCGACACTTTGCCAACTTGTCATTTCTACTCTGACTTTCAGCCCAGGGCTAATCCTCAGCTCTCTGGATTCCACATCTCATCCATTCTTCTCCACCGCTCACTCCCGCAGTGTTCTCCGCCATTGGCCGGTGCATCTTGTGTTGTGAGACGTGCACATGTCCTCACGTAGTCTTTGAACGGGAGCTACTCTGTCACAATTGGGTTTTCTTGGGCCTGGACACGCCCTTCTGCACAGCACTCATGTGTCATCAGCAGACAAGACAAGTGCTCAAAACCATTCAGAGTGAGCTGTAGACCCCTCTTTCCTCTTTATGCTGCACCCGATCCTTTTGTCCTTCACTTGGTCCCTCATTGTGTCCTTCATTCTCCCCATCCTGTGACCTTGGACTATATGAGTCCTGTGGACTCACATAGACTCATTCACTGGTATATAAAATGCACGTTTGTGATGGAGTTACCCTTCCTGCCAAAGTTAATTGCACTTCACCTGCATTTCTTTGTTTTCAGGTTGGTGTGAATTAGGAGGTAAGGAGGCACCTTCTGAGCAGAATCTTTCCATGGAAGAACTGTCACAGGTCAGGACTCCCAAAGCAGGTCCCTCTCCCCAGAAAGCCAATCCCTGTGAGAATGTGTCTCAGTCTCGAAAGACATTTTGCACTTGGCTTAGGATAGGGGCACACATCCCAGGCAGAAATCATACACTTATGGGGTATGTGGGAAACAATTCTTTCAGTATAAACCTTCATCAGAAGCAGTACAGTAGAGAGAAACCTTTCAGAAGGGACGTGGCAGGACCTTGTTTGTAAAGAGTTGCAATGTCCATGCACTGAGGAATTCCTTTACCTGTGATGAAGCTTCAAAGTACTTGTTGGTCAGTTTGGACCTTCTCCGGCACCAAGCCACTTACAACGGGAGAAACCACACAGTGGCACTGAGTGCGGAGCAGCCGTTCATAGTAGCAAAAGTCATTAGAAGTGTGACAAATGCAGGAAAGCCTTCAACCCCAAACACACAACTGTTTGGCACCGGAGAGACCACACTGGAGAAAGAACTTATGAGTTCCACAAATGTGGGAAAATCTTCAGCTGCACATACAGACCTGTTCTCACTGGTGAATTCACAGTGGAGAAAGGCCTTATTAATGCAGTGAATATGGGAAATTCTTTAGCCAAAACTCCAACCTCATTGAACACCAGAGAATTCATACCAGAGAAAGGTCTTATGAATGCAACTAATGTGGAAAATTCTTTAACCACAACTCCAGCCTCATTCAACACCAGAGAGTTCACAATAAGGCAAGGCCTTGAAAGTTCAGCAGATGTAGCAAATTCTTTAGCTAAAACTTCAACCTTATTGTACGAAAGAGAAATCACACTGGAGAAAGGCCTTCTGAATGCAGCGAGAGTGGGAAAGCCCCAGCCTTACTAAATATCAGAAAGTTCATGTTGGACTAAGACCCTGTGAGGTAAGAAATGTGGGGAATTCTTTAGCCAAAGTATCTACATTATTCAGATCTTCAGCACTGAAGATTTCATGCTAGAGAAAGGCCTCTTGAAGTGCAGCAAATGTGCAGAAGCTTTCAGTTCAAGGTCTACTCCGATTTATCACTGAGAGCCTGTCTGAAACTAATATGGGAAAACCTTTAGCCGAAGGTCTATCCTTGTTCTGCATGAGAAAATCCACAGTGGAGAAAGGTGTTGCAGGTGCCATGAATGTGGGAAAGCCTTCAGTCAAAGGTCGTCTCAGATTCACCAAATATTCACCCAAATAGGGTTTATGAGTGTAGTGAATTAAGAAAGTCTTCACCCAAAGGCCTAACCTCATTCAGCACCAGAAAAGTCCACACTGTGGAAAGACCTTATGAGTCTAGTGAAGGTAGGAAAGCCTTCAGCTGATAGTCTTACCCAATTTGGCACCAGAAGATTCACATGGCAGAGTCACCTTAGACATAGAGGAATGTGCAATCTCCTCGTTCAGTATAACAATGCTGGAGGGAGTGCCTTAGTGAGGAACGCATCTGCCTGAAGTTGAATCTTATATATCTGAACATCCACAGTGAGGAGATTCTCCATAAGTCCCAAGTTTGTGGCAAGCTTTCGGGAGCTGTTTTGCACTTTCTAGTCTACCCGGGGCCCTTGCCAGATTTATGTCACTGCAAGTTTTTGTTGTAGAAGCCATCTCATCCTTACTACCTAGCAGGTCCCAACCCCACAATGGCCAGTTACAAGCTGCCAACATGATGTCACCGAATATGGAATGAGAAGAGATGCACGGTAGCACATCATTGTATTTTTCAACCATACTGATAAAGTTTCTGTAAATAAACCCAAGAGCATAGATAAATATAAAATGATTAGGAAGGACAAGGTATGAGTGTTTAGTACCTTTGGTTTTTTTAACAGCTTTATTGAGATATAATTGACTTAAACTGCACATAGAGCGTGAGTTTGATATTTTCTTATTGAGGTAGCATTGATTTATAACATTCTATAAATTTCAAGTATACATCCCTATATTTCAGCTTCTGTATACACTACATCACGTTCACCACCAAAAGTCTAGTTTCCATCCGTCACCATACAAATGTCCCCCTTTACCCTTTCATCCTCCCCACAAGCCCCTGCCCCTCTGGTACCCACCAGTCTGTTTTCTCTATCTATGTGCTTGTTACTGCTTTTATTCTCTTGCACATATGAGTAAAATCATACAGTATTTGTCTTTCTCCATCTGACTTATTTCGCTTAGCATAATACCCTCAAGGTCCATCCGTGTTGTCACAGATGGCAAGATTTCATCTTTTTTATGGCTGAGTAATATTCCATTTGTGTGTGTGTGTATACATGAGATATATATGTATATCTCATGTGTATATCTATATACACATCTTCTTTATCCATTCATTCATTGATGGGCCCTTAGGTTGTTTCCAAGTCTTGGCTATTGTAAATATGCTGCAGTGAACATAGGAGTGCATATATCTTTTTCAAATTGGTGTTTTCATGTTCTTTGGGTAAATACCCAGAGTGAAATAGCTGAATCATGATAGTTTTGTTAGTTTAATATTTTAAGGAATCTTCATACTGTTTTCCATAATGGCTGCACCAGTTTACATTCCCTCCACATCCTTTCTCTCTACATCCTTTCCAACACTTGTTATTTCTTGTCTTTTTAATAATAGCCATCTGATGGGTGTGAGGTGATATCTCATGGTGGTTTTGATTTGCATTTCCCAAATAGTGATATTGAACATCTTTCATGTGCCTGTTGGCCATCTATATATCTTCTTTGGAAAAATGTCTGTCCGGATCCTCTGCCCATTTTTTAATAGGATTGTTTGGGTTTTTTTGTTGTTGAGTTGTATGAGTTCTTTATATATTTTGAATATAAACCCTTGTTGGATATATGATTTGCAAATATCTCCTCCCAATTGATAGATTGTCTTTTTGTTTTGTTAATGGTTTCCTTCGCTATGCAGAAGCTGTTTAGTTTGATGTAGTCCCATTTGTTTATTTTTTCTATTGTTTACTTTGCCTGGTCAGACATGGTACTTGAAAATATGCTGCTAAGACTGATGTCAAAAAGCATACTACTTAGGTTTTCTTCTAGACGTTTCATGGTTTCAGGTCTTACATTCAAGTCTTTAATGCATTTTGAGTTAACTTTTGTGTATGGTGTAAGATAATGATCTACTTTCATTCTTTTGCATGTGACTGTCCAGTTTTCTCAACACAATTTATTGAAGAGACTTTCCTTTCTCCATTGTATGTTCTTGGTTCCCTTGTCGAAAATTAGCTGTCCATAGATGTGTGGGTTCATATCTGGGCTCTCGATTCTGTTCCATTGATTTGTGTATCTGTTTTTGTGCCAGTACCATGCAGTTTTGATTACTGTAGCTTTGTAGTATATTTTGAAATCAGGGAGTGTGATACCTCCAGCTTTGTTCTTTTTTTTCAGGATCACTTTGGCTATTTGGGGTCTCTTGTTGTTCTATATAAATTTTAGGATTATTTATTCTAATTTCCGTGAAAAACGTCATTGGGATTTTGATAGGGATTGCACTGAATCTGTAGATTGCTTTAGGTAATATGGGCATTTTAACTATGTTAGTTCTTCCAATTTATGAGCATGGACTATCTTTCCATTTTTTGTGTCTTCTTTGATTTCTTTCAAAAATGCCTTATAGTTTTCAGTGTACAGCTCCTTCACCTCCTTAGTTAAATTTATTCCTAGGTATTTAATTTTTTTGTTGCAATTGTAAATGGGATTGTGTTCTTGATTTCTATTTCTGCTATTTCGTTGTTAGTGTATAGATACACAAGTGATTTTTGTATGTTGATTTTTTTATCCTGCAACTTTACTGTATTTGTTTACTGTTTCTAATAGTTTTTTGATGGATTCTTTAGGTTTTTCTATGTATAAAATCATATCATCTGCAAATAGTGACAGTTCTACTTCTTCCTTTCCAATTTGGATCCCTTTTGTTTCTTTTTCTTGCCTAATTGCTCTGGCTAGGACTTCTACTACTGTATTGAACAAGAGTGGCGAGAATGGGCATCCTTGTCTTGTTCCCGTTCTTAGGAGGTTAGTTTTCAGTTTTTCACCATTAAGTATGATACTAGCTGTGGGTTTGTCATATATGGCCTTTATTATGTTGAGGTATTTCTTTCTACATCCATTTTATTGAGAATTTTTATCATAAATGGATGCTGAATCTTGTCAAATGCTTCCTCTGCATCTATTGAGATGTTTGTGTGATTTTTATTCTTTATTTTGTTAATATGGTATATCACATTGATTGATTTGTGGATGTTGAGCTTGCATCACTGGAATAAATCCCATTTGATTGTGGTGTTTGATCCTTTTAATGAGTTGTTGTATTCGATTTGCTAATATTTTGTTGAGGATTTTTGCATCTATATTCATCAGTGATATTGACCTGTAATTTTCCTTTTTTTTGTGTTGTCCTTGTCTGGTTTTGGTATTAGGGTAATATTGGCCTCATAAAATGAGTTAAGAAGTGTTCCCTCCTCTTTAATTTTTTGGAAGAGTTTGAGAAGGATAGATATTAAATCTTCTTTGACTGTTTGGTAGAATTCACTAGAGAAGTCTGGTCCTGGTGGGAGGTTTTTGATTACTTTTTCAGTCTCTTTACTAGTGATCAGTCTATTCGTATTCACATTTCTTGTAAGGCAGATCTAGTGGTGATGAAGTCCTTCAGCTTTTGTTTGTCTGGGAAAGCCTTTATTTCTCCTTCATATGTGAAGGTTAACTTTGCTGGATAGAGTATTCTTGGCTGACAGTTTTTATTTCAATATTTTGAATATATCTTTCCACTCTCTCCTGACATGTAGTGTTTCAGCTGAGAAATCTGCTGATAGCCTAATTAGGGTTCCATTGTAGGTTTTTGTCTTTTTTCCCTGGCTGCCTCCAATGTCGTTCTTTGTCATTGGTTTTTGACAATTTTATTATCATGTGTCTTGGAGAAGGTCTTTTGCATTGAGATAATTGGATGTTCTGTTAGCTTCATGGATTTGTGTATCCAGTTCCTTCCCCAGGTTTGAGAAGTTCTTGGCTATTATTTCTTTAAATAACCTCTCTGCTCCCTTCTCTTCTCTTTCTGGGATACCCATTATCCTTCTGTTGCCCTTTCTAATGGAGTCAGATAATTCTTGTAGAATGTCTACTTTTTTTTTAAATCTTAGTTCTCTCTCCTCTTCTACCTGCATTATTTCTAGGTTTCTCTCTTTGAACTCACTAATTCTCTCTTCCATATCATCTGCTCTATTTCCAATGCTTTCTAATGCATTATTCATCTCACCTATTGAGTTCTTCAGCTCCAGAATTTCTGTTTGGTTCTTTTTTAGAGTTTCAATCTCTTTGGTAAAGTATTCCTTCTATTCATTAATTTTATTCCTGAGCTAATTGAACTGTCTTTCTGAGTTTTCTTGTAGCTCACTGAGTTTCTTCATGACAGCTACTTTGAGTTCTTTATCAGTTAGATCATAATCTTCCAGGACTTTATATTTGTTTTCTGGAGAATTGCTATTTTCTTTATGTGATGCCGTGTTTCCATGGCTTTTTGTGGTACTTGCTGAGTTATTTCTCTGTCAGAGCATTTGTTGTAGCAAACACATTTCTTATTTAGGCACAGCTTTGCTTTGACTCAAACTTTTCAACCACTTGGAGATTAGAGGCCTTTCTTTTATTTTTCAGTAGGTGGTGCTATAGCGCTAGTTTTTGCTTTCTTTTACCTGACAGACATGAGACACATACAGCTGACTTACACAGAACATGTCAGTGACCTCTGAGACAGGATAGAGGTACTGACACACAGAGCAAGTATGGTGACAGAAATAATCCATGGAGACTTGTGAGACAGGCATGTGATAGAGGCGCCCCAATACCTGATGTATAGGCCACATGCATACAGTCAACACAGTCCCCATGGGTTGAGTGTGATGAGGCAGGAACCCCCTGGCTTGGAGAGAACAACAGTCCCTCCATCCCTGCAGGTTTAGTGATGCACTGATGGAGGTCAGAACAGGGAGCCAGTGTGCACATCTTGGCACAACCTAGAGACTCACCCATATCTGATGATTGAATGTGAGCATGAGAGGACACATGGTGGGAAGAGACCAGCCTGAACCAGGTAGCAGAAGCCTTTACTTTGAATGCCAGCTGAGAAGGCCCGGAAGTAGCAATCTGACCAGGGCAGGATGGCAGGGGCCTTAAGAGTTTCACAGGAGGGGTCAGCTCACATTCAGCCAGTTGGTCAAACCTGGTTCTGGGAGAGGTAGAAAATGTTCTTATGGCTTAGCAGTCATTATTGGGCATTTTGCATTTTACTTATAGGGATGAGCTGTCAGGGTGGTCACATGCATAAGTTACGTGGAGGAACAACCACAGGTACCAAGACATGTGAGGGCCACATCCAAAATTCTCAGTCCTTCAGAGTCTCTCCCAACATCCACAGTATTAACAGTGATGGCGAAGTGACAGCTGAATATTGAGACATGGAGAGGAGGAGGCAGTATTTGGGGGATGACCAACAAGACCTTAGGGATGAATCATTGCATGTGGCAATGAGAGCTAGGGGTGCCTCTGGGTGATGCCAGTGACCTTGTTAGGGATGCCTTGGAGGTGGTCATGCCATCCATGGAAAGCTTTCAAGTGAGAGTAGAAAGTTTTCAGGGAAGGCACTACACACTCATAGAAGCAGGGCTGGGGAGCCCCAGGTGGAGGCGTCAGGCCCCCAGGTAGAGATGCTGGGATGTGGTTAGTTAATGATCAGAGGCTCAGCATATAGTCTGGGCAGGAGAGGAATCTGGGCATTGCCTAGATGTGGGAGCAAACAGGGTCCTGGGTGGGGAGAGGTGAAGGTAATTATAGCTCAGGGGCCCTCTGGTGGCTGCAGATTTCCTGCCCCCCTCCACCATGCTCTTCCCTCCACTCTAACCCAAGCTGTACCACCCCAGCCTGGTGGGCAGTGGGCATGCAGTTGGCACTGTCACCCCTTGCATCCCAGGTAAGGGGCAGCCTCATCTAATCCCCAAGATTAGGTCCTTTTGCTGCACCATAGCTGCAACCATGTCTTCTGTCCCCCACGCCCCTGGCCTTCTCTGTTTCCCATGCCTCCTCCATTCCCCTGTCCTCTGCCGCCCCAGCCCCATCACTTTGATGGACCCCTCTATCCCCAGAGTGCCATTGAGAGAGAAATGGAGCTGCTCAGAATTCTCTGACCACACAAAGCCTGCAGGGAAGGAGCTGCATGGAAGAGCACAAGCTGTAGAGTCTGGAACACTCAGTGTAGATTCTGGCTGTGCCCCTTTCCTGGGCTGTGACCTTGAGAAATTCCCCTCTCTGTACTTGGCCTCCATTTCCTCAGGTCTAAATGGGAATATTAACAATTCCTCTCCTGGATTGAGGAGACCAGAGAGGTCATGTGTGTGGTATGTGTTCCCCAATGCCTAGGCAGGTGTTAGGCCCCCTCAGATACCTTTTCTGTGAGGAATATGATTACAGCTCTGCTCCTTGGCCCATGTCCACAGAAATATGTTCAAGAGTGGCTAAAATGAATATAAGAGCAAGAGATAATGGAACTATTTCACATCTTTGTTACTGAATTGATGGAGGAGTATGGGACTTACCACCATAGACCATGGACTACAGAGACCTGGGTTCAAATCTTGCCTTTGCTCATTAGACTGAGGACACTCCGGACAACTTGCTGTGGTCATTGACTGTGATATGGAGAAGATGCTGGTGTTTACCTCATAGCTGTGGGAGGATTGATAAAAGTAGCAAAAACACATTGAGTCAAAATAACTGACTAATGTGTTAAGGGCTCTATTGGAAAAAGTAGACAACATATAAAAACAGATGAGTAATATAAGCAGAGAGATGGAAATGCTAAGAATCAAAAGGAAATGGGAGATGCAAGAAATCAAAAACTTGTAATACAAATGAAGAATGCCTTTGATGGCTCATCAGTAGCTTGGACATGGCTGAAGAAAGAATCAGTGAGCTTGAAGATATGTCAATAGAAACTTCCCAAACAGAAATGCAAAGAGAATAAAGAATGAGAAACACGAAAGGAATATCCAAGAACTGTGGGACAATTACAGAAGGTGTAACAGATGCAGAAGAAACATTTAAAGTAAAAATGGCTGAGAATTTCCCAAACCACAGATCCAGAAAGCTCAGAGCATACCAAACAGGATAAATATCAAAAAAAAATCCACATCTAGGCATGTCATATTCAAACTGCAGAAAACAAGAAAATCCTGAGAGAAACCAGAGGAGGGGTAAGAAAAATAACTTATCTGTAGAGGAACAAGGATAAGAATTACATCAGAAACCATTCAGATGAGAAGAGAGTGGAGTGAAATATTTAGGGTTGAAAGAAATAAAACAGCAACCTAAAATTCTGTATCCAATAAAATTATCCTTCAAAAGTGAAAGACAGAGGCTGGCCCCATGGCCTAGTGGTTAAGTTTGGCACACTCCACTTTGGCGGCCCAGGTTCAGTTCCCAGGCGCAGACCTACACCACTCGTCAGCAGCCATGCTGTGGTGGCAACCCAGATACAAAATAGAGGAATATTGGCACAGATGTTAGCTCAGGGAGAATCTTTCTCAAGCGAAAAAAAGGTGAAGATTGGCAACAGATGTTAGCTCAGGGCAAATCTTCCTCAACAACAAAAAAAGTGAAGGATAAATAAAGACTTTTTCAGGTAAACAAAATCTGAGGGAACCTGCCTTGCAAGAAATGTTATAAGATATTCTCCAGAGAAAAGTAAAATGATACATGTCAGAAACTCAGACCTCCATAAAGAAAGGAAGAGTGTCAAAGAAGGAATACATGAAGGTAAAATAAAATCTCTTATTTTTTTTATTTTTAATTGATCTAATAAATAAGTTTGTTCAAAGTAATAATAATAACAATACACTGAGTATTTATAGCATGTAGATAGGTGGGATGAATGTTAGCACTGTTATAAGGGACTGGTTGGAGGAATTGAGAATGATCTGTTATAAGGTACCTGCATTACCCGTGAAGTGGTATAGTGTAATCTGAAAGTGGACTTAGGTTAGTAGTAAATATATATAGTAAACTCTGGAGCAACCACTAAAGAAAAATTTTTTAGGAAGTATAATTGACATGTTAAGAGAAGAGAGAAAATGGAATCATATAAAATGCTCAGTTAAAACCAAAGAAGGCAGAAAAAGAAGGAAATATAAAAAAGAAACAAAGAACAAGTACAACAAATAGAAAACAGTTATAAACATTGTTATTAATCCAACTATATCAATAATTACTTTAAATACGAATGACCTAAATACACCAACTAAAGACAGAAACTGTCAAAGTGAAAAAAAAAACAAGACCCAACTTTATATTATCTACAAGAAACCACTTTAAATGTAAAGACGCTGATAGGTTAAAAGTTAAAGGATAGAGAAAGATATACCATGCTAGCACCAATCAAAAGAAAGCAGGAGTGGCTATATTAGTATCATACTTCAGAGCAAGGGATAAAGAAGGGCATTACATCATGATAAAGGAGTCAGTTCTCTAAGAAGATATAACAGTCCTTAATATGGATGCTCCTAACAACAAAGCATCAAAATACATGAGGTAAAGAACACTTAAACTCAACAGTTAGAAGACAGACTATCCAGTTGAAAAGTGGGCAAAAGATCTGAACAAATACCATGCTCAAGAAGATATACACAGGGCAAATAAGCATATCAGAAGATGCACATCATGTGTCATTAGGGAATTGCAAATTAAGACATTAATGAGATACCCCACACACCTATTAGACTGACTAAAATTTTTAAAACCTGATAATACCAAATTCTGGCAAGTATGTAGAGCAAAAGGAACTCACATTCATTGCTGCTGGGAATGCAGAATGGTATAGCTGCTGTTATAGCTGTAAGGGTCTTCAAGGAGCTAATTAAAGTTAAATGAGGACAGAAGGGTGGGGGCCTAATCCGATAGAACTGTTGTCTGTATAAGAAGAGGAAGAGACACCAGAGATCTCTCTCTCTCTCTCTCTGAAGGCCATGTGAACAAACAGCAAGTCAGGCCAGAAAGAAAGCTCTTACCAAAACCTGAATCTTCTAGCATCTTGATCTTCCAGGACTGTGAGAAAATAAATTTTTGTTGTTTAAGCCATCCAGTCTGTGGTATTTTGTTATAGCAGCCCAAGCAGGCTAATGCAGTCACTTTGTAAGACAGTTTGGCAATTTCTTAAAAAGTTAAACATAGTCTTATCATATGATGCAGCATTCATGCTCCTGTGTATTTACCCTGTTGAGTTGAAAACTTATAGCCACACAAAAACTCACACGTGAATACTTATTGCAGCTTGATTCATAATTACCCCAAACTGAAAGTAACTGCGATGTCATTCTATATGTGAATGGGCCCAAACAAACAAAACTGTGGTGTATACATATGGTGGAAGTCAGTGATAAAAAGAAATGAGCTATCAAAGCACAAAAGACATGGAGGATTCTGACATGCAAATTGTTAGGTGAAAGAAACCAGTCTGAAAGTATGATTCCAATTATGTGACATTCAGTAAAAGGCAGAACTATACATAAAGGAAGATCAGTGGTTGCCAGGGGGTTAGGAGAAAGTCAGAGGGATGAATGTGTAAAGCACAGGGGATTTTGGTGACTGTGAAACTATCCTCTCTGATACTGTTATGCATTTGTCAAAACCCACAGAACTGTAAAACACAAAGAGTGAACCTTAATATATGCAAATTAGAATAATAATTTAGGAGATTGAGGGATCCCAGAAAACAATGCAGACTGTGACAAGAGAATCTACCTATATTATGAACATATGAAACAAGCTCACATAGGGAGTGGGGGGGGAAAGTGCTGACCTAAGGAACTCTGGAAATGAATGGAATCTATAAGACTTAAAGGCAAGAGCCAGCCCTGATGGCCTAGTGGTTAAAGTTTGTCACTCTCACTGCTTCGGCGGCCCAGGTTCACGTCCTTGTTGCAGAACCACACCACTTGTCTGTCAGTTGCCATGCTGTGGCGGCGGCTCACATAAAACAACTAGAAGGACTCACGACTAGGATATACAACCATGCACTGGGGTTTGGGGAGAAAAAAAAAGAGGAAGATTGGCAACAGATGTTAGCTTAGGGCAAATCCTTCCTTGCCAAAAAAAAAAAAATATATATATATGTGTGTGTGTGTGTGTGTGTACATATATACACATCCATATATACATATATATACACACACACATATATATACACACACACACGCATAATTAAATTGTTTTTAAAAAAGACTAAAGGCAAAATGAACTGCCAATATGCACTTTAGTTAATAAGGTTATTCCCACAGAGGTACAGGTTAACAATTCTGATACTGCTTTATGTGTACTGCATAATGAATTTTTGGTCAGTGATGGACCGTATATAGGATGGTGGCCTCATAAGTTTAGGACCATATAGCCTAGGTGCGCAGTAGGCTATACTACCTAGGTTTGTGTAAGTACACTCTGCAATGTTCACACGACAATGAAATCGCCTAAGGATGCATTTCTCAGAACGTATCCCATCATTAAACAATGCATGACTGTATAATGGAAGTGAACTATTAAGTAAGCGGCTGGTGACTGGTAGGAACCAGGTTTCTCACTGGTGGAGTAGGAATTTACAGATGAGCAAGGGGAGAAGGCTAGAATGATCCATATGGTAGTGGATTAGAATTGGAAACATCAATAAGAATTCACATTTAATTTAATATACATACAGATGGTATATACACAGGTTCGTATATACACATATATTTCTTTGTTTTGTCAGCTAAGTCCTAAAAAGAACAACACCCCGGTAGCAGTGAGCACACCTAGTACCCAGATCTTGATTTTAATACAATTCCATAATAAAGTGAACCAAGACTCCTTTGAGAAATGGCTGAGTCTTGGACTGGGGCAGGAAATCTACAACATGAGCATGGAGCATCTTGTAGTGCCACAAAGTAAGGAAGTGCTCAAAAAAAAAAAAAACCACACAGTAGGGGCACGTCAAAGGGACACAGGAACCAACTGAAAGAGCTCCCAATGGCCAAAGATGGAGCAATTTGAACAACAAATATATATATATATATATATATATATATATTGCATTATAACCCAAAGTGTAAAAGCATGTGAGTACATAGATTATTGAATAAGTTAATAAATGGGGAAGAAGAGACAAATTTCCTGTGCTGAAGAATTCCAGATAAATTAGGAGGTACTCCACTGTACAGGAGAGAGCATAACTCCCCACTCCTTAAGTATGGGCTATGGATAGTGACTTATTTCAAAGAGGTCAATATGGACAGTGGCGAAAAAGAGTGACTTTACAGTGGAGAATCCTGACAAACACTACTTTAGCCAAGTGATCAAAGTCAACATCATCAGGCATAAATCATGTTGATAGTATGTACCCTTAATATGATGTGATAAAAATAGCATTATACTTCTGTGATCTTCCTCCCCCAAACCCATAACCCCATGAGAAAAACAGTCAATATCCAGTAGAGGGAAATCCTACAATACACCTGACCAATACTCCTCAAAACTGTCAAGATCATCAAAAAAAAGCAGTCTGAACTGTCACAGCCAAGAGGAGCCAAAGGAGACATAACTAATGCACTGTGGTATCCTGGATAGGGTCCTAGAACAGAAAAATGACACAAGAAAAGTACTAAGGTAGTCTGAATAAACTGTGGACTTTAGTCAATAATAATGTATCGATATTGGTTCATTAATTATAACAAATGTATCATACTAAAGTAAGGTGTTAATAGGGGAAACTGGGGGATGGGGTAATATAGGAACTCTATTATCTGCTGACTTCTTCTGTAAACCTAAAACTGTTCTAAAAAATAAAGTCTACTAGTTAAAAAAAAATTCTAGACTCTTACACACACACGCACACACATGCACATACATACATACACACATTGAGTCCTTACATAACCCAGCCACTTCAGTGTTTACTTTTGAAACATTTTCTCTTTAATTCTCACAACAACCTGGTGAAGTGGGGACTGTTATCGTATCTATGGGGAAGTTGAGGCTCAAAGAAATGAAGTGATTTCCCCAAGGTCATGCACCTGGCAAAGCTTGGTTTCTAGAGGCTGGAGTGAAACCTGGGAATCTGGGTCTGGAGCTGGGACTTCAGACACTTTAACACAGAGTTTGAAGCCCTCAGCATGGCGCCCACACGCGGGGAGGACCCGCGAGGCTCAGCTGCTGCTGCTGTTATTGTTGGAATTTGTATCATTAGGTCCCCATTTTCTGACACACCACAGCACTTACTTCTGCACCTTATAGTCCCGTAGGCTTGTCCTAACTTTATGTCATTCTCTGGTGGCTCCCCCCATTGATGGCTTTTCTCTCTGGCACAATTGCATTGTGTCTAAAGGCAGCATCTGCCTCCACATTGAGCATAACACAGAGCTCGGCTCTCTAGATGTGCTTGGTGATTCAGGCCTTGGGTCTCTCTGCACCTTCAGCAGTGACCGAGCAACAGGCTCTAATCTCATCCAACAGCCCCAAGGCCAATATGGATGTCTTCTTTTGACTTTCCAGGTGTTGATGACCTTTAAGTACTTGGCCACGACCTTCACTTGGGAGGAGTGGGGGCAACTGAATGTGGCCCAGAGGACCCTGTATCGGGAGGTAATGCTGGAGACCTGTGGGCTTCTGATCTCACTGGGTAAGGCTCACCTCCCTCCCATGTGGGAAACCCACAGCCTCCTCCTTCATTTTACCCTCTCATTCTAGGCCTGACTAGTAGACAAGGCCTCTGGAGCCAACACTTACTCTTACTGATAACTCCTGCTGTGTTCCTGTCTCCCCTCTTCTTTCCTGGTTTTCCTGTGTCCAGCCAGGTACTGTGAGGGGCCAAAAAATAGAAAGTGAAATCAAGAACTATGCCAAGAATTAAACCGAGCCCACGTTCTCATTGCAATACCTAGCACAGGCTGGCCTCGGCCTGAGGTCCTTATTCCAGATTCTCACCAGAGGGAAACTGAATGGCCAAGCTTTGTTGGGTTAGATGTCCCCATAACCCAGTGAGCAGGGGCGGAGGATGAGGGGCCATTTTCCAAACAGTCCATGAGTCAAGCAGGCCACCGGCAACACTGAAACTATCTACAGTCTCAGCTGAAAGGCATCTTTTTTCCCTGATACCTACACAGTCATCCCTTGTTTCCTAAGGCCTGGGCCATGGTCCTCTGCTGGTGCAGATGATTTTAGAGGGCGTGCAGACATATCACCAACTAGCATTGATGGACATCGTGAGAAAGCCATTCCTTTTTCCCCTTCTCTTTCCTGCCTTCTAATTGTCAGGAGAGTCTTGCTTCAGTGATAAATCTTTGATGAGTCCCCTAACTTTGGCTAATTCTCCTTTCCAACAGAAGGAGCAGCCTCGGACTCAGTGCAGTCAGGCCACATAAGCTTGCTGGAACATATAGTATTATTTCGATTTCATTGTCATTGTATTTTGATGGTAACTTGTTTGTGAAAAGTGAAACTAGTTTTATCATTCACAAGTGATGCAAGATTCCCTTTCTGAAGAAATCAATTTAAGTAAACAAAATGTGGGTCAACTTAAAAAAAGCAGTTTATAATAATGGTCACAGCTAATGTCCCCGGAGCACTCATCCCATGTCAGGCCCTGTTCCTGACATGACTTGCTGCTCCACTATAATTTAATGCTCAGCATCCCTGTGAGGTGCGGATTTTTCTCCAAAACTGCTCACTCTGAACCCAATTCTCTCCCTCTAGGAAGTGGCTGCCCAAAGACAACAATGACATTTTTGAGCATGAGTTGTTATTTTTTGAGTTATTATTTTAATATACTTGTTTATTTGAGGCATAACTTATATTCACTAAAATGTACAGTCCTCGGTGTCCAGCTCAGTGCACATTTTTCGGTGCACCCACTTGTGTGACTTCCACCTGGGTCAAGCTGTGGAGCATTCTTGCCTCACAGCAGGCTCTCCCCACAGTCTCCCAGTCAGTTCCCCCAAGAGGCACCACTCTGCTGACTTCCATCCCCAGAGATTGGATTGGCCTGTTCTCGAACGTTATATGAATGGAATCACACAGTGTGCACCACTTTGTGTCTGGCATCTTTCGCTCAACATCCTGTTGTGAGATTCATAGCCCGAGGAGTAATTTCTGTCCCGAGACTGTTGAGGCAGATGTTTTCTGTTCAGATGGAGAACATCAGAACAGATGCAGACTGTTCGTACAGATTCCCTTTGCACCCTCACATGCCATAGCTTCAGAATAGCGGAACACCCAACATTTCCCAAATAAAACAGAGAAAGGTCCGACAGTCAGGCAACTGTTGATGTAGACTAGTGCCTGGATTTTCAGTCCTCCCTGAGCTGCTGAATACCTGGGAGAGATTTTTAAGTGTTTGTGTCCAGGCCTCCTTCCTAGAGATTTGGTTCCATTTGGTTCATGGTCAAAACCAGGCATCCCCAGGTGGTTCTGATGCCCAGGAAGGTTGAGATGCTGACCTAGGTTAATTAGAAAATAGCTTCTGGAATGAGAGTGTCACCTTCAGAGGTTGTGTGTAAAGGGAGGGGTGCCCCTGAACAGTGTTGGATTCTGTAGGATTGGAGATCAAGGGGCATGGGTGTTAGGTAAGCAGCCGTCACTGCTCTCTACAGACTTTAGGTCCAAGGATGGTGTTTGTGCTCTTGGTTTCCAGGTCACAGGTCAGCTTTTGCTTTGCATGGGTGGGAACAGCCTCGTTCCAACATCTCATCCTTGTCTTGAATGCCGTACTGAATAGAGAGGTTCATTTCTGCCTTTACTCAAGCACTACTGTCCTGTTTCTCCATGATCAGGGTATCCTGTTCCCAAACTAGAACTGATCCACAAACTGGAGAATTAGCAAGATCTATGGATGGTGAAGAGAGGCCTCTCCTGAAGTTCTTGTCCAGGTGGGTGGCCAAGAACCAGCAGGTGGGAGGGGTCACCGCAGACCAGTAGGGGACCACTGGGAAGCCTCTTGTGAGCTCCCTGGGGGCCTGGGCGGCCATGGAGCCCTTTGACCTGTCCTGTCACCCAGTTACACTCTTCCTTGCTACTTAAGGAGGGGTAGGTTGTATTAGGTAAATGTCAGGCTGTAGGCTTCATATCTTTGGGCTTAACACCTGGCTTTGTCTCTCTCCAGCCTTGTGACTCTGGGGATGTGTCATGATCTCATCAGTGTTAAAAACAGGCTAAGTTAACACGAGCTACTGTAACAGAGAAACTCTGTAATCTCAGCAGCTCGGCACAAGGAGTTTTGTTTTTGTTTTGATCTTCTCATTCATGCCAAGATCCACGTAGGTCAGCAGAGAGCTCTGTACCACACAGTTATTCAAGGAGCAAGGTACCTTCTCTTGTCAACATGTGGCTTAATTTAAGCCTTTCTGGCAATGTCTGTTGAGGAGAGGGGAAATGAGAGGAATGAAAGAAGTCATATCCACTTGCACACATACATTCCCATTGCCACTCCACTGACATCCCATTGATGAGAACTGGGCATTTGGCCACACCTGGATGCTCAGGGCTAGGAAGTGGTTTAGCAGTGGGCTGGAGAAGAGCAAATGGGTTTGGTAAACATCTACTCAGTCCACATTTAGAAAATGATAGTATTAATAGTTTTTATCTCATTGGATTGAGGATTTAATAGAAAATATGTAGAACTGCATAGGATAATGCCTAATACATAGTCAGTAGCTCAAAAAAAGTTAGCTATTTGTATTAGTATTATGTATGAAATAACATTCATCGTAATGAATAATGAGTAATGGTAATATCATACATTTCCTTCAGGGCTCAGATGAAAAGAGGCTTTCTTCCTCTACCATTAATATCTCCATCTATACTCTGCATCCAACAATTTTCCCACCTTTTTTATCCATTTATGTGGCCATATATACATACATTGTTCTCTGTCAGTCAGATACTCAGAAGCAGTCCTTTCCCCATGTCTTCCTGCCCCTCCTGTCCTGTGAAACTTTCAGGTGCCTTTAGCCTTGTCTGTCCCACATCTGGCTGCTAAGGGCACCTGAGGCCATCACTGTGATTATTGGCGCCACCGGAGAGTGATGGTCTCTTTTTCTCTAGTAGCTCCTCAGGCTGCGCAGCCAGCTACATGATTCTGGCCAAGCCCTCCTCAGTTCCTTGGAGTTTGTTCCAAAATTTCACTCCTCTCCTCAATCCCACATCTCCATATGAATGTCTCAAAGGCACTTCAGATTCATCATGCCTAGGAAGGAACTCATGGTCTTCCACTTCTCCCATGTCCCCAGGTGTAGTGAATGGCCCTGCCATCCAGGAAGTTGAGAAGGCAGGAAACAATCAGCTCAAACAACAGCTCAACACCTCCATCACCATCAAACCCAACATCTAGCCCAAAACCTGTCCATTCTACCTCATATGCATCTCCTGAATCCATCACCTCTATCAGCTCAACCAGCTCCCCGGCTAACACCCCGTCCATGCTATCATCATCTCTCACCTGCATGATGCCAACAGACTTCTACCTGATCTCTGCACATCCGCTTTGTGTCTCTGGTGAGCTCTGTCTCCTGCGTCAGCTCCTGCAGCCACTCAGACCTTATTCCAAATCTTCACCACACTCACAGCTGCTGATGTGTCAGTAAATGGCCAAATTCACATTGAAAATATAATTGCTTCCTTCTTCAAAATCAGTGGATTCACCTGTGAATGAGATTAGTATGGGAAAACCTTTCTCGAGAGGGCGAGCCTCATCAACACTACAGTGTCCACCTTGGCGAGAAACCATGTGAGTGCACTGAGTGAGGCCTTCAAGCGCAGGCCACACCTCACAGAGAACCAGCATATTCACCCTGGACAGAAAGCCTAGGAGTGCAGTGAATGTGGAAATACCTTCGCAGACCACACTGATTTTACCCAGTGGGGAAAAAATCTTGGAGTGGAAAGAATGTAGGAAACCCTTTTATGACAGCTCTTCCTTAACCTGACACATATGGATTCGTGCTGGAAAGAAGTCCTACACATGCAATTAATATGTATAGACTTTCACCCACCATTCTGATTTTGTCTTACATCATAGGACCCACAGTAGAGGAAAGCCCTTTGAGCATGAAGAATGTGGGAAAGCCTTTCATGACAAGCTAGCCTTAATTAGACACACTAAGTATCACACTGAGAAGCCCTGTCAGTGCAGTGAATGTGGAAAAGTTGTAAGCCTCAGCTCATCCCTCGCTAGCCATTGAGGGATTCATGGTAGAGAGAAACCCCGTGGGTGTGGGAAATGTGGGTAGGTCTTTCCCACATGGGCAATCCTCAGTCTACTTTGAGAACTCATACTGAGGAAAGACCTTTTGAATGTAACTACTGTGGCAAATTGCTTGGCCAGAGGAATGATCTTAGCCTACATCTGAGAATCCATACTCATCTTGAAGAGAACTCCTATCTTCCCTCAGGTGCACAATCTCTGCTGTAGCCATGGCTTTACCTATAGCTGAACCCCTGCATCACAGAGGTCGGAGGCCCTCTCTCTTCCAGATCACACCTTGCTTCTCAGAGAGGGACCTCCAGTCCACACCAGGGAGTTCGGTGCTGTAACATGGCCCACACAGACCCCTGAGCCTCAGTTTATTCCAGAGCAGGAATGAGATGCAGTCCAGTGGATGAAGGACATCCTGGGGTTGTTCATTCTCTCATCTTCACTTCTGTGTTCAGAGGGGTCTGGTACGTTCTTGCTGGCGTGATGAGCAAGAGTCCTGAGTCATCCTTCGTCCACATTACCACACTGTCCTCGACACATCATGGGTAGTGAAGACACATGGGTGACTAAGACATGGGCTTTTGAGCAAGAAGACAAATCACCAAATAGTGTGTGAAACACACACTGAAAACAGGTGCAGTAAAACAACTCTGCTGCTGTGATAGAAATCTGTCCAGGGCATATGTCCAAGGGTATAAAGAACAGCAGGGTCAAAACTTGAGTCTTGGAGGAAAGATGTAAAGGGGGAAGAGTAGTCTAGTTGCTGGTTGCTAAGAGCTTGGACACTGAGTATAGATTGGTATTCCAGCACTTGTGAGCTATTGCCGTCACCAGACCTGGACATATCTCTTCTCCCCAGGCCTCAGTATTCTTGTCTGTAAAAGTGGGAAGACGGTCATTAAATTGGAAAGCACGGTAAGGAGAGCAGACACTAAATAATAGGTTTCACACAGACCCCTGAAGGATGTAGGCACTGAAGCCAGGTTCAATGGTAGGGGATAGTATTCCCATGAAGGTGAATGGCACGTGCCAAGATCTTAAGACTGGCAAGAGCCGGGCCAGTGCAGCTAGTGGAGGAGAGTGGCAGGCAGTGAAAACGAGGAGCGTGCAGAGGCTCCTGTAGGCCACTGTGAGAAATTTAGGTTTTATCCTCATTGCTCTGGGAGCCCGTGGGAGGGTTTTAGAAGGACGACAACATGATCTGATTTATTTGAAAATCTCCCTCTAACTGGTGTGTAGGGAATGTGCTCAGTAGAACCAAGAACTGATGTGGGGGACATGGTGGAGGCTGCTGTATAATCCAGGAGCGTGTTGATGGTGGACTGGCCAGGGCTGCAGTGTTAAGCTGTTGGGAAGGGTGTGGCTGGGGACATGTTAGGAAGCAGACCTAAGAGGATGTATGGATGATTGGGATAACAGGGTGAACCCCAGAGAATGACTTTTCCCATCTCGGTCTTTAAAAGACAGCCCACTGCATCCATGGGACTGTGGGGTGTAACCTGTCTTGGTGTTTAGATTTCTCCATCAGCACCCAGCAACATCTTGAGTGACTGAGTGAAGCCAAAGGCTGCCATTTCTGGGTCACAGAAAAGGCAAGATTCTTCCCTGTCCTCCTGAGGGTTACTTGGGCAGTTCCTTTTCCCATGGCCTTGGTACTCACACAGATGGGTCCTGGCCCTGCCCAGATTAGATGATACTGGGAAGGAGATCATGGGGGTGGTGGCCAGAACCGCAGCTCTATGGGGCACCATTCCCAGCTACTTACCAGACATTACTGGGAGCAACTCAAGGATCTTTGGGCCTTGCTTTCCTCCTCTGTAAACTGGGCAGACCCACCTCTCAGGCTGCTGTGCAGGTTAAAGGATACAGTGTCTGTACATGGTGCTTGAAATATGGATGTGCTTAAAAAATGGCAGCTCCGGGGCCACCCGCTGGTGCAGGGGTTTAGTTCGTGCTTGGCAGCCCGGGGTTCATGGGTTTGGATCCTGGGCGCCCGCCGATGCACTGCTTGTCAGCCATGCCGTGGCGGCATCCCATATAAAGTAGAGGAAGATGGGCACGGATGTTAGCCCAGCGCCAGTCTTCCTCAGCAAAAAGGGGAGGATTGGCAACAGATGTTAGCTCAGGGCTGGTCTTCCCCACAAAAAAAAAAAAAAAAAAAAAAGGCAGCTCCTTTTAAAATTATTATCACATATAGTTTTCTTTCTTTGTACTGTTCTTTCCCTACCCACCTCTCCCTCACCAGTGGATGCTGCTGACCTAGGGATTTTCTGAGTAAAAACATATGTACTACAGTTTCCCCATGACATCTCAGCTGATTTTAGGCGTTAAATGCCTGGGTCACGACCCTGATGACCTTCACCATAAGATCTTGACACCCCACCAGCCAAACCTAGGACATCCCTGCCCACTCCCAGCTCCTTTTCCACTGATGGTGGCTGAGGATGCCATGGGATTAGTTTGTGCTTCGAATGAAAATTTAAATTCACTGATGAAAATTAAATCCATCATGAAGGATATTTTGAGCCAATGAAGATCACTGCTAATTTGAACATTTCTCCCCAAAATAGTTGATGCATATGGATTTGAATATACCCTTTTATTTTGGGGGGGATTTTGCCTCACTTGTTCTTTAGGTGGTAATTTTTTTTAAGTTTCTGTTGATTACTTTTTTACAATCCAAATTTTCTTTCTTCCAATTTGCAAGTTTATACTCTGATTCTTAGTATTGCTTAAGCTAAAAATTACAAACACTTGTTTAACATAATAGAACACAGCGTTTTAAATACTTTACCTTTCTCCTGGACAATATTAAGAGACTTAGAACATTAATCAGTTTGTCCCATCTCAATATATACATACATATGAAAATTGAGGCTGTACGTAGTAATTCCATCACTCTAACTTCACAATGGAATATTATTCATGTTTTATACAAATGATGAGCATTTTTTTTTTAATCCACAGATGCACCTCTCAGATCCTCATTTCTCCTATCATTGAAGACTTTTCACCTGGGATCACCTTCCATCATCCAATAGAATATCCTTAGATAAGAGTTTCATTTTATGCAGGTTAACTTTACATTAAACTTCTCATTTTTGACCTGAAGTAGTTTTATTTCATACTCTTTCTCCAAAGCCACTATTGCTGTGTATAGAAAGTTAGGTTAGCAGTTATTTCTTCTGCAGTTTGAACAGATCCCTTCAGTATGTCCCTGAACCACAACTCTACGTTGGGAATGAGTGATAACAAATAACTTATCATTTTGTTCATAGCCTTCAGGTCTGAGGTTAGGTTAGAACAGCAATTCTGACACTGAGATAAAGGCAATGAATGGATGGGATTTGGGATTGTCACATAAAAGGGGGTGAGAGTGTCGAGTATGTAGGAGAAATTATATAATGGGTTTCTGGTGACCAAATTGATGGGTTGTGCTAGAAACTGGCTAGGTGCTCAACAATTTCTTTTTGTCTTCCTGCACTCCCAGCTTCCCTTACACTTAATTTGGTGCTCACTTGTGTACTACACGTTCAGGTGATGGGCTGATTAAGTCTTGATGAGGACGGTACCTAGTGATTCAGAGTCACTGGACATCAGGTGCCATCTCATGGTTAAATATTTGTACCTGAGTGTGACTGCCCTGAGGGCCAGAGGGGAGGCAGGAGGGAGGTGAAGTTCCTGAGAATTAGAGATGAACGATGACTTGTCAACTGCTGTCACATATTTGAAGTCATATCAGCTGCACTTCCACTTTGGCCTAAGGGCAGTTAGACGTGATGTTCTCAAGTGTTGAGTCATGTGGCCTATAAGAATGCGTCCATTAGGCAATAGGCTTACCTATAGTTAGGAAACTCCTGTGTGATTTATTTTTTAAAATAAAATTTTAAAAAGGAGCCAAATAATTCAAGTTAGGTTTTGGCCATGTTGAGTCTGATGTTCCAGAGACCCCTGAGTGGAGGTTACGAATGGGCAGAACTAGATACACGGTTATGGTGTGCCGGGGAGGCATTCAGGTTATGAGCATCCAAAATGTGCATCTGGGGCCGGCCCAGTGGCGCAGCAGTTTAGTTCACGCTTGGCAGCCCGGGGTTCGCGGGTTCGGATCCCGGGCGCCGCCGACACACTGCTTGTCAGCCATGCCGTGGTGGCGTCCCATATAAAGTGGAGGAAGATGGACACGGATGTTAGCCCAGGGCCAGTCTTCCTCAGCAAAAAGGGGAGGATTGGCAACAGATGTTAGCTCAGGGCTGGTCTTCCTCACCAAAAAAAAAAAACCAAACAAACAAAATGTGCATCTGGTGTGTGGGTGGGTGTGGACATGTGGGTTAGGTTTAGGAGGAAGAATCTTCTGTTCATGTTGGCAATGCCAACACAAGGAAAGAAAGGGGAGGGTGGGCCCTGAGGACTGGTTATCTTGCCTCGGCAAATGGTTGAAGATGGTGGGTCACAAGGACAGGAGAAGGAAAATAGTGGCCATGGGGGTTGCATGTGGGGAAGATCAGGGTTTGACAGGTGGCCATATTTTCCAAGGGGGAGTAGATTTGAGATGGAGGCTGAGGCTTAGCAGGAATGGAGGTAAAATCACAGTAAGGCCTGGGCTGAGGTTTGTTCACCCTTCTATGGACATACTGGGCTTTTGACATGGTGACCATTGGTGATGAAGGGACAGAATGTGACACAAATGAAAAAGAGGATAGAGGGTATCAGACATCTGTGTGTAGTTATGACTGAGGCTGAAGCCAGGAAGAGGGCCAGGTAGGAGGCCTTCAAAGCAGGATCAGGTGCTGCCCTTGCCAGTGGGAGCCATTAAAGGTGTTTTGGTTCAATTATGTTCCTCCCAAAAGGTATGTTGAAGTGCTAACACCCCGAACCTCATGATGTGACCTTATTTGAAAGTAGGATCTTTACAGAGGTGATCAAGTGAAAATGAGGTCATTAGAATGGGCCTTAATGTAGAATGACTGGTGTCCTTATAAAAAGGGGAAATTTGGACACAGAGACAGACAGTCACAGAGGGAAGATGATGTGAAGACACACAGAAGACACTCACGTGACTGGAGTGATGCATCTACAAGCCAAGGAACACCAGGATTGCCAGCAAATGCCAGAAGCCAGACAAGGCAAGGAAGGATTCTCCCCTAGTGCCATCAGAGAGCACGGTCCTGCCAACACCTTGATTTTAGACTTCTAACCTCCAAAATTTTGAGATCATAAGTTCCTGCTGTTTTAAGCCCCCCAGTTTGTGGTACTTTGTTACAGCCGCTCTAGGAATATAGTGAGGAAAGTCTTGGGCAAGATGAGATCCTGGTTGCATTTGCCAACGCTTTCTGAATGCTGTGTGCTGAGTGACTTATCGGGAGTCTACGGAGACGGCTATGGTGTGGCCAGAGCTTGGGTAGCAGCAGAGATGGGGGTTCATGGGTCGGGTCTAGAGTTGTGAGGGAAACACAGTCTAAAGAGTGATATGCATGTGGGGAGGGGTTGGGAACTGTTGGCTCCAGGGCCCTGGCATTGGGGATTAAGGAAGAAGACTGGGCCCACATTTGTTTGTATCTGGGAGGTACAATCATGGTGACACCAGGAGATGAGGTTGGACCCTGTGTACTAATCACATCTTTTTGTTTTCCGTATTATTACAATGCTTCAATATCTCGGGACCTTGCTGATCCTGGAGAGACTTCCCCTCCCAGGGCTAGCTAATTCCTAGAGATAGTAAACAGCTTACCTGTGAGCAGGTCTTTGAAATGCAAACCAACCAGTCTGAGTCCATACCCCCACCCACAGCCTTTTATCATGGTCCCGAAGTTGGAGACACCATCCCCCTGCCCTAAATCATCCCAGGGCCAGGTACTGGACAATGAGGGACCACCCCTAGCCCAGAGCTTGCTGAAATTATTCCAACTATCCAGTCCTAAGCCTGCTCAGCTTGCCTACCCTGTTTTGCCCATTCCTTCCTGTAAGAACCATAGTAAAGTCTCTGGCCCCTGCTTTCCTCTCACTCCCTCTGCCTCCTGATGGACCCTGGTACTTCCCCAGTGGCCCTGCATGGCTTGTCATGCCCCCTCCTCTTAGGAACTATAATAAATTCTTCTTTCAAAGGCAGTTGTCTCTGTCATCTTACTGTACATGATTAGAGCAAATCCCAGGTACATTTAAAATACCCTGCATACCAGGCCTGAGCTGAGCTGGTGTCTCTCTGCCTGCCTGTCTGTTTTTGCTGTGGGTTGACACAGTGATCAAGGGGTAAGAATTGAGAGTGAGCCCCAACGGCAACAGTGTCTGGTGTCTCCTCTGATTTGGGAAGTTGGAGAAGAGGGTGAGCATGGGATGGATGTATGGGAGGATGGGCTGGGGCCCTGTGGAGAGAAGCTGATCATGGAATCAACTGTCCCCATCATGGCAGGGCTGTGTGACCTTTGATGATATCGCCATTTAATTTTCCCTGGAGGCAGTGGGGGAGGCCCGATGAGGCTCAGAGAATCCCGTACTGTGAAGTCGTGTTGGACAACTTGGCACTTACAGCCTCGCTGGGTAAGGCCGTCTCATCTCCAGTGACCTGAGCTGGTTTCTGCCTGTCCCTCTTCCCCAGAGGCAGCTCTGTCCTTCCCACAGCAGAGCATAGCACTTCTTCCTTCCCCACTTTCCTGGCATGTAAGCCGTGGGTCCCAGAGCCGAGCTGTTTGCACTACTCCGAGCGGTGCATTCCCCACACGCCCCAACAACTGCACCCTGAAGCCTTGCGGGAGAGGGGCCAAGCGTCAGGAGTCTTGTTGTCAGCCCCATGGATCCCATCTGGCTGGGCCACTCCTTGCTCGGATGGTCATCTAGTTCTGGAATGGTTCTGTGATTCAAGTTCTGTCCCCCTTTTTAGCTGACATTTCCTGGGGTCTGGCTCTGGCAGGAATTACAGGCACTGACATGGTCACTACTTAGCTGGGATGACTGGATTGTTCCTGCAAGACATTTCTCATAGGTTTCTTGTTTGTTGTATTTTGTTTCATTTCAGTTTTCTTTCCTGTAGTCTGTGGTGGAGTAGTTCACAGGGCAACATCTTACCCTCAGGACTTGCATCTTCTAGGCTTCCAACTGGAGATGGGGGAAGAGTCCCTTGTGCCTGAACAGGCAGACCTTACTACAACCGTGGCAAGAGGTGCTCAGAGAGGGTCTGGCCTTGCTAAATGGGAGCTGGGGGAGGGCATGACGTCAGGACTAGGTTCAGATTATACCAGCAACCTGTCCCCTGTTCACCATTGTTTGGGTTCCAAGGCTAAGGCCATACCTCCTCCACATCCTCCCTTCCCCATTCTTGAAATTATACCACTCGTCATTTCTACTATGACATTGCATTCTTGGCTGTCCAACCTCTCTCTGGTCTCCCTGTCTCACCCTCTCCACTGCTCACTCTGCACTGCTTTCCAACATTGGATTAATGTGTTGTGAGGTGTGCATGTTTCTTTTGTTTTTTTTTATTGAGGTGTAATTGACATAGAACATTATACTAGTTTCAGATGTACAACATACTGATATGATTTGTATGTATTGCGAAATGATCACTACAATAAATCTAGCTAACATCCATCACTATATATAGCTAAAAAATTTTTTTCTTGTAATGAGAACTTTTAAGATCTACTCTCTTAGCAACTTTGAAATATATATTACAGTATTGTTAACTATAGTCACCATGCTGTACATTACATTCCCATGACTTATTTATTTTATACCTGGAAGTTTGTACCATTTGACCCTCTTCACCTGTTTCCTCCACCCCCTGCCTCTGGAAATCACAATCTGTTCTCTGTATCTATGAGCTTGGTTTTGGTTTTTTCGGTTTTTTCCAGATTCCTCATATAAGTGAGATCATAAGGTATTTATCTTTCTCTGATTTATTTCACTTAACATAATGCCCTCAAAGTCCATCCATGTTGTTGCAAATGGCAAGATTTCATTCTTTTTTATGGCTGAATAATATTCCATTGTGTATATATATACCACATCTTCTTTATCCATTCATCCATCCATCAATGGACCCTTAGGTTGTTTCCATATCTTGGCTACTGTAGATAATGCTGCAGTGAACATTGGGGTGCAGATCTTTTGGAGTTAGTGTTTTTGTTTTCTTCAGACAAATACCCAGAGTGGAATTGCTGGGTCCTATAGTAATTCTATTTTTAATTTTTTGAGGAACCTCCATACTGTTTTCCATGGCGGCTGCACCAATTTTACATTCCCACCAATAGCACAAGGATTCCCTTTTCTCCACGTCCTTGCCAACACTTAATCTTGTCTTTTTGATAATAGTCATTCTAACAGATGTGAGGCAATATCTCAAGGTGATTTGATTTGCATTTCCCTGATGATTAGTGATGTTGAACATCTTTTCATGTACCTGTTGGCAATTTGTATGTCTTTGGAAAAATGTCTATTCGCATCTTCTGCCCATTTTTTAATCAAATTGTTTGGGAGTTTTTGCTGTTGAGTTGTATGAGTTCTTTATATGTTTTAGGTAGTAACCCCTTGTTAGATATGTGATTTGCAAATATTTTCTCCCATCAGTAGGTTGCCTTTTCATTTTGTTGATGGTTTCCTTTGCTGTGCAGCAGCTTTTTAGTTTGAGGTGGTCTCACTTATTTGTTTTTGCTTTTGTTGCCTTTGCTTTTGGTGTGCAAATTTCTGCTAATAGAAATTTCCTCGAACACCAGAAACTCAGTTGCAATCAGATTTTTCTGGGCCTGGACACACCCTTCTGCATAGGGCTGATGTATTACCAGCAGCCAAGGCCCTGCTGAAAGGTGTTTACAGAGAAGTGAGCTGGACACCCTGCCTCTCCATCCAGTTCTGCACCCTATCCTTGTATCCTTGGCTTTGTCAAGGATGTGGCACTAGTAAGGCCTCCCCTAGGTTCTGTGGCCTTTAGAGGCTTATTGGTGCACAGCACCCCTTCCTCGCCCTGACCTCAGCACCTTCATCTTACTGACAGTCCCACCCCCTTGTTCCTGAGTCAGACACATAGTTGTGATAGGGCTGTTTCGTCCCACCAGTGTTAACAAGAATTTCTCTGCTTTCAGGTTTTTGGCATGGAGTGGAGGGTTAGGGGTCCCCTTCAGAGCATAGTGTCGTAGAAGGATGTCACATGTCAGGAGTCCCAAGGCAGGTCCTCCCACCCAGAAGACCTGCCCCTGTAATATGTGTGGTCTGCTCTTAAAAGACACTTTGTACTTGGCTGGATACCAAGCCACACACCCAGGGCAGAAACCATACCCTCGTGTGGCATGTGGAGAGGGTTCTGGTCTAGTGTAAACCTTCACCAGCAACAGATGCCCCAGCATGTAGAGAAGTCCATCAGAAGGGAGGACGGCAGGGCCTCCTTTGTGAAGACCCACAGAGACGACACATCAGAGAAACCTTTCAGGTGTAGGGAGGTTGGGAAGGATTGCCTGGCTGCATCAGGCTTTGTCCAGCATCAGGTCACTCACGGTGTGTGGGGGGAGGGGAGGAGCCTCACAGGAGCACCAGGTGTTCAGTGGCCTTTCCCACTGTGTGAAGGCACTACAGGTGCAGTGGATTTGGGAAAGCCTTCAGCCACAATTTCCCAGTTGTTCAGCACCAGAGAATCCAGTCTGGAAAAAGGCCCATGAGTGTGGGTGGCATGAGGAATTCTTTAGACAGACCTCCACTCTCATTACACATCAGAGTTCACACTGACAAAGGGCCTTACGAGTGCAGCAAATGTGGTCAAGATTTCAGCAAAAGGTCTGCTCCGACTCGGCATCAGAAACTCCACAACCCAGAAAGGTCCCAAGTGCAGGGAATTTGGGAATGCCTTCCAGCCAGAGCCCCAACCTCATAAGCATCAGAGAGTCCACATTAGAGAAAGGCCTGGTGATTTTAACAAATTGTGGGAAAATCTTTAGCCAAAGCTCCAGCCTCAGAAAAATCAGAGAATTCACACTGGAACAAGGCCTTATTTTTTTTAATGGATTTTTCCTTAATTTATTGTTAGATTGGCAGTTTTATTTCCATCTCTACGACTTATCATTCTTTTTGTGTGTGTGTGTGTGAGGAAGACCAGCCCTGAGCTAACATCCATTGCTAATCCTCCTCTTTTTGCTGAGGAAGACTGGCCCTGGGCTAACATCCGTGCCCATCTTCCTCTACTTTATATGGGACGCCGCCACAGCATGGCTGACAAGCAGTACGTCGGCGGGCGCCTGGGATCCGAACCTGCAAACCCCAGGCTGCCAGAGCGTGAACTAAACCGCTGCGCCACTGGGCAGGCCCTGAACAAGGCCTTATGAGTGCAATACACGTAGGAAAACACAAACTCCCACCTCATTCACCACCCAAAAGTTCACACGAGAGAAGGGTATGTTGGGTGCACTGAATGGGAGATAGCTTTCAGCGAAAAGTATTCTCTGATTCAGCCCCAGAAGATTCGCGACCTGTAGAGACTTTATCGGTGCAGCAAGTGTGGGAAAGCATCAGCCAAAGGCCTCACTTCATTCATTATTGGAAATTCTACCCTGGAGAAAGGCCTTTGAAGTGCAGGGAATGTGCTCCCTCTTAGTTCGACATAACGACTCCCGTCAGAACTGAGCTGAGAAAGTCGTTTTGGTGAGGGCCCATCAGGCAGAAGTTGAAGCTCATTGATGAAATATCCACCCCAGGCAGATTCTCTGTGAATGCTAAGTATGTCGGAAGCTTTCTGGAGCTACACTGCATTTTCAGATCTCTCCATAGATTTCACCACTTTTGCCACTGCCAGTGTTTGTGGGAGAAGCCATCTCAGCTCTACCAGCTGGCAGGCCTCCTAAGGGGGCCTCCATCCCCACAGTATTCGCAGGAGAGGCAGACCTCTGTACCCTCTTTCCAACCCCTGGAGGGAATCGTGAGTAGCCTGATCCCGTTACAGTGCTTGATTTTCTCCCCTGTGACTAGTTTAGCTGTGGATCTGAGCCATCTTTGGCCACAAAGACCTGAGCAGGGTACTGCTGGTGGCTTGCAGAGGTTTCTGTTTTTCAAGGACATTGTTGGTCACACATGCTGCTCATGATGGATTTATCCAACCTTTGAGTTACCGCACCCGGGAACTACCTGTTTCCCGTTCTCTGGTTTGTGTTCTAATAAAGGCCTTGTTGTTTAAGCCACTTTTAATCTTCTGTGTTTGGCTCACTGAGTGGGGTGGGTTGAGAACAGAATTAAGACCTACCAAACTAAAGGGGCAGATAGCTATTGTGTGAGCCTCCAAATTCATTGCCTTGGAGGGGACCACAGGACGGCAGAGAACGGCTCTCAGTCTAGATTTCGCCTAATTTGCATGGCTACCCGAGGCCTCCTAGGAAAGCTTGCAGGGCTTTGTGGGCCTAATGTTGTAGTGGATGCAAGGAATTTTTGTGAGCCCAGAGATCACCCCACAGAGAGGGCAGATGTTACAACCTATGGTGCATCTGGAAGCAGGATAATTCAGGTCCCTTGCTCCCAGGGGATGCCCCGAACTCCCCAGTACTCTTGAGGGAAACTTTTTAACCAGCGTCTGCCAAGGAGCCATCTGTCCTGAGGTTTAGAATCCATTAGACAGGTGTCACTGGCTGTAAGACCCACAGGAGCCAAGTGGGAACCATAATTTGTACAGAAACACTGAGTGTGACTGATAGGAAACAAGCAAGATTACAATAAACCATAGGCAATTTCTTATTCTAAAGGTACATCCTCAAATGTTCCCATGTATGTGGCTGTGTAGGATGAGGGTTTTACAGAAATTCTCAGGCCTTAGGACCTGTGTCTGTCCAACAGCCAAGGTCACTGGCAGAAAAATAATCTAAAGATTCTGTGTATTTCTCTGGAGTAGTCATCCCAGAGCCATTGCTGCACAGGCAGGAAAACAGGGACTGATAGAAGGTAGTTCCGAGTAACCCGTGGTCCAGGGATAGAGCCTTTGTGACCAGCCGTTATTCCTTATGACTCAGGTAGAAATAGACCTCCTTGCTCACCAGTCTTTGCTGCCAAGGCGTGAGGAAAGAGATGGTGGAGCCAACCTAGGGTCCCCAAATCTTCTGGTATTCTCAAATGAGGGGGATACTGAGGTTTTTATCTGTAACAATTTATTTTAATGCTTATTAAGGTATAATTAACATGCAACAAACTGTACACATTTGATGTGTACAATTTGATGAGTTTTAAAATAGGCATACACTGATGAAGCCATCACCATTACCAGAATAATTAACATATCCATCAGTTCCAAATGGCTCATGATTTTGAGCATTTTCTCATGTATTTATTTGCCATCCATATATCTACTTTGGTGAAATGTCTATTCACATCCTTTGTCTTTTCTAATGAATATTCATATTTCATTAACAAAAATACAGTGAAACAACCAGGATATTTGTTGGAACTTCAGCCATTCATCAATGATGTTAGTGACTTCTTTACTAAGTTGAGTAATATTTTTGAAGACTGAAAGAATATTTTCTCAAATTCTGTGCTATTCACAATGTAAAGCTATAGACACAATACACTTTTAGTTTAATCTGCATTGTTAATATTTTCTTCATCACTTTCTTCAGGCTACACAGTCAATAAAACAACGAATCAAACCCTGATTTATAGTGTTTGCCAATTTCCCTGGTGTAAATACTCCCACCATGGCCAATTTCATCCAACATGTCTCTGAACACAGAGTTAAGAAGAGACGTGCAGTAGCACACCATTGTACTCTGTTTCCACCATACACTCATCTTCAGGAAACCGGTGATCTGCTTTCTATCACTATAGTTTACATTTTCTAGAATTTTACATCAATCTGGGAGCAGCTTAGGGAGGCAGATTGGGTTCAGATCCCCTGTGAAATTTCAGTCATGGAGGCAGGTTGGGCTGGAGTCTCTGAAGACTTGCCTGAGGCTGGAAGATTCATTTCCAAGTTCATTCAGACGGCTGTTGGCAGGAGATTTCAGTTCTTTGCTACATGCACCTCTCCAGAGAGATTCTCATTGCATGCCTTCCGCCAAAGCAAGTGATCCGAGAACAAGGAAGTGAATCCAAGAAAGAAGCCATAGAGTCTTCTATAACCTAAACTCAGAAGTGGTATATCCTCACTTTTGCTGCAGTCTAGGGTTCACATAGACCAACCCTGGTAGAATGTGGGACAGGGCCACAGAAGAGTGAAAATACCAGAAAGTATGAGTTTGGGGGTGCCATCTTTGAGTCTGCCTACTACAGTCATATTTTTTTTTTTCTTTTTCGGTGTTTTAATGGTGAATCACATTGACCGGTTTTCAAATATCAGGAAAACCTTACATTTCTGAAATAAACTCCACTTTGTCTTGATGTGTGATCCTTTTTATATATTGCGGGATTTGATGTGCTGAAATCTTATTGGGATTTCTGCACGCATATTCACAAGGGATGTTGGTCTATCATTTTCTTATAATGCTTTAGTCTGGTTGTGGTATCAACATAATGCTAACTTCACAGAATATATTAGGGAAATCTTCTCCACTTTTTAATGTTTTGGAAGAGTTTGTATAGAATTGGTATTACTTCTTAAGTGTTTGGTAGAATTCACAGTGAAGCCTTTAGAGCCTGCAGTTTGCTCTGTGGGAAGGTTTCTAAATAGAAATTTAATTTCTGTAATAGACATAGGCCTATACAAGTTATCTGTTTTTTTCTTAACTGAGCTTTCATGGTGTCTTTAAAGGAAATTGTCCATTTTGTTTAAGTTTTTTAATTAATGGCATAAAAATGTTCATGATATTCCTATAGTAACTTTTAATATCTGTAGAATCTGTAGTGATGTCTACTCTCTCATTCTTGATTTGGTAATTTGTGTCCAGTGGTCCCCCTTTGTTTCCAGTTTTGTTTTCCAGGGTTTCAGTTACCTGCGGTCAACCATGGTCCAAATTATTAAATGGAAAATTCCAGAAATAAACAACTCATAAATTTTAAATTGCACGCCATTCTGAGTAGCATGATGAAATCTCGCGCCATCCCACTCTGTCCCACCCTGGACGTGAATCATCCCTTTGTCCAGTGTATCCACACTGTATACGCTACCCGTCCGTTAGCAGCCATCTCAGTTATCGGACCCACTGTCTTGGTATCGCAGTGCTTGTGTTCAAGTAACCCTCATTGTACTTCATAATGGCCCCAAAGCACAGGAGTAGTGATGCTGGCAATTTGGGTATGCCAGAGAGAAGCCTTCAAGTCAACTTAATAAGGAAAGAAAAAAGATCAGATGCTGAGGTTGCTAAGATCGTTTGGTAAATTTTATTACAGTATATTGTAATAGTTCTACTTTATTATTAGTTATTGTTGTTAATCTCTTACTGTGCCTAATTTATAAATTAAACTTTATCGTAGCTATGTATGTAAAGGAAAAAACAGAGTATATATGGGGTTCAGTACTATCTGGGGTTTTAGGCATCCACTGGGGGTCTTGGAATATATCCCCTGTGGATAAGGGGGTCTACTGTATTCTGTATTTCTTGATAAAACTTGGCTAGAGGTTTAGCAATTTTATTGATCTTAAGGTTTTTGGTTTCATTGATTTTCTCTAGTTTTTTCTGTCTATTTCATTGATTTCCATTTTGAACTTTGTTATATCCTTTTCCTGGTTTCTTTGTATTTCTCTTCTTTTTCTGATTTCTTAATGTGAAAACTGAGATTCCTGTTTTGAGACCTTTCCTTTTTTCTCATTTGTGTTTAATATTATACATTTCCCTTTAAATACTGTTTTAGCTACCTCCCACAAATTTTGATAGGTTGTATTTTCATTTCTATTCCGTTCAAAATACTTTCATACAACAAATATTTTTAAAATTGATAATCTCATTTACCAGTCTTTTTCCTTTTGTGTCTGGTATCATGGCTAAGAATTCTTCATCTAGGCCTCATCATTTTCTCTGTTTTCTTATAAACCTTTTCTAGTTTTGCATTTTATATTTCAGTCAGGGATTCACTTTAAGTCAATTTTTGTGTAAGATATGAACTCTAGGTGAGGGTCCTTTTTTATTGCCAATTGTTCCAGCAATATTTGTTGAAAAGACTATCCTGCCTCCATTTAATTGCCTTACTTCGTTTGTCAAAAATTAGTTGATTATATTTGTGGGGGTCTATTTCTCAGTTCCTATTCTATTCCTTTGGTCTGTGTGTTTATCTCTTTGCCAGTACCACACTATCCTCTTTACTGTAGCTATATAGTGAGTCTTAAAATTACATAAAGTGATTCCTCCCACTTTATTCTTTTTCCAAATTGTTTTAGCTATTCTAGATCCTTTGATATAAATATTCTGTAATCCCTGAAAAGGAATGTCTAACATATTAACTCAATTTTTAGCATGCTACTATTTTCCTTTATATGTTTCATAACTTGCTTTGACTCTAAACCTGATTTTCTTCTTTTAGATATATTTCTATTTGCAGATTTCATATTTTCTCTTCTCAGTAATAGGTCTAATATTTGGTTCCTATAAATTTAAATAACATATTTAATTGACACACCTCAGCAATAAAGTGCATATCCTTGTGAGCAAAACTTATATTTCAGACTATAAAATCTAACCAATGTTACATAGCAGGACTTGACACTTTTTCTTTTGTTTAAACAGGTTTATTGGGATACAATTCACATACCATACAAATCCCGCATTTAAAGTGTACAATTCAGTGGGTTTTAGTACATTCAGATGTATGTGAAACCATCACCACAGTCAATTTTAAAACATTTTCATCACCTCAAAAAGAAACTCCATATCCTTTAGGTATCAACCCACTATCCCACCACTACCCACCATCCCTAAGCAACCACTAATCTACTTTCAGCCTCTGTTGATTTGCCTATTCTGGACATTTCATATAAATGGAATTATATAATATGTTGTCTTTTGTGGCTGGCTTCTTTCACTTAGCATAATGTTTTCAAAGTTTTCCCATGTTGTATCATGTACCAGTACTTCATTCCTTTTGATGGGTGAGTAATCCATTATATGGCTATACCACATTTTGTTCATCCATTCATAAGTAGGTGGACATTTGGGTTGTTTCCACCTTTTGGCTATTATGAATAATGCTGCTATAAACATTCATACCCAAGTTTTTGTGTGGATAGATGTCTTTGTTTCTCTTGGATATATGCCCAGGAGTACAATTCCTGGGTTATATGGTAATTATGTTTAATCGTTTGAGGGGCTGCCAGACTGTTTTCCAAGAAAGCAATTTACATTTGCACATACATTTGTATGAGAGCTCCAATGTCTCCACATCCTTGTCAACACTTCTTGTTATCTGACTTTTTCATTCTAGCCATCCTAGTGGGTGTAAAGTGGTATCTCATTGTGGTTTTGATTTGCATTTCCTGATGACTAATGAGATCATGCATCTTTTCATGTGCTTATTGGCCATTTGCATATCTTCCTTGGAGAAGTATCTATTCATCTTCTTTGCCAAATTTTAATTAGGTGATTTGTCTTTTTATTATTGAGTTGTAAGTGTTCTTTATATATTCTGGATACGACTCTGTTATCAGATATGTAATTTGCAAATATTTTCTCCCATCCTGTGGGTTTTCCTTTTCTTAATTTTTTGGATAATGTACTTTGAAGCACAAAAGTTTGTAATTTTGATGAAGTGAAATTTATCTATTTTTTCTTTTGTTGATTGTGCTGTTGATGTCATATTTAAGAATCTATTGCCAAACCAGAGGTTATGAAGACTTATTGCTTTCATCTAAGAGTTTTATAACTTTAGCTCCTATTTTTAGGTCTTTGATCTATTTTGAGATAATTTTTGTATATGGTGTGAGGCAACAGTCCAACTTCATTCTTTTATATGTGATTATCTAGTTGTTGCAGAACCACTTGTTTAAAAGACTGTTCTCTCCCCATTGAATGGTCTTGGCAAAAGTTAGTTGACCATAGATATATGGGTTATTTCTGGACTGTTACTTCTATTCCATTGATCTTTTCTTATGCCAGCACCATGTGGTCTTGAATACCATCACTTTGTAGTAAGTTTTGAAAGTAAGTTTTAGAATTAGCTTCTCAATTTCTTCAAAGAATTCAGCTGGGATTCCGATAGAGATTGCAATGAATCTGTAGATCAATTTGGGGAGTACTGCCATCTTAAAAATATGAAGTCTTCTGATCCATGAATGTGGGATATTTTTCTCTTTATATCTTTGCTATCTTTCAACAATGTTTAGTAGTTTTGAGAGTAGAAACTTTGCACTTTTTTGTTCAATTTATTCCCACATATTTTATTATTTTTGAAGCTATTGTAAATGGAATTGTTCTCTTAATTTTATTTTTGGATTGCTCATTGCAAGTGTATAAAAATACAACTAATTTTGGTATATTGATGTTATGTCCTGCAAACTTGCAGAACTTGTTCATTAGTTAAAATAATTTATAAGGCCAGCCCCGGTGACCTAGTGGTTAAATTCAGTGCATTCTGCTTTGACGGCCTGGGTTTGGTTCCTAGGCATGGACGTATGCCACTCTGTTAGCAGCCATGCTGTGCTGGCAGCCCACATACTGAAAAATAGAGGAAGGTTGGCACAGATGTTAGCTCAGGGTGAATCTTCCTCAGCAAAAAAAAAAAATGTGGATTCTCTTGAATTTTTTATATGTAAGGTCATGACGTCTGTGAACAGAGGTAATTTTATTTCTTCCTTTCCAATGTAGATGCCTTTTATATATTTTTCTTGCCTAATTACCTTGGCTAGAACTTCCAGTATAATGTTGAATAAAAGTGTTGAAAGAAGATATCCTTGTCTTTTTCCTGATCTTAGGGGAAAAGCATGCAATCTTTCATCATTAAGTGTGATGTTAGCTCTGGATTTTTCATAGATGTCCTTTCTTAGATTGAGGAAGTTCCCTTCTATTCCTAGGTTTTGAGTGTTTTTAACATGAGAAGGTGTTGGAATGCTTTTTCTGCATCAATTGAGATGATAATGTAGTTTTTGTTTCTTATTCTATTGATATGGTGTATTTAATTGATTTGTGGATGTTAAATCAATCTTACATTCCTGGAATAAATCCCACCTGCTCATATTGTATCATTCTTTCTTTACGTGCTGGACTGAGTTTGCTAATATTTTGCTGAGGATTTTTGCATCCATATTCATTAGAGATATTGGTCTGTAGTTTTCTTCTGGTTTTGTTACAAGGGTACTACTGACCTCATAGAGTGAGTTGGAAAGTATTCCCTCTTCTACTGTTTTATGGAAGATTTTGTGAAAAATTGATATTAATCCTTCCTTAAATGTTTGGTAGAATCCAGCAGTGAAGCCATCTGGGCCTGGGCTTTTCTTTGTGGGTAGGTTTTTGTTTACTAACTCAATCACTTTATTTATTATTCAGATTGTCATTGTCTTCTAGAGTCAGTTTCCATATTTTGTGACTTTCTAGAGATTTGCCATTTTATTTAAGTCATCTAATTTATTAGCATACATTATCTATAGTATTCTTTTATAATCATTTTTATTTCTCTAAGGTTAGTACTAATGTTTCTTTTCATTTTTTTAATTGAGGTCACACTGGTTTATGATATTATATAAATTTCAGGTGTACATCATTATATTTTGACTTCTGTATAGACTACATTGTGTTCACCACCAAAAGTCTAGTTGCCATCTGGCACAGTAAACATGTGCCTGTTTACCCCTTTTGCCCTCCCCCCCACACCCTTGCCCTCTGGTAACCACTAATCTAGTCTCCATATCTATGTGTTTGTTTATCTTCATATTACCATATGAGCTAAGTCATATGGTAATTGTCTCTCTCCATCTGACTTATTTCACTTAGCATAATACCATCAAGGTCCATCCATGTTGTTGCAAATGGCAGGATTTTGTCTTTTTTATGGCTGAATAGTATTCCATTGTATATGTGTGTGTGTGTGTGTGTGTGTGTGTATGCCACATCTTTATCCATTCATCTGTTGATGGGCATTTAGTTTGCTTCCAAGTCTTAGTTATTGTGAATAATGCTGCAATGAACATAGGGATACATATATCTTTTCAAATTAGTATTTTCATGTTCTTTGGATAAGTACCCAAAAGTGGAATAGCTGGATCATATGGTATTTCTATTTTCAATTTTTTGCGAAATCTCCATACTGTTTTCCATACTGGCTGCACCAGTTTGCATTCCCACCAGCAGTGTACAAGGGTTCCTCTTTCTCCACAACCTCTCCAACACTTGTTATTCCTTGTCTTTTTAAATAATAGCCATTCTGTTGGGCATGAGGTGATATCTCATTGTGGTTTTGATATGCATTTCCCTAATAACTAGTGATGTTAAACATCTTTTCATGTGCATGTTGGCCATCTATATATCTTCTTTGGAAAAACATCTGTTCACATCCTCTGCCCATTTTTCAGTTGGGTTATTCTTTTTTGTTGTTGAGTTGTATGAGTTCTTTACACATTTTGGATGTTAACCACTTATCAGATATATGGTTTGCAAGTGTTTTATCCCAGTTGGTAGGCTCCATTTTCATTTTGTTGATGGTTTCCTTTCTCGTGCAGAAGCTTTTTAGTTTGATGTAGTCCCATTTGTTTATTTTTTCTTTTGTTTCCCTTGCTTGATGAGACATAATATTCAAAAAGGTACTGCTAAGACTGATGTGAAAAAGCATACTGCCTATGTTTTCTTCTAGGAGTTATATGGTTTCAGGTCTTACATTCAAGTCTTTAATTCATTTTTAGTTAATTTTTGTGTATGGTATAAGATAATGGTCTACTTTCATTCTTTTGCATGTGGCTGTCCAGTTTTCCCAATACCATTTATTGAAGAGACTTTCCTTTCTCCATTGTATGTTCTTGGCTCCCTTGTCAAAAATTAGCTGTCCGTAGATGTGTGGTTTTGTTCCTGGGCTTTCAATTCTGTTCCATTGATCTGTGTATCTGTTTTTGTGCCACTACAATGCTGTTTTGATTACGATAGCTTTGTAGTATATATTGAAATCAAGGAGTGTGATACCTCCAGATTTGTTCTTTTTTCTCAAGATTGCTTTGGCTATTTGGGGTCTTTTGTTGTTCCATATAAATTTCAGGATTCTTTGTTCTATTTCTGTAAAAAATGTTGGGACTTTGATAAGAATTGCATTGAATCTGTAGGTTGCTTAGGTAATATGGAGATTTTAACTATGTTAATTCTTCCAATCCATGAGCATGGAATATCTTTCCATTTATGTGTATCTTCTTCCATTTCTTTCAACAATGCCTAATAGTTTTCAGTGTACAGGTTTTTCACCTCCTTGGTTAAGTTTATTCCTAGACATTAATTCTTTTTGTTGTGATTGTAAGTGAGAACGTGTTCTTGACTTCTTGTTCTGCTATTTCGTTGTTAATTATAGAAACACAACTGATTTTTGTATGTTGATTTTGTACCCTGCAACTTTACTCTATTCGTTTATTATTTCTAATAGTTTTTTGGTGATTTCTTTAGGATTTTCTATATATAGAATAATATCATCTGCAAATAGTGACAGTTTTTCTTCTTTCTTTCCAAAATGGACACCTCTTATTTCTTCTTCTTGCCTAATTGCTCTGGCTAGGAGTTCCAATATTATGTTGAATACAAGTGGTGAGAGGGAACATCCTTGTCTTTTTCCTGTTATTAGAGGAATGGCTTTCAGTTTTTCACCATTGAGTATGATGTTGGCTATGGGTTTACCATTTATGGCCTTTGTTATGTTGGGGTGATTTCCTTCTATACCCACTTTATTGAGAGTTTTTTATCATAAATGGATGTTGAATCTCATCAAATGCTTTTTCTGCATCTGTTGAGATGATCATGTGATTTTTATTCTTCATTTTGTTAATGTGGTGTATCACATTGATTGATTTGCAGATGTTGAATCATTCTTGCATCCCTGGAATAAATCCCACTTGATTGTGATGTATGATCCTCTTAATGTATTGGTGTATTCAAATTGCTAGTATTTTGTTGAAGATTTTTGCATCAATGTTCATCAGTGATGGCCTGTAATTTTCTTTCTTGTGTTGTCCTTGTCTGGTTTTGGTGTCAGGGTAATGTTGGCCTCGTAGAATGAGTTAGGAAGCGTCCCATCCTCTTCAATTTTTTGGAAGACTTGAAGAAGAAGAGGTATTAAATCTTTGAATGTTTGCAAGGAAGCCATCTTGTCCTGGAATTCTGGTTTGGGGGAGGCTTTTGATTACTGTTTTGATCTCCTTACTAGTGATTGGTTTATTCATATTCACTATTTCTTCTTGATTCAGTTTTGGAAGGTTGTATAATTCTAAGAATTTGTCCATTTCTTCTAGATTATCCAATTTGTTGGTGTATAGCTTTTATAGTATTTTCTTATAATCTTTTGTATTTCTGTGATATCCTTTGTAATTTCTCTTCTTTAGTTTCTGATTTTATTTATTTGAGCCTTCTCTTTTTTCTAGTGAGTCTAGCTAAAGGTTTGTCAATTTTGTTTATTTTTTCAAAGAACCAGCTCTTAGTTTATTGATATTTTCTATTGGCTTTTTAATTTCTATTTCATTTCTTTCCACTCCTATATTGATTATTTCTTTCCTTCTACTGATTTTGGGCTTTGTTCTTCCTTTTCTACTTCCTTTAGGTGTAATGGTAGATTGTTTATTTGAGACTTTTCTTGTCTCTTGAGGTAGACTTGTATTGCTATAAACTTCCCTCTTAGTACTGCTTTTGCTGTATCCCATAGATTTTGGTATGTTGTACTTTCATTTTCATGTATTTCCAGGTATTTTTTGATTTCTTTTTCTTTTATTTCTTCCTTGCTACAATAGTAGTTCAGTAGCATTTTGTGTCATCTCCACATATTTGTGACTTTTCCAGTTTTCTTCTTGTAATCGATTTCTAGTTTCGTACCATTGTGATCAGAAAAGATGCTTGATATTATTTCAATCTTCTAAAATTTATTGAGACTTGTTTTGTCACCTAATAGGTGATCTATCCTGGAGAACGTCCCATGTGCATTCAAAAACACTGTATTGTGCAGTTTTGGGACGGAATGTTCTGTATATATCTTTTAAGTCCATCTGGTCTAATGTGTCACTTAAAGCCAAAGTTTCCTTATTGATTTTCTGTCTGGATGATTGATCTATCCATTGATGTAAGTGGAGTGTTCAAGTCCCCTAATATTATTGTGTTATGTCAATTTGTCCTTTTATGTCTGTTAATATTTGCTTTATATATTTCGGTGCTATGTTGGGCACATAAATATTTACAAATATTATATATACCCTCTTGTTGGATTGTTCCTTTTATCATTATGTAATGCCTTTCTTTGTCTCTTATTACAGTTTTTGTTTTAAAGTCTATTTTGTCTGATATCGGTATTGCTACCCCAGCTTTCTTTTCATTTCCATTTGCATGGAGTATCTTTTTCCATCCCTTCACTTTCAGTTTGTGAGTGTCATTAGGTCTAAAGTGTGTCTCTTGTATGCAGCATATATATGGGTCTTGTTTTTTCATCCATTCAGCCACACTGTGTCTTTTGATTGGAACATTTAGTCCATTTACATTTAAAGTAAGTATCAATGAGTATGTGCTTACCGTCATTTTGTTACTTTTTTATGGATGTTTTTGTGGTTCTTCTCTGTTCCTTTCTTCTTCTCTTGCTCTCTACCCTTGTGATTTGATCACTTTCTTTAGTGTTATGTTTCGGTTCCTTTCTCTTTAATTTTTTGTGTATTTATTATAGGTTTTTGGTTTGTGGTCATATATAATAACCTATGTAAATACCAATCTATATTAAATTGATGGTCTCTTAAGTTCAACCTCTTACTAAAAGTCCTACACTTTTACTCTCACACACACACATTTTATGTTTTATATCATATTTTACCTATAACTTTTGTATATCCATTAACCTCTTATAATAGATATAGATGATTTTAGTACTTTTGTCTTTTGACCTTCAAACTAGCTTTATAGGTGTTTTATCTACTACCTTGACTGTATATTTCCCTTTACCAGTGATATTTTTCTTTGATAATTTTCTTATTCCTACTTGTGGCCTTTCCTTTTCCACTTAAATAAGTCCCTCTAACATTGCTGTAAGGCCAGTTTAGTGGTGATGAACACCTTTAGTTTCTGCTTGTCTGGAAAACTCTTTTCTCTCCTTCCATTCTGATATGATAACCTTGCTGGGTAGAGTACTCTTGGTTATAGGTTTTTTCATTTCAGCACTTTGAATATATCATGCCACTTCCTTCTGGCCTGTAAGTTTTCAGCTGATAGCCTCATGGGGTTTCCTTTGTATGTAACTTGTTGCTTTTCTCATACAGCTTTTAGGATTCTCTCTTTATCTTTGATTGTTGACATTTTAATTATAATGTATCTTGGTTTGGGCCTCTTTGGGTTCATCTTGTTTGGTACTCTGCAATTCCTGGACCTGGATGCCTGTTTCCTTCCCCAGGTTATGGAAGTTTTCAACTATTTATTTCTTCTAATAAGTTCTCTGCCCCTTTGTCTCTTTTCTCCTTCTGGGACACCTATAATATGAATGTTAGTATGCTTGATGTTGTCCTAGAGGTCCCTTCGACTGTCCTCATTCTTTTTCATCCTTTTTTCTGTTCAGCTTGGGTGATTTCCTCTACTCTTTTGTCCAGATTGCTGATCTGTTCTTCTGTGTCATCTACTCTGCTGTTGATTCCCTCTAGTAAATTTTTCATTTCCAGTATTGTATTCTTCATCTCTGACTGGTTCTTTTTTATACCTCCTAATTCTTTTGAAGGTCTCACTGTGTTTATCTCTTCTTCTCCCCAGTTCACTGAGCATCCTTATACTATTAGTTCATGCTCTTCTTCAGGTAGATTGTTCATCTCTCTTTCATTTAGTTGTTTTTCTGAGGATTTGTCCTGTTCTTTTATTTAGAATATATTCCTTTGTCTCCTCATTTTGCCTGCTTCTCTGTGCTTATTTCTATGTGTTAGGTAGATCAGCTTTGTCTCCTGATCTTGGAAATGTAGCCTTATGTAGGAGATGTCTTATTAGGCCCAAGAGCATGCTCCCCTCTTGTCACCCATGCCAAGTGTTCCGGCAATGTCCCCTGTGTGAGCTGCATGTGCTCTTCTATTATGATGGGGTTGCTGTTGCTGCAGGTGCACAGGTAGGCTGGGCTGGCCCCCCAGGACAGCTTGGTTGTGAGGCCTGGCCACATGGGGCTGCCATGGGCATATTATTGGGTGGGGCAAGCCCCCAGCATGGCTGGCTGCAAGGTCTGGCAGCACTCAACTACTGCAGTTTTTCTCATAAGTGAGTCAGGCCCCCAGTGTGGTTGGTTGCTAGGCCTGGGGGCACACAACTGCTGCAGGCCGCTGGGGTTGCTGGCTGCATGGCTGTATGGTGCTTGGCTGCCTTCAGTGCATTGGCAGGCTTCTGGTGAGGCTAGTTGTATGGCACAAGACTGTTTCCAGCTTGCTTTTGGGTGGGGCAGGCCTCTGGCAAGAACTGGCTATGTGGCCCTGCAAGAGGTGCACAGCTGCCTCAGGAGTGCTGATGGGCAGGGCCAACTCCAGGCGCGGCTGCATACAACCATTTCAGGTGTTGGTAGGTGGGGTGGATTCCCTGTGTGGCTGTTTGTGAAGTGCAAGTCTGCTGCAGGCTCACTAGTGGGCAGTGCTGGTCCCTAGAGTGGGCTGCCTGCTGCCTGGCTGCACTGGATTGCCTTAGCTCTTCTAGTGGGCAGGGCAGGCCCCTGAGCTAGAAGGCTAGAGGAAGGATTCCAAAGGCACCTGCTAGTGTCTGTGTCAGCCTGACTGAGCTAGGTCATGGTAATGGCTGCAACCAGTGTCTCATCCCTAGGGGGTGGGCCCAGCCACCTCCTGCCTCTCCCAGGATGCACTCTGAGCTTAGTATGTGAGTCTCTTTTACTAATGGACTATGCACTTTTCTATCTGGTGTTTTTGTGCTGGTTTCCAGGTCAAGAGAGTCTGTGCATGGGCCCTTTAAGAGCAGGTTTTTCTTTCCCTAAAGTTCTAGTTTTCTTGGGCATATTCCCCATTGGTTTTCAAAGCCAGGTATTAGGGGATCTTGTTTCTCTTGTGCTGGAAGGGCTAGAGTACCTAATGTAGAACTCGAATCCCCTGCTTCTCCAGGAAAAGCTCTGTACCATTGAGATCACTCCTGACTGTGAAACACTGTGGCTAGGGTGTGGTTTTTTTCATCAGCAGGGCTGTATCTCTGCCTCTCCACCCCTGTCCCTTGTCCCTTGTTGTGGAGGTTCTTTTTATCTAGTTTCCAGATTCTCTGAGAGGAAATTGTTCCTCAGGTAGTTGTTAGTACGGTTACTTTTTTTTTTTTTTTTTTTTGTGAGGAAGACCAGCCCTGAGCTAACATCCGTTGCTAATCCTCTTTTTGCTGAGGAAGACTGGCCCTAGGCTAACATCGTGCCCATCTTCCTCCACTTTATATGGGACGCTGCCATGGCATGGCTGACAGGCAGTGCGTCGGCGGGCGCCCGGGATCCGAACCCACGAACCCCGGGCTGCCAAGCGCGGACTAAACCGCTGCGCCACCGGACAGCCCCTGGTTACTTTTTTTTTCAATGTTCTTCTTATAGGTGCGTGGTGATATCTCATTGTGGTCTTAATTTATATTTGCTTAATGGTAGTAGCTACTGATGTTGAACATCTTTTCATGTGCTTATTTGCAAGCTATCATCTCTCATGAAATGTCTCTTGTTATCTTTTGCTATGTTCTAACTGGATTTTTTTTTAAATTTTGAGTGTTATTTATATATTTTAGGTATGAGGCCTTTGTCAGATATGTGGTTTGAAAATATTTTCTCTTGGTCTTTAGCTTGTCTTTTCACCATCTTAATAGAGTCTTTCTCAGAGAAAAGTTTTTAAATTTTGAAGTCCAATTTATTTTTTCTTTTATGTAGTACGCATTTGGTGTCATCTGTAAAAACTCTTCACCATCTGTAAGAACTCTTCACCAAGGTCCCAAAGATTTTTTCCTACATCCTAAAATTTTATAGTTTCTCATTTTACATTTCAATTGTGATCCATTTTGTGTTAAATTTTGTACAATGTGTAAAGTTACAGTTTGAGTTCATTTTTTTAGGCTATGGATATCCAATTGCTACAGCATCATTTTTTTAAATAACTGTCATTTCTCCATTGAATTGCTTTTGAGCACTTTTGCCATATATTAGTTGGCTGTTCTTGTTTGGGGCTATTTCTGGGTTCTCTATTCTGTTCCATTCATCAATGCGTCGATCCCTCTGCCAGTGCCTCACAGGCTTGATTACTGTAGCTTCATGTAGAGCGATTTCTCCCACTTCATTCTTCTTTTCCAAACTGTTTTAGTTATTCTAGTTTCTTTGTATTTCCATATAAATTATAAAATAACCTTGTCTATGTTTATATAGAAAAATGTTGCCATTAGTTTGATAGGAATTGCATTAAAACTATATGCCAGTTTGAGGAGATTTGACATCTTTACTATGTTGAATCTTCCAAATCACTAACACAAAATATCTTTCCATCTATTTAGATTTTTAACACATTACAGATTTATAAATTGCTTCACCTTCCACTTGGACAATATAGGGGATTTAGAACAATTTTCTCCATATTAGTTTATGTGTTACTGAGGATATACATGGTAATCCCATCTTTCTAACTCCAAAAGGAAATATAATAATTTCATATAGCTAATGAGTGGTTGTATAAATCCACACACCCACCTCTGTCTTGAATCCTCATTCCTTTTATCATTGCAGACTTTTCGCCTAGAATCACTTTACTTTGACCTTAAACATAATCTTTAGATTGTTGTTTTGTATGGGTTATTTTTCCATTAAATTTCACTTTTTGGCCTTAAATAGTCTTATTTCACTGTTCTTGGAAGACATTTTTGCTATGCATAGAAATCTGGGTTGGCAGAGTTTTTTTCAGCAGTTTATGTCCTTCCATCATGTCCCTGACTTGCAATTGTGTGTCAGGTCTGCGTAGGGACCATTTTTAGCTTTATTTAGAGCTTCCTGATCTTAGAGGAACAAAATCTAGACTGGAGGCATAACACAATGCATCATCCTGAGATCCTACAATTTAGATGCAGTCAGAGACTGGATGGGGGTTTGGCTTGTCACATTAAGGAGTAAGTGAGAGTGTAGAATGTAGAGAATAAATAATAAAATGGATATCTGCTGATCAGATTAAGGGATTGTGCTAGAAACTGGCTGGGTGCTCATCAATCCCATTATCTTTTCCAGGATGCTCTGGAGGACAGCATGTCCCAGCTTCCCTTACATTTGGGGACCATGTGAAAGAGTTGTCGGCAATGGAATATGGGCAGAAGTGTGAAATTGTGTCTTTATGTTTTCTCATTTCTGCTCCATCCTGGGGATGCCTCTTTGGACTTAATGCTTTCACATCTGACAACCCCCAGAATTTCTTGCTCTCTTCTTGTGGACTGCAGGTTTAGGTAATGGGTTGACAGTGCCTTTATGAGAACAAGACCTGGTATCCTGAGTTGCTGGACATCAGACGAGGCTGCCTCATGATCATTCATTTGTGCCTGAGCCTAGCTGCCCTGAGGGCCGAAGTGGTGGCAGGAGAGTTCCTATGAATTAGAGATGAATAATGACATGTCATCTTAAGTAACAAACTAGAAACCACGTCAGCTCCACTCCACGTGTGACCTTAGGCCTGCAGGCAGTTAGTCCTAGTGATCCTAAGGTTTGAATCACATGGCCTATTAAAAAGTGTCCCTTGGGCACTAGGTCTTCCTGTAGATTATGAAACCTTCCTGCATGTGATATTAAAAAAAAAAAAACTTACATGAGCCAAATGGTACAACGGTGTATTATTATGTAAAAAATTTTAAACACTACTTAGGAGGCTCCTTGTTGAGTCAGACAATGTATTTTATGTTTTGACAAATATCACCAATGACTCTGCAAAGTATATCAGACTTTCTCACAGCAGAGTATGCCACATCCTGGTGATGATGTTGCCAGTAATACTAATATAAAATAATAATAATGATAGCAGTAGCTCTTATGGACTTATCATTTATGTTCCAGGCCTAGTGCTAAGCACTTTTTAGTTATCGCCCATGAAGTAGGTAGTTTTGTCTCATTTATTCGCTGGAATTGAGAGTGTGTTCTCAGATATATCGGAGCATTAAAATCTCCTGGAGGGCTTGTTTAAACACAGATGTGGCCCCACCCCAGAGTATCTGATTCAGTAGGTCTGAAGTGGGTCCTGAGAACCTGTATTTGTAACAAATTCCCAGTGGTGGTGATGTGGTCTGCAGGTTGGAAACCACTGATTAGGGGAACATTTAAAATTACTATATTAAAGAATTATCTTCATTTTTCATTGTAAACCCTGGCTCAGAGAGGTGAAGTGCTTACACAGAGGTACACAGGAATGTCAGGGCATGGGTCACACGTTAGAGGCCTTTGAGCGCCGGGCAGTGCCTGAAGGGCCACTGAAATCTGTGTGAGTCTCCTTTAAGAGGAAGCGAAGCCACGCCTCGTCCTCGGAACTTTATTTCACAGAGAACAGGAAGCGCGCTCTCCCGGTTCACCAGGATGCAGTCAGAAACTACATTACCCAGAAGGCAGTGCCTCGAACGTCGGCGGCGAGCCAATGACGGACAGCAAAGAGGGGGCGTGCCCAGCGGGGCGGGACTTCTGGCGTCGCAGCTTGGGCCTTGGTTGCTTGTGGATGGTCTCTTTCCGGCCCTGCTGGCTGGAGCGCTGCGGAGGGGCTGCCTGCTAGGAGGGGCTGCCTGCTAGGAGGGTCTTCGAGACCGAGCACAGGGCAGTGAAGAGGACAGGCCCCACCTCCGGGCTTTTGTCTGAGCCGTGATCCCGCCTGTCACGGGGTTGGCCGCTCGTGCCCTCCTGAGCCTCGGCGCCAGCCCCGTCCCGCAGCTCGTGGAGGCGGCACCCTGGTCTCGTGTGCGCTCTACACGGCGTAGACTGAGGTCCCGGGTCGCCCGGCCCAGGGCTGGCGTGTCTGCGCCCGCTGGACTGGCCTTTGTCGCCGCCTCTCGCGGTCGCGCTCCGCTCGCTCGGCCCCATGGCGGCGCCGGCGCTGGTGAGTGGGGGGCCCGCAGGCCCGCGCGCGCTGGGGTTGCAGTCCGCACGGTCCCGCCCGCGGAGATGGGGGATCCCGGGACTCAGCGTTTCCCTCTTAGTGCTCTAGCGTCTGAGGTCCTGCGGGAATGGCGTGGGGGAGTGGCAGATCTAATCACTTCCAACCCAGGGTTCAGAATGCGGGCCGGGGGTGATGGAAGAGGCCCCCATTTCTGGCTCTGATCTTGAGCTTGTCGCTTCGCTGCGCTGGGCCTTTCCCTCGGGTTTAAAACAGGGATATTCACAATTCTCTCAGTTGAGGGAACTGGAGAGGGTGTCCGTGTGACGTGACCTTCAGTGCGCAGCACGACCCAGAGCATCACTCTGCGGTTCTGGAGAGGGACTCCTCTGGTCCTGCTCTTATCTTAGGCTCCCTCCGGGGGGAGGTTGGCCCTCAGGCCTCCCTGCCTCAGGCCTCAACCAGCTGAAGGCTGGGAGAGGGAATGAGAGCCTCTAGAGCCAGAGGGGAGGTGGGAGCACTGTTTTTGGAATTGCTCTTCTAATAGGAGTAGAAGGTCCCTGGACAGACTGGAAGACACGATGGTCACTAGATTTAACTTTGCAGATGCCATGTGTGTATTACAAGTGAAGTTAGCTTGCCACTTACAGCAGTGAATCCATTTTCCTGTTTAACAGATTTACTTGTACTTGAAAAGTGAATCTATTACAATATTCATTGAGGACAGTGTGCAGGAATGTTATGTCTCTTGGGATGTAAACACACACCAGGCCCTAAGTTACTCTCCAGCATGTCACTCTGTTTACTCTCGTCATAGCTCTGATCACCATCAAGAGTTGTCTTCTTTATTCATTTTACCTCGCCTGGCTTGCTCCCTAATTTCATTCCAGCCTCGCTCCAGTGTTCCCTCAGGTCTTTCTCAGCTCCCTCATCTAAAGTGTCCCCTAATATCTGTAGTCATCTCATAATTGTTTGTTCTCAGAGCCCTTAGGGCCACATGGCTCACCTTCCTGGTTTATTTAGTTTCTTGTCAAGGATCTTTCCACAATCTCGGAGTGTGAGCTCCTTTGCTCTATCCCCAGGCCTAGAACATTGCTGGGGCTCTACCAGGTGCTCAGTAGGTGGTTGATGAATGAAAGATTCTGTCCTCTGGGGTTCCCGTCAGACTTAGATTTAAAGCTAAACCCACCAGAGGGACCTGGGTTCAAATCTTGCCCCTTCTCATGAGACACAACTCTGGTTGACTTTGAGCGTCAGTTTGGTGATTGTGAAACGAAGGTGATGATGGCATTTACCTCCTGGGCTGTGGGACAGTTAATGAAATTCGCAAGCACGCTGAGCATGGACATGTGCTGGGCACTGCAGTGTTTGCTGTATGAACATTTTCTCTTTAATTCCAACAGCCTGGTGAAGTGGGGACTATTATTGGATTGATGTGGAAATTGAGGCTCAAAGAAATTAGCATGTGTTGGTTTAAAAGGCTGGATTTAAACCCTGGGAGTCTCGCTCCAGATCTAGAGACTTCTAGTTGCTCGGACACAGTATCTAAAGCCCTCAGGTGCAGGCAGTGTGGACCAGTGAGGCTCTGCTGCTGTTCTCGTTATTTGAATTATTACTCCCCTTCCCCCCATGCCGCTCTTCTCAGGTCCCAGAACACTTACTGTCTGCTCCTCACAGTCCACACAAGATTGCCACTGTTTTGTGTCACTCTCCAGTGGCTTCCCATTCAGGAGCTTTCTTTCCCACGCCTTTGTATTCTGTCCAAGGCACCATCGGCCTCCCTCCTGAGCCCAGCACAGAGCTGGGCTCTCAGGATTACTCAGTGATTCTGGCCTTGGGTCATTCTGGACTTTTGCCAGTAACCAAGCAGTAGGCTCTAATTTCACCTAAGAGCCATACAGCCACCCCACCACTCTGCTTGACTTTCCAGGCGTTGGTATCATTTGAAGACGTGGCTGTGACCTTCACTGGGGAGGAGTGGAGACGTCTGGACCTGGCCCAGAGGACTTTATATCACGAGGTGATGCTGGAGACTTGTGGACTCCTGGTCTCACTGGGTAAGGCCTCCTCTCTCTCTCATGTGGTAGCCACAGCCTCTTTCATTCCACCCTCTCTCTAAGCATTGCTGGTTGAGAAGCCCTCAGGAACTCACCTTCTCTTCTCCCCGCAGCATCAGCATGTTCTGGTCTAACCTCTTCTTGATTAGTTTTCCTGAATCTGCATCAGGGATTGTTGTATAAGAAACAGAGTTCTCAACACTTCTACCCAAGTGTCCAGCACGAGCTGGCCTCAGTCTGACGTCCTTATTCCAGATTCCCATAAGAGGGAAGGTGATGGGTTCAGCTTAGTTGGGTCAGATGTCCTCACAGTCCCATTAGCAGGACCTGTGGGCAATGGGAGGTTTTCCAAGAAGAGGGTGAATCAGATGAACAGGAAGATATTTGACTTTGGTGCTGCTGGTATCTTTCTAAGCAACACAGTCTCGGCTCAGAGGCCTCTTTGGCCCCTGGTACCTGTGCAGTTGTCCCTGTTCCCTGAGGCCTGTGCATTGCTTCTCTGCTGCTGTGGGAGGTAATTTTAGAGGGTGCAGAGACACTCATCAAATGGTATCGATGGCATCTGAGAAAGCTGTTTCTTTTTCCCTTCTCTTTCCTGCCTCCTGATTGTTGTGCAGGGAGTCTGGGCCTAGTGCTGAGTGCTTAATGCTCCCATGGCTGTTGGCTAATTTCCCCTTCAGCAGAAGGAACAGCCAAAGGACTCACAGCCTTGAGTAGGCAGCATGAGCTTGGTGGGACTTGATATGATTATTTTGATTTTATCATATTTTATAGTAACCTTTCATTTCACACAAGTGAACTAGTATCTGTAAAGTACTTAGAATAGAACTGAGAACACAGCAAGTGCCACACATGTATTTGTTATATATGATAAAGTAATAAATCCCAAGTGTTCTCCCACCTAAACCTTCATTGGCCAGTTTACCCCGAAATTGGTCTGAATACAATTGAATGGAGGCCCAAAGTCTCCCTTTTCCCAGATGTCCGGATGGTTACCTCTGACAGGGCTCTGCCAGCCTTGCGTCCACATAGTCTCTCGAAGGAGGTCAGTCATCAAAGGAGTAAATATAATATTATTTTATGACAATAGTGATTTGTTGTTGCAAAGAGACTTATGGGAACAGTTTTCTAGGTGGAGGGACCAACAGGAGCCAAGTCCCTGAGGGGGTGGGAAGCTGAGTTCCTTAACAGAGATGAAGGAAGGTCTGATTCACCTGCCCACTGTCCCATCACCAAGCCAGTGCCAGGTATATAGCAGTCATCAGGGAACATTGGCTAAGTGACAATTGGATGCATTCTGGTTGAAGTTTCTCTGGGTCTTGGTGCCTCGGTCATTGAATTCTCTCCAGAGTTCTCCTGTCTTTAAGCCTTCACATTTGGCAAAATACATTTGACTGCATATACCAGAAAATCACCTCATACTGGTTTCTCCCCGAAAAAAATGTATTACTTCACCTAATGAGAAGCCCTGAGGTGGTGCTGGCTCCCGGGTTGGTAGGTGCCAACCCAATTCTTTCTGTTTGTGTGCTTTCTCTCCTTGGTCCAGGTCATCAGGCCAGCATCCCTGAAGTGGCCACAGGATGATGCAGCAGCAAGTAGGGCAGCAGGTGCCCACATTCAGCCCTGTTAGGCTTTTCTCTTCAGAATGGGTAGCAGTTTTTGGTCATGGCCTACCTCAGACAACTATCAGTAGATGCCATTCGCCAGTTGATTTAGTCCAGTATTTTTAGCCATCTTTGGGCCAGCATCACCTGAGGAGCTTTAAAATCTACCAGTGCTCTGTCCTTATGCCCAGAGATTTGGTTTAATTTGTTCTGTGTTTGGAACTAGACATCTCCAGGTAGTTCTGATGCACAGGGAGATTGAATCCTACTGACTTAGATTAATTAGGGAGCACCTGGAAGAAGTCCCCTTTCTGGGGTTTCATGGTAGTGTGTTAAAAGTGTACAATCCTGTATACTTGTGACTTTTCCTTTTGTCTTTATCTGTATACCCAGGCCTCCTTTGTTTCTCCATGCACAGGGCATCCTGTTCCCAAACCAGAGCTGATCTACCTACTAGAGCATGGGCAAGAACTATGGCCAGTGAAGAAAGTCCTCTCTAAAAGCACCTATACAGGTACGTGGCTGAGAGTCTGGCAAGTGGTGTCATGGCAAGTGAGTGTCATAGCAGCTAGCAGACTACCGAGAGATCACTGTGTCTGAAATTCCACAGGCAGCTTCTTTTTATGGCCTTCCTGGGGTCTTGGGTGGTCATGGAGCACCTTGAACTGTGTTTCCCATCTTCCCACTCCCATCACACTCTTTGCCTTTCCTAGGGTTGAAATGTGGTATATTAGGTAAGAAACAGGCTCTAAATGCTTGGCCATGCACCAGCCTCGTGACCCTGCGGAAGTTGCAAGACCTCGCTGTACCTTTGGTATACAAGTTAGGCTGAGTTAATGATAAACTCCAAAATTGGTGGATCAACAGATTAAGAGTTTTTTTCTCATTCATGCCATGGTTTTTAATGTGGGTCAGCAGGGGAACTCTGTACCACATATTATTCAGGGATCCAGGTGCCTTCAGTTGTCAATATGTGACTTTCAGGTTGCCCTGGCCAACCATCATCCAGCTGGCCAAGACGAGTAGGAGAGAAGGGGAGTGGTCATAACCACTTGCACACACGCATCCTTCCATTTGCATTCCATTGACAGGAATTGGGCATTAGACATTAGGGCACTGTATCAAACTGGGAATTGTGGTTTAGCTTTGTGCCCAAGGAGAAGAGCCCGTGGGGATGATGGACATATACTCAGTCTGCTACACTTGGCCTATATTTGAAAAAGGTAGTAATAATAGTTTCTGCATCATTGGATTGTTCAGGAATGTAATTAGATAACACAAAACTGCTTGTCAGCATGTGGCCTGGCCCAAAGTAAGTGGCTCAACAGAAGTTACTTGTTACTAATATTCATGTATTATTAGTCATAATGAATAGTGATATCTCAGACTTCCTTCCAGTTTCAGAAAAGACAGTCCTTTCTTTTTCTGTAGATTACTAGCTCCAACTATACTTTGCATCTCACCCTTTTCATCTTGTCTGTCCAATCATTTGTTGATCTTCCATCCATCCATGCACCATCCTTCCATTGTGAGTTAGATATTCAGGAGCAGTCCCTAGCCTTCTTGTCTTCTTGCCCTCCTGTCTCATAAAACCTCAAGGGGACATTTGCCTTTGTCAGCCCCACATCTGGGCTTCTAAGGGCAGCTGGAGCCATCAGGTGTAGGATAGGCACCGATGCAGATTCGTGATCTCTCCCCTCTAGTGTTCCTCCAGGCTGTTCAAACAGCTAGTGAGAGTCTCTGGCCAGCCCCTCCTCAGCCCCTCCAAGTCTGTCTCAAACCTTCACCCCTCTCTGCAATTCCACATCTTCACTTGAATGTTTCACAGGCACGTCACACTCATTATGCCTAAAAGGACCTCATGATCTTGCCTACTCCTCCCATCTCCCCATTTTCAATTAATGGTCCTGCCATTCAGTAAGTTGAAAAAGCCGAAAACAAAGTTGGACAACCCCTCAACACGTCCATCTTCATCATACCCAGTATCCAGCCATCCCTGAATCTTGATCATATTTCATCATCCATATCTCCTGAATCCATCGCCTTCACCAATTCCATCAGTTCCAACATTTAACACCCTAGTCCAGGCTATCATCATCTTTTGCCTGGATGATTCTAACAAATTTCTAACTGGTCTCCCCATATCTGCTCTGTGCCTCTGGTCAGCTCTGTGTCTTACATCTGCTTCCCCACCCACTCACACCTTGTTCCAAATATCACCACCTCCCTAGCCACTGACATCTCAGCATATGACCTACTTCATGTTGACTTACTGACTCACCCCTGCAGCTTCCTTCTCACCTCTGCAGAAGAGTTCTCATCCCTGGCTATGGCCGATTCCCCCAGCAGAGTCTAGATCGCACCTTCACCTGCCTTTTCAGGTGTATGAGTTGTCTATTGCTGTGTGGCAATATTAGCACAAACAGCAGCTTAAAATATCACTCATTTACTATCTCTCATCTCTGGATCAGAAGTCCAGGCACAGCTTAGCTGGGTCATCTGCAAAGCTGCAATCATAGGCAGCTTACAACGTGTCAGCTTACTTCTTCAAATCAAGCAATGGTGTGGAAGACCCTGGCAAGAGGGATTCTATACATGTACTTTATCTCTTACATTTCATCACCTTTGCCATATTCTGTTCTTCAGAAGCAAATCAAGGTCCTGACAGCATTTAGGCAGAGGGGATCATAACAGGGTGTGAACACCATGAGGCAGGGATTATGGGAAGCCCCACATGAATCTGTTTGCTGCATCAGGGAACATGCTTCTTTACTTACTTCCTACCTCTTCTGTATCTTCATCTCCTTCTACTCAACATAAAAAACATGTGAAGTTTCTGACACTTGGGGGAAACATAAAACAAAAAATGCACTTCGTTCTCCAATAGTATCTAAATGTTGACTCGATTTCACCTGAACAACCAAGCTTCTTGGAGGAGTTTTCTCATTCTTAGAAGAGACATCTACACAGGACTCCCCTTTACTATTTTTTCCTGTTTTCTTTAATTTTTATTCTGAGGTGTAATTTAAATGTAGTGAATGTACAGATCTTAAAGCTTCTTCTTTATGAAATTTTACGTATGTATAACCCAGAGTATCCATCACACAGGTCAAGAAATACAGTATTTCCAGCCCCTCACAGGCTGGAGGGTCACCCTACTTGTTAATCTCCCCTTCTACAAAAGGACTCCATCACTGTAGATGAGTTTGGAAGGCTTATAAATGGAACCCCGCAATACGTAATACTGTCATGTCTGTCTTCTTTTGATAATCATTATGCCTCTGAGATTTGTTCATGTGGTTGCATGTATTTGGAATTAGTTTCTTACTGTGCAATATCTCAATGAATGTGTCGATAACATATACCCATTTTCCTGTTGATGGACATTTGGGTTGGTCTCCATTTTCCAAATATTACGAAGAACGCTGCTATGAATATTCTTGATCATATTTTTTGTTGGATATAAGCACACATTTCTGTTTGGAATATGCAGATGAGCAGACTGGCTGGATCATGGTCTAGGTATATGATTAGCTTTATTAGAAACAGCCAAACAGTTTCAAAGTGACTGCACCATTTCACATTCCCACCCGCCATGTGTAAGAGTCCTCATTGCTCCACATACTAGTGAGCAGGAGGTATCTTCCCCTTTACTCTTTGAGGCCCATTAGTGGTATTTCTCAGCACCACAGTACTGAAAATGTTCTTACTCAGGTTACTGTTGACATTCTAATTGGCCAGTGCAGCTATAATAATGATAATAGATAGTGGTCTGCAATTTACTAAATATTTGCCATGTATTGTGGTGATTGGTTTACATGCTTTTTCCTGTATAACATGGTTATGAACTGAATGTGTCCTCCTAAAATTCATACATTGAAGCCCTAACCCTCAGCATGATGATATTAGGAGATGGGGCCTGTGGGAGGTGACTAAAGATGAAGTCATGAGGGTGGAGGCCCCATGATGGGATGTTTCCTTAGAAGAAGACAAAGAGAGACCATGGTCTTTCCTAGGTGTGGTGTGTGGTGCTGGAGGTGGTGGAGGGGAGAGGGGGAGCTCTCTGGTGTCTCTTCTAACAAGGACACTAATCCTATCAGATCAGGGCTCTACCCTTACAAGCTCATTTAACCTTAATTAATTCTGTGAATCCCCTATCTCCAAATACACATTGGAGGTTAGGGCTTCGAATTTTGGGGGAACACAAACATTCAGTTCATAACAAAATTTGTTTTTTGGATAAATATAGGGCTATTTAGATATTCTGTTTTTTCTTGTGTCAGTTTTGGTAATTTGAGTCTTTTAAGGAATTTGTCCACTTCTAATTATCCTATCCATTACCTTTAAAGATTATTTCATCTTAAAAAAGAAAAGATTGTTTCATCTTAAAATGGTAAATTTTGTATTATGTATATTTTACCACAATAAAAAAACGCTAAAAATAAATTTGATATGTACATATCATTTTTGCCATTAAAAACTGACATTCTCAAAAAATTTTTTAAATTGTTTCATTGTACTGTGTGAGTATATTTTGTTTTTTTATATAAACATTATAAAAAGTATATCATAGTTTATATTGTCTTATGGGATTTGTATTTTTTATTCAACAGTATATCACTAAGGTTAATGATGCATGTAACTATAGTTCACTCATTTTTTTCTTCTGTAGTCATTTGCATGAATATAACACATTGTATTTATCCATTTTCATGGGCGTTTCTTTCCAGTTTTTTGTACCTACAAACAGTCCTGCCATGAAAATTCACATACGTGTATCCTCATGCACATGTGTAGAAATTTCTCTTAGTTCTGTTCCTAGGAATGAAATTTTTGAATTAAAAGGTAAGCAAAAAGAGAACTTCGAGGATGCTCTGTTTTCTAAAATGGTCATTTACAGCCATTTACACGTCACCTGCATTGTATGAACAATTCCATGGATCCACATCCTCTCCAACACTTGGTATTATCAGGTTCTTAAGTTTTTTCAGCCAGGTGAGTATAAAGTGGAATTTCATTGTGGTCTTAATTTGCCCTTTCCTCATATCCAAGAAGGTTGAGCACCTCCTCATATGTTGATGGACCAATATATATCTTCTGTGAAATGTCAGTTCATAACAACACGCTCAGTTTTCATTTGGGGCATGGAGTGTTGAAGTTCCCAGCTGTAATTGTGGTCATGTCTATTTCTCCTTTCAACTCAGTTTTTAGTTTGTATATTTTGAGGCTCTGATATATGATGCATACAGGTTCAGGATTGTTATGTCTTCCTGGTGGATTGATCTTTTTGTCGTTATATAATATCCCTCTTTGTCTCATTTTCTTTGCTCTATAGTCTATGTTATCTGATATTAAAATAGCCACCCTTGTTTGCCTTTTTAAAAATTATATGTAGTTTAGTCAAATTGACTAGTCTTTTCTTTTATAATTAATGCTTTTATATCTTGTTATGAAATCTTTCTCTTTCCCAAGATCTCAAATATAGTCATTTTTACTATTTACTAAAAGTTTTTAATGTTTAGCTTCTGACAGTTAAGTCTTAATCATTCTGGAGTTAATTTTTTGTGTGGTGTGAGGTAGGAATACAATTTCATTTTCCCCCATATGGCAAATGATTTTACTAGATCCATTTATTGAATAGTCCCTTCTTTTCCCATTGGCCTCTCTGCTGCTTCTGTCATATATGAAAGTTTCATATATACATTTCTGAGTTCTCAATTCTATTTTTTCCTTTGACATTTTGACCGTTTATCTTATATCTGTGCCTATATCACACTGCCTTGATGTATATAATTTCATCATCATGTTAATTCCTCAAAAGGCAAGTCCCTCTGCTTTATCCTTCTTCTTCAGAGATATCCTGATCTCTTTGTTCTTTTATATAAATTCCACAAGCAGCTTATCAGTATCCATAAAAAACTCTATTGAGATTTTATCTGAAGTTGTATTATTGAATTTATAGATGAATTTGGAGACAATTGACAACTTATATTATTAATCTCACTTTTCATATAGATCTTCATTAATGTGATGTTTTATAATTTCTTCATCTAGATGTTACTATTTTGTGTCTATTCTCTAGTCTTTACTCAGACATAGTGGACTCAATATGTCCACCCACTTGCTTCTCACCTTCTCACCTCCCCCAGAGGAGATTTTGTTTCTCCTCTGTCCCTGCCTGCCTCTCCATCCTCATCTCCACCATCCTCTCATCCTCTTCACTTTGCCTGGTCTTCAGCATTCTCTCAAGACTCTGAACCCTTGTACTTTCTGTGGTCTGCTGCAATCTCTCTCCTAATTCCTGTCAGGGAATTCCTACTCTCCTTTAGAAATAAGCTCACATAGCCTCTTCAGGTAGTCTCCACTGACCCCTTTCTGTCTCCCATCTGTGCCAGGTTAGGTGGACCTTCCCTGTGCTGTCACAGCACCATGAGATGCTAGAGCACAGTCATTACACACAGTGTAATCATTACTCCGCCCACCATCCCCCATTCTGGAGAGGGAGGGGGAGTCTCCACTCCAGATTCTCTATCCCCTGCCCCAGCTTTTCCTCCTGGGTTACCTTGTAAAGATGTCAGGAGTCCAGGGATTAGTAAAGAAAGAAATTGTGAACCTGAGTTTAAGAGATGTAAAAATGCCATGGGCATTAGAGGCATTATTTTCATCTTCATTCTTCCACTAAAGTGGTGATTTTGTTTAGTCTATGTTGACATCACTAACAGACACCTTTTTGGTATTGGATTTCCTCAGGTGAAAAAACAAAACCCAAGACCACAAAGCTTACTGCTTTCCAGCTGGCCTTCACTGAGAAAGCACCTTTTGAGGAAGAAGTGACACAGGCAGCCTCAAGAGATTCCAGGTTGGGGCAAGGGAGAGATCAAGAAAAGCTATCAGAGATGCAGGAAGGGAACTTGAGGCCAGGAACAGACTCCGACAAGGAGACATGCCCTAAGAAGTTGAGCCATAAACCTGATGATTTGGAAACAGGTGATAGTCTGTGTTTAAAGGTTTTACAGGAGCGAGTGACTACACGAGATGCTCTGCATGAACATGATTCCCAAGGACCAGGAAAAGACCCTCTGATTGATGCCAAGAATAACCTCTACAGTTGCAAGGAATGTGGAAAAGGGTTTAGCAAGAATTGGGCCCTTGTTCGGCATCAACAGATTCATGCTGGAGTGAAGCCCTATGAATGCAGTGAATGTGGGAAAGCCTGTCGTTATATGGCAGACTTCATTCGACATATGAGATTTCATACTGGGGAAAAACCATACAAGTGTATCGAGTGTGGGAAGGCCTTTAAACGCAGGTCTCACCTTACAGAGCACCAGCGTATTCACACTGGAGATAAGCCCTATGGGTGCAAAGAATGTGGTAAAGCTTTCACCCACCGCTCCTCTTTTATCCAGCATAATATGACCCACACTAGAGAAAAGCCCTTTTTGTGCAAAGAATGTGGGAAAGCTTTTTACTACAGCTCTTCTTTTGCTCAACACATGAGGATTCACACTGGAAAGAAACTCTACGAGTGCAGTGAGTGTGGAAAGGCCTTTACTCACCGCTCCACTTTTATCCAGCATAATATGACCCACACAGGAGAAAAACCCTTTTTGTGCAAAGAATGTGGGAAAGCTTTTTGCCTCAACTCATCGTTCACTCAGCACATGAGGATTCACACTGGAGAGAAACCCTACGAGTGCAGTGAGTGTGGCAAGGCCTTTACTCACCGCTCTACTTTTATCCGGCATAAGAGGACCCATACTGGAGAGAAGCCCTTTGAGTGCAAAGAATGTGGGAAAGCCTTTTGTGACAGCTCTTCCTTAATTCAACACATGAGGATTCACACTGGCGAGAGGCCCTATGAGTGCAGCGAATGTGGAAAGGCCTTTACACACCACTCTGTTTTTATCCGACATAACAGGACCCACAGTGGAGAAAAACCCTTGGAGTGTAAAGAATGTGCAAAAGCCTTTTACTACAGCTCTTCCTTTATTCGACACATGAGGATTCACACTGGAGAGAAGCCCTATGTATGCAGAGAGTGTGGAAAGGCCTTTACCCAACCTGCAAATTTTGTTCGGCATAATAGGATCCACACTGGGGAAAAACCCTATGAGTGCAAAGAATGTGAGAAGGCCTTTTGTGACAACTTTGCCTTAACTCAACACATGAGGACTCACACTGGAGAGAAACCCTTTGAATGCAGTGAATGTGGAAAGGCCTTCAGCCACAGTTCATCCTTCACTCACCATCGAAAGATTCATACCAGAGTTTAAAAGATGTAGGAAGACTTTGTGAGTGTGTTCACTTCAATTTTAGTGAACTCATCCTGGTGAAATGCCTTTCCTTTTGAATATAACTATTCAGGAAAATCTTTTGGCCAGAGAAATATCTTATTCAGTATCTGATAATCCATACTGAAGAGAAACTTCATAATTGTCATCCCTGTGAAAGCTTTTTATGGTAGGTTATCTAAAGGGTCATTAGAAATTGACCCAGCCTGAAGCCTTACTTTACACCTGAGAATCATCCACAAGAGAGACCCAGTGGTGATCATGCATTTAGGGAAAATGTCAGCAACAATTCTTCCCATGTTTATACTACAAAATCTCAAGAGTATTTTAAAAGAACAAGGATAGATAGAGGAGGAGACGTATAAGAGAAAGGAAAAGGAAATGCATATGTGGCTTCTTTTTAATTGCCCTGCCAAGCTTATGACAATTTGTCATTTGGGGGAGAGTTGTAGGGGGTATGAGAGATAAAAAGGCCTCATCCCCTTTATGTGTTTTTTATACAGCCATAGTCAGGAGGGTTGGGCCATAGAGGGCAGCTCTGCCAACATTTATTAAAAGTATTCATTATTCCAAAACATTGTCATGTCTACTGTTGAGGAGCATAAGTCTTTGTGCGAAATATAAAGGCCTGAGTTATGAAATATTTATTACAAATACACACACACACACACACACACGTGCGCACATATATATAGGCAGTCAATTCCTGTTATTCATGGTAGTTATATTCTTTAAACTCACCACAAACACTGAATTAGTGAATACTGACCCATTGCTCCTGGGGAATTACAGGTTTAGGTTCCTGTGAGCCTGTGTTCACAACATTTTCATTAACCAATCAATACATAACCTTTTATGGAATGTTTTTTTCTGTTGAAAGACACCTTATTTAATATATGTTTCTTATAAATAAATTTTATGTATTTCGTTATAATAAAAATATTCCAATTACATCATTTTTGTATAATGTATTCTATTGTTACTGTACTGCTTTAACTTTCACTCACTCATATACACATACAAATAATACATATATGCAGTACTCATATACAATAAACAGTAAATGCTGTACAGTATAGTCATGCAAAGAAAGTCCTAGAAAAACATTAAAGATTAACTCAAATCAATTAAAAATTAATTTTAAAACTCTAATTCTGATAGAGCTGCAGCATGTGTGATGGGGCAGTGCAGTGTGTGGATAAAACTCTTGACCTTGGCTTGCCCAGGAAAACCAAGGGAGAGGTTGATGGAACCTATTCTGTAGAAGAGGAGGACATTGGCGAGGGTGGCATGTCAACATCTAGCAGTGCTACCTCAGGAGTTTGACTCCTGCCACTTGATGGCATCAGCAATTTTCCCTCCTGAACTGGCTTGAAAAATTGCATCAGCCTTGTCTGCTTGACTTTTCACCTCAAATCTCTAATTGTCTCAGCATAAGGAGTGAACACAAGTAGAGGTTAAGTGCTTAAATTTGATGCTGTATTCAAGCATAGGGTCACATTACATGTCATGGAAGATTTTTCCAAGGCAGAATTTCATCCTGATATTTCGGCTGCTGTGAGGGGGACAATTCTTGGAGTCTTACACTGACTTTCATCACTATCCTCATCATCACTGACTCAATGCCTTATTTTGCCATCTCTTCCAGGTCTGTGTTGGATTCTACTGCCTTCTCTGCCAAAATTTTTCCCACATCTTCCATCATGTCACTGAAGCCTTTTCCACTAACCCTGTGATATGCATATGTTTGACACTGTCATTTATATTTTCTTTAACACCTTCAAAGCATTTGAAATTTTTCAACCAGTCTGGCCAAATGTTTTTCCAAGAGTTATTGATAGTAGTCCGCTTAATACTAACCCAGGCGATGCTAACCCAGTAACTGCGTATAGTGACTAACTTCCAATAGTCCATCTTGGTTTCCTTGTTGGTGTTGAGAGCTTTGCTATAAAGTTCCTTCATGTTGTGTACCATGAAAGCTTTTATAATGCCCTGATTGAAAGGTTGGGTGACAGATGTAGTCTAGGTTGGGGTGGGCATTTTCAAGTTCTTCATGGCAATAAACTGGAATATTATCCAAAGTTAGTAAAACCTTACAGGCAGAGTTTTTGCCCTGGAGATAGCATTCAACTTCTTGGATGAGCAGAATTTTCTGACATCAAATATTTTTATTCCACCTACTATGGACTGACATATGGTTCAGGTTTTTCCTTTTAAACTCCTGTGGATTTGGGGCTCTGTACATCACTAGGGACTTGCATTTAAAGTTGCCCTTGGCATTGATACACAATAGCAGGGTTGCATGATATTTGAAAAGTTTAAATCTGGGGCTTTGAAGGCCATTTGCATTATAAAGGTTCATTTGCCAACAGCCTAGTGAAACAAGCTGGTCTCATCAGCATTGAAACCTGCTCTTCCACATAACACCTGTCCTGTATAACACAAGATATTTAAAAATTTTTTTCCACAGCCCCCTTGATCTGCAGGGGGCTTGCTTGCAAGTTCATTTTTCATGCTGTATTGCCTTTTGAAATGTACAAGCCAGCTAGCACTAGCTGATCAGGGTTTAATATTTTCCAGACCTGGGTAACATGACTGTAAATTTTGGCTTTTAGCCTCAACAATGGTGTCTCCTGTGCTTTTTTTTTTTTTAATCAGTCATCTCATGAATCCACAACTTTAGCCATTTTTCCATCTTTTTCATAGCTTCATCACACACTATAGATGTTTTAACACTTTCTGGAATGGCCTCATGTACAGACCAATGAATTTCCTCTTTCTACTTTTGAATATGCCATATTGTTGATTAATTAACATTGAAATCACAGCCAACAGCAGTATAATTCATGACTGAGTGAAGCCTATCTAACACATGTAATTTTTCTAAGACACATCACAGCCTTCTTGCACTCATAAACACCAGACAGCACTCTAGCATTGTGCTTGGGGGCCATTTTCAGCAGCAAAATCACCACCAAAACACAAAAATGCAAAAAATGTGGCACTAAATAGATCATGAAAAGGACTTTATGAGAGCTGAAACCAGAAGGCAGAGTGACACTTCCTTTGACCTCAGCTGGTAACATGCATGTTGGGTGACTAATTTTTTAACACTCTGCATGTGTCTGCAAGTGACTATGAAAATGCTACAGGTATTGATTTGGGGGTTACAAATAAATTTTAGTGAACAGGTGAGTTTGCAAATAATGAGGATTGCTTATTAAAGATATAGATATAAATATGTAGTGTATATATAGTATATATGTGTGTATACGTATGTATGTGTATATATGTACATATGTAGTATAGTTTTATACTCATTGGGAATGTGTTGCCTCTTGAAGACCCTGTCTTCCCTCAGGATGGCCATCTGTGTGGCTGTACCTGTAGCTGAACCTGGTGGCTATGAGCCTAGACTCTGGTGTTGGATTGGGATTTCAGAACATCTACTGTTTACATAACCATGTAACAGTAAACATATGGGTGACCTGGCCATGTCACTTCTCCCTGGGCCTCAGTGTTCTTGTCTGTAAAAGTTAGAAGGTGGACATTAAAATTTAAAGCACAGGAACGTGGACCAGCAGTAAGGTGATATGCAGACCCAGGAAACATGCAGGAGCCCTAGCTAGGTTCACAGGTGGGGAATAGCAATCCAGGAAAAGAGAACTGCATATCCAAGACCCTGAGGCTGGCAAGAGCTTAGCCTGTTGGAGAAACCAGGTCAAGTCTAGTGTGGCTTGACAGGGAAAATAGCAATTGGTAATTGATGGAGTGGGGTAGCAGGGCCAGGCGCACAGATAAGGCACCACAGAAATTTGGATTTAATTCTAATTGTTCTGTGAAACCATATGATGGTTTCAGCAGAAACACAAAAGATTTTCTCCTGTTTTTAAAAAAATTTTATAGTTGAGTGTTTTAAATTTTGGTTAAAATTTCTCAACCTTCTAAAGCTGAGATCATTAATTTGAGATCTTTTTTCTTTGCTAATATAGGCTTTTAGGGCTATACATTTCACCTGAAACAGTGGTTGGGTAGCATTCCATAAGTTTTGACATTATGTTTTAATTTTAAATCAGTTCTAATAATTTTTGAATTTCCTATTTGATTTCTTCTTCAGTCTACAAAATTTAACATAATTTGACTGGTTTGAGTACATACTTTGTATGACTCAAAAAAATCATTTTTTTTAATTGAGATTGGTTTTATGACCCAGAATGTGGTCTATCTTGGTAAATGTTCCATTTACCTGAACATAATGTGTATTCTGCTCTTGTTGAGTGTTTTATGAATGTCAAGTTGGTCAAGTTGGTTGATGATAGTGTTGTTCATGATGTCTGTGTTCTGATTTTCTACTTGTTCTATTAATTATGTAATGGTTTTTAAAACTCCTACTATAAAGGTACATTTGTTTCTTCTTGCGTATCATATTTTTTCACGCATTTTTAAAACTCTTTTATTAGGTACATAAATGTCTGCCTATAGTCAACTTTGTATGATGTTAATATAGCCCCTCTAGTGCTCTTTTGCTTATTGTTACAATGGTTTATTTCTTTCTGTCCTTTGACTATTAAACTATTTGTGCCTTTATATTTGAAGTGATTTTCTTATATGCAGCATATTATTGGGTCTTACTTTTCTATCTACTCTGAAAATCTCTTCCTTTTAAGTAGAACATTTAAACCATTTACAGTTAATTTGATTATCCATACTGTTAGGTTTCAATTAACCATCTTGCAATTGGTTTTCTCTTTATTCTATCTGTTCTTTATTTTCTTTTTCTGCCTTTGGATTATTTTTAATGTTTATCTTATCTCCTTTTATTGATTTATTAGCTTTTTTGAGTTTAGTGATTGATTCAGAGTTTATAATATACATCAGAGGTTAGCAAACTTTTTCTCTAATGGGCCAAATAATAAATATTTTAGGCCAGGAGGCAAAATCAAGGATACTAAGTCAGTACATATATAACAATTGAGAAAACAAATTTCCACATATTTTTAATTCTTAAAATTCAAAATAAAATAATGATTGAGTATATATATTTTTGCAATCTAGGTATACCAATGCTATGAATAGAATTATTTTGGGCAGAGCTAACAAATATTTCACTTAACTGGAGATGAAAGTTAGTGTTTCTTATCAAAATAGATTACAAATATTCATCCATTAATGCTCACCTGTAATGAGATTTTACCTAATTCATCTTTTTTAAAAAACATTTACAATGAATTTTAATTAAATGCAATATGGCACTTACAAAATGTTACTATTTCATCTTTTAAACTTTCTCTACACTGATTGATATACTAGCTATCAAATATTGACACAATACATGAGCATTTGATTTAACTAGAGTATGTTTATGATTTGGGTGACATTTATAGAATTCCATTAGATTCTTTTGATATTTGCCTTTTTGCATGTAATTACATCACTTCCAATTGAGGTGATTTCCTAACAGTGGAAATCCCTCAGTGGCACAGTTAACTGGGTTTTAAATAAGGAAATTTCCTTTGCACTTGCATCAAGGTCTGAAAACCCATGCTGCATTGTAGTTTGAGCCTGGGGAATGTATCCAATGCAAATGTGTGTTCAGTAAGGCTCTCACTTGTTATAACTAAAGCTGCTTGATATTATTGTGATTGAAAAAAAGGTTAGTTTTTGAAGGAAAGACTTTACTGCAGTTTAACTTTTGTATGTGAGTGCTGATTTGCCTTGTAATTTTAGCTTGAATTCATTAGGAAACATCAGGTCTGAAGCAAAAGCTAATTTCCAGATGTATTCAGTGTTCAATAATAATGGTTGGAAGTAGTTTTCCTCATTCAGAAAAGTTTTATTCTTGCTACTAAGCTTAAAAAAAATCACAATAAACTTCCAATACTAAGCAACTGAACTGCTGTATGAGGGAGCAACTCAAGATATTCAGTTCCTATTTCTGCCAAAATGCATGGAAGTAATAATAAAGTCTATGTGAATGAACAAACCATTGACATTAGTAGCTAACTAACACATGATAGATCAAATATTTTCCACAAAGTGCCTGCTGTGAGAAGATATTCCATCATAAATTTTCAAATTTTTCTGATCACTTTTTTTGTGAACAGTGAGGAGTGCTTAATCTGGTGATACTGATTTATTCTTTTTATCACAGCTATAGTGTCCTTGCATACTGAGCACAATAACTCATCTAATTCAATAACAAAATAACACATTCTGCTGTGCCTTAAAATGATCATATTTGAAGTCCATTTTTCTTATTTTGACATGATGGATGGACACTAGTAACAAAAATAAAATGCCAAGGTATGGAGATATGCACGTCACTCAACCTATATTTAAGTTATAACTGCATCACTGCAGTTGTGCACACGCAGCATTGTGACACGACGAGAGGACCACATGTCATCTGTTTCCTAACTACTCAACTCTGTGATGGCAGTACCTAGACGGCATAGACAATATATAAATGAGAGTCTGACTATAGTCTACTAAGACCTTTTTTATGGAAACAAAGTTGAATTTCAAATAATTTTTATGTGTCATGAAATGTCATTCCTCTTGATTTCTTCTAAGCATTTAAAGTGTAAAAACTATTCTAAGCTCACGGACCATATAAAAACATGGTGGGCAAGGTTTGGCACCTGAGTTGTAGTTTGCTGAACCCTGATAAAACATCTTTAGCTTATTACAGTCCACTCTCAGTGATATTAAACTACATCACATAGAGCATAAGAACTTCACAAACTTTATTGCCTCCCATTCTCTGTGCCATTATTGTTGAACGTTTTGCTTCTCCATGTCATATGCCCCACAGAAAATGATGATTATTCTTTAAACAGCCGATTATCTTTTAAAGAGAGTTAATTACTAAGAAACAAAATATTTATTTTCACCCACATAGTCACTGTGTCTGGTGTTCATTCTTTTGGTTTTTCCTTTGGCATTTCAAGTATCATTTTTCTGGAATAAAATCATATTTTCTGTAGTAAAAGTCAGCTGGTGCTGAATTTTTTGTCTTTGTATATCCAAAATTGTCTTTGTTTCACTTTTGTTTTTTAAATATATTTTCCAGTTTATTTCTTATAATACTTTAAAGATGTTCTACTATTTTCTGGCTTGCATTTTTGCCAACAACAAATCTGCTGTGATGATTATCTTTTTTCCCATTTACCTAAAATATTTCCCCTCCCTCCCCAGTTGCATTTAAGATTTTCTATTTATCCCTGGATATTAAGCAATCTGATTATGATGTGCCTTGGTGAAATTTTATTGTGTTTGGCATTCATTAAACTTCTTTATTCTATAGGTTTAAAGTCTCCAACAATTTGGAAATATTTCATTCGAATGATTTTCTGTCCCTCTACCTCTCTTTCAGGGCCTTCAATTATACATATATTAGTCCCTTTGAAGTCGTCCCCCAGCTCACTGTTTATTTTTTCAGTTTTTTCATTCAGTTTCATTTTGAATAGTTTCTACTGCTACATCTTCCAGTTCCCTAATCTTTTCTTCTGCAATGTCCACTCTGCTTTTAGCCCCACCCAGTGTACTTTATACCATAATTTATAGTTCTTTTATAGTTAGATTAAGGTCTTCCTTATGTCTTTTATGTCTCTACTTAACATGTTCAGGTTTTCTTGGACATACGGAATACATTTTCTCCATTTTAATGTCTTCTACTTTTACTATCTGTCATTCTGTGCCTGTTCTGAGTCATTTTTCTTCTCATTTTTGGTTATATTTTCCTACTTCTGTGTGTGACTTTATTTTTGATTGGATGTCAGAGAGTCTGATTTGGGGATATTTTTATATTCCTGTGAATATACTAGTGGGGAAACAGGCATTCTTGCAAAAAAATTATATAAACACATGTGAACTGATGGTTCTGTCAATGCCTGTGAAAGGTGAGTCCTCAAAAGGGCCATCAAGACTTGTCTCGATTCTCTGCACTCAGGTGCCTGTGGGACTGTCCTCAAGTGTGTCTCCAGGGGCTCAGATCATCACTGTGATTGCTTTTATGTCTTAGTAAAGTTACACCTTATCAAGGCTACACCATTTCTACAGTCACAAATAGTAGCAATCTATTCATCCTCCTAGTTGAGTTGGGTAGATGTGTCTGATATATAGAAACATAACTGGATTGCTTGTACGACCAAGCCCCTCAGTCCTATCTCCAACCAGGTACTTCCTGGGAGTTCACCTGCAGCCTAGAGGTGTGGGTTAAGGCCCCACCAAAGGGTTTGTAAAAATAAAGTATGACTTGAGTGACATCAGCATCATGGCAGAGTGAGCTTTCCCCCTTAGATTCTCCTCCCATAAGATACAACACAAAGGACATTCAAACACCAACAGAGGACATTCACACAACACAAAAGATGTCTGAGATGCCCATGCAGCCTTACATCTGACAGTGGAGGTTCTGGTACCCCCAGAGGAAGTGGAAAGAGGTAAGGAGAACTCCTCTCCTTCTCCAATGACAGCGACCCTGGGACCAGGGCCACCTGGCTCTCAGAGAGGGGAGAGGGGCTGCCCTCTGCAGGAAAACCATCACTCTCCAAGTTCTCTCACAGCCTGTGGGAAATTCCCACAGGGAGGAGACTGAACTGTTGTGGGGGTGCCTTCATCAAGCTAGCACCCCAGGAGAGCAGATAGCAAGGAAAGAGAGAGAAGCCCTGGAATTGGGTAGGCAAAAGAAAGACCCCTCCCCCTGCCCAGAGCACCAGCAGAGCCAGTCAGCCAGAGCGACTGGGGATCATGGTGGGCTCAGAATACACAGCTCTTGACCCCCATCCAGTGGCAGAAGGTGGGAGGTGCAACCAGATACCTTCAGAATGAGGAAAAATAAGCCCACTCCCTCAAGCACTATGCAAAAGTATATTAAATCTCCAGACCAGAAGGAAAATGACAAGCACCCAGAAATCAGTCCTGAAGGCACAGAAATTTATAACCTAAATGACAGAGAATTCAAAATAGCTATCATAAAAGAGCTCAATGAACTACAAGTAAATTCAGATAGACAATTCAATAAAATCAGGAACTTCTTCACAAAAGAGATTGAAACCACAAAGAAAAGCCAATCAGCAATATTGGAGATGAAAAACACAATGGAGGAGATAAAAAACAAATCTGGAATCTTTAAAGAACAGAGCTGACAATATGGAATAAAGAATTAGCAATATTGAGGATAGGAATGCAGAAATGTTCCAGATAGAGGAGGAGAGAAAACCAAGACTAAAAGGAAATTAAGAAATTCTCCAATAAATATCCAACTCAATTAGGAAATGCAACATAAGGATTATAGGTATTCCAGAGGGAGAAGAGAGGGAAAAAGGAGCGGAGAGCTTGTTCAAAGAAATAATAGCTGAGAACTTCCCAAACCGGGGGAAGAAGCTGGAAATACAAGTGAATGAAATCAACAGATCTCCTGAATATATCAACACGAAAAGACCCTCTTCAAGGCATATAGTAGTAAAGCTGGCAAAAGTCACAATAAAGAAAAAATATTAAGGGTAGCAAGACAACAAAAAAAATAACATACAAAGGAATTCCTCTCAGGCTCTTAGCTGATTTCTTGGCAGAAACTTTATGGGCTAGGGGAGAGTGGAATGATATATTCAAAATTCTGAAAGACAAAAGCTTTCAGCCAAGAATACTTTCTATCCAGTGAAGATATCCTTCAGATATGATGGAGAAGTAATAACTATCCCAGATAAACAAAATCTAAGGGAATTCATTGCCACAAGACCCCCACTGAAAGAAATGCTCAAGAAGGCCCGCATGCCTGAAAAAAAAAAAAAAAGAGAGAGAGAGAAAGGGGATACAAAGCTTTGAGCAAGGAGAAAATAGACAAAATTAGAAAACTTGCAGCTCTCTTATCAGAATAGGTTAGCAAATAATTATAACGTTTAAGATTAAGAGAAGGAAAACACCAAAAATAAACATAACCTCATCACTTTAAACACAAATTCACAACACAAGATGGAGTAAGTTGTGACAATAATAACTTAGAAGGGGAAGATGAATGGGATGGAATCAACTTAGTCTAAGGAAATAAGAGGTCATCAGAAAATGGACTACCTCATCTACGAGATTTTTTATACAAACCTCATGGTAACTACTAAACAAATAATCAGAACAGAGGCACATATGACAAATAAAGACAACTAAGAAAACAAAACTACATAACTACTAAACTGAATTGGTAGTCCGAAACACATGGGATGAGAAACAAAGCAACACAAAAGAATAGTAAAATGAGTGATAAAATAGCAACATTAAGCCCTCATATATCAATAATCACTCTAAATGTAAATGGATTGAATTTTCCAATCAAAAGACACAGAGTGGTGGGATGGATTAAAAAAACAAGATCCAACAATATGCTGCCTCCAGGAAACACATCTCAGCTCTAAAGACAAAGACAGAATCAGAACGAAAGGATGGAAGACAATACTGCAAGCTAATGGCAAACAAAAGAAAGCAGGAGTTGCCATACTTATATCAGACAAAGTAGACTTCAAAATGAAACAGGTAATGAGAGACAAAGAGGGGCAATATATAATGATGAAAAGGACCTCCACAGAGAAGACATATCACTTATAAATATATATGCACCCAACACAGGAGCACCAAAGTACACAAAGCAACTATTAACAAACCTAAAAGGAGATATTAATGACAACACAATAATAGTAGGGGATCTTAACACCCCACTTAACATCAATGGATAGATCATCCGGACAGAAAGTCAATAAGGAAATAATGGACTTAAATGAAAAACTAGATGAGATGGACTTAACAGATACATAGAGAGCACTCCATCCAAACATAGCAGATTACACATTCTTCTCAAGCACACATGGAACATTCTTAAGGGTAGACCACATGTTGGGAAAGAACACAAGCCTCTATAAATTTAAGAAGATTGAAATCATAACAAGCATCTTCTCCAACCATGATGCTATGAAACTATAAATCAACTACAAGAAAAAAACTGGGAAAGTGACAAGAGATGTGGAGACTAAACAACGCGCTACTGAACAAGCAATGGATCATTGAAGAAATTAAAGGAGAAATCAAAAAATATCTGGAGACATGAAAATACCCCATACCAACTCACATGGGATGCACCAAAGTGGTCCTGAGAGGAAACTGATAGCAATACAGGCCCACCTTAATGAGAAAAGTCCCAAATAAGCAACCTTAAACAATACCTAACAGAATTAGAAAAAGAAGAACAAACAAAGCCCAAAGTCAGCAAAATGAGGGAAATAATAAAAATTAGAGCAGAAATAGATGAAATTGAAACCAAAAATACAGTAGAAAGGATCAATGAAAACAAACAGCTGGTTCTTTGAGAAGATATACAAAATTGACAAACCCTTAGCCAGACTCACTAAGAAAGAAGAGAGAAGGCTCAAATAAACTTTGAAATGAAAGAGGAGAAATTACAATGGATACCACAGAAATACAAAGGATTATAAGAGAATACTATGAAAAACTATATGCCAAAACATTGGAAAATCTAAAAGAAATGGATAAATTCTTAGACTCATACAACCTCCTAAAACCTGAATCAAGAAGAAATAGAGAATTGAATAGAACAAGCACAAGTAAAGAGATTGAAACAGTAATCAAAAACCTCCCAAAAAATAAAAATCCAGGACCAGATGGCTTCTCTGGAGAATTTTACAAAACATTCAAAGAAGATTTAATACCTGTCCTTCTGAAAGTATTCCAAAAAATAGAGGAAGATGGAACACTTCCTAACACATTCTATGAGGCCAGCATCACCCTGATACGAAGCCAGATAATGACAATACAAAGAAATAAAATTACAGGCCAATATCACTGAAGAACATAGATGCAAAAATCCTCAACAAAATACTGGCAAACCGAATACAGCAATACATTAAAAAGATCATACACCATGATCAAGTGGGGTTTACACCAGGGACACAGGGATGGTTCAACATCTGCAAATCAAGCAGTGTGATATACATTAACAGAATGAGGAATAAAAACCACATGATCATCTCAATAGACGCTGAGAAAGCATTTGACAAGATCCAACATCCATTTATGATAAAAACTCTCAACAAAATGGGTATAGAAGGAAAGTACCTCAACATAATAAAGGCCATATATGACAAACCCACAGCCAACATCATACTCAACAGGGAAAAACTGAAAGCCCTTCCTCTGAGAACAGGAACAAGACAAGAGTGCCCACTCTCACCACTTATTCAACATAGTACTGGAGGTTTTGGCCAGAGCAATTAGACAAGAAAAATGAATAAAAGGACTCCAACTAGGCAATGAAGAAGTGAAACTCTCACTATTTGCAGGTGACATGATTTTATATATAGAAAACCCTAAAGAATCCATCAGAAAACTATTAGAAATAATCAACAACTACAGCAAAGTTGCAGGGTACAAAATCAATGTACAAAATCAGTTGCATTTCTGTACTCTAATATGAACTAACAGAAAGAGAACTCAAGAAGACAATCCCTTTTACAATTGCAACAAAAAGAATAAAGTATCTAGGAATAAATTTAACCAAGGAGGTGAAAGACCTGTGCAATGAAAACTATAAGACATTATTGAAAGAAATTGATGATGACATAAAGAAATGGAAAGATATCCCATGCACATGGATTGGAAGAATAAACATAGTTAAAATGTCCATACTACCTAAAGCAATCTACAGATTCAAAGCAATCTCAATCAGAATCCCAATGACATTCTTCATGGATATAGAACAAAGAATACTAAAATTCATATGGGGCAACAAAAGACCCCTGAGAATAGCTAAAGCAATCCTGAGAAAAATGAACAAAGCTGGAGGCATCACAATCCCTGACTTCAAAATATACTACAAAGCTATAATAATTAAAACAGTATGGTACTAGTACAAAACAGACACACAGATCAATGGAACAGAATTGAAAGCCCAGAAATAAAACCACACACCTATGGACAGCTAATCTTTGACAAAGGAGCTAAGAACATACAATGGAGAAAGGAAAGTCTCTTCAATAAACGGTGCTGGGAAAACTGGACAGACACACGCAAAAGAATGAAAGTGGATTATTTTCTTTCACCATACACAAAAATTAACTCAAAATGGATCAAAGACTTGAAGGTAAGACCTGAAACTATAAAACTCTTGGTTGAAAACATAGGCAGTACACTATTTGACATCGGTCATAAGGGGATCTTTTCGAATTCCATGTCTGTTCGGACAAGGGAAACAAAAGAAAAAATAAACAAGTTGGGACATCATCAGACTAAAGAGCTTCTGCAAGGCAGATGAAACCAGGATCAAAATAAATAGACAACCCACCAGCTGGGAGAAAAAAATTTAAAATCATATATCTGACAAGGGGTTAATGTCCATAATATATAAAGAACTCACACAACTGAACAACACAAAAACAAAAAATCCAATCAAAAAATGGGCAAAGGATATGAACAGACATTTTTCCAAGGAAGATATACAGATGGCCAGTAGGCACATGAAAAGATGTTCAACATCACTAATCATCAGGGAAATGCAAATCAAAACTACACTAAAATATCACCTTACACCCGTTAGAATGGCTATAATCACCAAGACAAAAAACAACAAATGTTGGAGAGGTTGTGGAGAAACAGGAACTCTAATTCACTGTTGGTGGGAATGCAAACTGGTGCAGCCTCTATGGAAAACAGTATGGAGATTTCTCAAAAAATTACAAATAGAAATACCTTATGATCCACCTATCCCACTACTAGGTATTTATCCAAACTACCTGAAATCAACAATCCAAAGAGGCTTATGCACCCCTATGTTCATTGCAGCATTATTCACTATAGCCAAGAAGTGGAAGCAACCTGTGTCCCTTGACTGATGATTGGTTAAAGAAGATGTGGTATATATATACAATGGAATACTACTCAGCCGTAAGAAAAGACAAAATTGTCCCATTTGCAATAACATGGATGGACCTGGAGGGTATTATGTTAAGCGAAATAAACCAGACAGAGAACGACAAATACCATATGATTTCACTCACATGTGAAAGAAAAACTAACATATGGACAGAGAGAACAGTTTGGTGGTTACCAGGGGGAAGGGGATTGGGGGGTGGGCACAAGGGTTGAAGGGACACATTTATATGGTGACTGACAAACAATAATGTATAACTAAAATTTCACAGTGTTATAAACTATTATGACATCAATAATAATAATAATAAAGTATGATTCAGTTTCCACTATGGAGAACCTGGGCAATTTTATAATAGCTCTGGGCCTGTGCTCCTGTGGAGAAAGTGAAAGTGAAACAGTGCCTCCTAGAAGTGCAATCCACTCTTCAGTGTACTATAGCCATACCTAGCACTTGTTTCCTTATTAATGACCCAGTCTGTTCCTGGGGCATGAAGAGGGTGCCCTTTTGTTTCCAGGTCCCCCTTTGCTCTTAGGATGAAACTCAAACCCTTAATATGTCAGAAAAGAGACCTTAGGCTCCAGCCCCTCCGCTTTCTGCCATAATGAATGCTCTCTCATCAACTCCAAATTACCTCTACCCAACATATCTTCTGTCCCTCCCTAAAGCTCAAGTCTATCCAGCTACCAGGAACAATCTCCTGAGAATTTGCATTTCTCCCAGGTTTTCAGGTGATGTTAATATTGCTGGTCCAGGGACCACATATTGTAAACTACTGACTCATTCAATTATTATAAAAATTCACATATTCTGTGAACATTTCCTGTGTCCATGTCTTGGGCCTTATTTCATTTCTTCAATTCTCCCAGGATTTACTACCTTCAAATGTGTTGGTATGTTCCATATCAATTACAAAATTTAATTCATTATATAATTAGCAAACTAAGGCCATCAACAAATGGTTGCAGACTTGGTTATTTTCTCACATAAATACTGACTAATGGGGGCCGGCCCGGTGGCGCAGCGGTTTAGTCCGCGCTTGGCAGCCCGCGGTTCGTGGGTTCGGATTCCGGGCGCCCGCCAACGCACTGCTTGTCAGCCATGCCGTGGCAGAGTCCCATATAAAGTAGAGGAAGATGGGCATGGATGTTAGCCCAGGGCCAGTCTTCCTCAGCAAAAAAGAGGAGGATCGGCAGTGGATGTTAGCTCAGGGCTGGTCTTCCTCACAAAAATAAAAAAATAAAATACTGACTAATTATCAAAGAGTAATCCTGTATGAGATTATTTTTACAAAAATAATTTTTAAAGGAGAAGTAAAACTACAATTTAGCAATTTCTTTACATATTAGGACCTGCCACCCTTCCAGGAGGTCAGATTCTTCTCAGTGTAATTGGTGAGCACTTACAGACTTTGTTGTCTGTCTCATTCTAGACATGTTCCAGTCTTGGCATGTAATTTCCATTAACTTGTCTACTAGTGGGTCCTAACAGAGATAGGTTAGCTCCATTCCAAAAGAGAGAAAAGCTAGCAGGTGTAGTTTGTGGCACTCTGAAAATTACCCTGAAATATACATTATCTCATATGGTATTTGGATAACTTGCTTGGGCTTCTCCCTTTGGCCATACTTCTGTTACAATCAAAGATGTAGCATCTAATTCCCAAGAACGAGGAAGGTTTTGTATCGTGTATTGGTTTTGTTTTTTTTTTGTTTTGTTTTGTTTTTTTCACTTTTTTTATGGTAAGATGTATATAATATAAATTTTACCCTTTTACCCATTTTTAAATATATAATTTAATAGCATTAAGTACATTCATAATGTACAACTAAAACCCCACAGTGTTATAAACTATTAAGATATCAATAAAAAAAAATTTTTTAAGTACATTCACAGTATTGTGCACCCACCAGGACAATGCATTTCTGGAATTTTTCATCATCTCAAACAATAACTCTGTATCAATTAAACAATAACTCCCCCTTCCACCCTGCCCCCAGCCCCTGGTAACCTCTATTCTATTTTATGTCTCTATGAATTTGCCTCTTCTAGGTACTTCATATAAATCAAATCATACAATATTTGTCCTTTTGTGTATGGCTTATCTCACTTAGCGTAATGTTTCCAAAGTTCATCCATATTGTAGCATGTATCAGAATTGCATTCCTTTGAGGCTGAATAATATTCCATTGTATATATATGCCACATTTTCTTTATCTATTCATGTGTTAATGGATATTTGGGTTGCTTTTCACCTTTCTGGTGGTTGTGAATAATGCTGCTATTAACATTGGTGAGCAATTATCCGTTTGAGCCCCTGCTTTCAATTCTTTTGAGTATATATCTAGAAGTGGAACTGCTGAAAAATATGGTAGTTCTATATATAACTTCTTGAGGAACCACCATACTGTTTTCCACAATGGCTGCACCATCTTCATACCCACAAGCAATGCACAAAGGGTTCCAATTTCTCCATAACTTCACCAACACTTACTTTTCTTTTCTTTTTTTTCTATTATAGCCATTCCAGCAGTGTTAAGTGGTATCTCATTGTGGTTTTGATTTGCATTTCCCTAATGATTATGTTGACCATTTTTTCATGTGCTTAATTAGCCATTTATATATCTTCTTTGGAGAAATGTCCATTGCTAGTAATTTGATTACATTTGCATCCATGTTCATAAGGGATGTTGGTCTGTAGTTGGGTTTTTTTTTTTTTTTTTGGTAGTGTCTGACTGATTTTGGTATCAGTGCAATTTGGGCATCATATAATGACTTAGGAAGCATTGCCCCATCTACAAATTTTTCAAAGATTGTACTTTCCTCTTGCATGGTCTTGGTATCTTTGTTGAAAAGTAACTGACCATATATGTGAGAATTTACTTCTGGGCTGTCTATTCTAGTTCATTGGTCTGTAAGTCTGCCCTTATGTCAGTACCATATTGTTATAATTAATGTAGCATTGTAATAAGTTTTGAAGTTGGGTAATATGGGTCCTCCAAAGGTATTCTTCATTTTAAGGATTGTTTTGGCTATTTGGGGCCCTTTGCAATTCCATGTGAATTTGAGGTTCAGCTTTCCCATTTCTGCAAAAAAAGGCTTTTGGAATTTAGATAAGAATTGCATTGAATCTGTATATCTCTTTGGGTAGTATTGACATCTTAACAATGTTAAGTCTTCCTATTTTCTTTTGAACATGAGATCTTTCCATTTATTTATGTCTTTAATTTTGTCCAGAAATGCTTTTCAGTTTTCAGCATACAAGTCTTTCACCTTCTTGGTAAGATTTATTACTAAATATTTTATTCTTGTAGGCACTACTGTAAATGGAAGGAGTTTCCTAATTTCCTTTTTGGACTGTTCTTTGCTGTTCTATACACAAATGATTTGGGGGTATTGACTTTCCCTGCAACTTTGCTGAATTCATTTATTAGCCTTATTAGTTTTTGTGAGTTATTTGGGATTTTCTATATATAGGATCATGTCATCTGCAAAAAGAGATAGTTTAACAACTTCCTTTCCATTTTGGATGCCTTTTATTTCTTTTTCTTGTCTTATAGCTCTGAGCAGAACTTCAAATACAATGCTGAACAGCAACTGTGAAAGCCAATCTCCTTGTCTTTTTCTGATCTTAGGGGAAAAGCTTTCAGTCTTTCACCGTTGATTATGATATTAGCTGTGGGGTTTCCACAAATACCTTTATCATCTTGAGGAATTTTCCATCTATTCCTAGTTTTCTGAGTATTTTTATCATGAAAGGTCATTGGATTTTGTGAAATGCCTTTTCTGCATACATTGAGATGATCATGTGGGTTTTTTTCCTTCATTTTATTGAGATGAATTTACATGGATTGATTTTCTTATGTTGAACCATCCTTCCATTGCTGGGGTAAATTCCACTTGGTCATGGTGAATAAACCTTCTAATATGCTGTTGGATTCACTTGGCTAATATTTTGTCAAGGATACTTGCATTTATATTTATAAAGGATATCAGTCTGTAATTTTCTTTTCCTGTGATGTCTTTATCTGGCTTTGGTATCAGACAATGCTGGCCTCACAGAATAAGTTAGGGAGTGTTTCCTCTTCAAGTTTTTTGAATTTTGAGAGGGATTGGCGTTAATTCATTAAATATTTGATAGATTTCACTGTGCAGCCATTTGGCCCAGCACTTTTCTTTGTTGGGAGGTTTTTGATTACTAATTCAATCTCTTTACTTTGAAAAGATAAGTTGAAATATTCTACTTCCTCTTAAGTCAGTTCAGGTAATTCCTGTGTTTCAAGGAATTTGTCCATTTCTGCTTGGTTATCTAATTTGCTGGCATACAACTGTTCATAATATTGTCATAATTCTTTTTATCTCTGTAAGGTCAGTAGTAATATCTTCATTTTCATTTCTGATTTTAGTTATTTGTGTCTTCTCTTTTTCTCTTTGTCAGTTTAGGTAAAGCTGTGTCAATTTTGTTGCTCTATTCAAAAAGCCAACTTTTGATTGCATTTATTTTCTCTATTGTTTTTCTATTTGGTTTATCTTCACTCTATTTTTTATTATTTCCTTCCTTATTTTGGTTTAGTCTGTCCTCTTTGTAGTTTCCAAAGGTGTGAAATAGGTTATTGATTTCAGACCTTTTTTATGTAGGCAATTACTGCTATAAATTTCCCTCCTAGCCCTGATGTTGCTGTATACTATAAATTTTGGTATGTTGTGTTTTCATTTTCAATAATCTTTAAATATTTTCTGACTTAATTTGTGATTTGCTCTTTCACCCATTGATTGTTTTCTTAGTCCATTCTGGCTGCTATCACAAAATACCAGATATTAAGTAGCTTATATGCAACAGAATTTTATTCTTCATAGTTCTTGAGGCTGGGAGTCTGAGATCAGGGTGCCAGCATTGTTGGGCTCTCTTCCAGGTTGCAGACTTGTATCCCCAAGTGGCAGAAGGGGCTATAGAGTTCTGCAGGATCTTTTATAAAAGCACTAATCCCATTCCTGAGGGCTCCATCCTTATGACCTAAGCATCTCCCAAAGGTCCCACCTCCTAATACCATCACATTGGGCAGTAGGATTTCAACATATGAATTTTGGGAGGACACATTCAGACCATAGCAATTGTTTAAGTGCATATTTTAATTTTTGCATATTTGTGAGTTTTCCAGTTTTCCTTATTAATTTCTAACTTGATCCGTTGTGGTCAAGGAATTTACTTTGTATGATTTCTTTTTAAATCTATTGATACTTGTTTTGTGATCTAACAAATGATCTATCCTAGAGAATGTCCTATATGCACTTGAGAATATGTAGTCTGCAGGTTTTGGGTGGAGTGTTATTTGTCCATTACGTATAGTTAGTTTATGGAGCTGTTCAAGTTCTCTATTTCTTAACTTATCTTCTGTCTGGTTGATCTATCCATTATTGAAGGTGGGGCATTGAAGTCTTCCACTATTAATGTAGAACTATTTCTCCCTTCAGTTCTATCAATTTTTGCTTCATATATTTTGATGGGTGTTATTAGATGTGTAAATGTTTATAATTGTTATATCTTCCTGCTGTGTTGAACATTTTATTAATATATAATGACCTTCTTTGTCACTTTTAATTATTTTTTGGATTTAAAGTCTGTTTTGTCTGATATTAGTATAGACACCACAGCTCTCTTTGGGTTACTATTTGCATGAAACAGCTTTTTCCACTCTCATTTTCAACCTATTTGTGTCTTTGGATCTAATGTGAGTCACCTGTAGATGGCATATAGTTGGATCATGTTTGTTTCTTTGTTTTAATCCATTCTGCCAATCTCTATCTTCTGATTATAGAGAGTTTAATCCATTTACATTTAATTACTGGAAAGAAGGGACTTGAGCCATTTTGCTCTATGCTTTCTATATGTCATAACTTTTTTTATCCCTCATTTCCTCCATTATTGCCTGAAGAATAGGGGTGACACCTAAAGTGAACTTTGCAAGGTGGGCAGTAGTCCCTCTGCAGGTGAGCTTCGTAATAAAGGAGTTATGGGGGACATTCTGGGCTAAAGGAATGGCATGGCCAAAGGGAATACTTTTTGTTCAAGGAGGCATGAGAGGACCTGTGTGGCTGCCAAGAGAAACCTTGATCTTCTGAGACACAATATTGCCAGCAGAGCAATTGTATGGCCTTTTACTGGATGTTCAAATCCAGCCTATGTCCCTGAGATGTGTGACTCTAGGGCTGAGACTCAGGTCACTGACTATGCCATAGAGATGATTATGGCATTTACCTCATAGTCTGTGGGAGGATGAAAAAAAGTGAGAAAAACACACCAAGCAACTTATATGTGCCAGGCACTCCACTGTTTGCTTTACAAATATTTTCTTGTTAATTCTCACAACCACTTGGTAAAGTGGGAATTATTTTTGTTTTGACACAGAAATCAAGGCTTAAGAAATGAAGTGTCTTCCCCAAATCCCCAAAGTGATATAGAAGGCAAGTGTCAGTCTCAATAGGCTGATTCAATCCCAGGAATTTGGGTCCAGAGCTGGGAACATTTAATTGCTTGAATGCTGCAATATAAAACCCTCAGCATACAGTCCAGCTATACAGTATACAGTGCAGGTATACAGACATGAGGCTCAGCTGCTGCTGCTAACAATATTATTACAATTTTCCCCTATTCATCTTTAATGCCAGAGCTTGCTCTTTCTGTGTTTCTCAAGCCACACAGACTTATTGTCTTTCATCAATGGCTTCTTCATAAGTGGTTTTTTTCTCTAACACGATTGCATCCTGTTTAAAGGCAGTGTCTGGCTCCTCCTTGGTACTCAGAACAGAGCTAGTCTCCCAAGAATTACTCAGTGCCTTGGTTCTTTCAGGATCTTTACCAATGACTGCACAATGGGTTCTAATCACATCTGACTAGCCCAAGGCTAGTGAAGCTACCTTGACTTTCCAGGCATTGGTGACCTTCAATTACATGGTTGTAACCTCTATTCAGGAACAGTGAGGGCAGCTGCACTCAGCCCAGAAAACCCTGTACTAAGAGGTGTTGCTGAAGCCCTTTAGGCTTCTGGTCTCACTGGGAAAAGCTTCATCTCTCCTCCATATGGAGACCTGAAACCTCCTTCATTCTGCCCTTTCTCCAAAACACATCTGTAGGGCACTTTCCCAACTTCCTGCAGCCCTGCTGTGTTCATGTCTCACCTTCTCCTATCTGGTGCTCTTTGTTTCTCCTCAGAGTATTTTGTGTAATAAATATTACACAAGGGGGAGCCATTCCCCCTCAAAATGGCTCAAATACCAAAAGATTTGTTGGAATAAAATGGGAGTATCTTATAAGAACCCCCCAAAAAGTTAAACAGTAAGTAAAGTGACTAGGAAGAACCACTAGATGTAACATTCGAGACCAGAAAGATGAAGCAGTCATGTGAAGATAAGGATGATGAACTAGCTAATATTCATTGAATGCTTTTGAGGTAGCCAAGCATATTAAGCATTTTATACCAATTAACTCATTTAGTCTTCATAACAACCCTGTGACATGTTATTATCACCATTTTACAGGTGGAGAAACTGAGGCATAAGTGAAGTAATTTGTCCAAAGTCATACAAAGCCAGTATACATGCAACTTGGATTTATATCCAGAGCCTATCTATGCTCTTCACACACATGCACACACACTTTTGAGCTCTCGAAGGGCATGGAGCATGTCTTATTTATCTGGTCTGCAGCAGATGCTCAAGAAATGGTTAACAGGCATGACTGAGCATGATTCTCCATCAGTGACATCATAACATCACTGTGATCTCAGCGCCATCTTTTACCATAACAAGATAATATACTCTTACTGCTTTTGTAAAACCTCCACTATTTTTATTTAAAACTCTGGCATTCTTTTCCAAGTTCAGTGTCCTTGTGAAGGCACTTTAAATCAAGAATTATAAAATCATGTGTATGCTCGTGTTTTTGTTTGGTTGTTTTTTGCTGAGGAAGATTAGCCCTGAGCTAACATGTGTTGCCAATCTTCCTTGTTTTTTGCTTGAGGAAATTTAGCCCTAAGCTAAGTATGTTCGTGCTTTTTAAATGACAAAGTATGGGCATTTGGATGAATCTCTCATAACAAAATAACAAGATGGCATAAAACTATGTGTATTGAAAGCAAATAAAATCTGGGGCATTAAAGGACTGCATCTTGCATCTTGCATCCAGTGCTTAGGAGAGCAGAGGAAGGACAGAGAATGGGAGAATCAGAAAGATACTGCCATTATCCCACAACTATATATACGTAGTGGCCAGTCTATCCATAATTACAACTGTTCCCAGTCCTTGTTTGATACCAATGCCATGCTTCCTTAATTATAAATCTCTCAAAGATCCCTCAACATTCTGTAGAATTTCAAATTAAATCTCATGACTAAAAATAAAGAAGGGGCTGGCCCAGTGGCACAGCGGTTAAGTTCATGCACTCTGCTTCGGTGGCCCGGGGTTCACAGGTTCAGATCCTGGGTGTGGACCTATGCACTACTTATCAAGCCATGCTGTGTCAGGCATCCCACATAAAAAATGGAGGAAGATGAGCACAGATGTTAGCCCAATGTCAATGTTCCTCAAGAAAAAGAGGATTGGCAATGGAGGTTAGCTCAGGGCTAATATTCCTCACTAAAAAAAAAAAAAAAAAGAATGTAAAAATAAATCAAAGGAAAGATAAGTCTCTGTTTAATATTTAAAATGCACCATCCCATTCCAAACCCACTATCTTTGAGAATTGCTATGGAACACGACTTTACCTCTTGGTTTTCAGTTAAGGTAGCACATATACTAGACAGAGAATATTTTTCCGAAGTTGAAAAACCTATCACTCATTCCATACCAGAATTATTATATCAGTGCTATTCCTTTTGAATAATTTACCTTACTTATGACTATCAAATGCCATAAACAGCATAATCTGAAATATAAGGTAAAGACGTCCCCCCTTATCAGCAGTTGCACTTTCCACTGTTTCAGTTACCCACAGTCAACCATGGTCCAAAAATACAGTACAATATTTTGAGAGACAGACCACATTCACACAACTTTTGTTACGGTATACTGTTATAACTATTCTATTTTATTATTAGTTATTGTTGTTAATCTCTTACCAGGCCCAATTTATAAATTAAACTTTACCATAGGTATATATATATGTAGGAAAAAATAGAATATATAGTTTGATACTCTCCACAGTTTCAGGCATCCACTGGGGTTCTTGGAACATATGCCCTGCAGATAAGGGAGGACTTACTGTACACAACTGCCCTTTACTTTGAGCAGTGTCCATACAATCCTAATCATTGATCTGCATTACCTTTCTAGTTACAAGATAGGAAACCGTGGAGCCCGTAAGACTATTGCATTTCCTATCTAAAACTTAGAATATTTAAAGCCATCCTCCTTACAAACCATGATTATCTGTCAAGGTTCAGTGCAGAAAACAAAAACTCTCTTCAGTATTTCAAGAAGACATATATTGTAGGAAATGAATGCTTTTAAAATTGGTGGGCAGGCAGGAGCAGTAATGGAGACAGTTCTGGACTATTAATTTCAAGGTAAACCCCCATAACTATGATCCAGGGATGGAGAAATGACTGCTATTACAAGTGATGCTGCCAGAGTAACACCTCAAAGCCAAAAAACTACAACTAGACACTGGATCATGGAGTCTAGCTGTAGCAAACATGACAGAACTTGTCAGCTTTGCCCAGAATGACACCCAGAAGGCGTGCACCCACACAGCTACATAATTAGTACTCATCCTTTAGAATTCAGATGAAAACGCACATCCACAGTCAAGCCTGCTCTGATTTCTCATTATATGTTTGTTGGTTAGCACTTGTAAAAATTAAAATGTGTAAATTAAGCCAACTAGAAATGGACTGTGAATTATCCTCACCAAAACAATGATATTCTTTTTACAGAGATCAGGCCATTTTTCTCTAGGCTTGCTAGTCTCCCACTAAAGCCTAAAGTAAGGCTGATCTTAATTCTTCAAGAGGAAAATAGTGGAAAACTTTGCAAGAAATATTAGTGTCACCGTGAAAGAGTTCATTATATACAGAATGATTAGAGACCAAAAATTTTATTCACACAATTTTTTACTTCTTTTGCAGCTGTAATTTTCAACTTTATAACATTTACTGGATCCACTGGGTACCTAGATATCGTCACATGCCCATTAGCTAATTTCTATGTAGGACTTGAGTAAAACTGCATGCTACTGCTGTGAGAAATATATATTCACTTATAATATGGTTGTCCGCTTCTTTGTAGGTTTACAAATAGCATCATGGCAATGTAAGATTTACACATAATTCCTACACCCTTCAGGTTGTTCTAGCATTAATCTTCTGACGACTAGCAAAATAAGAACTCTTAGTGAACACTTTGCTACATTTCTCACATAAGTTTTCTCTCCAGTGTGAGTTCTTTGATGTAGAATGAGGGATGCACTTTAAACGAAGGACTTCCCACAATTTTCATATTCATACTGCTTCTCTCCAGTATGTTTAATGTTTTATAAGAGAATCATATTACCTAATCTCTTTCCCATATTTGTTACATATAAGGGTTTTTCTCCATTGTGGATTGACTTATGTTCATTAAGGGATTAATACTGGCTAAAGGCACATTTATTGCCCTCACATAGTCTCTCTACAGTGTGAACTGTGATGGACAATAAGGCTTGTACCATTGCTAAAGACCTTCCCATATTCATTACGTTTATAAGACTTCAGTATAAATTTTCTGATGTTGAATTAGGGAGGATCTTTGGCTAAAGTGTATTATGACAAATACTGCATTCAAACAGTTTCTCTCTTGTATGACTTTTCACTTGTATCGTGATTCATATGGCCTAAAGGCTTTTCCACACTTACTGCACTACTGGGTTTCTCTCCATTATGTATTCTCTGATGAGCAGTTAGATTTGAGCCTTTGCTGAAAGCCTTCCCACATTCATTACATTTATATGGCTTTTCTCCAGTGTGGATTCTCTGATGTACAGTAAGGTTTGAACTACAGCTGAAAGTCTTCCCACATTTAATACACTCATAGGGTTTCTCTCCAGTGTGAACTCTGTGATGTTGAAGCAGGGATGACCTATGACTGAAGGCTTTCCCACATATACTGCATTCATAAGGTTTCAATCTAGTGTGATTTCCCAAATGCATACTCAGTGATTCAGGCTGGTTGAAGGATTTCTTGCATTTGTGACATTCAAAGGGTTTTTCTTCAGTATGAATACTCTGATGCTGAATAAGAAATGAGAGGCTGCTAAAGACTTTCAGACATCTGTTACATTCAAGTCGTTTCTCTACAGTGTGACTTCTCTGGTGTCGAGTAAGGTGTGAGCTACAGCAAAAGGCTTTTCCACATTCACTGCATTCGTAAGGTTTCTCCCCAGTATGAATTTTCTGATGGTGAATGAGAGATGACCTGTGAATGAAGGCCTTCCCACATATTCGACACTCATAGAGTTTTTCTTGAGTATGAATCCTCAAATGTTCAATGAGATGTGAAACACGACTAAAAGACTTTCCACAGTTCATACATTCATATGGTTTCTCTCCAGTGTGAGTGCTTTGATGATTAGTAAGGGATGAGACATGGCTAAAGGCCTTCCCACAGTCGATACATTTGTAAGGTTTCTCTCCACTATGGCTTATCTGATGTCGAGTAAGGGATGAGCCATGGCTAAAAGTCTTCCCACATTCACGACATTCATAGGGTTTCTCTCCTGTATGAATTCTCCAGTGGCGATTAAGGATTGACTGTTTGCCAAAGGCCTTCCCACATTCACTGCATGTATAGATTTTCTCTCTGTTACAAGTCTGGTGAAGGGTAAGAGATTTGCTCTGGCTGAAGGCTGCCACACTTTCAATAGAATTCAAAAGTTTCTTTCCACCACTGATATTCTCATTTTTTACAACTGACTTTTTTGGTAAATTCTTCTTAAATATATCATGTTTATGTGATTTCCCTTCAGCAGAAATTCTCTGTGGTTCAGAAAGAATAGACTTTAAATGGAAGATGCTTCTAAATGTACTGTATTTATAAACACTTTCCCCAGTGGGACTTTCTCTATAGGTGAGGGTCACTGGTCTGAAATGTTCTACCTGATTTTCATGCTTCCCCTCCAACTTCTCTATATATTCCTGTTCCTTGTTAAAATTTGAAAATTCATGACTTTGTTTTATAATTTTTTCTATTATTACCGTTTGGGGTGAATCATCATCATAAATATCCTCCTTTGTTGATAATTCCTTGTTTTTCCATCTTGATAGCCAATCTGAAATATATCAAGAAAGCAACACATTGCTTTTTCTGTTTTCCTTGAAAAGAAACTTCTATGGTAGAAATAAAAGAATTGGATAAAAAATAAAGCACCCCCCACCCCAAAAACACATGGCTCTGACAATTCTCATACATTCAGTGATTTCTGAACAAAGTTCAAATGGAGCACAGAGAATACAGAGAGCTCACAGAGGCAGGAACAGAGTGTAATAAGGGAAATGGGTTAACTATAGGCAATCAATGTGTGGAAAAAAATGAAACTATCAGAAAGAAAATGTGGAAGGCATTCTGGATTCCAAGCCAACATCCTGTGCCTATATTTATGTGAAAGACCACATTCTGTCTCAGAGCCTTGGTTCTCCAACCTTCAATTAATCTCAATTTGCTGTCATATTAGTATACTTAAAATGCAGAATTTGTAGTACCGCATTAAACAGTTACAATGACAACAAAATAATCTAAATACTCTTTATGGCTCAGAAAGATTTAGGCTTTGTGAGTTTCTGTAGTATCTGTGTGAAATCGTATCATTTACTGGACATTAGAAAATACTGTTCCTAGAAACCTTCTTATACATTCCTTACTTCCTCTAACACTTATATTTGATCTTTGAAGCTCAGCCTTAGGGGAAAAGTGATTTTCCATCTAACTGACAGCTTTTCTTAGCCTAAAACCATATACTTTTCCTTAAGTGGACTTAAAAAAATAATATGCCTTATTTTGTTTCAAATAAAATAAAAATTTGAATTATGATGGCAAAAACCTCCACTTTTGATAAGATGACACAAATAATACAGAAAAATAATTATTTGGGATGGAGGAATGGTCATTTTGGAATCTAAGCTAAGGATCCCTCAATTTTGTTACACTTGGGATGTCTGAAGACAGTATCCCTAAAATATCCTAAAATGCCTCCACACGTTCTATAAGCATCTTTAACAAAGACCTCTTTTGCCTGATTCACCATGACTTACCTAGATACATACCTTCTGACAGTTTTTCCTCCACCATCCAAGGTTCTTTCCCATCCTCCAATAAAGTGATCACATATGGCTTAGGTATGGAAAGACCTGCTTACAGGAAAAATATAGAATTGTTTAAGCTGTGGTCCTCATGGAGGAGAGGCCAACATCACGAAAGGGACTAAAGGAAGGTTTGAAGGATGTTCATTGAAATGGGAAGATAAGCTTCAGGCAGGGCACAACAGAGCTATACATCTCCTTGGAAACATGAAATCAAAATGCAGCGATTTACTCAGGATCTCCAGCAGTTCAGAGTGGCAGAAGAAAGACCTCCCTCAGTGGGGTGGAGGGCGAGATATGCTTACCTAGAGAGACCAGGTTCTCATAATTCTGAACCATCACATCCTTGTATAAATCCCTCTGAGCAGAATCTAGCCATCCCCACTCTTCGTGAGAGAAGTCTATGGCCACATCACTAAATGTCACCTGAAATAGCAAACATATTTAGGCTCAACCATAGCCCAGGACTCTTATGTCACTGATCATGGTAAAATTACCCTGGTTGTGGAAGAAAGGGAACAAGATTCAGCAGTTGTGACAATGATCAGGAATCCAAGTTAAGTAACAACTGGATAATTGTGTGTTTGACATTGTTATACAACAAGGGTAAGAGACAGAAATAAGAGCTTTGCTTTAGGAGAGTTAATTTTGTCAAAGGTTATAGAATTACAAAATTTTAAAAAATCAGCATTCAACATTTGACAGCACATAGTCAAGTGCTTAGTTTTGCTTTTTAGTTTACATGCTAGGTAAATAATAAAAAATGATGATCCACTAAAGTTAAAAAAAGAATGATCTAATAGGTTCAGTAAAAAGACATCTTTATATTAAAGATAGATACACATAACTAATTTATAAACAAAAAATACATTTATGATATATAACTAAATGTTTTATTGATAATCAATCTATAATTAAAATAATTCAAGAACCCTGGGCAAGAAGACTAAAGGATGGTTTTATGCCATAGGTAGTCCTTGAAGAGGATCTTAAAGTAAGGGCAAAGAATAAAAGAAAGAATACATTTCAAGAAAAATATTCTAAGGAAATAGATTTCTTCTCAACAGCAGTCATTCATGATATCATTTAAAACAACAAAACTTTAGAAAAGCTTAAATGTTCAATAATAGCTTACTGGTTAGTCAAATTATAATATGGTCAAGAAATGTATACATTTAAAATGGCTTTATTACAATCTTTTGTTGGTAAAACAGACATTGTTTGGCTATGGCAAATTTTTCACTCCAAGAGTGGTTGACTCGATATTCTATTACTCGATTCAGATAATTTGCATGTATGTTTACCAGTGACACTGGTCTCTGGTTTTAAAGAGGGAATTTACCTTTGTCAGGTGTTGGGGAAATAATTAAAAATCAAATTTGCCAACCATAAAACCTTCTCCACAATGCACAAAATAAAAAGAACAGTTTTATTATTGAATAAGCATTAAACCAGATCATAACGCACGTCACAGGCAATCACTAACGAGACTGCAAGGACAGGAAGAAATCTCACCCTTTTATAAAGCCAGGCAGATACAATCCTTTACATACACGTTTTCAAAGTAAATAACTCGTCCTCAAGTAAGACTTGACAGCATCATCTGCTATACATAGCTCATCCTAAATTCACTTGGTAACTGGGGTGGCCATCTGCCTTTACCCCAGAGAAAAATAAAACTTCTCCTTTCTTTATGACAAGCAGGTGGTTAGAACTTGGAGCCAGGACCCGAGGCTAAATTCCCACACAGACAGGGAGAAGGGGTGCACCCCTTCATGTTTTCACTTCAAAGAGATGGCTCCAAGGCCCTTAAGAAAGACTTTACTGCCTTGTAAAACTGGCAGAGGCTTATTTAGCTTTGAAAAAGATTTACAAGCATCTCAAAGACAGGGAAAGGATTTACAATTACAGGTTTTTCTCAAGGAAATACTGTAAGAAATGGAAGAGGGAGAAGGTGTCTTTCCCTTTTGGAACCAGGGAAAACTCTTTTTTCCATTTGTATCAACTCTCACCCAGGTTTTAGGGTTATATTAACCTTGTCACATGAAATGAAAAATTTTCCATCTTTTCCTACTTTCCACAATGGGCTTAAAAAGATTGGCTTTTATAAATCCCACCTGATAAACCAAATACAGTCATGCACCACCTAATAACATTTTGTTCAATGACAGACCACAAATACCACAGTGGTCCCATAAGAATAGTACCATATAGCCTGGGTGTGTAGTAAGCTATACCATCTGAGTTTGTGTAAGGAGACTCTATGATGTTTGCACAACGACCAGATCACCTTACAATGCATTTCTCCATTGTTAAGCAACGCATGACTGCAAAAAAAAACCCTGACACCCTATTAAATGCATAAAACACTATGTTTTATTCCACCAATGCAAAGATATTTCATATTTTAAGTTTTGAATACATATTAACAAATGTCATTGTATTAACAGTCTAAAGAAAAAAACCCACATAATCTCATTAATAGACACTCTTTGCTCTTTGTTTAGATCAGGGTTTCTCAACCTTGGCACTACTGTCCTTTTAGGCTAGATAACTCTTTGTTGTGGGGAGCCATCCTGTGCACTGTAGGATATTTAGTAGCATCCTTAGCCTCTACCCATTAGATGCTATTAGCAATTCCCCTCCACTCCCAGGGTTGTGACAACCAAAAATGTCTCTAGACATTATCAAATATCCCCTATGGATGAGGCTAAGGGGGACAAAATTGCCCATTTGAGAACCACCACTTTAATAAATGTTTGCAGTTCCTTGAAAGGCTCTCTTAGTCCTCGCTACCTATCCTCAAGGTGTTCTCTCAGTTCAGTAAAACTTCACTTCCACCTCTGCCCCCCTGCTACTATGGGCCACCAAAACCAGTTCCAGTCTTGTTTCCCCAGGGACACTCCAACTCTTTCTTTCCCTTCACTTGCCTGGGCAGCCTGGGATGTTAATTCACCTTTGTCCCCAAAAGAACTTAGGATATTCGTCCTAGCACCCATCTTAATTTCTTATGCTTTCCGACTTTTCTACTAGTCCTGTGCTGCTCAATACAGTAGCCACTAGCCACATCTGGCTATATAAATCTAAATTAATTAAAATTAAAAGTTAAGTAAAATTAAAAATTCGGATCCTCAGTCACTCTAGTCATAGTTCAAGTACTCAATAGTCATCTAGGGCTGGTGGCGACCATATTGGACAGCACACATTTAGAACATTTCCACCACTGTAGAAAGTTCTCTTAGACAGTATTGTGCTAGATCATGAAGTCCTGCATGTCAGTGTCAAGCCAAACCTATGTCAGTTCCTTCCTAACACGTACTTTACAAGTGTTTAGAAAATAAATCAATGAGTGATTTTGGCAATTAGTTTACTTTAGCTTTTACTTAAAAAATAAAGTTTTTTTCAATTCTAATTATCTAGTATTTTCAAGAAACCAGACTCTGCCCGACAGGCACATCTGCCACTCATACCTTCTCTTATGCATGCTTCACCTTCCACCCATGATTCTGCCCCACCATTTTTTCATCACTCATTCACTCAACAACTATATACTAAGCATCTGTTTTGTGCCAGGTACCACTCTGGGTACCAAAGATAAAACAGTCAACAGAAAAGAAAAAATATATCCCTCTCAGTGGAAGGAGACGAACAATCAGCTTATGTATATACTAAACATACAGTGTATCAGCTAGTGAGTGATAAGCACTATGGAAAACAATAAAGCAGTGACGGAGGAGTGGAAGTGATAGTCGAGAGAAGGTGACTGCCATTGTAAATACATGTTCAGGGAAGCTTTACTGAGAAAGTAACCCCTGAGCAAAGGTGAAGGGAAGTAAGGATGCAAGCTTGTGCATGGCTGGGGAAAGAATATTCCAAGCAGATGGTACAGCAACTTCCAAGGCCCGGAGGCAGTGGCCAGTGTGGCTGGAGCTCACAGCTAATGAGGAGACAGAGAAGGAAGATGAGATCAGAGAAGAAATAGCCTAATTATACAAAACTTTTAAGTCACTATAGAATGCTGACTTCTATTCTGAGTTAGAGCCACTGAAGAGTTTTAAGCCAAGGAATGACAGGATTTTATATAACAAGAGGATCACTGTGACAGCTGTATTGAGAAGAGACTGAAGAGGGTCAAGGGCAAAAGCAGAGAATCCAGCCAGGAGGCCACTTCAATAATCTAGGTGGCTTGGATCACCTCACCTAGGTGGTGGCAGTGATGGGGTAACCAGCGGTCAGATTCTGTAGATACCCTGTACATATTTTAGGTCAGCTAGAGTGTCTGAACGTATAAGAGAAAGGGAGGAATCAAGGATGACGCCAAACATCTCTTGACTGGAATAACTGAAAGGATTGATATACTGTTAACTGAGACCACATTATACAGCTTTGACAACCATAAAGCAAATAACCTAAAATTCTCAACTTGAATTTTGAATTGTAATTTAAAAAAAAAAAGTTTTGCTCAAGACTCTACAGAGGCTTCTAGCGGAAAACTGGTAGAAAGGAGGAGCACTGAGAGACGACTACTTTGGAGTCCTTCTGCATGCTCCATCCTTTTCTATAAGGAAAGGAATCATAGATCTAGTCTCTAAATGGACTTTGATAGATGGGAACTGGTAGGAGACGCAAAGCAAACACGCGAGAGTCCTGATATGTAGGTGTTTCAGGAAGATCTGGGGGCATACCGACTTACCTGGAACATGACTTTTCAGTTTCCAATAGGTAACAGTCCTCTTTCCAGGCTCTTGTCTTACAGGACAGCGTCCTGAGAAGGCAGATCAAGAACAGGAAAAAGCAGTCGTGAAAAATCAGGCGTATCGTGCAGCTCTGTGACACACCTGCGGGGAAAAGCACACCGGCAATCACTTCCTAGGGTTCCATTCTTTCCCTGAACGAACAGTGTTCCTTGGCACGAGGTAACCATTTACCAGGTACCATCTGCGTGTAAATCAACTATTATATACAAAAGAGACAGACTCAAAACAACGGTAATAATGATGAGTTCGTTCATTCTTCACTTCTATGCACGGTGGGCATCCACATTATTACCGATTTCTCTTTTTAAACGATGAGAAAACTGAAACTCGACGATACTGAAGCACTTTGTTCAAGGTTACACAACCGGAAAGCGTCAGCTTCATGACTGGGTAACATAAACACATCTGTAGAGGGCGTTTTCTTCCAGTGCGTACTATGCACTCACGCGCCCGCGTCCCTTTCACGGCAGCTCTAGAAGGTCCGCGCCACCCCTGCTCCCCGTTCACAGCGCCGGACACGGCGGCCCGGGGAGCCAAGGCCCTGCCTGGGCTCGCCCCGCGGGTAGACCCTGGGACCAGCAGGGTGCCGGCGGCCCGGGGCCGTCACCCGGAACCGGCCGGCCGCCCTGCCGGGACCCACACTTGCCTGAATCCTCGGCGGGACCTCCAGGCCCCGAGGCCCGGGCTGGGCCTCCCCCCTGCGCCCCGAGGCGTCCAGGGCGGGCGCCTCCGCGAACCTGACGCGCCGGGTCGCCGCGAGCGGACGATGGCCACCGCCCTCGCGCGAAGTGCACTGCCCAGAGTCCTCCCGGATTCCAGGACGGAGAATTCCGCCGCCCGGCCTGAGGCTACCGCGGGGGGGACTAAGGGCGGAGTCCACACCAGAGCAGCATTTCTAACACCACTCCGCGCCAGGGACAAAAGTTACCGGGGCCTCGCACGGTGGCCTCCGGAAAAACTACACTTCCCAGAAGTCTCCGCGGCCGCGCGCTCTCGGCACACCGCGAGAAAAATGTCCTCGGCTTCCTAACAAACTAAACCGCCCGGAGCCGTCGTCGCAGAGCGGTTCAACCAGGACAAATGCAAAGTATGGAGAGGACAACAGCCGTCTCTGGTGAACCCTGCTTCCCAGAACCAGCGGCAGCTCTCTACTGGGGTTGTAAGGACAATGGCGTCCGAACCACAAAACTACACTTCCCAGAAAATTATGCGGCCGCGAAAGGTCTTCCGCGTCATTCGTATGCTCGCACAAAGGTCCTGCCCGCGCACGGGCGCCCCCTGCTGGGGCCGGACAGGCTTCTCTCTCCGGAACCCTGCTGCCGCGCTGTCCGGCTCCTATGGGCCTTGAGTATTTGGCGCCCACTTGCCCTGGACTATATTTCCAAAATGCCCTGTGACCGGGCTGTCACGACAACAATTGTCTGCGGACGAGCGATGCGGTCGCGTCATCGCTGTGACACCGACGGCCTCTGAAGTGCGTTGCACCGCCTCGAAGGACTCAGAAATACGAGACTCGAGAGAGCTCTTTGAGGAGAGACCTCAATCCTGGGAAGAATCACTCGTGATTTTTAACTCTGTCGGCAGAAGCGCTTCTTAGTTTCTGACCTTGTGCAGCCCACCCAAAAGGGCGCTGGACACAGATGTACATCGGCCAGAGCAATCTACTGTTGGCGTATATTTGGGTTGTTTCCTTTACTTCCTTTTTTAAATTTTAATTTTACTTATTTTTTTTTAATTATAGAAAGTACGATTATGAATTTTCTTGTATGTGTCGAGTACGTATGTGCATAAGATTCATAAAACAATACTTCCACCTTGGTATATCTTGTGGCTATGGTATATAATTCTATAGCAGCAGTAGTTTTGTTTTGTTTTTTGAGGAAGATTGGCCCTGCCCTAACATCTGTTGCCAATCTTTCTCTTTTTCTTGTTTCTCCCCAAAGCCCCAGTGCATAGTTGTATATCAGAGTTGTAGCTCTTCTATGTGGGACACTCAGCATGGCTTGATGAGTGGTGAGTAGGTCCGGGCTCAGGATGGGAACTGGTGAACCTGGGCTGCCAAAGGAGAACACTCGAACTTAACTACTCTGGCGCTGGGCTGGCCCCAGCAGCAGTGGATTTAAAACACGTTGTGACATCAGCTAGATTCCTCTCAACTCTTAGAGTATGTAACAAGGAAAGATTTACCAATGCAGGGCACATTCCCATCTACGTCTTTATTACACAATGACAAATTATTTTCCAAAGTTGTGCCAATTTGCACTCCTACCATAGTTTATAGTTACTTTGGTTGCCAACTATTAGTGCCAGCACTTGATTTTGTGAAACTTTCCAATTTTGCCAACCTGCTAAGTAGGAAATTGTAATTCATTGTGGCTTAAATTTGCGTATGTTTTATTGTTAATAAGATTGAGAATCTCTTCGTGTGTCTTTTGGCTTTAGTATTTCCCTTTCTGAGAATTGCATGTCTTTTGGTCAATGGTCTTTCAGAACGATGGCCGTTTTAATATTAAAATTCAAGTTACATAGAAAAATGCAACATTTTAAAGGGAGAGTGCAGAGAGTAGGATATTAGACTTTTTTTCCCCTTTAGAATCCTAGACTTTGAACTGGATTCAGTAACCAAATGTGTTTTCTACAGTTTTTGTATAATGTTTCTGGATGTGAAATTTCCCGTTTATCTCCTGCTCTGGATATGTTGAGCAACTTGAATCTGTGAAGTGGCATCTTCCTGAGATCAGCAAATTTTTCTTCCCTTCATAAATTGCCTGTTCTCCATTCTTTCTCTCTCTTCTTCTTGTGAACTCCAATTAGTTGTAAAGTAGGTTTTTCTGCTCTATCTTCCATGTGTATTAAATCCTCCTCTGTAATTTCCATCCTGCAGTCTCTGTATTGCATTCTGGATAATTTATTCTGATCTATCTCCCGTTCATAACCCCCTTTCCAGGGAATTTTTTTTTTATTTCAGTTTTTCAAAGATTTTTGTAACACGGTAGACACAGTTGATTCATAATATGCACCTGATAATACCAATAACTGAAGATTTTATGAATCTTTTTGTAAATTTATTTTTTAAATTCTTCACTCAGCTTGCCTTGTTCCCTTTTTTGGTTGGTTATCTTTGTGTGTCACTCAGTCTTTGAAAAGAGATTTTATAGGGCTTCCCAATATCTTTGGATGAAAGTGCCTTTCTTTTCTAGAGACTATATAATTTTATTTTCAGACAAGATCTTGGATTATTAGCAATCTGGAACCACTTTAAACTAAACTGAAGACATAATTCATGTCCCAGATGTCTGAGAGCTCTTAAAGGGATGGCATTATAATTCTTCCAGGAAGCTCGTGAGGAAAAGCAGCAACAATGAAGAATCCCTATGTAAGGTTTTCTGGATGGACTGAGCAGGGCCTTTAAGTTCACGGTGGGGGAGAGCTAACATTAAAGGAGTAGATGTGACTGGGGGCAGAGGTGAGAAGAACGTTAAATGGAGGGTAGTCCTTTTGTTCCAACAGCTACATCTGGCCAGTTCTTAAAGAACATTGCTTTGACGCTGAACCCCTAACATGTGAGTGCTCCATGATTTGCATTATTAACAGAAAGGATAGAGGCACTCTGATGAGTAGAGACTAAGGAGGAGAAATCTAGGGGCAGGTGGAGTGGGGACTAGTAGGCATAAGTAAGCCAGTTTTAAACACACATGCCAGTCACTTGAGAAGGAAGAAAGGGCCAAGAAAGATCAATAAAGAGAAAGGAAAACACTTTACATGCCATACTGAACCCAGTCCCTTCCAGTAGCCCTGATTGCCTTCTTCCCCTTTTCTATCAGACAATATTTACAATAAATGATTTTGCTATTGGAATTTATCTGACCAAGGGCATATTTTAGAATATGAACTTGGGAGAAGAAAAGCCAGTTCATGTTGATGCTGAAAGTGTTCCAAGACTCAGGGAGATAAGGAAGTTTGAGATTCTAGCTTCCAGAGGCATCAAAAATCATATATATTTGCCATAGGGAGAAACTCCTTCTGAGACCTCTGTAAAAGATGTGTGTCCTTGTTTCTGGCTCATCCTCCATCCTTTACTTTGGAATAAGCCTACACATCCCACTATGGGCCAAAGTTTTAAATCCAAGAGCGTAGTCCTAGCACTCCTGTCACTGGTTTGAAGACCTGTTCATCCCCAATCTGGCCCAAGCCTGACCCCAGAATGCCTGACATAGAACCCGTGCAGAGACTCCAACAAGACCTTTGTGTTCTCTCCTTCCGCCTTTGAGGACCTCTGACATCCCACATCTCTGATTATTTATGTGACCAGCATCAGGTTAACACCCAACTAAAGGGCGAACCCAGTAGGAAGTGTCAGGTGCACATACATCTGACCAGTAGCACACAGCCGTTGCTTGGTAGGCTGGCTGGGTTCCCTGAGGGAAACTAAGAGCTGATGTCAAGGGCTCAGTTTGTGGCTATGATGGGGAGGAAGGTGCGCATCTCACTTTTTCTTCCTCCCTCTTGAACATGGAGGAATTGGAACAAGCCTTGCTTTACTTCCATAAGAAGGGACTTAATTTACACCTTAAGCCTGAGAATACCCTCATGAGATTTACCAGGTACAGAGCTCAAATTTTGCCTACTTGTTGATTTTGCATGATTTCTCTACAAAAATGGCTTAGGGGAGATGAACTCCAACATATATGTTAGCCTGGGAAAATAAGTGGATGGAGGGAAAGTGTCACTTTTTTTAAAAAAAGTTCAATAAATACTACCGCAAAAGTTAGAAAAAAATGTTAATTCCTTCTATCTACCTATAGTAAGTGACTTAACATGCTAATCTATTGAAAAAAGTTATCATTTATTAACAAATGCAGATTTGTATTTTGTGTACTCTTTCATTCTTTTCCACTCAATCCATTGTGAATGTCTTGCAATATTAGCAACATACAACCTGCATTGTCATTAGAATGTCCACAGTGTTCCTTATTAGGAATCATAACAGGAACAGATTTAAGCAGTCTCCCCTTGGTGAACATTTGATTTGTGCTTAGATTTTTACTTCAATGTGTGAAGAATATCCTTGTACATACATTGTTGCATATATATTTGGGTTTTTTTTTAATGGTAAGTCCCTAGATTCTATATTACATGTCAAAGAATTTGCCCATCTCTGGGTTTCTTTGATACATAGCAACAGAGTGTCCTGAAGAAAGCTATTCTGTTCCATGTTTGGTCCTTAGGAGAAAGTCTGGAGCTTTCCAGAATCTAGTTCCAAGGTTTCAGGTAACCGGTGAAGGGGTCTACCAGCCTCTGGGGCCCCTTTTCAGTGTATTCTCTTCCACCCAAACTGTAGGAGGAAAACAGCATGTGGGGCTTTGGACTGCCTATCCCCAAGTGGTGATTGAGGGCTGCAGCCACAATGCAGCTGTCACCTGTGAGCTGCTGGTGGGTCCCTGCCACTCAAGAACCACTCCTGAAGGAAGAACTGAAGGCCTGAGAGGCTGCTTGGTGCATCTTCTGAGGTAGTAGTGGTCTGTACCAAGTAGGAGGAACTGAGACATCTTTTGGCTCATCACATCCCCTAAGTGGGGAAAAGGACAGCAGGACATTGTCAGAAAGAAGTTGAATATGATGTTCTGCCATTGGTGCCTCTGAGAAGCTGCCCTGGTCCAGGTCTGGGGGCACCCCCAGTTTGGGCCCACTCTCAGAAGCCCCTGTCACCTTAAACTCAGTCTTATTTCCAGAGCCCTCTCTGCCACAAGTACCTCTGTGAGTGTTCAGTGAAGGAGGAGTCCCAGTTATGGTCTTTTATCTGTCTTGTGTCCTCCGTGACAGACATACAGTTGGTACTCAATAACTGTTATATGTTCCCTGTTCCGATGGTTGATTTTATGTGTCAACTTGGTTAGGTTGCGGTGCCCAGATGTTTGGTTAAACACCAGTCTAGCTGTTGCTGTGAAGGTGTTTTTTAAGATGAGATTAACATTTAACGTCTAGAGACTTGAGGTAAAGCAGATTACCCTCCATAATGTGGATGGACCTCATCCAACTAATCAAAGATCTTAATAGAAAAAGACTGAGATCCCCTGAGGAAGGAGTTCTGCCTCCAAATGCCTTCAGACTCAAACTGTAACATCAGCTCTTTCCCGGGTCTCCAGCCTGCTGGCAAGAACTCAGACTTGCCAGCCCCCACGATCATGTGAGCCAATCCTTTAAAATAAATATCTCTATCTATCTATCTATCTATCTATATCTATCTATCTATCTATCTATCTATCTATCATCTATCTAATCTATCTATCTATCTATCATCTATCTATCTAATCTATCTATCTATCTATCTATCTATCTATCTATCTATCTATCTATCTAATTTATACACACCCACAAAGGAGCATACACACACACACACACACATACCTTATTGGTTCTGTTTTCTCTCGAGAGCCCTAACAAATACACCTGCCATCTCACTGAGTTGATTCTGTGCTCTGACACCATGCTCTACTGATAATTCAAACTATACTGCTCTATGGGCTTGGGATCATCACTGTTAGAAAATGCTAGACTTTTCTTAGCATTAACCATTTATTGATGCCTAGACAATAATATCCCCTAGGAATACATGTAATTCCTGCAATTAGCCATTCTCTCTCCTTAATCAATGTTTTTTTCTCTCTTTACTAAATCATTCCTGTCATGCTCAGGCATGCTTAGGTGTCTGGAATAGCTCACCTTTTAAAAACCCTCTCTTTACCCAAAACTCCCTCCAACAAATGCTCTATTTCTATTCTTAGTAGAAAAGCTTCTTGGAAACTTTCTCTACATTAATCTTATTTAATTTTCACTTCACTGTCTCTCCATAACTATACTGTTTTGGAGAACATTCCTATTATTATCCTGAGACTGCTTTCCTCTAGGTGGGAGTAAACTCCATGTTGCTAAATCTGAGAGTCACTGTTCTGTTACTATGTGTCTTGGCCTCTTAGCATTTGACACAATTGACCACTCTCTCATTCTTCAAACAATCTCTTCTCTTGGTTCTATGACACGACGTTTTTCTCAATTTTCATTTTAATGGCTGCTGCTTCTCAGTTTCCTTTGCTTGTTCTTCATCTTTTCTTTGATCTCTAAATGTTATAGGGACCCTGAACTTGATATTTGGCCTCCATTTTCCACATTTCCTATATATTTTCTCCTATGCATTTCCATGTGGTTATAAATCAGCTTTTAAAAATGGCTCCCACGAGGCCAGCCCCATGGCCGAGTGGTTAAAGTTCCTTTCGCTCCTCTTTGGTGGCCCGGGTTCACAGGTTCAGATCCCAGGTGCAGACCTACTCCATTCATCAGCCATGCTGTGGTGGTGACCCACATACAAAGTAGAGGAAGACTGGCACAGATGTTACTCAGGGCTAATTTTCCTCAAGCAAAAAAAAAAAAAAAGAGGAAGATTGCCAACAGATGTTAGCTCAGGGCAAATCTTCCTCACCAAAAAAAAAAAAAAAAAAGACTCCCAAGTCTTTGTAATCCAGACTTGCCTCTCCCTGGAACTCTCAATCCAGATACTAGCTCTTTACCTTACATCTCATTTTGCCTGTCCATTGGCAACTGAAACTCCACATGCTTCACGTGGCCCACCCAGAGGTCTTGATAGTCTCCTTATTCCATTCCTCTTTCAAGGTCCCACCATTTAGTAAATGGAATTGCCATCTACCAATTAGATAAAGCTGAACATCCAGACATTTTCCTTTATTCCTCTTTAGTCCACACTTACCCTCCCCACACATCCACTCCAGCAGATAGTATCGCTTTCAATGCTGCCTCAAAGCGATGGAACATCGGCCTTCATTTATCATGTCAAATTCTCACCTGAAACACTGCATGGGCTGCTGAACTGGTCTCCACGCTTTCAGTCTTGTATCCACACAGTCCACGCTCCATACAGAAATTAGAAGATTTTTGAACTACACAACTAGGATTCCATTTTGTGATGTCTTTATTCTCTCAAAGAAGATAACCCAAACTCTTTATGTTGGTTTACACAGTCCTAACTTGGTTCTGCCTCCTCCCATTCTTCTGCGCTCACAAAGACACAACTGTAAATTCAACGGCCTGCCTCCTCTACCTCTCATGAGTCACACTTATGCCACCTTCAAGCCTTTAGACAAGCCTTTTGCCTGGAGGCTCATCCTCATGGTCTCCCTGCTGTTCTTTTTATCATCCAGGTCCTTGCTCTACTGTCACCCTCTCAAATAGGTCTTTCCTCACCACTGTCTCCAAAGGTGCTGTCTAGTTTCTCCATGCACCATCCTATTTTAGTTATTTCCCCAACACTCCTCATTTTTTGTTACTCATGTAGTTATTTGCTATAGTTTGTTTGTCATCTGTCAGCAAGCACTTGATTGAAACTTATTGAAAGAAGGAACTGGGTGTCTTTTCACCACTGCATTTCCAACATGAAGATCATTGCTGGGGTGTTGAAAGTACTTTATAAGTCTGAAAGAAAAGAAAGAAAGAAGGGAGGGAGGGAGGAAAGATAGGCCAACGGCTTCTTCCTTTAGAAAAAAAGAGTGAGCCAATGTCTTTTCCTTTTATAGCTACATTTCTTGAAGCGGTTATCTGCCTCCTATCTCTCTGTTTTTCCTCTCCTTGCAAACTGCAAAGCACTGCCAATGGAATTCTACCTACATGACTCTTTTAGGAATATTGTTACCTTGATCAAGGAAATTTTATGGCTGCTATGCAGAACACTTCCAAGGCTTTTCTTGAAATTCCTCCCAGGATCTTTTTATTTTTAACAACTTTATTGAGATATAACTCACATAGTGTACAATTTACTCATTTAAAGTTTTAATTCAATGATTTTTAGTGTATTCACAGAATTGTGCAATCATCATGACAATCAATTTTAGAACATTTTTATCACCCAAAAATGAAATCCTATATACATTATCACTCTCCGATCTCCCCTATCTTCCCATCATCTCCAGCCCTAGACAAGCACTAGTCTACTTTAAGCTTCTAGAGATTTGTCTATTCCAGGCATTTCATATAAATGCAATCATAGAATATGTGGTCTTTTGAGACTGGCTTCTTTCATTTAGCATGTTTTCAAAGGTCATCCATGTTATTGTATCAGTACCCCATTCTTTTTATGCTCTAATAATATTTCATTGTATGGCTATACCATATTTTGTTTATTTATTCATTAGTTGATGGACATTTGGGTTGTTTCTACTTTTGGGCTATTATGAGCCTCTGAGACTCTTTTGATAATTCCAGCCTCTTTCTGTTCTTTGAAATTGATTCTATACTCCCACGTTCTTCCATTTATCCATACACTTCTGACAGTTCACTGTCTGATTCTTTTGTAGGATTCTATCTCTCTGCCCACAACAAAATACAGATGTTTCTTTGGGGTCTACGAAATCACGAGTTAATACAATTTGGTAAACTTATTGTGAAAGTGCATGGTGTGCACAGAACCATCTCCTTAGTTTACAATGTTTCCTGGCTGAGATCTCATTGTTCCCTGCTTCCCTCCAGATGAGACCCTCTCAGATTCCACAGATCACAGGAAAGTTTCTCTCTCTCTTGCTTCTCCTTGCCCCTTGGGAGAGTGTGGCAATCACTAGTAATTGTCCCTAGGGTTGGAGACAACAGTTTTTCAGGGTTATTCTCAAGTCCCCAAGCAGGCACTGTCATTGCTGTGTGTTTTATTCACGTATGTGATGGTCACTCAAGTGCGGCCACAAGAGGAGACACAGGAGAGGCCCAGGAAAACAAAGTTTATTATACTCACAGGTCTTCAAGAGACAGTGTCACTGCGTGACACAAAGGGCCACCCAGGAGGAGTGCCTAGGGAGCAGGCTCATCCAAGCCAGTGGGGAGCTGGGAGAGACTGGGGACCCATGGACCAGTGCCTTTATTGGGGCTCAGGGTAGAGTACACAAGAAAGGATACTAGGGAATTCCACTGATGTGTTTGAATGTTACTAAGTCATGGTTGGGGGTGGGCAAGAAGGGGAACTTGTGGCAGAGACCAGCCTATCACACTGGTGCACCTAATCACCTGGGCAGGGTGCTCACAGCCTGTCTGTGGGGATGTTGAAGCAGCTGGAAAATACAAACTTTTAAAGTTTACAACACACTGTGACAGGTGATCAGATAATCACAGCTCTGGAGAGAGGTGAAGTCAGAGAATTTCATACTATATCTCAGAGTATATGCTGCTGCCTCTCCATTCTGACAGCAGACAACCTTTCTGGTGACTCTATATCAGTCTGAGAGACAAAGGTTTGGAGCAAATGGCTCTACATCAAAAGAAGGAGTAAGTTGTAATATCAGGAAAAGGTACTCTGCTTGCTAGACTTGGGATGGTACACTGATAAAAGCTTCTAAACAAAAAGGAGGCAAAAACTAGGCTTCTGAAGAGAACTTGCAGGTGAGACTCCATGTCCATCTCTGATTCCTCTTTTCGATGGTATGATCATCAATGAAGCTGGTTGCTGGAGTAGATCCTAGCAATGAGGAAACCTGATTTTTCAGTTATTTCAGGTTATACTTCTGAAATTAGACTCTCAGTCCCTATTTGCAGGATCAGAAGGGGGCATACTGTTGTTACCTCCATGCATGTGATGATAAATAATATAAAATTTGCTAAGTTCTCAAATCATGTATTTCAATGACAATTGTTGGAATATGAACATTTATCACTTTAACTCTGAGACCCTGGTGTGATTAATGGAAACAGTAATTTTCTTCTCTGTAGATGACACCTGTGTTCCTTAAAATATTTCTCCCTCTTAGAGAAAGGGTAGCAGCCTTAAAAGGAAAAGTGATTTCAATAATTCAGATTTCAGAGAGCAGAAATATCCAGGGTCTTCAGCAGGTACAAGATTATAATAGTTTCTGTAATGGTTTCTCTGATTTTCATGAATATTTCTAAATCTCATTCTCCCGTCTCATTATTCATCATCTCTTTCATTTTTCTTACCCACAGTTTTCCATGGTTTACAGTATCCCTTTATTATTGAAGAGTTGAATTATTGTTCTGAAAGACGAGAGATGTATGGTCCTTGCATTTCAAAGTTAATGAAAAGATTGGGAGGAAATTTGAAGGCTAGGAGGCCCAACCCTGTTATTTTGCAAAATGAAAAAAAGTGGAAATGGGCATAAGTTACGATTGCTCTGATATATAGTGACAAATGGGACTCCATTACACTTCACTGAAATTATGACTACAAAATTCCATAGATTTGTGCCTACAAGTCATCAAATTGCCTCATGCATGGGTAATTGTAAACCCCTCTTTGTTTGGAATGAGAGTGAGTTAACTGTGATGTGGAAGTATGGATGCTTCTCCTCTGAATTATTTGTGAAGTTTGTGTTTCTTTTCACATTTCCATTGTCATCTCTTTTGTCTAGAGCTCCACCCTCCCCCATAACACTATTAAAGCCACCACGTGTCATGGTGCTTCTCATGGGGTCTTGCCCAAATCAGAACCTGCTTATACTGTTCTCATTGGTTAAAATGATCATTTTACTTCACATTTCTTTAGGGTTACAACACAAGCTCCCATTTGAGGACTCTCTATTCAGTTTCATCAGTATGTGTATTTTATTCTTACATAAGCCCTAATTTTTAATATTTAAACTGTGGAATATTTTGATAAGTAGTAGGATGAAATTCCTCTTATTCACATTTATTTATCTAATTATTCTTTATCCATCTGACAGTCTCTGTCTTTTAATTGGTGTATTTAGACCATTTACATATAAAGTGGTTATTGAAATACTTGGATTAATATTTACCATATTTAACTGCTTGCTATTCATTGCTTTTGTTCTTTGTCTCTTTTTTGTCATCTATTCTTTTTTTCTGCCTTCTCTGGTTTTAGCTGAACATTTTCTTTTCCCTTTTAACATCAGTCATATTTCTTTGAAAAAATTTAATGGTTGCTCTAGAGTTTGCAATACATATTCACAGCTAACCCAAGTCAACTTTCAAATAACACTATACTGCTTCATGGGTAGTGCAAGTACCTTATAGCAGGGTATTACTAATTCTTCCCTCCCATCCTTATAATATTGCTGTTATTCATTACACTTATCTATAAGCTACATTCACTAAATACATTGCTGCTCTTAATATTTTATCTGTTAGATCAATTAAGAAAAAGAAAATAAGAGATTTTATTTTATTCCTTCTCTAATGTTCTTTTTTTCTTTATAGAGATCCTAGTTTCTAACCTATATCATTTTCCTTCTCTGAAGAACTTCTTTTAACATTTCTTGTATTGCAGATCTACTGGAAACAAATTCCCTCAATTTTTGTTTGTTTGAGAAACTTTATTTCTCCTTCACTTTTGAAGGATAATTTTTTTGGATATAGAATTCTAGGTTGGTATTTTTTTCTTTCAACACTTTAAGTGTTTTACTCCATTCTCTTCTTGCTTGCATGGTTTCTGAGGAGAAGTCACTCTTATCCTTGTTGCTCTAGAGGTAAGGTTTCCTCTGGTTTCTTTCAAGATTTTTCTCTGTCTTTGATTTTCTGAAGTTTGACTATGCTATAACTAGGTGTATATTTTTTGGAATTTATCTTCCTTGGTGTTCTCTGAGCTTCCTGGAACTATAAGTCGGAGTCTGTCAATAATTTTGGAAATTTTTCAGTCTATATTACTTTAAGTATTTCTTCTGCTCCTTTCTTTCTTCTCCTTCTAATATTCCCATTATGCATATGTTATGCCTTTTGTCATTGTCCCACAGTTCTCAGATATTCTGTTACCTTTTTTCATTCTTTTTTCTCTCTGCTTTTCAATTTGTGAAGTTTCTATTGACAGATATTTAAAATCACTGGTTCTTTCCTTGGCCTTGTCCAGTCTGCTGATGAGACCTCCAAAGGCAGCCTTCATTTTTGTTACAGTGATTTTGATTTCTAACCTGTCATTTTGATACTTTCTTAGGGTTTCCATCTCTCTGCTTTTACTACTCATCTCTCCTGGCATGTTGTCCACTTTTCCCATTAGAAGCCTTAGCATATTAATCATAGTTATTTTAAATTCCCAGTCTGGTAATTCCAAAATCTCTGTAATATCCAAGTCTGGCTCTGATGATTGCTTTGTATTTTCAGATTGTTTTTGCCTTTTAGCATGGTTTGTAATTTTTTGCTGATGGCTAGACATGATATGTTGGGTAAAAGGAATTGAGGAAAATGGGCCTGTAGGGTGAGATTTTTTGTTTATCTGGACTAGGAATTAGGCTTTGTTTACTGTTTGCTGTAGCTGTAGATGTCAAAGGCTAAAATTTCTTCTAGCACCCTTGTTTTCATCTCCCCTGGTGTTTGGTGGTTTCTCTAGAGACTCTTTCTTAAAAAGGTCTGAGACTAGCAGTTCTATCAGCTGTAATGCCCTATTATTACAGGAGCCCAGTTGATGTGGTGATCAGGTATGGGGGGAAGGTAGCATTCTATTATGAGAGGCCTATGATTAGGTCTCAGTCTTTTAGTGAGCCTGCACCCCTAGGCTATTTGTGACCTTCAGAATAACTCACCTTTTCTTCCCCTTAGGTGAGACAAGAAGGCTAGAAGGGGTGATCTTGGGCAGTTCCCTTCCTCAGGTTGTTAGACTGTGGTAAAATAGCTTCCCTTGAGGGCAGGCTTCTGTTAAGGAGAACAGAATGCTCTGGGAGTATTTCAAAATGGTTAATTTTCCCCTCCTCTGGCCAGAGGCATGAGAGGATTTTTCTCTGATCTTCACTTTGAGCACCTGATGGGACTCCTGGTAGGGATTGCACTGAATCTGTAGATTGCTTTAGGAAGCATGGACATTTGAACTATATTAATTCTTCCAATTCAAAAGCATGGAATATGTTTCCATTTCTTTGTGTCTTCTTCAATTTCTTTCAACAATGTTTCATAGTTTTCAGTGGACAGATCTTTCACCTCTTTGGTTAAATTTATTCCTAGGTATTTTATTCTTTTTATTGCAATTGTAAATGGGATTGTATTCTGAATTTCTCTTTCTGCTACTTCCTTGTTAATGTATAGAAACACAACTGATTTTTATGTTGTATGTATGTTTGTTTTTTGTGTGTAGAAACACAACTGATTTTTGTGTATGTATGTATGTTGATTTTGCATCCTGCAACTTTACCATATTCATTTATTATTTCTAAAAGTTTTGTGGTGGATTCTTTTGGGTTTTCTGTATATAAAATCATATCCTCTGCAAATAGTGATGATTTCACTTCTTCCTTTCCAATTTGGATCTCTGTTATTTCTTTTTTTGCCTGATTGCTCTGGCTAGGACTTCCAATACCATGTTAAATAGGAGTGGTGAAAGTGGGCATCCCTGTCTGGTTCCTGTTCTTAGAGGGATAGCTTTCAGTTTTTCACCATTGAGAATGATATTAGCTGTGGGTTTGTCATATATGGCCTTTACTATGTTGGGGTATTTCCTTCTATACCCATTTTATTCAGAGCTTTTATCATAAATGGATGCTGTGTCTTGTCAAATGCTTTCTCTGCATCTATTGAGATGATCACATGATTTTTATTCTTCATTTTGTTAATGTGGAGTATCACATTGATTGATTTGCAGATGTTGAACCATCCCTGGAATGAATCCCACTTGATCATGATGTATGATCTTTTTAACATATTGTTGTATTTGATTTGCTAGTATTTTGTTAAGGATTTTTGCATCTGTGTTCATCAGTGATATTGGCCTGTAATTTTCTTTTTGTGTTGTCCTTGTCTGGTTTTGGTATCAGGCTAATGTTAGCTTCATAGAATGACTTAGGAAGCTTCCTCTCCTCTTCAGTTTTTTGGAAGAGTTTGAGAAGAATAGGTATTAAGTTTTCCTTGAATGTTTGGAGGAATTCACCAGGGAAGCCGTCTGGTCCTGGACTTTTATTTTTTGGGAGGTTTTTGATTACTGTTTCGATCTCCTTCCTGGTGATTGGTATATTCAACTTCTCTATTTTTTCTTGATTTATTTTTGGAAGGTTGTATGATTCTACGAATTTATCCATTTCTTCTAGATTGTCCAATTTGTTGGCGTATAGCTTTTCATAGTATTCTCTTATAATCTTTTGTGTTTCTGAGGTATCCTTTGTAACTTCTTCTCTTTCATTTCTGATTTTATTTATTTGAGCCTTCTCTCTTTTTTTCCCTTGGTGAGTCTAGCTAAAGGTTTGTCAATTTTGTTTATCTTTTCAAAGAACCAGCTCTTGATTTCATTGATTTTTTTTCCTTTTTTTTTTCAGTCTCTCATTTATTTCTGCTATGATTTTTATTATTTCCCTCCTTTTACTGTTTTGGGGCTTTGTTCTTCTTTTTCCTGTTCCTTTAGGTGCACTGTTAGATTGTTCATTTGAGATTTTTCTTGTTTGTTGAGATAGGCCTGTATTGCTATAAACTTCCCTCTCAGAACCGCTTTTGCTGTATCTCATAAATTCTGGCATGTCATATTTTTATTTTCACTTGTCTGCAGGTTTTTTGATTTCTCCTTTGATTTATTCATTGACCCAATCCTTGCTCAGTAGCATTTTGTTTAATCTCTGCTTATTTGTGGCTTTTCTGATTTTCTTCCTATAGTTGATTTCTAGTGTCATACTGTTGTGGTCAGAAGAGATGCTTGGTATTATTTCAATCTTCTTAAATTTATGGACACTTGTTTTATGGCCTAATATGTGATCAATGCTGGAGAATGTTCCATGTGCATTTGAAAAGAATATGTATTTTTCGGTTTCTGGATGGAATGTTCTGTACATATCTACTAAGTCCATCTGGTCTAGTGTGCCATTTAAGGCCAATGTTTCCTTATTGATCTGTCTGGATGATCTATCCATTGGTGTAAGTGGAATGTTAAAGTCACCTACTATTATAGTGCTACTGTCTATTTCTCCTTTTATGTCTGTTAACAATTGCTTTATATTTTTAGGTGCTCCTATGTTGGGTACATAGATATTTACAAGTGTTACATCCTATTGTTGGATTGTTCCCTTGATCATTATGTAGTACCCTTCTTTGTCTCTTGTTACAGTTTTTGTTTTAAAGTCTATTTTGTCTGATATAAGTGTTACTACCCCAGCTTTCTTTTCATTGCCATTTTCCTGGAGTATCTTTTTCCATCCCTTCAGTTTCAGTTTGTCCTCAGGTCTGAAGTGTGTCTCATGTATACAGCATATATATGAATCTTGTTTTTTTATCCAATCAGCCACCCTATGCCTTTTGATTGGAGCATTTTGTCCATTGATATTTAAAGTGGCTATTGATAACTATGTACTTACTGCCATTTTTAAACTTTTTTTCTGGGTGTTTTAGTAGTTCTTCTCTGTTTGCTTCTTTTTCTCTTGCTCTCTTCCCTTTTGATGGCTTCCTTTAGTATTATGTTTGGGTTCCTTTCTCTTAGTTTTTTGTGTATTTATTATAGGTTTCTGGTTTGTGAATACCATGAAGTTCATATATAATAACCTACGTATATAGCAATCTATATTAAGTTGATGGTCTCTTTAGTTTGACCTCTTTCTAAAAGCTCTACTCTTTTACTCCCCTCCTCCCACATTTTATGTTTTTGATATCATATCTAATCCCTTTTTTGTGCGTTTGTATTGGTTACCCTCATATCATGGAAATAGATAATTTTTTCCTTTTTTGTAGTCTTCTCTTTCCCCCTTAAATAAGTCCCTTTAGCATTTCTTGTATGACTGGTTTCTTGATGATAAACTCCTTTAATATTTGCTTTTCTGGGAAACTCTTTATCTCTCCTTCCATTCTGAAGGATAACCTTGCCAGGTAGAGTATTCTTGGCTGTGTGTTTTTTCCTTTTAGCACTTTAAATATATCATGCCACTCTCTTCTAGCCTGTAAGGTTTCTGCTGAGAAGTCAGCCGATAGCCTTATGGGGTTTCCTTTGTATGTAACTTGTTGCCTTTCTTTTGCAGCTGTTAGGATTCTCTCTTTATCTTCAATTCTGGGCTTTTTAATTATGATGTGGCTTGGTGTGGGTCTCTTTGGGTTTGTATTTTTTGGTGCTCTCTGTGCTTCCTGTACCTGGATGTCTGTTTCCTTCCTTAGGTTAGGGAAGTTTTCAGCTATTATCTCTTCAAAGAGATTCTCTGCCCCTTTGTCTCTCTCTTCTCCTTCTGGGACACCTATAACATGGATGTTGCTGTGCTTGATGTTGTCGCAGAGGTCCCTTAGACTGTCCTCACTCTTTTTAATTCTTTTTTCTTTTATCTGTTCAGCTTGAGTGATTTCTCTAGTCTTTCATCCAGCTTGCTGATCCATTCTTCTGTATCCTCTACTCTGCTTTTGAGTCCCTCTAGTGAATTTTTCATTTTCAGTATTGTATTCTTCATTTCTGATTGGTTCTTTTTTATATTTTCCATTTCTTTTTTGACATTCTCACTCAGTTCATCCATTCTTCTCCCAAGATCAGTGAGCATCCTTATGATTCTTTGTTTGAACTCTTTGTCAGGTAGATTGCTCATTTCTATTTCATTTAGTTCTTTTTATGGGTTTTGTCCTGTTCCCTTACTTGGAACATATTCCTTTGCCTCCTCATTTTGCCTCTTTCTCTGTGCTTGTATCTATGTATTAGGCAGCTCAGCTATGTCTCCTCATCTTGGAGAGGTGACCTTATCTGAGTGATGCCTTATGAGGCCCAGCAGTGTGCTTCTCTCTTGTCACCAGTTCCAAATGTTCCAGGAATGACCCCCATGTGGGCTACTTGTGTTCTTCTGTTGTGGCAGGGTTGCTCTTGCTGTAGGTGCCCAGGGAGACTGAGCTGTCCTCCTGGCCAGCTGGTTGTAATGCTCAGCTGTGTGTGGTTGTTGTGGACCCTTCAGTCTCTTTATCAGGTGTGGGGAGCCCCAGCACAGTTGGCTGCAAGGTCTAATGGCACATTTCTGTTGCAGTTTTTCTGTTAAGTGAATAGGGCCCCAGTGTGGCTGGTTGTTAGTCTCAGGGGCTTACAATTGCTGTAGGCCTCTGGCCTATAAGATTCTTGTCAGCTCTCTGAGGATTGCAGCTGGGTGGGGCTGGCCCCAGTCATGGGAGAACCCAATTGTTTCAGGCTTTGGAAGATAGGGCTGATCCCCTATGTGACTGTTCAAGAAGCACAAGCTTTCCGCAGCTGATAAGACCCACTGCCCATAGGGTGACACATACCATCAACACAGTCCTGCCCCATGTGCATCCCCTGACCCCCTGAAACAGACCCAGTCACCCCCCAGCAGAGGCCCCACACACTCCACCCACTTCTCACATATGCCCTGCCCCACAGAGGTGGACTCACTTGCCAGGCTGCAGAGAATCCAGGCACCTAGCCTATGCAGGCCCACAAGTTGCCTGAGGGCTTGTTGTTGTGTAGGGCCAGTCCCTAGAGCAGACTGCTTGTCTTGGCTGAGCTGGATTAAATCAGTGCTCTAGTGGGTGGGGCAGACCCTGGGCTAGCAGGCCAGGGGGAGAACTCCAATGGCATCTGCCAGCATCTGTGTCAGCACACCTGCACCACGTACAATAATGTCCACCACCAATGTCTCAGTCCCTGGCGAGGTCTCACCTCTCACCAAGATGCACCCAGAGCCTATCAGGTGAGTCTCTTTTCACCAAAGGACTGTGCACCTTTCTTTATGGTGGTTTTAGGTTGCTTTCCAAAATGGGTGAATTTGTGTGTGGGCCTTTAAGAGCCAGCTTTAATTTCCTTATGTCCCAGCTTTTCTGGAGGTATTCCCTGTTGTTGCTAGTAGCCAGCAAAGCCAGACATTATAACACTTGTCTCAGTTGTGCTGGGTCCAAAAAATGCTTATAGCAGCAATGCTCCCTGTCTCAGGACCCCACCCCCACCCCCACCCAGGGAAGGCTGTGTACTTTGGATTGCTCCCAGGTGGCCATGAAGTGCTGTGGCTTGTGAAAGTGGTGCTTTTTTTCCTCTCCAGAAGGGAATTTCTGCCTCTTCAACCTCAATTAGGGCTGTGATTTGTTGCAGGGGTTCCTCTTATCCAGTTTTCAGTTCTCTCAGGGGTAATTGTTCCAAGAGTAGTTGTAAGTCTGCTGTGTCCATGGGAGAAGGTGAGTTCAGAGTCTGCCTATGCCACCATCTTGACTTCTCTCCTCTATAAATAATTTCAAATGTAATAATTTAGAAATATTCTGAGAGCTGATTAGAATTGCAATGATGTTATACAATTCTGTGGCATTGGAGCTCCTGCCAATGGTCAGATCCAAGGACACAGTGTGTCTGTGCTTATTTATGGATTCTGTTAGTGCCTTTAGAATGTTGTTTTCATTATTTATGTAATGCACATTTCTTGCCATTATAATTCAAGGTTTTAATGAAAATTTTAAAATGTTGTGAAATAAGTATTTCAAATATATTTTCATATTGTCTGATGCTGAGATATATGAAAAACATTGATTTTTTGTATATATTTTCTTATATTTAGGCATCATATATTAATTCTACTACATTTTGATTTAATTCTCCTCATTTAAAAAGCAGGCAATTACATTATCCAAAAATAAAGTTGTTTACTGGTGTGCTTTACAGTCTTTTATATTTTCATTTTCTTGCTCTATTTTGGGGGGTAGGCTACAATGTTTTTGAACATTTGCTGTGATAGTGATCGTTATACACTTGCTCCTCACTGAAATGCAACTGAATCTTCAGCTTCACTGTCCTAGTATTGAATGGCTCTTACACTCAATAATCTAATTTGGTTATAGCAGATTTTTTTGTTAGTATTGTACTCTGAAATAGGTCATCTATATTATATCTTGAATACCAGCATTTTCATTAAAATAGGAGATGGCACCTATAAAACAATTGTTTAGTCATTAGTGGAACATTTAAGGATATTATAACACAGATAGAACAAAAATGGCATAAAGAGAAGATACATATGGATGTGGAGTATTTGAAGAACTGAAACAACAAAATTTTTAAGTATATATTTTGAACCTAACTGACATTCATGTTCAACCTTTTAAGAAGCTCTTAATGTAAAGAATGTATTTTGTAGCAGACATTTCTGAGTGGCAAAGAATGATTAGTTGTATACGATGGACTTCAATTCCTTGATAAAGTACACCACTTATGTTTCTTTCTAGGATTCACTGGTCCTGAATAAACTTATTGTCCTTTTGATTGAATGTTATCCCATGCCTTGGCAATGGGAATTATATTTGTCTCTCAGTTGGGGGGTGAAACACTAGGGAATACCTTACTTCTTTGTTACTGCATCTTTATTTACTGTATTGGATGGAAATTAAGGCACAGAAATTGATTTTCAAGAACATGATATTTGCCTACTGTTTGGTTCTTCTCTCTAAAGGAGTTTTTCAGACAATGGCTACTTTGGAATGAAATATTTCCTGAATATGTGTGCATACTGGTTTCTTACCTTCACAGAGTGGCCAAAGAGGCACCTCTTGGCACCACCTCTATCCTGAATGGCTTCCAGCCCATCACAATCAGCCCCAGCAGCCCCCAGTGGAAGGAGCTTAAGGTCAAATTCCCTGAGTATGTTGGCTTTTCCATTATCCTCTACTGGAACTTTCAGAAGCTGGAAAGTTTTTTTATTCCTATGTACATTAGAGGCACAAGGGAAAGCAAAATCCTCACAGAGGAAAAGAATTTGGGATACTGTTCTGGCTTAATTGTTGACAAAACCTTATGCTAATTGCATTTATTGATACTTTCCTCCAATGATGGGTTGTTTTGGCTTTGTGGCTTTGTGATTTAGGCCAATGGCTCCATTGTATAGACATAAGCAGAATGCCCCACACATTTACAGCAAAAACTTCTTACCAAAAAAATGCTTCACTGAGAGCAGAGCCACACAGAGCACCTTCATCTTTGTGAGCATATTTGTCTATTTTTACTCACTGACTTCATTCTTTGCCTTTTATATGTCTCACTTTGATAAACCCAGTTGGTGGCTAGTGAACACTATTCACTTACTGCTGCAGGTTTTCCCACTTTCAGCCCCTCTGTGCTCATCAGCGGAGACCCCTATGTCTCTAGACCCTGCTTTGCCTGCTGCATAAGGATAAAACATTTCCCTAAACTGGTCAGAGCACTATAAAAGTTAGAGCTTATGTCTCTGAATATTGTTCATTTTAAAATTCATTCTTCTCTTCTATTTATTTGAATACTTACTATAACCAAGTCAGATTGTGGACAGAATCAAGAACAAAAATAATTTGTAACTTAGCAAAAATCCAAGCACAACATAAGGTAGGTATTCTCATTCAAATTCATTTTGCATGTGAAGTTTCAAATTCAGAAATCCTCGTGCTCGCGTCTAAAAAGGAGCCAAGCAGAACTTGCTGCTTTCCTCGCAATCTTTTTATTCATGTATTCCCTCATTGTTATGATCCCTGCTTAATTTCTCTCTTCTACTATCTGCCCTTACCTCCTTGAAGATTAGGGAAAAAAGCCTTCTATTGTCCAGGGCAATTTATCTCTTTTCATATTTGTGTATTCCACTCCTACACTAGAGATGCTGTTCTAAATGAACACACCATTATTAAAACGAATCAGTGCATAGTTAAGAGTAACTTGACCATGCCTATCATAAGCAGGTGCTCAAACAATACATTTACCACAACTAGGTCTAATCCTAAAATTGGATTCTGCTTCTAAAAACAAGAGTTTTTAAACTCTTCTTACACAAATTGGGGAACTTAAAATTTCAGACTGCAGGCAAGTTGGACAGAATGCTGCTTACATCCACAGAATGCTACCTTCCATTCCCTCAGCAGGTGCATGTGAATGTTCCAAAGAGAAGTAAAAAAACTTCTTGTCCTCTAGCAAGAAAGGTAACATGACCCCTTAGAGCAAGGGTTAAAATGTGTCATAAAGTAAAATGACGCAGGAATAACTATTACAGAAACTTACATTGCTGGTGGAGCTGCCAATCCTTACAGACATTTTGAATAATAATCTGGCAACCAACATATTTTAGAGTTCATATATATTTTGACCCAGCGACAGATTACTGGGAATTGACTAACACGAATAAATGATCCATTACATAAGAACTTACGCATAAGCATGCTAAAGGACATGCCATTCCTAGTGGTGAAATTCTAAACGAAGTTTAATACTCATTAATAGGTAAATAGTTGATTAAATTGTAGTTTCTTTTCGCCACACAAAAGAGAGAAAAAATGGCTTTATAACATATAAATTGTCTATATGGTATGACCACATTTTTTATTTATGTAAAATTATATATGTGTATTATGAGTATCTGTAGAAAATTTTTTCTTCATGGACAGAGAATATACACCTAAGTATTTTCTCTGATACTCACTGGAGTAGTGGGACTACGATATTTGTCGTTATTGTTATTGTGATTTTTCTCTTCCTTCCAGAATGAATTCAGTGAGAATGATTCTTGGTTGCAAATACAAAAAAAAAGTTATTAAACATTTAAAAAATAGCCTTTGGTAGGATAAATTATGTCTATTGATAATTAAATAATTAACTATGTAAAAAGTTCAAGTTTATGAAAAGTGATTATTTTATTGAGAATCAAATATCCCACATTGTATATAACAAAAGAATATTTAAAAATGAGGTGACAATTTTTTTTACCTTAAACTGTTATATTTGACCCTTCCAAGCAGTCATCACATTTCCCTTGAGTCCCATTATCTGTCAAGAAATGTGCTGGACAGTAGAGTCATCCAAGGCACACCTCAGACAGATGGCCTGCAGCACAGAAGCTTACAGTTTCTAACAGGAGACACGTAAAGAAACCAAACCCTGCGCTGTAGTGCAGTGAGGACTCCAGAACAGTAGAGCCTAGGCCACTACATGGCACTTGGGAGTAAATTCCACAATGCAGGATGAGTGAAGCTGTGGCAGAAAGGGATAAAAAGGATGTTGAAGGTGGTAAAGGACCAAATAGGATAAATGAATACATAAAAGGGGAAAATATGGTTTTAGCAGGATAAACATCACATGCAGTTTCATAGAGGAAACACAAGAGCTTGTCTGTCTTAAATGCTTTACCAATTACATAATATATTCACTGACTCCATTCTAGGATCTGAGGCTCCCATCTCCTGGCTTCTTCTCTGAAACTACACTTAAGACATGGCTTCTTAGACATCATCTGATTCTACAATTCATGAACACTTCTAGTCTCTCCCTCTGAATTTGGTCCTTCCAATCTTCCATGTTCTCCCTTCTGGTTATACTCTTCCCTTAGCTCTTTGCCCTGTTTTAGTTCCCTTTTCCCTCCAGCAGGTGAAACTCCAATTCTCCAGCTCATCCTTGAATGCCTGAGGCAGTCTTATGTGACTATAAAATATCGCCCAGCTGGACACATGGTTGACACTATAATTCATGGTCACCAACCTTAACCTTCTAGACTACTGACTAAATTTAAGTTGTGCCAATGTCTACAGCAACTTTTTTTTTTGTTTTTTATGTTTTTATTTTTTATTATTTTTTTATTGGTCTTAGTTTATAATACTGTGGGGTTTTAGTTGTACATTTTTGTTTGTCTGTCACCTTGTGGATGTAACCCTTCACCCCTTGTGCCCACCCCCCACCCCCCTTCCCCTTGGTAACCACCAATCAGTTCTCTCTGTCCATGTGTTCACTTATATTCCATATATGAGTGAGTTCATGCAGTGTCTGTCCTTCTCTCTCTGGCTTATTTCACTTAACATAATACCCTCTAGGTCCATCCATGTTGTTGCAAATGGGACAATTCTGTCTTTTCTTATGGCTGAGTAGTATTCCATTGTATGTATATACCACATCTTCTTTAACCAATCATCTGTCGAGGGACACTCAGGTTGCTTCCACTTCTGGGCTATAGTGAATAATGCTGCAATGAACATAGGGGTGCATACGCCTCTTGTGATGGTTGATTTCATGTCCATTGGGTAGATGCCCAAGAGTGGGATTGCTGGAGCATATGGTATTTCTATTTTTAATTTTTTGAGGACTCTCCATACTGTTTTCCATAGAGGCTGCACCAGTTTGCATTCCCACCAGCAGTGAATGAGGGTCCCCCTTTCTCCACAACCTCTCCAGCATTTGTTGTTATTTGTCTTTGTGATTATAGTTGCCCATTTGTTTTTTTGTTGTTGAGTTGTATGAGTTCTTTATATATTTTAGATATTAACCCTTATCAGATACATGATTTGCAAATATTTTCTCCCAGTTGGTCTTTTCATTTTGTTCATGGTTTCCTTTGCCATGCAGAAGCATTTTAGTTTGATGTAGTCCCATTTGTTTATTTTTTCTTTTGTTTCCCTTGCCTGGTGAGACATGGTATTCAAAAAGATACTACTAAGACCAATGTGGAAGAGCATACTGCCTAAGGTTTCTTCTAGAAGTCTTATGGTTTCAGTTTTTATATTCAAGTTCTTAATTTATTTTGAGTTAATTTTTGTGTATGATGTAAGATAATGGTCTACTTTCATTCTTTTGCATGAGGCTGTCCAGTTTTCCCAACACCATTTATTGTAGAGACTTTCCTTTCTCCATTGTACGTTCTTGGCTCTCTTGTCAAAAATTAGCTGTCCATAGATGTGTGGGTTTACTTCTGGGCTCTCGATTCTGTTCTGTTGATCCACGTGTCTATTTTTTGTGCCAGTGCCATGCTGTTTTTTTGATTATGATAGCTTTGTAGTATATTTTGAAACCAGAGAGTGTGATACCTCCAGCTTTGTTCTTTTTTCTCAGAATTGCTTTGGCTATTCAGGGTCTTTTTTTGTTCCATGTAAATTTTAGGATTATTTGTTCTATTTCCATGCAAAATGCTGTTGGGACTTTGATAAGGATTGCAATGAATCTGTAAACTGCTTCAAGAAGTATGGACATGTTAGCTTTGTTAATTCTTCCAATCCATGAGCATGGAATATCTTTCTTTCTTTGCATCTTCTTTGATTTCTTTCAACAATGTTTTATAATTTTCACTGTACAGATCTTTCTCCTCTTTGGTTAAATTTATTCCTAGGTATTTTATTCTTTTTGTTGTGGTTGTAAATGGGATTGTATTCTTAATTTCTCTTTCTGCTATTTCATTGTTAGTGTATGGAAATGCAACTGATTTTTGTGTGTTGATTTTGTACCCTGCAACTTTACTGATTTTATTATTTTGAATAGTTTTTTGGTGGATTCTTTAGGGTTTTCTACATATAAAACCATGTCATCTGCAAATAGTGACAGTTTTACTTCTTCCTTTCCTATTTGGATCCCTTTTATTTCTTATTCTTGCCTAGTTGCTCTGACTAGGACTTCCAAAACTATGTTAAGTAAGAGTGGTGAGAGTGGGCATCTTTGTCTTGTTCCTGTTCTTAAGGAGATAGCTTTCAGTTTTTCACCACTGACTATGATGTTGGCTGTGGGTTTGTGATATCTGGACTTTACTATGTTGAAGTACTTTCCTTCTGTGCCCATTTTATTCAGAGGTTTTTTTTAATCATAAATGGATGCTGTATCTTGTCAAATGTTTTCTCTGCATTTATTGAAATGATCATGTGATTTTTATTCTTCATTTTGTTAATGTGGTGTATCATATTGATTGATTTGCAGAGATTGAAGCATCCCTGCATCTCTGGACTAAATCCCACCAGCTCATGGTGTATAATCTTTTTAATGTATTGTATTCAATTTGCTAATATTTTGTTGAGGATGTTTGCATCTATGTTCATACTTCTCCTATTCTTATTTCTCAGACTTCGGTTTCTCCTCCTCAAACTTCCTTAAGATGTTAACTTTTGGGGCTGCCCAGTGGCGCAGCGGTTAAGTTCGCGCTTGGCAGCCCGGGGTTCGCAAGTTCGGATCCCGGGAGCCTGCCGACGCACTGCTTGTCAGCCACGCCGTGGCGGCGTCCCATATAAAGTGGAGGAAGATGGGCACAGATGTTAGCCCAGGGCCAGTCTTCCTCAGCAAAAAGAGGAGGATTGGCAACGGATGTTAGCTCAGGGCTGGTCTTCCTCACACACAAAAAAAAAAGATGTTAACTTTTTTCACTGATATGCTTTCTCAGAGGTATGTCTTCCACTATCTTTTTTTTTTTTTTTTTTTGTGGGAAGACCAGCCCTGAGCTAACATCCGTTGCCAATCCTCCTCTTTTTGCTAAGGAAGACTGGCCCTGGGCTAACATCTGTGCCCATCTTCCTCCACTTTTTATGGGACGCCGCCACGGCGTGGCTGACAAGCAGTGCGTCGGCGGGCGCCCGGGATCCGAACCTGCGAACCCCGGGCTACCAAGCGCAGACTAAACCGCTGCGCCACCAGGCGGCCCCCTTCCACTATCTTTGAGTAAATATTTAATCATTATTAATAACTTCCAGAAATTTAAACAATCTACAAGTGTTTTTCAGCGATATTCTCACTCTCCATGCAGATATTGTTTCTGCAATTACGGGTGAATTGATAGCCACTTCCTAGTATGGAGCTGAGACCCTGAAGTCACAGATCTGTCTCCAATTTCAGAGGCCCCTTTGGCACACTTGCAGGTGTTGTGAACCTGACGGCTCATTTCCTGTCAGGAAACATTTTGTAAGTGGCTTTCCTTTCCAGGTATTTTCCAGATGCCAGAAGAAATTGAATACGTTTTAGAATGTGGATTAAGAAACAGCATCTGGGCAAAATAATGTTGCTGGCTGGGTTGGACACATCACTGATTTTACCAACAGGCTAGACGTTTTCTGAGGCAACCAGAGGCAGAGTGCCACCCACGTTCACTGGCTTCAGGGCTGCTGAAAATCTCCTCCCACCCCCATCTTTCTGTCCCTGCTGGAATCTTCCTTCTTATCCCTAACTAAACATATTGAAATTCACAAAACCAACTCTGAAGCTGCAATCTCCGTGTATTTGAAAAGCAGCTAGATAGCCTACATTTCCACTTAGCTACAAGTACGCACTTGGTGCCTGAGTAAATAGTACAGGGTACGGTGTGTCCATTAGGTTTGTAGCCTTTGGGAACATCTGAAATCACGTGTCTTTAAAGTTATCTGTGATGGGTGGATAAACCTGGGTGCTTCCCCTTTAAGAATATCTAAACAAATAACCAATAACCCTTCTAGAGATAAGAGAGATAAGGTGCATTTTACTTGAGCTGCAAGGCAGTCTCCACAAAGGGAGCGAGCATTCTAGAGAAGCGTGGTTTGTAGCATGAGTATATCCCATTTCAGAACAAAGAATGTACATCAACCATAACAGGAATACATTTTTTCAAAGTCATGTGGACAGACTTTGGGGACCCCTCTCCCTGCTCTAACGGGCGAATCTAGCAAGCAAACTGCATAGGCTTTACGTCGGTGCAATAAAGTCCACGCTGTACTGTGAAGCAGCCGCGCGGGCCATTGTTACTGAGCAAGGGCTCTCTTTCCACCCACGCACACAGAAGCTGATACTGTGTACACTGGTCTTTGAGGGAGAAAACAGTTTATTATTATGCAATCAATTGGCAAGGAAACAAAAGGACAGCCTTTCAATTCTGTCTCCCCGATTCAGGGTATAGGGTAAGGTTTAAGGGATTAGGGACGGCAGGCTGATACGCAGAAGCACTGGCAGGATGAGTTTCGATTGGCTCTCCCTTCTGCGCATACTCCTGGCTGCCTGGCACCCCCAGAGAAATAGCCTTAACATTCTGTTAAGATGAGGTCAGCACAGTAAACAAGGGTGATGTTGCTATGTAGATGTCATTCTCTTCTCTACTGATAAGAGTTTCTAGAGATTTAGTCATCGGGCTCAGAGAGGAAGGCACCCATACAAATGGAAATTTCTCTTGTAACGTAAATTTCCCCTACAAATGGGTAACCTGTACTAGGTTTTTGGAGCTTTTTCCCTGTGTCTGGTCTTTCTTAAAAATAATCAGCTTACAGGGGGCCGCCTGGTGGCACAGCGGTTTAGTTCGCACTTGGCAGCCCGGAGTTCACGGGTTCAGATCCCGGGCGCCTGCCAACGCACTGCTTGTCAGCCATGCTGTGGCAGCGTCCCATATAAAGTAGAGGAAGATGGGCACGGATGTTAGCCCAGGGCCAGTCCTCCTTAGCAAAAAAAAAAAAAAAAAGAGGAGGATTGGCAGTGGATGTTAGCTCAGGGCTGGTCTTCCTCGCAAAAAATAATAATAATCAGCTTACAAAAATGTCTACGCCAAAGAGGCACTACTTTGGGGTGACAAATTCTGTTCTTAGTCCTACGGTTACACCATCTTCAGCCTGTGTCAAAATGACCTTGCAACCCCACACCTCATGACTGAATACGCCAGCTGGACAGATCCACAGCAGGAAGAGATAAAGGGGTATCTCACACTCACATTTCCCAGCTGCATTTCTTAGAGATGAAGGGAATAATTAACGACCTGGTCCTCGCCTCCACCCACACGTAGATAACCAAGGATGTATAGGTTTGATGTATAACCAAGAAATTCTTATGTTAGCTTCAATGTATAATCTAGAGAAAAGCCTGGATGTACTCTATTCCTTTTGGGGGGCCTATATGAAATCTAGCTCCAAGTTTCTTTGTCTCTTCCTCTTCCCTGCACATACACCGTGAAAGAGATATAAGCTGCACTTAAACTCACACCCCTTGGAGCAGTTCCATCAGGGCCCTCTGTGGAACTGTTTTTCTGGGATTCGAACTCCTCATGCTGATTATTGAGTAAATTCCTTACTAATATCATCTAGACTCTATTTCAGTCGACAGTCACAAGGAGATATTTTGCCGGCAGTTTAGCATGTACACAGCAGGTCAATTTTATCCTGGTTTCCAGAAAGAAAAACTTATCTTCAAAAGAGTACTGGTATTGACGTCAGAGGAAGGGAGGCATGCATCCCTATCTTCAAAGAGTGCGTCCTCTGCTTTGGGATAGTGAGATAAAACAGATGTACAATGTATGTTTGTCAGGCCATAAGTCAGGCTGCTCTGGTCAAAATAAAATTCAGACCAAATCAGGTTTAAATCAGAATAGCTTCCTCATACACCCTGGTATTTAAAATTTTTTTTTACATCAAGAAGATGTGAAGCCCCACCCCCTTCCAAAGAGCCTCTGGTCACTTTTTCTCAGCGCCCCAACGGGGACCCCTGGCTGTCCATCAGAGGTTGGAAAGAGCTCTCTGGGCCCGCCAGCGTGCAGGAGAGAAACTACATTACCCAGAAGTCTGTGCGAGGTAGGAAGCGGGGAGAGTTGGACCAATAAGGGGCGGTGAAAAGGGCGTTCTAACAGCCCTTGTTGGGCGGGACTTCCGGCGTCTCCTGCCGGTCGTACTTTTCAACCTGGGCGGTTCTGCGCTCGGGCTCCCCAGTCCGGCGGCCCTTCAGCACCTTAGGGAGAGACGCCGTAGGAGGGCCAGAGTCACCTCCGCGGCTTGGAGGACCTGGGGGAGGCTTCGAGTGACCCGTCTCGGTCGCCGCTCCGCACACGGACTTCGATGACGGTGCTGGCTCTCATGGACCCGCCGCAGGTGAGTGGAGGATGCCCCGGATCTCTACCCACTCGGACCCCTGCCTTCATAGTCTGGCGTGCTGTTGTGGGAGATGGTGGTATCCAGGGAGTCTTCGCTCTCCTCTCGCTGCTGTTGGGTCTAGAGGCCCTGGCGTGGGGTCACTCGCGGCCCACGGTGTGGAATGCAAGCTTGGATTTACATGGAGAGATCCTCATTTCTGGTTGTCACCGGTTTGCGGTGTGGAAGAGGGAATGTAGCTTCCTAGAATCTTTCCAGTGCGCGCAGTCCGCATGGACCTCCCTGCTGGGTGGAACAGGGTTGCTGAGTGCGGAGACCTCAGGGTGGATGCTGGCCTCACCCATCCCAGGGCTGTGACCTTGTCCAACTCCCCTTTCTAAGCTGGGCCTCCATTTCCTCGGGTGTAGAATGGGAATATTAACAATAGTTCCCTCTTGATTTAGGGAACTGGAGAGGAAACGTGGTATGTGTTTCTGTTCCCCAGCACTGCCCAGGGAACGTGAGTCTGTGCTCTGATGCCAAGGAGGTGCGTTCCTGGCTCCGCAGTGATCTGAGGGGCTCACCCCAAGGAGAATCTGGCCCCTGGGCCTTCCTGGGCTCTGACCTCTACACAGCTGTTGAGTAGAGTGGGCAGGGGGCTAGCCTGGGGGAAAAGCTGGGTGGGAATAACGCGTTTGGAATTGCCGCTCCTCTGCTAGGGCACACAAGATTGCGGGTCAGGCTGAGAGCCAGCAGGCCCCTGAATTCATCTTTTGTGGTTGCCGTCAGATTCTTGCAGGTGGAGCTGACTTGCCACTGAGTGTAGTGAATCAGTCTACCTGTTTAAGACACACACAGTTGAAAAGCAAATCCATTCCGTGTTCAGTGATGATGGTGTGCAGTAGTGGTGTGTCTTTTTAGATGTAAACACACAACGGGCCCGGGATTACTCCCTAGCAAGGCATGAGGTTTACTTTTGTCATAGCCCTAGTCACTGTCAGGACTTGTCTTATTTGTGCATTTGCCACATATGGTTCCTTTTGTCACTTCATTTCAGGCTCCCTCCACTGTCCCCTCTCGCCCCTTGTAAAGTCGACCCAATCTCTGATGCCCTCACTCTGTTTTGTTGTTTGTAGAATCCTTATGGCCATTTGACATAGTATTCTGCATTCCTTCCTGGGGACCTGTCCCCAACCCTGGATCATGACCTTCTGTTCTCTGCTTTATCCTCAGACCTAGAACAGTACAGGGCCTGTAACTAGTGCTCCATAACCACTTAATGAGTGAATGACTCCCCCCTCCAGGGACTCCTGTCACACTTAAAGCCACACCTTCCACCATGGCCTCAAGTCCCTCCTACATCCACCTCTGCCCCTTCCCCCTTCTGTTCTCTCCTATTACTCCTTGCCTATTGCCCTCCAGCTAAGCTGTCTTGAACATTCCCAGCTCTTTCACACTTCCCACCCTTTGCCCTTTCAGTTCCCTCAGCCCGGGACACTGACCTGCCCATCTCTGCAGAGCGCCCTCTTCACTTCCTTCCCAGCTCTGCACCAGTGTCTCAGAAGGCTCTTTCCCTGGACTTGCTAGTTCTAGATGAAGTACCCCGTCCCCACCCGTGCATTTTCTGGAGTCTGGCACAGCATCTGGTAGAGTTACAAAAGCAGAGATGGGGGCTCCGTTGATTTTGTTTTTCTGAGAGCTAAGTGGAAAAGTACCAACTAAAACATCCACAACAGCTGGCCTTCATTCAGCCCTTGACCCGTGCTGAGTTATCTCCACCTCCTCAGTTAGGTTCTTTGCTCATCCCTGCTTCATAGAAGAGGACCTGGAGACCTGCCAAAGGTCACAGAGCTCCCGAGTAGCCAACAGTCAACACCCTGTACACTGGCCACCAGAGCCTGCGTTCTTAACCACCCTTCCACATGCAGTGGATGGGGAAGCCTGGAACTTAACACCTAATGTGAGCTTTGTGAGGCAGCAGGTGTCCCTTTGTCATGTGGACTTGGGAACGAGGGGGATGGCGGACCTTCCAGCCAGACGGAAGTGTGCATACACAGGCAGGGAGTGTCTGAGATGTGTCTCAGGAGGGTGAGAACGTGTGGTCTTTTACGGATGTTCAAATTCTGCCTCTGTTCCTGGGCCATGTGACTCTGGGTGATTCGCTAGAGCTGCCTGAGCCTTGAGTCAGTGACAGTGCCCCAGAGATGATGACGGGTTTACATGCTCGCTGTGGGAGGATTAATGAAGGTAGGAAAAACATGCCGAGCACTGACATGTGTTTGCTTCGTGAACGTTTTCTCTTTAATTCTCACAACCGCCTAGTGAAGTAGGAACTGTTATTGTATTGATGCGAAATTGAGGCTCAGAGAAATAAGTTGACTCCCCCCAGATGACAGAGCAGGTGAGTACCGTTCTCAACAGGCTATATTCAAAGTTGGAGTCTATCTCCAGAGCTGGGAACTTGTAATTGCTAGAGCATGGCCTGTGGAGCCTCATCAGGGAGCAGGCACATGGTGAGGCCCAGCCAGGCTCAACTGTGCTGATGTGTCACGATGGGATTGTGATCCCTGTCCTGTCCCCCTACTCCTCCTCACTCCCGAGTGCTGCTGTGCCTCTCAGGCCGTGTGGCCTTGCTGTTGTCGTGTGTTTCTGTGAGTGGTTTCAGCATAGAAGGTTTCGTCTCTAACACAGTCACATCCTGTCTGTCAGCCGTGTCTGCCTCCCCTTGGAGCCTGGCACAGAGCTAGGCTCTGTTGGGGAGGAAGAATATTTCCTCTACCCTTTAGGTTCTTCTGGCTGGTCTAAGAATTAAATGGACATGAGACAGATTAATAAGAGAAAATTGCATTTAATTAATTTCGTATGTATGGGAACCACACATCCATGAGAGGTTTGGAGACAGAAAGGTAAACTGAGCAATTTATGCCATCTTGAGCCAAGAATGGGATAGGGGCCTGGGGCTTCAGAGGGGAGGAGGGTAATTCACAGGAGGATAAGAAGAGCAGCTGTTCAGTAATTAGATGCTGCCCTGTTGTACAGATAGGTTATACAAAAGGTTATTTCTGGTAATAAGTAAGGCCCTTAATTTAAATTCCTCAAGAGAGATGTGACAGTTTCTGGCTTGATTGCCTTCAGCTCAAAATACTCCACCTGCCAAAGTAGCGCATCTTGGGGACAGCTTCCCCTGAACCCCATCAGCTCCCTCCTTTGAAACTTCCTGGAAGTTCACATATTAAAAGTTGAGGTGGTGACTGTGGAGAGAGAAAATGAGTTAGTAACTGGGTGGTAAGACATCTGCAAGGGGGGAAGAAAACAGATTAGAATGAGACTGAATAAACAGAAGAATAAATTGCAGCACATCTCCCCACATCCCATTAAACCAGTTCCCCAGTCCTGGAAATAGGTCTATCCAATAAAATGTTTTTGCTTCATTTATCTGATGGAAAGTGTCAATATTCTCTTCAATAAATGTAAGTTAGATACTACTTGTCCTGTTTGATTCACCTAAAAGCAACATTTTTCACCAATAATTGCACAGACTCTTCCTTGCTGGGTAGTCACTGTATCTGCCGCAGAGTCTAACCTGTTGACTTCTGATGAGTATTTTCAAAGTTTGCATAGTGGTATTGAACTCTTGTTCCATTACATGGAAGATTTAAGATCACCTTTCCCAATTCATAATCTTCAGAGCTTGGGAATAAGACCCTCAATGCTGAAAAGAACTTGGAGTTGTGATACACAGTGGGTTCTCTGATTTCTCGAGTGGCATGTGTGTGTGGCACAACTTTATGAAGAAAGGAGCCCATGTTTGTAACTTGGGTGGCATTTAGGGTGGAACATTTGGTGACAGAAGGAGCCAGGTATCCAAGTCCGTGTCGTCCTGACCATTTAGGTTGAAACCCTTTGTATACGTTGTTGCCACGTAAAATAAAAAGACCAGTGTGGTTTAAAGACAAGGTTAGAAAGAAGCCTGTAATTCCCAGGGTCTGGATTATTCTAAGACCTTTGCCATTGGTACTGTTAGTGTCCAAACACCTCCATTTTCCATGTGCTCCTGTCAATCTGTAAGAGCAGAACAGACTGTGAAATAGCTGGTAGGGGAGGCCTGCAGTCTAGTTTTGGCGGCTATAAAGCTTGGATCTGTCACCCAGCCATGTAAATCCAGATTTTTGATCCACCCATATACAATTTGTGAAATTGGGAAGCCTAATCATGGGGGCAGCTACGATACCCCAAGTTGTACAAGGGTGGCCCGTGACCAATCCAGGACATTGGGTGATTTGGCAGATGTTTGTGCCAAAAAGGGTGGTGCTGGAGTCACAATTTCCTTGAGAGGTTGAAGATACCACCTGTGGAATCAAACCACAAAGTTTGGTTGCAGTATTGTCCTGGTATTTCACCCAGGAAAGGTCCAGTGTCATGTTTGTTTTCAGTGCAAAGGAAGAAGTTTCCACCTATTGTCTTTACCTGGGCAAGGGGCAGTCCTTGAGCCTCCCTAGAGGTTTTCCAGGGCCTAAATGACTCACCAGGAGAAGAGGCAGAGTGATGTTTTTCTTCTCGTGGATGCCAGACCCCATCGCTCATCCACCTTGTGCACTTTGTCCACCAGGCGTTCACATCAGCAGGAATGAAGACTAGTTCAGATTCTCTTGCACTATCTAGATGTTGACATAACCAACCATCAGACTGATTAGTTGACTTGGCCAGGGTTTGGTAAATGGCATAAGGAGATGTTTGGTCTGTGCCCAACTTGTTGAAAAAGAGAGGGTTAGAAAGAGCAAGACACAGGTTGAAAAAGAACCATAGTGGAGACTTAGAGAAGGGAAACAGGAGGGATAGGGACGGCACTCTCCAGTCAGATTCTAATAACTGATTAATAAATGAAAAAAATGTGTTCATTACTAAGAAAACGTAGCTTTTGGGTTTGTGTGTATGTGTATGTATCTTAAAAATGGAAACGGGGGATAGGTGAAAATGAGGTTTCTTGATCCATGATCTTGGGAAAAGCTGTCTACTTCGTGAGGCCAGCTGCTTCTAGGGCCTGGGAATTGGCCCTGAATACCCTTAGTTTAAGGTCTCCTGTGGGGACTATCCCCCAGTTGTCTTGAGAGCAATGTTCTGGGTCTGTTTTGGCCTGGCTTGCATGCATCCGGGAAGATTTTTCCTTTTTTTTTGTGAGGAAGACCAGCCCTGAGCTAACATCCGTCGCCAATCCTCCTCTTTTTTGCTGAGGAAGACTGGCCCTGGGCTAACATCCGTGCCCATCTTCTACTTTATATAGGACGCCGGCATGGCTGACGAGCAGCGCGTCGGCAGGCCCCTGGGATCTGAACCCGCGAACCCCGGGCTGCCAAGCGCGGAGTAAACCGCTGCGCCACCGGGCGGCCCCCCAAGATTTTTCCTTTATTTTGATGGCAGCGTAGGTGGTCAGTAGGACTTCATAAGGTCCTTCCCAGCAAAGTGACAGCACGTGTTTTCTTCTCAAGACCTTGATATACACTCGGTCTCCTGGTTGAAAGGGACGGCAAGGCTTGTCAGTTGGTGGAGGCCATGCCCCTTTTACCTGTTGGTGATACACTTCCACATACTAGTTAGTTCTTGTGTATGCTAGTCCTAGCATCAAACTGTTCACTTAAGTTCCCATAACGCTCACTTAGTCCAGAAATGGGGAGTTTCGAGTTGCCAGTAGGCATTGGATGTCCAAAAACTATTTCAAAAGGGTCAATCCATGTCTCCTATTTGGAGTATTCTGGATCTTTATGAGGGCCAAGGATCTTTATATATTCTGGCCATTTAAGGCTGGTTTCTTGATAGATTTTTCCTAAAGTCCTTTTTATGTCTAGATTTTTACGTTCCACTTGCCCTGATGATTGAGGATAATATCGGGTTTGAAATTTTTTTTTTTTTTTTTTTAATGGGGAAGAGCAGCCCTGAGCTAACATCTGTTGCCAATCCTCCCCTTTTTGCTGAGGAAGACTGGCCCTGGGCTAACATCCGTGCCCATCTTCCTCCACTTTATATGGGACGCCGCCACGGCAGGGCTGACAAGCAGTGCGTCCGCTGGCGCCTGGGATCCGAACCCGCGAACCCCGGGCTGCCAAGCGCGGACTAAACCGCTGCGCCACCGGGCGGCCCCCTAGGGTTTGAAATTTTAATGAGTACCCCAGAGCTTTTGCAAGCAAGTGTTTATCTCTGCTGTAAAATGAATTCCTTGGTCTGATTCAATCCATAAAGGAATGCCAAAACAAAGAATAATCTCAGTTATTAACTTCTTTACCACTGTTGTGGCATCAGCACATCTAGTCAGATAGCATTCAGCCCACCCACTAACCATGCAGACAATAACCAAACAGTGAGAGTAGCCTAGAGCTGGGGGCAAGTCTATAAAGTCCATTTGGAGTGCCACAAAGGGCATTGTGGGCCTGGGAGGACTTCCTGGGGTATGCTGATTTCTCCAGAAACTTGATGAGATTTGCAAGTAGTGCACTGGGAAATAATTTGGTCAGAAATTTGGTGGATGCCACAGCAGAACCAATTGTCTTTCAGTTCCTTAACTATCCCCTGGCTACACATATGTCCCATTTTGGGGGAGATAAGTGCAAGCCGAAAGGTCAAAAGGGGCTGTGGGAAGTCCATGAGGCCCAGCATATAATCCATCTGGTCTTTGTTTGGCACCCCTTGTGTCCATTTGTCTTTTTCAGATCGTGGGGCATCTGCCCGATGGCTAATAATATCAGTCAGGGGTAAAGGCAGGTTTAGAAATTGGGTGGAGAAAGGACAAGGGGATCTGTTGCGAGCTGCGCGTTCAGCAGCTCTGTCAGCCTGTCGTTTCCTAAAGATGTGCTGTCAGTCTCCCTAGCGTGGGCTGAACAGTGAACAGTTTGAGAAGGGAGGTGAATAGCTTGTAACAGGGCAGCAATCAATATGCCCATTAGCAATAGGAGTTCCTACAGAAGTTAAGAATCCACGGAGTTTCCAAATTGTGCCAACAGCTTGGCAGACTCCAAAAGCTTATCTAGAGTGTGTAAATAGTGGGAGTTTTTCCTTTTGCTAATGTGCAAGCTCTAGTAAGAGCTAGGAGTTCAGCGGCTTGGGCTGATTTTACAGTGGGCAAAGAACAAGCTTCAGGTGATTCATGTGGGGAAACTATGGCATAACCAGTTATTATGTTTCCCCGAAAATTTCATTTACGGGAGCCATCACAAAACAGAAGTAAGTCTGGATTGTCTAAGAGGATGTCTGAGATCCCGTCATGGCTTTGAGACCATTTCTGTAGTTGCAAGGCAATCATGTGGAATAGAGTAGGGCACTCTGTCATCAGGAAGGGACAGTAAAGTAGCTGGATTCAACATGCTACAATGGTGTAAGATGATGGAAGGCTTAGTTAAAAGAGCCTGTTCATAGGTGGTCTGTCGCCGAGTAGAGAGGTGCTGCATCCTGTGAGCTTGTAAAATAGCAGGCACAGCATGGGGAACATGGACATGAACGGGGAGCCTAAAGTGAGAGCACTGTCTTAGTCAATCAAGGTTGTAGCTGCGGCCCCCGCACATAAGTGTGGGGGCATGTCTGATGCCACAGGGTCTAACTGGCATGAGAAATATGCTGTAGGATGTATCTGAGAGGTGAAAGATTGTCCTCGAATGCCTGCAACAATCCCATTATTTTCATGGCAATATCAATGAAAAAGTTTGTCAAAATTAGGTAAGCCAAGAGCCGGGGGTGTGGACAAAGCTAATTCTAAGGCTTCAAAGGAGGTAAATGCCTCTGATAGGCCAGGAGATAGGCTCTAGAGTGATATCTGGGAGAAGGGCGTACAGAGGTTTAGCAAGGGTTGCAAAATTCAGAATCCATTGGCGGCAGTGGCCAGCCGCCCTTAAAAATTTATGTAACTTTTTTCTTTTTGGAGAGAGGGATGGATAAAATTGACCCAAGGCGTTTTGGGGTGAGCTTTTGAATGCCCTGAGATATCTCGTGTCCTAGGTAGGTAACAGTCATTTGCACCCACTGAGGTTTAGATCTGGAGGCCTTCTGACCTTGTTCATCTCGTGCCTTTGGGAGAACGAGGGAGTCCACAAGAGCTGCCTGCTTAGTTAAAGGTCATCAACCTACTGGACAAGCGTGGAGGCTTGAGTAAAGGCTACAGAATCTAAGTCTGTTTTAAGGATTTGGGAAGATGTTGAGGTGACTCACAACATCCCTGAGTATGTGAGTCCATGTTAATTGTCTCCCTTGAAATGTAAATGCAAAAAGAAATGGTGAATCAAGGTGCGGTGGGATTGAAGAAAAGGCCGAGCAGAGGTCAAGCACAGTAAACCAGGCATCATCAGCTGGGATCGAGGTAAGAGTAACAGCTGGATTAGGAACCACAGGGTGCCGAGGATTTACAAAAGAGTTTATGGCTCTGAGGTCTTGTACAAATCGATAGATTTGGTTCCCATCTGAGTCAAATTTACCTTCTTTTTTTACTGGCAAGATTGAAATGTCACAGGGTGAGGAGGTAAAAACTAGCACACCCTGGTGCAGAAGGGAGTCTCTTACAGATTCAGTTCCTCTCCGCATCCCTGGACAGCTGGTATTGGGCTCCTGATGGAAACGGTTTATTCTTTTTCCAATATGCTCGGATTCTGCACTCAGTAACAGTCCTACTTCATTTGCATGTGTGGCCCAAAGGCTAATTGGAACATCTTTTAAAGACTCATCTTCTTCAGAGGAATTTGGATCAAAATGAGTTCCTAATAAGGAAAGTAGGAGATTCAGACATGGTCTGAGAGCAGGGAGATAAAAACAGCTTCTCCTTACAATTTATGGTGGCATTAAATTTACATGACAAGTCTCTGCCAAGGCTTGCTGGTGAGCAGTTAGGAACCGGAAAGGCATGATGCGTGTTAAAAGAGGGCCTAAAGACGTTGGAGTGGGCTGACTTGTGGGCAATGAAATGGGTTGCCCAGAGGCTCCAACAGCTTGAATAGCATCAGAGGTGATGGGTGGTGAAGAGTCTTCTGAGCGGATGGTAGAAAGAGTCGCACCAGGATCAGTTAAGAAATCCAGTTCCAGAGTTTTAAGTTTAATGGTGGGCTCAGGGGTGCGACTGAGGGTTGGCTGACCCCATCATTTAAGGGGGAATTGCCCCTTAGGAGGAGAAAAATGAAACTTCTGGGCATACTGAGGCCTGGGGCGTTGCTTCTTACACTTTCCTTTCTTTTAAGTGCTAGACAATTTCTTTTCCAATGTCCTGGCTTATTAAAATAACCTGCAGTTGTCTGGAGAAGATGGGAGAGGCTCTGAGTGGCCCTTAAGGCATTTTCCTTGTCTTGGGTCTGTCTTTCTAAAGATTCAAGTTGCAGAGCAAGAATTGTTGCTTTTAGCTCTTGTTTCCTTCTACATTCCTGCAAGCTCTTTTCAAAGAATTGCCTGGCGGCCTCCATTATCCCACCAACCAACTACACTGTTTCAAGTTTGTGTCTTTATATGGGGAGAAAATTTCCCACTAGAGCAGAAATCAGGAGATTCCTGTGCTCCGGGGGTTCTGGGTCTGCATAAATCCTTCAATAAAGCTTTTGGCTGTTCTCCTTCCTTCTGGTGGCATAGTTTAGTCTTTGACCAATTAACTTTGGGAGGAAATGCCTCTAAAATAGCTCCCAGTAAACCCTGAATAGTAGCCTCTGGCAGAGCCATCTCCTGGTCATTTGCAGGAGGCCCTGGGAGCCGGTCTGGCCACCTGTTTCCCCTGCCGGGAGGGTTGTCTCCAAAGGCCATCTGGCCTGCCTGCTGACTACGCTGTAATCTAATCGTGAGTTGGAAGAAAGCACCTCAGTAGCCAGTCAAGGTCTCTGTGAGTGGGGTTATGAACAGTCACTAATCTTTCTAACTCCTCTCTAAATTTTGTAGGATCTTCTGACAGTGGAGGCAGGAGGGTTTTATAATTTAAAAGGTTGGCTGCTGTCCAGCAGACCTGAATTCTTTGCAGAGGAGGTCCAGAATACGTCTGCAAGGGACACTGCATATGAATGTATGAAGTTGGCAGGACTGGTTTATCGAGCCCTGGAAAGTAGGAGGAGTCATAAGGGACAGCAAAGCGAGCCTTCCTGCACTTCCTAACTGCTTCTGCTAAATTCACTTCTCGGCATTTAGCATTTACACAAGTGACCTCTATGCCTCTCGCTTGGAGGTCAGGCCTGAGTGCCCTCTGTAGGTCTTCTAGAGAAACGGAAGTTAAAATAGGCAGATGGAGGTTTTCTGGGGAAGTGGGAGACTTAGGATCCAAGGGAAGTGGCTGAGGAAATGGTGCTGGGTTCTGAGGGGGTGTTTAGACCAGGGGCCCAGTGATCTCAAAGACCTTCTGGAGGGTCAGGTTCAGGGAGCTGGGGATAAAGGGGAGTATTTATGCTAGATTTGGTTTTTAATCTTTGTTCTAGGTCTGACTTGTGTTCTTTCATTTTATTAAGGGATTCCCTGAGGCTAGCCGTTAAACTTCTTTGGGTTTTCTTTTCAATTTGATCCTCCCATAAATGCCAATAAGGCAGCTACTTGGAATGAGAGCTCTCTAAAAATTTTTTCAAAATAGATAAGTTTTTCTGATTCAAAAGATCTATCATCTGGCCATTGACAAGTAGGATCTCCATCTGTATATTTATTCCAATAACTACTCAATCCAGTAAGCCTTTTTGTGGAAAGACCTAGAGATAACTTTCTAGGCTTAGAATAAATCTCTACCATGGACGCAAGAGGGGTCCCTGGAGTGGGTGCAGGTGATGTAGACCCCATGATACAAAAAAAGTTCACTACTATAGATAGTCTTAAGAAAGAAGGACAAACTTCCTTGAGACCTCAGGACTCAGAACCCCAATCTGTTTGACTGGCCACCTGGGTAAATGCACCTTCCAGATTGGTGGAGATCAGAGAGAATTTTCTCCCTGGTCAAAAAAGCCAAGCTCTCAGGACATAACAAAATGGAAGGAAAAACCTCATAACCCTAGCCTGCTCAATCAGGGAAACCCTTCCAGATGGCAATAGCCGTGAGCCGACTTAGCCTATGGAACTTCCTTCTTATAACAACACACAGGGACAAAGAAAAACAGTGACCATCTCTGGGAGGAAATGGATCAATAAAACCAGGAGTACTCTACCAAATTCACTAGCGTCATTAAGTTCAAGAAACTAGTTTCACAAATAATTCTCCTGCTAATCGAAATTCAGGAAAGAGAAAAAGAGACTCTTACCACTCTTGTTTCCAACAGACCCTGCAGCAGGCAGAGATCTGGGAGACTGACGGGGTAAGAACTCTTACCTTTCTTGGGGCGTGTCAGATGTCCCAGGATCCCTCAGCTGCAGCAGCCTCAAAGGGAGCAGAGTCCACCCAGAGAAGTTTATCCTGCCAGCTACACCAGCTGTTGGGGAGGAAGAAATTTTCTTCTACCCTCTAGGTTCTTCTGGCTGGTCTAAGAATTAAATTGACATGAGACAGATTAATAGGGAAAAATCACGTTTAATTTCATACGTATGGGAACCCCACATCCCTGAGAGGCTCAGAGACAGAATGGTAAAGTGAAGTATTTTGAGCCAAGAATGGGATAGGGGTGTGGGGCTTCAGAGGGGAGGAGGGTAATTCACAGGATAAGAACAGATGTTCAGTAATTAAATGCTGCCGTATCATACAGATAGGTCATAAAAAAGGTTATTTCTGGTAATTACTCTCCTTATAGGCAAGGCCATTAACTTAAAATTCTTCATAGGAAAGGTCAAAGTTTCTATTGAGCCCACAGGCTGTCAATTGCCATCTGCTCAAAATACTCCACGTGCCAAAGTAGCACATCTTGGGGCGGCCTCCCTTGAACTGTATCAGCTCCCAGGAAATGTGCAGTGATACTGGCCTTGGGGCTCTGTGGTCCTTTACCAGCGCCTGAGCATCTGTTCTCATCTACTTCTACTCTCATCTGACTGGCCCAGGGCCAACAAAGTTACCTCTGTTTGACTTTCCAGGCATCAGTGACCTTCAAGGATGTGGCAGTGACCTTTACTCAGGACGAGTGGGGACAGCTGGACCCTGCCCAGAGGACCCTGTACTGGGAGGTGATGTTGGAGACCTGTGGGTTCCTGGTCTCTCTGGGTAAGGCCTCACTGCTCCTCTCCTTGGGGACACACAGCCTCCTCCGTCCTGCCCTTTGTTCGGAAGGCTTCCACAGGACGGCTTCCCTCCTCCTCGCGTCCCTGACGTGTGTTGCTTTCACCTTCTGCTGCCTAGTCTCCTGTGTCTCCCACAAGGAATTTTGGGCAACAGACATAGTTCCCTCAAAACGGCTCCAATACCAAAGGAGAAGGACTTACTGGAGGAAATATGGGTGTCTTTTCATATCCAACGGCAGGCTGTCCGGTGGGGTACCAGGAGCCTAAATTGAGGAAATGGAAGAAATCCTGATTAGATCTTGGCCTCAGGGACGTTGGATCTTTGTGTCTCTTTGTGGATCTCCTTGCGCCATTCTCAGCAGACTGGCTTTTTTCTACTGCAGGGAGTTCATGGCCGGAAGTGCCCACGCTGTCCTCACTCTAAGAAACTCCCCGATTCCTTGTCTCTACTTCTCTCTGTATGTCTTTTCATTTCTCTTTCTCTCACCTGCCTGTCTCTGCATGGGTGTCCTTGTGGCAGGAAACTGCCACCCAAGCCCACACTTCCCTTTACCTCTCACCCTGGGGCTCAGCACAAGCTGGCCCTAGTCTGTTCCTTCTCGAGATTCCCATGAGATGGAAGTTGAGTGACCAAGCTTGGCTGGGTCACAGCCCAGTCAGCAGGACCCGTGGGTAATGGGATATTGTTCAGAAAGTGAGTGAACCAGACAGGACACCAGGAGGTGGCTGCGTGAGTCCTGCCACCATCGTTCTAAACAACACAGTCCCCTTTCAAAGGCTTCTTTGGCACCTGATGCCTACATGCTCCATCCTGTGTTGTTAAGTGTGGGCCGTGACCCTCTCTTGGGATGGGAGATGATTTTAGAGGGTATACAAACAGGACACATGGCACTGCTTGGTGGACAAGCAGACAAAGCCATTCTTTTTCCTCTTTTCTGTCCTGCTTACTGATTGTTTAGGGAGGAAGTGTCTGTTTTGTGTTGAGTCTTTAATGCGCTTGGACTGTTGGTCATTTCTCTTTTCGGCAGAAGGGGCAGACTCAGACTGAAGCCCTAAGCAGGCACCATGAATTCACTGAGGCTTAATAGTGCTATTTTGATTTTCTTGTAGTAGTTTTCCATTTGTGGCAAATGAAACTGGTTTTTCAATTTCTCAAACTGACACAAGATTCACTTTTTGAAAATCTATTAAAGTAAAATAAAAAGGTCAAAGAAAAGCAATTAACAGCAATGGTCTTAATTAATGTTCCATCAACATTGGTATGTGTGGGTCCCATGATGCATCTGGACAGCTTTGGGGTTCTCTAGGATGAAGGTCAAGGGAGATGGATCGGTCTAGACAGCCAGCACTACCTACTCAGCCTTTGGGACCCAAGGAAGGTGTTCTTGGCCCTGATTCGTAGGTCACAAATCAATATTGTGTTTGTGGACGAGAGCAGCTTTATTCCAAGGTCTCCGGTCCATGCCGAAGTCCCAGACAGCATTGAGACATTTCTTTTTGTCTTTGCTAAAATATGCATATCTTATTCCTTTCTCCACAAACTTGATATCCGGTTCCCAAATCAGAGCTGATCCACCTACTGGAGCACAGGAAGGAGCTGTGGATAGTGAAGAGAGGCCTCTCCCAAAGTGCCCGTCCAGGTGGGTGGCCACGAAACAGCAGTGGGCGTCATGGCTGCCTTACCTGGGAGGGGACCACTGCCTCTCGAATTCCGTGCAAGGCTTCTTGTTGTGGCCTCCTTGGGTGCCTGGCTTGATGTAGAGCCCTTTGTGTTGAGGTCCCTCTGTCCTCCCACCCTAACGCATTCTTTCCCGCCACCAGCTGAAGAACCTGTTTGATTAGGTAAGAGTGAGGCTCTGGCTCCAAATGCTTGGTCTTAAAACCTGCCTCTGCCCCTCACCAGCCCTGTGACAATAGGGAAGTTGCCTGATGCTGTTCTGCCTCATTTAGCTCAGTTAGGCTAAGTTATTGCTTGCTGCAGTAACGTAACTTCCAAAATCTTAGTGATTCAATACATGAAAAACATTTTTCTCACTCGTGGCAGGTCCATGTGGGTCAGCAGGGTTGTTCATATCACACAGTTATTCAGAGACCCAGGTGCTTTCTGTGGTCCGTATGTGGCTTTATGGTTACCTTCACGTCGTTCCTCTGGCAGAGGGGAAACGGGAGGAAGGATAGAAGTCACACCCAGTTGCACACACACACATCACTTCCCCTCACATTCTCTCGATGAGAACTCAGGACTTGGCCATCCCTCTTTGGACGCAGCAGGGAAATGGGGTTTAGGGAAATGGTGCCCAAGAAGAGCAGATGGGTTTGGTTTACATTGACCCAGTCTGCTGTACTCAGGCTACTCTTGAAAACTGAAAATGATAATAATTTGTAACTCATTGGGGTGTTTGAAGATGTAGTCATTTAATGCATGAAACTGCTTAGCCCCATGTCTGAGCCATAGTTAGGAGCTCAACGAAAGTCAGCTGTTAGGCTCTTGCATGCAGTGGTATCAATCACACTGCATTATATCTCCCATGCCCTTCTGGACTCTGAAGAAAAAGAGCCTGTCTTTCTATCTGTGCCTAAACTCTGCATCCCACCCTTCTCCATCCATTGGTCCATCCGGCCGTTTGTCAGACAGAAGCAATCCCTAACTCCATTGTCTTCTTGCCCCTCCTTTGCTGTAAAACCTCAACATCTGGCTTTGCTACACATCTGGGCTGCTGAGGGCAGTGGGAGTCATCGAGTGTGTTGATTGGTGGCACCGCAGAGTCACGGTCTTGCCCCTCTCCTGCTTCCTTGCACTGCTCAGCCAGCCCCTCCTCAGCCCAACTGAATCTCTTCCGAATGCTTACCTTTTAGTTACATTCCATGTTTCATCAAATTCTTCATGCCTATGAAGGCCTGCTCTTCCATTTCAGTGGATGGCCCTGTCACTCAGACAATGGAGAAGGTGGGAAACAACCTTGTACAAACCCATAACACTCTGCCTCCATCTAACCCAACATCCAGACGTCCTCATCTTGCTTACTTTATGTTTTTCACATGCAGTGAAACCGTCACCTCCGCCACCTCCGTGAGCTCCTTCAGGAACATCCTATCCAAGCTCTCGTCATCTCTTGGCAGCGTGATGCCAACACACTGCTGACTGGCCAGCCCACATCCGCTCTTTGTTTCTGGTCAGCTCTGTCTCCCTCACCATCTCCCTCATCTACTCAAGTACTGATCCAAACACTACCCAATCCCTGAGCCAGATGTCTCAGCATACAACCTATTTCATGTCCTTCTGCTCTTCCTCCTTGGCCTTCCAGGTTCATTTCTATCTGTCTTACACCTGTAGCTTCCCTTCTCAACTGCATGGAAGAGGTCTTCCTTCCATGGCCACACCTGCACCGGAAACTAAATCACACCTTCGCCTGCCTTCTCAGGGACCTTGCTTCACTTATTTTCTGCTTCATTTGTATCTTTATCCTCCATCTATTCAACATAAAAAACATGCTCAGAGTGCTTACTTGGGATAAGTAACACACACACAAAACACTTCTGGCTCCATGGCAGTTCCTAAATGGTGTTGACTACTTTGTACAACCAAGGTCTTGGAGGAGTTGTCTTATTCAAGGAAAAGTTGTCTACACTTGACTTCCTTAGCTCCACTTTACTCTTTATTTCTTTTCTTTTATTTTTTTTACTTATGTACGGGAGTATGCGTAAATCTTTGAGTTCAGTCTGATGGATTTTTACGTACATACAAGCCCGAGTAACCACAACCCAAGTCAACATATGCAATACTTCTAGCAATTCAGGAGGCTTCTCATGCTTCCTCCTGGGAAGGTAACCAGTATTTAGACTTTATCACCATAGATTAGTTTTGACTGCTCTTGAATTGATATAAATGGAACCCCACAGTGTATTCTGTCATCTTGTGATGATCGTTATGTCTGTGTGGTTGCGTATAGTTGACCTCTGCTTTTTCTCACTACTATGCTTTATCTCATTGTGAGTATGTCCATTCTCCTGTGATTGCCATTGTAGTTTTTCTCCTGTTTCTGATGTGAATATTCTTGTTCACGTTGTTTTGGAGATCTAAGTACTCATTTCTGTTGGGCACACGCACAGTGGAATGACTAGGTTTTACGGTAGGTGTACGTTCAGCTTGAACAGAAACTGCCAAACAGCTTTGCAGAGTGGCTGCAGCTCTTCACGCTCCCACCTGCCGTATGTGAGAGGCCCCTTCTCCACATCCTCATCAGCTCCCGGTACCTTCCCCTTTCCTTTCTGAGGCCCGGTGGTGAGGTGGCTCAGAACCACAGCACCGAAACCATTCTGGGTGAGGTTGCTCATTTTATCCCAATTGCCAAGTGTAATAGCAACAATATGATGATGATGGATAATGACCCACTATTTACTGAACGTTCACGCTGTGCCAGGCACTATGCTGAGAACTTCACAGGCATGTCCTGTTAACCCTCATGCCGGCTGGTGAATTAGGAACTGAGTCTCCCAGTTTTTCAGATTAGGAAACTGAGATTTAGAGGCAGTCACTCAAGATGAGTGTGCTTGGTGGAGGCAGGATTTGAACTGAAGTGACAGCCTTCACCACCACACTGTACCGGTTTTCGATGCAGCGGGAACTCATTCCACATTATTGCCCTTGAGCTTTGTTCCCATTTAGTCCCATCGGTCCCTCTTCCAATTCTGACTGGACTGTTCTCTGCCTCTTAGTCTGATCGTCTCCTCAATATTGGCTTCATCTGGCCTCTTGCGGCCCCTTCTTTTTACTGTAATTAGTCTCCTAGAATGATCCACCTCTACTTAGTTCTTCAACCTCAAGCCATGCATGTTTTGTCCCATATTCAAGCTGTAGTATGGACAGGATAGCTTACAAATATTCACTGCGTTTTTGGTGCTTGCACTGTATTAAGCACTGTATATGTACTGTTTCACTTCATCCTCAGTGAGCTGTGAGACAGGCTCTATTTGTGTCTCTGATTTTTCGATGAGGGAGCAGAGGCCTGTGGAAGTTGAATGGCTGGCTGAAGGGCACAGAACTAGTGAGGGCGTTGCTGGGATTTGAGCCTAGCCTGATTGTCCCCTGGTAATATTATTTACAATATTAATATTAATCACAATACTCTGTTGGTTTCTAACATTTATAATTGACTACAGGTGTCCAGATTTATATTAATCATAAATCTTGGTTTATGACAGAGTCTCATCATTTTTCAATACACTCTCGTGTTTAATATATTTTTAAACTTTTTCCAGTCATTTACTTACTTCCTGTAAAAATATTGTAACGAACACCATCAGCCACCAATATCCTGTATTGATCTATACACTTCTTCCCTTTCCCATCCTCTCCCTCCCCACAGAGATAATCACTTTCTTGAACTTTGCTTTTATAATTTCATTACTTTGCATGTGGAGTGAGCCAGGAACAAGGCCCTCACCAGAAGGTGTTAATGCCGTGCCTTGATCTTGGACTTTGTGGTCTTCAGAACGGTGAGAAGTACATTTCTGTTGTTTATAGGCCACTCAGCCTGTGGTGTGTTGTTAAAGCAGCTGGAACGGACCAAGACATTAATGTAGTCTTCTGACACATGCTTTGTTGAAATTCAACATTATATTCTTAAGAATCATGGTATGTGGGCTTTATATTTTTCTTCTCAAAATATTGTTACATCAGTATATCACAATATATCCATTTTTGTGGACATTCACTTCTTTCCATTATTATATCCAAAAAAATCTGTCTACACTACACTGTTTAATAAACGATTACTCGTTTTTATTACTTTGTGGTCCCCCACCATGCTGCTCTGGAGATTCTTATATATGTGTGATTACGCACATGTGCAGGAGTTTTAGTTGTAATTCTTTTTATGAGTGGAATGACTGGATGATGGAAAACAACTTTATAAGATATTGCCCAATGTTTTCTAAAATGGTTTTACCACTTTGTTAACTTCACCAGCAATGAATGAGAGATTCCATAGACGACATCCTGTCCCACACTTGATATTGTCAGGCTCTATAACTTTTGCCAAATAAATGGGTACAAACTATTTTCTCACTGTGGTCTTTATTTCTGTTTACCTCATTACTACTGAGCCTGAACTCCTCATCATATGTTTTTTGGCTAATATGTGTCTTTTGTGAAATGTAAGTTCATGATCGTTTGCCTATTTTTCTATTAGGGTTTTGAACTTTTGTTTTAGATTTTTAAGAATTCTTTCTAAATTCCTTATATTAATGTTCTATTAACTATATGTGTTGCAAATTGTAGTTTTTACTGTATCTTGGTCTTTCTTTAACCTTTTATTGAATAGACTCTTATTAATACTTTTGACAATTCATGAAATTTTCATTCAGCTTTGGCATTGTTATCATCTAATACAGTACCAACCTCATAATTTCTCCTGTCTGTTGTTTGAGATGAATCATGATTAATATGAGGTTTTATCCCAAATCATAATTTCCTTTAATACTGGAGAATTATTTTCTTCATTACGATATTTTTATAGGTGTAATTGTGATACCACATGTAACAACGTATTGTATAGCTTTCAAAGGAAACTTTAAAAGTCCATTTTTAAGTAAACTTTTTATTTTAGAATCACTTGAGGCTTACAGAGAAGTTACATAAATAGTGTAGAGAGTTTCCATGTGCTCTTCCTTCACCTCTTACTCTTATGTTAACATCTTACATAACCGTGCTACATATGTCAGGTTTCATTTATTAACTAAACTCCAGACTTTATTTGGATTTCACCAGTTTTTCCACCAATGTCCTTCATCTTTTCCTGTATCCAATGTGGGATAAAATATTGCTTTTGGTTGTTATGTCCCCTTAGTCTCTCTGGCCTATGACAGTTTCTTGGTCTTGCCTTATTTTTCATGACATTGGCAATTTTGAAGAATACCAGTCAGGCATCTTGTAGAATGGCCTTCAGTTTGGGTTTCTCTGATGCTTTACTCCTGTTTAGACGGGTTGTGGGTTTTAAGAAGACTACCATAGAGGTGAAGTATCGTTATCACCTCGTATTAGGGATACATAATATCCACACAACATCACTGGTGATGGGGACTTTAATCACTCGGTTAAGGTGGTGTCTACCAGGTTTCTTCACTGTAAAGTTATTATTTTTCCCTTTCTGTACTCTATTCTTTGGAATTGAGTCCCTAAGTCCAGCCCATACTCAAGGGAAGGAGAAGTATCTGCTTATATTACTTGGGATTCTCCATTGAGAAGATTTGTCCTTTCTTCTGCATTTATTTATTTCTCCAATTGATCATTTATTTATATCAGTATAGACTCATATATTTGTTTTATACTTTGGGTTGTAATCCAGTGTTACATTTATTTGTTTTGTTGTGCAAATCGTTCCAGGTTTGGACATTGAGAGCTCTTTCAGGTTGGCTCCTGTGTCCCTTTCACATGTCCATATTCTTTAGTTTTTGAGGACTTTTTATTTTCTTGCACTGTGAGAGGTTCATTTCTTTTCTGTCCCTGCCATAGAATCAGTGGATTCTCCAAGGATCCCTGCTTCCCTTTCCTAAATATTATCAAATAACAGTATTTAGAAACCAAGCTCTAGGGGGCAGCCCGGTGGTGCAGTGGTTTAGTTCACACTTTGGCAGCCCAGGGTCCGTGGGTTCGGATCCCAGGCACCATTGACACACTGCTTGTCAGCCATGCTGTGGTGGCGTCCCATATAAAGTAGACGAAGATGGGCATGGATGTTAGCTCAGGGCTGGTCTTCCTCAGTGAAAAAAGAGGAGGATTGGCAACAGATGTTAAGCTCAGGGCTGGTCTTCCTCACCAAAAGAAACCAAGCTCTAGGCACTGGGTGGGCTTGTTGCTACAGTGTTGTTTCTAGACCCTCTCAGAGCAGAGCTAAGAAATATAGGTATGAATATTATAATTACTCCTCAACTCTAATCTTCTAATCTGGTATGACGGGGTTCATTCTAGCCTTCCCTCCTTGCTTATTTGTAACTTCTCTGACCATGACAAATCTGGCTTTCTGTTCTATTCCACTGACCTGTGTGTCTGTATACTTGCACCAACACCACAGTTTTGATTTCTGTAACTTCACAGCAGGTTTAAACTGGGTAAGGTATATCCCCTGATTTTGTTCTTTTTCTGAATTATTTTGTCACTTCCACTTCCTTTGCCTTTTCATATAAATATTGTAATTGCCTTTTCAATGTCTTCAAGAAGAACTTGATAGAATTTTGATTGGGATTGTATTGAATCCCCAAAATTAAATTGGAGAGAGTTGACATCTTAACATATTGAGTCTTCCAATCTATGATCATGGAATATCTTTCCATTTATTTAGATCTGCTATGATTTTTTTCATCAATGTTTTTTAATTTTCAGCATACAAATTCTGCCCATATTAGATTTATACTTCATCCATTCTATTCCGTAGGTTTTGAGGAGTTTTTCATTTTTTTATCATGAATGGATGTTGAATTTTGTTGATTGATTTTTTTTGCATCTGTTGATGCAATCGTATGGTTTCCTTTTTAGTGTTTTAATCAGAGAGTTATATTGATTTATTTTTAAATACTGAACCAACATTTCATTCCTGCATTGACTCTCTCTTTCTTATGATGTATTATTTTTCATGTCTTGGATTCAATTTGCTAATATGTTGTTCAATATTTTTGTGTCTATGATCTTGAACAATAGTAGTCTGTAGTTTTCGTAATATCTGTTTTCGGTTTTACTATAAGGTAATGATGACCTCATAAAATGAGATGGAGAGTATTCCATCCTCTGCTATTTTCTGGAAGAGATTGTATAGAATTGGTATTTGGTATTTGATATTATTTCTTCCTTAAATGTTTCGTAGAATTTAGCGGTGAATCATCTAGCCCTATATTTTTGGCCTTTTACTCTTGCACGTAAGTTCTAGAATCATTTTTTTAAGTTCTATGAAAAACCCTATTGTGAATTTTATCTAGAGTTTATTGAATTTATAAATCCGTTGAGAAAGGATGAACACCTTTATACTGTTAATCTTTCTATTTACATGTCTATGCTGTAATGCCTCTAAGTAAATGATTTTAATTATCACTACCCAGATTGTATCTGTTTTGTGTCTTTTTACCTGGCTGTTCCTCCAGCACAGCAGACTTAATGTGTCCACTCAGACTGTGCTCACTTTTGCCTTGTAAACCTTGTCTGGGGAATGGCAATGACTGTGCTCACTGGCACCTGAGTCAGGACCCTGGGCTTACCTTCTGCCTCTGCCTGCCTCTACCTCCATATCTCCAACATCCTCTCATGCCCTGAAGTTCTCTAGGCATCCAGGTTTCACTCAAGACTGATTTTGTACATTCTGTCTCCTTTGCCTGCAGCACCCTTTGCCACTTCCTCTGTCAGGCAGTTTCTGCCTCTCTAGTAGGAAACAACTCACGGTGTACCTCCTGGGAAACCTCTTGTGATCTCTTTCACTCTGCCATCTGGACTGGAATTGGTGCATCTTACTTGTGCTCTCCTAGCACCTGATGAGACATTCTCTCTTAGAGCCAACATACTGAATGTAACATCATCATTTTCTGTCTACCCTTCTCAACTCAAGACCAGACCCTCTATCTTCTGCCCTAGCATCTCCTCTTGAGTTTCCCTTTTTAAATGTCAAGAACCCAAGGAACAGAAAAGAATGAAATTTTAAACATGGCTTTCAGAGATGTGAAAACATATCAGGCTCAGATGTATTATTTTCATCTTCATTTTCACTCTAAAGTGGTGATTTTGTTTCTTCTGTGTTGGCATCACTAATAGGTCACTCTCATTTATTGAATTCTTTTCAGGAGCTAGAACAAAATCAGAAACTACAGAGCCAACCGTTTCTCAGCTGCTCTTGCCCAAGGGACCCTCACTTCAGGTATCGATGACACAGGGAGCTTCAAGGAGCTCCAGGATTGGAGAAACCAAAACTCAGAAGGTGCCATCAGAAATGCAGGAGGGAATCTTCAGGCCAGTGACAGACCCCCACAAGGAGACTGGCCCTGGGAATATGAGCCCTAAATGCAATGAGCTGGGGACAGATGACAGTCTACACTCAAGGGTTTTACAGGAACAAGTCTCTCCCTTAGGTGTTCTCCATGGAAGTGATGCACACAGATGCGTTAAAGACCCCACGGATCACACAGGGAAGAACAATTATGAATGCAGTGAATGTGGGAATATCAGCAATAAGGATCTTGCACAGTATGACTGTATGCATGCTCAAGTGAAGCCCTATGAGTGCACACAGTGTAGAAAGGCCTTCAGCTCTACATCAGACCTCGTGCAGCACCAACAGATTCACACTGGAGAAAAACTTCTTGAGTGCAAAGAATGTGGGAAAGCCTTTAAACATAATTTCCACCTCACACGTCACCAGCGGATTCACATAGGAGAGAAGCCCTATGAGTGCAGTGATTGTGGAAAGACCTTTGCCTTCAAATCTATATTTGTCCGACATAGTAGGATCCACACTCGAGAGAAAGCCTTAGAGTGCAAAGAATGTGGAAATGCCTTCAAGCAAAGGTCGCACCTCATATATCACCAGCGTATTCACACTGGAGAGAAGCCCTTTGAGTGCAATGAATGTGGAAAGACCTTCACCCAAATCTCATCTTTTTTCCAGCATAATAGCGTCCACACTGGAGAAAAATCCTTTGTATGCAAAGACTGTGGGAACACCTTTTCAAACAGGTTTAATTTGAGTCAACATATGAAGATTCACACTGGAGAGAAGCCCTATAAGTGCAGTGAATGTGGGAAAGCTTTCTATCGCAAGTCACACCTCACAGAGCACCAACGGATGCACACTGGAGAAAAGCCCTATGAATGCAGTAAATGTGGAAAGTCTTTTGCCTACTACTCTGGTTTTGTCCAACATACTTGGATCCACACTGGCGAGAAACCCTTTAAGTGCAAAGAATGTGGGAAAAGCTTTTGCTCCAAGTTTAATTTGAGTCAACACATGATGATGCACGTTGGAAGGAAGCCCCATGAATGCAGTAAATGTGGAAAGGCTGTCGACCAACACTCATCTTGTGCTCATCATAGGACCCACACTGGAGAAAAACCCTTTAAATGCAAAGTCTGTGGGAAGGCCTTTTGCTACATCTCTAGTTTAAAACGACACATGAAGATTCACTCTGGAGACAGAAGCTCTAAGAGCACATCAAGTGTGGGAAAGCTTTCATTCTCAAGTCACACCTCATAAAGCACCAGCAGATTCACATGAGATAAGCCAGTAAATGTGGAACAGCCTTCACTTAACACTCATCTTTTATCCAGCATAATAGGATCCTCACTGTGGGAAACAATATTTTTTACTACTTTATGAAATATGAAATTGGCCCTCCATTGCTCTCCTGTTCCCCATGGTTAAGTCTTCTCATTCACTGCTTTCTCACATCTCCATGGCCTACTTTCTTCATGGCTGCTGACTCCTGACAGGGCTGCGAGATGTTTCCTGCTTACTGTAGTTCTCTGGGGCCCAGTCTATGAAGCCATAACACCTGGTGTCAAGTCCTAACTCTGCTGATGAGGAGCTGTATTGCCCTGTGCAGGTTACTAAATCTCTCTCTGCTTCAGTTTCCTCATTAGTAAGATGGGTAATTTAGTAATATAGTATTTACTTCACAGGGCTTTTGTGAGAGTAAATGGTTTAATGTATGACAAAACTGAGAACAGAATCCATTGCTCCCTGAGTGTATATGGGTTGGCAGTTATGATCCCTGCTGACGTTGCTGCTTATTATTGATATTACCATCATTATCATCATCTATGTCATGTCTGGATATAGACCTTTGGAGCAATTTTGTGAAGCTTTGTGGTTAAACAGCATAGATACCAGAGACAGCCAGACCTGTATTCCCAACTTGGATCAGCTGCTTACCATTTCTATCTATTTCAGCAAATCAAGTTATTTCCTTGACCTTGTTTATCTTCATCAACAAATAGTGCTTTTCAGGGAAACTGCATCATTTGGATGCCATTAGGAACACCTAGAATGAATCATTTTGTGCCATTTTACTTAGAATGTAAAAAGACTTTGCTCAATTTAACATTTATACAGAGTGACATCAGCAAGATAGTGGAATAGGAGGTTCCAGCCTTCATTCTCTCACAGAAACTCCAATTTGGCAATGATCCATGCACAAAAATACCTTCTTGAAAGCTCTGGTTTCCAGGTGAGAGATTACAGCACTCAGGTGGAGTGAGCATAGAAAGGAGAAAAGATGCACTGAAGAGGGTAGGATCAACAGTTTCAGTTTACCTGCATCACCTTTTCCTAAAACCTGTTTAGATGAATGCCAAGATTGATTTTAAGTCAAAAATTATCACGAGAGACAATATCATTTTATAATAAGGGTCAATTCATCAAGAGAATATAAGAAGTGTAAATATATATGCACTCGACATTGGTGCGCCTAAACATATTAAGCAAACTTTGACAGATCTGAAGGGAGAAATAGATAGCAATATAGTAGTAGACTTTACTACTCCACTTACAATAAAGTAGATTTTGCAGACAGAAAATCAGTAGGGAAACAGTGGAAATGAACTACGCTATTAGACCAAATGAACCTAACAGATGTATATAGAACATTCCATCCACCAGCAGCAGAATACACATTCTTCTCAAGCTACATGGAACATTCTCCAGGATAAATTAAATGCTAGATCACAAAGCAAGACTTAACAAATTTAAGAAGAGTGAAATTATTCCAAGTATCTTTTCCAAACAAAATGGAATGAAACTAGAAATCAATAACAAAAAGAAAATGGAAAAATTTCCAAATAAATGTAAATTCAACAACACATTCTTGAACAATTGTATTAAAGAAGAAAGCAAAGGGGAAATTAGAAACTATCCTCAGACAATTGAAAATGAAAAAACAACATACCAAAACTAATGGGATGCAGTAAAATGGAATGTACTAAGAAGGAAGTTTATAGTGATAACTTCCTGCATTAAAAAAGATCTCGGGGCTGACCCAGTGGCATAGTGGTTAAGTTCGTGCTCTCCACTTCAGCTACCTGGGGCTCGCAGGCTCAGATCCCGGGTGCGGACCCACACACCACTTGTCAAGCCATGCTGTGGCAGCATCCCATATAAAGTAGAGGAAGATGGGCATGAATGTTAGCCCAGGGCCAATCTTCCTCACACACACAAAAAAACACCCTCAAACAGCCTAATATACCTCAAAAACTAGAAAAAAGAACAAACTAAACCCAAAGTTAGCAGAAGATAGAAATAATAAAAGAGTTGGTTCTTTCAAAAGAAAAAATAAACCTTTAGCTAGGCAAACTAAGAAAAGAGAGAAGACTCAAAATCAGAAAGGAAGAGGAGACATTACAAGTGATGCCACAGAAATTTTTTAAAAATCACAAGGGACTATTATGAGCGATTATATGCCAACAAATTAGATAAATTCCTAGAAATATCAACCTACCAAGACTGAATCAAGAAGAAACAAAGCCTGGACAGACATATAACAAATAATGAGATTGAATCAGAAATAAAAAACTTTCCAAGAAAGAGAAGCCTAGGACCAGATGGTTTCACAGGTGAATTCTATTAAAGAATTTAAAGAAGAATTAATACCAATCCTTTGTAAAGTCTTCCAAAAACTAAAAGAATAAGGAATGCTTTCAAACTATTCTTATTTGGCCAGCATCACACTGATACCAAAGCCAGGCAAAGACACCAAAAGGAAAGAAAACTACAGGCCAAACTCCTTGATGAGCATGGATGAAAAGTACAAATATTTACAAACTGAATTCAACAGCACATTAAAAGGATCATAACTATGATCGTGTAGGCTGTATCTTTGGCATGCAAGGACGGTTCATGATGTGCAAAACAATGTGATACACTACAGTAACAGAATGAAGGGTGGAAACAACATGGTTATCTCAATAGATACAGGAAAAGCATTGGACAAAATGCTTTGGCAAAACACCATTTCATGATAAAAACTCTGAACAAGTTAGATACAGATGGAACTTACCTCAACACAGTGACGGTTATATATGACAAGCCCACAGCTAACATCATACGCAATGGTGAAAAATTGAAGTTTTCCTCTAAGATCTGGAACTAGCAGGATGCCTGCCCGTGCCACTTCTATTCAACATCATAATGGAGGTCCCAGGCAGAGGAATTAGCCGTTAAAAAAATTTTTTTTAAGGCATCCAAATAGAAAAGGAAGAAATAAGGTTATCTTTGTTTGCGGATGACATGAACTTATATGTAGAAAACCCTAAAGGCTCCACCAAAAAATTCTTAGAACTAATAAACAAATTCATTAATGTTGCAGGATATAAAATGAGAGTACAAAAATCAGTTCCATTTCTAAATGCTAACAACATATCTGAAAAGGAAATTAAGAAAACAATCCTCTTAGCGATTGCATCAAAAATGAATGAAGTACTTAGGAAAAAACTTACCCAAACAGGTGAAACCCTTGTAAACTGAAATCTAAAAAACACTGATGAAAGAAATAAAAGCAGTCTACACGTCAATAGCAAAAAACCCCTCAAACAACCTAATTTAAAAATGGGCAAAGGAACTGAATAGACATTTCTCCAAAGAAGATGTAAAAATGACTAACATATGAAAAGGTGCTCAGCATCAGTAATCCTCAGGGAAATGTAAATCAAAACCACAATGAGAAATTACCTCACACCTCTTGGGATGACTTGTAAGAAAACAAAAATGTTTGCAAGGTTGTGGAGAAAAGAGAACCTTTGTACACTGTTGATGAGAATGTCAATTGGTGTAGGTGCTGTGGAAAACAGTATGGAGGTTCTGTTCCTCAGAAGAACTAAAAATAGAACTACCATCTATTCCAGCAACCCCACTTCTGGATATGTGCATCGAAAAGGATTGAAAGCAGAACCTTGAGACATCTGTACTCCCATGTTCATAGCAGCACTATTCACAATAGCCAAGCCATGCAAGCAGCCTAAATGTCCATCAGTGGATGAATGGGTAAAGAAAATTTGGCATGTACATACGATGTTATTGTTCTGCCTTCAGAAAGGAAATCTTGCCATTTGCGATAATGTGGATGAACGTGAGGACCTTATGCTTAGTGAAATAAGCCAGATACAGAAGCACAAATACTGTCTGACACCACTGATATGGTGAAACAGGAACAGAATGGAATGGTGGTTTTCAGGGGCTGGGCAGAGGGGAAATATGTGGGTATTAGTCAAAGAGTACAAAGTTTTGGTAATACAAGATAAATAAGTTCTAGAGATTGGTACAGCATAGTGCATAGTTAACAATATTATTGTATACTTAGAGATATGCTAAAACTATCTTTATGTTGTGTTCTTATCACATAGAAAAGTAATAATAAGAGTGGGGGGAAACTTTTAGATGTGTAAGTTTATGCCACAGATTGTGGTAATGGTATAATGGTTGTATACTTATTTTGAATTCATCACATTGTATACGTGAATTATATACAGCTCTTGGTATGTAAAAAACAATTTTTTTAATAAAGCCATTCTAGTTGTTCTTAACAAATAAGAGTTATCCGTATACACAAAGTTCTGTCTTGTCCTGATAATCACAGAAGGAGGGTGCAGTGTGTGTCAGGATGTGGAAATATTAACTGAGGCACCAAGATTTGATAGACACCAGATACCAAAGTGAGTTGTAAGACAAAATGAATGTATTTATTGGAAATGCCCAATAATCAAGTTCACAACTCTTGAGCCTCAACCTAGGTGTGGATCTAAAGAGTTAAGAGATGGAAATAAAAGAGTCTTATAAAGCAATTTCATTTGCAGAAAGCAACATAGTGAGACCTCAATTCTCTTTAAAGGGAGGAAGATACTGTCCTTCAACAGAACCATTTCAAGAGTTTAATATATATATATATCCCCTGCTTTTATGAGAGCAAGATTAATAGCAAAGATGAAATGGGAGAATAGAGAGAGAATGGTGGAATTGTGTTGCAGAAATACCTCAATTTGTTTTCATGGTAGGGCAATAAAAAGTGTTTTCTAAAAAAAAAGATTCATGTTCTTAAATGAGGAACACAATATGTTAAATATGTCACTTCTCCAAAATAATTATTTTTTAAAAAGTAATTTTATTAGTTTTCTCTACAAAAACAACCAATACAATGTGTCTATGTGAATATATAGAGGGAGATTTATTTTGATGAATTGCCTCACATGATTATGGAGGCTAGTAAATCTGAAATTGCAGGGCAGGATGACAGACTAGAAACCCAGGGAAGATTTGATGTTCCAGCTGGAGCCTAAAGACGGTCTAGAGGCAGAATTCCTTCTCCCTTGGGGGACTGCAGGATTTTTCTCTTAAGGCCTTCAACTGACTGGATAAGACTTAACCCAAATTATGGAGCATAATCTGCTTTACTCAAAATCTACCGATTTAAATGTTAATTTAACTAGAGTGGTGTTTGATTAAATATCTGGGTGCTATGGTCTAGCCAAGTTGACTCATGAAATTAACTGTCACAAGTCCACCCCTCGTGAACTTGACACCTGTCATATCTCTTTAAATTATGCTTAACATCCAAATAAAAACAATGACAAGGTCATACTTGCACCCAACATGGTACAACTATCCTGTATCCAAGTGAAAACATGCAAACCCTTTCCCCCAAAGAGGTACAGTCCTAGGGTAATGTTCACTACTCCCCTTGATGTCTAGTAACTCAAATATGTTGATGTAAATTAATAATACTTAAATGCTATGATGTAAAGTGTAATGGTGACTGGTGCCACTCCCATTTCCACTCTCCTAATTCCTGGATCCCTGAATTTTGGCAGTGTGAGAAACAGCACCATATATTGGGTCCTGGTTCAGAGCATATACTGCCTTCTGGAGGATCTAGCTGGTGCTGTAACTGAGTCTTAAAAAGGCCATTCTATCATTCTTTCAAGGCAGCTGCTTCAGGATGGTGGGGGACATGGTAAGACCAGTGAATTCCATGAACAAGCACCCATTGCCATAGTTCATAATGTTATGAAGTGAGTTCCTTGATAAGAAGCAATGCTGTGTGGAATACCATGATTATGGATAAGGCATTCTGTAAATCTGCAGATAGTTTTGGCAGAAGTATTGTGTGCAAGGTAGGCAAATCCCTATACAGAATAAGTGGCTTTTCCATTGAGAACAAAACGCTGCCCCTTCCGTGATGGAAGTGGTCTAATCAACCTGCCATCAGGTAGCTGGCTGGTCACCTCAGGGAATAGTCCCGTATTAGGGACAGTGTTGGTCGCTGCTGCTGACAGAGTATTTAACAGTGGCAATAGCCAGGTTGGCTTTAGTAAGGGAAAGTCCATATTGCTGCACCATACATGACGTCCATCCCTGCCACCATGGCCACTTTGTGCATGAGCCCTGTGGTCAGTGACAGGTATGACTGGGGAAGCAGCTGACTGGTATCCACAGAACAAGTCATCCTGTCCACTTGATTTTTAAAATCCTCTGCTGAGGTCACATTTTGGTGAGTATTCCTGTGGAACAGAAACATGTTCTTCACCCATTCAAGAAGTCTACTGACGTAGTCCCCCACTCCTCCTCGTTACCAATTTTCCAATCATGTTTCTTCAAAGTCCCTGACCAGTCAGACCATTATCCACAGCCCATGGATCAGTGTATAACTGTATATCTGGCCATTTCTCTTTCCAAACAAAATAAGCAACTAGTTGTGCTGCTGTAAGTTCTGCTCACAGGGGGGAGTTCCTTTCACCCCAGTCCTTCACAGATGTCCCAGAAAGGAGCTGTAATGTGGCAGCTCTTCATGGGCATTCAGGCCATTTCATATAACTTGTGCACTAGATGGCCTACTAGGGCACATTCTCCTGTATATACTACTCTTTGGTGATGGAGTGCTGCTGTGCATTCATGGCTTGGTGGATCAGATAACAGTCACGACGGGCAGCTCAGGTTGCGTGGTAAGTTGATGGCCTGTGGTTAAGCATTCAGCCAATCTCTACTAAGGCCCACAGTTGTTTCTCTGGTGAGTATTTATCCATGAAGTATGGAAGAGCTTTGCTCCAAAATCCTAAGGGTCTGCACTGTGGTTCAAATATAGGGGCTTTCTGAAGTCTCCAAGCAGAAAGCCTTTCTGTCCCCACCACTTCAAGCGCCGTTGGATCTGTTGGGTCACATGACTCAAGTGGCAGAGTAGCTTGAATAGCAGCCTGAACCTGATGCAGAGCCTTTTCTTGTTCTGGGCCCCACTCAAAACTAGCAACTTCTCATAAGTGGACCAGAGTAGATATCCAAAGGAGCGGTATGTTGTTTCCATTATTCCACTAGGCATTGTACCTCCTTTTTTTGGTTGTAGGAGGACTCAGATGCAACAACTTCATCTTAGAAGAAATCTCAACAATGCGCTAACACCACTGGACCCCTAGAAATTTCACTGAGGTAGAAGGCCTCTGAAATTGTGTCAGATTTATTTACCACCCTCTCACACATGTATATTTTATCAGTAAGTCCAGAGTAGTTGCTACTTCTTGCTCTCTAGGTCCTATCAGCCTAGTGTCATCAATGTCATTGGCATGGGCCAGCATGGTGACTTCTGGAAGGGAAAGACAGTCATCATCCCCGAGAACTAAATTATGACATAGGGATGGAGAGTTGATAAACTCCTGAGGTAGGATAGTAAAGATATATTGGTGGCCTTGCCAGCTGAAAATGAACTGCTTTTGGTGGTCTTGAGTAACAGGTGTAGAGGGGAAAAAAGCGTTTCATATCAATAGCTGCATATAGAATACCAGGGGATGTGTTGATTTGCTCAAGCAGTAAAACTACATCTGGTACAGAAGCTGCAATTGGAGTTACCACCTGGTTAAGTTTATGATAATCCACCATCATTCTGTAAAACCTACCTGTTTTCTTCACAGGCTAAATAGACGAGTTAAAGAAGGATGTAGTGCGTAACACCATCCTTTCATACTTCAAGTCCTTGATGGTGGCATTAATTTTTGCAATCTCTCAGGAATACAGTATTGGTTTTGGTTTTTGATCTCTCCATTAGAGGCCATTCTAGTGGCTTCCACATGGCCTTGCCTACCATAATAGCCCTCACTCCACAGGTCATGGAACCAGTGTGGGGATTCTGCCATTTGCTGATAGGTCTATTGCAATTATGCATTCCAGAAGGGAAAAAAACACAGGATGGGTTTGGGGCGCACTACACCAACTGTGAGAAGAACCTAAACTAGAACTCCATTAATCACCTGATCTTAAGCCACTGCTCTGACTGGTGGACCACAGTGATGTTTTGGATCTCCTGGTAACATCAGTTCAGAGCCAGTGTCCAGCAGTCCGCAAAAGCACTGGTTATTTCCTTTTCCCCAATGCACAGAAATGCAGGTAAAAGGACACAGCTCCCTTTGGGGAAGGGTGGAGAAAAGTTAGCTGCATACATTTTTGTCCAGGGAATTGTGTCCTTGCCCAAGGAGACTCAGCCTCCCCTTCATCCAAGGGTTTCTGGGCCTGTAACCTGGCACAAATAATTGAGTGAGTGGCCATGACTCTCTCTATGATTCAAGTTAGACTTTTGTTCACTTGACCTAGAACTCTTTTGCTTATATAGGTCAAGTAAGGATTTAGTAGACTTCCCATTTTTTTCACTTCTAGGAACAACCAAATGAACTAGCCAAGGCCATAGGTCTCTGCAAGTCAGGCTATCCTGATTGCTGCTCTGACTCTGCTGTGTGTTACAATCACCATACCCATTCTTGTCTTTGGGATTTAAGTGGTGCCACTTAGCCCCTCCCGCCACAGGATCCAATTACCCCCATTGCACTTACAATTCCCAATTCAGTGGCAGCAGTTTCCACTCAAATTTCTGACCTATGGAGAACAGTGATCACAGGACTCTTCAAGGATGCTGGGGCTCCACTTACGAGTTTATTTCTCACAGTTGTGAAAGATGTGTACCCTGGACCCTTCTAGGTTGGGTGAGCAAGTCTTCAATAATAAATTCACCCTAGCATTATAGTATACAAAGGCAGTTCTGACCTTTCAACTTTATTCAGTATAGGCCATCTCTTGGCCCAAATTTCAGCAACCAACCAAACTGTTAGACCACTTTCTAACCTCCCAAGCTGCAACTTTAAATCCAGAATCTCTGGTGTGAGCAAGAAGGTGGAGTAGCATATTGTCCCTCCACAAGAAACAATCAGGTAGCTATCTGCAAATGAAAATAGATCTAGGAGAGCTCAGGAGTCCACTTAAGAAGCTGCAGTAACACAGTGGAGCAAAAAACCCAAAACTAACCACACAAAAGCTGTAGGAAGAACAGCTCCATTTTACCTGCATCCTCCTGTCCCACAGGCAAGTGCTGCTCACCACCAAGAGTGAATTCCCCAGCCCAAGAGATCCCCTTACAGGGAAAAGGAGAGCAGGGTGACTGACCAGGTCCCCTCGCCTTTCAGGGCACTGCACGAAGGACCCAATTCAATTTCACTCCACCCAGGCCTCTGGGGAGACCAGTGTAGCTGAGATATCTAGAGACAGCTAAGAACAAAGGCAGGGGCTGATGGTATCAGCCACATGGCAGAAGAGACTGCAGTCCCCAATGGTCTGCTTTGCAGGGGGTGCCAGCAGCCTTTGCAGACACCATGGACCCCTTGCAGCTTTCACCACTGACGACCCTGCAGTGTTTGCTGTCATGGACCCTAGCTACTTGATCCACAGCAGACCCCAGCAGCTTTCACTGCTGAGGAAACCAACAGACAGCATAGCTTTTGCCACTGAGGAACCCACAGGTTCTCACCTTTACAGACTCCAGCTGCCTGATTCACTCTTCTCGCCACTGAAGCCACCTCAGTTGGCACTTCTGCAGGCACCCCAGTCCCAGGACCAAGGACGGTCACTGCTCAGGCATGCACCTACAGCAGACCCTGGCTTCTGCAGCTGCATGAGTGCACACTGCCCACCCCAGCATCCACCAGAGCACATGCACATGACTGGCTCCCACCACTGCTTAAGCGCCCATAGCTAGTTCCTTCAGCTGCAGGCATTTGTGCTTCCTGCCAGCCACCAAAGATCCGCACATGCACACAGGTGGCCTTGACTCTTGTTTCTGGTTCTCACTGCCATGCGTGCATGCCTGTGGCTGACTCCTGCAGCTGCGCACATGCACACTGCCTGCTGTGACCCCTCCAGTTGCATGTACATCCAGAACCAGCCCCAACCCGTCACTGGCCTGTGCTGCAGGATGTGTCTGCAGCTGGTCCCTGTGGCTGTACACATGTATGCCACAGTTCTAGCCCACCAGCTACACATGCACCTCCAATCACCATGTGTGTGGCTGTGGGTGAACCCTGCCACCACACGTGCACCTGTAGCCAGCCTCCACAGCTGAGCATGTGCCCTTCTTAGGCCCTGGCATCCAGTGCCACCTGTCCTGGTTCTTCACCACTGGACCTGGAATCACTGATGAGGACCCCAACAGCCCTTGCAGGCTCTGTGGACCCCTGGCAGCTCTCACTGCCAAAAGCCAAACAGTTGCAGATGTAGCAGACCACAGCTGCCTGAGCCCACGAGACACCATGCAACCCCAGATGTGGAGCCAACACCCCCACACACACTTGGTGCCTTATGCCACTGCCCCTGGGGTGACAGTGTGCTCCAGCATGCCCCCCCCACCAACCCATAGGTAAAGGTCTTTCCATGCTGAAACCAGTCCATAAAGTCTGGAAGAAGTGAATGTTTCTTCAAGAGCACAGACACCTATGCAAGGCTACAGGGATCACAAAGTATCAGGGAAACATGACACCACCAAAAGAACACAATAAACTTCCAGTAACCAACCCCAAGGAAATGGAGATTCATGAATTGCCTGACAAAGAATTCAAAACAATTGTTCTAAAGATGCTCAGAGAGCTACAAGAAAACATAGATAAATGATTTAATGAAATCAGGAAAACAATACAAGAACAAAATAAGTTCAACAAACAGATAGAAAACATAAAAAAAGAACCAAATAGATATTTTAGAGCTGAAGTATACAATGAATGAAGTAAAACATGCAATAGAGAGCTTCAATAGCAGACTTCACTAAGCAGAAGAAAGAATCAATGAACACTCCAAATTTGGGAGAGATAGAGGATATCCAGATACATGAAGCTCAAAGGTTCCAATCAGGTTCAAATAAGGTCCAAATAAGACATCACTGAGACACATTAGAATCAAACTCCCCAAATCCCAAGACGGAGAGAATTTTGAAATCACCAAGAGGAAAGAGGCTTATCACATACAAGGGAACCCCAGTAAAGCTATCAGCAGGTTTCTCAGCAGAAACTTTGAAGGTCAGAAGAGAGTGGGTAGACACATTCAAAGTGCTGAAAGAAACAATCTGTCAACCAAGTACACTTTACCCAGCAAAGCTGTCCTTCAGAACTGAAGGAGAGACAAAGACATTCCCAGATAATCAACACTAGACCTTCCAGAAGAGAAATTCTAAAAGGAGTTCTTCAAGCTGAAACAAAAGGACACTAATTAGTAACATGGAAGCATATGAAAGTATAAAACTGATTGGTAAAGGGGAATATAGTAAAATTCAGAATACTTTAATATGGTAAACATGTAAAATGTTACTTTTTACTCTAGTAAAAAGATCAAAGACAAAAGTGTTAAAAATAACTAGCTTTTCATTAAAGGATACACAATATAAAAAGATGTAAATTGTGATACCAAAGCATAAAATGGGCAGGGGAGTAAAAGTGTAGAGCTTTTGTATGCAAAGTTAGGTTGTTATCAGCTTAAAACAGACTGTTATAAGATGTTTGATGTAAGCCTCATGGTAACCACAAAGCAAAAACCTATAGTAGATACATTGAAGAGAAATGAAGCAAATCATAACACTATGGAAAATCACCAAATCACAAAGGAAGACAGCAAGAGAGGAAGACAGGAACAAAGGATATACAAAACACCCAGAAAACAATTAACAAAATGGCAATAGTAAGTCCTACCTATCAATAATTACTTTAAATGTAAATGGAATAAATTATCCAATAAAAATACATAAAGTGTCTGAATTGTTAAAAAAAAAACACTATATGCAGCCTATAAGCGAGTAACTTCAGCTTTAATGACACACATAGATTGAAAGTGAGGGGATGAAAAAGAATCCATGCAAATGATAACCAAAGAGAGCAGGAGTAGTTATCAGACAAAATAGATTTTAAGTCAAAACTGTACAAAGATGATAAAGGAGTCAATTCATCAATAGGAAGTAACAATTGTAAATATATATGCACCCAACATTGGAAACCTAGATATATAAGGCAAAGCTGGAGGTATGACACTTGCTGTTTGCAAAATATAGTACCAAGCTACAGTAATCAAAACAGTATGGTACTAGTATAAACATATGCAGAAATCCAATGGAACAAAATAGCAGAAATAAACCTCCACCTTAACATCCAACTGATATTCAATATGAGTGCAAAGAATACACAATAGGGAAAGGATAGCCTCTTCAACAAGTGGTGTCAGGAAAACTGAATATCCACCTGCAAGAAAAACGAAATTGGACCCCTGCTTTATATCATACACAAAAGTCAACTTGAAATGGATTAAAGACTTAAACATAAGATCTTAAACATAAACATAAGCTGTAAACTCCTAGAAGAAATGGGGGAAAACTTCCTAACCTTAGTCTTGGTAATGATTTCTTGGATGTGACACTGAAAGTACAGGAAATAAAAGCAAAAATAGACAAGTGGAACTACATCAAACTAAAAGGTTTCTGCACAGCAGAGGAATCAATCAATGGAATGAAAATACAACCTATGGAATGGGAGAAAATATTTGCAAATCATATACCTGCTGAAGGATTAATTTCAAGAATATATAAAGAAGACATAAAAATCAATAGCAAAAAAATTGATTTAAAAATGGGCAAAGAATCTGAATAGACTTTATTCCAAAGAAGAAACACAAATGGCCAACAGATATATTAAAAGATGCTCAACATCACTAATCATCGGGGAAGTGCAAATCAAAACCATAATGAGATATCACCTTACACCTGATAGAATAGTTATTATCAAAAAGTCAAAAGATAAGAAGTGTAGGTGAGGATGTGGAGAAAAGGGAATGCTTGTACACTGTAGGAGGGAATGTAAAGTGGTGCAGGAGCCATGGAAAATGGTGTGGAGATTCCTTAAAAAAATTAAAAATAGAACTAACATATGATCCAGCAATCCTACTTCTGGGTATATATCCAAATGAATTGAAATCAGGATCTCAAGTAGATATCTGTTCATTGCAGCATTATTAACAACAGCCAAGATAAAGAAACAACCCAAGTGTCCATCGACAGATGAATGGATAAAGAAAATGTGGTATATACATACAATAGAATATTATTCATCATCAAAAAAGAAGGAAATCCTAGCATTTGCAACAACATAAGCGAACCTGGAAAACATTATGCTAAATGAAATGAGCCAGTCACAGAAGGACAAATACTGCATGATTCCACTAACATGAGGCATCTAAAATAGTCAAACTCATAGAAGCAGAGACTATGGCAGTGATTGCCAGGGCCTGGGTGTAAGAGAAATAGGAAGTTGTTCAACGGGTATAAAGTTTCAGTTATGCTAGATGAATAAGTTCTAGAGATCTGCTGTACATCATAGGGCGTCCTGTTAACAGTAAGGTAATGTGCATTTCAAAATTTGTTAGGAGGGTCAATCTCATGTTCAGTGTTCTTGCCACAAAAAAAATTTTTTTTAAAGAGACTTAGGGAAGGGAAACCCCAGGAGTTGTTGGATGTGTCTATTACCTTGATTGTGATAATGGTTTCATGGGTGTTTGCATATTTCCAAACTCATCAACTTGTACTCATTTAAAATGTGCAGTTTTTATGTCAATTTTACCTCAATAAAGCTGTTTTAAAAGTTGCCTCCTTCTCCCCCAGATCTTGAAGAATAAATAGAGCTTGATTCTACAGATCCAACAGTCTTAATTCCATTCAGTTGTTCCATTTTACAGATGAGAAAATGAAAGCTTAGAGAAAGGAAGTGATTTACCAAAAAAATATTAAGTTACTTATAAGCAGAGCTGAAGCCATAACCCCTATCTTCAGCCCCTTAGGCCAGTGCTCCTTCTTACATTGGACATTTTTTGCTCCCTTTCGGATTGGGATGATTGTACCAATGAGGGGTCACAGGATTGCTTATGCACCATACTTGTCCATTAGAACTATAAACCTGAATGAATGTTTCCTGCAATATTTAGTCGTGTAATAGAAAGAGACGATGTGATTTCCTGTCCTGTAAATCACAAAAAAATGCCTCCCATATCTTCCTTAAGTTTGACATACTGTTACTCTTGAGTATAAGAATTTGCCACAGTGTAATTGAACATAAATCCTGCCTGTTTGTCTCTCCTTGTTAGCAGATGCTGACACGAGACCATAATTGGTTACATCGCATGAGGAAAATGACAATTGATAATACTATCACTTGCCAAAAATGCTGGTGTTTTGTTTGGTTTTTTGATTTGGTGGAAAAATCATTTAGCTTTTGTGTCTATGCTCATATCTTGTTTGTCTTTTGTGGCTTGATACCTGATAAGGGACTAATATCCAAAATACATTAAAAGACTCATACAACTCATACATTAATGTCATACAAGCACGAAGAAGTCTGTGGGTCTCAACTTATGTCCAGGAGCAAAGTGAAGTTATAGAGGCAAAGGAGCAGGAATTTCCCAGGATCCCAACTCCTGTCTGAGTGAGGAAGATAATCCCCATGTCCAAGTTAGCAGAATGCATCATGTTGACATTTGGATGTTATTTTTAATCTGAGTCAGAAAAAATGATAGCAAAACAACAAACAAAAATGTATTACCTTTATCTGCCCATAAATTTCTTGTGATAAAACTAACACATATTTCCCCACTTAAAATAACACATTTTCTCACACTAAATGGATTTTAAGAATATGCACTGATGTGTGCACAAGCTATTATTTGAGACCCTACATTGTGAACAAACTTAATGTCCTTCTAAAGGGTACTGGGTGAATAAGTTGTGGCACATCCTCCTGATATAGCTTAATAACAGCTTTAAAAACAGAGGACACCTCTATATGTGTATATGCAGTTACCTTCAGGATATATTCTTTTTTTTTTTTTTTTTTTTTTGAGGAAGACCAGCCCTGAGCTAACATCCGTTGCCAATCTTCCTCTTTTTGTGCTGAGGAAGACTGGCTCTGGGCTTACATCCATGCCCATCTTCCTCTACTTTATATGGGACGCCGCCACGGCATGGCTGACAAGCAGTGCGTCAGCAGGCGCCCGGGATCCGAACCGGCGAACCCCAGGCTGCCAAGCGCGAACTAAACTGCTGCTCCACCGGGCTGGCCCCCAGGATATATTCTTAAGTACAAAAAGGAAGGTGCAGAAGTATATAGTATGCTACATTTTTTCTTAAAATTATGAAGAAATACATATATTATACATATATATTATAGAGAGAGGTTTTTAAAACTCTTTAAGTAAAAACAAAAAATATGTAAGGATGATGATTAGAAGGAAAGTGACTGACCAAGGTGGAGGGGCAAAGTCTTATCTGAATTAGTTTTGGGTTATAGTTTTGACATTTTGACAAATGTAAATAATTTACAAAATTAGCAAACAATGTCAAATTAAAAGGAAATGGAAACAATCTGTAAAATTCACAGGCAAAGTAAAAGTATATATAAGTCTGATTGTGTAATAAATTTGTGGTCTATTTATACAAAGAAGCAAGATTTCAAATAATAGTTTTTAAAAAGTTTTGGCTATAGGGGCCGGCCCAGTGGCGCAGCAGTTTAGTCCGCGCTTGGCAGCCCGGGGTTCGCGAGTTCGGATCCCGGGCGCCTGCCGACGCACTGCCTGTCAGCCATGCCGTGGCGGCGTCCCATATAAAGTGGAGGAAGATGGGTACGGATGTTAGCCCAGGGCCAGTCTTCCTCAGCAAAAAGAGGAAGATTAGCTACGGATGTTAGCTCAGGGCTGGTCTTCCTCACAAAAAAAAAAAAAAAAAGTTTTGGCTATATATTTCTATTGAAATACACCAAGGCAAAAATACCTGCAAAGATCTTAAACTTTGGGCCATAATTATATTGTTGGTACAAAATATTGGTATTAATAAGAAAATACATTAATGTCATTGGAAACTGAGGCTTTCACCAAAAGAGAAAAGAAATAGAAAGGCAAACAGTTTAAAAACTGTATAATTTAAAATTTGTTAGAAAGAATCAGCTTCAACTTGATGTATACTTAATTTGAAGTATATATGTATATTCTTTTCACTGAACAGACCTTGCTATTGTGATCAATTCTTTTGTAATTACTATCCTCATTACCAAGACTGTATTCTCAAAGTGCAAATTCTCACAGAAAGAAAATAAGTGATGTGGGGGGAAAAATTCTAGGACTAGGGCAGGAAATGTTCAGGATGACCCTGGAATATCTTGTCAAACTAGCAATCAAGAAAATTCTCACATATGGATGGGATTACTTTAGGAGGACACGGGATTCAACTTGAAGATCCCAATTCACAATCATGATACAAATTGAGCATCAAAGAAGTGTCTGGAAAAGATATAAACACATCAATTATGTTAAATCTCCACATGTTCCTAATGATAAAACACCATAGTAGTTAAATTTAGAAGAACTTAGGGAAATGAGTAGTTATTCTGAAAACTGACAAAGAAAAGGTTTCAATTATTTCCCCTGCCTTTCCTGTATAGATTATATTTCAAGGTAGCCAAATAGATGATGAGGGCAAGTTCTTATTTATAGAAGAGTTCCAAGTGAAAATGCTGAAATAGCAATGAAGGAGTAGATCTTTTTCTAATGAAGTAGTAGATCTAGGAAATAATCAGAGGCAACTGAAACCAATGGATAACAGGCTGATGGGGAATTGGTAATGGTGAGATGCTAATAACACCTGGACCAGCTGATTGGTCTTTACATCACAGAAAAGGAGACAGGCAGACACAATGGTCCACAGAGAGAGGCAATGAGAAGGATACTGCATCACGTCTGGAGTATCCTTGACATTAAACTGAACCTGAATTTGATCAAGTCTCTAGAGCTGGTTATACATTTATTGGCAATATGGGGGAATGTGTTAACCAATGTCAAAGGGACACAATAAGTTAATAGAATGTTGCAAGTAACCCTAGAGAAATCATTTTATTCTTCATAAATTTAAGAAAAGTCAGAAAAAAAGATGGGAGACATATCAAATATGAGGTTTAAAAGACAAAATACCTAAATATTATGTGGATACAATGTTGGGTTCCTGATTCAAACAAACCAACTCTTTAAAAAGTTTTGAGGAAATTGGGAAAATGTGAACCCTGGCTACATAGTTAATGACACTGTTGAATAATGGGGTGGGGGGGTTGTAGTTGTGAAAATTTATTCATGTTCTACTTATAAATATATAATTCCATCTTTTACAGATGCATTCATGATTATTTGTATTTTAATGTAATGATATATTTTGGATTTTCTGTAAAATAATTAAGGATAACTGGGTGGGGGATAGATGAAATGGCTATATGCTGATAATTAATTGTTAAAAGTTGATGATGCACTTATGGAGTTTATCACACTGTTCTCTTTTCTTTTGTATATATTGGATATTTTCCATTATATAGTAGCTTAAAAATTTTTTTCCTTCCATCAATAATTTTGTGAGTTTGTTCCCATTCTTGCAATCTTTTTGTTTCATTCTAAGGCAACATAGTTTCTATTCCTTGTCTTCCATTGTCAAAGTCTCTTTTTCTTAAAATATTAGTATTATCTTTCCAAAGTTAGGAGTCACAAATTCAAATGAACTCTGTATCCAGAGAGACCAGTAAATGGGCACTTTGCAACCTGGAGAAAGTAAAATCTGCCTAATGTATACATGCTTCTAAGCCAGTTGCTCAAATGTGTTATCAGATAATCACATTTTTCAAAATAACTATAGAATTTAGATTGTTGTAGGACACCTCCCAGTTCTTAAATGTGAAAAATGTACCTTAAAGGAATTCTATGCATCACAAAAAACAGGTCAAGTTTGATGGAATCTGTGGGTGTATGTTCAAAGTATCATATTAGGTGTTTAGTCATGGATAAAGATACAGGAATCCAAACTAAAATAATAAAAAAATTTAATTCAACATTTTATGAATAGACTTTCCTAAAAAGAATTTTTCTTTGTTTTAAAATGCATTAGTTGTTTGGTATTGCATATATTGCAACATCCCCAAATTTATAAGGAACCAGACAATCATGCCAGATGTACTATATTGACTTCCTAATTTCCTATTGTGGTCAGTTGGATGAGAATGTCCATGTTAAATATCCATGTTCAAGAGATGAAATGGTCATTTTCTGTAGAAACAATATTAAGTCATGTAAAACATTATTAGAATTAATAGCACATTCAGGATAAATATATACACTAGATAATCAGAAATCAACAGATTTCTTGTCTATAGGCAATATAATGGATAATATAATGAATACTATCTTACATAAAGGTAATTAAATTTTTTCAAACAAAACTAAAAGGAAGTAATTGTGAGGAATGTTGAAGCAACATTAAGAAATCTTTTAATATATTGGTCAGAATAAAATAGTAGCAGAGATACATTGTAGATCAAGATAGAAACTCTTAATATTGCAAATAATTCAATTCACAACCTATCTTATTTAATGTAACACCAATTGAGTAGAAACCTTTTCAAAATTCCTTTAGTAGTTTCAAATATCAAAAATATAATAAAGCGATTAAATTTAAAATATGCAATAAAGAGTATTTGCCCTTGTAAATAGAAAGTATAATAAAAATAGCTTTTTATTGATACAGAAATTGATGATGAAGTCAATGGTATAGAACAAGCAGCCTGTAAAACAAAATTATATATGGGGGAGTGACATCAGCATCATGGTGGAGTGAGCTCTTCCCTTAGACTCTTCCCTCTAAGAAACAATGAAAATGACACTCAAAAACCAACAGAGGACATTCACACAACACAATAGATGTCTGAGTGATCCATGCAGCCATACGTCTGAAGGTGGAGGCACTGGACCTCCCAGGAGGCAGTAGAAGGAGGTAAGGCGATCTCCCCTCACTCTCCAGCAGCAACCTAGGGCATGGGACTGCATGCCGCTCTGAGAGGAGAGGGTGGAGGGTCAGCCTTCCATGGGAATGCCTTTGCTTTCGGAGTTGCCTCCCACTCTGTGGGAAAGCTCCACACTGAGGAGACTAAGAAATTGTGGGAGCGTCTTCACCCAGCTGATCACCCAGGAGAGCAGGCAGCTAGTGCAGAGTGGGAGAGCCCCCAGGATTGTGCACATGAAAGAAAGGACCCCTCCACCCACCTGTCACACCAGCTCGGCCAGTTGGCCAGAGCAAGGGGACCCTGCCAGAGCACCTGCACATAGTTTTGTAAAGCGGCAGTGGCAAGTAGGCAAACTCAGATGGGCCCTGTCAGCATATCTTCCAAAGGATAGGCACAGCTGCCAGAGATCACAGCAGGCTCAGAATGCATGGCTCCACACCCTGCCCCTGAGTGGTGGTAGGTGGAATCTGTGACCAGATACTACCACTATGCAAAGATACAAATCCACCCCATCAGATAGTATGAAGAGGTATATTAACACTCCAGACCAGAGGGAAAATGACAAGCACCCAGAAACCAATCCTGAAGGCACAGAAATTTACAATCTAAATAACAGAGAATTCAAAATAGCTATCATTTAAAAAACTCAATGAGTTATAAGAAAACTCAGAAAGACAGTTCAATGAAATCAGGAATAAAATTAGTGAACAGAGGGGATTCTTCACAAAAGAGACTGAAACTATGAAGAGAAAACAATCAGAAATGTTGGAGATGAAAAACAATAAATGAGATAAAGAAAAATCTGGAGTCCCTAAATAACAGAGCTGATATGGAGAACAGAATTAGCAATTTAGAGGACATAAATATAGAAATGTTTCAGAAGGAGGAAGAGAGAGAACTAAGACTAAAAAGAAATGAAGAAATTCTTCCAGAAATATCCAACTCAATTAGGAAATGCAACATAAGGATTATGGGTATTAGAGATAAGAGAGAGAGAAAGGAGCAAAGATCTTGTTCAAAGAAATAATAGCTAAGAACTTCCCAAACCTGGGGAAGGAACTGGAATTACAAAAGTAAAAGAAGCCAACAGAACTCCTAATTACGTCAATTTAAGAAGACCTTCTCCAAGGTATATATTAGTAAAACTGACAAAGGTCAATGACAAAAAAAATACATATTAAGGGCAGCAAGGCAGAAGAAAATAACCTACAGAGGAACCCCTATCAGGCTTTCAGCAGGTTTCTAGAAGAAACCTTACAGGCTAGGAAAGAGTGGAATAATATATTCAAAATTCTGAAAAATAGAAACTTTCAGCCAAGAATACTCTATCCAGTGAAAATATCCTTGAAATATGATAGAGAAATAAAAACATTCCCAGATAGACAAAAGCTGGGGGAGTTCATTCCCTCAAGACCCCCCCCCCACTACAAGAAATGATCAAGACCTTCACACCTGAAAAAAAGAAAAGCTTTACAAAATCTTGAGCAAGGAGATAAATAGACAGACAAAATCAGAACACTGCAGTTCTCTGTTGGAACAGGTTAGCAAACAATTGTAACATTAAAGATAAAGGGAAAGAAAATATCAAAAATAAATGTAATCACTTCATTTTAACTATGAACTCACAATACAAAACAATAAGTTGTGACAATAACTTGGGTGGGGAAGAGGAAAGGGATAGAACCTGCTTGGACTAGGGAAATAAGAGGTTATCAAAAAATGGACTATTTCATCTATGAGATCTTTTATACAAACCTCATGGTTTGTATAAAACAGAGACACAAATGATAATGAGAAAACCATCATAGAGAACCACCAAACTGAATTGGCAGTCCAAACTACACACAATAAGAAACAAGGGAAATACAGAACATGTCTGTTTTTGTACCAGTACCATGCTGTTTTGATTACTATAGTTTTGTAGCATATTTTGAAGTCAGGGTTTGTGATGCCTCCAGCTTTGTTCTTTTTTCTCAGGATTGCTTTAGCTATTTGGGGTCTTCTGTTGTCCCATGAGAATTTTAGGATTCTTTGTTCTATTTCCGTGAAGAATGTCATTGGGATTCTAATTAGGATTGCACTGAATCTGTAGATTGCTTTAGGTAGTATGGACATTTTAACTATGTTTATTTTTCCAATCCACGTGCATGGAATATCTTTCCATTTCTGTATGTCATCACTGATTTCTTTCAATAAAGTCCTATAGTTTTCATTGCATAGGTCTTTCACCTCCTTGGTTAAATTTATTCCTAGATGTTTTATTCTTTTTGTTGTGATTGTAAGTGAGATTATCTTCTTGACTTCTGTTTCTCTTAGTTCATTCTTAGAGTATAGAAATGCAACTGATTTTTGTAAGTTGATTTTGTACCCTGCAACTTTGCTGTAGTTATTGGTTATTTCTAATAGTTTTCTGATATATTCTTTAGGGTTTTCTATGTATAAAATCATGTCATTTGCAAACAGCGAGAGGTTCACTTCTTCCTTGCCAATTTGGATACCTTTTATTTCTTTTTCTTGCCTAATTGCTCTGGCGAAAACCTCCAGTACTATGTTGAATAAGAGTGGTGAGAGTGGGCACCCTTGTCCTGTTCCTGTTCTTAGAGGAATGGATTTCAGCTTTTCCCCATTGAGTATGATGTTAGCTGTGGATTTGTCATATATGGCCTTTATTATGTTGAGGTACTTTCCTTCTATACCCATCTTATTGAGAATTTTTATCATAAATGGATGTTGGATGAAATTAGTTTTTTAATGTGAGTCTAAGTCCCTGGGCTGTGACCTTCAGGAGAATTCCTTAGCCTTTTTTTTTTTTTTCTGCCTTATGTGAGATAGGAAGGCGAGAGGGAGCTGATTTGTCTAATTGCCCTTCAGACTAGGATGTTGTCATTTCCTTTGAAGGCATGGTTTTGTTATGTAGAATGGAATGCTTTAGGTATATTTCAAAATGCTTACTTTTCCTTGGGCATATTTCAGAATGCTTATGTTTCCCTGGGTGTGTTCCAAAATGGCTGTTGTTCCCCTCTCCCTGCCAGAAGCACCAGAGGATTCTTCTCCATGAGAATCTGGTGGGTCTCCTGGAGTTGAACCTCATGAAAGTATGGGGGAAACCATAAGAAAGGGCTTCAAGGAGTTTCTAAGTCCCAAGCTTATCCACCCTCATCTTCCAGGAATTTTTCAATTACTGTTCATGTGTGACTACCAGTTGCTGGCTCCAGAGGCTCCTGCTCCTGGTAAGCTGGTGTTCAGTATTTGCCTGTCTCTCCAGTTTTGGGGTGTTGTTTTGCCATATTGAATTTCATTTTGTTCAACTTTTTGTTGTTATGAGAATGGGAATGATGACTCTTTACATGAGTGAAAATCAGAAGTCTAGATATATATTTTTTTATTTTGTATGGATTGTGATTGACTACCAAATAAGTCTAGTTAACAACCATCACCGCATATAGTTACAAATTTATTTTTTTGTGATAAGAACTTTAAGATCTACTCTCTTATAAACTTTCAAATATACAGTACAGTATTAACTATAGTCACCATGCTGTACATTACATCCCCATGACTCATTTATTTTATAATTGAACACTTGTACTGATGGGGTTCAAGGCAGTCCACTCCAAGATGTGCCACTGGCATGTGGATTATTTTGAGTTGAAGACAATAAAGGCTTAGAATGCTCAGGAAGAACATTTGGCTTTCCCCTAAATTGCTTAAAAGAATTTAAGATAGAAAGCCTGATCCAGGACGGAGCTAACACTATGAGATAACCATAGTATAATGTAAAATAGGTGTGATAAGAAAGGCACCAGCAAGCCCATCTTATCAAAACTCTGTCTCTCAGGCCACATTCTCTATATGTGGCCCAGCAAAGTGTGGTCTAACAAACATTTGCTTTGCAATCTCCATGTGAATAGCCTTTCTCTGTTTTGACGTCCCAAACCACTACCCCCAACGTCCTCCTTTGTCTTTAGCTGGAGATGGTATTTAAGGTGGTGACATTGGCCATTTGGGTGAGTTGCTCAGTTTTCCTGGGTTTCTCCGATGTATACATGGTGTTAAACTTTGCTTTATTTTCTCCTGCTAACTTGTCTTTTAATTATTAGACTGGCCATAAGAACCAGAGGGAAAGATGGGTGATGGAATTCTCCCTCTCCTTCTACAGTACCTTTTGACCACCTTCACCCATTTTGCCCACCCCCACACCCTGCCTCTGGAAACCACCAATCTGTTCTCCATATCTATGAGTTTGGTGGGGTTTGGTTTGGGGGGGGGGGTAGGAGGATTAGATTCCACATATAAGTGAGATCATTTGGTATTTGTCTTTCTCTGACTGACTTATTTCACTTAGCGTAATGCTTCCAAGTTCCATCCATGTTGTCACAAATGGCATGATTTCCTTGGCTTTTATGGATGAATGATATTCCATTGTATATATGTATCACATTTTCTTTACCCATTCATCCATTGATGGAAACTTAGGTTGCTTCCGTGTCTTAGCTGCTGTAAATAATGCTGCAAAGAACATGGGGGTTGGCAAGAGATTTTCACATATTGAAGTATATGGGGTAACTATTCAGGTTCAAAACTGACCCAACTTGAACTAAAAAGCCTGACTTACTGCCTATCAAACATACATTGTACATCTGCTTAACCATTAAAGAATGCACTCTCTTAAGATAAAAATGCATACTTCCCCTCCTATGCCCTACTGGTAACGCCCAGATTAGACCCTTTCGTGACATCAGGGTCATGTTGACCTGCTAATTTGCAACTAAATGCCTCTTTGAAACTTTGATGAAAATGTATCCTGGGTGTGTTTAATGTATGTTCTTTGTTCTAAAAATATATACGACTGTACTGAAAACCACAGTTCTCCAGAACACTGTCTAAGGCCTTCCTGGGTTATAATCCTCACCCTGGCTCAGGTAAAACTCACCTCATTTCTCTTGCCTATAGAATGGTTATTGGTTATTTTGCATCAGCAGGGTGTATATATCTTTTCAAGTTAGTGTTTTTATTTCCTTCAGATAAATACCAAGAAGTGGAATTGCTTGATCATATGGTAGTTCCATTTGTAATTTTTTGATGAACCTCCATACTGTTTTCCGTAGTGGCTGCTCCAATTTATATACCCATCGACAGTGAATAAGGGTTCCCTTTTCTCCACATCCTTGCCAACACTTGTTATTTCTTGTCTTTTTGATAATAGTCATTCCAACAGGTATGAGGTGATATCTCATTGTGGCTTTGATTTGTATTTCCCTGATGATTAGTGATGTTGAGCATTTTTTCAAGTTCCTGTTGGCCATCTGTATGTCTTCTTTGGGAAAATGTCTGTTCTCTGCTCTTTTTTTTTTTTTTTGCTGAGGAAGATTTGCCCTGAGCTAACATCCATTGCCAATCTTCCTCTCTTTTTGCTTGAGGAATATTAGCCCTGAGCTAACATCTATGCCAATCTTCCTCTATTTTGTATGTGGGCCATTGCCACAGCATGGCCAAAGAGTGGTGTAGGTCCACACCTGGGATCCAAACCTGCAAACCCGGGCCGCCAAAGCAGAGTGCACTGAACTCAACCACTAGGCCACAGGGCCAGCCCCTCCTCTGCACATTTTTTAATTGCATTGGTCCTTTGTTTTTCCTGTTAAGTTACATGAGTTCTTTATATATTTTCTATATTAACCCCTTCTCAGATATAAGATTTGCAAATATTTTCTCCCATTCGGTAGGTTGCCCTTTCATTTTGTTAATGGTTTCTTTTGCTGTGCAGAAGCTCTTTATTTTGATTTAGTCTCACTGGTTGATTTTTGCTTTTGTTGCCTTTGCTTTTGGGCTCAAATGCAAAAAATCATTGCCAAAACTGATGTCAAGGAGCTTACTGCCTATATTTCTTCTAGGAGTTTTATGGTTTCAGGTCTTACATTGAAGTCTTTAATCCATTTTGAGTTAATTTTTGTGTATGGTGTCAGAGAGTGGTCCAGTTTCATTCTACTGCATGTGGCTGTCCACTTTTCCCAATGCCACTTATTGAAGAGACTGTCCTTTCCACATTGTATATTTTTGGCTCCTTTGTCATAAATTAATTGATCATATGTGCATGGGTTTATTTCTGGCTCTCTATTCTATTACATTGATTTATGTGTCTGTTTTTATGTCAATATTGTGCTGTTTTCATTACTATAGCTGTGTAATACAGTTTGAAATCAGGTAGCGTGATGCCCCCAGCTTTGTTCTTCTATCTCAAGAAAGCTTTGCGTGTTCAGAGTCTTTTGTGGTTCCGTATAAATTTAAGGATTGGTTTTTCTACTTCTGTGAAAAATGCCATTGGAATTTTGATAGTGATTGCATTGAATCTGTAGATTACTTTGGGTAGTATGGACACTTTAACAATATTAATTCTTCCAATCCATGAACACAGAATATCTTTTCTTTTTTTATGTGTCTTCTTCAATTTCTTTCATCAAGGTTTTATAGTTTTCACTGTACAGGTCTTTCACCTCCTTGGTTAAATTTATTCCTAGCTGTTTTATTCTTTTTGATGCAACTGTAAATGGGATTGTTTTCCTTAATCTCTCTTCTGATAGTTTGTTATTACTATAGAAATGCAACAGATTTTTGTACATTGGTTTTGTATCCTGAAACTTTACTGAATTTATTAGTTTTAACAGTTTTTTGGTGGAGTATTTAGGATTTTCTGTATATAATATGTCATCTGCAAAAAGTGACAGTTACTTCTTTCTTTCTAATTTGTATGACTTTTATTTATTTTTTGTTGTTTTGTTTTTTGCCTAATTGCTCTGGCTCGGACTTCCAAAACTATGTTGAATAAAAGTGGCAAGAGTGGACATCCTTGTCTTGTTCCTAATCTTAGAGGGAAAGCTTTCAGCTTTTCACCATTGTGTATGATGTTAGCTGTGGACTTGTCATACATGGCCTTTATTATGTTGAGGCACATTCCCTCTATACCCACTTTGTTGAGAGTTTTTATCATAAATAGACATTGAATTTTGTCAAATGTTTTTTCTGCATTTACTGAGATGGTCATATGATTTTATTCTTCATTTTGTTAATGTGGTGTATCACATTGATTTGTGGATGTTGAACCATCCTTGCATCCCTGGAATAAATCCCACCTGATCGTGGTGTATGATACTTTTAATGTACTGTTGAATTTGGTTTGCTAATATATGGTCAAGGATTTTTGCATCTATGTTCATCAGGGATATTGGCCTGTAGTTTTCTTTTCTTCTGCTGTCCTTGTCTGGTTTTTGTATTAGGGTAATGCTGGCCTCATTCAATGAGTTTGGAAGTGTTCTCTCCTCTTCCATTTTTTGGAAGAGTTTGAGAAGGATTGGTATTAATTCTTCTTTAAATGTTTGGTAGAATTCACCAGCGAGGCCATCTGGTCCTAGACTTTCATTCTTTGGGTGGTTTTTCATTACTGATACAGTCTCCTTACTAGTAACCAGTTTGTTCAGATTCTCTATTTCTTCATGATTATGTCTTGGTAGGTTGTTTGTTTCTAAGAATATATCCACTTATTAGTTGTCTAACTTGTTGGTGTACAATTGTTCACAGTAGTCCCTTATGATCTTTGGTATTTCTGTGGTATAAATTATAATGTTTCCTCTTTTATTTGAGTCCTCTCCCTTTTTTCCCTGGTGAATCTAGCTAAAAGTTTTCTGTTTTGTATATCATTTCAAAAATCCAGCTTTTAGTTTCATTGATCTTTTCAGTTTCCATTTCACTTATTTCCACTCTGATCTTTGTTATTTCCTTCCATTACCTTTGGGCTTTGTTCTTCTTTCTCTAGTTCTTTGAAGTGTAAAGTTAGGTTGTTTATTTGAGATCTTTCTTGTTTCTTGATGTGGAGATTTATTGTTATGAACTTCCCTCTTAGAACTGTTTTTGCTGCATCCCATAAGTTCTGGTATTGTTGTATTTCTATTTTCATTTTTTCTCAAGATATTTTTTATTTCTCTTTTGATTTCTTCTGTGGCCCATTGGTTGTTCAGTAGTGTGTTGTTTAATGTCCACGTGTCTGTGAATTTTCCAGTTTTCTTCTTATAATTGATTTCTATTTTATACCATCATGGTCAGAAAAGAAGCTTGATATGATTTCAATTTTCTTAAATTTATTGACTTGTTTTGTGGCCTAAGATATGATATGTCCTAGAGAATGTTCCACGTGCACTTGAGAAGAATGTGTATTCTGTTGCTTTTGGATGGAATGTACTGTATATGTCTGTTAAGTCCATCTTGCCTAACATGTTGGTTAAGGCCCATGTTACCTTATTGATTTTCTGTCTCAGTGATATATCCATTGATAAAAGTGGGGTATTAAAGTCCTGTTATTATTGTATTGCTGAATATTTCTCCCTGTAGGTCTGTTAATATTTGCTTTATATATTTAAGTGCTCTTATGTAAGGGGCAGGAATATTTTCAAATGTTACATCCCCTTGTTGGATTGACCACTTCACCATTATGTAATTACCTTCTTTGTCCCTTATTACAGTCTTTGTCTTAAAGTCCATTTTGTCAGATATAAGAATAACTACCTCAGCTTTCTTTTGATTTCTATTTGCATGGAATATTTTCTTCCACCCTTTCATTTTCAGTTTGTGTCCCTACATCTGAAGTGACTCTCTTGTTAGCAGCATATAGACAGGTCTTGTTTTTTTATCCATTCAGCCACTCCATGTCTTTTGATTGGAGAATTTAGTGCATTTACAATTAAAGTAAATATTGATAGGTATGTATTTATTGCCATTTTATTAATTATTTTCTGGCTGATTTGTAATGCCTTTGTTCCTTTCTAATTCTCTTGCTTTCTTCATTTGTGACTTGATGATTTTCTGTAGTGGTGTGCAAAGATTCCTTCTCTTTATCTTTTGTGCATCTACTATAGGTTTTTGCTTTGTGGTTACCATGAGGCTTACATAAAACAATTTATATTTATAACAGTCTACTTTAAGTTGATAACAACTTAAGTTTGAATGTGTTCTAAAGCTTTATATTTTTGCTCCTCTCCCATTTTTTGTATTTGATGTCACAATTTACATCTTTTTATCTTGTGTACCCAATAACAAATTATTGTAGTTATAGTTTTTACTACTTTTATCTTTTAACTTTTATACTAGTTTTATAAATGATTAACCCACTGCCTTTACATTAGATTATTCTAAATATTACTATATATTTACCTTTACCAGTGAGATTTATACTCATATATTCAACTGTTACTAGTTAGTGCCCTTTCATTCTAGCTTAAAGAAGTCCCTTTATCATTTCTTCTAAGGCCAGTCTAGTGGTAATGAACTCTAGCTTTTGCTCACAAAACTCTTCATTTCTCCTTCAATTCTGAAGGACAACTTTTCCAGGTATAGTATTTTTGGTTAGCAGATTTTTTTTCCTTTCAGCACTTTGAATATATTGTGCCACTCCCTTCTGGCCTAGTTTCTGATGAAAAATCTGCTGATAGTCCTATGAGGGTGCCTTTGTAAAAAGGCATAAAAAGTTGTTTTTCTCTTGCTGCTTTTAATATTCTCTCCTGGTATTTAACTTTTGACACTTTAATTATAACGTGTCTTGGTGTGGGTCTCTTTGGGTTCATCTTATTTGTAACTCTTTTTGCCTCGTGGATCTGGATGTATGTTTCCTTCCCCAGGTTAGGGAAGTTTTCTGCCCCTTTCTCTCTCGTCTCCTTCTTGAATCCCTACAATGCAAATGTTGGTCCACTTGATGTCTCATAAGTTTCTTAAGCTATCTTCACTCTTTTTCATTCATTTTTCTTTTTGCTGCTCTGCTTGGGTGGGTCCCACCACTGTCTTTGAATTCACTGTTTCTTTCTTCTACTTCATCTAGTCTGCTATGGAAATCCTCTATTGTATTTTTTCAGTTCAATTATTGTATTCTTCAGCTCTGTGACTTCTATTTGGTCCTTTTTTGTTGTTGTTCAAGGAAAGATTCACCCTGAGCTAACATCTGTTGCCAATCTTCCTCTTTTTATTTCCTCCTGAAAGCACCAGTACATAGTTATATATCCTAGTTGTAAGTCATTCTAGTTCTTTGTTGTGAGCCACCACCACAGGTTGGCAACTGACAGATGGGGTGTGCTTCCATGACTGGGAAGCAAACCCAGGCCACCAAAGTGGTGAGCACCAAACTTTACCCACTAGGCCATCGGGGCTGGCTCTATTTGGTACTTTCTTACTTTTTTATAAGGGACAGGCTTCTGGTTTGGCACACATATAGTGGCCTAATGATGTGGTCTCCAGGGATGGAGACCAGTGGACATCATCTTTGTAATCTCCCTCTGCCTCACTCCAGTTCACCAGCTGAAATTCTCACTTTGTTGAAATTCTCACTTTGTTCATCCATTCTTCTCCTGAGCTCACTGATCATCATTCTGACCATTATTTTGAACTCTTTAGTGTGTAAATCACTTATCTACATTCTACTGTCTTTTTCTGAGGTTTTATCTTATTCTTTCATTTGAAACATATTCCTCTATTTTTTCATTTTTCTTCTCTGTGTTGGTTTCTATGCATTAGATAAAATAGCAACCTCTCCCAGTCTTTTTTTTTTTTTTTAAGGGAATTTTTTTTTTTGTTTTTTGTTTTTTTTTTTGTGGGGAAGACCAGCCCTGAGCTAACATCTGTTGCCAATCCTCCCCTTTTTGCTGAGGAAGAGTGGCCCTGGGCTAACATCCGTGCCCATCTTCCTCCACTTTTTTTATATGGGACGCCGCCACGGCATGGCTGACAGGCGGTGCGTCGGCGGGCGCCCGGGATCCGAACTCGCGAACCCCGGGCTGCCAAGCGCGGACTAAACCGCTGCGCCACCGGGCGGCCCCTCTCCCAGTCTTGAAGAAGCGGCCTCATGTAAGAGATGAACCTTATTGTTCAACTTTTCCCTAGCTCTTGGTTGCCTCTCAAACTTTGTGATTGTCCATGCAGCTTACTGCTTTATGTTTAATCGCTCCTAGTAGTTGAGGGTGTGCCAAGACCTGTCAGAACCCCAAAGGAGAGGTGCTGAATCTAGTCAGCACCTAGATTCAGGTTAATTGGAAGCCAGACTCTCAGGCAGCAGATTTTAAAGTATGGAAATATACCTCTTTCAAGGAAATCCTGGGAGATGGGTGATTCTGTCTGCTCCCTCTGCAGTGAGCCTGGGGTGATAGCCAGAATTATTTCTTTGCTACTATCCTGTTGAACTCATGAACACAAGCCCCACTGGCCACCAGAGCCAGGCAATCAAGAAGCATCTCCTGGATGACAGCCACAAAATATGGAGCACCAGATGTGCACAAGCTGTCCTCTGGGAGATACCAGCATTGTGGAGTGGAGCAGAGGGAGAGCACAAACACAGCACCCATCCTGCAAGGTCTCTAGTGAGGATTACAGTCAGCCCTTAGATGTGTGTTTACTTAGCTTGCCCCTTATGCCACAGCTTTGAAGATAAGCTAGCAAGCCTTTTTCACAGGAATACTGGGCTTCTCAGTCTATTGCCTCTCTGCTGTGCCCTAAGGGTGGTAGCTGGTTAAGAACTCTTTGTTTGTTATAGTCCTATGGGACCCACGAGCATAAGCCTTACGACTACCAGTGCCAGGCGATCTAGAGATGTCTTCTGGGCTGCAGCCACAAAAATCAGGGCACCAGTTGAATGAACAAGCTCCTTTCCAGGAGATGCTGGTGAGCTGGAGTGAGGCAGAGGGAGAGCACAAAGATGATGTCCACTTGCCTCCATCCCCAAAGCAACTCATTAGGGTTCTAGATCCAGGCCAAACCAGAAGCCTGCCCCTCAGGCCAAAGCTCCAGGACAAGCAAATAGTCCTCTTTCACAGAAAGACAGGATGTGTTTCAGTTGGCTCTCTGTGCTGTGTCCTAGGGATAGTAGCCAGTCAATAACTGTCCTTCCATTTGTTACAGTACCAAGGGGCTGACAAACACAAGCCCAGTTGGCCACCACAGCCAGGCAATCTAGAGGTGTCCTCTGGGCAGCAGCTGCAAAAATCAGGCTACCAGATGAGGATACAAGTTCCTTTCCAGGAGATACCAGTAAGCTGGAGTGAGGCAGAGATAGAGCACAAAGATGGTGCCCACTGGCCCCCATCTTTAATAAGAGTATTTCACTAGGCCCCTAGATGTGTGTAAAATTAGATGTCTGTTCCTCAATTCAATGCAAGATAAGCAAAAAATCCTCTTTCACAGAAAATCTCGGCGCTTTTCAGGTGGCTGCTTCTGCCATGGGCCCTGGGTGGGTGAGTATGTGCACACAAGCCCTTTAAAAACTGTTTCTCAGTTCACTATAGCATTGTGGTTCTCAGGGACGCAAGCCCCATTGGCTTTCAAAGTTAGATGTTTTGGGGGCTCACCTCTCAGGTGCAGTTCATAGAAGTTGGGGTGTCAGATGTGTGGTTCAAACCTTTCTCTCCTCAAGCTCAGGGTTTTGTGTTCCCTCCCAATTGTGGGCCGCCATGCTGGGGGGTAGGTTTATGGTGAGATTGTGCCTCAGCCTCTCTTACCTGCTTTGATGTGGGGTTTTTTTGTTCCTCCACCAGTCAGGTAGTTTTTGTTTGTTTTCAGAGGAAATTGTTCCATATGCAGCTGTAAACTCAGTGTGTCCATGAGAAGAGGTGAGTCCAGGATCCTCCCATGTTGCCATCTTGAAGTACCCCTAGATATATACTTTTTAATGTCGACTATTTCTCATTATCCCAATCCAAATCTCAGCATGCTCTTATTAGAAGTTGACAAATGAGTTCTAAAACATTAAAATTTTCTACTGAAGGAAAAACTCAACAGAATGAAAAAACAAGCCATAGGCTAAAAGACTATATTGGCAAATCACATATCTGATTAAGGACTTGAATCTAAAACTTAGAATTCTCAAAACTCAATAATATAGTAAAGACATTTTAATGGGCAAAAGATTTGAACAGATGCTTAACCAAAGAAAATAGAGGGAAAGTTAAAAAGTCTAAAGAACATCAATCATTAGGGAAATACAAAATAAAGTCACAAAGAAATACGGCAACACCCCTAATGAGAATGGCTAAAATTAAAAAGACTGACCATATTAAGTGCTGATGAGAATACAGACCAACAAAAATTCTTATACACTGCTGGTGGGAATGTGAAATGGTCTAACCACTTTGAAAAGCAGTTTGTCAGTTTATAAAAAGATACACATCCACTTACCCTTTGACTCAGTGTATTTATTGCTTTTTATTTCTTGTATTTTTCAATGTTTTGACATCTTAAAAAGCCTGCTGGCCAGTGAGGGACCACCTCTCCCAGAGCTATCCTGTTCTTGAGATAGCAAATGGTTTAGCCAGAAGCACATCTCTCACATACAAACCAACCAATCCAAGTCAATATCCCCAACTCCTTATTTAACTCTCATACATCAAGCCAATATCTCCCCTGCCGTAAATCACCCTAGGGCCATGTACCAATTAGAGACCAACCCTATAGTCCAAAATCCACTGGAATTATTCAAACTAGCCAATCCTAAACTGTTTACTCTGCCCTATATTGCCTCTCCCATGGAAACCTCAATAAAGGCTGTGGCCCATGCCTTCCCCTCACTCTTTTTCTGACTTCTGACCAGCACTGCTGCGCTCCATGTGGCTGTGTGACATAGCATGCCCCCTTCCCTTGGGAAATGTAAGTAACAAATTTTTCTTTCAATGATATTGACCTATCCTTGTTTACACTCAGTCATCTTCATAAATTAAAATGCCATGGGTACAAATGAAATACTCAAGACTTTTACTCCTATTAACCTAAGAAAGACTAGTACATGAATGTCCATAGCATCTTTATTTTTAACAGCTCCAAACTAAAATCAATCAAAATATTTATTAAAAGATGAATAGAAAAACAAATTGTGATATACCCATACAAGTGAATACTACTCTGAAATATCATGCATGCAACATGGAGGAATCTGAAAATAATTATGCTGTGTGCAGAAGAAAAGGCAACAATGAGTAAACATTTTGTAATTCCATTTACATAAAATTCTAGAAAAGTAAGTTTATACTGCAAGACAGTAAATCAATGGTTATGGGAATGGGGAACCAGGGAGGGAGGGAAGGAGTGATCATAAAGGGGAAATGAGGTCACTTTGAGGATGGTGGATATGTTCAATATCATGATTATGGTGATGGTTTCATGGGCACATACATGATAAAACATCACACTTTACACTTTAAATATGCATAGTTTACTGCCCATCAATTCTATCTCAATAGAGCTTTTTAAAAATGGTTCTACATAAAAATCTGGATTTCCTGCTTCTCTTAAAAACTGTTAGATTTGACAGACATATATTGACTCAACTGTTACTATCCTCATCACTCTAGTGCAGCAGCCCTGCTTCAATGGAAGGAAAGGTTGGCAAGCAATAAAGATTGTGAGTCACAAAAGTCACATCTTGGGCTACAATGTCTCTCCTTTCAGTCTCCATTTTCTTGCCCATGTAACAGTGGCTTTGAGGTAAATAGCCCAAGTAGACTCAGGAATCTAGAAAACTTTAGGATTATTTGCTCTACCAGTGACCTTGTCCCAAGCAGAGATGTAAATCTAGAAGTCCTGAGAATATCTGTGCATTCTCATTCCTCACAGCTACACTGACCAGAATATTTCTAGAAGCACCTTTAGAAAGGGCACATTCTCTCTAGTTTGCTCCCCTCAACTCTATTAATCACACCCAGGCTGTCAATGTAATTTTGGTGGACTCTAATGACCTTACACCACTCATGATTTCCTCCATGGAAGGGGGGCACACAGAGTCACCTTCCCTCAGCACATTGAGTAACCTGATGCACATCTGCCAGCCAAGTGCAATGGCTTCTGCCACAGGTACTGGCAGTGATTTAATTCAGGCAAAGGCCTTGGACAGGTCAGAAAGTGCGATGCAGGTCCTGAAAGCTTCCTACATACCCCGGACTTACAGGGCATCTCCCCAGTGTAGATGTTCAGATGTACGAGATACAACTTTTGGTTGATGGTTACTTCATAAAGAGTACCCTCAGAACTTCTCCCTGGTGTCACTTGTGTTGACCAAGAAAATAGCACCCAAACTGCACTCCAAAAGCCATCTCCAGTTTGGTACTTCCTGGTACCAAACGAGAGGCCATCAGCTTACATCTGTCTCTCACATTCACTGCACTTTAAGGCTTTTCTACAAATGACTTCTCTGATGTTTAATGAGGCTGGACCTGTGACTAAATAATTTCCCACACTTGCTGCATTCATAAGGCCTTTCTCCAGTGTGGATTCTCTGGTGTTGAACAAGTGTGGATTTAAGGCTGAAGGCTTTCCCACATTTGCTGCACTCATAAGGCCTTTCACCAGTGTGAACTCTCTGGTGTATCATGAGGCTGGAATTTTGGCTAAAAAATTTCCCACATTTTATGCACTCATGCGGCTTTTCACCTGTGTGAACTCTCTGATGTGAAATAAGGCCAGAGCTTTGCCTAAAGAATTTCCCACATTCAGTGCACTTATGAGGCCTTTCTCCAGTATGGATTCTCTGGTGCAGAACAAGTGTGATTTTGCGCCTAAAGAATTTTCCACATTCATTACACTTAAAAGGTCTTGCTCCAGTGTGAATTCTCTGATGTGTAATAAGTGCAGAGCTTTGCCTAAACAATTTTCCACATTCAGTGCATTTATAAGGCCTTTCTCCAGTGTGGATTCTCAGGTGCCGAACAAGTAAGATTTTGCGGCTAAAGAATTTTCCACATTCACCACACTTATGAGGTATTGCCCCAGTGTGAATTCTCTGGTGTTCAATGAGGGTAGAGTTTTGCCTAAAGAATTTCCCACATTCACTGCATTCATAAGGTCTTTCTCTAGTGTGAATTCTCTCGTGCTGAACAAGTCTGCATTTCTTGTTGAAAGCTTTACCACATTCACTACACTGGTGAGGTCTTTCTCCAGTGTGAATTCTCTGATGTTGAACAAGTCTGGGTTTGTAGCTGAAGGCTTCCCCACATCTGCTGCATTCATAAGGCCTTGCTACAGAATGAATTCTACGGTGCACATAAAGGCTGGAGTTACGGCTAAACAATTTCCCACATTCACTACACTGATAAGGCCTTTCTCCAGTGTGAACTCTCTGGTGTTGAACAAGTGTGGGTTTGCTACTATAGGCTTTTCCACATTTGTTGCATTCGTAAGGCCTTTCTCCAGTGTGAACTTTTTTATGCCGAACAAGGTGGGTGCTTCTGCTGTAGGTTTTCCCACATTCACTGCACTCATAAGGCCTTTCTCCAGTGTGAACTTTCTTGTGGCGAACAAGGTCGGAGTTTTTGCTGTAGGCTTTCCCACATTTGCTGCACCCGTAAGGCCTTATACCCATGTGAACTCTCCAGTGCACAGTAAGACTAGAGCTATAGCGAAAGAATTTTCCACATTCAATGCACTCATAAGGTCTTTCTCCAGTGTGAACTCTCTGGTGCTCAAGAAGACTATTTTTGCGGCTAAAGGTGTTCCCACATTCACTGCACCTGTAACGCCCTTCTCTGAGGTGAAAAGCCTCCCTTCCCTCAGTGCTTCTGGATGCATTTCCCTTCCTGTGAGTGGTCTGGTGCTGGAGAGGGCCCAAGTTGGGCAGGAGGTCCTTCTCACCATCCCCATGTGTGAAGGGATTCTCTAACATGAGGACTCGGCAATTCTTAACAAACAAAGCCCAGTCCTCATCCTTTCTGAGGTGTTTTTCTCCACTGTGCTGCTTCTGCTGCTGGTGAATGCTTACACTGAGCCAGAGTTGTCTCCCACAGGCCGCACACATGTGCAGTTTCTGCCTAGGGCATATTCCCTGGTGCTCAGCCAAGTGCCACATGTCTTTCAAGACTGGGCCACACATCCCACAAAGGTAGGCTTTCTGGGTGATTGGGCCTGCCTTGGGAGCCCTGTGTTGTGACACATCTTGAGAAAGTACCTCCTTATCTTCCATTCGAAACCAACAACCTGAAAGCAGAGAAATGTTGGTGAAATACATGTAGCTTTGGTGGGAGGGGGCAGACCCATCACAAACGTGTATCTTACAATCTCAGGAATGAGTGCACAGGACTGCCGGGAGGACAAGGGGGCTGAAGCTGGGGTGAGAAAGGGTCTGCTGTGCAGTACTAAGCCTGGAAGATCATATAATGGGGAGGTCTACTGTGGGGAAAGGACACAGCAATGGGATGTAGCACAAGAAGCTGGATCTCCAACTCACTTCTCTGTAAATGGCTTTCAGCAGGGGCTTATCTGCTGATGATGTGAGCACTGAACAAAAAAGAAAATCAACTGTGACCGAGTAGCTGGTGTTCAAGGACTACTAAAGATACATACACATCTTACGACACATTATGTGTGGCTCAGTGTTGGAGAGCACTACAGAGGGAGCAGTAGAGAGGAACAGGGGAGACTTGAAGACCAGATAGGTGTGGATTAGCCCTAGCCAGAAGTAAGGGTAGAAATGACAAGCAAACATATCAAGAATGGGACTAAAAGACAGAAATGAGTTGTGGTCAGTCCTTGGTATGAAAACAATGATGGTACCTGGAGAGGTTCCGGGTATGATTTGAACCCAGGCTTGACATCAAGCCATCCCCTACTTCCATTTACCAGGTCCAGTCCCCCACCCCAGAGCCCTCTTGCTGTGGCTGGAGTCATGTCTTCCCTGTCACGCACCCAGGTCTTTCCCCCCAGCTCCAGTTGGGCAACCACATGGAACCTGGAAGGTGCAAGTCCTAAAGAAAAAACAAGGTGAGTGGACAGCACCAGTGCAGAGCGACCTGCCCCATGACAGACTACAGGAAAGAAAACTAATAGTACAAAAAGAACCTTGGAGAAGTGTCTATAGGAATAGCCCAACAGTCCCCACAAGTAGTGACCATTTGGTGCCTGCAATTTCTGGTAAGTCAGGCATGAGGAAATGTCAGCTGAAGGGAAGGAGGCAAAATCTGGGGCAGAGAGGTGCAATGAATCTGGTCACCCTGTCAAGGTGAGTCCTAGTCTGGTGGGATCCACTGACTTCACTGCAAGACTTCCTACCCCCAGATCCTTCCCTGCAAGGCTTCAGGGATGCTAAAGTGCTGCTTAGGGAGAGGATGGGGAAGTGCACTCAGTCCAGCTCAGCACCCAAAGCACCTATGCAAGAAACCTAGAAAGAGAGCAATGTCTCTACTCTGGCTATAAGGAAACAGTGGACCCTGGAAAAATAAGGAAGGAAAAAGCCCAGTCAAGGATGCTGGGATAAGTGAGAGACTTACCCAGTGAAGCCACAAGTACAAAATTCTCCAGCATCACCTCATGGTACAGGAGTCTCTGAGCCCCATCGAGAAGTTCCCACTCCTCCTGAGACAAGTCCACAGCCACATCATCAAAGGTCACACCAACCTACCATGATGGGAAGAGAAGTGTCCCTGAGCAGCTTCTCTCACCAGGACCTTCAGTTTATCCCCCAAACATCCACTCCCTGCCCATTCTCCTCTCCAACTCCAAAACTCACAGGATATACAAGGCCCAGGTGCCAGTGGTGCTGGCTCTCTCCTGTTTCCTACTGATCACTTTGTCACCCCACATCAACTATACACATGTAGGCAAATAAAAAAACACCATCCTAGCACTAGCATGGCATGAAAGGTCCCACCTCCTCTCTGCCAACAAGTTCCCCAGGGGTTCCCAGATCATGCCTCCCAAACACAACCAGATATGGGTTCAGTTTTCTCCCTTAAACTGCTAGGAGCAAGTCCCTGGGAACCTCACTTCTCACTCTCTCCATTAAGGACATCACTCTTGTGGACCACGCCCTCCTCACATCTCTGCCCCCAGCCCCCCACTGCCACCTCCTCCACCCCAGCCCACACCAAAGGCATCTCCCTGGCCTCCCCACATGCCACTCTGCACACAGCATCCAGAGAGTGCTTGGCAAATGCAAGCAGGGTTCCACCCTGCCCAGACCCCTGATGGCCCACACTGGCAGGGGAAGCCCCTAGTCCTGCTTTAAAGGCCTCTCTGCCATGCCCTGTTCCGTGCTTCAGCCTCAGCCACCCAGAACCACGTGCAGCTGTCAGATACTTTAAGTCCTCTTCTACTGCTGTGTTGCACATGCTGTCCCCTCAACAGTCTTAGTCTTTCTCTTTCCACCCAACCCTCATTCAAGACTCACACCACTGGTCCCCCAACCCAGACCTAGCTACTCTCCCAGCTGACCCATCTGTCCCTGAGCTTATCTGCCAACCTGAGTGAAACCCCATAGGCCCCGCTAAGGGTCACCACAAAACTCTAGTGAACCTTTAGCGAGGTGATTAAGCACTCGCCTTGGCCTGTCATCTCACCTCCGTTACTGCTAGGCTTTCACACCCATCCCCCTTGGAAGCCTTGGCCATCTGCTGGATCTACCTTTCCCCCACACCCACCTCTTCCCCCACGGCCTATACTCTCCGTCATCTCTCTATGATGCTCACTAATGCCAATCAGGTGCTCAAGAAAGAGGCCCAGTCCTCCAATCTGGCCTTCCCCTTCTTTGCCCCCTAACAACATTGTCACCATAACCTGAAGACTCCTCCTCCTAAATGTGACTCACAAGTCCACCCTAGTGCACACACAGGCCACCAATTTATAGCGTCTCCAACCTGAGTTCTTCTTCCAAACTCCAGACCTGTGTCCAGCTGTCTACTCAATACCTCCACTTGGGGGTCTCTGCAATATCTCAGACACATGACCAAAACCTAACTCCTGACATTCCCTCTGAAAATTACTTCTACAACTGACTTCCCCATTTCAGTTCATGGCATCTCCATCCTTCCAGCTGCAAAGGCCAAAACTTTGCCTCATCCCTGACTCCTCCCCTTCTCCCTCACTCTCCACATCAGACAGTTTCATTGGACCTACCTTAAAAACAAATCCAGAAGCCATGTTTCCTCCTATATTCACAGCCACTACCCCGATCCAGCCATCAACCTGGTCCAGTTGTCACCAAAACTCATCTAGACTATTGCAGCAGCCTCCCTTACCCCTAGTCTGTCTTCCACTCTGCAGCCAGAGAAAGTCTGTTAAAACCTGATTCAGATCACTCTCCTCCTCTATGCCAAACCTTCCATGGCTGCCAGTACCCTAGAAATAGAGGCCCAGTTTCTCAGCCTGCCCACAAGACATGATGGAGAACTATGGCTGCATTCAGTCTCACCTCCAAGCATTTGCACATGGTGATCCCTGTGCCTGTAAAACCTTCCAAAGGACAGCCTATTGGTAGCCAGAAATTGGGACCCCTTCATATAACCCCTAGATTCAAGATCCTGAGTCTGGGGAGCAGCCTCAGAGCCAACGGTAGCAGAGTAGCAGGCAGAGTCCCGGGACACATCCTGGAGACCATGAGTGGGAGATGGGGAGGGTGAGGGCCTGAGACAATCTTGACTCACATCTGTATGGCTGGTAAGCGCTTCTGAAGCCATGGAAACCTGTGGGAAAGTGAGACTGTGAGTGAAGGGCATTCACAGGGGGGTCCCAAGGGCTGATCAGACCCCCTATGCCTGCCCTGAAGCAAGGTGACCTCCAGCTGACTATGTTTAACTTCTGGGCTCCAGGCTTGGTGCTGCCTCTTACTCTGTGACCTTGGACTAGGACTCAGTCTCCCCGTGCCTCAGTGTCTTCATCTGTAAAATGGGCATAAGAATGGTACCAACCTCATAGGGCTGGTCTTGGTTCAAATGCATTAGTGTATGTCAAGAGCTAAATCTGAGCTATTACTATCCACATAATTAAGGCTTTCGTCAATGTTTTCAGTGAAAATGATTTGATGGGTTTTTGGAATTTTAGCTGTATCTTAGACTTACCTTTTAAATATCTAAGAAAATGTAATATCTAAGACTTTTTAGCATCTTAATATGTTGCTTTGTGGTACATAAAGGTGTGAAACAAATACTAAGTGCTGGCATAAAACTACCTTGTTAAATTCATACATTTCAGTGTTTAATTGCCTACCTTTACGTACACATTTAGAAAAATATTGGTCTCAATGCTGAAATGAGTGGCTGTTTCATAAACTCCTAAGTTAAAAATGGGAAAGAGGGGGGCTGTGCAGGCTGAGTGGACACTAGTTTTCTATCCTTACAAATCTTCTCATGACTGGACCACTTCTCCCGGCTCTACAGCCACCTCTCTGGTCCAGCCCCCACAGTAACTTTCATGGAGTCTCCTGCTACAGCCTCCACAAGGTCTTCCCATCTCCACGTTCAACTCCCTCCCCCTCAAGTCTGATCTCTTCCGAGCATCCTTCTGGAGTCTTCTAAAAATTCTAACTCAGATTAGTCTCTCTGTTCACTACCCTCCACAGCTACCAGCGCCCTCAGAATGCAGGCCCAGCTGCTCGGGCGACTGCCTTTCCACGTATGCCTTCCCATCTGCTGACAATGTTTCCCATAGCTAGGAGACTCGTCCTGGGTCTCTTGAATGCTCCTCTGCAAATGCTGGTCCCTCCGCATGTAACACTCTACTCCTCATCATGCTGGATGTTAAAAAGGGGGACTCCACCCAAGAACGCGCCACTGCCCTGAACGAAGTGGACAGGCTGAACTGACCTGGGCAGGCACCCCTCATTCGGGGCTTCAACATTCGGAGGTGGGGGTCAGGGCAGGAGAGGGCCTGGGACACGTAGCACCACCCTGCGCTGAGTCGCTCAGCGTGGCCGCCTGAGAGCCTGTGGCCGAGCGAAGCCGGGAGGGGCGGGCGGCGAAGCCAAACCCCCACCTCAGCCCATCGCCCGCGCGCGGTCACCCCAGGCGACGCCCTCTTCGAGCCACTGACCCCCTCCCCCTCAATGCGCTGTGGACCACGTCTTTTCTCGCCCCTTCCAGCTCACTTTACCTTGGGCTGGACCAAGCGTGCAGAATCTGATCAGCACGACCGACCCAAGAGGTGCCAAGATGGCCGCCGCCGGGGGGTGGGCGGGGGGGACGCCGGAAGTCTCGCCTTGAGTCTCGTTTTCCTCACGGTAAGAAAACTTCCTTCTCCTCCGCATTCATTGGCCCAGCGCTGTAGACGCACAGCACAGAGGCATCTGGGTAATGTAGTTTTTATACGGCCACGCACCTTAGCGAGGTGCGCCATCTCTAGACCTCGGGGCGCAAGCCAAGATACCTCGCGAAGGGCACTGGGAAGTTGTTCCGCGAAGTACCGGTGAGGAGATGGGGGTCTCGGTCTTTTTAAAGGGGACGCACGGAGATTTCCGTGGAGTGTAGTCTGCAACCAATCACGGGAATATTTAGACACATTATTCGGCTGCTTACCAAAGCTACAAAATCAAAGTACACACTAAACCTTGTCAGTCTGATACACAGTGCGTTAGGTCATTACCTGGAAGGTAATAAATATTATCTTATTTCTGTTCAAATACATGTGAACTGAAGCCAATTTTCCAGGCTTCAGTATATTTGGGCACTGAGGAGAGAGAAAAACTCCAGACAGGGCCTTGGTGGGGAAGATGGAGGAGGGATGTTGGATGACCTGAGCAGGGGGACAAGCTTGGAGCTCTGCTGCTGGTTCCCACAGTAAACATCCCCGTCTATGTAGTCAGCGATTGCGTCCAACCCAGGAGCAAAACTGTTTTGTTTTGTTTTGGGTGAGGAAGACTGGCCCTGAGCTAATGCCTGTTGCCAATCGTCCTCTTTTTGCTGGAGGAAGATTGTCCCTGAGCTAACATCTGTGCCAGTCTTTCTCCATTTTGTATGTGGGATACCACCACAGCATAGCTTGACAAGCAGTGTGCAGGTCCACGCCTGGGATCCGAACCTGTGAACCCCAGGTCATGGAAGTGGAGCATGCAAACTTAACCACTATGCCACCAGGCTGGCCCTGAGCAACACTGTTTTATCCAGGTAATATGTCTTACTCTGTAGTCTGATATGTAGTAAACAACTTCTTAGGAATTTAATGTGTATATGAAAAAGAGAGACACTTATCAAGTGATATTTCCTCTGGGGACAGCATCTGCAGTGATCTCAATTGGGGGACATGTGGAAAGGGAGCATCTTGTGCCTGAGATAAAGAGTTTGGTTCCATGATCTCCTTTTTTTGCTGGGAAGTGATTGTTGTTTCACCTGCAATTGCAGTGAAAATGTCTGCACTGGGAGTTAAGAATATCTTAGGGAAACTATCGTGAAATGTCTGGTAGGTGAGAGCTGTTCCTATTTACTATATATTTATTCAAATATGGCCAAGATAGTTCTCAGGAAACATATCATGAGGGTAAAAAAGGTTAGACTCTCAGTATTTCGATCAAGGAACACTGAAGTCTGAGAAGTGAGAGAATGAAACTGCTTACCCTGGAAATTTGGCCATCCTAAGGTTTTGACTTTGTAATATGATTTTTAAAAAATCACTCTTGAGGACACTGAGCAATACAAGCTTGAAGGGAGATTAAGAAAGGGCATCCAGATAGGGTTGCCAGAACACTAAAAATGGACAGGGAATTGGCGGTGTTGACAAAGATTCTTCACTTGACCAAACTTTAGTCAAGCTCCGGAACCTTCTTCTGGGCCCATCTGTGCACTTTCTTATAAAATCCAGTTTGGGCAAGAACCCTGCTAAGTCAGTTTAGCAAGAACCCCCACCTTTGATATCTGATCACTCTTGATGTCTGATCAGGTTCCTTACCCTCAACCAACTCCCAGGTGATGTTGATCACCTTGGCCTGTCTTCAGCAAGAATCCTGTCGGGTCTTTATAGCCAGAATCCCCCGGTACCCCTGATGCTTCCTCTTAGTAATTTTCCATCCACTGACCCCCAATCACCTCCCTGCTCCTTGGCTATAAATTCCCACTTGCCCATGTTGTATTTGGAGTTGAGCCCAAACTCTCTCCCCAGTGCAAAACCCCACTGCAGTGGTCCCTACACCTATTGCAATGGTCCTAAATAAAATTTGCCTTACCATCTTTAACAAGTGCCATGAATAATTTTTGGCTTAACAGCATCATATTTATTCCCTGCTTAAAGAATATTCATTAAATCCCTACTATATTCCAGGCACTATTGTAAGTACAAGGGACATGTTAGGATCCAAAGAGACAAAGACCTCTGCCCTCTTGAGGCCTACATTCTAGTCAAGGAAGATAGAGAGTAAACATGAATGACAAAAGAGTAAATTATATTTTATACGTGACACATGTAATGGTAAGAAGAGGGGAATGTTGAAGGTGTTAAAAAATGGGGGATGTTTTGTTTCTGTTTTTGTTTGGACTTGGGGGCATAGATTACTAAGGGAAGTCCTCATTAAAGGAGGTAAGGGTCTAAAGCTTGTGGATAGCTTGGGGAATAAGTTCCAGGCAGAGGAAACAGGCATGGCAAAGACCCTAAGTTCAGATCATTTTTGTTCCGTTCCAGAAAAAGCAAGGAGGCTGGTATATGTTCAACCAGGTGAGTGAGGAGGAGTTTAGAAAGAGATGTGTAAAGGGATGTAACAGGAGCCAGATATGTATAGCATGGCAGGCCACTTTAGGGACGTTTTTATGTGTCACCAAGGGAACTGGGGAAGCCTGACAGGAATTTGAACAGAAGAGCAGAACCTCTATATTGTTAATAAATGACTGTGACTACTGGGTTGAGAATAGTTGGAAGCAGGGAGACTGTTCAGAAGACTAGTACCCAAACCCAGGTGGCTCTGACCATGGTCAGCAGTGGTGGTGATGAAAGGTGGTCAAGATTCTTACGTAATTTTCAAGAAAAGCCGAAATGATTTCCCTGTTGAAATAGACATGGGGACAGAAGTTATGTGAGAAATACATGTAGCAGGACAGTGTCACATGTCCAAATAGTTCCACAAATAATACTAGCAAGCTGAAGAAGGTTAGGAGTTCTGGTGATATTGGGATCCTCAACTAGAACAGGGCTGTGGCTTTTCTTCTCTTCCAAGGAATAAATTAGACTTCAATAAGTCTCTTGAAAGGAGATCTTAAAATAGGCGGGGTTAACTGTTGCAGGACAAGTAAAGGGGCTGGTGCCAGTGGAAGCAGGCAAGTGAGGAGGAGAGTGAGAAAAGGGAAACAGGAACCAGGCCATGTGAGACAGGGCAGACTTTTCAAGGATTGCATTTTACACTGTCTGAACTGAGAGTCAGGAGAGGGATTCAAACAGTAGAGAGACAGGACCTGACCATGTTACATCTTCATGACTCATACTGGCCCCTGTTTTGAGAAGGAGCGTTAACATAAGAAATGAGGGGTACATTCAGAAGAAGAATACAGTGATCCAGGTGAGAAGGACAGTGCTTCCAACCAGGTGGCAGCTGTGGTGGTGCTCAAAAGTGTTCACATTCTTAATATATTTTGAAAAAATATCCAACTGGATTGGATGTGGATTGTGAGAGAAATTAACTTGTTGCAGGACAGCACAGTGTCACATTTGCAAATACCTCTGAAAAAATGTGGTTTATTTGATAGAAAAATACAAACATTAAAGAGAATCAGGTGTTTGACCATGTTTTATGTCTCCAATCAGAAAAGAAGTGTGGTCTTCCTAGCAATAAAGAAAAACTCGCTAACTCTTCCCCCGGCAGATAAAAATCAATTATCTCTTGGTCTCATAGGTAGAGTTACCTACTCACCCTAATTTCCCTCAGCTCCTTTTGGAAGCTTCAACTTCCTTGTCTGTGCATTACTGAGCAGTTTTATGGGTGGGGGACCCCTTCGCAACTCCCCAACCATGTTTAATCTACTAGAAGTGCATATATGCTGTTAGTAATTATCTCACGTTTATTAACTTTTGCCCCACAACAATCCCGAGCAAGTTTCTCATGTTCTCAGTATACAATGTTTGTTACTGTGCAGCTGTACATGTGGATGGTTACTCAGCTCTGTGTTCTCAGACGGCTCAGATTGGAACCAGGTCTCAGCTTCCTGTCGTCCTCACTGTGTCACACTGCAAGAGGAGCAAGGAAAATTCCTAAGTTCTTGGCCTGAGCACCAAAGGGATGAATTTGCCATCAGCTGAGATGTGAAAGCTGTAGATAGAGGAGGTTTGGGGGGAAGATCAGCACTTCAGTTTTGAGTGTGCTCAGTTTGAGATTTCTGTGTAACATTGTGTATGTATCATGTAGGCAGTCCAATGTATGGCTAGATTTGGGGAGAGGGGTCTGGACTAGAGATATAAATTTGAGAGTGGTTGCTTATGGTCCCATTTCAAGTCATGATACTGGATGAGATCATCAAGGGAATGAGTGTAGATAGAGAATAGAATGGACAGAGGATGAGCCCTGGTCCATACAACAAGAAATGGTTGAGGCCAATAGGATAAACTAACAATGTCATGTTTGGAATTCTAAAAATGATCTGAAATCCATAGTAAGCAAAGTTGTAGAAGTCAACATTGGATTTAATAGTTTCTTTTTCGTGACTCTGAAAATGAGAGGTTAAAATCCAAATTTTAATGAGTTGAGGATGTATATGGGGTGAGAAAACGGAAACAGAGAGTGCAGAAAATGTTCTCCAGACATTTAATCATAAAAAATGAGAGTATCATGATGATAGAACGTAAATTGAGTCAAGGAAAGAAAAAGTTATTTTTCAAGTAAAATATATGCATGTATTTTGCTGTTTCTGAAAAGAAGTTATGGAGAAACATGGTTCAATTATCAGGCAACAAATGGTAGGAGCCATCTCGGGCAATATTAGAGGAATTTACCTAGATGGAGGAGAGATACCGCTTCTGTTTTCACACATGGACTTCCCTTAAGATTAAATTAAATGGTTTTGTGTTAGGAAAGAGAGAGGTTAAGATTTCTATATTCTCTGTGTGGTGGGAGACCAGAATGTTTGGAAGGAGTTACAGTGAGGAAAACTATAAGAATGATGAAACAACTTTGAAATCATTGTTGTGAAGGCTGTCAGAAAGCCTGGATTATTTAAACATACATTGTCTACTGGGTAGCACTGAAGCCTTGGTTAAATGCTGCCCCTTTCTACACTGGTGCCAACTTAGTATACATGTATGAAGTAAAATAAGCACTGGTGTGACCAAAGAAAACAGTGAAGTTATGAGCTCTGGAACGTGGCAGGACAACCAACTTAGGCCACTCCCATGAGACTGTGTTTCCACAAGAAATAATCTATCCAGTCACACACAGTCATACAACTGTATGAACCTACTACACATTGTTCTCTGCTACCTGATTTCAGGCTGGGTCTCAAACCCTTTTCTTATGGGCTGAATTGTGTCTTCCCAAAATTTACTTGTTGGAGTGCTAATGACTGTGGTCCTTATAAGAAGAGGAAATTAGGGCCCAGACTTGTACAAAGGGAAGACCATGTGAAGACACAAAGAGAAGATGGCCATCTATAAGCCAAGGAGAGAGGCCTCAGAAGAAGCCGCCCCTGTCAACACATTGATCTTGGACTTCCAACCTCTAGAATTGTGAGAAGATTCATTTCTGTTGTTTAAGCTACCAGTCTGTGGTACTTGGTTATGGCAGCTCAAGCAGATACTGTACCTTTGATTATAAACTTTATGAAAATAGCTAAAGGACAGGAAACAAAGTCCACCTGAATGTGTGTGTGTGCATGATATCCTGTGTTTATAGCTCTCTGTGGTTGTATGTATATGTGTGTGACCATTTGTAAATTTCCATCTGTGTATGCCCTTGGGTGAATGGGACTGTCTTTGTATATGTACCTGTGTACCTCTCTCTGAATGCGTCTGTCTTTGATTGTCCGTGTGTGTCTCTGTGTATATTTGTCTCTCTGTGTCCAGAAGTCACTTTCTGTGGATGTATCCATACTCTCTTTCTGCATGTGTGTGCTCCAGTCTGTATCTGTGTGTAACTCTGAATGTGCCTGCATCTATGCGTGTGTGTCTGTGGGGCTTCTGTCTGTTTGCCCATGTGTATTAGTGTGCATTTTTCTTGGTATGTATGTGGGTGCCTTGATGTGGGTATTGGCATCTGTGTATCCCGTGTTTGTGTCTCTCTGTCTTCATGGGTGTTTAAGTGTTTATCCCATATAAACATGCCCTCTGTGTTCTGTGTATTTGCCCTTGTGGGTATCTGTGTGTGGTGGGGAGTGTTGTATGAGTGTCTCTATGAGAGTGAACATCTACTCATATCTCTTTGTGTAGCCCTTGTGTACATGTCTGTATTGGCCTGTACCTGTCCCACAGAGATTCTGGCTGGGCCCTGTGTCTGTCTCTGGGTGGCCATAACCACAGCAACCCCCATCTTGCCAGCTCCAGGTTCCTTCCTCTGCTCTGGTCAGCCAGTCCTGGCCAAGTGATGCCCAGGCTCCCCCAGGAGCCTGGGAACTCCTGTGCTCTGGGACTGAAGTCTTTTCCTAGCTCAAATGTCTCTTTAATGACCAAGCATCCTCTTTCCTAAGTAATATGAGTGGCTACTGCATTTTTAGTCCATTTTCATTCTAGATAAACATCATCTTCTGACTTCTAGATAAACATTTTCAGGGGCCCCGGTCATATAATTGATACCAGCCTAGGACAAGGTTGACACAAGGGAAACCATATTGTAGCTCAGAATGACCTCTGACTAACTCACTCACACTATATATATTTTAACTTACATGTAGCCTAGGTGAGGAATATGCATGCTCTGTAGATTTTATAATCCTGGCTGACGCATGTACCTGCTGGTAGTGATAGATGATAACTTTGTTCTTTTGAGTGTCTTAGGAATATGACAACCTCCTCAGAGAAGAGCATCTATGCTGGCATCCATCATCAGTGACAACTGAAAGACCCGGTGTGGTGTCTCCAGTTGCCAATGCCAGATGGTTAACACTCCCAAGCCCCTCCTTCATAGTCCACTAGCCCTATAAAACTGCTTAAACTTTGCTTGCTTAAGATGGTCTTTAGAACATGAGCCCACCATCTTCCAGTTTTGCTGGCTAGTCAAATAAACCTCTTTCTCAACCACTGACTCATCCTGCAATTGATTGGCTTCGGGGTTGCAGCAAGCAGAACGAGCCCTTGCTTTGTTACAGAATCAGTCCCACTTTCTGATAGTGTTCAATCCAGAGCAATGCTCCACTTCCTAAGCCTTCCCCAAAATCACCTCACAAAGCCTGTAATATGTCCTTTCTAACACCGTCTTACTGAGACATCCCATTATCCTCACCGTGTACAGTATCCTGCATTGCAGTGCACAAGTACATTTCACTTTGTTTGACTACAGGTGTGTTCCTGATATTCAATGACTGGGGGGCACGGACTCCACCCATCTCCAGCTCACAACAATCCCCTCAACTCCAGACTTGTGTATCTAAATGAGAGACTCAGTATGCTGCTGTGGATGTCTGAGAGGCACATCTCAAATCAAACACGTCCAAAATTGAACTCTTCGTCACCACCTGCTCCAGACCTGCTCCTCCCCCAGGATTTCTGATCTCAGGACATAGCAATCTTGTCTTTCCAGACGTTTGATACTGAACCTCTTAATCTCAAGTTCATGTGTGTGATGCACAGTAAGACAACCACTGAGACAGCAGTACCTGGAGATGGAGAAGGATTTATTAGAATCAGCTAAAATGAGAAGGTGAGAGGATAGGTTCTCTCAAATTCACCTTAACAAGAGGAGAAAGCTGGGGGGAGGGGTATAGAGCTAAGGGGCTTGGTAGGAGGAGTTTCAGAGAAACAAAGGGGTAATTCCTGTTACTTTCACTTCAGATAGGCCCTTGGGAAATCTGACTTCTGGGCATCAAGCGCAGCTGGGGGCTGGTTATCTGGTGATTGTAACTTCCTTGAAGGCATAATTTTTCTTCTGTAAAACCAGCTCATAAATCCTTGTGACCCTTGAGTCGCCCCTCAGGTTAGACAAGAAAACAGCAATTTGACAAGATTAACTTCTTTTCATCTATGTCTGTGTTGGGAACAAGGTCAAAAGGTAATCTTATTGAATATTTACAGTAACTCTTAGGTACCCAGCTTCATGCTCAGACTAAAAACTTCTTTTGTTATCCTTGACTCCTTTTATTTCTTCTCACAGTCAATTGGTTGGCAAATTCTGTCCACTTTACTTTCAAATGTACCCAGAAATCCAGCACTTCTCAACCTCCACCACGGTGTAGCAAGCCACCACCATGTCTCACCTGCGTTATTGTAACATCCCCTCTCTGGTCTCCTAGCTTCCATCTGTTGACACAAAATAACCGATAACCATTCTATGCATAAGAAAAATGAGGTGAGTTTTACTTGAGCCACAGTGAGGATTATAACCCGGGAAGGGCTTTTTCAGAAAGAAAAACAGCGTTCTGGAGAAGCATGGTTTTCAGTACAGACTTACATCTTTTTAGAACAAAGAACATACCTTAAACACACCCAGGATACATTTTCCAAGTTTCAGAGAGGTGTGTAGTTGCAAATTAGCAGGTCAACATGACCCTGATGTCTGGAAAGGGACTAATATGGGAGTTACCAATCAGGTGTTACCAACAGGGCATAGGAGGGGAAGTATGCATTCTTAGCCTAAGAGAGTGCTGTCCTCAATGGCTAAAGCAGATGTACAATGTGTGTTTGATAGGCCATGAATCAGCCTTCTTTAGTTCAAGCCAAATCCGTTTTGAACCCAGTTACCCAATATACCTCCATATGTGAAAACCTCTTGTCACATCCTCAGCCCCTAAAGTCTGATCTTCCGTAGAAACTAAGGGATCCTCTTAGACCATCTCATCCTCCTGCTGAGAACCCTCAATGGCTCCCTTCTCCCTCCAAGTCAAGGCCAAAGTCCTGATAATGCCATCCCCTCCCTGTTGCCCCTCTATAATGCATCTCTTACTCCTCTCCAAGTTTCAATCCTCTTCAGCCATACTCACTTCTTTGATTTTTATTTTTAAGCACCTGTGGAAGGCTAAAAAATGTCCCCCAAAGATAACTGATCCCTGAAACTAATAGATAAACTAATCCCTGTGAGTGTTACTTTATATGGCAAAATAGATTTTGCAGATGTGAATAAATTAAGGATTTTGAGATTTGGCGATTAACCTGGACTATCTGGGTGGGCTCTAAATGCAATTGCCAGTGTGCTTGCAAAAGAGAGGGAGAGGGAGGTCACAGACAGAGAGGAAAATGCAATGTGACCTTGGAGGTAGAGGTTGAAACAATGTGGCCAAAGCCAAGGAATTCTTACAGCCACCAGAAGCTGGACAGAACAAAAAACAGATTCTCCTCTTCCTTAAAAGAGAGCACAGCCCTGCCAATACTGTGATTTCGGCCCAGTGAACATGATTTGGGACTTCTGGCCTCCAGAATTTTAAGAGACTAAATGTGCCTTTTAAGCCACCAAGTTTGTGGTAATTGGTTACATAGCATAGGAAACTAACACAGCACCCCTGTCACGCTCCAACCTCAGGACCTTTGCTCTTGCTGCTCACTCTGCCTGGAACACTCTCCTCCCAAATGTCTCTTCTCCAGTTCCCTCACTCCTTCAGGTCTTTATTCACACTTCTCCTAATCATTGACCTCCTGCAACAACCCCATTCAAATGACCAGTTTGCCACATGTACCTGTCATCCTTCTCCTCAAGACTTACCACCCTGTGACTTTTCATGAATCTGATTTGTATACTTGTTTACAGTCTGTCTCCCCTCCCTGGAATGTGAGCTCTCTCATGGTGGGATTTCAGTCTCATCTTTCCATCTGTAATTCTCCCCCGCTTCAAACAGTGCCTGGCATGTAGTAATAGTAATGCCGAGAGTTAAAATTTAGAGTTGCTCAGTTTTTCTGGGTCTCTCTCATGTTTTTAAACTTTGATTTTCTCCTGTTAAAAACAAATTAAAATTTATTCAGCCCTTACTACAAGGCAGTCGGTTTTCAGAAGAGGAAACGGAAGCACAGAAAGGTTAAATAATTTGATCCAGATCAGTCAGGAAGTACCAGAGTAGCAAACCCAAGTTTTCTGTCTTCACTGTTCCACCCCACCCCCAAGCATCTGGTTCATGGCTCAGATAACCTCTCTGCCTTCACAGCTGTACCATCTGCCATACTCTGAGACCCTGCCACACCATGCACTTCCATGCCCCTAAATTCTGCTCTCTGGTTTCGAGGAGTTCAAGGGCTGGATTCCAGGAAGTCTTCAGGGGCCATTTTTCATGATGAAACTGGGGATTGTTCACCACACCTTGAAGAGGCAGTTGGTAGAAATATAAGCATCAAAGGTGCTTCTGATGAGATCTCAGGTGGAAATGAGGAACATGTTATTGGAAATTGGAGGAAAGGTGATCCTTGTTATAAAGTGGCATAGAACTTGGCCAAGTTGTGTTCTAGTGTTTTGTGGAAAGTGGAACTTCTCATTGATGAACTTAGACATTTAGCTGAGGAGAATTCTAAGCAAAATGCTGAAAGACAGCCATGTTTCTCCTTGCTGCTTGTAATAAAATGCGAGAGGAGAGAGATCAATTGAAGGAATTGTTAGGCAAAATGTATCAGAACTTGAAGATTTGGAAAATTCCCAGCCTGTCCACACTGCAGAAAGTGAGAGAGAGTAACATCAGCAAGATGGCCGATAGGAAGCCCTAGGCCCTCGCTCGCCAGTGGAGACACTGAGTTAGCAACAATACATGAATTGGAATTCCACTGTGAGAACCTGCAACAGAAAAGTGAATACACAGCCAAAAAAAAGGGAACAGAAAAGGATAGGAAAGTGTGTGGTGCTTTGCTTGCCCTTGCCCTTCTCCCTACCCAGCTCAGTGTGATGCCATCAGGAGGAAACCTCCCCTTCCTGACTCTTCCCTTGGGGTGGAAAGAAAAGAGTGGAACTTGCATCCAGCGTTCTGGCTTGTCTGAGGGCTGCCCAAGAGGCTGGCTTCAGTCTTAACTGACTTGAAGCACTGATGGTGTAAAAACTTATCACCAAACCCAAGGTCACCTAAATTTTCTCTTGTTTTATCTTCTGGAAGTTTTATAGTTTTGCATTTTATGTTTAAATCTGTGAGCCATTTTGAATTAATTTTTGTGACAAAGATCAATGTCTAGATTCTTTTTTTTTTTTTTTTGCGTGGGGAAACATTTTTTGCATGTTGTTCTAGCACCATTTGTTGAAAATACTATTCTTTTACCAGTTGAATTGCCTTTGCTCCTTTGTTAAAGATCAACTGACTAAATTTGCGTGGGTCTTTTTCTGGGTTCTCTGTTTTGTTTCATTGATCTGCTTGTCTATTGTTTCATGAATATCACACTGTCTTATATTACAGCTTTATATTAAGGTTTTGGGGGGGGACGCTTTGGCACACATTTATTTCAAAGGAAGCTGTTATTTTAAAGAATTTTTATATAGTGATAATACAGTTTTTTTCTTATTGAATTATAATTAACATATAACATTATGTTAGTTTCAGGTGTACAACATAATGATTCAATATTTGTATATATTGCAGAATGATCACCACAATAAGTCCAGTTAACATCCATCATCATACGTAGTAAGTATTGAAGTTGGGTAGTGTCAATATTCCAACTTTCTGCACTGCCACCATGGCCGCTGCGTCCTCTTCCTCCCTCCTCTTCTACTTTTCTTCAGTATTGTTTTGACTATTCCAAGTCTTTGCCATAGACAGCCTATAAACTTTAGATTCAGTTTATAAACTTTGCCAGACACAGACTACAAACTTTAGAATCAGTTTGTCATTATCCACAAAATAATTTGCTATGATTTTAATTGGAATTATGTTGAACCTATAGATCAAGTTAGGAAGAATGACATCTTAATGGTATTGAGTCTTCCTATCCATGAACATGGATCCTCCCTCCATTTATTTAGATCTTCTTTGATTTCTTGCAACAGAACTTTGTAGTTTTCCTCATATCAATCTTTACATATTTTGTTACATTTATACCTAAGTATTTCAGTTTTGTGGTGCTATGTCAATGGTATTGTGTCTTTAAATTTAAATTCCAATTTTTATCATTAGTATGTAAGAAAGCAATTGACTTTTGTATGTTAACCTTGTATCCATCAACCTTGCTCTAATTGCCTATTAGTTCCTGGATTTTGCTGTTGTTGATTATTTTGGTTTTTCTACATAGGCAATCAGGTCATTTGCAAACAAAGACGGTTTATTTCTTCTTTCCTAATCTACACACCTTTCATTTCCTTTTCTCTCTTGTTATAACAGCTAGGACTTATAGTGTGATGTTGAATGAGTAGTGAAAGGGGAAATCCTTGACTTGTCCCTGATCTTAGAGGGAAAACACATAATTTATCATCATTAAGAGTTATGATTATTGTAGGGTTTTTGTATATGTTCTTTATCAAGTTAAGGAAGTTCCTCTCTATTCCTAGTTTGCTGAGAATTTTTTCATGATTGGGTGTTGGATTTTATCAAATCCTTTTTCTGCATCTATTGATATATGATTTTTCCTCTTTAGCCTGTTGATGGGATAGATTACATTAACTGATTTTCCAATGTTGAACCAGCTTTGCATACCTGGGATAAGTCCTTCTTTGTCATGGCATGGATTAATAATTAATTAATATTTTGTTGAGGATCTTCGCATTTGTGTTCATAAGAGATATTGGTCTATATTTTTCTTTCTTGTAATGTCTATATCTTGTTTTGGTGTCAGGATCATCCTGAACTTAGAAATAAGAAGTGTTCTCCCTGCTTTTACCTCCTGGAAGAGATTGTAGGGAATTGGTATCATTTCTTCCTTAAATGTTTGGTAAAATTCACCAGTGAAACCATTTGGGCCTGGTGCTTTCTGTATTGAAAGGTTTTAAATAATTGATTAAATTTCTTTAATAGATATGAGCCAGTTCACATTATCTATTTCTCTTTGCATAAGGTTTAGTAGATTGCATATTTTATGGAATTGGTCCATTTCATCTAAGTTATCAAATCTGTGAGCATAGAGTTGTTCATAATATTCCTTTATTATCCTTTTAATGCTCATGGGATCAGTAGTGATGACCCCTCTGTTATTTCTGATATTAGTAATTTGTGTAATCTTTCTTTTCTTCTTGGTTAGCCTTGATAGAAGTTTATCAATTTTATTGATCTTTTCAAGGAAACAGTTTTTATTTTCATAGATTTTCTCTACTGATTTCCTGTTTTCCATTTCATTGATGTCTGCTCTAATTTTTGTTATTTATATTCTCCTGCTTGGTTTAGGTTTGTACTTCTCTTCTTTCTCTAGTTTCTTAAGGTGGAAGCTTACATTATCAATATTAGACATTTCCTCTTTTCTAGTGTATTCATTCAATGCTATAAATTTCCCTCTAAGCACTGCTTTTGCAGCATCCTACATAATTTGATAAGTTGTAGTTCATTTTTACTTAGTTCGAAATATTTTTAAATTTCTCTTGAGGTATCTTCTTTGATATATGTCTTATTTGTAAATGTGTTGTTTAATCTCCAAGTATCTTGGGATTTTCCAATTATCCTCATGTTATTGATTTTTTGTTTGAATCCACTATGATTAGAAAAGGTTCTTTATATGATTTCAATCTTCTTAAATTTCCTAAGACTTGTTTTTTAGCCTAACATGTGATCTATTCTGGAGAACATTCCATGTACACTTGAGAATATTGTATCAAGACTTGAGAATATATTCTGCTGTTGTTAGGTGGAGTGTTGTGTATATATCTGCTAGATCCAACTGATCTATAGTGTTGTTCAAGTCCTCTATTTCCTTGTTGATCTTCTCTCTGGTTGTTCTGTGCATTATTGAAAGTGAGGTATTGAAGTCTCCTACTGTTATTGCATTTCTGTCTGTATGTCCCATCAATTCTGTCAGTTTGCTTCATATATTTAGAAGTGCTAATGTTTGATGCATATATATATTTATAATTGCTGTGTCTTTCTGGTGAGCTGACACTTTTATCATTATATAGTGTTCTTATTTTTTTCTTGAAAGACTTTTTGACTTAAAGTCTATTTGGTCTGACTTTAGTATAGCCACCCTTGCTCTCTCTTGATTATCATTTGCATCTTTTTTCATCCTATGTGTATAAGTGTGTCCTTAGATCTAAAGTAAGTCTCTTTTAGAAAGCATATAGTTCAATCCTGATTTTTATCAATTCAGCCAATCTATGTCTTTTGATTAGGGAGTTTAATCCATTTACATCTAACATAATTATTGATAGGAAAGGACTTAGTGTTGCCATTGCATTAATTGGGTTTTTTTTAATTTTGTAACTTTTTGTCTCCTTTACTCTCTTATTGTCCTCATTTGTGCTTTCTTGACTTTTTTGCACTGGCTTCCCTTGATTCCCTTATCATTTCTTTTTTGTTATTATTTTTTACTGAGGTAACATTAATTTATAACATTGTATAAATTTTAGGTGTACATCATTTTATTTCACCTTCTGTATGGACTACATTGTGTTTCCCACCAGGAGTCTGGTTGCCATCCATCACCATATAAATGTGCCCCTCTACTCCTTTTGTCCTCCCCCCACCCTCTTCCCCTCTGGTAACCGCCAATCTATTTTCTCTATCTGTGTTTATTTATCTTCCACACGTGAGTAAAATAATACAGTATTTGTCTGTCTTTGTCTGACTTATTTCACTTAGCCTAGTACCCTCAAGGTCCATCCATGTTGTCCCAAATGGCAAGAGTTCATCTTTTTATGGCTAAGTAGTTTGTCATTGTATATATATACCATATCTTCTTTACCTATTCATCTATTGATGGGCACTTAGGTTGTTTCCAAGGCTTGGCTATTGTGAATAATGCTGCAGTGAACACATGGGTGCATATATCTTTTTGAATTAGTGTTTTCGTGTGTTTTGGATAAACACCCAGAAGTGTATTCCACTGGAATGCACTGGATCGTATAGTAGTTCTATTTTTAATTTTTTGAGAACTCTCCATACTGTTTTCTATCGTGGCTGTACCAATTTACATTCCCACCAGCAGTGTACAAGTCTTCCCTCTTCTCCACATCCTCTCCAACATTTGTTATTTCCCATCTTTTTAACAATAGCCATTCTGATGGGCATGAGTTGATGTCTCATTGTGGGTTTTGATTTCCATTTCCCTAATAATTAGTGATGTTGAACATCTTTTCATTTGCCTGTTGGTTGTCTGTATATCTTCTTTGGAAAAATGTCTGTTCAGATCCTCCTCTCATTTTTTAATCAGTTTGTTTGTTTTCTTGTTGTTGAGTCATATGAGTTCTTCATATATTTTGGCTGTAAACCCCTTATTGGATATATGATTTGCAAATATCTTCTCCCAATTGGTGGGTTGTTTTTTTCATTTTGTTGATGGTTTCCTCTGCTGTGCAAAAGCTTTTTAGTTTCCTATAGTCCCATTTGTTTATTTTTTCTTTTGTTTCCCTTGCCTGAGGAGACATATTCCAAAAGATACTGCTAGACTCATGTCAAAGAACATACTGCCTATGTTCTCTTCTAGGAGTTTCATGGTTTCAGGTCTTATATTCAAGTCTTTAATCCATTTTGAGTTAATTTTTGTGTATGGTGTAGTGTAGTGTTCTAGTTTCATTCTTTTGCATGTGGCTGTCCAGTTTTCCCAACACCATTTATTGAAGAGACTTTCCTTTCTCCAGTGTATGTTCTTGGCTCCTTTGTCAAAATTTAGATGTCCATAGAGGTGTGGTTTTATTTCTGGGCTCTCAATTCTGTTCCATTTATCTGTGTGTCTGTTTTTCTGCCAGTACCATGCTGTTTTGATTATTATAGCTTTGTACTATATTTCAATATCAGAGAGTATGATACCTCTGGCTTTGTCCTTTTTTCTCAGCATTGCATTGGCTATTCAGGGTCTTTATGTTCCATATATATTTAAGGATTCTTTGTTGTATTTCCATGAAAAATGTCATTGGCACTTTGATAGGGGTTGCATTGACTCTGTAGATTGCTTTAGGTAATAGGGACATTTTAACTATGTTAATTCTTCCAATCCATGAGCATGGAATATCTTTTCATTTCTTTGTGTCTTCTTCAATTTCTTTCAAAAAAGTCTCATAGTTTTCAGTGTACAGGTCTTTCATCTCCTTAGTTAAGTTTATTCCAAAGTATTTTATTCTTTTTGTTGCAATTGGGATTGTATTCTTGATATCTTTTTCTGCTAGTTTGATGTTAGTGTATAGAAAGGCAATTGATTTTTGTATGTTGATTTTGTACCCTGCAACTTTACTGTATTTGTTTATTATTTCTGTTAGTTTTTTGGTGGATTCTTTAGGGTTTTCTGTATATAAACTCTTGTCATCTGCAAATGGTGACAGTTTTACTTCTTCCTTTCCAATTTGGATACCTTTTATTTCTTTTTCTTGCCTAATTGATCTGGCTAGAACTTCCAATACTATGTTGAATAAGAATGGTGAGAGTGGGCATTCTTGTCTTGTCACTTTTCTTAGAGGGATAGCTTTCATTTTTCACCACTGAGTATGATGTTAGCTATGGATTCGTCACATATGAGCTTTATTTTGTTGAGATATTTTTCTTCTTTACCCATTTTATTGAGAGTTTTTATCATAAGTTGATGCTGAATCTTGTCAAATGCTTTCCCTGCATCTATTGAGATGATCTTGTGATTTTTATTCTTCATCTTGTTAATTTGGTGTATCATGTAGATTAATTTGCAAATGTTGAACTATCCTTGCATCCATGGGAAAAAATCCCGTTGGATCATGCGGTATGATCCTTTTAATGTATTATTGTATTTGATTTGCTAATATTTTGTTGAGGATTTCTGCATCTGTGTTCATTAGCGAAAATTACATTGGCCTGTAGTTTTCTTTTTTCTGTCATCCTTGTCTGGTTTGGGGATCAGGGCAATGTTGACCTCATAAAATGAATTAAGAAGCATCCCCTCCTTTTCAATCTTTTGAAGACTTTGAGAAGGATAGGTATTAGATCTTCTTTCAATAATTGGTAGAATTCACCAGAGAAGCAGTCTGGTCCTGGACTTTCACTTTTTGGGAGATTTTTGATTACTGTTTCAATCTCCTTACAAGTGATCAGTCTATTCAGATTCTTTCTCTCTTCTTGGTTCAGTTTTGGGAGGTTGTATGAGTCTAAGAATTTATCCATTTCTTTTAGGTTATCCAATTTGATGGCATACAGCTTTTCATAGTGTTCTCTTATAATCCTTTGTATTTCTGTGGTACTCATTGCAATTTCTCCTCTTTCATTTCTGATTTTATTTATTTAAGCCTTCTCTATTTTTTTCATAGTGAGGCTACCTAGAGTCAATTTTGTTTACCTTTTCAAAGAACTAGCTCTTAGTCTCTTTGATCCTTTCTACTGTCTTTTTAGCCTCTACTTTATTTATTTCCACTCTGATTTTTATTATTTCCTTCCTCCTGCTGATTTTGGGATTCATTTGTTCTTCTCTTTCTAGTTCCTTTAGGGATAATGTTAGATTGTTTATTTGACATTTTTCTTGTTTCTGGAGGTAGGCCTGTATTGCTATCTACTGCAATCTCATAGATTTTGGCACATTGTGTTTTCATTTTCATTTGGCTCCAGGTATTTTTTGACTTCTCCTTTGATTTTTTTCTTTCTTTTTTTTTTGGTGAGGAAGATTGGCCCTAAGCTAACATCTGTTGCCAATCTTCCTTTTTTTGCTTGAGGAAGATTGTCACTGAGCTAACATCTGTGCCAGTCTTCCTGTATTTTGTATGTGGGACGCTGCCACAGCATGGCTTGATGAGTGGTGTGTAGGTCGGTGCCCAGGATCTGAACCTGTGAACCCCAGGCCGCCAAAGCAGAGCACTGGAACTTAACCACACACCACTGGGCTGGCCCCCTTTGATTTCTCCACTGATCCAATAGTCATTTAGTAGCCTGTTGTTTAGTCTCCACATATGTGTGATTTTTCCAGCTTTCTTCTTGTAGTTGATTTCTAGCTTCATACCATTGTGATCAGAAAAGATGCTTGATAAGATTTCAGTCTTCTTAAATTTGTTGAGGCTTGCCTTGTTTCCCAAGATATGGTCTATCTTTGAGAATGTTCTGTGTGCACTTGAGAAGAATGTGTATTCTGCTGCTTCTGGATGGAATGTTCTATATATATCTATTAAGTCCATCTGGCCTGTTTCATTTAAGGCCAATGTTTCCTTGTTGACTTTCTGTCTAGATGATCTATCCATTGATGTAAGTGGGGTATTAAAGTCCCCTACTATTATTGTGTTGCTGTCAATTTCTCCCTTTAGATCTGCTAATAATTGCTTTTTATTCTTTGGTGCTCCTATGTTATGTGCATAATAAATGTTATGTCTTCTTGATGGACTGTCACTTTGATCATTATGTAATTGTCTCTTTTTAACTTTTTTGTCTTGAAGTCTATTTTGTCTGATATACATATAGCTACACCCACTTTTTTTTTGGTTGCCTTTTGCTTGGAGTACCATATTCATCCCTTCACTCTGAGCTTATGTTTGTCTATAGAGTGGAGTTGGATCTCCTGGAGGCAACATATTCTTGGATCTTGTTTTTTAATCCATTCAGCCACTCTGTGTCTTTTGATTGGCAAATTCAATCCATTTACATTTAGGGTGATTATTAATATTTGAGGGCTTAATGCTGCCATTTTATCTTTTGTTTTCTGGTTGCTCTATGGTTCTATTGCTTCTTTTTCCTTGTATTTCTGTCTGCCAATTTGGTGTTTTCTGTGATGCATTTCTCAGTTTCTTTTTTTTATGTGTTGTGACTGTTCTGAATTTTTGTTTTGTAGTTACCATGTGGTTTGTATAAAAGGCCTCATAGATAAGATGGTCCTTTTTCTGCTGATAGCCTTTTATCTTCATTTGCCTATGCAGATTTCCTTCTATTCCTCTTCCCCTTCTATGTTTTTGTTGTCACAAATTGTCCCTTTTTGTATTGTGAGTTTGTTACCAAGTCAAAGTGCTTATTGGTATTATTAATGCTTCTTTTCCTTTTAACCTTTCTGTTATAATTCTGTGTATACTACCCTATTGTGATAACAGATTTGCAACTTTCTGATTCTTTCTATTTATCACCTTGTTCAAAGCTTTGTATAACTCTGCTTTTTCATTTTAGGTGGGAGAGATCCTTTCAACATCTATGGCAAAGCAGGTCTAGTGGCAGTGAACTCCCTCAGCTTTTGTGTTTCTGGAAAAGCCTTTATTACTCCTTCCTATCTGAAACTTCATATCATAACTTTGATGGATAGAGTGGTTTTGGCTGATAGTTTTTAATCTTTCAATATTTTGGATATATCTCCCCACTCTCTCCTGGCCTCTATGATTTCTGCTGAGAAATATGCTGATAGCCTAATGGGGATTTCTGCTATGTTATTTTCTTTTTCTCTCTGGTTACTTTTAATATTCTTTTTTGTCATTGATTTTTGACAGTTTTATTATTATGTGTCTTGGAGAAGGTCTTTTCGAGTTGAGATACTTGAGTGTTCTATTAGCTTCAGGGATTTGCATATCCAGTTCATTCTCCAGGTTTGAGAAATTCTCAGCTATTATTTCTTTAAATATGCTCTCTGCTCCCTTCTCTCTCCCTTCTCCTCCTGGGATAACCATTAGCTTTATGTTGCCCTTTCAATGGAGTCAGATAATTCTCATAGAATTTCTACTTTTTTAAAGTCTTAGTTCTGTCTCCTCTTCTACCTACCTCATTTCTAGGTTTCTGTCTTCAAGCTCACTAATTCTCTCTTCCATATGATCCATTCTATTTCCCATGATTTCTAATGCATTCTTCATCTTATTTATTGAGTTCTTCAGCTCCAGAACTTTTGTTTGGTTCTTCTCCAGAGTTTCAATCTCTTCAGTAAAATATTTCTTCTGTTCATTGATTTTATTCCCAAGCTCATTGAACTGCCTTTCTGAGTTTTCTTGTAGTTTGTTGAGTCTTTCATGACAGCTATTTTGAATTCTTTATCAGTTAGATTACAATCTTCCAGAACTTTAAGCTTGGGTTCTGGAGAATTGTTTTCTTTGTGAAGTGCCATAGTACCATGACTTTTTGTGGTGCTTGCTGAGTTGTTCCTCTGCTGGCACATTTGTTGTAGGAAACACCATTTTTTATTTAGGTACAGCTTTGTTTTGATTCACACTTTTCAATGGCTTGGAGATTAGAAGTCTTTCTTCTGTTTTTCAGTAGAAGGCACTATAGCACTAGTTTTTGGTATCTCTTACATGAGCTGCCACTGGCTATATTTGAGGATATGCATGTTCCACCCTCCACAGCCTCTATTTGGGGTGTTGCCACTACTCTTGTGTCACCACCTGCACTTCTGACGTCATTGATGCTTTGCTGTTGTTGGCATTACCATGGTCACTGGCTTTGCCACTATGGGCACAGGGATGACTGATACCTCAGAGTGGGAAGCCCCTCTGTGGTGGGGAGAGGAAGTGGGGAGGAAGCCTGGTATGTGGGGCGCCATCTGAGCTGTTGCCTGTTACCCTGTGGTCGCTGAGGTTGGGATGTCGGATTTCTGGGCACACTGTTGCTACTACCAGGCTCTGAGCCAAGGCCTGGGGGCCTGGGATCCCAGGGATCTGCCTCCACTACTGCTCCACTTCCCATGGCTACAGGTGCCCCTGCAACTCACTGGCTGGAGTCACGTGTGAGCCTCTGCTGCTGCCCACTGGGTCCTCTGGGGCTGGGGACAGCTGGCTAAGCTGCCATGGCCAGGGCCCAGGGTCCTGGGCTCTGCCTCTGCTGTTCTCCTGTTTAGCCTCCTCTACATGCTCCAATTCACCCACCTCTGTAAGTACCAATGTATGGATCTTTCTGGCAACCTGATGTGTTGTGCAATGTAGCCTTTGTCAGGTTATGGATGTTTTACTTGCTCTAAATTGAAGGGGAGAGAGAAAAGGATCCTCTCTTGGCACCATGCTGATGACGTCTCCCCATCATTTCCTTTTGTGTACATTCTATAGATTAGATATTTTCTTTGTGATTACCGTGGGGATTACATGAAACATCTTAAAGTTATAACAATCTATTTTTAAACTGCTAACAATTTAGCTTCGTTTGCATATGGGAACTCTACCCCTTTATATTATTGATGTCACAAATTGCATCTTTGTATATCGTGTACCCATTAACATAGATATGTAGTTTTTAAATTCTTTTGTCTCTTAAATTCTTTACAAGAATTAAAAATAGATTTACACATCAAAATTACAACACTATATAGCTTTCTATATTTGTTCATATATTTGCCTTTAACAGAGAACTTTATACTTTCATATGGCTTCATTTTGTGTTGATATTTATATACTGAAAAAATAGTATCAACTTATTTGTTACTGATGAAAAGACTAAACACAAACTAAATTACATGTATGTACATGAATTCATAGGGAGAGGTATTAACAAAAATGTTAACCCTGCTTACATTTGTAATGGGAGAATGGAGGCACAAGGGGGCAATATTAACACTTAATCTCTATTTTGCTGGATCATTTACATTTTTTACAAGAGCACTTGTGTGTATATTATTTAATTGATAAACAAAAATAAGCAACTATATACACAGGTAAATATATAAAACTCATTTGCAATGAAAAATATCCATGAAATACCTGCTAATAAACTTCCCAGGAAATAGACAAGACAATGAAGTCACTGAAGAACATAGAATGATCCCAGTAATACGAGAAATTTTGTTCTTGCTTATGAAAACTAACCAAAGGATAAGACTTTTTGTAATATCTACACATTTAATACCAAATTCCAAGTTCTTTCAAAATTCTACATTTTTCTTTACTAACTTGAAAATTGAAAATGAAAATTATTTGCATTTATTTGGAATCATAAGTGAGAACCTCCAGTGAAAGTTTTAGAAACACTTTGGGGCATGTGATTACATTAAATGTACAATAAAGCTGTATTAACTAAAATGTAGTACTTTGTCAAAATTAGACATATATATTATTTCAAGAGAATTAAGGCATACAGAATCTCTATTGTATATCAAAAATTAGTGTATGATTAAAATGCTATTCTAAATTGGTGTGGTAAAATCAGTACGTGATTCAAATGCCATTCTAAATTGGTATGATAGGTAATTGATTCAAAAAATTAACACTGACAGAGTAAACTAACCATTGGGAAAATTATATTACAATGGATTATTGATTTAACTTTTTAAATAAAATCATAAAGAAACTAAAAATATAGAAAAAAGTTAATCATCTAAGGCTAGGGAAGGTCTTTCTTAGAATGATGTCAAGGTTAAACTATATAAACAAAAAATATCGATAAATTGAACAGCATAAAAATTACCAACTTGAGAAAATATATCACAAATAAATTTGAAAACAAAGGACAATTTTCAATTCATTTCCAGATTTTTTTCTTTTACCTCATGGAGTGTAGTTATAATTGCCTCTCTAAGGTCTTTGTGTGATAATTCTAATATACAGGTCATCTTGTGCTTGGCATCTGTCAATTACTCCTACCCTTGAGAACAGGTGACAGTTTCCTGATTCTTCACACTATGAGTAATTTTGTATTTTGTTCTGGACATTTTGAATATTATGTTATGTAGGTTGTGGGTCCCAATAAAATCCTCTAGAAGATGTTGATTTCATTTGTTTTTTCATTTGTTTTAGCAGACAGTCAACCAGGGTAGGTTCAGTCTGCAATTTCTGTTTTGAATTATGTGGGCTGTGGTTGCACTGTTTTCAAAGACTTGACTATGCTACTCTGAGTCTGTCCCAGGCATGTGCAGCTCTGGTGTGAGCAGAAACTTGGGTCATTCCACAAACAGAGTCAGGAGATCCTGGCCCCTCTTCTCCTATTTGGGATTCTCTCTCTCTCCCCCTTTCTCTCTCTCTCTCTCGAGCCCCTTGGAGACGCTGTTCCCTGTTCCTCCAGCCAGAAAGATAGGAACACCCTCAGAGTTTCAGCCTCATATGCCCCACTACACAGCTGAAACGGAGGCCCACCCTTAGGTCATAATCTTGAGAGAAAACAGGGAAAGTAGGAAACTCATTCCCACATCAGTCACTTCTTCGTGTTTTGACTCCATTCCATAATCTACCTGCTTTTGTTTACTTTTCAAGGCCCTCAGGCAGTTGCTTTTCATATTTTGTCCAGGAACTTTAGTTGTAAATATTGGGAGAGATGGGCTATAGTGGGCTTACTTCATCTTAACCAGAACTGGAAGTTCAGTTCTATCCTTTTAACCCCACAAATTAGGCATCATCATCATTAATATTATTATATACCATGTTTATTTGGATTCATACACATTTTAGCAATTATTTGTGCACAATTCAATTTTGCATCTCAGAACGTTCTTCTAGGATAATTTTTCCTCTTTCTGAAATGTGTCCTGTAAAAATCACTTAATGTAGATGTCTTGGGGAAAACATCCTCAGTTTTGTTTATCTAGGTCTTTGCTTCATCCTTATTGAAAGATAATTTTGCCTGATTAAATTATTTCTCAAGACTGAAAATATCACCCCACTAATTTCTGGTTTTCATCGTTCCTGTTGAAAATATACTAATATTATAATTAACTTTTCTTCTCAGTGACTTGGTTTCTTTCTCTTGAGTTACTTTTAAAATCTTCTCTTTTTCACTAAGGTTTATTGTTTCATATGTGTATGTCTACCAGGGATGTCTAGCTATTCATGCTTCTTGTGATAAACTGTGCTTCCTAAGTCTATGGATTCATTTTTATCTCTTTTGAAGAATGTCTATCTGTTTTCTCTTCAAATATTGCCTCTCTTCTATTCCCTCTATCCTTTCTTTTTGAAAATCCAATTTTTCTAGATCTTAACATTTTAACTTTCACATCACTTCTCTGTTACACTTAATTTTTCCTTTTCTCTGTGTCTAGTCTGTATTAAATGCAGTGCTGATGACCAGGACCTTACAAAGCTGATCATAGCCCAAACTGGCCCCCATTAGAACAAGATTGTCCTGAAGAAGTGGTACAAGATTTTTTAAGCACCATATGTCTTTGGGGGAACTTATGAAATTCATGATGGGATGAACCTGGGGCTTTATTACCAATGAGACAGAATTCCTCCCCACCACCCTGCCCTCCCATTCCAAACTCTCCAATCCCCACACTGGTAGGGATGCCTGTTTTTTTTTTAAACGCTCATTAACAAAAAAATGAGATGCTAAACAAAATGGGCAAAGGACTTGTACAAACATGTCTTTAAAGAAGGTATATAAATAATGAACAAGCACGTGAAAAGATGCTCAATATCACTTATCATTAGGGAAATGCAACTCAAAACCACAAGATTTCACTTCACAGTTCATAACGACTAGGATGAGTGTAATAGAAAAACATGGAAATGAATAAGTGTGGGTGAAGATGTGGAGAAATTGGTACCCTCATGCATTGGTGCAGCCATTGTAGAAAACAGTTTAGCAGTTCCTCAAAAAGTTAAACACACAATTAACCATATGACCCAGCCTGCAAGTCCTTTTCTGGGAATATACCCCAAAGAATTTAAAACAGGTGTTCAAACAAAAACATGGACACAAATGTTCACAGCAGCACTCTTCACAATAGCCAAAAGCTGTAAACAACCCAAATGCCCATCAACTGATGAAAGAATAAACAAATGTGGTGGTATATCCATAAAGTGGAATCTCATGAAGCCATAAAAGGAAGGAAGTAGCGATATACCCTAGAAGACAGGTGAACCTTGAAAACATGCTAAGTGGAAAAAGCCAGACACAAAAGATTACATACTATAGGACTCCTTTTATTTGAAATATCCAGAATAGGCAAATCCATCAGGACAGAAAGAATATTAGTGGCTGCCAGGGGCTAGAGGGAGGGAACAATGGGAGGGGGCCCCTTTAGTTTTATCAATGTTGCCTTACGTATTTTGAAGTTCTGCTATTACATGTAAAACATTTACAATTTTTATGCCTATGTAGTGTATTGACCATGCTACCATTAGGACATGTCTCTCTTTATAGGTGGTAATAATCCTTGTTTGTAAGTTAATTTGTCTGATATTAATTTAGCCATAACGTTGTTATGCTTAGACTACATACCATCCCAGCTTGCCAGGGACAGTCTCACTTTTAGCATTAAGAGTCCTACATCTTGGAAAACCTTTCAGTCCTAGGCAAACTAGGATGATTGGTCACCCTTGTTATGCTACTATTTGCATGGTATATCTTTTTATGTCATTTTACTTTCAGCTTATCCAGATCTTTCTATTCAGAGGGTGAGTCATTTAGACTGCATACTGTTGAGTGTTCCTTTTTCTACCCAGTTAATTAACCCCCTCTTTCAAAGAGAATGTTCAATGGAGGGTTTAGCCTAATTATATAAGCATGGTTGGTTTCAATCTGCCATTTTGCTCTTTGTTTTCTATTTGTATTGACATTTCTTTTTTCCTTTGTTCCTCCTTTTCTGGGTTCTTCTGGAATAATTGGATTTTTTATTATCCCATTTAATTTATTCTCTTCACTTTTTAAGACAAGACTATATATTTTTAGTGGCTATTCAGGGGAGTACTATATGCATTCTTCTTAAGACAGGTAAAAAACGAGAGTAAATATTGTATGATTTCACATAAAATGTAAGACCTTTACCACACATAATTCCATTAACCCTCAGTCTTTTGTACTATTATTGTCATACACTAACTTCTACATGTGTTTAAGTGTCACAACTCAATGCTATAATTTCGTTTTAAATAGTAAGTTTTCTTTTAAAGGAAATTTTATTTTTTAATTATTGTTTTCTATTTCCCAATATTTTAACCATTTCCAGAGCTCTTCTTTCCTTCCAGCAGATTCAAACTTCCATTTGCTATCATTTCCTTTAAAGGTGGAGAAATTTCACTAGCATTTCTTTTAGTGTGGGTCTGCTGGCAATGAGTCTCATTGCTTTCATGTGTCTAAAAATGTCTTTGTTTAACTCTCCATTTGAAATATCTCTCTCATTACATCTCTGGCTGGTCCACCACTTGTGCACCACTGCCAGAATCACAGTGCTGTGGTTTTTCTCATTCACTTTCTAACAAGTTTGCTGCTTTCATGGACAACATCATTGGATGTGGAATTTTTGCCCTCTGCCCCAAGTCAAATCCATTCTCTTTGCCAGTGAAGCTCTTTGTTTTCATGGCTAGCCCTGTCTTGGTAAAACAACTGTACCAACATAGCTGGAGGATGGGGATGTCACCAGCCTCAGGCAAGCAGACAACACTGGGTACTTCAGGCATTTAGTTAAGACCCAAATAAGCCACAGCTTAGCAGTAAATATCACCCAAGAACAAAGGTCATTCTCTAAGAAAAGGAAGCAATACAATTAGACCAATCTTACAAAGTCTAAAATTGACTGCCAAGATCAAAAAGATCCCCTAGTTATTTAACTGTCTTCCAGAAAAAAGTCAATGCTTTTTAATGGAAGAGCAGTAGCCAAGACTTCCTGCAATGTGTTATTCCACAATGTACAGCATACAATCAAAATTTACTAGACGTGCAAAGAATCAGGACTATTTGATCCACAATCAAAAGTACTTAATAGAAACTGACATCAAGATGGCCTTTATATCAGAATTAATAGATAAGGGCTTTAAAACATGCTTAAATATTTCAAGGAAAACATAGGCATTATGAGTGAACAGATGCAGAATCTCAGCAGAGAAAGTAAAACCATAAAAAAGAAACAAATGGAAAAGCTATAATTTGTGGGCTTAATATAAGACTGGACACTAAAGATGTGAAGGTCAGTGAACTTGAAAATAGATCAATAGAAATTATACAAACTGAGGAACAGAGAGAAGAAATTTGGAGGAAAAAAAAGTCTCATAACCTGTGAGACAATATCCGCTAGTCTAATTTATTTGTAATTACAGTACCAAAAGGAGAGAAGAGAAAGAATGGAACCAAAACAATTGAAGAATGACCAGGTAAAAAAATTACTCAAATTTGCTAGAAACAACTAGTAGACTCAACGAAGAAACTCAACAAACCTCAGATAGGATAAACACTAGGAAAATCACACTTAGGCACATCATAGACCAACTGCTGAAAAATGTATTAAAAGAAGAAATCCTAGAAATTAGGGAGGTGTGGGGAAAATAGTGATGTAGGAGAACCCAGCTTCCCCATCCCCCACCCAAAGATCAACAATTGGACAGCTATCCAGGAAGAAAAACAGTTCTGGGAGACCTCTAAGGTCCACTTAGGAAGTTTTAGCAACACAGTGGAATAACAACAACAAAAAACTGAGAATAGTTGCACAAAATGAGAAGAAAAACAACTTCATTTTGCCTGCATCATCCCATTTCCCAAGCCAGCATTGTTCAGCACTGAGAGGGAACTTCCCAGCCAGAACGAGTTCCTCTCACCAAGAGAGGAAGAGCAGGGTGAGCAACCAGCTTCTCCAACCTGTTAGGACACATAGTGAAGGTTCTGCTTTGGTTCCATCTCTCCCCACCCCCAGACTAGCAAAGCAGAGACATATAGAGCCAGCTAGGATCAAGGAAGAATAGCAGAGGCGATTATTACCAGACACACAGCAGGAGAAATCATGGTTCACAGAGACCTACTCTACAGATAAACTCAGCAGGTTTCACCACCAACGAAGCCAATGGCCAGCATAATTGCTGTGGAACCTTTGCAGATCTCACCAGCTTTTGCCCCACAGATATCCACATCCACTGATGCCAACTGCCTAAGTCCCTCCCCACTCCCTCCACACACACACTGTTCCCCTGCCAGAGCACAGGAATCACACCAGAAGCCATTCAAGGTCTCTGCAGCTGCACAAGTGTAGGACCTCACCTGCCTCAGTCCCTTCCTGCCCCCACTGGAGCCCAGGAACCACACCTACAAGTTCAGGCCTCAGCAGCTGCACAAGTACAAGCTGACAGCCTAGACCGTACCCCCAGCTGACCCCAGCCACTATGCCCTCACTCAGGGTTAGCCTCAGCTGTGCACCTGCATGCCCCCAGCCTGACCACCACCATCAGCCTCCAATTCAGTGCACGTGCCTGGAGGAAAAGTGTGCAGCCATGGGAAAGCACACCAACAGCCAGGGCCCCACAGCTGCTGGTGGGCCCAAATCAGGCCCTGCCTTCTGTCACTTGCTGGCACCACTATGCCCACCTGTATCTAGCACATTCATCTGTGCCCCTGCATGCCCCCAGCCCAACCCCTGTCATCAGCCCCCATTGCAGCATGAATGCCCAGGTGGAGAGTGTGCAGCCACAAGAGAGCACACTGACAGCCAGGGCCTACACAGCAGCCAGTGAGCCCATAGTTGGCCATGGCCCTTGCTTTCTGCCCTGGCCCACATCACTACATGTGTTTCTGCCCCTGCTGCTACATAGGCACCTGCAGCTGGCCCCTACTGCTGAGTGTGTGTACACCCCTGGCTCTAGGCACCACCACTGCCAGCCCTGATCCCTAGTTGCTGGACCTGAAGGCACCACTGAGGACTCTAACAGCCCTTGCAAATGCTGCAGACCCCTGCACAGTGCTCACCAAGGACCACACAGTTGTTGATGCTGTGCACCCCTCCTATTTGAGTCAAAGAGATAGCATGCCCCCTCAGATCCAGTGCCACCACATACAACCACATTTGGCACCCTGTGCCATTAGACCCAAGCACAATCCAGCATGTCCCCACTGGCAGGTGAAAAGCTTCCCTAACCAAAGTCAGTTCACAAAGTCTGGAAGAGTCAACTGCCTTTTAAAATGCACAGACAGGGGCCGGCCTGGTGGTGCAGCGGTTTAGTTCGCGCTTGGCAACCCGAGGTTCGCGAGTTCGGATCCCGGGCGCCCACAGACGCACTGCTTGTCAGCCATGCTGTGGCGGCGTCCCATATAAAGTGGAGGAAGATGGGCACAGATGTTAGCCCAGGGCCAGTCTTCCTCAGCAAAAAGAGGAAGATTAGCAATGTTTGTTAGCTCAGGGCTGGTCTTCCTCACACACAAAAAAATAAAATTAAAAAATGCACAGACAACTCCACAAGAACCACAAAAAGTCAGGGAAGCATGACTCTACCAAAGGAATACAGGAGACCTCCAGTCACTGGTCCCAAAGAAATGGAGATCCAGGAAATGCCCCACACAGAATTCAAAATAATTGTCCTACAGATGCTCAGAGAACACAGATAAATAATTTAACAATATCAGGGAAACAACACAAGAATAAAACAACAAGTTCAATAAAAAGAAAACATGAAAAAGAACCAAACTAATTTTGGAGCTGAAGAATACAATGACTGAACTAAGGAATTCAGTAGAGAGCTTCAACATCAGACTGCATGAAGCAGAAGAGAGCTTTAGTGAGCTAGAAGACAGGTCAATGGAAATTATCCAATCAGAGCAGCAAAAAGAAAAATTAATGAAAAGGAATGAAGAAAGTCTACAGGATGTATGAGACCCATAAAAGGAAATAATGTATGCATCATTGGAGTCCAGGAAGGCTTTCTAGAAAAAGGTAGAAATCTTATTAAGAAATTATGGCTGAGAACTTATCAAACCTAAGGACAGATATGGACATCCAAGTTCATAAAGGTCACCTCAAATATTCAATCCAAAATGATCTTCTCCAAGACACATTATAATAAAACTGCATATAACCAAAGAAAAAGAGGGAATTTTAAAAACAGCAAGAGAAAAGAAATTCTCTCATACAAGGAGCCCCAATAAGGCTATCAGCAGATTTCTCTGCAGAAATCTTGCAGCTCAGGAGAGAATGGGATGATATATAAAAAGTGCTAAAAGAAAAAACCCGCCAACTGAGAATACTTTATCCAGCAAAGTTGTCCTTCAGAATTAAAGGTGAAATAAAGACTACCTAATAAACAAAATTTGAGGGAATTCATCACCACTAGACTTACCTTACAAGAAATGCTGTGAGGTGACATCAGCATCTTGGTTGAGTGAGTTTTCCCCTTTAAACTCTCCCCCACTAAGATACAACAAAAAGGACACTTGCATACCCACAGAGGACACTCATACAACACAAAGGACATCTGAGAGACCCACACAGCCATTGATGGTGGAGGTGCTGGAACCCCAGAGGAAGTGGGGAGAGGTAAGGAGAAATCCTCCCCCTTCCCATTTGATCAGCAACTCTGGGTCTGCATGGCTCCCGGTGGGGGGGGGGCATGGCCCTCTGTGGGAAAACCCATATGTTAAAAGTTCTCTCACAGCCTGTGGGAAATTCCCACATGGAAGAGACTGAACTGTTGCTGGGGTGCCACCATCATCTGAGCACCCCAGGAGAGCAGATAGGGAAGAACAAGAAGCCCCTGGGACTGGGCAGGCAAAAGAGAGAGCCCCTCCCCCCACACGCCCAGTGCTTCAGCACAACTGGTCAGCCAGAGTGCACATGGATCACAGCAGGCTCAGAATACACAGCCACTGGTGGCAAGTGGAAACTGTGACCAGATATTTTCACCATGAGAAAAAATAAGCCAATAACCATAGGCACTATGCAAAAATATATTAAATCCCCAGGTCAGAAGGAATATGACGAGCACCCAGAAATCAACCCTGAAGGCACAGAAATTTATAACCTAAATGACAGAGAACTTTAAAGAGCTATCATTAAAAAAGCTCAATGAATTAAAAGAAAATACAGAAAGACAATTCAATGATATCAGGAATTTCTTCACAAGAGAGATTGAAATCATAAAGAAAAACCAATCAGAAATATTGGAGGTGAAAAACTCAATGGAGGAGATAAAGGAAAATCTGGAATCTTTAAACAACAGAACTGATAATACAGAGGAAAGAATTAGCATTATTGAGGATAGGGCTGCAGAAGTGCTCCAGATGGAGGAGGAAAAAGAACTAAAACTAAAAAGAAATGAAGAAACCCTCTGAGAAATATCCAATTCAATTAGGAAATGCAACATAAGGATTATAGGTATTCCAAAGGGAGAAGACAAGACAAAGGACCAGAGCACTTGTTAAAGAAATAATAGCTGAGAATGTCCCAAACCTGGAGAAGGAGCTGGAAATACCAGTGAATGAAGTTAATAGATCTCCTAAATATATCAACATGAAAAGACCAACTCCACGGCATATAGTAGCAAAGCTGGCAAGAGTCAATGACAAATAAAAATATTAAGGGTAGCTAAACAAAAAACAAAAATAATATACAAAGGAAACGCCATCAGGCTCTCAGCTGATTTCTCAACAGAAACTCTACAGGCTAGGAGAGAATGAAATGATATATTTAAAATCCTGAAAGACAAAACCCTTCAGCCAAGAATACTTTATCCACTGAAAATATCCTTCAAATATAATGGAGAAATAATAACTCTCCCTGATAAACAAAAGCTAAGGAAGTTCATCACCACAAGACCCCCACTACAAGAAATGCTCAAGAAGGCTCTTAGGCTTGAAAAAAACAAAAGAGAAAGGGGATACAGAGTTTTGAGCAAGGAGACCAAACCAGAAAAATTGCAGTTGGAAAACATCAAAAATGAATTTAAACTCATCAATGTAAATGCACACTCACAACACAAGATGAAATAAGTACTGACAATAAGAAATTAGAAGAGGAAGAAGAAAGGGATCGAATTGACTTAGTCTAAGGGAACAAAAGGCATCAGAAAATGGACTATCTCATCCACGAGATTTTTTAGATAAACCTCATGGTAACCACTAAACAAATAACCAGAATAGAACCTCATATGACAAATAAAGAGAAAACTAAGAGAATCATCATGCAGAACTACCAAACTGAATTGGCAGTCTGAAACACATGGGACAAGAAATGAAGGAAATGCAAAAGAACCAGAAAATGAATGATAAAATAGCAACATTAAATCCTCATATATCAATAAGCACTCTAAATGTAAATGGATTGAATTGTCCAATCAAAAGACACAGAGCGGTGGGATAGATTAAAAACCAAGATCCAACAATTTGTGGCCTCCAGGAAACCCATCTCAGCTCTAAGGCCAAACACAGACTCAAAGTAAAAGAATGGAAGACAATACTCCAAGCTAATGGCAAACAAAAGAAAGCAGGAGTTGCCGTATGTATATCAGACAAAATAGACTTCAAGATAAAAAAGGTAATGAGAGACAAAGAGGGGCAATATATAATGATAAAAGGGATACTTCACCAAGAAGACATATCACTTACAAATATCTATGCACCCAACACAGGAGCACCAAAGTACATAAAACAACTATTAAAAAACCTAAAAGGAGATATTAACAACAACACAATAATAGTAGGGGATCTTAACACCCCACTTACTTCAAGGATAGATCATCCAGACAAAAAGTCCATAAGGAAATAATGGACTCAAATGAAAAACCAGACAAGATGGACTTAATAGATATATACAGAGCACTCCACCCAAAAACAGCAGATTACACATTCTTCTCAAGCACACATGGAACATTCTCAAGGAGAGACTATATGTTGGGAAACAAGGCAGGCCTCTATAAATTTAAGAAGATTGAAATCATTACAAGCATCTTTTCTGACCATAATGCTATGAAACTAGAAATCAACTGCAAAAAAAAAAAAAAAAAAAAAACTGGGAAAGGGACAAAGATGTGGAGACTAAACTACATGCTACTGAACAACCAATGGATCGTTGATGAAATTAAAGGAGAAATAAAAAACTATCTGGAGACAAGTGAAAATGAAAATACACCATATCAATTCACAGGTAATGCAGCAAAAGGGGTCCTGAGCGGGAAACTCATAGCAATACAATACAGTACAATTCTGGTTCTCTGAGATGGTAAACAAAATCGACAAACCCTTCACTGCCACTCATACACACACACACACACACACAAAAGAAATAGCCAATTTCACTTAAGAATATGCTTGATCATTTCTACTGTTTAATAAAAATTATTAACTTTTAATAAAAATTTATTAATTTTATTAAATCTTGACCCTTGAGTACAAGTCTTCGTAACATTCTGTGTGATGAAATGGGAAGTGTGTATTAAGCACTTCTGCTGCATACCCACATATTATAGTTGTCTAGAGTAGAACTACTTCTGCGATTGTTGGAATTGTGAGTCCAACTAGCCACTTTTCTGTGGAACACCACTTGTACTTGAAAGATAAACTGTGTACCTGTACATAGTTTACTTGTACAACCTGTACAACTGACAGATAAACTATGATTATTCATACTTAGGTATTTAGAATACATTTTCTCAAAAATGAACTAAGTGAACTTGTCACTTCAAAGAAAATATCTGCCAGTATTTGTGGCCAGTGAAAACATTAAGCTGTCACGTGAAAATTAGAAGTTTGGAAAACCTGTATCCACCACTGTGAACTTGATATCTTCCCAATACTTAAAGATTTTTCTGACAATATCAGCGATTACGTTAATAAATGTGATTTTTGATGTTATATAATAAAATGTGTTAACATCTGAAAAACCTGCATTATTCAAGGAATCAATATTTCAGAATGACCAATGCATGATCTATTCGAAGGGCAAGGTATGCCACAGTATTTCAGTGTAACAGTGTATGAAAAGTTCATTGATATGTTTTCAGAATTCACATTGCAACTAACCTTTAAGAAACTACTACTTGTTGAGTTTCAGTGTACTTGCAAAGAAGAATATTCAAACTTATCTTTTAAATGCTATTAAAATTTTCCTCCCTTTTCCCACTACATTTCTGAATGAGGCCAGGTTCCTTCATATACTTCAATCAAACCAGCATATGACAACAGATTGAATGAAGAAGTAGATATGAGAATCCAGCTGTCTTCTATTAAGCCAGGCATTAAATAGACTTGCAAAATATACAAGGCCACTCTTCTCACTAATTTTTATTTAAAAATTACCATTTTTTCACAAAAATATGTTATTTATGCCAAATGTAATTGGTTATATTTAAATTAATTAACAAACAAATACTTTTTAATTCTTAGTTTTAATGTCTAATTTGGTATATATTGAAGGAGATAGCCATAAAACAAAAGTTCTTTGGGTCCTCAATTTTTAAGAGTATAAAGGGTTCTTGAGACAAAAAAGTTGAAGAACCACTGATCTAAGGAGTAACAGTAGAGAAGAGAAGAGTACCTGAGACCATAATTTTATTTCATCTACAACAGTTTAGGATTGTATGCTATAGACTCTTAAAATAGCTGAAAGGATGAAAGGATGGTTAGATGGATGGTTAGATGGATGGATGGAAAACAGAATCACAGCTGAGATTCATGTTACATTTCAAAGCTGGGTTGGAAGTGAGGACACTTGGAGCTTCATCCAGGATCTATACTCTTGAATCTGTGCAGGACCTCGCGGGGGAGGAAGAACACTTTGCCCCCCTGAACTTCAGTCTGCTCTTGTGTGACAGGAGAGAACTAGACCCAGTCATGCCCTTTGGGATCTGGCCAGGGACCTCCTGCTTCAAAGTCACTTTCAGGGTTAGGATGGGGTCTTAATTACATTCCTACAGCACTTGGATCCAAGGACATGCCCAGAGAATTCTTGATGAAAAAATGAGCAAAGAGTGAATAATTTTTCATCCTTGTTGACTTATGACCTGATTTATGGCAATTGTGCCCTTTCTCCAGGCTATGAGCCATTCACCACAGCTGCCACTGTGACCTTTCTTAAACTCATATCTGAGCAACTTATTCTCCACTCAAATCCCTTGGGGACTCCTGAACGCCCTTCCTTGGGATAAAATGCAGACTCTTTGTAGATCATTCAAGGCCCACGTCTTCTGTCACACCCCACCTGCCTCTGGCCACTTTTCTCATTCATCATCAAAGCCACCCACAGTATTGGGAACACCTCTAGGCCAGAGTGCAATACTGTTCCCCCTGCCTGCAACCCACTTCTTCACCTTACCTATTCAGAGAAGCCCTGGCCCATCCTGCCAGCTCCTTCTCCTCCTCTACCTCCCTCCAACTCACTGTGGGGCACCTGTCTCTGCACATCTCTGGACCGTGAGAACTGGAGGCCCTGGAGGGCACAGCCTGAGACAAGTTCTCCTCTGGGTCCCTGGACCTAGCAAAATGGGGGGGGAGGGCATAGGGACATTTTAGTGATTTGATTGCAACTGAGGCCCCCTCAGACCTCCCACCCAGGCCCAGGGTCTCCAGGATCCTGAACTGAACATCTACCAGGCTCCTCAGAGCTGACCCCCTGCCCTCTAGCCCACTGTCCAGCTCTAACCAGCACTCTCCAACATGTCTCTCAAGGCTCACAACCATCTTACCCTTCCTATCTGAGGCTCAACCTCCAGGTCCCAATACACCCACCTCACAGAGATTATTCTCCCTCAAATGTATGGGACCTCCAAGTACTGACCTTGGCACTGGCATCCTTCCTGACTACCAGCCTCATCCCTTAAACCCAGTGCCCAGGATGGCCAGAGGTGACTTCTCAGAGTCCAAATTTCATCAAGACCCTGGGACCACAAAGGACAAAGAGGTGGTCTCAAATGGGCATGTGAGCACTTCTCATGGCTCTTCCCCCAGCTCAGTTCAGAAAGAGCAAGCAATAAAACCCAGCTCCCAGCTTCTCCCTGGAAGGGGTTAGATTGCATACTAACATCCTGACTTTTCCAGCTGCTGCCTGAGGATCTGGCTTCTCACTAGCCTGGATCTGGGGGTTGATAGGGAAGGCAATCACTAGTCCTCTAGGAGCTTGAACAGGTGTGTACACACTGCCTGAGGCTTCTCCCCCCAGCTTACTCCAGCAATAAAACCAAGCCTCCAGCTTCCCCTGGAAGGAGTTGGACCACACATCTAGCACTCCAACTTTTATGGATACTACCTGAGGGACTGGCTCCTAACCTGCCTATCTCTGGGAGCTGATGGGGCCCAGCATTCACTAGCCTCCTGGGACCACAGTGAACAAAAAGGAAATTTTAAATGGGCACATGAGTACTTACCATGGCTCTTCCCTGGTTCAGTGCAGATCAGACACAGCTCCTAGCTTCTCCTGGTAAGGGGTTAGATTGCACTTCTAACATCCCAACTTTCCTGGCTGCTGCCCAAGGTCCTGGCTTCTATCTTGTCTGTCTCTGGAAACTGACAGTGTTCTCTGGGAGCTTGAATAGGCATGTGGGCACTTCCCACAACTCCCCTCAGCTTGTTCCAGTGAAAAAACCAAGCCTCCAGCTTGTCCCTAGAAGGAGTTGGACTGTGCATCTAACATCCTGACTTTTCTGGCTCTTCTTGAGAGTTTGGCTTCTAACTTGCCTATCTTTTGGAGCTGATGGAGCCTGGCATTTGCCAGCCCCCTGGCGTCTACAGAGAACAAAATGACCATTTTGAATGACCTGTGAGCTCTTCCCACACTCCCCCAGCTCGCTCTAGCAATAAATCCCATCTCCAAGCTTCTCCCTGGAAGAGGTTAGAGTGCACATCTAGTGATCTGACTTTTCCAGCTGCTTCCAGAGCACCCAGCTTCTAACTCACCTAATTCTGGGAGCTGATGGGTCAAGCAATCACTAGTCCCCAGGGAGTTTGAAGGGGCATGTGGACACTTCACAAGGCTCCTCCCCATGGCCCACTCCAGGGTAATAAACAAGCCTCCAGCTTCTCCCTAGAAGGAGTTGGACTGCACATCCAGCCAACTTTTCCACTGCTACTGAGGAACTGGCTTCTAACCCACCTGCCTCTGAGAGCTGATGTGGACTGTCGTTCACTAGGCCCCTGGGAATGACATAGAGCAAAGCAATAGTGTAAAAGAGCATGAGGGCTAAATGAGCATGCAGGCATTTTCCATAGCTCCTCTCCTTGGCTTAGTGAAGAGCAAGTGGGCAGTAAACTCTCTCTCTGTGTTTCTCACTGAGGAGAGACAAAATTGGGCCACACATCTAGTACCCCAACTTTTCAGGCTACTACATGAGGGACTGTTTTCTATCTCACATGTCTTGGGGCACTGACAGGACTTAGCATACTCTAGTTTCCTGGGGGCCAATAAGAACAAAGATGGCAGTTTGGACAAAAACAAAGGTTTGAAAGGCATCCAAAGTCTCTGGACAGGCTACTTGGTGAGGTTCATCTCCTATATGAGGCAAGACTGGGAGAGGTGATTGCTTTCTTTAATGCACAGAAGCCAATACGGAGAGCCAAAGAAAATGAAAAAACAAGGAAATATGTTCCAAATGGAAGAAAAAGACAAATCTCCAGAAGCCAAACTTAATGAAATGGAGGTATGTGACTTACCCAACAGAGAATTCAAAATAACAGTCATGAAGATAGTCACTAAGGTCAGGAGAGAAACACAAGAAAAAAGTGAGAATTTCAACAAAGAGATAAAAAAATATTTAGAATTACCAAACAGAAATCATAGAGCTGAAGAATACAATAACTGAACTGAAAATTTCAACAGAATGGTACAACAGAAGACTAGATCAAGTAGAATAAAGAATCAGCAAACTTGAAGACAAATTTGAAAACCATCCAGTCAAAGGAGAAAAAAGTATGAAAAAGAGTTAATATAGCTTCAGGAAGTTATGGGACACCATCAAGCAGACCATTATATACATTATGAGAGTCCCAGAAGGAGAAGAGAAATAAAGGAGCAGAAAACTTATTTCAAGAAATAATAGCTGAAAACTTCCCAAACCTGGGGAAGGAAACAGATGTCCAGGTCCAGGAAGCCCAAAATATCAAATAAGATCTACATTGAGACACATTGTAATCCAACTGTCAAAAATTAAAGAGAGAATTTTGAAAGCAGCAAGAGAGAAGAGACTTGTTACATACAAGGAAACCCCCATAAGACTATCAGTGAATTTTTCAGCAGAAACCTTGCAGGAATAGGATGATACATTCAGTACCAAAAGAAAAAAAACTGCAAACCAAGAATATTATACCCAGAAAACCTATCCTTCAGAAATGGAGGGGAGATATGGGGCCAGCCTGGTGGCATAATGGTTGGGTTCTCACACTCCACTTTGGTGGCCTGGGATTCACAGGATTGGATCCCAGGTGCGGACCTATGCACTGCTTATCAAGCTGTGCTGTGGCAAGGGACCCACATATGAAGTAGAGGAAGATAGGCATGGATGTTAGGCCAGGGCCAATCTTCCTCATCAAAAAAAGGAGGATTGGCAACAGATGTTAGCTCAGGGCTAATCTTCCTCACACAAGAAAAGAAGGGGAGATAAAGACTTTCTCAGGCAAACAAAAGCTGAGGGAGTTCATTACCACTAGACCTGCCTTACAAGAAATGCCAAAAGAAGTTCTTCAAGTTGAAGTGAAAGAATGTTATACAGCAATATGAGAGCATAAAAAAGTATGAAACTCTTTGATAAAGCCAAATACATAGGCAAAAACAGAAAATAGTATTGCTATAATGGTAGTAGGTAAATCATGTTTAATTCTAGCATAAAAGTTAAAAGACAAAAGTATTTTAAAAAATAACTAAATTACATTAATTGACACAATATAAACAGATGTAAATTGTGACATCAATAGCATATAATGTGGGTGGAGGAGAGGTAAAAGTATAAAGTTTTTGTACGCAAGTGAAGTTAAGTTGTTATCAGCTTAAAATAGAATGTTATAAATATAAGATATTTTATGTAAACCCTTTGGTAACCACAAAGAATATATCTTCAGAAGTTACAGAAAAGAAAAAGAGAAAGGAATCAAAGCCTGCCAATATGAAAAAAAAAAAAATGAAAGCAAAAGAATATAGCAAGAGAAAAAAGAGGAACAAAAGAACTACAGGACAGACAGAAAGCTATTAACAAAATGACAATAGTAAATCCTCCCCTATCATTAATTATTTTAAATGTAAATAGATTAAACTCCCCAATCAAAAGGCATAGAATACCTGAATAGATTTTTTTAAAGATACAACTATCTGCTGTCTATAAGAACTCACTTACATTCAAGGACACACATGGGCTGAAAGTTAAAAAATGGAAAAATATATTCCACACAAATGGTAACCAAAAGAAAGCAGGAGTGGCTATACATGTATAAGACAACAAAATAGACTTTAAGTCAAAACAGTCTCTAGAAACAAAGAAGGTCATTATATAATGATGAGAGGGTCAATTCACCTGGAAGATATAACTATTGTAAATATATATGAAACCAACATCAGAGCACCTAAGTATATAAAGCAAATATTGACAGATCTGAAAGGAGAAATTGACAGGATTACAATAATAGGAGGAGACTTCAACACCCTATTTTCAATAATGGATAGAACTTCCAGACAGAAAATCAACAAAGAAAGAGTAGACTTGAACAATATTATGGACCAAGTGGACCTAACAAAATATAAAGAACCTTGCAACCACAGCAGAAAAATGTTCACTCTTCTCACGTGCACACAGAACATTCTCCAGAATAGATCACATGTTATGTCACAAAACAAGTCTTAAGAAATTTAACAAGATCAAAATCATACCAAGTATCTTTTCCAAAAACAATGGAATGAAACTAGAAACCAACAACAACAAGAAAATGAGAAAATTCACAAACACGTGGAAACTAAACAACACACTCTTAGGAAACCGTAGGGTCGAGGAAATCAAAAAGTATCTTGAGACAAATGAAACTGGAAACAAAACATAGCAAAACTTTTGAGATGCAGCAAAAACAGTTTTAAGAGGGAAGTTTATAGGAATAACTATGCTATACGTTATAAAAGTGTACATTATATGCCTACAAGAAAGCTATCAAACAAACAAGCTAACTTTAAACCTCAAGGAACTAGAAAAAGATAAACAAAGCCCAAAGTAAGCAGAAGGAAGGAAATAATAAAGATTAGAACATAAATAGATCAAATAGAGAACAGAAAAACAATAGGAAAACAAGCAACAAAACTAAGCGTTGTTTTTTTGAAAAGATAAACAAAATCAACAAACCTTTAGCTAGACTAAGAAAAAGATGAGTGAAGACTCAAATAAATAAAATCAGAAATGAAAGATGAGACATTACAATGGGTGCCTCAGAAATTAAAAGGATCATAAGGGACTATTATAAACATTTATATGCCAACAAACTGGATAACCTAGAAGAAATGGATAAATTCCTAGAAACATACAATCTACCAAGACTGAATCAAGAAGAAACAGAAAGCCTGAAAAGACCAATAATAAATAAGAAGATTGAAGTAGTAATCAAAAACCTCCCAACAGATAAAAGTCCAGGATCAGATTGCTTCACAGAGTTATACCAAACATTCAAAGAAAAACTAATGCCAATCCTTATCGAACTCTTCTGAAAAATAGAGAAAGGAACACTTCCAAACTCATTTTACGAGAGCAGCCTCATCCTAATACCAAAGCCAGATGAAATACCACAAGAAAAAAAGCTACAGGCAACATCCCTAATAAACATATATATTTTTAATTTTATATATAAATTATATATTTTATATATTATTATATGTATTTATTATGTTATATATAAATGATAAACATATATATACACACACACACAAACACTTCAATAAAATACTAGCAAACCAAATCCAACAGAATATTAAAAGAATTATATGCCATGACCAATTTGGATGCACACCTGGAATGCAAGGTTGGTTCACATATGCAAATCAATCAATGTGTTACACCACATTAACAGAATGGATAAAACCACATGATCATCTCAATAGATGCAGAAAAAGCTCTGGACAAAATTCAACATTTTTCATAATAAAAACTCTTAACAAAATAGGTATAGAAAGAACGGACCTCAACACAATAAAGGCCATATATGAAAAGCCAACAGATAAATTCATAAGCAATGGGGAAAAACTAAAAGCTTTTCCTTTAAGATCTGGTACAAGGCAAGGATGCCTATGCTTGCCATTTCTATCCAACATAGTGCTGTAAGCAATTAGACAAGAAAAAGATTAAAAAGGCCTCCAAGTTGGAAACAAAGAAGTAAAATTATCTCTGTTTGCAGTTAACATGGTCATATACGTAGAAAACCCTAAAGACTCAACAAAAATATCTGTTAGAACTAATCTACAAATTCAGTAGGGTTGCAAGACACAAACTTAAAATACGAAATCAATGGTATATCTATACCCTAATGATGAACTTCCAAGAAGGAAATTTAAAAAATAATCCCATTTACAATAGCAACAAAATGAATAAAACATTTAGGAATGAATTTAATCAAAGAGTAGAAATATTTGTACACTGAAAACTATAAAACATTGACGAAGGAAATTAAGAAGACAGAAATAAATGGAAAGACACCTTGTGTTCATGGATTAGAAGAACACTGTTAAAATATTAACACTACACAAAGTGATCTACATATTCAATCCCTATCTACAATGTACTTTTGGTGTCATGATAGGGATCTGCAACAAAATCCCTATCAAAATTTTTTACAGAAATAGAAAATACAATCCTAAAGTTCATATGAAACCACTAAAGATCCCAAATAGTCAAAACAATCTTGAGTAAAAAGAACAAAGTTGGAGGTATCACACTTTCCTGATTTCAAAATATATTACAAAGCTATAGTAATCAAAACAGTATGGTACTAGCATAAAAACAGACACAACGAGCAATGAAACAGAATAGAGAGTTCAGAAATAAACCCTTGCATATACAATCAGTTGATCTTTGACAAGGGTTCAAGGAATATACACTGGTGAAAGGATAGTCTCCTCGATAAATGGTGCTCAGAATCTGGTTATCCACATACAGAAGAAGGAAATTGGACCCTTATCTCACACCACATACATAAATCAACTCAGAATAGATTAAAGGCTTAAATATAAAACCTGAAACTGTAAAACTCCTAGAAGTAAACATAAGGAAAATGTTTCTTGACATTGTCTTGGCAACAACTTTTTGGTCATGACACCAAAAACACAGACAATAAAAGCAAAAATAGAAAAGTGAGATTACATCAAACCAAGAAGCTAATGGATATTGAAGGAAACAACCAAAAGAATGAAAAGGCAACCTATGTAATGGGAGAAAATATTTGCAACCCATATATCTAATGAGGAGTTAATATCTAAAATATATAAGGATCTCATACAACTCAATGGCAAAATAATCCCAAATAACTCAATTTAAAAATTGGCAAAAAAAATTGGAATAGACATTTTTCCAAAGAACACATACAAACAGCCAAGAGGTACATGAAAAGGTGGTCAACATCACTAATTAGGGAAATGCTAATCAAAAGCACAGTGAGATATCACCTCACACCTGTTAGAATGGCTGCCATCAAAAAGACAAGAGATCTAGGTGTTTATTATCAAAAGGATAAAAGACAACAAGCATTGTTGAGGAAACAGAGTAAAGGGAACACTTGTACACTGTTGGTGGAATGTTAATTGGTACAGCCATTATGGAAACCAGTATGGAGTTTCCTAAAAAAATTAAAAACAGAACTCCCATATGATCTAGCAATGCCACTTCTGGATATACATCCAAAGAAAATGAAATCAGTATCTCTAAGGGATATCTGCACTCCCATGTTCACTGCAGCATTATTCACAATAGAATTTTATACCTATATAAAGTTATATAGATATTAATATATATTATATACACATTATAGGTAAATATATGATCGAATTATATATAACATGTATATGGGCAGATAGAAATAATGAAATATTATTCAGCCCTAAAAAAAGAAGCAACACCTGCCTTTTGTGAAAACATGGATGAATCTAGAGGACATTTGCTAAGTGAAATAAGCCAGACACAAAAAGACACATACCACATAATCTCACTCATATGTGGAATCTAAAATAGTCAAACTTATGGAAGTAGAGAATAGAATGGTGGTTGCCGGAGGCAATGGGAAGATGTTGGTTATAGCGTACAAACTTTCAGTTATGCAACATGAATGAGTTCTGGAGATGTAATGTACCGCATGGTGACTACAATTAACAACACTGTATTACATACTTGAAATTTGCTGAAAGGATAGATCTTAAGTGGTCTCACCACACACACAAAAATGGTAACTATATGAAGTAACAGATACATTAATTTGCTTGAGGGTGGTGATCATTTCACAATGTATACATATATCAAAACAAAGTTGTACAGCTTAAATATATACCATGCTTATTTGTCAATTATAGCTCAAAAAAGCTGGAGTGGGGGAAGCTATCTTATTTAGTAACTATGTAAAAAGTATATTAAATATGTTGCCACATAAGAACCAGGAAAAATATATAGATTGGGTAATCTTATTTCCACTAAGTAAAACATCTGAAAAAAATGAGTATTAATAAATATACTCCAAAAATTTAAGATCACATTTAGAATTTCAAAATTAAAAAAATTATTGGGCCAGCCCAGTGGTGCAGAGGTTTAGTTTGTGTTTTGGCAGCCCGGGGTTCATGGGTTCGAATCCCAGGCAGCTGCTGACACACTGCTTGTCAGCCATGCTGTGGCGGTGTCCCATATAAAGTAGAGGAAGGTGGGCATGGATGTTAGCCCAGGGCCAGTCTTCCTCAGCAAAAAGAGGGGGATTGGCAACAGATGTTAGCTCAGGGCTGGTCTTCCTCACACACACACACACACAAATTATTGAACAAAACCTTTTAAATGATATTAAAAAGCAATAGAGATTTTCTAAAACACAATGAAATACCACTAGAATGTCTAGAATTTAAATGTCTGACCATACCAAGCGTAAGTGAGGATGGAGAACAACTAGAACTCTCAAACACTGCTGATAGAAGTATAAAGTGATAAATGTTTACCAAATAATTTGGCAGTTACTTTAACAACTCAATATCTACATAGCATACAACCCAGCCACTCCACTACTAGGTATTTACCAAAAGAAAAGAAAAGTATATGCCCGTACAAAGACTTGTCACAAATGTTTACAGCAGCTTTACTTGTAATGACCAAAAATTGAAAAGAAACCAAATGTCCATGAATGGATAAATAGACAAACTGTGTTATTCCATACAACAGAATAATACTCAAAAATTAAAAAGGGACAACTATTGATACACATGACCACAAGACTCAATCTCAAATGCATAAGACTACAGGAAAGTCAAATTTCTTTATAAGCAACTGGAAAAGACAAAGCTACAGGAATGGAGAACAAGTCAGTGGTCCCTAAGGATTAAGAGTGAGGAGAATATTGGACTACAGAAAAATGTCACGAGGAATTTTTTAGGGTAAGGAAATGGTATCTTAATTGTGGTGGTAGTGGTTACAATTACAAACACCCATACAAATACTACAAAAAAATGTATTTTTCAAAGGATATCAGTATCATGGCAGCATAAGACATCCCTTGTTTTTCTCCCACACAGACACACACACACACACACACACACACACTTCAGCATTCATCCATGAATAAAAGTGCCTTTGTGGGAGTTGTAGAAACTAGCACCATATGCCAAGGTGCCCAGAAGGAGTCTTACACACCTGTACACCAGGTAATAAGCAGATAGACCTTGGTACAAGCTGTAGACCCTGCAGGAGCCTATGAACTGGCTGCAGCCCCTCTCAGCTGTGGTCCAGGAGCACCAGGAGAACACTGACTTGGGCAGTCACCCAGGGATGAGAGAGCCTTTGTGGAAGTCCAGGTTTCCAGAGGAAAATTTCCAGCACTCCATTGGAGCAAAAAAATATGAGTTTGGACACATTGGCATGAGTAAGAGGAACAGCTTCTCATTGACTGCCTCACCCCTCCCCCAAGACAGCACAAATTAGGACTAAGTGAAACCTCCTCCTCCATGATTTCTGCTGCAGGAGAAAGAGAGCAAGTGAGTGCAGGCCCACCCTCTCCAGCTGTACTAGAGGCTGCCAGAGACTCATATCTCTCTAGCAGCACTCAGAGCACCAAGATGGGAGCTCTGTGACTGGGGAGAGGGAGGAGGCTGAGAGAGCAGCAAACAGGGTTCTCAGAAGTATCCCTGGGTGTACTGAGGGCAACAGTGAGAATGAGCTTCTGCAGAAGGCTAGGGACCACACGGAGAAAACAGGCCAAGGTCTGTGGGCCAGGAAGAAACCACAAACTTGAGCTGTGGCACTACTTTCAGGGAAACAAAAGAGGCTCTCAGCAGCTGGCCTGCTGGTTTGTTGGACGGAGAAAAGGCAAACAAGCTTAACAATTCTGCCACGTGAGAAAACAAGAAGCATGGAGCAGGTGCATCCGTATAAGATCTGAGAAAGACTCAGAATCGCCAGCAGGAGAGAGGTATTTCTCCACTGATGGCAGTTAAAAAATATTAGAGGAGATGACTCCTACTTCAAATGCAGAGACAGCAATGGAAAACAGCAAGGAACGTGAAAAATCAAGGGAACGTGACGCCACGAGAGGATCACAAAAATCTTCCAGAAACTGTTTTATAATAAGAAGAGAGACTCCCTTCCCTGGCCGGACTGAGCATTTCCGCCCCGCCCGACTCGGGTCTTTCTCCTGGGTCTTTCACGTCCGCTCGGACCTCCCCTGTAGCTGTCCGGGGATCTGTCTCCCGGCATGATTCCCCACGAGGAGGACGCGCTGCCTTTCCACCCGGGGGTCTGAGGACCACTGGCGGCCGTTCCAAGAGGCGGGGTGCCGCCATCACCAGGACCCCCAAGACCTCGGGAGGGTCCTGAGCCCGGAAAGCCCTTGAGGAGACTCTTCCTGATGATCCCACGGGCCTGGAGGAAGCTGCTCCTTCTTCTCCGTGGTTCCTTTGAGATGGGCCAGAGCCCTTCTGGGGATTCTCCCCACAGCGGCGCTGACCAAGGCACGACACGGAGGTTTTCCGCGTGCGGCCCAAGGGCCCACCAACGGCCTGTGCCCGGGCTGGGCTTCCACGGTCGGGGCCTCGACGGCCCTGCCCGGGTCAGACGTGAGGGCAGGTGGTGGCTTTGGGGACGGGCGACAGGTGGGAAGGGCGGGATGGCGCTCTGAACGTGCCTGCAAGGCGCTGGGAGGGGCAGGGATCCCCGGGATGTGGCGGCAGGGCACGAGCCTCCTCTGCCTACGTCTAGTGGAGGCACGTTCCCAGCGTCAGTGAACCCGACCGGCCCCCGCGACGGGACTCCGGGCCTCGTCGTCGCCCCCTGCCTCACAGGATTTCCTCGCCACCCCCCCACCCCGTCTGGATACATTCCCACCCACACCGGTCCCGAATCCGGTCCGTTTTGGGGCCAGCCTGCCCGCGTCTCGCCATCGAGTAAGGCTGCCACTGGGGTGGCGCCGATGGTGGCGGCTGGGGCGCGGTCTGGGGAGGCGGGGCAGAGGGGCAGCCGTGGCGGTCCTGCCGGCGGTGGCGGCCGCCACCCGGAGATCTGGGCTCTCCGGGACCTTAGGAGAGGAATGTGGAGGCGCCCACCCCGCCTGCCCCCTCTCCCACCCTCCCTCCTCTCCTCAACCACTGCCCACCCGCCCAGCCAGCCCGGCTTCCCGGAGTGGGTGCGGGCCAATCAACCGCGCATGCGCCGGCCGGCCGCCTGGCCCTTCTGACCTCACAAGCACCAACCCCGTTGCTAAGCGACCAGACTGCCAGGCTCTGAGGGAGCGGGGGCGCCCTCTGGCGGCGGCTGGGCCCAGGCGCAGGCAGTGGCCCCTGCTTTCCTGAGGTGGCTGGGGCCTGTGCTTTCCAGTGGGTCCTTCAGATGGTTGCTCGGATGGAAGGAAGGCAGGAAGGGAACAGACAAGGAAGGAACGTAGGAAGTCAGGTGCACAGAAAGAGAAGAAAGATGGATCGGCAGGCGAATGGATGGCCGGGGCTCCCGAGAGCGGAGGAAGGCCGGGCAGGGGCCCGGCGGACCAAGCGGGCTGGGCAGCCAGGCGGTGGCATCCCTTCCTCAAGTCGGCCTTGAGAGCGTGCCTGGGACTGTCGGGCACACACTCCAAAGCCTCTGACCCAAGAGGAGCCCGAGAGGGCACTGCCTGTGTGCTTCTGGGTGGCTCTGCTCGCTCAGCGGCTTCGGCGCCTGGGGCCACAGGCCCAGCCCGTGGAGCTGCCCATCGCGGTGGAGGGATGAGGCTTACCCGCGGGCCCGGGCATCCCGCCGTCCCCACTCCTCCCAGTGACCTCGTGGCTGTGGTGCTCTGCTCCTGCCCTGTGGCTGAGGGCCAACGGCCTCTTTGCCACCTAGACATCTCTCCGGGCTTTTCTGAAGGGGTGCCTGGCTTGCCGACGGCTTCGGGCCGGCGGGTGCGGGAAGCCCGTCTCCATGCGGACAGACGCATTTCCAAACCCAAGAACACAAACACACCTGATCCGCATCTCATTTCAGCCTTGGAGGAAAACGTGGCCAAAGGGCTCAGAGAAGCTGCTCAGGACTCTAGTGCCACCCTACCGCCCCCACCCGCCACCCCGCAGCGCTCCCATTTCCCTAAGCCTAGAACCGTGCTCAAGAAGAGGACGGTCGCTTTGGGACGGCAGGATCGACTCACCTGCAGACTTCACGGCCAATTCACCAATGACGCACGGCCAGTGGAGCAGTCTGTTTCGGCCTCCCGGCACTTCATCTCCTGGCTTCCCCTCTTTCTCCTGGGAAGTGGGTCCCCGGGGGCTGGGCTTGGGGCTGGGCGTGGGGGGAACTTCAGGGCCAGGGACTTTCCTTGGGAAGCACTCCTTCTCTCCATCTCTGTCTCTCTCTCTCTCCCTGTCTCTCTCTGACATTCTCGGCCCTGGCTCCAATGCGCTCTGCACGTTTCCTCCTGTGGTCCTGGATGGGATCTGCTTGAGCAGGACCCCTCTGGGGGTGCTTCCCGCGCTCCAAAGCATGGCTGCGCGTCACGGCCAGTCTGGGAGCCCCCAGACACTGTCTCAGAGACACGCTCGCCCTCTCCGTCTATTCTCACCGGGACCCAATGCCTCAGGGCTCCGATGCCATCTTTCTGGCCTCTCTGATCATGTGGGCTCTCCAGGGTTTCCCATGGTCCTTTGCTCCCAGGGAAGGCTGCACTCCTTCTATTGTAGGGGTTTCGCTTTTCCTTCAGCTGTGCCTCACCTGTTTTTCCACCCTCCTCCTCAGCTCGTGGCTTCTGTGCTTCCTCAGTCAAGGCTGTACTTCAGCAGCCCAGGTTCACTTCCCAGGCATGGACATATACCATTCATCAGCAGCCATGCTATGGCAGCGACCCACATACAACAAACAGAGGAAAACTGGTCCTAGAGTTTAGCTTAGGGCAAATCTTCCTCAAGCAAAAAGAGAGGCAGAGTGGTCATAGTAGTTAGCTCAGGGTGAATCTTCCTCAGGAAAACAAAAATTAAAATAGCTGTTTTAAGGAAACTCAATGTTGTACAAGAAAATACAGAAGGACAATTTAACAAAATCAGGAAAAATATATGAAATAATTAGAAATTTAACAGAGATAAAAATCATAAGAAAGGAACCAAGTATAAATTCTGGAGCTGCTGAATTCAATGAATGAAATGAAAAATGAAATAGAAAGCATCAACAACAGAGAAGATCCAATATAAGAATGAATTTGTGAGTCAGAAGATAGGAACTTTGAAATTACCCAGTCTGAGAAGAACACAGTAAAAGGAATAAAAATGAGTGAAGAAAGCCTAGGTGATCATCAAAAGAACCAATATGTGATTACTGGAGTTCCAGAAAGAGAAGAGAGGGAGAAGGGGACAGAAATTTTATTTAAAGAATAATGGCTAAGAACTTTCAAAACTGGGGAGAGATATGGAACTCAAGTTCATGAAGCTAATAGGTCACCCCATAATTTCACCCAATGATCCTCTTCAAGACACATTATATTAAAACTGTCAAAAATCAAGACAATTCTAAAAGCAGCAAGAGAAAAGATTATAACCTACAAAGGAACCCCCATAAGGCTATCAGTAGATTTCTCAAAAGAAACCCTACAAACCAGGAGAGAATGGGACGATATATTCAAAGTGCTTGAAGCAAAAAACTGCCAACCAAGAATACTGTATCTGGCAAAGTTATTTATTCTTCAGAAACAATGGAGAAATAAAGACTATCCCAGACAAACAAAAGCTGAGGGAATTCATCACCACGAGACTGTCTTACAAGAAATGCTGAAAGGAGTTTTTCAAGCTGAAATGAAAGGACACTAAGTATTAACAGGAAAACATAAAAATATACAACACACTGGGAAAGGTAAATATATAGTCAAATTCAGAATACTCCAGTACTATAATATGGCAGTGTATTAACCACCTAACTATAGTACAAAGTTTAAAGGACAATAGTATTAAAAATAAAAATAGCTACTTAATTTGTTAATGAATACACAATATAAAAAGATATAAATTGTGACATTAAAAACATAAAAGGGGGTGTGTATAAGGGTAGAGTTTTTGCATTCAAAGTTGTTAGACGCTTAAAATATACTGTTATATCTACAAGATGTTTTATATAAGCCTCATGGTAAGCACAAAGCAAAAATTTACAATAGATTCACAAGAGATAAGGAGAAGGGAACCAGAGCATAGCTTTACAGAAAATCATCAACTCACAAAGGAAGTCAGCAAGAGAATAAAGGAACAGGAGGCTACAAAACAGCCAAAAAACAATAAGATGACATTAGCAAGTCATTATCTATCAACAATTACTCTAAATGTAAATGGATTGAATTGTCCAATAATAAGGCATAGAGTGACTGATGGATTAAAAAATGCGGGGGGGGGGGGGGCAACTAGATGCTGCCTAGAAGGGACTCATTTCACCTTTACAGACACACATAGGTTCAAAGTGAATGGATGGAAAAAGGCATTCTATGCAAGTAGAAACCAAAAGAGAGGAAGGGTAGCTATACTCATATCAGACAACAAAGACTTGAAGTCAAAAACAGTAACAAGAGGGGAGTGACGTCAGCATCAGGGCAGAGTGAGCTTTCCCCCATAGACTCTCCCCACCTAAGATACAACAAAAAGGTCATTTATATACCAATAGAGGACATTCACACAACACAAAAGACATCTGAGAGATCCACACAGCCTTACATCTGAAGGTGGAGGTGCTGGAACATCCAGAGGAAGTGGAAGGAGGTAAGGAGAACTCCCCTCCTTCCCCAATGACAGCGAACCTGAGACCAAGACCACACGGCTCTCGGGGTGGGGAGGGGTGGCCCTCCACAGGAAAACCGTCACTCTCCAAATGCCTTCACAGCCCGTGGGGAACTTCCTCATGGAGGGAATGGAACTCTTGCAGGGGTGCCTTCATCATGCTAGCACCCCAGGAGAGTAGATAGCAAGGGAACAGCGAGAAGCCCCTGGGATCAGGGAGGCAAAAGAAAGAGCCCCTCCTCCCCCGCCTGGCACGTCAGCTCAGTGGCACTTCAGCCTCAGCTCAGCAGCACATCAGCTTCAGCTGCTTCAGCACAGACCCACTTCACCTCATCCGAGTTTTACCTCAGCTGGTAGGACAGAGTGCCCACGGACTGCAGCAGGCTCAGAATACACAGCTCTTGAACCCCACCTAGTGGCGGGAGGTGGAATCTGCAACTAGCTCTTTTCAGGATGAGGAAAAATAAACCCACACCTTCAAACACTAGGCAAAAATATATTAAATCTCCAGACCAGAGGAAAATGACAAGCACCCAGAAATCAACCCTGAAAGCACAGAAAATTATAACTTAAATGATAGAGAATTCAAAATAGCTATCATAAAAATCCTCAATGAGGGGCCAGCCCGGTGTCATAGCATTTAAGTTCACTTGCTCTACTTAGGTGGCCCGGGGTTCACAGGTTTGGATCCCGGGTGTGGACAGATGCACCGCTTGTCAAGCCATGCTGTGGTGGCATCCCATATGAAGTAGAGGAAGATGGGCATGGATGTTAGCCCAGGGTCAGTCTTCCTCAGCAAAAAAGAGGAGGATTGGCAATGGGTGTTAGCGCAGGGCTAGTCTTCCTCACAAAAAACAAACAAACAAAAAACCTCAATGAATTACAAGAGAATACAGATAGGCAATTCAATGAAATCAGGAGCTTCTTCACAAAAGAGATTGAAACTATAAAGAAAAAACAATCAGAAATGTTGGAGATGAAAAACACAATGGAGGAGATAAAGAAAAAATCTGGAATCTTTAAATAACAGAGCTAACAATATGGAGTAAAGAATTAGCATTATTGAGGATAGGGATGCAGAAATGCTCCAGATGGAAGAGGAGAGAGAACTAAGATCAAAAAGAAATGAAGAAATTCTCCAAGAACTATCCAACTCAATTAGGAAATGCAATATAAGGATTATAGGTATTCCAGAGGGAGAAGAGAGAGAGAAAGGAGCAGAGAGTTTGTTCCAAGAAATAATAGATGAGAACTTCCCAAATCTGGAGAAGGAGCTGGAAATACAAGTGAATACAACCATCATACAGAAATACCAAACTGAATTGGTAGTCCTAAAAATACATGATGAGAAACAAAGCAAATGCAAAAGAACTGGAAAATGAATGATAAAATAGCAATATTAAGCCCTCATATATCAATAATCACTCTAAATGTAAATGGATTGAATTCTCCAATCAAAAGACACAGAGTGGTGGGATGGATTAAAAAACAAGATCCAACAATATGCTGCCTCCAGGAAACACATCTCAGCTGTAAAGACAAATGCAGGCTCACAGTGAAAGGATGGAAGACAATACTCCAAGCTAATGGCAAACAAAAGAAAGCAGGTGTTGCCATACTTATATCAGACAAGGTAGACTTAAAAATAAAACAGGTAATGAGAGACAAACAGGGGCAATATATTATGATAAAAGGGCCACTCCACCAAGAAGACATGTCACTTATAAATATATATGCACCCAACACAGGAGCACCAAAGTACAAAAAGCAACCATTAAGAAACCTTAAAGGAGATATTAACAACATACTAATAATAGGGGATCTTACCCCACTTACATCAATGGATAGATCATGCAGACAAAAAGTCAATAAAGAAATAATGGACTTAAATGAAAAACCAGACAAGATGGACTTAATAGATATATACAGAGCACTCCATCCAACATAGCAGGTTATATATTCTTCTCAAGTGCACATGGAACATTGCTAAGGATAGACCATATGTTGGGAAACAAGGCAAGCCTCTATAAATTTAAGAAGATTAAAATCATAACAAGCATCTTTTCCAAACAGAATGCTATGAAACTAGAAATCAACTACAAGGAAACTGGGAAAGTGACAAAGATGTGGAGACTAAACAACGTGCTACTCAACAACCAATGGATCATTGAAGAAATTAAAGGAGAAATCAAAAAATATCTGGAGACAAATGAAAATGAAAATACACCATACCAACTCACATGGGATGCAGCAAAAGGGGTCCTGAGAGGGAAACTCACAGCAATACAGGTCTGTCCTTAACAAGAAAAATCCCGGATAAGCAACCTTGAACTAAACCTAACAGAATTAGAAAAAGAAGAACAAACAAAGCCCAAAGTCAGCAGAAGGTGGGAAATAATAAAAATTAGAGCAGAAACAAATGAAATTGAAACAACAACAAAAAAAATAGCGAGGATCAATGAAACAAAGAGCTGGTCTTTGAGAAGATAAACAAAATTGACAAACCCTTAGCCAGACTCACCAAGAAAAAAAGGGAGAAGTCTCAAGTAAATAAAATTAGAAATGAAAGAGGAGAAATTACAACAGATACCACAGAAACACAAAGGATTATAAGAGAATACTATGAAAAACTATATGCCAACAAATTGGATAATCTAGAAGAAATGGATAAATCCTTAGACTCATACAACCTCCCAAAACTGAATCAAGAGGAAACAGAGAACCTGAATAGAACAATCACAAGTAAAGAGATTGAAACAGTAACCAAAAACCTCTCAAAAAATAAAAGTCCAGGACAAGATGGCTTCTCTGGAGAATTTTACCAAACATTCAAAGAAGACTTAATACCTATCCTTCTCAAACTATTCCAAAAAATAGAGGGAAGATGGAGCACTTCCTAACACATTCTATGAGGCCAACATCATCCTGATACCAAAGCCATACAAGGACAATACAAAGAAGGAAAATTATAGGCCAATATCGCTGATGAACTAGATACAAAAATCCCCAACAAAATATTGGCAAACCAAATACAGCAATATGTTAAGAAGATCATAGACCATGATCAAGTGGGATTTATATGAAGGACACAGGGATGATTCAACATCCACAAATCAATCAATGTGATATACCACATTAACAGAATGAGAAGTAAAAACCACATGATCATCTCAATAGATGCAGAGAAAGCATTTGACAAGATCCAACATCCATTTATGATAAAAACTCTCAACAAAATGGGTATAGAAGGAAGGACCCTCAACATAATAAAGGCCGTATATGACAAACCCACAGCCAACATCATACTCAACAGGGAAAAACTGAAAGCCCTTCCTCTGAGAACAGGAACAAGACAAGGGTGCCCACTCTCACCACTCTTATTCAACATAGTACTGGAGATTCTGGCCAGAGCAGTTAGGCAAGAAAAAAGGATAAAAGGAATAGAAATAAGCAACAAAGAAGTGAAACTCTCACTATTTGTAGATGACATGATTTTACACATAGAAAACCCTAAAGAATCCATCAGAAAACTATTAGAAATAATCAACAACTACAGAAAAGTTGCAGGATACAAAATCAACTTACAAAAATCAGTTGCATTTCTATACTCTAATAACGAACTAACAGAAAGAGAACTCAAGAAGACAATCCCATATACAATTGCAACAAAAAGAATAAAATATCTAGGAGTAAATTTAACCAAGGAGGTGAAAGACCTATGCAATGAAAACTATGAGAGATTATTGAAAGAAATCAATGATGACATAAAGAAATAGAAAGATATTCCATGCACATGGATTGGAAGAATAAACATAGTTAAAATGTCCATACTAACTAAAGCAATCTACAGGTTCAATGCAATCCCAATCAGAATCCCAATGACATTCTTCATGGAAATAGAATAAAGAATCCTAAAATTCATATGGGGCAACAAAAGACCCCAAATAGCTAAAGAAATCCTGAGAAAAAGAACAAAGCTGGAGGCATCACAATTCCTGACTTCAAAATATACTACAAAGCTATAACAATCAAACAGCACGGTACTGGTACAAAAATAGATACACAGATCAACAGAACAGAATTGAAAGCCCAGAAATAAAACCACACATCTAGGGACAGCTAATCTTTGACAAGGGAGCTAAGGATATACAATGGAGAAAGGAAAGTCTCTTCAGTAAATGGTGCTGGGAAAACTGGACAGCCACATGCAAAAGAATGAAAGTAGACTATTTTCTTTCACCATACACAAAAATTAACTCAAAATGGATCAAAGACTTGAAGGCAAGACCTGAAACTATAAAACTCCTGGAAGAAAACATAGGCAGTACACTATTTGACATCAGTCTTAGAGGGACCTTTTCAAATTCCATGTCTACTCAGACAAGGGAAACAAAAGAAAAAGTAAACAAATGGGACTTCATCAGACTAAAGAGCTTCTACAAGGCAAATAAAACCATAATCAAAATGAATAGACAACCCACCAGCTGGGAGAAAATATTTGCAGATCACATGTCCAACAAGGGCTTAAGCTCCATAATATATAAAGAACTCACACTACTGAACAACAAAAAAACAAACAACCTGATCAAAAAATGGGCAGAGGATATGAACAGACATTTTCCCAAAGATATACAGATGGCCAATAGGTACATGAAAAGATGTTCAACATCATTAATCATTAGGGAAATGCAAATCAAAACTACACTAAGATATCACCTTACACCCGTTAGAATGGCTATAATCACCAAGACAAAAAAATAACAAATGTTGGAGAGGTTGTGGAGAAATGGGAACCCTAATTCACTGCTGGTGGGAATGCAAACTGGTGCAGCTTCTATGGAAAACAGTATGGAGAGTCCTCAAAAAATTAAAAATATCCAGCTATCCCACTACTAGGTATTTACCCAGAGAACCTGAAATCAACAATCCAAGGAGGCCTAGGCACCCCTATGTTCATTGCAGCATTCTTCACTATAGCCAAGAAGTGCAAGCAACCCAAGTGTCCCTCAACTGATGAGTGGATAAAGAAGATGTGGTATATATATACAAGGGAATACTACTCAGCCATAAAAAAAGACAAATTGTCCTATTTGCAACAACATGGATGGACCTAGAGGGTATTACGTTAAGTGAAATAAGCCAGAGAGAGAAGGACAAACACCACATGATTTCACTCATATGTGGAATATAAACTAACACATGGACAGAGAGAATTGGTTGGTGGTTACCAGGGGGACGGGGAATGGGGGGTGAGCACAAGGGGTGAAGGGATGCATTCATATGGTGATGGACAAATAATAATGTACAACTAAAACCCCACAATGTCATAAACTATTAAGACCAATAAAAATTTTTTAAAATGCAGTAGCCTGGCAGTCTTCACACACAGCACCCCATCTCTGAGCCACGTGTGCCCCCAGCCAGTGGTCTCAGCTGTACAGTGGCAGATCTCACAGACACACGCATGCAGAGTCACACACACCATTGTGACACTGACACTGCCCCATGAAGGGACCCACGTACAGTCAAACTGCAGAAACGCCTACATCCACTAACCTAAGTGATAAGAGTTGATTCACTTTTTTTCAGACTGCAGCAAATCTTTTATTACAATCAATTAAATCTCTTCATAATGTCTCAAGCGGTATCAAACACCATTTCATCTCTCTAACACAGAGCAGAGTGGGCATTCAGTACCAGAACCAAGTGAGAAGTGTTAAATTTCAAGCTTCTGATCACATCCCATGGTGACCAGGTAAAGCTTATATGTCACCTTCTCACGTTACCCAACTGTGTGTCTCACACAGCTCACCGCCTCTGTGGAGACATAAGTTTCTATTTCATACTCTAAATGCAGGAAGTTGAGAGAGAGAAAATCCAGTGAAAACACATTAATTTCAATTCAACTGAGTTAAGAAAAAAAAAAAGCAAACAAATTAACTGTTTTGAAGGGAGAGAGGGAAAGGGATTAAGAGTCACAACTGTGTCAAAGGCTGGTAGCCATACATGGCATGTTGTAGCTCTAGTAACCATCATACATTTTAAAATAAGGTGACTTTTTTAGATTTTTTCTTTCTTCATACTGTACACATGTGCTGTTTGATATTACTTGAATTCAATTTAAAACTTTTTTTTTTTGCAAACAAAACAAAATTTAAAGCCTTTAAGGCAAGCATCTAAGGAGAAAAGGAAGGTGTTTATTATGAAACTGTTAGGATGCCCAGCAAGATCCCACCTAAGACTCCTCAGTATCATGGTGAGAGCTTTTGTTCTCTGTTCCTCAGGGTTAAACTGGGTTTTTTGTTTTTTTTTTTTTTCTTTTGTGGGGAAGACCAGCCCTGAGCTAACATCCGTTGCTAATCCTCCTCTTTTTGCTGAGGAAGACTGGCCCTGGGCTAACATCGTGCCCATCTTCCTCCACTTTATATGGGACGCCGCCACTGCATGGCTGACAAGCAGTACGTCGGCGGGCGCCCAGGATCCGAACCTGCGAACCCCGGGCTGCCAAGCGCGAACTAAACCGCTGCGCCACCAGGCGGCCCCTAAACTGGGTTTTGATGAATAGAAGCCACCATTGCCTCCTGTGTCTTCAATCTTGTCCTTCTCCACATCCATCCTATAAGGAAGACAAAAAGGTGTTTCATTTTTCTCAACCTCTTCTTTGAACGTCTGTGCACAGCCCAGGAAAGCCATATCACGTGGTCAAACCTGTCGTCCCAGAAAAACCACAACCCCCCAGGGCAGCACAATGGCAGCTCCTTAGATTCGAATGGTTTCCACAGGGAACAAGTCAATACTTCTGAGCTTCAGACCGGTCTTACTGCTGGGGCATGGAGCGGCAATACCATCCAGTCTCACTCAGTATTCACCTCATTCCATTCCACAGGAACACTGGGCAGGCGACCGGCCTGAAGTTATTGATTGTGCCCAACTGTCCACGGTGCCAGATGGGACAGGTCACGTTAAAGATGCTGATTTTCTTCAGCTGCATCTGGGCATAACGCATCTTGTTTTCCGCATCTTCAGCCCATCATCCAGTTCTAGCTGCTGTCATTTAAATTCACTGTATTCCCTCTGGCTCTGAGCTTCCTCCAGATCCAGTCTCGCAGCCTCAGACTGGACCTTCTCAAGATTTTCTGCCACTGTCTCGGGGCTCTTCTCCACATCTTCCAGCTCCTGGATCAGCCTCTCCTCCTCCAATGCCAGCTCCCTTAGCTCCACCTGGAGCTGTTCCCTGTCATCAAAGAGCGTTCGCAGTTCAGACACTCATTTTCAGTGACATTGTCTAAAAGAGAATCCGTGCATTCCTCACACAGTAGTGATCCACGTGTCTGGCCCAACAGGACGTCAAAAAGGTCCCCAGTGACCTTCAGTCTTCAGCTAATGTTCTCCGTGGGGCCACTGTTGGATGCCTCCCTGAGTACAGTGAAGCTGTTGGTACTTTCTGTAGACATCGGCCTGGCTGGAGGATGAATCTACAAGAGACCCCATCCTGGCAGGTTCGATAAATGGCTCCTCTCCTGAGTTTGCCTCTTCCGGTTTCTCCTGGGCTGGGGCGAGTAATGGAACTATGAGCTCCTGGATGGTGACGCAGTCCACTTTCAGGCGCTGGCTGCAGCGCTAGCACATGAAGCTGGCCTGCATGGGGACCTGGAGCTGCCACCCAGTCCAGTCTACCTTGGGGGCACCGTGGTCTCAGGTCGGCCCAGAGCAAGACCTCTAGAACTGCCGTCACCCAGTCTTCAGCTACTTCCCGGCCCGCCCGATGACAGTAACTCACTTTTACCGAGCATTTGTTATGGGCCTGTCAGTGTTCTACATGCCTTACATGTACTGACCCATTCACTTAACCACCGTTCACCAGCATCTTAGCAGCCAGATGCTGGGCAAGGAGCTGGGCACAGCTGTGCCCACTGCAGTCACAGACCCTGTCCCCATGGAGAGTGGGGTCTGGTGGGGAAGATACCCTGGGAATGCACATGTGGAGTGTCCGTGCTCTTACAGACGTGGGCAGGGAGATTCAGACAGGTCTCAGTGTCCTAAAAGAATTCCCCCAACCCAAGCCCCCTCAGCTGCTGCACCTCTCCCCAGTACACTGAGAGAGTTGGCTGCTCTTGATGCCTCCTCTTCCTTCCCTCCCTCATCTCCATGGACTCTGGTCTATTCCTCCCTCACTGCTGCACCAGTTATCTCCATCTTTCCAAAACCCCTGCTGCAGCCCGTCTCCTCTCTCAGCCCTTTTTCATCAAGGCCTCTCTGACGCCACCTTAACCCCCTCCTCCCCTCCCCCCAGCCCACCTCACTGGCTGCCCCTGCTCCACGCCCCTCGTGAGGGGTAAACGCGGGGCCCCTCAGGGCTCTGGCTGGGGCCCTTCTCTTTGCTGCCTCACCTGCTTTCCAGGTGATCTCATCTGTGACTTCGAATACTCCAATAGACGGATGGCTCCAGAATGTGTATCTCCAGCTCTTACACCTCCACTGAGCTCCAGACTCATATTCCAACCACCTGCTCCACGGGACAGATGTCTCCATACGGCAAGATAGAAGTTTCGATTGACACTCCCACACAAACCTGTTCTACCTTGCCTTTCCCCTCCAGGGAAATGGTAGCACATCTGCCCAGTTGCTCAGTCCAAAAGCCAATGAGTTATCCTTTTTTCCAGTCAGATCAAGTATAACAAAGTCTTTAAATATGGTTTTTTTAAAAAGAAGAGAGAGAAGGGAGGAAGGAGGAAAAGAAGGGAGGGAGGGAGGGTCCACATCACTGCTAAATGCAGTGCAGGTCCCCACTGACCCCCAGCAATGAGATTTCCCCATCCCCACCCAGGGTTCCTGTGGTCTTTCCTGTCTCCTGAGGACTCTGTGGCCCCTCGTCCACATGCGTGGCCCCTGACCCCCACAGACAGAGTCAGCAACATCTTTCTGCCTCCCACGCCGTGTGGTACAGGCCTGGTCTCTTTAATCTCCTCCATCACAGACACAGCCCCCTCTGCCAGGGGGATTCTCTCCACTCCCGGAGGGAGCCCCTCTCCCCAGGGTCAGAGTTGACCAAGTTGTTGGGGGTGGAAAGAGAGAGCCGAGCTGAACTGGGCAGGGAGAGGGAAGGGGTGGTCGGGGGACAGGCCGAGACTCAAAGCCCCCCACTCTGGCTGCAAGGACAACAGGCGCTGGCTGAGATCCACACGGCTCACGAATGTGGCAACGCCAGGCTGCCGGCCAGGCAGAGGGCCCGGGGGATTGGCACCATTGCTCACATGGAAAAGGAAGTCTCCAAAACAGTTTGGGACTGAAGGAGGGTGAGTCAACATCGGGCCTGGTGAAATGCCTCCCCTGGGCTTGAACCCACCCTCAGGGTCCAGAAGGCGGACAGTGGACGGGGCCACTGATGGCCAGGCACTGCCACAGAGAGGTGTGTCACACAGATGTCTGTGACAGGTATGTGACAGGGGTGGGGCAGGTAACTTCAGGCAGGTAAGACGGAGTTCGTAGGACAGTCATGTAACCAGTGGGCAGGGCAGGTGTGTATGACATACGCAGGTACACCTGCACAGCGGATGTGGAGGAGTGTGCACCAGTGTGGGACAATGTGATGGGTGTGTGACAGGCACACCACCACCACCGATGAGCACTTCCCTCCCAAGTGCCAGATGTTCGGGGTCACAGTCCCGCCAGCCCTGGGAGGTTGGGATGGGCCTGATGGCCTTGGGGAGCCTCTCAGACCCTCTCTGCCCTCCAGGCTAACCCTCCTTGCAGGACAGGAAAGGGTCCACCTGTGACACACACTTCTAGGCTTAGAGAGGGCAGCCCAGTCGTGTTCTGACAGCTGGAGAAAGAAGATGGAAGAGGAGAAGGTAGCTCCCACCCCAGCTGTTTCCCTTGGGTTCTCCAGGTTCCCCAGGAACCCAGGCACTTCCTGGGCTCTGTGTCCTCAGATTGGTCCTGCTACCCCAAGAGACAGTGCCACACAGAATTCCCCCCAGGATGGCTCAGAAGAGGCTCCCCATTTCCACCCCAGGCCATATGGCCCCTTCCATGTCTGAGCCCCCCACCAGGCCTGCTCTGAGCAGTCGCCCAGTCCCTGGAGCATGTGCACACACAGCCCTCTCCCACTCAGGTACTCACCACACCCACTCAGGACACACGCAGACCCGATGCCCACATTCCACGGAGGGGCAGGTCCTCCAGAGCCACGCCTGGTGGAAGGTCACCGGCCACCTGGGCACGCTTCCCACTCCCAGACCTGTCCTCAGTCCCAACCCAAGGCCCTCCTGGAGCCCCCCCGCCCCGACTGAGCCTACTCCTAGCCTCGCAGCCACCACAGCCCCGGCCTCTCCCAGCAACCATCTGCTAACGAGAAGTGCACAGAACTGGGGACCAGCCTCAGGGATGGGGGTGGAGGTGAGAGATGATGGTGAGCACAGACCCACACATCACTGCACACACCCCGACCACCACCGGGACCGGCCCACTGACCCCAAGTCATTCCTTGGCCCACACTGCCCTCCAGACTGCTGCTGCTGTGGATCCCCGTGCCCAGCCCCTCCGAGGTCCCATAAATCCCTGCCCCAACTGCCCATCCCCTTCCAGCCCCTCCAGAGCAAGTCCTCAGGAGGCACTCAAGTCTACCTGTAGTTCAGCAAGCTCTCATCTGTGTGTCCTGGCCAAAGAGGGGCAAAGAAGCACTGACCAGGAGGAGTCAGCACCATCCTCTCCTACCCAAGGACCATGAGGGCACCCCATGCCCAAGACCCACCCCCAGAAGTCTCCAAGAATCCACCATCCCAGCCAACGTCTCACACACACACCATACCCTTCAGTCACTTACAGGAGGTGGGTCTTTTCTGTTTGTGCGACAGGCCTGAGTGGGGTCACTGAGGCTGAAAACCCATCCAAATACTTCCAAATTACCTGGCTCTGGGGGCACCCCACCTCGTAGGCAGGGGTAGGGAAGGACCCCAGGTTCTGTTGGTCTCACTTAATTCAATCTCTCTCTCCCTCTTGCTCCCTCTGTCTCTTTCTCCCCAGTATTCTCTCAGACACTCCATCTCCCCGTCAATCTCTCTCTCTCTCCCACCCATCTCTCTCTCCCAATCTCTCCTGATCAATCCTCACAATCTTTCACTCTCACACGATGTCTTTCTCAATATCTTTCACTGTCTCCCTCTCTCTCTCCCCCTCCTTCTCACCCATCTCCATCTCCCTCTCTCTCTCTCACACACACACACACAGCAGTACACATACACACACTGATGTGCAGTGTATAGTATCTGTGTAAACCCCTGTCCTTGGGCCTTTATATCCCACCTGTGGCTCCTTCACTGGGCACCTCAGGCTGCATTTGAACTTGCAAATCAATGGGGAAGGGGGGTTGGTCCTAAGTCAAAACGCTGAAGGCCAGGGCAGGGTCTGGCTCAGGCTATGGTACCAACCATATGCCAGACACTGTGGAGACAAGAGCGAACAACTCAGACAGACCCTGGCCTGCAGAGCTCACCATCTAGTGAGGAGATGGACATCCAAACAGTAAGTACTTATTCTCTTGATACATCAAAGCACAGGTAGAGGTGTCACCAGGTGCCAACATCAGGGGAGGTATCCGAGGGGCAGGGGAGTTTGGCCTCCAGGGTTGGAGGGTTAAGGGCAATCCACCTGGCTCAGAGCCTGGCTGTCACACTGCTTCCTCAGTCTCAGAAACCATCAGGTCAGCATAACTCCTGAAAATGGCCCACAAGATGCCACTTTTGGAAAAAGAGCTTGGAGAGCAGGGGCCCACCCAAACCTCTGGGTATTCGGTGAAGTGTAGTAACCGGGAGCCCGGGTTATTCGTGTAGCTGAGATCTGAAGGACCTAACCAGGAAGCACTGGGCAGGGAGTGTAAAGGCTCTGTGCTAAGAGGGATGGTGGCGGTCACCAGTCCTGACAGAGAGCAATACAGGGCCCCGGAGCCCAGAGAGAAACGGCAAAGTGCAGCCAGGGATGAGGCCACCACCCCTCAGGTCCATGCACTCCCTTGCCTTTGACTTCTGACAAAGTATAGCACATGAACTCGAAGCGGGTCTCCAGGATGTGATGGCTCCGTCCAGGGAAGACTGGTAACCAGCATGAAGCAGGTGTGAAGAGCAATGCTGACCGCCACGGCTGGAAGACCAGGGACCATCTCCAAGGCAGATATAGAGAAAGAGAAAAGAGAAGGGCTGAACTGACAACAAGGAGAAATCAAGGGCAAAGCAGCTTTAACACTGGAAGCAAATGAGAGGGCAATCAGAAGCTTCACAATAACTGGCTGGAAAGCAGTGCAGCCCAGCTCGAGGAAGAGAGCCAGAAATAGCCTCCCATTCCCAGAATTCACTCTCAGCTGCCCCGTTGGGATCACCTCCTCCAAGAAGCCACCCTGATCCTGTTGAAATCCCCTTCTCCACAGACACACATTACCCCCATCTCAGGACAACCTCTGCGTTTAAATACTTGGTTAACAACCGCCACACTCCCCATGTACTTGCTTCCTCAGCCCACCAGGGGGCCCCCCACCCCAGGCCTCAGCCCAGCCAGACCCACTGGCTGACGGGCTCTCCTCCTACGCATCCCAGTGGGCACTCCCGGACAACGTTCTGGTTCCCACCACCACCCTCCCCCAGATGAACGATCCTACAAGCAAAAGGATCCCACATCTAACAGTGAGGGGAAGGGAGGGCAAGAGCAGTAGCCAAGACGAAGTGGTTCAGGTTCCCACAGGACCAAACGGACTTAAGTCAAACTATTCCGTGAAAACCACTGTGGTGGTTTATCGAGATGAGGGGTCTCTTCCTGCAGGGACCACACAAGAGCAAACCCAACATGAGCCGTCAGTGAGAAGTCCGTGCTTCCCCATGCTGTTTCAGAGGAAAAGATTCATCTACATGTCCCCAACACATTTCCTTAGGTTACTGCTCTGAAGACACTGACACAAAACCCCACACTACTCTCGAGTCTGAAAGGCAGACACGCATTTTGAGATTTTAGAGGAATTTATACAAAAATAGTTAAACTACAATGTTTTTACCACCTGCAAACCAGCTATATGATACACAAATTGGATGTCTGTGAGTTTCTTGACATTTTCCTAAGAAATAACAACTGTGGGCCAAGTTTTTAGATGAAAACTATATTCTTTTAAAGAAAATGAAAATATTCTTGAAGGAAAAACTTAATTTAAGTCAAATCATATGCTTTTGTTGTGGAGCCTGATACACAGTGCTTTCCTGCCACACATGCTCTCCCTGCCACGCGGGCAGGTGCCCCCTTGTGGTCTCTCTTGACCGAGACTGGTGCTGGAATTCTGCGTGAGAAGGTTCTTTTCCAGAGGCTGAAGGACGGGGGGGTTGGAGGCGGACAGTCCCCGAGCCAGGGGCCAGGGATCGGGACGTGGGGCGGGATCATGGCTGAAAACACCCACCAGAATTCTGGTGGCCAAATCCCACGGTGACCACAACGGCCAAAGGCAGGGCTCCTCCGCAGGCCCCCCCCTCCAAGGGTGTCACTCCTCACCCACTCCCGTGACCCCATCCATACAAGGCACGCTTCTCCCCACCAGCCGGCACACCGCATGCATGCCCTCCGCCAAGGCCCCTGCCAGACCACACCCCGCCCCGGGGAGCTCTGCGAGGGGGTCCTAGGCCCTTTCTGAACAGGGAAACTGGCTACCACCCTGAGGCCAGTAGGAGGAGGGTGGCCATGGACCCCGTGCCCCTGCACACAGTAGTGGCCCTCTTCAGCCCCGTGACCCACAGCCGGTCTGGGAGCCTGCTCCTAAGGCCGCGGGGCACAGGAGGTCCCGCAACAGAGGCCAGTGGTGGGGTGGGGCAGGAGGCAGGTAGAGCCGGGAAGGAGGGAAGTGGCTTGAGGAGGCACGGACGGTGAATAAATAGAAGTAGCTTCGCCGCGGGGCCGGCCCCTTGGACAGCAGCTGGGTGGCAGGTGGGGTGGGGCTGGGGTGGAAGGGCGGCAGCTGCACCCACCCTGACATGAAGCTCCGACACTGACCTGGGCCACCCATCCTGCAAACACACACACACACACACACACACACACACACACACACACACTCACTCACTCACCCACTCACTCACTCACTCACTCACTCAATCCCAGGCTCAGGCTCCCAGCCCCTGCTCAGAGCTCAGTGACGTGCACGGCATGTGAGGGAAGGGGGCCTGGCCGGAGGCGCCGCAGGTGGCAGCGTCGGCACAGCAGGTGGCCCTCCAGGGGGTAGCAGCGGCGTCCATCCTCCCCGCTCAGCTGCAGCCCGCAGTCCTAGGGAAGAACACAGCCCCAACACCAGAGTCAGCAAGGGGGAGCCTATGAGGTCACATCAGAGTAACAGGGGGCAGATCGGCAGGGCTCTGCACAACTTCTGGAAAACTATGGCTTTTAGTCTTTGGCAGGGGGATCAGGAACCCAGTGTTGGACACACCAGATTGGAGATGCCTCTCAGACAGCCAGAGTGGACAGCGAGGAGAGAGGTAACTGGACACAAGCCTGGAGTCGGGGAGAGAAGACTGGGCAGTAAATGGGGGCATCGGCATAAAAATGTGATGGTTTTTAACAAAGACACAACAGATTACACCTCCCAGGGAGTGCAGACAACCAGAAAAGAGAAGAGGACAGCCGTGGAGGCTCCAACAATGAGAGGCAGAAAGAAGAAGATGACCCGAGTCAAGGAGATTTGAGGGGAAAATAAAAGGGAGGAAAACCAAAAATGGATGGTCCTAAGGGCACAGCGAAGAGAGAGTCAAGGGGGAGTGGTCAGCATGTGGAAAGGTGCTAAGAGGTTAGGACAGTGATGACTGAGAAGCGTCTCCAGGATCCCGCCACATGGGGGTCACTGGGGACCTTGGGGGGGTCAAATGCCTGACGCCAGTGGCCTGAAGAGAATTGGAGACATCAGGTGAACAAGGAGTTTTACTTCATGTCCCTTATCTTACCATTGACCATGGTGGGATCTTTTACAGGAAATTTTCTGTCTAACAAGTTACGTGATTCATACTCAACCTCTGTAAATAACCTGCAGGAGGCTAAGGGCAGCCATGGAGAGTGTGCTGCCAGAGACAGTGGGGCACCGGGCGAGACCAGCTGGACAACTTTTTCCTTCCTTTTGTCCCCACCCCAAGGACGCCCCTGTGGTCACGCTCTCCCTGCATCCAGGGCTGAACTCTAGCCTTGAAGCTTTGACACTTGTTACCCAAAGGCCCTGAGAGCAATACCTGCCCCACCCCACACAAGTAATGGAGCTGGGCTGCTGCGAGGGAGCCTCACGTCCCAAGTCACTCAGTCCCAGGAGTCCTCCCTGTCCTGCCACAGCCCCCTGACTGGGCCCTGCCAATAACTACCACACACCAGAGAGTGGAAAAGCGAGGGGACCTGGAGACCCTAGTTCCCACCCAAGGGTCTCCCCTGGGGCCAGCAGCACCACGTCTCACGGCCCCGAGGCTCCAGCTGTGAACCGCCTGCAGCTTGACCTGCCCCTGGACTCTCAGCATCAACCTATCCCTAAGGATTGTGCTTAGCGATTCCAAGGGGACACCATGGTCCCCAGGACAGCAGAGCAGGATGCCCCGTTCCTGTTGGGGCAGGGGGTGGGGGGGACCACGGCCCCTCTGCTCCTTCCCTGGTCCCCCAGCAGGACTCCTGTTTCCACTGAGCCACTTGCCCCAGCAAGGCAACCTGGTTCCAAACAGACTCTTGATTCCTATTGGAGATTTCTCACTGACATGCCCTTCCACTCCTCCCTGGGGCTCCAGAACCAACACACTCTGCTTGGTTTCTCTTGCCTCTCTGTTTACTCATTCTCGCCTCCCCGTAGGGCTGCTTTGTCTCCATACACCCCCTCAATGTTGGCGCTCCCCGGGCTATCCTGAGCCCTGCTCCTTCCCCTACAGCTCTCCCGGGAAGACCTCATTTACTCCTCGGCTTCCACGGCCCTGGTGGGACTCCTGCTTCCGGCCACGACGGGAATGAGGACTGGACTTCCTGCCTTAACTGTAACAATCAAAAACCAGGCAAAATACATGAAACAATGATTCTCAGACCCTGAACAACAGGCAGGGCAGGTGGGTGATCTCTGAGAGAAGGGAAGCTAATGATGTGAGCCCTACAATCACCCGAGTTACTACCTAGAGAGATTTTCCAGGCTGCCCAAGAGGGCCCACTGGTCTCCTTGAATCAAGAACTCAGGGAGGCCAAGACGACTAGAAACCGCAGGGCAGAGCGTCGGCGCAGAGACAGCTACAGGTGCCAATCACTCCCCAACTCCCGTCCCCAGAGCCAGAGTCTGAACTCCAGCATATCTAGCTGCTGCCTGGGCCCCCACTCTCTCCTAGGGTAGTAAACTCCCACATCCAATCCCTCACCAAATCCAATCCCTTTCACTGCCTGACCCTCACTCAACTCAGTGTACCTCCCTGAACCCAGGAGCACAGGCTTCACTCCATCAGCCTCCTCAGGGAAGCCCAGCCCTCTTCCTTCATTCACTCCCTGCATGGCGGTAAGCGCCCTTTATAAATCCAAATGCCATCGTGTTGTCGCTTTTCAATCATCCTCCACTGCCCTCAGGGTAAGTCCACACTCTGTAGCACACGTGGCCTTCTGTCCCCAGCTCCTGTCAACTTCTCCAGTGACACAAAACCACACACTCACCTCTGCACCTAAGCACATTCTGCTTCCATTGCCTGGAAATGCCCTTCTCACTGCATCCTTGGCTAACTCCTATTCATCTTTCAAATCTTAGCTTGGGTGTCACCTCCTCCAGAAAGCCTTCCCTGATTTTCCAAGGCCTCCTATGTGCTCTGACAACTCCCCCTGACAGCAATGATGACCCTGTGCAGATACTGCCTGACTACTCGTCTCTCCCATGACAGTAGGGACTGTCTTTATTCTCTGTACATCCCCAGCACCCCACACACTGTAAATCCTCAGTACATATTTGATTGAATGAGAAACAGGGGCCAAGAAAAAAATATATCTTGGGGAGAAGGGAGAGGGCTCACTGGGGAGGACAGGTAGAATGGGGTACAAGCATGAAGGAGGTGGTGGGCCCATGGGACACCTAGAGAGAAGGAAACCTCTGGGGAAGGGGCTGCCCCAGCCTCCCAGGAGGGCCCAGGCTCACCTCACAGTGATAACATTCCACATGGTAGTCTCTGTCCATGGACACCACACGGATGGTTGTCTCACAGCCCTGGAGGAAGACACAGGGTTTGCACATGATAAGCAAGCTGGGCTTTGAGGTGACTTGTGCATGGGGGCACACACCTAACAACATGCTCTTCTGGCGGATGTGCATTCACGCCCATGTGAGCACTGTCATCAGCACTTCCCTGGGGCCAGAACAGGCACTGGTAGGTGCACACAAATGGACATGCGTGTGCCTTAGCATCCTCCATGGCTGCAACTGACAGCACACGCACGTGTCCACAAGAGCCATCCCGTGGGCATCAATGTGTGTGTACATGTTCTTTTCAGTTCTTTGGAGTCAGGGAAGACCTCTGCCAGGCCTGCTTCCCCAGGCACACCAGCTTGGGACAGAACCAGCACGTGTGGAAGACCCAGTCCCCGGGGTACCTGCACCACAAAGGATGTCTCCTGCACAGACCGCATCCTTCCCTTATCTGCTCCCCACCACCTCGGCCTGCAGGGCTAACAGGCCCAGGAGCTGTCCTTACATCAATGGGCAATGGAGCTGAGGGTGGCAGTGGGGCAGCCAAGCAGCGGGAGCCACCATTTTCCTCTAACTCACGTGGGGACACCTGCACCCTGTGTGCAGCGCCACAACAGACACCCCTTGGCCCTGAGGAACATGGGGCAGGAGCACCTGTTCATCCCTCCCACTGGGGCCCAAGACCTGGGCAGGGCCAGGCACCTAATCATCTCCAGGTGAGTGGTTCCTACCTGTGCAGGGAGGATAGGACGGGCACAGGAGGCACATTTTGGTGCAAAAACCCTGGAGAAATAAAGGAAACCAGAAGTGACCAGCTGAGTGACCAGAGGCCAAGGGCACAAGGACAGGTCCACCCACAGCAGCCTCATGACGTGGCCCGAGCATCAGGCCCCTCTCCTTGTGTGGACATGCTGGGGTGGGAACAGCCTCTGCCATGCCTTTTTTGCACTGGCCTTTTATGTGGCTCCACAATTCACCTCCACCCCATCACCTCCTCCAGGATGGCATCAGGCTCTGCCCTGCCCTCTCCCTCATGCTTCCTGCGAGTTCCTGGCCCCTTAATATCCAGGTCTGGGCCACCCTAAGCGGAGACCCCTGTGAATCCTGGCTCCACGCTGAGTACCAGAGACGTACACCAGTACCAACCCCATGTAAGGCAGCGGCCCAGGACCAGAGGTCTGAAGGCTTGGGCCCAGAGCCACCGCAGGGCAGAATGGACTGGCTGCCCACATGGGCACCAGACAGGCAAGAAAGAGATGCTGCAGAGACTCCAAGCCCCCACCCCAGGCAGAAAGGGCCTGGTCGGGCCCTAGGAGCAGAGGGATAGATGCGGGGTGGGGCAGCCAGGAGAGTCCCCACCCCTAGGAGGAGGGGAGCACGCAGGCAAAGGCAGGGAGAGGAGAGCAAAAGACGCAGCTGGTGGCTGAAGCACCTGTGAGAGAGAGGACTCAAGGCAGAGACCCGTGCCTGCCCCGACCACTGAGAGCACAAGGTGAGGCCAGAAGCGAAGAGGTCAGACAGGCAGGCCAGGAAAATGCTTCCGGGGAGGCAGAAAAAACAGTGGGTGTCGCACCTGCTCCACAGCAGCAGCTACTCACGTGTGATAGTCTCTGACACAGTAGATGTTGTTCTCCACGTCCACCGTGAAGGGCACCCCATCCAGGCACTCGTTGCACACGGAGCACCGGAAGCAGCCTGGGTGGTAGGACTTCCCAAGGGCCTGCAAGATCTGGAGGTGGGAGGCCCTGAGGGGTCAGTGCAGCTGGAAGGCTCAGCACAGCCTCCAGAAGGGGCTCTGGCTCTGAGCCTAGCGGGTCTGCAACAGGTGAAAGGGTGGGGGGGTCCCCAGACTCCGCCCATGTCAGAGGAGCTCCTGGAGCCTGGGGAGGTTCTCACCATCTCCATGATGAGGTGTCCACACACGCTACACTTGTCAGCCGTTTGCTGGAAACCGGAGTACTGGGAGGGGAACAGGATCCAGGGTGTTACGTGACAAGGGGCACTCACCACCCAGCCAGCACCTGCCCCCTGGCCTCAGGCGTCCATGTGGATTAGAAGGAGGGTCCCTGCCCCTGCTCCCACCCATGGCACCAGCCAGGGCGCAGCTTTGACTCACCAGGAAGTCCTCTTGGCAGTACACTTTCTCACCCACATTGTAGAATGCCTTCCCTCGAAGTCGTCTCCCTGCAAGGACGAGGGTCAAGAAGGGGGTCCCTGGGCCACTGGAAACCAGGGATGGGGCCCCTGCTGCCACTTCTCAGCACCCTCCTCCAACAGATGAGAAGCGGATTACTGACAAATTTTTAAATTTCCCTTTAATGTTATTTTTATTACACTAATTAATATTTTTTTAAAAATTAAACAAAGCATATTGTCAACAGAATCGTTTTAAGAGGTTATCAAAGCAAATATATGAAGAACTGCTTCTCAAATGTAAATTGATGTTTCGATTAATTAAAAAAAAAAAACATTCACTTCAAGTTCAGTTGAATTCAGAGCAGACTTTTCAGAATGAATTTTCTTAATCCATGAACATTAGAAGTACAACTCTCACCAGGTGAAGGATCCCAATAAGAAAGAGGCGTCCCTTATTCCAGGGATGCAGGGATGGTTCAACATCCACAAATCGGTCAGTGTGATACACCACATTAACAAAATGAAGGGTGACAATCACATGTTCATCTCAACAGATGCAGAAAAAGCATTTGAAAAAATTCAATGTCCATTTGTGATAACAACTCTCAACAAAGTGAGTATAGAAGGAAGGTACCTCAACATAATAAAGGCCATCTATGACAAACCCACAGCTAACATTATACTCAACAGTGAAAAGCTGAAAGTTTTTCCTCTAAGATCGAGAACAAGAGAAGGATGCCCATTCTCACTACTTTTATTCAAAATAGTAGCAGTCCTAGCCATAGCAATTAGGCAAGAAAAAGAAATAAAATGCATCCAAGTTGGAAAGGAAGAAGTAAAACTGTCACTATTTGCTGATGACATGCCACTATATACAGAAAATCATAGACTTCATCAAAAAACTGTTAGAACTAATAAATTCAATAAAGTTGCAGGATATAAAATCAATACACAAAAATCTGTTGTACACTAATAACAAACTATCACAGAAATTAGGAAAACAATCCCATCTACAACTGCATCAAAAAGAATAAAATACCTAGGAATAAATTTAACCAAGGAGGTGAAAGACCTGTACACTGAAAACTATAAAACACTGATGAAAGGAATTGAAGACCTCACAAATAAATGGAAAGATATTCCATGCTCATGGACTGGAAGAACTAATGTTAAAATGTCCATAATACCCAAAGCAATATTCAGATTCAGTGCAATCCTTATCAAAATTCCAATGGTATTGGGCCAGCCCCAGTGGCCTAGTGGTTAAGTTCAGTGCGCTCTGCTTCAGCAGCCCGGGTTCAGTTCCTGGGCATGGACCTACACTGCTCTGTTGGCAGCCATGCTGTGCTGGTGGCCCACATACTAGAAAAAGAATAGAGGAAGACTGGCACAAATGCAAGCTCAGGGTGAATTTTCCTCAGCAAAAAAAAAAAAAAAAAATCCAATGGTATTATTCACAGAAATAGAATACATAATCCTAAAATTTGTATGAAACCACAAAAGATCCCAAAGAGCCAACGTAATCTTGAGAAAGAACAAAGCTGGAGGCATCACATTCTCTGATTTCAAACTGTATTACACAGCTATAGTAATGAAAACAGTATGGTATTGGCATAAAAACAGACATATAGATCAATGGAACAGACTGGTGAGCCCAAAAATAAACCCCCACATATATAGTCAATTAATTTATGACAAAGGAGCCAAGAACATACAATGAGGAAAGGACAGTCTCTTCAATAAATGGTGTTGGGAAAACTAGACAGCCACATGCAATGGAATAAAACTGAACCACTATCTTACACCATACACAAAAATTAACTCAAAATGGATTAAAGACTTGAATATAAGACCTGAAACCATAAAACTCCTAGAAGAAAACATAGGAGGAAAGCTTCATGACATCAGTTTTGGTGATGATTTTTTGACTCTGACACCAACAGCAGAAGTAAACAACTAAGACTACATCAAACTAAAATGCTTCTGCACAGCAAAGGAAACCATCAACAAAACAAAAAGGCAACCCACTGAACAGGAGAAAAACAATTACAAATCATGTATGTGATAAAGGGTTAATATCCAAAATATGTAAGGAACTTATACAACTCAATAGCAAAAAAAACCAAACAATCCGATTAAAAAGTGGGCAGAAGATCTGAACAGACATTTTTCCAAGGAAGACATACAGATGGCCAACAGGTACATGAAAAGTTCAACATCACTAATCATCAGCAAAATGCAAATTAAAACCACCATGAGATATCATTTCACACCTGTTAGAATAGCTATTACCAAAAAGACAAGAAATAGCAAGTGTTGGAAAGGATGTGGAGAAAAGGGAACCTTTGTATACTGCTGGTGGGGATGTAAGCTGGTGCAGCCACTATGGAAAACAGTATGGAGGTTCCTCAAAAAAATTAAAAATAGAACTACCATATGATCTAGCAATTCCACTTGTGGGTATCTATCTGAGGAAATGAAAAGACTAACTCGAAAAAATATCTGTACCCCCATGTTAACTGCAGCATTACTGAAAATAGCCAAGATATGGAAACAACCTAAGTGTTCATCAATGGATAAATGGATAAAGAAATTGTGGTGCGTATATACAATGGAATATTACTCAGCCACAAAAAAAGAATGAAATCTTGCCATTTGTGACACCATGGACACACCTTGAGGGCATTATGCTAAGTGAAATAAGTCAGAGAAAGACAAATACCATATGATCTCTCTTATGTGTGGAATCTAAAAAAACAACCACCACCAAGTTCATAGATACAGAGAACAGACTGGTGGTTGCAAGAGGTGGGGGTTGGCATGTGGGAGAAATAGGTGAACTTTTTTTTTTTTTCAGTTAAAAAGATTGAACAGGGCTGGCCTGGTGGCATAGCAGTTAAGTTCGCGTGCTCTGCTTTAGCAGCCCGGGGTTCGCAGGTTCAGATCCCAGGCATGGACCTACTCACCGCTCATCAAGCCATGCTGAGGCGGTGTCCCACATGGAAGAACTAGAGGGACCTACAGCTATGGATACACAACTATGCACCGGGACTTTGGGAAGAAAAAAGAAAAAGAGGAAGATTGGCAACAGATGTTAGTGCAGGGCCAATCTTCCTCAAAAAATAAAAATAGATTGAACAAAAATTTAAAAAGAGGCATCCTTGTCAAAACAATAGCCCCAGCAGACTTGGCAGCAGCTGTGAGAGGCATTCTTTTTTTGGGGGGGAGGAAGATTGGCCCTGAGCTAACATCCGTTACCAATCCTCTTCTTTTTGCTGAGGAAGACTGGCCCTGGGCTAACATCCATGCCCATCTTTCTCCACTTTATATGGGACGCCGCTACAGCATGACTGACAAGCGGTGCATCTGTCCATGCCCAGGATCCGAACCTGCAAACCCTGGGCTACCGAAGCAGAGTGCACGAACATAACCACTACGCCACCGGGCTGGCCCCCAGGCATTCCTATTAGAGTTGGGAGAAAGATGACAATGCCTAACTAGTAACAAGAGGGAACCTCCTCTTGTTGGTGTGATGCAGGGCATCTGAAAATCCCACACCATGTCCTGACGTGAGGCAGTGCAATAAGACAGGTGAAAAAAATAAAAGATGGGAAAGGAAGAAGTAAAACTATCTTAAATACAGATGACATGACTGTGTTATGCAGAAAATCATAAGGAATAAACAAAAAAAACTACTAGCATTAATAAGTTTAGCAAGGTTGTAGGACAGGTGATCAGTATATGAAAATCAAAAATATTTTTATATTCTAGCAACAAATGATTGGAAAATGAACTTACCATTTTTAAAATTGCATTTATAATAGCATCAAAAAAAAAAACCCATTAGGGCCAACCCTGTGGCCTAATGGTTAAGTTTGGCATGCTCCACTTCGGCGGCCTGGGGTTCAGTCCCCAGGTGCAGACCTACACCACTCGTCAGCAGCCATGCTGCAGCAGTAAGCCACATACAAAACAGAGGAAGACTGGCACAGATGTTAGCTCAGAGCAAACCTTCTGCAGCAAAAAAAAAAAAAAAACCCATAAAATACTAAGGGGTAAATTTAATGAAAGATGTGTCTGAGCTTACTCTGCAAAACCACTTTACTGAGAGATTTTAAAAGACCTACATAGAGAGATACACCATTGCTGGAAAACAGTTCTCCATTGGGTCTCTCACATTTCTGCACATCTTACAGAAAGCTGGAAGCTTTCATTCTGGATTTATCTTTCCAAGGACATTTGTGGAGCAAACTACTTAGAAGACAGAGATAGCACCTCCCTCTGAAGCAGATGGCAGGTTTGTTTGCTGTCCAGTATAATAAAGATAATGTGTTTCTCCAGGAGAGGCTCATGTCTTCAGTCAGCATCTGTGAAATGGTGGCTGGCTAACCTGTCAGCTTGCAAGTAGGGAGAAATCTCAGACCCTCACAGTTCCTGACAACCATCTTCATGGCTTCAAAAGTTCTGGTATCAATTCTCATCAAATTGATCTATACATTCAATGCCACCCAATCAAGATGCCAGCACTCTTTTTTGTGTATGGAAAGGGATGTGCCAATTTTAAAATTTATATAAAAATACAAAGAATCTAGAATAGCCAAAATAATCTTGAAAAAGATCCGCAAAGCTGGAAGACTTGCACTACCTATTCTAAGACTTACAGTGAGCAAGATAGTGCAATACTGGTGTAAGGAGCGACAAAAAGATCAGTAGAACAGAATAGAGTCCAAAAATAGACCCCTAAATATTTCAACAAATGCACAAGTGGGAAAGCAAAGTCTTTTCAGCACATGTGCTGGAACAACTTGATAGCCAAATAGAAAAAAAATAAATAAAACTCAATTCCTTACCTTATACTGTACACAAAAAATTAATTCGAAACGAGCTAACCTGAACACAAAAATGAGAAAACTAAAGCTTCTAGAAAAAAACACAGAAGACTATCTTCATGTCTTAAGGGGGGACAAAATGTTTTAAGTTACAAAAACAATAACTATAAAACAAAAAAAAATTGACAAATTGGATTTCATCAAAATTTAAAATTTATCAAAAAAGATATTAAAAATATTTTAAAAATCACACTAGGAGAAAATATTCACAGAACATATGTCTGAAAAGAACTTGTACTCAGAATACATATATATATTCCTACAACTAAATAATAAAAAACAAATAACTCCCAATCAAAACTAGGCAAAAGGGGCCGGCTTTTTGTGGTTAGTGGTTAAGTTCGCACACTCCAATTCGGCGGCCCGGGGTTCAGATCTTGGGTGTGGACCAACACACCGCTCATCAAGCCATGCTGAGAAGGCATCCCACATAGAGCAACTAGGATGCACAATTGACATACAACTATCTACTAGGGCTTTGGGGAGAAAAAAAAGGAGGAAGATTGGCAACAGATGTTAGCTCAGGGCCAAACTTCCTCAAAAAAACAAACAAAATAATAATAATAATAAAAGAAACGTGATTCTTTAAAAAAAAAAAAAAACAGGCAAAAGACTAGAACCAACTTCACAAAAGAAAATATAAATGGCCACGAAGCAGACAAAAAGATGCTCAACCTCACTGGTCATCAGGGAAATGAAAATTAAAACCACAATGTGATACCACTTCACACCCATTAGAAAGGCTAAAATTAAGAAGACTAAAATACCAATTGTTGGCAAATACGTAGAATAATTCCACTCTCTTACACTTCTAGTGGGAGTATAAAAATGGTACAACCCTTTTGGAAAACAGTTTGGCAGTCTCTTACGAAGTTAAACATACACTTAGCCTATGACCCAGAAATTCCACTCCTTAGAATTTACCCAAGAGAAATGAAAACATTTGTCCACAAATGACCTGTACAAGAATGTTCACAGCACAATCCAGTATCTACCAAGAGTTAAATGGATAAACAAATTGTGGCACATTCATACAACAGAATCCTGCCCAGCAATAAAAAAAAAAAAAGTGAGCTACCAATATATGCTACAACATGAATAAAAAAAAAGGGGCCAGCCCCATGGCCTAGTGATTAAGTTTGGCACATTCCACTTCGGTGGCCTGGGTTCAGTTCCTGGGTGCAGACCTATACCACTCAGCATCCTTGCTGTGGCGGCAACCCACATACAAAATAGAGGAAGACTGGCACAGATGTTAGCTCAGGGCGAATCTTCCTCAAGAGAAAAAAGAGGAAAATTGGCAACAGATGTTAGCTCAGGGTGACTATTCCTCAGCAAAAAAAAAAGAAAAAAAAATCAGCCACAAAATAGTACATACTATATGACCACATTTATATGATGTTCTAGAACAGACAAAACTAATCTATGGTGGTAGAAATCAGAACACTGGCTAGGTGAGTATGATGAGGGAGCATACAGGGATCAACTGAAAAAGTGCAGACAGAAGTTTCTAGGGTGTTTAAAACTTTCTGTATCTTTGAGAAAGATGAGTTAGGGGTATCAGTTATATAAATGTCTACATTTATCCAAAATCTTTTAACTATACACTTAAGATCTGTTTGCTGTACTATATGTGAATTGCACTCAATTAAAAATAAAAACAAAGATAAAACTAGAACATTTCATACCAGAGTAAAGAAGTGCTCAAAGAATGATGGGGACACGTCAAAAGGGCACAGGAGCCAACTGGAAGGGACTTCCTCTGGCCAAATTTGAAACAATTTGTGCATCAAAAAGAATAATGACTGTATTGCAATACACTGCATGAATAAAAAGCCCCTGAGTACATAAGAATACTCATAAAAGAAAATATAGGGGCCGCCCGGTGGCGCAGCGGTTTAGTCCGCGCTTGGCAGCCCGGGGTTCGCAAGTTCGGATCCCGGGCGCCCGCCGACGCACTGCCTGTCAGCCATGCCATGGCGGCATCCCATAAAAAAAAAAGTGGAGGAAGATGGGCACGGATGTTAGCCCAGGGCCAGTCTTCCTCAGCAAAAAGGGGAAGATTGGCAGCGGATGTTAGCTCAGGGCTGGTCTTCCTCACAAAAAAAAAAAATATATATATATATATTTGCACTCATTCAAGTTTAAAACTTTCCTTAATAAAAAGTTTTCAAACATTTCCTGGGGAAAGGCACCTTCAACACTGACCTCAACAAATTCCCACAGACTGACTTCCACAATCAAAAATTACAACACACACCAGGAAACAAGGTATCATGACCAAGAGTGAGGAGAAACAAAAATAACATAAATAGGACTTCAATCCCAATCAGAAATTGGGATTATTAGATGCAGAATACAGAATATTATTTACAAATAAAAACAGATGTCCAAACCATGAGACTACAAAGATTTCTTGGACAGGACATTAAAGTCAATAACTGTAAACAAACCAAAAAAAGATAAATTGGACTTTAAGAATTTCTTTTCATCAGAAGATATCATTAAGAAAGTAATGAAGCAAGAACAGGAGGAAAAGAATTTACAACATATATATCCAACAAAGAACTTTTATCCAAAAGGCATAAAGAACTCCTACAAATCTATAAGAAAAAGTCACACAACCCAATTTAAAAATGGGCAAAAGACTTCAACAGGCACTTTAACAAAGGCATTCAAATGGCCAAGAAACACATGAAAAGGTGTACAAGTCATCACTACTCACCAGGGAAATTCAAATTAAATCACTTTAAGTTACCACTCCACCCCCACCAGAATGGCTAAAAGACTGACAATGCTAAGTGTTGGCAGGAATGAGGAGAAACTGGAATTCTCATATATTGCCAATGGGATTACAATTGGTTACTCTGGTAACCATTTAGCAGCATATATTATAAGTTGCACAAATGCTACTGATGACTCAGCAACACCACTGATAGAGAAATAAGTATAAATGTCCATCAACAGCCACATACACAAGTGCTCACAACAGTTTTATTTACAATCACCAAACAGCTCAGAAGTCCATGTAGAGATGACTGGGAAGGGGCATAAAGGAATCTTCGGGGTTGATGGAAATGTTCTACATCTTGATCAAGGTGGTAATTACATGGGCATGTAGATATGTAAAAATGTATCAAGCTGTAATACACCTAAGATTAGTGCGTTTTACACTCTGTATATATTTTAAATCTTGATAAAAAGCAAGAGAATATCAAAAATGTTGAGGCAGATTTGAAAAGAGAACCAAAAAGAACTTCTAGAAATTAAAAAAAAAAAATCCAATTGCTGAAATGAAAAACTCAGTGAAAGAGTTCAATAGGAGATTAACACAGCTGAAGAGAAAAATCAGTGATCCTAATTCCAGCTTCTGGAAGACAGAGCTGAAGGAATTAAACAGGATGTAGCAAAGAGAGATGGAGAAATGGATAACATGAAGGAGAGGTTGAGAGACAAAGAGAATAGGATGAGAAAGCCTAATATTTCTAATTTGAATTCTAGAAGAAAATAATCAAGAAGAATGGGAGAGAAGCAATTTTTGAAAATAAAATAGCTGAGATCTTTCCCAAATTGATAAAAGCCCTGAATCTTCAGATTCGGGAGTCAAAATGAATCCCAAGCAGGACAAATAAAACCCACACCTACACACATAGGAATCAAACTATGAAAGAACACTTCAAATTATCTGCACTTTTTTTCTAATTGATAGGTGAAAGTATTTTAAATATTCTGGAAAATAATCCCTGGAAGTTATGTGTGTGGCAGTATACGGTTTGTTTTACCATGTGCTTTATGGTGTCTTTTAATGAATAGAGCTGTTTAACTCTAATGTAGCCAAATTTGTCAATCCCTTCTTTTATGTTTGGCACTTTTTATGTGGAAAAAAATCTTTCTTACCAGAAGATTGGTAAAGATATGCTTCTATATTTACTCCTAAAATTGTCATGTTTTCTTTACATGTTTTTAAGTCTTTGATCCACCTGGATTTGATCATTTTCTTATATGGCTGATTTTTCCAGAACCATCTGCAATACCATCTCCATCATCTATCCAGCTTTCACATACACGTGGGTCTGTTTCTGGACTCTCCATTCTGTCAGTGGTCTATTTATCTATCCTTGCCCCAATACCACCTGAAATTAATTAATGTAACTATACAATATGTATTGACATCTTGTAGTGGAAGTTCCCCCAACTTGTTCTTCTTCAAGATCATCTTGACTATTCTTAGCCTTTTGCTCTTCCATTTAAATTTTAGAATGAGCTTGTCAAATTCATGAAAACCTGCTTAATTGGAATTGCAATGCATTATAGATCAATTTAGAAAAAACTACACTACGCTACTGAATATACCCATCCATGAATATGGTATATTTATTTTTCTTCTCTTACTGCAATGACTAAGATCTCCAGTACAATGTTGAACAGAAGAAAGATTGCAGGCATCACTGTCTTTTCGTCATTTAAAGGTCCATTTTGCTCATATTTCATCACTGAGTATGATGTTTGCATAGATTTTTAGTAACCAACTTGTACCTGGTTTACAAAGTTCCCTTTTATTCCTAGCTTACTAAGAATTTTCATCATGAATGAATGTTGAATTTTATTGACTGCTTTTTCCACACCTATCGAAATGATTGTATAGTTTTTCTCTTTTAATTTATTAATGAGGTGAATTACATTAATGACTTTTCCAATGTGAATGCACTCTAGTATTCTTCAGACAAACTCAACTTGGTCATAATACATTATCTTGATTATACGCTGCTGAATTCAGTTCCAGAGGAGAAAAGAAGAGAATAAATAAAACACATAGTACAAGAAAAATTCCCAGAACTGAGGGGCAAGTCTCCAGTCTAATCGAGCTCTGTGTGTGCCCAGCGCGACGGATGGCAAAAAGCCTACAGCAAAGATAAACAAAATATCCCGAGCGAGGCTGCCATTGTACAACTTCAGGAGCACCAGTCCCATTTTATTTATGTCAATGGTGCCCCCTGGAACGGTGCGGTACACAGTCACTTCCAGAGGCCACAACAGCCAGCATTTGTGCAACGTGCCAGCCCTCTTCCCGAGAGCTCCCGAAAGGAAAAAATGAATCACACACACACATGAGAATCAGAATGGCATCAGAATTTAGCAGCAACTGTGGGGGCTGGAAGATAAAACTATGACTTCAAAATACTGAGTGAAAATGTTTTCCAGTTTAGAAATATACTCCCAGTCAAACTATAAATTAAATGTGAGGGTAGAATAAAGGCATTTTAGACAGATGAGAATTCAGAAAATTTACTTCCCATGTGCCCCTTCTTAGGTAACCATAGCACAGTGTTGGGGACATTTTTGGTTGCTTCACAGCATTGATTCCTCCCTTTTTCTCCAAGTTGTAATCAGTACCCAACCTTACCTCAGACAGTGTGTTCAAGGGAAACTGGACTCCACTCCCATTATCCATGGGTGTGCTTGATTAGTATCAGGATAATTCCTCTCCCCTTACCACAATATTGGTTCACAGACTCAGGCAAGTCAGTCAATCAAGTCATAGCCTCTCCCCAGCCACTGGGACTGGCCCAGGAATGGATTTGTGAGGTGATCTGGCCGTTGACATACAAGGAGATACTTGCTAGGTGTTTTCTGGAAAAGAAGCTTCCCTACTCCAAAAATGTGACCAGAAGAGATGCCCCTTCTTCCTCCAGACCAGTGGTATGCCAGTGGAAGTCTCAAGCTGCCTCAGACATTTCACCATCATGAGAGAAATGGCCACAAGGATAAAGCCAAACCCAAGGGAAACCCAGCCAAGCTATTCACAGGGCCTGAGCCACCAGATCAATCCCAGCCTGAAGTCAGCCCTACCACTGGGCTCCCACTCCACTGAGCCAAGAAATATTCTCAGAGTTTACGTTTCTTCAGCAGTTTCTCTGTTATTTGCAGCTAAAAGCTTCCAAGAAATCCAGGGAGTACACAGGGGAAGGCACAGAATGAGCACTTCACAGGGGTCTAGGGTGCAACTGACTCAGACTGATGAGATGCCAGGGGCTCCCAGTGGGAACTCAATAGAATTCCTGATAATAGAGCATTTCGGAGGAAAAAAACCCTGAAGATACGATAAAGCAAGACAATACAAGGAGAAAAAAGTTAAAAAAGAAAAAAACTCCAGGAAAAGTAAAAGACTATAGAAAAAGGGCAACGTAATCACAGTCTAATTCTTGGCTCTGCAGTGAATAATATTCATTCAGTCACAGCAATACAAACCTGGTTTATTGAGTTAACCACAACATAATCTGACTACACTGAGAAGACGGAAGGAGAGAAGGGAGAACGGGCAGTACAAGAACCTGTTCCTCACTGATCACAGCAAAACTAGGTAACCTTGTCTAAAACTGATATATCAAGAAACAGTAGTGTATGCTTGTTAGTGACAGGGAGATGTCTACTAGAAGAAACTGCTGAAAAATACTATGCGGCTGCCCCTGGGGAATGGGACCAGGGGTGGAAAGATAAGTGGTTTTTGCTATTACAAAACTAGCTTCTCAGGACTGTCTGACTTAACACTGTGCATGTATTATACTTTTATAAAGTAAAATATTAAAATGTTTAGTGTAAATAAATAAAAGATGGTTGCTTAGAAGCAAAGTCTGAAAGAACAGTAGGAAAATCAGGAGTGCAGATTTATTAGGTTGGTTGGATTGTAGTTGCTTTTTTCTTTCATAACTTTGTCTAGGTTAAATTGTAACAGCTATAGTTTAAACTGTGTGTAAAATTGAGACAAAAAATAAAATTGCAGGGAAAAGAAACACTAGCCCCATGTCCAGGCAGACAGAAGGCACTTGCTCCACATGCCCCGTCCAGGCAGCCAGGAGACATCAGCACCCTGCAAAGGATGGACGCTCCAAGGCCAGAGGGCAGCCTGTCCCCATGGCCAGCAAAAGGCTCCTCCCTGGCCCCACGCCTCCCTCCCCAGGGCCCAGCAGATCTCCCCAGGGGCTTGGGCCCCTCCAACAGGCCAGGCCCAGAGAGAAAGGGGTCACAACTCAGCCTCCTCCACACTCCAGTCTGGGCTGGAGCTGAGTGGTCCATCTGCCTGGGACTTAGGTGCAAGGGGGACGGGGAAGGGTTACCTACCACAGGAGTCACAGGTGAAGCAGTCAGTGTGATACAGGCTCCCCATTGCCTGGCACGCCTGCCTTGCTCCATAGATGCCAAGCCCACACTTGATGCAAATGCCTATGCGGGGAGAGGCAGAGAGAGCAGCGGTCAGCACAGTGACTGTCGAGTTGGATGGACACACACCCCGCTCCCTGTCCTAATGCTGCCCACCCCCCGACCCGGGGCAAGTGAACTTCCCTGGGCCTCCATCACTCAGTTACTAATGGCCAACCTGGGGACAAGAAGGGTCTGTTGTTGACAAACTTAGGGTTTGCCGCTGCTGTTGTGAGGATTCAAAGAGTTTAGCAGAGTGCCTGGCACAGAGCCAGAGTTGACACTGTCCTTGCCATCAAAATCACGATGACATGTTTAGACCTAGAAAGTCATTCTGAGCCCCTTCACCTGGGACCTGCTGTTGGACTGAGGGAAAGCCTTTCTGCCGTCTACAGACCAAAAAGAATGAAGACCACACAGGCATGCCCAGTCCCTCCCCGGCCACTTTCCTCCTCTGTACCACGAAGTTAATCTACGCTCTTGTTCAGTCAGCACATCAACATGGAAGCCCACCACATGCCCGCACAGTTTAGGGGCTGGAGGTTCTGCGAGGCACCAGTCAGGTCCCCACCTTCAAAGAGGCCATACTCCAGCCTGTATCCCAGTGGAGGGAAACAGACAACAACAGGTCAACACTCTCTCAGGTGGAAACAAGCACCATGGAAGACAATGAGGCTGATTAAGAATACGTCTGAGTGTGTGATTCTTTTTTTTTTTTTTTTTTTTTGTGTGAGGAAGACCAGTCCTGAGCTGACATCCGTCGCTAATCTTCCTCTTTTTTTTTATGCTGAGGAAGACTGGCCCTGGGCTAACATCCGTGCCCATCTTCCTCTACTTTATATGGGACACCACCACGGCATGGCTGACAAGCAGTGCGTTGGCAGGCGCCCGGGATCCGAACCGGCGAACCCCGGGCTGCCAAGTGCGAACTAAACTGCTGCGCCACCGGGCCGGCCCCTGAGTGTGTGATTCTTAAACGGGGTGGTCAGAGAAGGCCCCGGGGAAAAGGTGATATTTGAGCAAAAGTCGAAAGGAAATAAGGGAGGGAAGTTGCTATGCAGGCATCTGAGTTCACTGGATGGAACGGGGACCACCCCTGGCAGCAAAGGGTGGGGTGCCCAGCAGGTGGGAGAGGGGTGGAAAGGAGAGGGGTGACCAGCAACGCCAGGACAAAACCCTCGGGGCTCCCTGGCCAGCCCTCCTGGAGACCCAGACTGGAGGCAGCCAGCCCAGACTCAGGAGTCCCCTTCACAGAGTTACCGGTGTCCCCCAGGCCCCCTGCCATAGGGCATGAAGACGGGCTCCACCTGCCCTCTAGAACCTAAATCTGGCTGCTCCAGGAGGTGACGCCCTCACCATCTCCCTCTCGCTTCCTACCAGATCTCTCCTGCTTAACATTTAACTATGGTCGACCTTCTCTCATCTTAAAAAATCTCTGCCTCCCTCATCAGCCACCCCATTTCCCCCTCCCTTCAGTCAAGAAAGCAAGTTTAGTCCACACCCACTCATCTCCTAACTCTGCAGATCTATGGACTTCCCGTTCTGATCTTGCTAGCGGGGGACCTCTCCTCCTCTCGGGTTTTCAGGATACAACCTGCACCTGGCTTTCGGGTTCTACTCTCTTCCCAGCTCTGATGGCTATTCTCCTGCTCTGTCCTGGGCCTCCCACGCCACAGTCTCGCAGGGGGAGGGAGGGCCATTTCAGACACCCTCAAAACCAAGCAGGAATGTAAAGGTGGCTGGTGGGGACCCACGTAAACAGAGAAGAGAGCCACGGCTGCCAGAGGCCGCAGGCACGCCTCGGCTCTGCGGGCGGCTACCGGGTGGGAATGCAGGTCCGGCACTGCTAAAGACTCTAATTTTTCGAGGAAAGCTAGACCTCTAGATTTGTATGTGAAATCTTTCTGTGCTAAAATTAATTACTAACTTAAATGTTTTGAAGACACAGAAGCCAAACACACCAAGTCTGTAGGTCTCCCTGGGAGGTCCCACACACTCCTAACTGGTCACCCCCGCGGAAGGCTCCTGGTGCTCTGCCACCATCTGGACCCCTCTCCTGGTCATTGATTCCCTTCCCCGATGGCCCCTAGACCACTCCAGGTCCAGAACAGAGCTCCAGGTTCCCCGCAGAACTGCTCTTGCCCTCGGTTTCCTGCTCAGGGAATGGCACTTTTGCGTAGCCAGGTTTCAGGGAGCACCCAGGTCTACCCTCTCTCCCTCACCTCCAACTCTGAGTCTCGAATCTCAGCTTCTCTGTTCCCTAATCTTGACTCCACTCACACTAGCCTGACTCAGAACGTCATCCATTCTCATCCCAAAGGCTGCTTCAACAGTGTCCTCACGGCATCCCAGCCTGGCCCCCCCGACTAATAACCCCCCAAATTGCAGCCAGACTTATCTTTATAAAGTGAAAATGACCCACTCACACCTCCACTCTTGTCCATCAACTTTGAAAACCTGACCTTGTCACTTCCCCAAGTTACGAGAATCCGCGGAGAAAAGAACAGAAGTCGGCTCCCTGTGGAAAGCAGCACAGGAGGATGAACAAGAGGGGAGGCTATAACCTTGTATTATTAGTTTTTTGGTTCTGTTTCATTTTTTTCTAAATACGTGTTTGCATCACTTTAATAAAAACACATTGAAGAAGGAGAACCAGGAACACGAGGAACATCCAAAATTCAGGGAGTAGAACATTTCGCAGAGTTGACTCCACCTGTGGGACGGAGCAGTGAGATTCAGAGCAGCAAGGCCTGGCAGACACCCGCTGGGGCTGGGCTGGGGAGCCGACAGGGTCCAGTGCGAGAGCTGGGTCAGTTCACTGAGAGGAGATAACAGACGGCTGCGGGGAGATCAGAGGAGGACAAGCAAAGACAACGCCAACCAGATACTGGGATGAGAAGACGAGATGAAAGGGCTGACGAGACCTTGTGGCCATGTAAGTTTGGGTTTATTTTCTTTTAACAAAGGACCCTTGTACATATTTATTAGCAAAGGAAAAAGGCCAGGGGAAAGAGGAAAGCTGAAGATGGAGGAGGTGGAGGATGGAGACGGAAGGACGCTCATCCTCAGATCTGGACACGTGTCTGAGAGCCCACGGGTGAGGAAAGGAAGCCAAGGGGACAACTGCTGACCTTGATTTTCTCGGCAAAGTAGGAAGCAAGGGCAGGAGCTGGAGGAGAGGAGCAGGTTGTTGAGGGAATAAAAGAGGACACTGACCAAGGCTTAGAGTAACAGGCGGCACCCAGAAGACCACCGAGGGTGCAGACCGTCCCTCTGCCACCTGGTACAGCGGCAGAAAAGGGAGCCGTAGCACCGACTGGGGGGTCAGAGTTCCGCAGGGCAGACGGAGATGAGAGGAATCAGAGATGCTGGGATGCAGGCTGCAGTCGGAACCAGAGGCTGCTGAAGTGAAGCAAAAACAGGGTGTGGCCCTGGGAGTGGGTGGCTGAAGAGAAGGCAGAGAGGTCACCAAAGTTCCGGAGGTTCCGGAAGCCTGAGGCTGTCGGCCGGCTAATGGCAGCGGAAACTGGTGAGAAGAGATGAGAAAGTTCCAAAGATGTCAGTGAAGGGCAGAGAGGGACCAGGAGGTCAGCTAGCGTTAGGGCCAAGGAGAAGAAGGGATGGCACCGAGGAGAAGAAACACACTCTAAGAAGGAGGTTTATCAGAGATCACTGAGTTCATGCAGACTTCCTTTTGTAAAATTCTGTATTATTCAGGTTGAATTGTAGGAAACTGCCACTTTTATAGCAGTAAGATATCAGCAGTTCAAGCAAATATTTACCCATATTTTTAAAAATCAGGAAAATGTTACCTAGATCTGGCTTCTCTTGAAAAGCCAAAGATCTATCATCGCTCACCTCCCACTCCCATGTGGCTTCAGTGGGCTGGAGCTGAGTGGTGGCTCCCTTTAGGAAGGACGACCCCCAGCCCCTGAGATCTTGGACCATCAGCCCTCCACCTCTCCCACTGCCTGCCTGTGTCTAGCCACCTCGGCTTCACACCAAGACTCATGAGTAGCTACAGAGGCCCACAGAACACACCCCGGCCCAGGCCCTGCAGTGTGTGGGGACAGGAAAATGGCAGTCTCCCCTGGAAACAGCACTGGAAAGCCATTCTCTTCAGAACACAGTCCCAGCTTCTGCTCCTGGCACCTGCCTGGCGAGAGAGGTGACAGCTTCCTAACTCATCTCTCTGCTCCCAGGCCACGTGACAGCAGCCACAAGACCTACCAAACTAAATTCTCACCCTGACGCCCCCAGATGAGCCTGAAACACTTGGGTGTACTCCCTCCCAAAAGCAGGCTGATCCTATGCCCCCAAAACTCCCTTGACCACCTGACCCTCCTGGGCTGCACCCCCGGGAGCATACTGGAACAATCCACATCCTTACTAGCCTTCTTCTGCCCACATTCTTGCCTCTGCCTGGAATGCCCCCATCTGGCCTGTCACATACAGCCTCCTCCTCTCTCAAAATCCAGTTCAGGGCGGTCCTGAGCTGCTAGCTGGAATGAATGTGTGAAAGATACAAATCCCAGGACAGACTAGATCCCAGGCACCATAACCACCAACCCCCTCCAAAACCAGGTGCTCAGCCTTCCTGCTTATCAGTCAGGGAGGGAGAGAAGCCCCCTCCCCAGGCCTCCTCTCAGAACCTCAAGCTTAAGAGTCCTAGGAATCGTCCAAAAGCCTAGGGATCAGGGAACCAGGGTCAGACCGGGAAATGGAAGCTGTCAGAGACTGGTGGGCTTTGCAAATGCTGGGAAGCAGCATTCCCTTTGGAAACATCCCATATACACAGCACAGCCCAGAGCGAGGACGGCCCAGTGTGACCGGCTTGGTCCCCACCCCTCAGCGTGGGCTTCCTCTCCCTCACACACTCTACCTCCAGCCGCTACCATCACCAAAGCCTCAGGTCAGGAAGGGGATCTGGGGGAACCTGGACCACTGCACCTCCCTGCTTCTGTCCACACTCCACACTGCCGGGGGGAGGAGAAACCCCAGGACTGCAGGAGTCCCTTACAGCTTCGTCCGATCAGCTGATCACGAAGCATCAAGTAGCATGAGCAAAGTGGGAAGCAAGTACCAAGAAGAAATTACCCGAGGATGGCTCATTTTGTCGTGAAGTTAGGAACAGTACTACATCAACTCACTTTGCCAGAACACCTTGTTTGGCCGGGACACCTAGAGGCGAAGCCGCTACTCCAAACAAACCCCAGACCTGGAGGTCGCGCTCACACACCCTCCACGAAACAAACGTCGCCGGCTCCCCAGCCCCACGGGGGACACGCTTTTCTCATCCCGGCCCCTCGTCCGAGGCCGAGCCCCCGGCCCACCCCGAGCTCGCCTCGGCTCAGCCGGCCGCCCACCCGGAGGCCGTCCGGACCCACTCACCGAAGTAGTCCCGCGCCGTGCGCGCCTCCAGCGCCCGCTCCAGCTCCCGAGTCAGCGCCTCCAGCCGCCGCTCCGCCGCGCTCGGGCCGCCCTCCCGGCCCGGGGGCAGCTGCAGCGAAGGCAGAGGGAAGGGGGCCGGCCCCGCAGGCTCCGGGGAGCGGGCCGGCGCGGGGCAGGCGCCGGGCGGGAGCAAGTCGGCGTAGGCGCCGGCCGAGCCGCGGGAGCCCAGACTGGACACGCTGGAGCGGGCGCTGCCCGCCGACGGCGGCCCGGGGCCGGGGCGCGGGTCCGAGCGGCCGGAGCGCGGGCTGCCGTGGCGCTGGTCGTAGCCCAGGCTGATGCCGCTGGAGCGCGCGCTGCCGCCGCCGCCGTCCGAGCCCGCCAGGCTGGCCCGCGGGCTGCCCGCAGGCTGCGCGCTGAGCTCGGGGGCCGCCGCGCGCCGCAGGCCTCGCTCCCCGCGGCTCGGGCCGTCCGCCCCGGCCTCGGGGCCGCCGCCGCCGCCCTTCGCTCTGCGGCCCTGCGCCTGCGCCGCCTCGTCTCCCGGCCCGGGCCGCGGCCCCCGCCGCCCCCGGCCCGGAGAGTCGCCGCCCGGCTCCAGCTCCCGCAGGGCCAGCCCGGCCAGGAGCAGGGCCGCCTCGTCCGCGGCCGCCCGGGAGCGCTGCATGGCCCGGCCCGCCGGCCCGAGCGCGTCACCTCCGCCTCCGCTTCCCGCCGCCGCGCCGGCCGCGCCGCCGCATCGTCCGCCCGCAGCCCGGAGCCCGCCCCGGGACCCCTGGGCGCGGGGCGGGGCGGGGCCGGCGCCGGGCCGGGGTCGCTCCGCCGGCCGCGCGCCGTCCGGGGGCCGCGGCGCTCCGCTCGGTGGCGCGCGCGGCGGAGGAATGTGCGCTCGGCGGCGCCGGGCCGCGCCCCCTCCTCCCCGCGGCCGCGCTGGGGGCGGAGGGACTCCTTTGTGGGGGTAGGAATGCGAGGAAGGAGACGGCGCTGCGGCCTCTGGAATGCGGCGGGAGTGGCGGCGGCGGAGCCGCGGTGTCCGCGTCGCCGGGAGCTCAGGGGGCGCGGAGGCCGGGCCGGGACGCCGGCGCGTGCGGCTTGGAGCCGGCCCTCGGGTCGTCAAGCGGCGAGCGGTGGCGCCGCGGGGAGAGGCCGGGCTCCGCTGGGCACCCAGCCGTCGGGACTCTGGAAAGATCCCGGCTCGTCCCCCAGTCCCGGCCGGAGAAATATGAGCAGCTGACAAACGTTTCCCACATCCTCGCCCATCTTATTTCCCAGCGCCGCCACAGTTGGAGGCGCTCGGCTGGGCAAGGTCAGCCTTGGGCAGAAGCGCTGCACCCGCTGCAGGCCCCTGAAGAACACTGCGTCTCGTGCAGATGCGCCCCCAGGACCTCGCGTGACCCCACGAGCCCCAGCCCGCCCCGAGGCCATGTGGCTGCGCACTGGCTTCAGGAGCCCCGCCCGCCTGGTGGGGAAGGCGTCTAGTGCTAGGAGCAGGGCTTGGTTGGGAACTGGTCCTCGCGCCTGGTCGGTGTACGCAGGCCCCTGAGGCAGGCCTGAGGCTAAGCCAGTGGGCCGGTGAGTCTCAGCTGTGACCACCACGGGAGTCACCAAGAGCCGTGAGGACTCCTTTTTCCAGCACCTGCCCTCAGGGTCTTGGGTGAGGCGCCAAGGAGATGCTCCTGGAAGCACTTGCGCTGCCACAGGTCCTGGAACGGGGTGGGGCCTTGGGGGCCACATGGCAGGGGAACAAGAGGTGACTAAGGGCTTTGTCCCCAAAAACACTAGCTACAAGGCCCTTGTCATATATTTCCAACAGCTTATAGGGAAAGAAGGCAAACCATTATCTGTCAGGACCTGGTGGATCCAGGAAAACAACCTTGAATGGAAGAGTTCTCTATTTTCTAGGCCCTCCCTGCTCAGAGAACTCTGGGAGGCGCCCACAGTGTCTCAGGGAGCAGGGAGCCTGGATGCGGAGTTGTCTTCACTCAAAGAGACCAGGGCGTCTGGCCTCAACACTGCTGAGGAGCCAGCCATGGCCCATTCTCCTCATCTGGCAGTGGAGCAATGTCTGGCCCAGCAACTCTTCCCCAACACCTCTCAGAGCTTGCAGAATTCCAACGCCCCCTTCCCCCCAGGCTGAGGGTTGGGGGTAGGGCAGGCACAGGTGAGGGCAAGCGTTTGGGGAAGCAAATATCCAGAAAAGCCGTCTCATGAAATGATCTTCCACTCCGAGAAAGGAAAAGCAGTTTAAATCAACAATGAGATATCACATTTTACTGGTCACATTATCTACCATTAAAAAATGGAAATAGTGGCAACACTGTGGTGAAACTTGGAGGTATTTTGCTGGTATGAGTGTAAGTTGGTACATCCTGTTAGGAAGAGCAATTTGATGGTATTAACATCCTCACAAACAAAAACAGTCTTATAAGCAGTAATGCTCCAAGAATCTATTCTAGAGAAGTAATCCAAAATGCAGACAACATTGTAAGCACAGAAGTGTTTACCACCATATTTATGGAATCTAGAAAGTCCTAGGATCTCCAGCCTTCTGAAAAGGAGCTCAGAAGGAGCTCTCTACACTGAAAGGTAGTTCTTAAGTAACTATTCCATCCCCACCTGCCCACTTAGAGCTTTCAAGATTTAAACAATATATTGGAGTCTAGGGTCAGCTAAAACACATCACTTACTCTAATAGTAAGTAAAAAAATAACAACAACAAAAACCCACAAACAGAAACAACCTAAAGTGTTTGTTTTCTTGCTCTCCAGCTATCTTGGCAGCTGTTCTTGGTTGGAGGCTGTCCCACACCTAACACAGGAAGATGGTGGCCACGAAGATGAAAAAGTCACTGGAGTCGATCAACTGTAGGCTCCAATTTGTTATGAAAAGTGGGAAGTACTGCTGGGGTCCAGGCAGACTCTGAAGATGATCAGACAGGGCAAAGCAAAACTGGTCATCCTCCACATCTGCCCAGCCTTGAGGAAATCTGAAATAGAGTACTATGCCATATTGGCCCAAACTGGTGTCCATCACTACAGTGGCAATAATTTATTGAATTGGGCATAGCATGTAGAAAATACTAGAGTATGTACACTGGCTATCATTGAGCCACGTGATTCTGATATTGTTAGAAGCATGCCAGAATAGACTGATGAAAAGTAAATCATGCAAAATTTTTCTTTAATAAAATTGACCAAAACTTGTTTTAATAAATAAAATGTTCGATGCTCAACGTTAGAATAAAGTACTTCCGTGAAGTGGGAAACAAGCAATTATTTATAAATATATTAAAAATATTTCATAACGTGGGGAATCATACCATTGTAACGTTAAGTGGATACAAAGTAGTATTTAAAATCATAGTCTCATCTGTACATGACCTGAATGTGTCCCAGACCCCATTTTCTTCTGTATCCTCACTAAAGGCACGTTGAGTGTTTGATCTGTTTGCTGGCTTTTTCTGTCTGGAAGAGCACTGGGGGAGAAGGCAAGGGACAGGGGCTGACTCGTGGGATTTGAAGCATTGTCCATGGACTCACCGCCCAGCCTCTGGGGTCTTCTCTGTCCTCCACTGATGTAGGGATGTTCTCTGTGTTCACTTCTCTCTCTGGCCTCTTTCTTCCTGGGTCCAGTGGTGTGCTGGTAAATGTTTAACAACCAGCACTCTGGGGGCGATCTGCACCAGTCAGGAGCCCTGATTTATAGTATTTGCCAATACCACCATGGTCAGTTTCAAACTGCCGATATGGTGTCACTGAACAGAGCTGGGAAGAAATGAGTATAATCAGCTCTCAAAAGCTAGTATGAGCTGACTCCAACTCCGACTGCTCGAGTCCCACTGTTGGAGAAAGAAGTTTCCCAACAGAATTGCTGGGAATCTAGTTCTAGCACCCTCTCAAGTTAAACCAGAATCTTCCCTTTGTCTAGGCAAATGGACACACTCAGGAGGCTGGAACAGGACATGGTCAATCTAGTCTCACACCAAGTCCTGGACCACCATCTTTTCCTTCTAAGGCCCCAGAGGCTGATCCTATCGAGACTCTGTCCACATTCTTGGTGATTTTTTGAGAAATCCCCGTTGTCTCTCCTTGTAATCTAGCTTCCATCAGACTCCCATATCTGTCTGTAAGGTCTGTGTTGTATGGACACAATTCAGGGGTTTTCCCAGTCTTGGGACACACTCAGATGTCAACCAAATGTGTTTGGATAACTTGAGTTATGAAGAAAAGACGATGGCATGCGCTCAAACTCCACATGGAGGAACTGCTGGGATCCACACTTTCTTTCCAGTCAGCCTGCAGCAGTCTTTATCCTTACAAATAATTTTTCCTGGGGAGAGCAGCAGCAATCTTTCACCTGAAGCACACTTGTACCTCTCTCAGCTCAGCTCCTAGGGGCCAGTCCTCCTACATACACACGGCACCAGACCCAAGGTGCATGTTGTCTGATCCACTGGGAGTCGTGCTCAAGGGGATTTTTCCATCCCCTCTTCTCTGAGGCCCAGCTCTTTCAACTAAATTGAGTCCACCGACTTCCCCTGATCCTGGTATCTATCCCCTTAGGCCTCTCTGGGGACAAAGTTTCAAAGCACTGAGAGCTGAAACCATGGACACATTGGTTCTGCAATCTAAGAATCAGGGTTAGGATCTGACAGTTACATTAATTGCTTCATCAGGGAGCAAGTAACCATCTTGGAAGGACCTTCACTTTCTTGCCCTGAAACCTTATCCCACACTCAGGAATGGGAATTTATGCACAAACTTTGTACGTGGCAGAGACCCCAGCCGGTGTGCAGTACCATGGGGAGGAGCTATTTGGGGATGCCCCGATTCCTACAGCTTTTGGTATCCCAAGGTATTCCTACAGCTTTTTGAGCACGAGCTTGTTCTTGACTTACAGTGCTGCTGAAAGCCGCTGCTGGGACCAACTGGGAAGCTTGGCAACACACCGGATGTGGGTTCTCAGATCCCCATCTCACCACCTATTGCTGCCACAGGATGAGAAGCTGGGTTTCTGGACACACCAGCCCTTAGTGTCTTACCGCTTTCCAAGGTTTCTATCCAGACTGGCAAGGTTGGCAAGGTTTTCCAAGAAGCACAGCATAGTGCACAGTAGGGCTGCAATACATGTCTCTAGAATAAGTGAATGACATCGTGTGCACAATGCCTACGTTTTTCTGAAATTGATTGATCTTCTGATAATCAAAGTGAATTGTTGGAAGATTTCTAAAGTGAAAGCCTGAGGACCTTCTTGGAGCATTGTACATTCTAGTAAAATGTTTGCTCAGAGCCTTTCCCTATGTAGTAAGTCACCACTTGTAAGATTTAAAAGTTTTAAAGCTGTTAGGAGTCAGAGACACTTAGCAAAACTCCCAAAAATGTTATTTTACCAGGAAATAATTGTCTTCAAAATATAACCAAACTGCACAGCAGCATCATAGCCCTATAGTTCAACTCAGTTGATTTTTTATTTAGTGAGAGCAATTCAAAAATTTCTCATATAAGCTTTTGGCTGGAATTTATTTTTAATTAGATGCAGGAAAAAAAGTTGCATGTGCAGAATGCAAATAATGTATTCCCCGTATGAAAGTATCTGTAAAAATACTTCTCTAGATATAACCTCCTGCAAAATGATCAAATGGAGACTCTGGACCTCAGGAATGCTACTTTAAGATGCAAAGAAATGGGAGGTCTTCACTACCTCTACAGGTCACAATGACTAAAAACACCTGCCAACGTTTTTCTTCCCTGATTTCTTCAGGTTTTCTTTTATTTACTTTTAATAGTTTTTCTGTATATTATAAAAGGCTAGCAGGGGGGTTAAATTTGCCCATATTCCTTGGCCACAGGACAAGTCTACTTCAGACATGTGTACCACCAACGGGCAATTTTCAGGAACAGAAACATCTATTATGAACCAAATGCTTTCTGGCAACTTCTAAGTTGACCATTAAGCTACTGGAAACGTGGCTCTCTGGAAGCTCAAACGAAAGAGAATTCTTGGAGCCGGCCCAGTGGTGTAGTGGTTAAGTTTGCGCACTCCACTTCAGCGGCCCAGGGTTTTCCGGTTTCGATCCCAGGCATGGACCCACGCACCACTCATCAAGTCATGCTATGGCAGCATCCCACATAGAAAATAGAGGAAGATTGGCACAGATATTAGTGACCATCTTCCTCAAGCAAAAAGAGGAAGATGGGCAACAGATGTTAGCTCAGGGCCAAACTTCGTTGCCAAAAAAAAGATAGAATTCTTCCTAAGCCACAGTCTAGCAACAAGGATGAGTAGAGCTGACTTCGTCAATGTTGGACCCAGGAATCACTGTAACACTTTCTCATTCCAACTTATATTTTTAATAATCTTTATTGCCTTTCAGATTTATATCATAGGATATACTCAGTACAAAACTTAAAAATGTCACATAGGCACAAAAGGAAAATACAGACCACATCTATCTATCTATCTATATCTTCACTTTTTTTATGAAGTTTTCAGAAAAAAGTTGGAGTACAATGAACATATAGGCTCCACCTAGATTTGATAAATGTTAATTTTACTTTTTTCTTCTTTTATTATATATTTTGCTGACCCATTTAAAGGTTGTAGGTATTATAAAGCTTTATCCCTAATATTCCAAGAATAAGGACACTGGCCTACATCACTGTAAGAACATTATCATACCTAAGAAAATAATTCCATTACAGCCTAATTTATTCCATTTTCAAATTTCCAATTGTCACAAGAATTGTTATAGTCATTTATTTTGCACTTGAGTTCCAGAATGTCCCACATTCTGTACTTGTCCGATTGTTTCCTCTTAATGTTGCTTAACTTGTTCCTCTACTCCATTTCCTGTCAGCTGGAAGTTCAGTCTACATGCTGGATTAGACTCACGTTAACTTTTTTTTTTTTTTTAACCTAAGTGCTGTTGTATTCTTCATATCATCATCTCATCAGGAAGCACGTATCAGTTTGTCCCATTAGTGCTTATTACAGTGGTGACCGATCAGTTCATTTTCAAGATTGATTTTTTTTTTTCCTTTTGCAAGTTATCTGTACCGCAACATTTGAGCACTGTGCAAAGATTCTGGTCCTCAGCAGCCTTTTACTAAAGGTTTTGGCATCCACCGATGATCTTGGCCTAATCAGCTATTTCGTTAAGAGTTCAGGCTCTATATTAAAATACTGAACCCTCTCATGGTATATGCCACGTGTGCAGATTGATCTTTGGGACAATGGACTCTCTAGGTAAACTTGAGTCACCAGACTGCTCCCAGTGGGCTGGAAGATGGTTTCTCAGGCTGTATTTCAGGCTGGAGCTGTGGGGAAACACCCTTGATGAGCTCTGCTCCCTGCTCCCTCCCTGAGAAGACAACTCACATGGGAAAACCATGAATACAAGGCCAGATCTAAAGTGTCTCCTCCCTCCTGGGACATGGAGGCAGCTTGGACCCGCTTAGTTTAGTTGAGCAAGACCCCTGTAGACAGACCTACCTTGCTGGTAAACCCTGATTTTATAAAAACAGGTAGAAAATGGACAGAAACTGCTAGAAAAGGTAGTAACAGAGTTGTTGCAAAGAAGAAACCACTGGTCTGCCAAAATAGAAACACGCCTCTATAGAACTGGCACTTATTGCCACGTACATTCAAATGAGAAAGAAAAGAACAAAGGAACATATATAAAATGCCAGAAACACACTGTTGATAATTGTGTTTAAAAAGTCAGGGTGAGGTTTTAAGGAATGGAAAGAATTTCAAAATTGAAATTTCTAGAGAGTTTTTCAGAATTCAAAATTTAAAATCATCAGTGACCAACCAGTTAACCAAAACTTATTTCTGAGAGGTGGTACTCCAGGATATTTCATTTTTATCTGTTACATAGTTCTGTAATTTTGAAATTTTTTTTCTGAAGGAAAATTAAACACCTTTGTAAAATCTGAAGGCCAAGTGAACCTCACAGGCTGACAGAGTTGTGGGTGGGGATCCAGCTTGCTCAGTTGCTCTGTCAGAAGGCTGGCAGTCAGTCCATCCCAGAGACATCAAGCAGAAAGCTCCTGAGAGCTGAATCTTGTTCAACATGACTTTTCTGCAGGCTTTGATTACATGCTGAATTTACAAATGATACAAAACAATGAGTAAGGGTTAAGCTGGATGACAGAGTAAGAATTACACAAAGTAGAACAATATAATGAATTATCAATTTCAAATTTAGTTGACTGTGGCTAAAAACACCAAAGGCAGAGGTATAGAATGGGGGAAACGGCTTCATGGATTTCCGTTATCTGAAAACTCAAGGCACATCTGTGTGAGGAGAGGACCCTCAGGGCCAAGGCCCTCTGAGGTCCAGACAGAGATGTGAGTGCTGATCCATCCAGCGCTGGTCAGGCCACATCTGTAGGGTGGAGTTAGGCCCTGAATGGTACACTCACGAATGGACTCTGATGAACTGGGGGACAACCCAGAGCAGACTGCAGAATGGAGGAAAGACTCTCCCCCTCTGGAACCTCAAATCCAAGGCTCCAAGTTACTGGGGCTGGGCAAAGATGACTTGAATGTTCTCAACGAAAGGCCAATTGTTTACAATCCAAATTTAAAAAGCAACATACAGCCATTAAAAGCTCATCTATGGCAAACAGAGGAGATATTTTAACCTTCACATCCATTATGAGTTAATTTTTTAAAAGGAAAGAATTTAGGGCCAGCCCAGTGGCGCAGCGGTTTAGTTCGTGCTTGGCGGCCCGGGGTTCGCCAGTTCTGATCCCGGGTGCCCGCCAATGCACTGCTTGTCAGCCATGCTGTGGCGGCGTTCCCACATAAAGTAGAGGAAGATGGGCACGGATGTTAGCCCAGGGCCAGTCTTCCTTAGCAAAAAGAGGAGGATTAGCAACGGATGTTAGCTCAGGGCTGGTCTTCCTCACAAAAAAAAAAAGGAAAGAATTTAGCATGCCTGCAGTAAATACAACATATAAACCCAATAAGGCAGCAGAAACGTGCACTGTGCAGGCATGTAGAACAAGTATGCAGATGCCATTTATTTGGTCCATAAGTACAGTATAGTTTTGAGTTTTACAAAACATCAAATATAAATAACCTGAAACTGTAACAATACACAAAAATCGGCTTCTTACACAGACATACCAGGCAGTACAAGCTGAAAACTTGAGTAAATTAACATTGTTTTACATTAATATACATAGTGCCAGTTAACATTTAAAAACAAATCTCAATGCATAGCACTTGATACTTCTCTGAATCTGTTTCAGTCAGTTAAGAGTATGAAAATGGTTAGATCTAGGCTAAAAATAATTCTTCTTCTAACCAAAAATAAAGGCATAATATTTATAACCAGGTATCAACTTTACTAAACCACAATATTTTGAAACTATTAAATGATACCTAAGAGTATTTACATTAAAAAGGCAACATGCATTGTGGTGTTTCATCTCCTGACTGGTTATGCACACACTTTGTTCAAAGGGTTTTAAAACTATATTCCTACTTTCAATACAGCATACCGCAATGTTCCTAATAGTTCTAGCAAAACGAACGCTTTAGAAGGGAACAGAATCGTCTTCAAGTCACTGCTGTCAATTTTTTCCCTTTGGAACAAAGGACATAACAAACAACCTGGTTCTGCCCAGATGACCTAACGCAGTAAGAGGGTTCTTTCTAGAGGCATTTCTGTTCAATCTAACGCTATAACGTCATCAAGCTCTTCTGTCTGTTCTGTGCGTGACCTCTTTGCACTGACATTCTCTTTCTCATCTAATTTCCTCTTGCGACTTCTCTCTTCTTCACTGATGTCAGCATTATTTGAAGGACCTTCTTCATCTGAATCAACTATGAGCACATCATCTTGCTCTTGTGCTTATGTCAGAAAAAAAGGAAAAAGTGGTTAAAAGTGTGGGAGTTACTAGTGGCTCACTAATATTTTCTACAAGTGAAAAGCTAACCTTTTGATATACACCAAATTTAAGAATAGTTACCCTCAGGGAATCTTTACTTTACACATTACATATTTCTGTAATCTGTTTTAATGTTTTCTGTAACAAGCACCTATTTTCTAATCAAAATAGAAAATTGTAACAAGCATTATATAACTGAAAGGAATTATTACAGTTCCTTGTTTCTATTTCTCCAACAGAAAAGGGGAGGGTTCAATCTTAATACTGGTAGTGGTAATAATAATAAACATCAACAACAACAACAACAACATATATATAGCACTTACAATGTGCCAGGAACTGTTCTGAGCACTTTGCATACAACAACTCATTTAATCATCACAATCCTATAAAGAAGATAACATTACTATCCGTTTTCCAGAAAAGGAAACTGAAGTACAGAGAGATTGATTTGCCAAGGTCACACAGTAGCAGAGGATGAGGCCAGGATCCAAACCCACGCCGTGGGGCTCTACAGTACATGCTCTGAACCTTCCACTACAGTTGGTTTTGTACCCCCTGCTCCACCAAATCACAGGCAGAGTATTGATCTTACTCAGTGCTACAGCCTCTGAGACCTACCCACATTAGGGGATCAATAAATGAACACTTCAAATTACGATTTTTTAAAAACTACCAGTCCCTTCCTAAAAGCAGGACGACGGACCTTTCTGTTTTCAGAGGGGAAAAAAAGGTCATGAACCCACGGTCCACAGGTGGGCCAGACTCTTAAACAGTCTTAAAAGTCTGTCTTTAAAACTCTCAGAGGACAGAACCAAGAACAATCATATTCCAAAGAACACCAAAGACACAGGGTGAAAGAAATGGGAACGGAGAGGTAAAAAAATTGGTAACTTTTAGTTTCCTGTAAAAGAATGAAGAATGTGTGTGTGCTTGGAGTGTGGGAGGTGGGTAGGTAGTAAACATCCAAATATGAGCACAGTAAAGCACCAAGCACCAGCACTGAAAACTCAGGGAAACAGAGCCTCTGATGCACTTTGTACCAAAGTCATATTGGTTCAGAAAAAACTGTGAAATGCTAAAATTCTATATTTACCAAGCATCTGTTCACTCAAATTAATCAGATGCACTGATTTGTTGTCCCTAAATAAAGCAGGCATACAGAATCCAAAACTACTACTTCTAAGGACAAACTGTCTTTATGCGCTAGTAAAGTCACTGACATTTCCAGTTGTAAAAATCCCTTACCAAAAAGTAAAGTGTTTCTATTTTCCACTAGAATCTCCTCCAGTCTTGAATGTCTTCACGGTTCATACATTCAAAGCTGCATTAAAACAATCAATGCCAAACCAACACACACCTCCAGTAGTCAATATTATGGTCAATGTCCATAAAATAATCAGTTTATTTCCATATATTCTTGTTTGGTGGGTAATTAATAACCTGCTGGCTAGGGCCATGACTCACCTGTGGATGTGGAAGGCTGAGCTCCATCGTCACTGCCATTGGTTATGCTTTTGGCAGCATCTTCAGCTTGTTTGGGCCCCACTTTTTCTGGGGCATCACCAACAACTTCAAATTCAACATCCTTTCCTAGGTCTTCACTGTAAGAAAACCACACACTATAAAACTGGACCCCACTATGACTATTTACAAAAGCAAAAGCACAAAGGAGAGATACTGTTCTTCAAAGCTCGAAGTGTTATACTATGTACACATCAAATATTCTGATTTTCAAAGAGCTAAAATAAGACTGTACATAACGGGATTTTTGCGATAATTCAAAACTCTAACTCAAATGGACAATACCATTGCACCCTCAAATCAGGAAAGTGTTCTTAAAAAATGTTAAATAATTTTTACTGCTAAAGCAGAACACTGAGTCCAAAACTCTGTGGCCCAACGTAACTCTTAGGCAATTATTTCTTCAGCTACTATGTGAAAAGATTCTACACACTCTAGTCTGATCTTGAACACCGTAATTTGGTGTTTTAGGACTAGGGTTACATGGATTCTGGGTTTCCCCCCATCTTTACAGGTAGCACCCTGCTTTTGTAATGAGTTCCCAAAAACATGTATGAAAGTTTAATGCATGAAAGTCAAACAAAAGACTTACATGTTATAAGGGGGGTTCTGTTCCCAGAGAGCTAAAAAATATGATAAGAAAAACCCTAATTATGCCTCCTCTTTTAGACACCACCTGATATATTTCCATTTTTTTTGTACATGTCCTTTCGTTTCCTTTTATTTCACAACTGAACACAAACACACTGCTGACATCCAACTGGTGTCTACCTGAGGCCAGAGATCACTCCCTAATGATCTTTGACACAATTGTCTAACTCTGTGAAACTTACACTTATTACTAATGACCCACATTCAGTCTTCCCTATCATTTTGTGCTTTTTATAAACCCAGTATATAAAATGTAATACTCTCCAAACAACCACACAAGCTATATATGTTTGTACAGAGATGGCAACACTGGCAAAATAAGTCGATGAGGGTGGCAACCCTTTATGTTTGTTAGATGGTACCCCGAAGTCCTAGGTCGGGGTGCAGTTTAGGGGTATCAGTGAGCATATATGAAGACACACCTTGTTCAACAGACACACATACCAAAGTGGAGGACCATCTGTTTTTCAATTGTTATACATATGCAAATATTCTATAATGCAAGCACTTTGAATGCTTTTTATAAAATGGGCAGGACGTAAAATCAAACAAGACAAAAACAGATGACTCAGGAATCTATATAGGATAATTTTTAATGTTCTCTTGTTATTGATACAGATCACAAAGGAATATCTGTTTTATGGGAGAAATATTTCTTCCTTTATTCTAATGAATCTTTAAAAATAAATGAAATTTTTATTCTAATTCAATTATCAAAATGAATTCACCTGATTTTAACTATTCGAACACCTGAATTTCTACCCTCTCTAGGTCTTTCTGATCAGCTACCACTGATGACAGTTACCCTTCAACATTTTTTGTCTATCCCTTTTATTTCTGAATTCCCAAATTTTTCTGTAGGTCAAACCTCAGGGTACTTAGTGGCCAACTCGAGCAAATATACTGTGCAGTTTCAAATGAAGAGTAGGGTTTACGGATAAGAAAACATTTTTTCTCCACTTTACCTTGTTTGTCTATTCAAATAATTTCTTATACTTAAAATATTAATGGCTCCTACCTATGAAGGATGTTGATCAATAAAGTGTAGTCCTGAAGGAAGTCGTCTGCTTGAAGCCGGCTCCCATTTCTAATTCCAAATTCTGACAACTTCTTGTGATTATTAGCTAGAAAATTTGAAAGGAATTTAGATACTTTAGTCACAACAAGTAGTCACGTTAGTTTTAAAAAGGCTAAATCCCTACTATAAGCTGAATTCTTATGTCTCCCCAAATTCTGTGTTGAAGCCCTGACCCCAGTATCTCAGAATGTGACTGTATTTGTAGACAGCACTTTTTAAAGAGGAGATGAAGTTAAAGTGAGGCTGTTGGGATGGGCCTAACTTGGTGCCCTTAGAAGAAGCCAAGGAGAGAGAACACAGAAGAAACCAAACCTCTCAACACTTGGATCTACAGACCTGTAGCCTCCAGAACTATGAGAAAATAAATTTCTGTTATTTAAGTCACTCTGTCATGTATTTTGGTATGGCAGCCCCAGCAAACTAACCCACTAAAACATTAGGCACTTAGCAACTCAGCCCTGAACGCCCAACTACCAACACTACTTCAAGAGAACCAAGCTGCGAGAAGTTCTGTGAACCTTTTCCATTCAAACCAAATTAACCTGGAACCGTGGAGGAGTCAAAGACAACTTTTAGAGTTGTTCAAAATACATTCTACTTGCAAAAGGGTTATCCACAACTTCAACAAACTACTTTTTAGCAAATTTTTCAATTCAGAAATATGAGAAAACTTTATTTGAATGGGTTTTTCAGCATTTCTCAGTGAAGAACCAGCTGGGACCTCCCCGAAATAATCGCCCCAACCTAGTTCTGTCTTCCACATGTCATTTCTGCTTCATCTGAATATCTCGTATGAAGCACATAGTGCTTAGCACCCACTAGCAATCAATAAACCTTTGCTACATGGATTATAAGTACTCCAATGAAGAACAATCCCTCCCAGCAAACTTCTGGGGTCATCACCTCCTCCTACCTATTCTAGAGCCTTTTTGCCTTAATTATCCTTTCTCTCCTGCATGTTCAAATGCTTCTCTCTCCTGACCTGTAAAAACACTCAAGTCTCATTTACAAAACTGCTTCCTTAACTTGCTCCCAGTTTACACTCCCTCCTTACAACACATAGTCCACTTTACTGAGTATTTGCTATGTGAGGGGCACGGACTGTATAGAACATGTGGACCTATATCCACAGTGCCTGGCATATGTTATGTAAACTATATTTTAAATACTAGTTATGTTTAAATTTATCAATTTTCCACATATATCTAACAATATTTTTCTTTCTTAGTTTTTATTTCTTTCATTGCTTATAAAGAAAATGCTTAGAAAGGATCTCCCCAACTTGACATTGAAACCCAGAAACTATTGACAGTTTCTAGTTCTTTTACAGATCTATTTCTTACTTGAAGTTTTTAATCTACTTTGGAGAATGACAGTTCCTACCCAGACTTCCATTCCCAAGCTTGTTCATACATTTCCCACTCACTACAAACTCCTCAGACCCAACATGTTCAAAAGGGCAACGGTTACTGCGTATTCTATCCTAGTCAATTAGCATCATCTCTAAAGCCAGAGTCCGTCACAGTCCTGTGCCGGCCTCAGAATACCACTCTTCCTCACCTGCGCCCTAAACTCTGACCATGCAAATCTTAAATCTGTCATCTGCTTCTGCCTTAGTAAAAATCCCTCACTCCCCTCATGTTTCCTCTCCCTAAACTGGCTGGCTCCCTGCCTCCACTCACACCCTTAACTCAACCTCTGCAGATTATATTAGAGGGTAACTACATTACTTCCCTGCTTAAACCCTGGTCAGGAGTAGAATACTGGGGGAGGAAGACAAACACACATTATATGTATGCCACAGAAAATCCACCAGCTGCATCACCACTGCCAACCCATAGTACCCCACCTTCCAGTGAAACAAAGTAACTGGCCATTCCCAAAGCCTTTTATGTTGTTTACAAGTTCACGCCTTTGTAGATGCTGCTCATTCTGCTCAAAAGCAGACACTCCCTTCTCTGCCCAGAAGGTCCTTACTTCTTCGAGAACTGGCCCAGGAGTCCTCTTTCTCCTGCGACTGCCCGCCCTCCCCCTCCTTTTTTTTGCTGAGGAAGATCAGCCCTGGGCTAACATTCGTGCCCATTTTCCTCTACTTTACATGTGGGATGCCGCCACAACATGGCTTGATAAGCGGTGCGCAGGTCCACGCCCAGGATGCGAACCTGCAAACCCTGGGCCGCCACCAAAGCAGAGTGCACAAACCCAACCACTACACCACCGGGCTGGCCCCTTCTTAACAAAGCTTTGGTTCATACCCTGTACACTCTCTTTCTACAGTATTTCTTAGACTGTACTATATCTACTTGTTGATAATGTCTCCTCTCCTTCCAGGCTGTGAAGTGTTTTAAGCTGGGACCCACTGCCTTATTCATCCTTGAATTATGAATACCTACGCCTACAATACAGGAGGACTCCAAACATATTTGAGTAAATGCTGTCTCACCCTCAGTAGCACATGTATTTTGTGGAGAAGGGCCACAGTTAAGCCACTGAGATTCTTGACCAGTTTCCATTTTTAAGGTCCTAGTATTTAAAAGAGCTGGCTAGAACTAAGGGGAAAGCATGAAGTTATAGACAAACTTTTTTTTTTTTGGTGGAGACAGCTGGCTAGAATGGGGCTTAAATATTCAACTAGACTCTTAAAATAGACTACTACCCAGCCAAAACATGGCCTCCAATTACTCATGACCTAATATCCCAAACAATTTCTTGACAACAAACTAGAGCCAAGAAGAATTCTGACACTGAGTTTTAATTTAAAGAAGGTTTGACATTTGAATCCCCATCAGGATCTGGCGAAGTGTACTAAATAAATGACCACTGAACAAACAGGCAGATAAGTTGGTATAAAGGGAAAACAGTGCCCCCAGATTCTGAAAGTTGATGGTACACTGGCAAAACTTGGCATACGGAGAAATCAACTAAAATGGTAACCTAAGAGATCAGCTGCCAAAGTGACCGAGAGGTGTGGGAACTTCTAAGTCCAATCCAACTGACTAGCATTGTCTGAAGAAGGCATAACCATAAACAACTCTCACTAAAAAAGCTGAAACAGAATCAGCACCTTGTATAACAAATGCATTAACAAAAGGGATGACCTGTTTGAATTTTTGAAAAAGAAGGCCAGAAAGCCACAACTGGGCACTGATTTTCAGAAGTACTTTCTCCTCTATGATAGAAGCAGTCTATCAAGACTTTCCCACTCCTGGACAAAATACCTTAAAGCCTTCGATTACCTTCCTACTCTGATCTAACAGCCAGAGTAATCTCATTACTAATTTAGCTCCCAGGACCTGTACCTTGATACAGGCAAGGCGGTTCCTTGAAAGTGGACAAAAGCAGTGCGGTCACACTAGATGGTAATGGTGAGCTGGGTTATTGAGAAATAGTCCCCAAGACACCTTGATAACATGGAGTTCCCAAATCTGGAACTATGGTGATCCTTCCAAGGCAATGCCACCTTGGGAAAGCACCTCTATGACCAAATACCACCTGTGATACTGAGAAACACGTACAGTGAATGGATAAACTAACGTGAGCTCCTTCACTTAGGCAGTCTCCACCCAAATGAGGGGAGTGAATAAATGCAATGTATAATACCTTCTGTCTCTCCCTCTTCTGAAGATATTAGGATTGTTCCTTTCCCATCTTCAATTTGGACATCTGGTGCTACCATAGCAAATTTTTCTTTCACTATCTAAGAGAAAAAGAGATTCAAAATATTAATATGTGGAATTAAAGACCATAAAAAACCCTAGACTTTTCTGCCATAACGGCTCTTACTTTCCCCTTCCATTGGAAAGTGGCCAAGTTGATCTTTAAGACACCTTACAGCAAGCAGGTGAGCAGTGGGAATTCACCCAATTATTTTATGCCCACATTCCATCCCCATGTTCAACCACTGATAAAGATCAGATAAAACTTCCTCCAAATGAGGGGCTGAGAACTCTTTGATTGGCTCTTGGTACTGTGTCCTTCCCTGCAGATTAGGTATGAGCTAGACACTTGACATATCTTATCTTAGTCTTTGACAACCTGGCAGATGTTTTATTAGATGGAAAATTTCTCATTAACCTGATTCTCAGATAGTCTCTCCCTTCCCGAGTTCCATCTCTCTTTAAATTCCAAGATAGATCAAGAGTGACAATACTCTTAAATCCTACCTGGTCCTTAAAAAGACAAGGTAACTCTCTAAAGGTCTGATTATCCTACAAGCAGTGGAATTACGTTTAGCTCGAGTAGATACCAACTAAAATTATCTCCTAAGAAAGAAGGTGAGGCAACCACCCTCTGCTGGCCAGTGTACCAAGTCCTGATGCTTCCCCATCTAAACATAACCTGCTCTGTGTAACCAGTTCTAGGAGAAACGCCATACACTCTCAAGCAGCCTTCAGGGCCAATGAAGGTCAGTTTCCCCTGTGTCAGGAGGTATGTAAATACATAACATCACGATGGAGATAATCAGAGGAACAATCTGAAGTGATTCCAAAAGTGGTAAGTGGCACCCATTTGGGACATTTTTGAAATCTTCCCTAATAAAGAAACTAACCTAGCCAACTTAGGAGGAACTGAAGAACCAGGCCACATCTTAAACCCCTATTTCCCTCACTCCAGAGCTCTAAAGGTGAATCCAGGTGCACAAATGCTGCATCTCCTCAGGGACTAACTTAACACACCAGAATCAGGACCATCACTAGACCATTTAAGGATAACTCCTGTCTGCCAAAAAATACAGAATTTACACACTATCTGAGAAACAAAGAGTTTGCTTGCCAAGATACTGTGCTACCTCTGTCCCACCTGTGGTGCATGTTCTAGCCAAATATACCCATTCCTTTCTGGGATATGAGGCACATATGCTGGAACCAGAGACAAAAAAAGCCAACAGGAACCCAGATGGTAGAGCAACGCAGGATACCAGAGCAACACACTTCAGCAGTCAGTTTCAGAGCAATTATTTGGCTTTTAGTTTGTTATCATAGTAACACTGTAAAAGGCAAAAGGGAACTTGGGTTTTTTTTTTTTTCCCCCAGGAAAAAGAAAATGAACAACAGGGCAAAAGAGAACCAGCTCCTACACCTACCTTATCTTGTAATGTGAGAACGGTCACCTTATGGACGTTAAGCCGTACGGTCACCTCTGGCTTGCTGGCACATACGTAGCAATTAGGGTTGGGAGGATCCAGTGCACAAGGCACAAGGAGCTTCTTTCTTGGGTTTGGTTGTTTATTCAAAAAAATCTTTGGAGGAGAAAAAAAACACAAGCAGAAACTGGAAATTCGAGTTACAATTTTATACACCATACAGTGTGAAGTTTACTGTCTTATTTACTGTACAGCCAATAAAAAATACTTAAATATTCCCTTCTAGATGGCAAAAAAGATAAGGAAAATCATGACCTTCTTAAGAGACTAATTTTCCAACCTTCTTTTCAAATTAACTACCATGTAAAAGGCTGGGCTTACTGAAAAGAAATTTCCTTGAATTGAAGACTCTAGACTACTTGGCAAAGTAATTTAGCAAGAGTAGCGGCCCAGCCACACTCGTCATCTCTGGTGCCATCATTAAATCAGCTTTGGGGGACCTTCCTAGCGGTTATTCTCATCAATTTTAAGCCAACTTCTCAACAAGACCAATACGCTAATTTCTCCAATTAATGACAATGCTGTCACAGATGTATGGAACCAATGAGCTGCTTTTCTTTTCAGATTTTCTATCATGACTATGATATTAACATTTATATAATTAAGGGAAAGTAATTATGTATGTCTGGCACTGTAAGCACCTATTTAGCATTTCTCTAATACCCAAACAAAAAAATAAGAACTAAGGCAAATTTAGAAAATTGCATTGAAATTAAAAAAGGCCCCAAGCTCATATTACCACAAAGTTTAGTGAACAATAGCAAGACCCAACGCAAACAAAACAAATGTCAGGAGAACACTGGAAACTGATACACAAAATTCTCATCTTGTGATTACATGTAGAGTGGTATCTGCTAAGATGAATTAACTCTAAAGAGGAACTCCATGGATTCCCCCAAGCTTAAAGAAGCAAATTCCTTGAGAGGCAGTAAGTGCCAGGAAGAGCCTTCCTGGAGCCTCTCATCACAAGGATACTAGTCAGTCATTGTATCGGCAGGGCTGGAAACAGGGTACATTGGGGGAACAGATTTATTTGATCTTGGGCTTCACTGGGAAGGGAACTATACTAAGGGAAATCAACAGTAAGGAAAACAATTGCTAATATATTAATACCCGTGCTATTAATCCATCCTGACATTCATTATAAACATATAAAATCCAGACATGTAAGTATCATTAGCCCAAGAGAGGGATAGAGCTGAGCAAGCAAAGAAACAAGAAGGATGTTAGAGGAACAGTAGACATGATAATAAATTCAACAATTGGTATTGTTTGTGAGCTTAAAGAGATACTGTAGCCATTAGGACAAGATCAGGTTGCTATAAAAAGGTAGAAATAAAAAAATGAAGGTTTTAGAAATTAAAAATATAACAGCCAAAATAAAAATTTAAGTAAAAAACTGAATCAAGATGGCAGACTGGCAATATGATTGAACATTCCTTCACCCTGAAATTTCATGAAAATAATATCTTAAGAGTGTATCAATAATGGCACTGAAAAAGAAGAGTACCACTGCAGACTAGGTATTTATTGTAGACTAGGAATTTTTTAGAAATTCCCAAAAGTAAATTGGCTCTTTTTTTTTCTTTTTTTGTGAGGAAGACCAGCCCTGAGTTAACATCCGTTGCTAATCCTCCTCTTTTTGCTGAGGAAGACTGGCCCTGGGCTAACATCGTGCCCATCTTCCTCCACTTTATATGGGACGCCGCCACGGCATGGCTGACAGGCAGTGGGTCGGCGGGCGCCCGGGATCCGAACCCGCGAACCCCGGGCTGCCAAGGGCGAACTAAACCGCTGCGCCACCGGGCGGTCCCAAATTGGCTCTTTTATTTCAACATTATTGTGAAACGGAGAACCTAAACAGCAAAAATATTGGCTACAATATTTTTTAGAAGTTTTTTTGAATCACTAAGCCAGTAAGAAAGCAAAGCATCTTCAAGACACAAACTCAATATAAATGAAAGCAGGAATCCAGAGAATATCCAGGTGGCTTTAGTCTTAAGAGACAAACCCAGCCCATCCCATACTGGTGTAGGAACTTTTATAATAGGAGATCCTTACATAAAGCAGGGACCTGGGAGGGGAGGAGTGTAAAGAAGAGGAGAAAAATACCTTCCCACGGAAATAGCAAAAAAATTATCTTGACCTTGGTGCTTCGTGGAGGGGGGTAAGTCTTCCTTTATAATTCAGTATGATAAGATAGGGGATCACGCAGATATGCTGTCTGAATTTATATGTGGGTTGAAAAATTAAAGTTGAGAATTTAAAAGTGGTCCCAGATTGGTCGGATCCCAGGCACCCAAATAAAAATAAATGCAAATCCTCTTTGAAGAACTACACCTTCAATGGGTCTTTAAAGAATTATCACAGATACAGTTTTAACAAATACTAATTTGGTTAAAAAAACAAATCATAGGGGCTGGCCCGGTGGTGTAGCGGTTAAGTTCCCATGCTCTGCTTCGGCAGCCCAGGGTTCGCAGGTTCAGATCCTGGGCATGGACATATGCACCGCTGATCAAGCCATGCTGTGGCGGCGTCCCATATAAAGTAGAGGAAGATGGGCACGGATGTTAGCCCAGGGCCAATCTTCCTCAGCAAAAAGAAGAGGACTGGCAACGGCTAATCTTCCTCAAAAAAAAAAAATCATAAACCACATAAGCAAACAAAACACTATGAGAGAGATTTAGCACGAATGAATATAAAATAGGTTTAAAATAAAAAAGATTTGAAAAAAGATTGAAGATCAGGGGACTATAAAATGACCAAACAAATTTTAAAAACCAGAGAACTGTGAGAACTGAAAAACAATTGAGAAAACTTAATAAAGACCCACACAATGAGTTCCTCCAAGAATTCAGTAAAACTGGAAATATTAGAAGCAAACTAGCTTCTGCTTCCATTTTAGACACAAATAGAAGAAGCAAATGTGTTTTCCTTTTTGTTGTAATTTCCAAGAAGCTTACTTAAATATGCACTCACAAGATAACATGAACAATTATTTTTCCATTGCTTTAAACCAGTTTTATTGTCTTTTCAAATTGTCTGTTTAATGTGATTTTTATAAATTACTTTAAAAAAGAGGCTGAATAAAAAAATGCAAATAGAAATACTCACTGTTCTACACTGGTCTATTTTTCCTGATAAAATCTTCAATCCTTCCAATACTATCAACCCAGCAATCACTGCATTAGTAGTAGCGATAGCAGGAATAATGTTCCCTGCCATTGCTGGAAAAACAAAAAGGTACGTTTAGCTGTTAAAAAAGAGAAAATAACTTAAAACCTTAGATGATGCAACTTAAGTACAAAATACAACTTACACTTTATATCAAATCTGCTCTTCATATTCATACTGAAAATATGCATCCTGAGGTTTGCAGCAGAGGTGACAAAATCCATTGCAGATGGGTCATCCTGCCAATAATTGAAACAATTTAACAAGTCTCCCCATAAATTTACTAATTTGACTAATACTGCTTTCAGAATGGTACTTTCACGTTTATAACACTGTAGACAAGTCAACTACAACAAGAGGCCCGCCAAGCAGGGCCTTACAGTAGCATGGAGATTGGATGAGCAGGGGGCAGGGTCTCATCATCAGCTCCTCTAATCCAGGAATGTAGTCTGACAAGAACTTCAAGAGCTATCAGGCTTCTAGGAATTCACTCCTGCTTAAACAAATGCACTGGAGACTACGTGTATAGACCAGAACACCAATTCTATTCACTGACAATGGCAATCCTTTCCTGGTCCATCAGTCAGTAACGAGAAGGTTGTCTGACAAGCACAGGATCCAGGGAAGGAGATAGAGGCTGTTGTGAGAAAGCTGTTTCATTAAAGCCTCAGAAACACTTGGACTACTCCTTTTGGCTTTCCTTCTCCAAATTCTCTTCATATACACCACTCTCCTGTTTTGGCTGTTTCTTTTCAGATATGGCAATACAATAAAATTTTCCCTTACAATTTACATTCATCCTGAGACTATATCCTAGTTTCTCTAATGAGATTTCAGAAAGGTTTCATGCTTTGAACTGAGAAGAAATTATCCTAGCCTATAATTCAGAACCACAAAGTACAAAGGAAAAAGTATTGATGGGATGTGGATTCCTTATATACTTATTGGCCAGCTGTGTAAGCTCAGGCAAATCAACCCACCTGACAGAAAATTTCTTAATTTGTTAAATAGGGAAAATGATATAAACATCTCATAATGTTGTAGTGAAGATTAAGTATGAATATTTAATAGTACCCAACAATGTCCCTCAGGTACTTCCCCAGGCAATCGGCTTATCACGCCCATTGGGTGTAGACTTGACCCACAGAGGGTAACAACCCCCAGTTCCAAAGTTTTGTTTTTCAGCCCCATGTATAGATGAAAACCTCCCAAATCACTATTATAACAATAACAATGAAAATATTTTTTGAAAAAGTGGTTACTCCTTATATCACATAACCCCGAGATTAATGTTTAAAAGAAGCCCCCCCAAATCTAAACTTACTAGCTTCATTTTAGATGTATGATTCAACCAGAGTTCCAAAGTTTGCACACATAAAGTTATTATCTTAGTTTTCTAAAACTGACCAAACTTTTCCCCTTACTTTAAAACTCATGGCAAATCTTTACCTTCATAGCATCATATAAACTTTATCAGATAAATCACTTATAACCACACAAAACATTGACTACAATTAAAAATAAGTCAAATTAACTCATCAAATCTCAAAATATGACATCTAACTGCAAAATAATATTAAATATTACTTTAGCTTGTGAGAATAATTACATTTTTGTAATGAGAGGTCTCTCAGACCTCTAAAATAGTTATAACTACATATGTGTGTATATATATATAAAACTAATTTTAATGGATAGGCAATTTTATTACTTTCAAGGTCAAATTAGACCCATGAGTTGCTGTCTCAAAAGGATTTTATGACTTCTATTAACAAATCTATATTATACAATAAGTTTTCTTAAGTCTATTTTCTCAAGTCAGTGAAACATTTTACTCCAATAAATTCACATCATTTCTCCAGTCAACATAATTATAAAGCATGAACACATTACTAGAATCTAAAATTAGGTTTTATAATATTGCCTAAATTCATGTATAGAAAACTCATTGTTCAATGTAGTAATCAGAGATGAAAACATCCAAACAAAATCAACATTATGCCCTCAAAATCTGGTAGAATAAATGATATCCAAAAAATTACTAGCTTGTTATAGTTCAAGAATTAAAATTTACATTTGATATAGAAGTAACTGCCACACATTTTCAAAACAAACCTTGTCCCATATGAGCTCAGCTCCATCCCCTTTTTCTGCTAAATGAACTCTCAAAGTCTCAATGCTCTTTGAAAAAAGACATGCATAGCTCTTTACATCTAGAACCTGCTGGTCTTTCAGACCTAACTGGGGTTCATTTTGTTGATCTGATGCGTTGGTTTCTTCTCCTAAGGAAACAAATATTGGAAATTTCACTGTTTAACATCATTCCCCTCTCTGTTTTATTTAACAATTCAATGCCTGACCAATAAGAAAATCAAGTAATATGAAACAAATTCCATTAAAATAATTATTACTATGAGACAAATATTTGTACAAGAAAATTGCTAAAACTGAGATGGAAAAGGTGGAAGACTGTTTCAGAACCTCACAGGGTAATTGGGGGATTCAACAACATAATGTAGACAGGATGATAAGCATTATGCCCAGCACATAGTGAGCACTCATTACACGGAAGATATCAGAGCCATACTTGAATTGGTCTGTAAAGTCAAGTATCCATTACTGTAAAGAACTGCTCCAAACTGACATCCCAAGTCTCCCGGGACCTTTTAAGTTCCAGCTGACCACTGCTGTGCATAAATTAATTACAATTCAGATAAAGTAGAGACACAATGTGTTGGAGAGGAGTGGGATAAGGAAATAGTCACTACTACAACAGTTTTTCTCACATTTAAAATTATAAATGTTCCTAAATTAAATCTTAAAGAAATAGTCATACAAACATACATATATACTCATCACAACATTTTATTTCAGGGAAAATTTGAAACAACTAAATGTTAACTGATAAGGGACTAGTTAATACTGACTGAAAAGAGCAAGTCAGGGTATAAAACAGTATGACTCCATTTATATAAAAAAATGCATACACAACTGTCTGTGCCTGTATGCGTTGAGCTGACTACCAAGACATTCCCTAAAACGTTAATAGTGGTTATTTCTCTAGGTGAGAAATCCAGTGATTTTCCTTCATACTTTTCTGAACTGTTTGAATTTCTTCCCATGAACATATACCATTGTCCAGAAACAACAGGGCTATTTAAAGACTTTAAGTGAGGGAATTTCCAATTTAGGTACCCCAAAGACTAAAATATATCCTTTACCTTGACTTTGTACTTCAGCCCAGTCCAATGGAACTGGAGGTTTCCTTTTCCGCCATAGTTTGTCCATTGTCAACAGATACCTGATATCATCTTTAAAAAGCTTAAAAAAAAGAAAAAGAAAGATAAATTCCATGAACTTAACAGTCTGTATGCTGACAAAATAAGAAAATTTCATTATTGATTTATTACAAACATTATACTATAAAATCTTCTGATTTAAAGACACACGTCATGTACCAGGGAATTAACAACTTTCAAAAGAAAAAAAAAAAGCTTAAACCTTTGGTAAAAGGAAATTTTACACAGAATCCTGGCACTTGAAACAGTTAAAAGTAGAGGTGCTCTGAGGAAAGCAGAGTAAGGGAACTCTGAACTGTGCCGACTGCCCCTACCCTCCCAAGTCACCTCCCCAAAAGCTCCGAAGATTAGCCTGAAGCACAACCATACCAATCAAGAGGCTAAGAATTGAATACAATCAGTGAGCCTAGAGACACCAGTTAGCAACATCTCCAAGTTTATGGGTACACACCAATAAAGCATCCACACTTTAAAAGTGCTCAAAAACCGGGGTCGCCCGGTGGCGCAGCGGTTTAGTTCGTGCTTGGCAGCCTGGGGTTCGCGAGTTCGGATCCCGGGCGCCCGCCAACGCACTGCCTGTCAGCCATGCTGTGGTAGCGTCCCATATAAAGTAGAGGAAGATGGGCACAGATGTTAGCCCAGGGCAAGTCTTCCTCAGCAAAAAGGGGAGGACTGGCAACAGATGTTAGCTCAGGGCTGGTCTTCCCCACAAAAAAAAAAAAAGTGCTCAAAAACCGAATTTGTTAACCATTTGCAACATCTTTGAAATGTCCCCCTCAAAAAAAAACCTCAAACACACAAAACAATTACTATCTCAAAAACGAAAACATAAACATTACCACATGTAGACTGAGAGACTATCACATGAACCACACTGTCCTATGTGGTAGAATTTCAGATGACTTTAATATTTTTACTTTTTCCTTAGCTGCATTTTCTATTGTTGACTGATTTATTCAATATATTTATTGTAGGTATGAGGTACGAATTTAGATTTAGCTAAATAAAAAATGTTAGAACTATTTCTATCAGAATCAACTCAATCCAATCAATATTTATTAAGCATCCTTAATCTTTGGGAAACCAGCCAAATATACAAATAATTAGAATACGATTTAGTGTGAAAATCACATAGCTTTGAATATCATGAGGAATTTTGTTCTATCTGCAGAGGGAGGAAAGAGTTCAAAGGAGATGGTAACATCTAAAGTGGCTACACAGGCAAGATGAGTATGATCTGGGTAACAAATGTGGCTAGAGACATTTGTAGAGGACCTTCAGTGCTTGGCTGAAAAGCCTGCCAGGCAATGGGCAATTAGTGTAGTTTCCCAAGCACAAACTCCCCATCCTTCTTTATCCAGTTATTATATGCTGGGAGTCCCTAAAGGCTGTGTACTGAACTAACTTCATACTCTTCTCCCATTCTATAAACCTATGAATCCCAACCACATCTCTAGTCCAAACCTCTCTACTTACCTATAGAACCACTTGTCATCTCTCTAGTATTCCACAGGAATCTCAAAATTAATTCTATCACCTTCTCCAACCCCTGAATCCCTACACACACATGTGCTTCCCACCTCACCTATCTTAGAGAATGCCACCTCTATTCATCCTACTGCCCAGCAGGAAACCAGGTATCATTCTTGACTCCTGACTTTATACATCCAAAGTCCTGTTCAGTCTTCTTTTCCTCCACACTCCACTGGGAATGCAGATGGGTTGTACTTCAGATTACTCTGGCACTGCACAATTCCAGAAAGCACTGTCCCATATTGGTTACAATAGGAATATCAGGTCCTAGAGTGGTGCACTGCATACCCTCTATACCCTTATAGTCATCCTATAGACTTCTTTTTAATGTATTCCCACTGTCTTGGTATAACATCCTTATCACGACCTAGGAAGTCCTGCCTGATCTAGCCTCAGCTTGCCTTTCCAGTCCTCTTTCCACTCTTCCCTTTAATGGGAATTATTTAAGTTCTTCAACCTGAGACTTTCTTTGTATATGCTGTACTCTTATGCCCTCCCTTATTCTTTACAGCCTTGGGTTGAAATGTTACTTCCTCTGGAAAGCCTCTTTGAATGCTCATACTAGGTCTAATAGTAAGGTTAATAATAATAGGTTAAGTCTTATTATTAAAGGGTTCCAGTGTATTTGAACTTAATGTTATAACACTGAATCTGAACTACTTGTTCAATGTTTGACTTCCCCTCTAGACTATGAGTTCCCTACAAAGAGCAGGGACCTCGTTTTCTGTTTTGTTCACCACTTATCTCCTGTCTTTAAAGTGATGCCTGGCACACAGTAGATGCTTTAAATTACCTATTGAATAACAGACTGGAGATGTACTTCAGATTATTCTGGCATTCAACTGTTGCTCAGATTGGAATGGAAATAGGTATATGGACACCAATTTGGAAAATACTATCACTATCCATATCAGAGTTAAGTGCATCTTAAGTATAATCAAAATAAAAACAATTTTCCAAGGAAAAGATTGTATTGAGGAAATAAATGCAATAGGTTTAAGACAATCAACCTGTGACATCTGTTGCCACCGAGGAAAGAGATGAAATATAAGCTGGAGGGAGCAGTAGGCCATCTGCTTGGGAGAGCAGGACTTATGCATGTCAAAAAAACAGACAGAAGGGGGCCGCCCGGTGGCGCAGCGGTTTCGTCCGCGCTTGGCAGCCCGGGGTTTGCGAGTTCGGATCCCAGGCGCCCGCGGACGCGCACTGCCTGTTAGCCACGCCGTGGCGGCGTCCCATATAAAGTGGAGGAAGATGGGTACGGATGTTAGCTCAGGGCCAGTCTTCCTCAGCAAAAAGGGGAAGATTGGCAACAGATGTTAGCTCAGGGCTGGTCTTCCCCACAAAAAAAAAATAAATAAATATTTACTGTTATCACATTCCCTCCCACCAAAAAAAAAAAATTAAAAAAAAAAAAAAAACAAAAAAACAGACAGAAGGAGCCAGGAGAGTTTCAAGATGCAAGGCAGAGAGAAAATACTGTTTGAAGAACAAGGGGAAGGAAAAACAGCGGGTGGAAGAGTTAGCTTTTACTCAAAGAGATTTCTCTCAAACGTAGAGAGAAAGAAAAAAGAGTTTCCACTGAAGTGGGACATTTTCTTAACAGGTAAATTATGTCCAACAGTTTCAAATCTGTTAATACATCCTCAAGGTCATCTGCTCAGTGAGGGTGGCAAGAGTGTAATTAGGCAGTTTAAAAAGAACTGAGCAAGTTTCACGCATCTATTATGATAAACTTGCTAGGGAGTGAAGGTAGAAGAAATAAAATGACTTTTAAAACACAGAACTGGAAGCCTAGCTGAGCTATAATTAGGTAGACCCAGTTAAAACAATCTTGTAGATTTCCCTAGAAATATTCAGCAGGCAAATAATATACACTAATGAAGAGGGATTCAGCCAAGAACAAGAGGCTTAGGGATTTAAGAGCAATTTAGAACATGTCAATCAAACTGCCAATAGATTTGAGCAGGAAAGGGATATTAGACAAGAAACAGCAGGAATCAAAGATCACTTATAAGGAAAACCAAGAAGCTCAGTGAAAGTGAGCGAAGGAAAGAACCAAGAGTGTGTAAGCAAGCCTCTGTATTTTACCTCCTATAAAGATGCTATATTGATTTAGTATTGGTGCTAAAATTTCAAAACCTGCTTATCCCGACTACATCAATGTATTAAAACAGCATTAGGTATAAAAAGAAGCATAATTTAATTGCATGTACTATTTTAAAACAAACAGAATAATAAATCTATCCACAAGTATAAAGAAAGAAAATCTAAACCTTGGTAAAAAGTTTAACTGGATCATATCCAGTTGATTTAGCCCATTCCTTAGTAGAAATACGTTTAATGTCGCCATCTTCATTAGATGCTCTGGCTCTGGCTTCAGCTTCCATTGGTTCCCCTACAAAACAAACACCATTTTATTTTCAACTATAATACATGTAGAAGTAAGCTCCTATCCACCTTTGTTGAAAAAAGAGTCACTCATGGAGGTCACCTGCATGTGACACATTCTGAGTTCAAGGAGAAAGGATGGTAACATGCCGATCAGCATCTTTTTCCACCTCAGTGTCTGAAGGCCACATGTACAGCAGGTCAAAGTACAGATTTATAATCAGATCGGGGAATGACTCCCAGCTCTATTTACCAGATTTGTGAAATTTCTCTGCACCTTGCTTTCCTCACCAGTAAAACAGGACTAGCCATTTTTAAAAACACTGTTTTAAAGATGAAATAATACACCTTAAGCACATAACATATTATCTAGCACATAACAGTAATTACTTTTTTTCTTCTTAAGATAGCAATATTAAATTAGCAAAATAAAGGTAGCACTTACTAATAAAATATATTCCAAATAGTTTACTCACAGGAAGCTTCAGGGTCAGCTCTGTCAGGAGACACTTCTTGATCAGCGTCTTCCTCCCCAAACAACTGGCTACAATTTAAGAGTAGTAAATATTTATGTACACCAAAATATTCTGAACAAACGTTTACTTTTCCTACTTTCCTCACCAAAAACTTAAGAATATCCCAAACCTTAAGTAGGGATGAAGAATAAACAACTGATAAATTATACTCCATAAACTTAAAAGTATTAAAGCAATCTGTTTAGACAGCTTGCATCTTATTTTTTTAAATTTTTATTGACGTCTTAATAGTTTATAACATTGTGCGGTTTTAGTTGTACATTATTGTTTGTCCCTCTTGCATCCTAATTTCAGCCACAACACAAGAAAGGCTAAATTTTAGTAGACCTATATTCATTCCTGTCAGCTAGGCTCTGCAAATTCCCATTAAAATCTTTGATCAAGAGAGAGATGAGCAGCTTTTACACTCAAACTTGGATAACATTCTAATGCCAGAATAACTTTTATGAAGCACACCTGCAGCGAGCTGTTCAACAAACATTATCACACCTGCTGTGTGCGGCCAATGCTCTAGGTGCAGGACACTCGGCAGTAAATACATTTGTTTTCGTGCTAGTATGTATCTTTACTAGTGAAGAGTCTTAAGAAACAATTTTAAAATATTAAGCTGAAATTCCCTTTTGTTCATCAAGTTATTCTAAAAATGGCTTTAATAACAGTTATGGAAATATAACTTTCCAACCTTTCCTCAAACACATGACTTACAAAAAAGTCATCTTAAAGGGATTCTTTGTACAGTTAAAAAAAAAAAAGCCCAAAACTATAATCTCAAAGCTCCTGACAGACTACAAGAAAATGCCCCCTTGTTTCCCACAATAGTTGCACCAATTTACACCCCCACAGTAACATGTAAGAGTTCCTATCAATTCACTTCCTCTCCAGACTTAACGTTTTGTCAAACTAGAGAGTGTAAAAAAACACGTTATTGTGGTTTTATTCTTCATTTTGCAAGTTAGTCATAAAGTTAAATATATCTTCATTTGCTTATTGCCTATTTGGGTTTCCCTGTAAGTGAAAAAAATGGCCGTTCCTATTATTTTGTCAGGTTGTCTTTTTCTTATTACAGGAATATAGTTCAGGTCACAATTTTTAGTTGATTATATGCTGTAAATATTTTTTCCCACATAACGGCTTATTATTTATACTTCATTTAATGTCTTTTGAAGACAAGAGAGATTTAATGAATTTGGATGTATCAATCTTTCTTTTATGGCTAGTGCCTTTTATGTCTTGAGATACTGTTCCCTCACACTGGGGATAAAGATTTTCTCCTATATTAGAAAGATTTAAAGTTTTGTCTTTCACATCTAAATACCTAATCCATCTGGACTCGATTTCTATATATTGTTTGAAGTAGAGAATGTAATTTTTTTCCACATTGATAATGAATTGTCCTACCTTTTATTTAATCCCTTCTTTCAACTGGGATCTACTATGCAATCTCAGTCACGGTCTGTTTTTCTATCCCTGCACCAGCAACACACTAAATTATTTTTAGCTTATATTAAATCTTGACATTTGTTAGAGAGAGTCACTTCAACTTATTCCTGTCCAGGAATGTTTTCATTCCTCTTAGGCTTTATTCTTACATATAAATTTTAGAATCAGCTGAACAAATTCCAATAAAATCCCTGATGGGGTTTTAATTAGAACTGCATTGAATCTATAGATCAATTTGGAGGCAGATTACATATTGATAATATTGGGACTTCTGACGCACAAGCACACCCTTCTCCCTTTACTTGGTACTTCCGTTTACGTTCCAGTAGTAACTAATTTTCTATATTGGGTCTAGACTTATTCTCAGGTACTTCAATGCTTTTTGATGTTTTATATTTAATTATCTTTTATAGTTAGTTATATGCTTTTATAGGGAGTTATCTATTTTTAAATTACATTTTCTAACTGCCTGATGCTATGTATAGAAACGCAATTGATTTTTTATAATCTTTTAGTTGGCCATGTTGCCAAGCTGTCATTATTTCTAATAATTTATCTACAGATTCTTTGGAGTTTTTTATGTAGTTTAACTACATTGTATGCAAATGACAACAGTTTTGTTTCTTCCTTTCCCAATTCTTAGCCTATATATTTTTTTGTCTTATTGTACTGTCTAGAAGCTTCATGACAAAACCAAACAGAAGCAGCAATAACAAGCTTCCTCAGGTCCCTGATTTCAAAGGGGATGCTTTAAAATTTTTATCATTAAAAATAATGCTTGTGGGGGCCAGCCTGGTGGTATAGTGGTTAAGTTCACATACTCACTCCCCTTCAGTGGCCTAGGGTTCAAAGATTTGGATCTCGGGCATGGACCTACACACCACTTATCAAGCCATGCTGTGTCAGGTGTCCCACATATAAAGTGGAGGAAGATGGACACAGATGTTAGCTCAGGGCCAATCTTCCTCACCAAAAAAAAGGGGGGGGGGCTTGTATTAAATATATGGATGGCAGACAGTGGGAGCCAGGTTCATGACTATTGGAGCGGGCGCTTACAGATAAGCAAGGGGAATAAACTAGAATGATCCATATGGTAATGGATTAAAGTTGGAGACAGATGGTTAGACATAGAAATATTTAGTGTTAGTAAAAATACATTTTTCGCTCTGTCAGCTAAGACGGCCTAAAAGAAACAATACCCCAGTAGCAATGCCTAAGCACTCAGATCTTGGTTTCTAATACCATTCTTCAATAAAAGGAACCAGGGCTCCTTAGAGAAATGTCTGACTCTAGGATTGGGGCAGGAAATATACAAGATGAGCCTGGAGCACCTTGTAGTATCAGAAAATAAGGAATTGCTCCAAAAAAACACACACTGATGGCGGTATGTCAAAGAGCACAGAGCCAACTGAAACAACTCCCAATGGCCAAAGCTGGAACAATTTGGGCAAAAAAATAAACTAATATTGGATTATAACCCAAAGTATTATAAAATATATTCAATATCTGTAAGTCCATACTGATATAAATGAATGATTGAATAAATTAATAAATAGGTGAGAAGAGACAAATCTTCCAGACATAAAACTCCAAATAACTTATGTAGATACTCTACCCTCAAGTAGGTAGAACACAGCTCCCCACTCCTTAGGTGTACAGCACAGTCTAGAAAGGGGTGGGAGGAGTAACTTTACAGTGAAAAAATCTGACAAACACTACCTTAGCTAAATGATCAAGGCCAACATTAACAGTCATAAATCACACTGATAATATGGGACCTTCATATGATGTGACAGAAACGGCAATTTGCCCCTGTGGTCTTCCTCCCAATAACCTATAACCACAGTACTACCATGAGAAAAACGTCAGACAAATTCCAATAGTGGGGCATCCTACAAAACATCTGACCAGTACTCCTCAAAACTATCAAGGTCATCAAAAACATGGAAGGTCAGAAACTGTCACAGCCAATGGGGGGCCTAAAAAGACATGACAACTAATTGTAATACGGTATCCTGGAACAGAAAAAGGACATTGGGTAAAAACTAAGGACATCTACATAAACTATTGACTTTAGTTAATAAATTATGTATCAATACTGGCTGATTAACTATCACACATGTATCACACTAATATGTTACGAATAGAGGAAACTGGGTATGGGAACTCTGTACTATTTTCTCAATTTTTCTGTAAATCTAAAACTGCTCTGAAAAGTAAAGTCTATTAAAAAGAAAAAAAATGTTTGCCAAATAAATAAAGCTTGCAAGTTACTTTTGTGAAATTCTGTAGTTACATCATTACATGCATTCTGAGTGCATATATATTATACCTTAATCAAAAAATAAAGAAAATCGGGGCCGGCCCGGTGGCGCAGCGGTTTAGTCCGCGCTTGGCAGCCCGGGGTTCGCCGGTTCGGATCCCGGGCGCCCGCCGACGCACTGCCTGTCAGCCATGCTGTGGCGGCGTCCCATATAAAGTGGAGGAAGATGGGCACGGATGTTAGCCCAGGGCCAGTCTTCCTCAGCAAAAAGAGGAGGATTAGCAATGGATGTTAGCTCAGGGCTGGTCTTCCTCACCAAAAAAAAAAATAAATAAAAATAAAAAAAATAAAGAAAATCAAAGTTTGCTGTAGGTTTTTAGAAGATATCTTGTACCAGGTTGATAAAATTCTTTTCCTATTTTACTAAGAATTTTTGTCATGAAAGGGTGCTTGCTAAATTTTACCAAACGCTTTCTATACATCTATGAAGATTATATAGTTTCTCTTTAATTTCTTAATGAGGTGAATGACATTTATAGATTTTTCTAGTGTTAAACCACGCTTGCATTCCTGGAATAAATACAACTTGGTCATGGTATACTTTCTGTTGTATACAATTCTAGAGTCGTATGCTAATGTTTTACATAAAATTTTCGTATTTACATTTATGAATGAGAATGTCTTGCAATTTTCTTTTTATCCCATAATAGCCTTAACTGGTTTTGCTATCAAAGACATGATAGCCCATGACATGAACTAAGTATTCATTTAAAAAATTTTCTCTGGGAGAGTTTATATAAGATTAGAATGATATATTCCTTGCAAGTTTAGTAGAAATCACCTGTAAATTTACATAGGTTTGGTGCATTATTCAGAATTTTAACCACTGATTAAATTTCCCTAAGGCAACATGCTAGTTCTATTTCAAGTCAGTTTTGTAAGTTTTTTTTTTAAATGAATTTATCCACATCATTAAATTTTCAAATGTACTGGCACGGTCTTCTCTTATTATCACCCCCCTCCCCCCTTTTTTCTTATTATCATTCTAATCTGTGCTATCTGAGATTACATTCCCCATTTAGTTATTTATCACTCCTCTCCTTTTCATGATCAAACTTGCCAATTTTTTTGCTCTTATCTCAATTATATACTTCCTTCTAATTTTTGTTTATTCTGTTGTTTGTTCTAACCTAAGTTGAATCCTTAGCTCATTAATGTTCACCTTTCTTCACATGTGTAAGCCTCTAACTTTCTTCCAACCACCACATTGGATGCATCCTACCAGTTTCACATGTAGTATTTTCACTATCATGACAAAGTATTTTTAACTTCCATTATGATTTCTTTTTTAACCAATGAGTCATTTACAAGTATGTTTTTATATTTCCAAATACACAGATTTGTATTCATTTGGTTACATGGCTGTCTCCATTATCAGACTAAGCCTCCTAAATAAATAATCCATAGGATATAACAGGCATGCAATGAATGTTGGTTGAGTTTAATTTAGCCCAAGAAATGCCACAAGAAAGCTACTAAAGTGTCCCTTCACCATATTTAAAATTGTACTTATTCACCATAAGTACAATTTCTCCAAGGTATTTAAATAAAACACGATTCCCCATTTCCCATTATCAGTACTGAAAATATGTGCAGAAATACATATACTCTTACTTGAACAAATACTTTGCCCAAACGATGCAATGAATAGGTTCTGAAGGTGTGTTACGAATTGTACAGCCAGGAAAAGTTCTCTGGGTTGGCTTGGGATGACATTCATAGCATTCAGTCACACCCTACAAAGTCAGGACATGAGGAAAACATTTATCCCATGATGGTGGTTTCTCGACATGATAAGGTAACATCATCATAAACATCTCATTCATTCATCTACATTCCAACTGTGTTTTATACCGTCAGGAAAATTTGAAAATATTAGTGACTCCCAAATCCCTACTTTACAGATGAAGAACTATAACATAAAAGCTAAGTGCATCAACCACAGTCACAACTAAGGCTAAGCCAGGACTCCTCTGACTCCTGACCAGTGAACACTACTTACAACAAGCCAAATAAAAATGACTGCACCTGAGTATCAAAGACGAGACGTTTACCTGATCACACTAAACAGAAAGAAAAGCTACTAGAAAGCTTTCCAACCAATTATCTCTCAAAGTTGGGAAACTCAGTTATTTAAATATTAATTCATAGCCTTACCTTATAATCTTCTAAAAATTAAATGAACTAGAAATATTAATTTCAAGAGCTATCTAGATACATGGAAAAATCCTAGGTATTACCAAACCAAATATTCTTCATTTTTTAGAATATAGGATTACATTTAAAGTTACATTGTAAGGAATCTCTACAAGTCTATGACACCTGAAACAATTTTTTCAAAACCATCAAATGAACATTCTTCATCTGAGCAATTCTCAACGTCAATCCTAATACATACTAGTGCCTTAGGACCATGGTAATGAGAAATGTCTGTCTAATAATGGTTAAAGAACCAAATCCTGCAAATAATGCTTTAATATTACAGCAGATCCAGAGTTTTCTCCATAATGCCATTTCTAGTGTCCTTCCAATACACTTATTTGGGGGCAGCCACACAGCAAGCAGTCATCCTTCATATCCCAGTGGAAAAAAGAGAACTACCGCCTTAACGTCCCACTGATTTAACTAAATTTAATACACATTGATATTTACAACAGTCTTTGTAGAATGATACAAAATAAGCTTCCAAGAGTAATATTTAACAGTAAATACAAATGAGGGAGAGTCACAATTTTCAACATGGGTAAACTGCCAAATGGCAGACAAAAATACCATATTTTAAGTAGTGTGTAATTCCTTTTAGTTTCAAAACCTGCAAAATGATTCTTCATATGCATCTATGTTTAATTTCTTAAAAGAACTAAAAGAAAAAAGATCTGAACAGCAAATGAATCACAATGCTGAGACTGTATAAAACTGGGTTATGAGTTCTCAAGTATTTGCTCTATTATTCTCTAGTTTTATCTAAATGTTTGAAATATTTCACAAATACACCACAAATTTTTTTCCAGGTACTCTTTAGATCTATAAATCTACATGTCTTTAGACAAAAAATAACTTTTTAGAAGCCTGGTTTACCAAATATCAATTACAGCATGACATGTAGTCTGATGGCTACAAAGAATTTTAAAGGCAAGCTTATTATGATTACCAGTCTAAGGATTTTAATACACAGGCTAAGTGAAACAAAGTAGCACAGAGCTAAAAGATCCCTGTGTTTACTCTTTTGGGGTACCTTTATAGCATCCTAAGTTTCGTAAGGGCACAAAAATCCTTATGTCTTAGATGCTGACCAATCCATATCCTATAAATCCAAAGTTTACTTCTCTCCTTAAGGTCGCAAATAAATATTAGGGAAGTAAAAAAATTTGCTTTACCTTTTTGATAGTAGTTACTTGCCCAAGATAACCAGCAGTTCCACTCTCAATAAGAGGGATGCCAGCTGCCAGACACATCCTATTAACATGGTTGCGGGCAGCTGGAAGAAAAATACTAGTTAGCAGGAGTTTATGGAAAAAAAAAAAAAAGAAAAGAAAAGAAAGAAAGAAATTAGTTACCTTTAATTAGGATGACATTTACCCAAACTATTTCTTATTGTTTTTATTTTATCGCAATTTTCTCATAGCTATGACTAGAGTAATACAACTGTTAATAGACATTTAAGAGACATTCACTACCAAACTTTCAAACGTAAGAAATTTGTATCACAAACTGACTCCAGGAAAAGCACCCCTACATATAACTTTTAATCCCAAAGTGCCATCTTCCCTCTTCTATTGCTGTGCCTACTCTAACCTTGGCTGAAACACTATTTCATTGTGTTCCAAACCCTTAACTTGCAGCCATTCTAATATAATTATCAAGTAATACATGGAAGTGAGTGGACAATGTGGAATACCAACTTGGAACTATTAAAGTAGTTCAAAGCTAGGGGAAAAAAATATAAGTCCAGTTAAAAGAGTCATTCTGACCCTTTCTCATGCTACTGTGTATATTTCTTCTTCTGGTATTTCTGGTCCATTGTTACAAACTCACTTGACAGATGTACTTTTACATGTGGAAGTAATTATAAGCAAGGAATATTATTTTTTTCACCCCCACATTCCAGACACACAGATTTGTTAACAATGACTGGCTACACAATACTTGATTAAATGAAACATCACCCCATCTTGTGAAAAGCTTAAATGGTCTAAAATGTGTACATCTAATAGAATCCAGCCTGATATCTTATGGCACCAGATATACCTAAAATAATTCAAGAGCCATGGCTTCTATACTAACTCTGGCATCCTGCTGCCTCATTCTCAAAACAGTGGTTTTCAGCCCACTTCACTTTAGAATCATCTGGGGAACTTTGAAAAAATATGATGTCCAGGCCCCATTCACAGAATCTGATTTAACTGGTTTTGGGTGAGATCGAGGCATTGATATTTCTTAGATCTCCACATAAATGAAGGGAGTCACACTGTGTTTAAGTGCCGGGCTAATCTGAAGTACCCTACGTAGTCACCCTCTTTAGTAACTTCAACTTGCCCTATATTCACACCTTTTGGAGGAATAACAAAGCATATGATAGCTAAATTCCTTGCTGGAATCAGTTCTAGCCAAAATTACAATCAACTGGCACTTCCCTTTAGTTCTTTAAGTTCTAACTAGTAAAGAAATATTTTAATTAATACTAAATGTGTAAACAGCCTTGTTATGGAGGAAAGAAAATACTTAGAAATTAAAAGTATTAAAATAATCTCACCTCTGTTATCTAAAGCATTCATAACCAATATAAATTGTCGAAAAAATTCCACATTATAGTCAGGGCTACAAAGTAAAACAAAAAAAGGTCACCAAAACAACTGGCCTTATACATGATCTTCACAGTATAACACAGGGTCCTAAAAAGCATAGTAAAGTAATGATAGTGCAAAAATAACTGATATTTGAGGTCTCTACCATATAGATAGGGTTGACTTTTAATTAAAACCTTTTCCATAGGCAGATTTTAAAGAAATTATTTCCCCCTAATTCCTATGAGGGACTACACATCCTTTTTGGCCAGCTACCTAGGTTACAAGAGCAGGCTCTCAAACTGGCAGAAAGATGGCACTGGTCCCACCAGGCTGCCTCTGGGCAGTGAGTGCCTGGGAACATATAAAGAACACATTCCCAGGATCTGCCTGGCCTCTGGCTTCACCTCACATGGTCAGGATCAGCCAGGGTTCAGGCCCCCAGGGTCCCTGCTTTTAGCAGCACTGGGAAAGCACACAGGGTAAGGAAGTTGTAGAGCTATAGGCAGGCTTGTGGAACAAACATCCAGAGAATAAAAAGGATGCTGGAGATACAAATTCCCTAAAAAAGTGTAAGACTTTCTCTAATTCCAGACCTCAAACAAAAACTCATTATTTTTAATACCATTTACTTGTGAGCTAAACAACCACCACAGCTAAAGGATAATTTAGGCCTAGGGTTCTTTTGCCCCAATACCTCCAAAATTATATATTTACTTTATTTATCTTGACTGAGATCAGAGCGTATTTATGTGCTGTCAAAACTACTGCCACATCACAACTCTCAGTGTTATATTACAGAAGCCACAGTCCTGATAAATTATTTCAGGAGGGAACTTTTTAAACTGAAAAAGGCCACAGCTGAAATCGATGAGAGTGAGAGCAATTGTATTTAGAAAAGTCTGAATCATCACATATAAGAATTTTCATAGTTTAGAATATCTTTTAGTTTAGAACAAGAATATAAGGTCCTTTGTAAGTTTCCGAGCACAGTCACGTGCCACATAACATTTGGTCAATGACGGGCTGCATATCCGATGGTGGTCTCGTAAGATTTGTACCATATAGCCTATGTGTTTAGTAGGCTGTACTATCTAGGTTTAAGTACCGTAGGGGAGGAAAAATTCTCCTCTACCTCTCTAGGTTCTTCTGGCTGATCCAAGAATTAAATTGACATGAGACAGACTAACAGGAGAAAAACAAAAGTTTAACAACATGTATACATGGGAGAAACCTAGGAAAACTGAGTAACTTGACAAAATGGCCAAGGCCCTCACCTTAAATACCATCCTCAGATAAAGAAAATGTTGAGGGTGTGGCGAGTCAGGGACTTCAGAGGGAAAGAAGGCAATTCACAGGTAGATGAAAAGGAGCAAATGGTTGGAAAACAAGTATGTGGCCACACAGAAACAGAAGAACAAGGTGTGGAGCCAAACAAACAGGCTCTTCTAGGTTCCTCCCTGTCTTACCACCTAGTTCACGTTATGCTAAGGTCATGGCTCCCCAAAACAGGTTTTTTTAATCTGAATTCTTTTGGGCAGAAACAGGTTTTTTTAATCGGAATTCTTTTGGGCAGTTAAGGGGGAGGTAACAAGAATGAGTCTTTTGTTTCTTAAAAATAACCATCCTAAAATAATCTTCATGTTAAAGAGACAGATTTTGGGGTGGCAAATTTTGTTCCCCTTCAGTAGCTATGATGCTAGCACAAGGACGAAATCAGCTAACAACACATTTCTCAGAATGTGTCCCGTCATTAAGCAACGCATGACTGTAACTTATTTATTGACAGTATTAAAATATCTCACCTCTTATCTAAATCATTCAAATCATACATAAACTGTAAAATAATGCCACTTAACTTACGTGGGCAAAACTACCACATTTTAATTATTCTAGAAAAGTCATTTAAAAAAAGCTGAATGACTTTCAGCTCATATATTTGGCTAATAAAAATATCTTGTACTTTAAAGGTTTAATTAAAAATGCATAGCAAACCCAATTCTGCAACATAATAATTAGAGCATACTTCATGATGCTGTCATGGTAGGCTATGATATTAGCTTTCGGGTAAAACTGCAGTACACTTTCTTTGGCAACCTGGAAAACAAACAAAACACTAAATTACTACAATATTTCTATCTGTATTTGAAATCTATTTATGGCAGACAACAGTTGTTTCACCTACTTACATAATATCTTATTTATATTAAAAACTAAACAAATATAAAATGTGACAGAAAATTTCATTAAGATTAAGCTATATACACATATTTATAAAATAACAGGAGAACCACCCTCCTCCCATATCCACTTCTACACAAATGGCAAGCTTCAGCAAAAATATAAAATGTAGTAACCAAGTGTCATTCATTCAACAAATATTTACTGAGCATCTTCTATGTACCAGGATCTGTATATAAGGCACTTGGTAAGCAAAAGTGACATTAATCAAATAACCTCCTAGATAATCTAACTACAAACTATGATAAATGATACATAGAAAAAGTAAAGGTTGTTATGAGAGGAAGATCTGATTTAGTCTAAAAGGTTTAGGCCAGTACTCTTAGAGAAGGGAGCCAAAATAAGAAAAATGAAACGGAGAAAAGAGTGGGAGTTTGCCAAAAGGGCTGGGAGAAAAGCAAAGGGAAAGGATGTTTTCAGACCCTGAATCAAGATGGAACACTCAAGAACTAAAGAAAGGTCAGGATGTCTAGAACCTCAGGGGAAGCTGTCTTCTTCTTAAAGGGACAACAGCATAGGCTGTAGCTTCTGTTGTCCCTAAATACAGGAGCTGCAAACCTCTAGGGAACGTAGGAACACAAGGCTCATCAGGAGTCAACAATCAGAGATTTAAATACGAAGGGGACACCATTTACAGGACTAGGTAGATCACTGCTATGGTAATCCTCTACTCAACTATCTTTTTATTCTTCACAATCCCTCAGCTAAAAAGAGATGGCTTCCCCCATATTCTCCCTCCTGCTAGAGAGTCCGAATTAATCTGATACCATAAATAGAAGATACCAAAAGGCAGAAATATAAATGAATAGATAAATAGAAATGGTATAAGAAATATAAAGTTACCTGGGCCTTTGATCTTCCAACATGTTTCTTTTGAAACAAAAACTGCCTGTTGAGGTTGCTGACATCAATAGTATCCAGATCAATCTACAAATGCATAAACCTCAAATAAACCACAAATTTTCTGGTATGTTTGAGCAATATCACTATCCTCAGCATCCGTAATATAGACCTTTTGATATCTGTTACGTTAGTGGAGAAAATGCTTTTCAACCAATAATACCAAAATTGTTAAATTAATAAAAAATAAGTTAATGCATTTTTAAAAAAGACCCAAGGTTTAACTTCAGAGATAACTTTCTCAAAAATATTTTAGAAAGGTTGCATATTTTTCTTGTTTAAGCATCATGGCAATTATGTTAGGAAATTCCTTAGACAGCATAAAATTATGTCTATTTATTGAAAATGCATTATATAATTCATTTGCTGTTTTCTTTAATTCAAAAGTCTTTACCCATACACAATTTCATTTACAATTATTACCTGAGGGCTGTGAAGGGAAACTTCTACACAAGCTTAAAAAAGTGTCATGTGTTAAGTCTTATCCAATGGCTGCTTACAAGTAAATGTAAGAGAAGAAAATAGTGACTAGAGCCATTTTCATTCCATTTCAATAAATCTATATGAACAGTAATCAAATGTTCTAATTCTGAAACATCCTAATGGTTTTGGTTGTAATTTGTGAAAATCATCAAAACATATAACCACCTAAACATTTTTTATTTGTACTTTCTAAATTTACTCCAAAAATTAAACCTAATAAAAAAGGATCAGCATTTATTTTTCAGGTGCCCAAAGTCACTGTCTTGTCTGTTACAAAATGGTGCTTTTAAACAACTATCAGTAGCTATCAGCTAAGGCACAATCATATTTGGATTTGGGGTACAGAGTTGGATGGGAAAGCTAACTCTATAAAAGCCAAAGGAAAAATGTGTAAATTCTTTTCCCTCCAGTCACTCATTTATTACTTCAGTCCGCCACCTGTACTGTATTTCTCATTTCATGTTTCCACTACACCTTAAGACACTTTAAACTCACATCCAATTTCCAGGTAACACCGCCAATCTCTAAAAAGTTAATAGAAATAACTTGATTTAAAATTACAGTAGCTTCCCGTCATTGTACACCAAAGCAAAAGCTAAAATCCTAACGAAACAAGCGAGTGTTACCTATGGTGACGACGACAGTCACGCCGATTGTACCCAGAAAAGAGGAGCGCGAGCCCCAAAGGAGTGCCGCCACTTGCTTCGTGACCCAAGATAAGTTACTAAACCCCAGTGCATCTCACTTTTCTTCTCATCAGTTGAAAATAAAGTGGGATGAAAACAGCATTTGCAACCTGAGTGGTAGTGAAGATAAACGCGTTAACGCGAGCAAACGGCTCAGGACGGCGCCGGGCTCGGGACGAGCGCTCAGGGGGTCCCGGTTACTGTTAACCGCCAGCCTCTGCTCTGCATCATGACTTCTGAGTTAAGGGGACCTCCGAATTGAACAGTCACAACATCCACGAGGAATTCAAACAGTCACCTCCTGCCTCCCCTGAAGGCCGGGGAACTGCCCTGAGGCAGAAAGACACGAGGCCGCTTCCACACCCTAGACCCGCCACAAATCGGCGCGCCCCGGGAGGCGGGAGGCGGGAGATGGCCCACCGCGGGACGCCCGGAAGACCCGGGCCCGCGGCCTCCCGCGAGTCCGGAGCGGGCCCGGCGGGCGGCGAGGCCCGCTCCGCCCCCGCCAAAGAGCTCCCTCTCCGCGGGCACCACGCCCCCGCGGCTTCTGGGCCGGCCGCCGCCCCCCAAGTCCGGTCCCGACCTCAGGGTCCCGAGCCCCGGGGCCGGCTACACGGCCCGCCATTCAGCCTCGCGCACGCCCGGCCCTCACCAGGTCGATGTGGGAGAAGCCGGTGAGCACGAGGTTCTTGAGGAGCTCGCAGCCTATGCCGCCCGCGCCCACCACCAGCACCCGGCCCCCTGCCACGGCCTCGGCCAGCTCCCGGGGCAGCCCCCGCGACAGTGCCATGGCGGGACGACCACGAGCCGCGGCGGAGGCGGAGGCGGGAGAAGCGAGCCGCGGCCGGAAGCGGGTGGGGGAGGGGCGGCCCCGCTTCCGTTCCTGCGCACTGCGGCCGCCAGTCGGCGTCGGGCGGGCAGCACCTGCGGACCTGGCGGGTCGGCCGGGGGAGCCGAGGCTGGGCTGTAGACAGATTTCTCACACCTCTGGCGGCCCTCCAGCCCGGTCGTGTTTTGCACAGACCCGCCATCCCGACTAAGAAGCCTAAGGGTCGCTTTTTAGCTTGGCGACCCTGCCAAGAGTTCCTTATAGGTTAGAAAGTAGATGTCTGTATATGTAAAGAGCTCTTACAAATTAACAAGAAAACAAATGTCACCCAAACAAAAAATATAGGCAAAGGATGTAAATAAGCACTCACAAAGAAAATGGACGATATGATCAATAAGCATATTAAAATTTAATCAAAGACATGCAAAGTAGTTTTCAATTTTCACCTATTAAACTGGTAAAAAGTATAACAGTGTTGTCAAACAGTAGGAGGGCAAGCAGTCCCATACACTTCAGGTAAGGATGCTAAAGCAAAGCTTTCTGGAGAGTAATTTGGCAATATGATTTCAAAAACTCTAAAACTGTGCACACCTTTTGACTTGTTCATTCCAATTCTAGGAATTTAGGCTACAGCAGTTATCACTGATTAAAAAAAAAAGATTTAGCCATAGAGATGTTAATTATAAGAGCAAAAAATGGAGACACCAAATTGCCCAAAATTGTGTTATATTTTTGATGCACATTAAAAAAACTTTCAGCAATTACAAATTATGGGAAAATATTGATGGGGGAAATACTCACAATGTAATGTTAAATAAAAAAGATACAAAACCATTTGATTTAATTTTGTAGACAAAAAATGTATTTAAAAAACACGAATAACCATGGTTAATATTTTTGTGTATCTATGTGTGGGGAAATTATGGATATTTTAATTTCTTCTTTCAACTTTTCTGTATTTCTCAGATGCTCATGCTCCTCAAAGAAAATGTTATTTTTAAAAATCGGAAAAAAATTATTAGAAGAAAAAGGGAAAAGACGGAAAACAGAAGAAAATGCTTTTGACTTCTGTGGTCTCTTATCAGCTGCTTGGTTCACCAACCACACACCAAGCTGGTCTGTGAGGAGCACTCAGGCTGTTGCCCTGATGCATGAGGTGAAGGAAGGGCCAGAGCACCCAACCAGGTTTGGGGGGGCCCCTGCATAGTGGGCTGCTGACCTTCCTTCCCTACTATTGACCTGGCTCTCGCAAAAGCCCCCCTCTGCTGGCAGCTAAACCTAACAGAGGCCCTTCTCGGGATGCTGACCTTCCTTTTCCGTAGATACTTAGTAAACGGGAGCCACTTTCCTTGGCTTCTCCTGCCTGCCTTCTCTTCTTTCCCTTGCCTCAGCTAACTCTAAGACATTGCTTTTCTGTGAGTGTGTGTGTGTTGTTAAAAACAAGACAACAGGTGAAAATGGAGTTGCTTATGCTAAACTCCACCTCACCAACATTAGACTTAATTACAGTTTCAGCTCTCCCAGAAATGGAATCTTAAACCAGTCAATCAGGAATCACCTGATCAGCACTAGTTAGGCCATCTGCCCACAGACCCCTGCCATCCCCTGAGGGAAAGTAATCTTGCAAGAACCAACCACCTTTTTTGCTATTATCTTTCTTGTTCCTGTTCCCTTCTGCCTATAAGTCTTTCATTTTGTACAGCTCCTGGGAACTCCTATCTGCTAGACTGGATGCTGCCCGATTCCATTTGATTCTTGCTCAAATAAATTCTTATGCTTCAGTTTATCTTTTAAGTGTTCATAAAGTGTAAAATGCTTGCCCATCTTAACAAATTCTAATAGTATACAAGTTCAGGAAGTAAAAACTGAAAGCCCCACCCACACCACACATCTAATCCAACTCCTCAGGGCCTTGCTGGCCCTTTGTCTTTCTTGATACAGGTCTTTTACACAGCAATATGCAGAGTTTTACATTTAAGTAAGTTCACACGGGACTTGTTTTCTCTTGCTTTCTTAACAATTTATCTTGCAAACATATTTCTACTGGATCATGGGAATGCTCCTGCTAATCTGTATTCTATTTAGATAAGAACCTATGCAGGTGTGTATGATTAGATTTAAGAATGTGTTTGGGCTAAAGCACAAGAAGTCTGTCTCCACCCAAAAGTCAAAAACATGACACCTAGCTCAGATATGAGAATGTCTACATCAACTTCTGATCTGGAAAAACATACTCTAATTCAACAATTCTACGCCATCCTCTTATCAAAGGAGGGTACTCTCTGGCCATTTTAATAAATCCAAAGTAAGGGACCTATAAATCTGAGCAGTCTGTTTTCTGCTCCAGCTGGAGTAAGTTGTCTGACAGTCTAAGGCATTCTCTGCCCACAGAAGAAGTGCCACAGGGAAACTGGTGGTCACTTCTCCAGCCTGACAGAGAGAAAGGAGTCGTCAAAACCTCTCCCTGCAGGACTATGCTGTTTTGGCCCTGCGAATCCAGCGGACCTGAAACCTCACCCACTGGCACCTGCAGTTTCTACACAGCCAGCCCCCTTCCCTCTGGTGCCCCAGGGGTGGGAGGATCAGGTGGGTTCTCACCACTCACACTGCCCAGAAGGAAAACCATATCTCCTGATAATGGGGGCCTAATGTGTTATTTACCAGAGTAGCAAATCAAATTGTTTATGTTGATACCCAGTTTCCTCGCCTACACAGGCAAACAGCAGGTCTGTACACAGCTGGTGGGAGTGTTTTCATGCTACTGTCAAGGGGTAGCAGAAAGGAAGGGACTGGTAACAGAAAAACTGAATGGAGAAAGGGGAGACTGGAAAGGTGGGCAGCTGGATGGAGGGACAATGTCCAGAAGAGAGAAAGGGCCCCCTTCCTGTGATGCTGCAGGGGCAGAAGGTGGGAGTGGGTGAGGATGGGGACCGTGGCAAGTCCAAACAGCTCATGTCACAGGGCGGGAGCCTCAAGCAGCTGGAGCTGGTTCAGTGGTTTGATCTGTCAACAGTGAAGTGCAGAGGCAGCAGGGGTAGTTAAGAGGCTGACTGCTGCTCGTGGCTCTTCAGCTGCTCTCCTTCCTAGAACGCCCAACCAGGCTGCCTGTGCAGGGGACACCTGCCCTCTGGGCTACAGAGGAGCCATATTCCAAGGTGCCACTGCAGAGACAGGCCACTGACCCTGGAAGGGTTAAACCAGCCCACAGCAGGAGGTCCTTAGTCCTGGCTCCAGTCCCAGCACAAGTGACAAAAAGCAGAAAGGCTAACACTTAAAATCAAGAGTTAGTAACTTGTGAGTCAAAATGAGGTAAAAACACAACAATTTGGACATTAAAATTTGTTTTAATTTATACAAATAAAAGGAAATGCATTACTTAAATAATAATTCATCCGGGTCTTCTTGTATAATACAAAATTCTTCCATGGGAGTCTGGTGATTTTGAGGCCAGCAACTCTTCTCACATGTGTAAATTAGAATTGTTCCAAATTCCACAGAAAAACCTGTAAAACATAACACATTCAAGATTCCAGCAAAGAGAAAGTGTTATGAGATACACTCAACATTCAAAAGTTCACTTAGTGGACAGAGCCCAGACTCTGGAGCAAGACTGCCTGGGTTCAAATTCCAGCCCCACCGCCTTGAGCAAGTGACCTCCCCTCTCTGTAATAATGACTATTTACCACGATGATAAGATTGTTGTGAGGGGATTAAATAAACCGATACATGTAAAATAGTCAGAACAGAGCCTGGCACATCTTAAGTGTTCACTGTAAAACAAAGAGGTTAAGCAGTTAGCAGGTAACAGAAGGGAAAGATGGTTCAGTATCAGGAGAACTGGTGTTGCTACAGGGACTGATTTCACAAGCTGAGAAAATAATCAGGTAAAGCAAAATAGTGCTCACTAGTTTTCAGTCACAATACAGCCACAGTATTTCCTACAATAAGTGATCATTAATGACGAAAAGCATATTTATCAGGAAAATATACTTTAAAAATAAACAAAAATCTCAGCAAGTCTTCATTACAACTGGCTAGACTATCTGACATTGAAAATCACTTAAATATATGTCACACTAACAGAACACACTACCTCCAAGAAAGGATTCAGCCAAAAAGTACGAAATAAATCCTAAGAATTTACAGAGATTTATCAATGGATGGAGCCATGAAGAATGGCACTAAGAAAATGTGAGCAATAGGAACTCCTGCTGATATCAGAATAGGAAAACAGTCAATAGAAAAAGCAGTGCAACTGGTTTGGAGCAGCAAAGAAAAAATACTTAAAAAAAATGTAGGCAGGGATAATGGAAAGAAAATCATCAAAGGCAGAACAAAGAAGGCCAAAATAGAGCTGATTTTGGAGAAATAACCTAGTAAATCTGAGATAATTTCCAAACAGAATGTGCAACAGGCAGTTTGCAGAGGGCGCGAGGAGGCTGGAGCCTCAGAACGAGTAGCCACCAGGATAGGAAAGAAGGAGGTGCAAGAAATCAGATGGAACAAAATACCAAGTAGCTGAGTATTGTACATGAGGCCTGAGCCCGGAGACTTGGCGCAGGTGGGGGATGAGGGAGAGGTGGGAGAAAGGGGAAACAGGAGGTCAAAGCAGCCCCACTACACATCTAACAAAAAAACATCAAAACCCACAAGGAATGAAAAAAAACAGGTGGAAACCTAATCCCAGGCAGAAAGGAAAGGCTTGAGAGAATCTCAATGAATGCAGAGGGAAAGGGAAAAGATGCTAACATGGATCTGAGAGAAGAAAGATGACCAAAGCAATCCGTGTTTCTTCCGTAGAAAAGCTACAGAAAAGATATTCAGAAATGAAAGGGAAGAAAAACTAAAGATGCAGGTCTGAAGACCAATCTTATCCCATGATAAAAGGATTACAGAACAATGGGACAGCAAGACATAAGCTAATTCGGTGACTGGACTTCACGAATGAAGAAAATTCTATAAGCATCCTAGCATAAATGTTAGTTACAAAAGGGAGGAAATCAGGCCACCCTCAGACTTCTACAAAGCAACATTCAATGCCAAGAGATATCTATATAAAAGTGAAAGACCTCAGAAAAATTACTTCCCAGTGAGATCCAGCCACAGGAGATGACGGGAGGCACCAGGTAAAAGGGTGGGCAGGGCTCTCACTGTCCAAAGATGACAGCACAAGGGTCTGTCTACAAAGTTCTGAAGAAAGAAAGTGGGGCTTAAGAATTTTATATGGGTTGTCCTTCAAATATAAAGGCTGACTGGCACATACACTCTGAAGTAAGAACACCACCTATGAGCCCTCCTTGAGGCTACTGCTTGATAGAATCTACCTCCAGAAGAATAATCAAAATAAAGGATTCAGGAAAGAAAGAGCTCATTGTAAAAGAGCAGTGCGAGCACTGAAACCATGTAAACATAGAACTAAGGCTAAATATTTGTGAGAATTACGATTACATAATACAGACTTACAAACCTTGATAAAGCAAAAATTATACTAAAATACTTAGGGTTGGAGTACAGTATAAATTTCCTTATCTGTTATAGTAAGGAGTCAAATGCATACTGTCTAAAATTGAAACATGGAATGAACGTAATTCTCTTCATTTCAGAAGGATCTTTTAAAAACTAGGGCCTCTTGAGTGAAGAACCCATTACCTAAAGTCCAGCAACTGCTTCACTTACACTTAATTTTCTTTATGTTAAATTTGCATAAATTTATTCTAATATTTTTAATTAGTATGTAATGAATTTTTCTGAAAAAATTTTTTTTATCCATCCATCCATCTATCTTTTTATCTATCTGTATTTATGTCAAGAATGGTGATCGGAATGATGCTCACTAATCTTGTTAATTATGGTGATTTCCAAGGTACCAGACATTTCCAGTAAATCTCCAACATAAGATTCAGGGATCGGAGTGACGTCAGCATCATGGCGGAGTGAGATTCCCTCTTTGAATCTCTGCCCCCTACGACACAACAAAAACATCATTCGCATTCCAACAGAGCTCAATCAAACACTACAAAGGACTTCTAAGAAACCCCTGCTGCCATACATCTGAGGGTGGAGGCAAGGGAAGCCCAAAAGAACAGAGGAGAGGTAAGAAGTTGTACTCCCCCTCCCCAATCGATCACCAAAGACAGCACGGCTCGCAGACAGAGGGGGGAGGGGCGGCCCATAGTGGGGAAAACTACCACCCTCCAGGTGCTCTCACAGATTGTCAAGAGATCCCCACCAGGAAGCGACGACAGACTGTTTAGGGGGTGTAGCAAACACCCTAAGAGAGCCAGAAAGGAAACCCCCGGGTCGAGCAGGAGAAAGAGAGAACCCCTCCCCCGCCACACCCCACATTTCAGCATAATCCCTCTGGGGCTGCAGCGGGCTCAGAGCACACCGCTCGCGACCTCCATCCAGTGGCAGCAGGTGGAAACTGCAGGACCAACTTCAACATGAGAGGAGGAAAAAATAAGGCGGTCAGATCCTTGCGACAATTTGTTATGGCTACAGACCAAAAGGAAAATGACAAACACCCAGAAACCAACCCTGAAGGCACAGAATTTGAAAACCTGAATGAGAGAGAATTCAAAATAGCTATCATAAACAAACTCAACGAAATACAAGAGAACACACAGAAACAAATCAACGAATTCAGGGATTTCGTCACAAAAGAGATTGAAACCATAAAGAAAAACCAATCAGAATTATTGGAGATGAAAAACAAAATGAACAAGATAGTGGAAAAAATGGAGTCTTTAAAGAGCAGAACTGACAATATGGAGGAACGAATTAGCACTATTGAGGATAGCCACGCAGAAATGCTCCTGGTAGAGGAGGAGAGAGAGCTAAGACTAAATAGAAATGAAGAAATTCGTCGAGAAATATCAGACTCAATGAGGAAAAGCAACATAAGGATAATAGGCATTCCAGAAGGAGAAGAAAGAGAAAAAGGAGCAGAGAGTTTGTTCAAAGAAACAATAGCTGAGAACTTCCCCAACCTAGGGAATGAGAGGGAAATAACAGTGAATGAAATCAAGAGATCACCTAAATATATAAGCAGGAATAAAAAATCATGTTGCCACATCATAGCAAACTTGAAAAATACCCGTGACAAGGAAAGAATATTAAGGGCAGCTAAACAAAAAGACAAAAAACATACAAAGGAAACCCCATCAGGCTCTCAGCTGATTTCTCGACAGAAACTCTACAGGCTAGGAGAGACTGGAATGATATATTCAAACTCATGAAAGACAAAAACCATCAGCCGAGAATACTTTATCCAGCAAAAATATCCTTCAAATACGATGGAGAAATAATAACTCTCCCTGATAAACAAAAGCTAAGAGAGTTCATCACCACAAGACCCCCACTACCAGAAATGCTCAAGAAGGCCCTTAGGCCTGAAAAAAAACAAATGAGAAAGGGGATACAAAGATTTCAGCAAGGACAAAAGCAAGGAGACTAAACCAGAACTACAGTTGGATAACATCAAAAATTAATTCAAGTTCATCACTGTAAACATACACTCACAACACAAGATGGAATAAAAAGATAACAAATAAGGAGGGGAAGAGGTAAGGGATTGAATCAACCCAGCCTCAGGAAAAAGGAGGCATCCGAAAATGTACTTTCTTATCCAGGAGATCGCTTATATAAACTTCATGGTAACCACTAAACAAATAACCAGAAGAGAACCACACATGACAAATAAAGAGAAAACCAAGAGAATGAGCATGCAGAAATACCAAATTGAATTTGCAGTCCAAAACACAAGGGACAAGAAACGAAGAAAATGCAAAAGAACCAGAAGATGAACAATAAAATAGCAACATTAAACCCTCATATATCAATAATCACTCTAAATGTAAATGGATTGAATTCTCCAATCAAAAGACACAGAGTGGCAGGATGGATTAAAAACCAAGATCCAACAATCTGCTGCCTCCAGGAAACACATCTCAGCTCTAAAGACAAACACAGACTCAAAATAAAAGGATGGAAAACAATACTCCAAGCTAATGGCAAACCAAAGCAAGCAGGAGTAGCCATACTTATATCAGACAAAGTAGACTTCAAGATAAAAAAGGTAATGAGAGACAAAGAAGGGCAATATATAATGATAAAAGGGACACTTCACCAAGAAGACATAACACTTATAAATATCTATGCACCCAACACAGGAGCACCAAAGTACATAAAACAACTGCTAAAAAACCTTAAAGGAGATATTAACAATAACACAATAATAGTAGGGGATCTTAACATCCCCCTTACATCAGTAGATAGATCATCCAGACAAAAAGTCAATAAGGAAATAATGGACTTAAACAAAAAACTAGACGCAATGGACTTAATAGATATATACAGAGCACTCCACCCAAAAAAAGCAGAGTACACATTCTTCTCAAGCGCACATGAAACATTCTCAAGGATAGACCATATATTAGGAAACAAGGCAAACCTCTATAAATTTAAGAAGATTGAAATCATTACAAGCATCTTTTCTGATCATAATGCCGTGAAACTAGAAATCAACTGCAAGGAAAAAACTAGGAAAGGGACAAAGATGTGGAGACTAAACAACATGCTACTGAACAACCAATGGGTCGTTGATGAAATTAAAGGAGAAATCAAAAGCTATCTGGAGACAAATGAAAAGGAAAATACACCATACCAACTCATATGGGATGCAGCAAAAGCAGTCCTGAGAGGGAAATTCATAGCAATACAAGCTCACCTTAACAAACAAGAAAAATCCCAAATAAATAACCTTAAATTGCACCGAACAGAATTGGAAAAAGAGGAACAGACAAAGCCCCGAATCAGCAGAAGGAGGGAAATAATTAAAATCAGAGCAGAAATAAATGAAATTGAAACCAAAAAAACAGTAGAAAGGATCAATGAAACAAAGAGCTGGTTCTTTGAGAAGATAAATAAAATTGACAAACCCTTAGCCAGACTCACTAAGAAAAAAAGGGAGAAGACTCAAATAAATAAAATTAGAAATGAAAGAGGAGAAATTACAACAGACACCACAGAAATACAAGGGATTATTAGGGAATACTGTGAAAAACTTTACGCCAACAAATTGGACAACCTAAAGGAAACGGACAAATTCTTGGAAGTGTACAACCTCCCAAAACTGAATCAAGAAGAAATAGAGAATCTGAACAGACCAATCACAAGTAAAGAGATTGAAACAGTAATCAAAAACCTCCCAAAAGCCCAGGACCAGATGGCTTCCCTGGAGAATTTTATCAAATGTTCAAAGAAGATTTAGCACCTATCCTTCTCAAACTATTCCAAAAAATACAGGAAGATGGAATACTTCCCAACACATTCTATGAGGCCGACATCATCCTGATACCAAAGCCAGACAAGGACAATACAAAGAAGGAAAACTACAGGCCAATATCACTGATGAACATAGACGCAAAAATCCTCAACAAAATATTGGCAAACCGAATACAGCAATACATCAAAAAGATCATACACCACGATCAAGCGGGATTTATACCAGGGACACAGGGATGGTTCAACATTCACAAATCAATCAACGTGATACACCACATTAACAAAATGAAGAATAAAAACCACATGGTCATCTCAATCGATGTAGAGAAGGCATTCGATCCAGCATCCATTTATGATAAAAACTCTCAACAAAATGGGTATAGAAGGAAAGTACCTCAACATAATAAGGGCCATATATGACAAACCTACAGCAAACATCCTACTCAACGGGGAAAAACTGAAAGCCATTCCTTTGAGGACAGGAACAAGACAAGGGTGCCCACTCTCACCGCTCTTATTCAACATAGTACTGGAAGTTCTGGCCAGAGCAATTAGGCAAGAAAAAGGAATAAAAGGACTCCAAATAGCCAATGAAGAAGTGAAACTCTCACTATTTGCAGACGACATGATCTTATACATAGAAAACCCAAAAAATTTCATCGGAAAGCTACTAGAAACAATCACTTTACTACAGTAAAGTGGCAGGGTATAAAATCAACTTACAAAAATCAATTGCATTTCTATACACTAACGATGAAAAAACAGAAAGAGAACTCAAAAAGACAATCCCATTTACAATTGCAACAAAGAGAATAAAATATCTGGCAATAAATTTAACCAAGGAGGTCAAAGACCTATACAATGAAAACTATAAGGCACTATTGAAAGAAATCAAGGAGGACATAAAGAAATGGAAAAATATTCCATGCACGTGGATTGGAAGAATAAATATAGTTAAAATATCCTTTCTACCTAAAGCAATCTACAGATTCAATGCAATCCCAATCAGAATCCCAATGTCATTCTTCACGGTAATAGAACAAAAACTACTGAAATTCGTATGGGGCAACAAAAGAGCCCGAATAGCTAAAGCAAGTCTGAAAAAAAAGAACAAAGCTGGAGGCATCACAATCCCTGATTTCAAAATATACTATAAAGCTACAGTAATCAAAACAGCATGGTACTGGTACAAGAATAGACACACAGATCAATGGAACAGAATTGAAAGCCCAGAAATAAAACCACACACCTATGGACAGCTAATCTTCGACAAAGGAGCAAAGAACATACAATGGAGAGAGGGAAGTCTCTTCAATACATGGTGCTGGGAAAATTGGACAGCAACATGCAAAAGAATGAAAGTAGACCATCTCCTATCGCCATATACAAAAATCAATTCAAAATGGATCAAAGATCTGAAAGTGAGACCTGAAACTATAAAACTCCTGGAAGAAAATATAGGCAGTACACTAATTGCGATTGGACATAAAGGGATCCTTTCAGATTCCATGTCTACCCAGACAAGGGAAACAAAAGACAAAGTAAACAAGTGGGACCTCATCAGACTAAAGAGCTTCTACAAGGCAAATGAAACCAGGATCAAAATGAATAAACAACCCACCAGCTGGGAGAAAATATTTGCAAATCGTTTGTCTGACAAGGGATTAATCTCAGTAATATATAAAGATCTCATACAACTGAGCAACAAAAAAACAAACAACCTGATCAAAAAATGGGCAGAAGATATGAACAGACATTTTTCCAAGGAAGAGATACAGATGGCCAATGGACACACGAAAAGATGTTCAACATCACTAATCATCAGGGAAATGCAAATCAAAACTACACTAAGATATCACCTTACACCGGTTAGAATGGCTATAATCACAAAGACAAATAACAACAAATGCTGGAGAGGGTGTGGAGAAACGGGGACCCTCATCCACTGCTGGTGGGAATGCAAACTGGTGCAGCCTCTATGGAAAACAGTATGGAGAGTCCTCAAAAAATTAAAAATAGAAATACCGTATGATCCAGCAATCCCACTCTTGGGGACGTGAAATCAACCATCACAAGAGGTGTATGCACCCCTATGTTCATTGCAGCATTATTCACTATAGCCAAGAAGTGGAAGCAACCCAAGTGTCCCTCAACTGATGATTTGTTAAAGAAGATGTGGTATATACATACAATGGAATACTACTCAGCCATAAGAAAAGACAGAATTGTCCCATTTGCAACAGCATGGATGGACCTAGAGGGTATTATGTTAAGTGAAATAAGCCAGAGAGAGAAGGACAGACACTGCATGAACTCACTCATATATGGAATATAAGTGAACACACGGACAGAGAGAACTGATTGGTGGTTACCAAGGGGAAGGGGGGTGGGGGGGGCACAAGGGGTGAAGGGTTACATCCACAAGGTGACGGACAAAGAAAAATGTACAACTAAAACCCCACAGTGTTATAAACTCTTAAGACATCAATAAAAAAAATGGTAAAAAAAAAAAAATTCAGGGATCAAAACAAGCACAGAAGAGGCTGGCCCTGTGGCCTAATGGTTAAGTTTGGCGTGCTCCGCTTTGGTGGCCTGGGTTTGGTTCCTGGGCGCAGACCTACACCACTAGTCAGAGCCATAATGTGATGGCAACCCACATACAAAATACAGGAAGACTAGGGGCAGGCCGAGTGGCATAGCTGTTAAGTCCGTGCATTCTTTCCATTTTTTTTTTTTTATTGATGTCTTAGTTTATAACACTGTGGGGTTTTAGTTGTACATTTTTGTTTGTCCGTCACCTTGTGGATGTAACCCTTCACCCCTTGTGCCCCCCACACCCCCCTTCCCCTTGGTAACCACCAATCAGTTCTCTCTAAGTTCGTGCATTCTGCCTTGGCGGCCTGGGGTTCGCTGGTGTGGATCCTGGGCACGGACCTATTCACTGCTCATCAAGCTATGCTGAGTCAGTGTCCCACACAGAACTAGAAGGACCTACAACTAGGATACACAACACTGTACTGGGGCTTTGGGGAGAAAAAAGAAAAAGAGAAAGATTGGCAATAGATGTTAGCTCAGGGCCAATCTTCCTCAAAAAGAAAACAAAAAACAAAAAACCAAGCCTAGAAAAAAGGTAAGTTTGCAGGAAATAGACAATGCAGGCAACAAGTGAAAACTTAAAAAACAGAACACTTCTTAAAGATTTAAAAGAAGATATTTAACTCATAAACAAAAAAAGGTGGTATGCAAAAGTTTTAGAGAACAAGGAGGAGCTTTTGAAAAATAAAAATATAATAGCCAAACTGAAATTCAAGAGAAGGATTAGAAGATAAAATTAACAAAGACATATTGATAAACAGAAGAAGCTAGGAGTCATACACTATATGATTCCATTTGTGTGAAGTTCCAGCACAGGCAAAATTCATATGGGAACAGAGATGAGAAGAGTGATGACCTTAGAGAGGGAGGGGCTTACCGACGGGGAAGGGGACATAAGGGGCCTTCTGGGACACTGGAAACATTCCCTATCTTAACCTGGGACGTGGTTACAGAGAGTGTGTGTGTGTGTGTGTGTGTGTGTGTATATATATATATATATAAAACTTCATCAAGCCGTACACTTAAGATCAGAGCACTCTACTGTGTGCTTCTGTTTTATAAAAGAAGTACGCGGTAAAGATTTCCTTGATATGACACCACAAGCACAGGCAACAAAAGGAAAAGTAGACAGATTGGACTATAGCAAAATTAAAAACTTATGTACATCGGGGCCGCCTGGTGGCACAGCGGTTTAGTCTGCACTTGGCAGCCCAGGGTTCGCAGGTTCGGATCCCGGGCGCCCGCCGACGCATTGCCTGTCAGCCATGCTGTGGCGGCGTCCCATATAAAGTGGAGGAAGATGGGCATGGATGTTAGCCCAGGGCCGGTCTTCCTCGGCAAAAAGAGGAGGATTAGCAATGGATGTTAGCTCAGGGCTGGTCTTCCTCACAAAAAAAAAAAACCAAAAACCAAACTTATGTACATCAAAGGACACAATCAACAGTGAAAAGGCAATCTATGGAATGGGAGAAAATATTTGCAAATCATATCCAGTAAGGGGTTAATATCTAGAATATATAAAGAACTCCTATAACTCAAAAACAACAACAAATAGCCCAATTAAAACATGGACAAAGGACTTGAGTAGATATTTCTTCTAAAATAATATGTAAATGGCTAACAAGCCATTTATATGAAAAAATGCTCAACATCACTAATCATTAGGGAAATGCAAATCAAAACTACAATGAGATATCACCTCACACCCATCAGGATGGCCACTACCAAAAAAACAGAAAATAAGTGTTGGTGAGGATATGAAAAAATTGGAACCTTGTGCACTGTTGATTGGGAATACAAAATGATGCAGCCACTATGAAAAAAAGTATGGTTGTTCCTCAAAAAATTAAAAACAAAATTACCATATGACCCAGAAATTCCACCTCTGTATATCCAAAAGAACTGAAAGCAGGATCTCAAAGAGATCTTTGTACACCCATGTTCATAGCAGCACTATTCACAATAACCAAGAGGTAGAAGCAACCCAAGCGTCCATTAACAAATGAACAGATGAACAAAATGTGGTTATATCTACACAATAGAATATTATTCAGCCTTAAAAAAAAAGGAAATTCTGACACATGCTACAACATGGATGAACCTTAAGGACATTATGCTAAATGAAATAAGGCAGTCACAAAAGGACAAATACTGCATGATTACTCTTATATGAGGTATCTAAAGTAGTCATATTCATAGAGACAAAAAGTAGAATGGTGGTTGCCAGGAGCTAGGGGGAGGGGGAAATGGGGAGTTGTTATGGGTATACAGTTTCAGTTTTGCAAGAGGAAAAAGTTCTGGAGATTGCTTGTACAATAATATGAATAAACTTAACATTACTGAATTGTACACTTAGGAATGGTTAAGATGGTAAATTTTATGTTATACATTTTTTACCATAATTAAAAAAATAAAGTACAAAGTTGAGGAAAATTTCTGGGAAGCAAAACAAAAATCAGACAACAAAAAAGAAAATACAGAATCAAAATAGAAAATCAAACATTTGACTAGCAGAAGTTTCAGTAAAGGCAAAAGAAGAAAAACGAAAGAAAATTATCAAAGAAATTGAAGAACACGAGTTTCTGAAGTGAAAATACCCACTAAGTACTCGGCCCAATACACACAATTTCAGAATATCTAAGATAAAGTGAAGATTCCAAAAATGACCTGGAAGCAAAAAGTTCACATCCAAAGGACTGATGGCATGGCACTCTTCTTCTCAACAGCAACACAGGATACTAAAGGAATGGGGTATAATATCTTAAAAATTCTGGAAAAAAATTATTAATGACTTAGGATGCCATATTCAACTATATTATGAATTGAACATAAAGACAGAATAAATATATTTTAGGACCCATATGGTATTTAAATATATATCCCCTATGCTCCCTCCTCAGGAAACTACTAGAGAAAGTGCCACATCAAAACTGAAAGAATAAACTGAGAAAGAGGAAGATATGAGTTCTAGGAAACAGGGAAACCTACTTGGAAGAGAGGCCAAGGGGATACCAGAATAAAGGCAGAAGGCAACCCAGGATGATGTCAACGCTAGAGATGTGGAAGGCCTAGAGTTCCGACCAGATCAGGAGGACAAGGACAAGACGTCTTCAGGGAAATAAAACAGAGCTAGTAGATTATCTGGAGTTCAATTTGTGAGGAAAATAATATTGAGAACCTCCTAATATCATGTGAGAAGAACTGGCCAAAGAATGAAACAGGTACTCATTAACCCCAGGAAAGAACATCTGATCACAATATACTGCTTTATTAACTGCTGATTTAAGTGAAAATTATTAAACACTATTGAAAGGATGGGAGAGAGGAAATAAGGTAAGGAAGAATGGGAGGAGAGCTTCTAACTCACTCCTCCTATGCCAATATAGTAAAATTCAATAATGTCTAGGAGAGATAAATTAAAAAATAGTACATTTTATTCAGAAATATAAAAATAAATTCTAGGGGGCCGGCCCGGTGGTGCAGCAGTTAAGTTCGCATGTTCTGCTTTGGCAGCCCGGGGTTCGCCGATTCAGATCCTGGGCGCGGACTGACGCACGGCTTGTCAAACCATGCTGAGGTGGCGTCTCACATAGAGCAACTAGAAGGATGCACAACTATGACATACAACTATCTACTGGGGCTTTGAGGAGAAAAAAGCAAAACAAATAAATAATTAAATAAAAATAAATTCTAGAAGAAACAACGAAAGTGCTGTCAGTGTCTCCCTTGAGTGCAACTGGAGGGAGGAAGGAGTGGAAGAGGAGCCATAGTGATTTGTTATAAGCCTTTCAGCACCAAGCCCCTTTTAAAATTGTGAATATTTTATTTATAAAAATAAAGTTTGATTCAATAAATGTGGAGGACACTGGCATTTCATAATAGTATTCTTTGTTAGCAACAAAAAAACCCCATATCTTCAGTATTTGTGTACTATGTGTATTCAAAGCACACTGCCCATTTGGCAGACAAAGGATACACTAAGTTATAAGTAATTTCTTTCCTGTGTCAAACAAACTTTTAAAAAGTTCATATCCTTTGATATAGAGTCTACTGCTAAGATTCCATACTGAAGAAATACTCCAAAATACAGAAAAGGCTTCATTGAAAGGATATTAATTAAAGTGTTATTTACAGTAAAGAAAAAAAATGGTTTAAATGTACAATAACTTTGAAAATAATTAGATAAAATGGAACTTCCACTGGGCAGAATATTGAATGGCACTGGAAAATGATGTGAAGAAAGAAGAATAAAAATAAGACCAATATTATTTTATTTCTTAATGTGTATAGAAAGAAGATGAGGGGCCGGCCCAGTGGTGTAGTGGTTAAGTTCAGTGCACTTTGCTTCAGCGGCCTGGAGTTCACAGGTTCGGATCCCAGCACGGACCTACAACACTCATCAAGCCATGCTGTGGCAGTATCCCACATACAAGAAAGTAGAGGAAGATGGGCACAGATGCTAGCTCAGGGCCACTATTCCTCAAGCAAAAAGAGGAAGATTGGCAACAGGTGTTAGCTCAGGGCCAATCTTTCTCACCAAAAAAAGAGAAAGGAATATATATCACCAGCAAGTATCTCTGGGTGATTGGATTTCTGCAGTGAGTATTACAGTTACATTTAAAAAAATATTTTTAAAAGAAATTAACATAGTCTTAGGAACCAAGAAAATATACATTATGTGTTAAAATATAATAAAAGATGAAAAGTACTATACAAAGTATTTTAAACAAAAAAGAAATATTTGATGAATGGTGATGAAAAAAGTTCAGCAATTGGGGGAAATAATAAATCCTCACTTCAAATAACACACACAAAAAACTATTTTTAAACAAACAAAAATATAAGAATTAAATATTTTAAAAATCCATACTACAGAAAAACTACTGGAAGATGAAGGACTTTTTGACTTAGAATTTAAAAACAGAAAAGAACAACAAAAAAGACTGCGAGAACCCCATACATTTTTAAACTGTGAAAACCTAACACAAAACAAAGACAGTAAGGAAAAAGGGAGAATCACCAACAACAAGGAAGATGTAGAATAAGTACATCAGCAGGAAGAAGAAGATCTCAAAAAATAAGGGTTCAAAGGATTGGTGTCAATAATACACTAATAGAAATACTGGTTAAAATATTTATATAAAAGGAAAATTTTCAACTATATATTATTAATACATAAAGGGCAAAATATAATTAAACACATTTTTTTCCCTAAAGAATGAATGCTCATTTAAGTTGGCTTAACTTCTTCCATTAAACCTAACTGTTATATTTATTGCTTTGTTGTCCTAATTGTTCTTCCTGTTGTCTTTATATGGAACACCAAAGGCATCATGAGTTTGCGTAGTGGCTTACATGGTGTTTTTCTTAATTGAAATACAATTTACATGCCATAAAATTCACCATTTTAAAGTATACAATTCAGTGTTTTTTAGTATATTCACAGAGTTATACAAACATCTCCACTATCTACCTTCCAGAACATTTTCATCACTCCAAAAAGACACCTCATGCCCATGTCAATTAGCAGTCACTCCCCATTCTCTCCTGCCCCCAGCCCCTGGAAACCACTAATTTACTTTCTGTTTCAATGGATTTTCCTATTTTGGGCATTTCGTGTAAATGGAATCATACAATTTGTAGCCTTCTGTGCCTGGCTTCTTTCACTTAGCGTAACGTGCTCAAGGTACAATCGTGTTGGAGCATGTATCACGTAGTACTTCATTTCTTCTTGTGTATGTGTGAGGAGGACTAGCCCTGAGCTAACATCTGTTGCCAATCCTCCTCTTTTTGCTGAGGAAGACTGGCCCTGGGCCAACATCCGTGTCCATCTGCCTCTACTTTATATGTGGGACGCCTGCCATAGCATGGCTGGATAAGCAGTGTGTAGGTCTGCGCCCAGGATCTGAACCTGTGAATCCCGGACTGCCAAAGTAGAGCACACAAACTTAACCAATATACCACCAGGCCAGCCCCAATACTTCATTTCTTTTTATGGCAGAATAATATCCTATGGAAATACCACATTTTGTTTATGCTTTGATTAGCTGATGGACATTTGAGTTATTTCCACTTTTTGGCTATTATGAGTAATGCTGAAGCAAGCATTCATGTACACATTTTTGTGTAGGCATATGTTTTCAATTCTCTTGGGTATATACGTAAGAGTGGAATTGCTAGGTTAGAAAATACCATGGTTTTCCCCCCAGGGGAAGATTCACCCTAAGCTAACATCTGTTGCCAATCTTCCTCCTTTTCTTCTGTTTCCCCTTCCTTTTTCTCCCCCAAAGCCCCAGTACATAGTTGTGTATAGTTGTAAGTCCTTCTGGTTCTTCTACGTGAGCCACTGCCGCAGCATGGCTACTGACAGGCAAGTGGTGTGGTTCCGTGCCTGAGAATGGAACCCAGGCTGCCGCAGTGGAGTGCGCTGAACCTGACCACTAGGCCATCAGGGCTGGCTCACAAAGTAACATTTTTAACAATAATATTCACAAAACTTTTCCAAAATGTTACATCAGATGCTGCCAAAGATGGCAAGAAATCAACACTCTCCCATGTGGCTAACAACAACATAAACTGGTACAGACCTAATAAATAGCAGTTTGCTAACGTGACTTAGTTAACACATATATACACAGCTATTAAAAAGAATGCAAAAAATAGGACTAGACAGGAACCTCAAAGTGACAAAGAGCATTTACAAAAAAACCTACAGTTAACAGGTTGCTTAATGATTAAAGACTAACTTCTTCACTCCTATGATCAAAAAACGACAAGGACATCTGCTCTCACATTTACATTCAACATTGTATTGGAGGTTCTAGTCGGAGCAAAAAGGCAGAAAAATTAAAAAATACAAGACAGCCAGCTACAGAAAGGAAGAAGTAAAACTGTCTTCATTCCCAAATGACAAGACTGTCTATGTTCAAAAACTGATATAATCAAAAAAAGTCAATAGACAGTTGCAGGGCACAAGATCAATATACAAAAATCAATTGTGGGAATAATGTCAAGGAAGACAGCAGAGTAGGAAGCTCCAGGAATCTCACCCTCCACTAGAGCAACTATTAAGCTGGCAAACAAACAGAAGTGACTATTTTAGAACTCAGGAGTCAATTCAAACACTTCATTGTGCAGGGGACAGCTGGATTAAGAGGCTGGCAAATTTTAGATATTTTTCTTGTTTGTTTAGCAGCAAGCTACAGCTACTGCCCCACATTCAAGAAGTTCAACAAACTTCAAGCAGGAAAAGCTCAAAGGCATCCGCACCAGCCACATTACAGTCAAACTGTTAAAACTCAAAGACAAAGAGATCATTTTGAAAGCAGCAAGACAGAAGTAACTAGCTACATACAAGATATCCTCATTAAGATTTAACAGCTGATTCTCAGAAACCATGAAGACTAGGAGGAGTGGGATGACGTATTTAATGTCCCTAAAGAAAAAGACTGCAAACCAAGAATTGTATATCTGGCGAAACTACCCTTCAAAAATGAAGGAGAGGGGCCGGCCCAGTGGTGCAGTGGTTAAGTTCATGCTTTGGCAGCCCGGGGGCTCCTGGGTTTGGATCCCAGGCGTCCACGGACACACTGCTTATCAGCCATGCTGTGGCAGCATCCCATATAAAGTAGAGGAAGATGGGCACGGATGTTAGCCCAGGGTCCAGTCTTCCTCAGCAAAAAGAGGAGGATTGGTAATGGATGTTAGCTCAGGGCTAGTCTTCCTCGCAAAAAAAACAAAAAAAGAAAGAAAGAGAATTAAGACATTATCAGATTTTTAAAAAGCTCATGGAGTTTATTACCAGTAGATCTGCCCTACAAGAAATGCTAAATAGAGCCCTTCAGGTTGAAATTAAAGGACAATAGACAGTAACTCAAAGACAAGAAAAAATAAAGAACACGAGTAAAGGTACCTTCATAAAAGCCAGCTTTGCTTTATTGTACTTTTGGTTTAGTTTGTAACTTCTCTCTTTTTCCAATATAATTTAAAAGCAAATACATAAAATAATAATAATGAATCTATGTTAACAGACATACAAAGTACAAAGATATAATCTGTGACGATAGCAATATAAAGGGAGAGGAACAGAGATGTATATAGAAGCAGAGTGTACACTACTGAAACAAAGCTGGTATTATTCAAACGAGACTGTTATAATTTTAAGATGTTAATTGCAATCCCTAAAGTAACCACTAATAACTAACAAAAATACACAGAAAATGAAGGAAGGGAATCTAAATGGTATACTACAAAAAATCACCTAAATACAAAAAAAGGCAGTAATGGAGGACTTGAGGAACAAAAATATTATAAGACACACAGAAAATAAATAGCTAAATGGCAGAAGTAAATCTTTCCTTATCAGTAATGACATTAAATGTAAATGGAGTAAATTCTCCTATTTAAAAAAAGGCACTGGCAGATTGAATATAAAAAAATAAAATAAGATCCATCTATACACTGTCTATTAGAGACTCTCTTTAGATATAGGGACACAAAGAAGATGAAAGCGAAAGGACAGAAAAACATATTCCAGGCAAATACTAACCAAAAGAAAGCAGGGGTGGCCATATTATCATTAGACAAAATACACTTCAAATAAAAAAAACAGTAACAAGAGACAAAGAGGGATATTATGTGTTGATAAAAAGTTCAACAGCGCAGATAATGTAACAACTATAAATATATGTGCTTCTATTTGCAGAGACCCAAAATATACGAAGCAAAAAATTGACAGAATTGAAGGGAGAAATAGACAGTGCTACAATTAATAGTTGACTTAAATACCTCACTTATAATAATGGATAAAACAATCAGACAGCAGATTAGTCAGGAAACAGAGGATATGATGCTATAAATCAATTAAAACTAACAGACACACACAGAACACTCCACAACAATAGCAGTATGCACATTCTTTTCAAGTGCACATGGAACATTCTTAGGGATATACCATGTTAGGCTGCAAAGTAATTCTCAATAAATTGGAAGAGATTGAAATCGTACAAAGTATCTTTTCCAATCACAATGAAATGAAACTAGAAATCGGTAACAGAAGGAAAACTGGAAAATTCACAAACATATGAAAATTATATAAAACACTTTTAAACACCCAACAGGTCAAAGGTGAAATTAGACAATATCTTGAGACAAATAAAAACAAAAACACAACATATCAAACCTTATGAGATGCAGTGAAAGCAGTGCTAAGAGGAAAATTTAGAGCTGTAAACACATACATTAAAAACAAAGAAAGATCTCAAATCAATAACCTAACTGTACACTGTAAGGAACTAGAAAAAGAAGACCAACCAACCAAAGCCGCAAGAAGAAAAAAAAAAAGGCTAGAGCAAAGATTTTTAAAAGTGAAGAATACAAAAATAACAGAGAAAAATCTACAAAACCAAAAGTTTGTTCTTTGTAAAAATCAGCAAAATTGACAAATCTTCAGCTAGAATGACTAAGAAAAAAAGAGAGAAGACACAAATTACTAAAATTGGAAATAAAAGTAGGGACATTACTACTAATTTTATGGAAATGGAAAGGCTTATAAGAGAATACTATGAATAGCTGTATACCAACAAATTGGATAACCTAAATGAAATGGACAAACTCCTAGAAAACATACAATCTACCAAAACTGACCCAAGAAGAAATAGAAAATCTGAATAGACCTGTAACTAGTAAGGAGATCGAATCAGTAATCAAAACTTCCCAACAAGGGGCCAGCCCCATGATGTAATGGTTAAGTTCAGCACACTCCACTTCAGTGGCCCGGCTTCGTGGGTTCAGATCTTGGGTGCGGACCTATACCACTTGTCAGTCAAGGTGTGGCGGCGACCCATATACAAAATAGAGGAAGACTGGGACAGATGTTAGCTCAGGGCTAATTTTCCTCAAGCAAAAAAAAAGAGGAAGATTGGCAACAGATGTTAGCTCAGGGTGAATCTTCCTCAGGAAAAAAAAAAAAAAAACTCCCAACAAAGAAAAGCCAAGGACTAGATAGTTTAACTAGTGAATATTATAAAACACTTAAAGAATAAATACCAATCGTTCTTAAACTCTCCCAAAAAACTGAAGAGAATAGAATACTAACACATTCTATGAGGCTAGCATTATCCTAATACCAAAGCCAGACTAAGACACTCCAAGAAAAGAAAACTACAGATCAATATCCCTTATAAATATAGATGCAAAAATCCTCAACAAAATACTAGTAAACCAAACCCAGGAGCTTATTAAAAGGTTTATACACCATGATCCAATGGGATTTATCCCAAGAAGGCAAAGATACGAAACATATGAAAACCAATGTAACAAATTCCATGAATAGAACAAATAGAACCACAAGATCATCTCAACTGATGCAGAAAAAGCATTTGACAAAATTCAACATCCTGTAGTGATAAAAATCACTCAATAAACTAGGAATAGAAGGGACATTCCTCAATCTGACAAAAGCAATACATATGAAAAACCCATAGCTAACATCATACTCAGTGGTGAAAAACTGAAAGCTTTTCCCTTAAAATCAGAAACAAGGCAAGGATGCTCACTTTTGCTACTTCTATTCAACACAGAGGTTTTAGACAGAGAAACTAGGTAAGAAAAAGAAATAAAAGGCATCCCAATTGGAAAGGAGGAAGTAAAATGATCTCTGTTGCAGATGATCTGATTTTATATGTAGAAAACCCTAAAGAATCCACACAAAAAATTTTGGTTAAGTATATTTTTCTCTATTGTTTTTATATTTTCCTTCAAAATCTCTGCTCTCGCCTTTTATTTGTTCCTTTCTTCTGCCAACTTAGTTTGGTTGGTCTCCTTTTTCTAGTTCCTTAAGGTACAGAGTCATTGATTTGAGATCTTTGTTTTTAATGTATGTGTTTACAACTCTAAATTTTCCTCTTAGAACTCCTTTCACTGCCTCTCATAAATATATTCGGCAAAGTTACAGGGTAAGACAGACAATCACACCCCCAAATTAGTTGCATTTCTATATATTTGCAGTGAAAAATCCAAAAATGAAAACAAAAATTTACAATAGCATCAAAAAGAATAAAATACTTAGAAATAAATTTAACCAAGGAGGCAAAAGACTTATACACTGAAAACTACAGAACACTGCGGAAGGAAACTAAAGACGACAAAGGTAAATGGAAAGATAGCCTGGGTTCGTGGATTGGAAGAATTAATATTGTTAATATAATAGTACTACTCAAAGCGATCTACAAATTCAATGCAATCCCTATCAAAATTACAACAGTGTTCTTTGCAGAAATAGAAAAACATACTAAAATTCATAAGGAATCTCAACAGGGGACCACCAATAACCAAAATAATGCTGAAAAAGAACAAAGTTGGAGGAATCACACTTCCTCATTTCAAAACTTACCACAAAGTTACAATATTCAAAACAGTGTGGTGCTGGCATAAAGACAGATATATAGATTAACAGAATAGCGATCCCTCATTTACATGGTCAATTCATTTTTGACAAGTTCTATGTCCATTCAGTGGGGAGAGGACAGTCTTTCAATAAACGATGCAGGGAAAACAAGATATCCACATGCAAAACCATAAAGTTGGACCCTTACCTTACACCATCTACAAAAATTAATTAAAATGGATCAAAGACCTAAATTTAGGAGGTAAAAATATAAAACTCTCAGAAGAAAACACAAGTGAAAATATTCATGACCTTGGATTAGGCAATGATTTCTTAAGTATGACACCCAAAGCACAGGCAAGAAAAGAAAAAATAGAATAATGAACTTAAAATTAAAAACTTTTGGAATATATGAAGAACTCATACAATTCAACAACAGAAAGACAAACAACCCAAGAAAAAGACTTGGATAAACATTTCTTCAAACAAGATATATAAATGGCCACTCAACATCATCAGTTATTAGGGAAACACAAATAAAAACTACAACGAGACACCACTTCACACCCAGTAGGAGGACTATTATGAAAGAAACAGAAAATGACAAGTGTTGATGAGGATGTGGAGAAATCAGAATTCTCATGCATTGCTGGTATGAATGTAAAATGGTGCAGCCACTGTGGCAGACAATTTGGAGGCTCTCCAAAACGTTGACCATAGAATGACCATACGATCCAGCAATGCCATTCCTAATACATACCCAAAAGAACTGAAAATAGGGACTCAAACAGATACTTGTATACCAATGTTCACAGCAGCATTGCTCATAATAGCCAGAAGATGGAAACCCCCATCAAAAAATGGATGGATAAACCAAATTTGTATATACATAGAATGGAATATTATCCAGCTATAAAAAGGAAGGAGATTCTGATACATGCTACAACATGAATGAACCCTGAAAACATTATGCTACATGAAAGAAGCCAGACACAAAAGGACAAATATTGTATGATTCCACTTACATGAGGTTATCTAGAATAGGCAAATTTATACAGACAGAAAGTATAACAGAGTTTACCAGGGACTGGAGGAAGAGGGACTGGGGAATTAATTCTTTTTTGGGGGGTGGGCAGGGAGTTGATTCTTAATGGGTACGGATTTTCCGTTTGGGATAATGAAAAAGTTGTGAAAAGAAATAGTGGTGATAGTTACATAACATTGTGAATATACTTAGTGCCACTAAATGGTACACTTGAAATGGTTAAAATGGTAAATTTTACGCTATGTATATTTTACCACAAATTAAAAAAAAAATCAATTTATAATTTTTTTTTTTTTTACTTTTTTTCTCCCCAAAGCCCCAGTAGATAGTTATATGTCATAGTTGTGCATCCTTCTAGTTGCTCTATGTGGGATACCTCCTCAGCATGGCTTGATGAGCAGTGCATCGGTCCACGCCCAGGATCCAAACCAGCAAACCCCGGGCCACTCAAGTGGAGCGCATGAACTTAACCCCTACACCACTGGGCCAGCCCCCGGGCCAGCCCCCTCAATTGTATTTTAATATACTAGCAGCAAACATCAGAAATTGAAATTTTTTAAACTGCCACTTACAATAGCATAGAAAAGCATTAAATACTGAGGGATAAAAATACAAAAAAGAGGAGTGACGTCAGCATCATGGCGGAGTGAGATTCCCTCTTTGAATCTCTGCCCCCTACGACACAACGAAAACATCATTCACATTCCAACAGAGCTCAATCAAACACTACGAAGGACTTCTAAGAAACCCCTGCTGCCATACATCGGACGGTGGAGGTGCGGGAAGCCCAGGAGGACGGGAGGAGAGGTAAGAAGTGGTACTCCCCCTCCCCAATTGATCGGCAAAGACAGCGCGGTTCGCAGACAGAGGGGGGAGGGGCGGCCCACAGCGGGGAAAACTATCGCCATCCAGGTGCTCTCACAGACTGTCGTGAGATCCCCACTGGGAAGCGACGACGGACTGTTTAGGGGGTGTAGCAAACACCCTAAGAGAGCCAGAAAGGAAACCCCCGGGTCAAGCAGGAGAAAGAGAGGACCCCTCCCCCCACACACCCGGCGTTTCAGCATAATCCCTCCGGGGGCTGCAGCCGCCTCAGAGCAAACCGCTCGCGATCTCCATCTAGTGGCAGCAGGGGGAAACTGCAGGACCAAATTATCATGAGGGGAAAAAATAAAGCCGTCCCCGTCTGATCCTTGCAACAATTTGTCAGGGCTACAGACCAAAAGGAAAATGAGAAACACCCAGAAACCAACCCTGAAGGCACAGAATTTGATAACCTGAATGAGAGAGAATTCAAAATAGCTATCATAAACAAACTCAACGAAATACAAGAGAACACACAGAAACAAATCAACGAATTCAGGGATTTCATCACAAAAGAGATTGAAACCACAAAGAAAAACCAATCAGAATTATTGGAGATGAAAAACAAAATCAATGAGATAGTGGAAAAAATGGAGTCTTTAAAGAGCAGAACTAACAATATGGAGGAACGAATTAGGACTATTGAGGATAGCCACGCAGAAATGCTCCAGATAGAGGAGGAGAGAGAGCTAAGACTAAAAAGAAATGAAGAAATTCTTCGAGAAATATCAGACTCAATGAGGAAAAGCAACATAAGGATAATAGGTATTCCAGAAGGAGAAGAAAGAGAAAAAGGAGCAGAGAGTTTGTTCAAAGAAATAATAGCTGAGAACTTCCCCAACCTAGGGAACGAGAGGGAAATAACAGTGAATGAAATCAATAGATCACCTAAATATATAAACAGGAATAAAAAATCATCTTGCCACATAGTAGCAAACTTGAAAAATACCCATGACAAGGAAATAATATTGAAGGCAGCTAAACAAAAAAACAAAATAACATACAAAGGAAACCCCATCAGGTTCTCAGCTGATTTCTCAACAGAAACTCTACAGGCTAGGAGAGACTGGAATGATATATTCAAAATCATGAAAGACAAAAACCTTCAGCCGAGAATACTTTATCCAGCAAAAATATCCTTCAAATACGATGGAGAAATAATAACTCTCCCTGATAAACAAAAGCTAAGAGAGTTTGTCACCACAAGACCCCCACTACAAGAAATGCTCAAGAAGGCCCTTAGGCCTGAAAAAAAACAAATGAGAAAGGGGATACAAAGATTTCAACAAGGAGAAAAGCAAGGAGACTAAACCAGAACAAAATACAGTTGGAAAACATCAAAAATTAATTCAAGCTCATCACTGGAAACACACATTCATGACACAATCTGGAATAAAGAGATAACAAATAAGGAGGGGAAGAGGTAAGGGATTGAACTGACCCAGCCTCAGGAAAAAGGAGGCATCTGAAAATGTACTTTCTTATCCAGGAGATCGCTTATATAAACCGCACGGTAACCACTAAACAAACAACCAGAAGAGAACCACACATGACAAATAAAGAGAAAACCAAGAGAATGAGCATGCAGAAATACCAAATTGAATTTGCAGTCCAAAACACAAGGGACAAGAAACAAAGGAAATGCAAAAGAACCAGAAGATGAACAATAAAATAGCAACATTAAACCCTCATATATCAATAATCACTCTAAATGTAAATGGATTGAATTCTCCAATCAAAAGACACAGAGTGGCAGGATGGATTAAAAACCAAGATCCAACAATCTGCTGCCTCCAGGAAACACATCTCAGCTCTAAAGACAAACACAGACTCAAAATAAAAGGATGGAAAACAATACTCCAAGCTAATGGCAAACCAAAGCAAGCAGGAGTAGCCATACTTATATCAGACAAAGTAGACTTCAAGATAAAAAAGGTAATGAGAGACAAAGAAGGGCAATATATAATGATAAAAGGGACACTTCACCAAGAAGACATAACACTTATAAATATCTATGCACCCAACACAGGAGCACCAAAGTACATAAAACAACTGCTAAAAAACCTTAAAGGAGATATTAACAATAACACAATAATAGTAGGGGATCTTAACATCCCCCTTACATCAGTAGATAGATCATCCAGACAAAAAGTCAATAAGGAAATAATGGACTTAAACAAAAAACTAGACGCAATGGACTTAATAGATATATACAGAGCACTCCACCCAAAAAAAGCAGAGTACACATTCTTCTCAAGTGCACATGGAACATTCTCAAGGATAGACCATATATTAGGAAACAAGGCAAACCTCTATAAATTTAAGAAGATTGAAATCATTACAAGCATCTTTTCTGATCATAATGCTGTGAAACTAGAAATCAACTGCAAGGAAAAAACTAGGAAAGGGACAAAGATGTGGAGACTAAACAACATGCTACTGAACAACCAATGGGTCGTTGATGAAATTAAAGGAGAAATCAAAAGCTATCTGGAGACAAATGAAAAGGAAAATACACCATACCAACTCATATGGGATGCAGCAAAAGCAGTCCTGAGAGGGAAATTCATAGCAATACAAGGTCACCTTAACAAACAAGAAAAATCCCAAATAAATAACCTTAAATTGCACCTAACAGAGTTGGAAAAAGAAGAACAGACAAAGCCCCGAATCAGCAGAAGGAGGGAAATAATAAAAATCAGAGCAGAAATAAATGAAATTGAAACCAAAAAAACAGTAGAAAGGATCAATGAAACAAAGAGCTGGTTCTTTGAGAAGATAAATAAAATTGACAAACCCTTAGCCAGACTCACTAAGAAAAAAAGGGAGAAGACTCAAATAAATAAAATTAGAAACGAAAGAGGAGAAATTACAACAGACACCACAGAAATACAAGGGATTATTAGGGAATACTATGAAAAACTTTACGCCAACAAATTGGACAACCTAGAGGAAATGGACAAATTCTTGGACGCGTACAACCTCCCAAAACTGAATCAAGAAGAAATAGAGAATCTGAACAGACCAATCACAAGTAAAGAGATTGAAACAGTAATCAAAAACCTCCCAAAAAATAAAAGCCCAGGACCAGATGGCTTCCCTGGAGAATTTTATCAAACGTTCAAAGAAGGTTTAGCACCTATCCTTCTCAAACTATTCCAAAAAATACAGGAAGATGGAATACTTCCCAACACATTCTATGAGGCCAACATCATCCTGATACCAAAGCCAGACAAGGACAATACAAAGAAGGAAAACTACAGGCCAATATCGCTGATGAACATAGACGCAAAAATCCTCAACAAAATACTGGCAAACCGAATACAGCAATACATCAAAAAGATCATACACCACGATCAAGTGGGATTTATACCAGGGACACAGGGATGGTTCAACATCTGCAAATCAATCAACGTGATACACCACATTAACAAAATGAAGAATAAAAACCACATGATCATCTCAATCGATGTAGAGAAGGCATTCGACAAGATCCAGCATCCATTTATGATAAAAACTCTCAACAAAATGGGTATAGAAGGAAAGTACCTCAACATAATAAGGGCCATATATGACAAACCTACAGCAAACATCCTACTCAACGGGGAAAAACTGAAAGCCATTCCTTTGAGGACAGGAACAAGACAAGGGTGCCCACTCTCACCGCTCTTATTCAACATAGTACTGGAAGTTCTGGCCAGAGCAATTAGGCAAGAAAAAGGAATAAAAGGACTCCAAATAGGCAATGAAGAAGTGAAACTCTCACTATTTGCAGACGACATGATCCTATACATAGAAAACCCCAAAAATTCCATCGGAAAGCTACTAGAAATAATCACTTTACTACAGTAAAGTGGCAGGGTATAAAATCAACTTACAAAAATCAATTGCATTTCTATACACTAACGATGAAAAAACAGAAAGAGAACTCAAAAAGACAATCCCATTTACAATTGCAACAAAGAGAATAAAATATCTGGGAATAAATTTAACCAAGGAGGTCAAAGACCTATACAATGAAAACTATAAGACACTATTGAAAGAAATCGAGGAGGACATAAAGAAATGGAAAAATATTCCATGCACGTGGATTGGAAGAATAAATATAGTTAAAATGTCCATTCTACCTAAAGCAATCTACAGATTCAATGCAATCCCAATCAGAATCCCAATGTCATTCTTCACGGTAATAGAACAAAAACTACTGAAATTCGTATGGGGCAACAAAAGAGCCCGAATAGCTAAAGCAAGTCTGAAAAAAAAGAACAAAGCTGGAGGCATCACAATCCCTGATTTCAAAATATACTATAAAGCTACAGTAATCAAAACAGCATGGTACTGGTACAAGAATAGACACACAGATCAATGGAACAGAATTGAAAGCCCAGAAATAAAACCACACATCTATGGACAGCTAATCTTTGACAAAGGAGCAAAGAACATACAATGGAGAGAGGGAAGTCTCTTCAATAAATGGTGCTGGGAAAATTGGACAGCAACATGCAAAAGAATGAAAGTAGACCATCTCCTATCGCCATATACAAAAATCAATTCAAAATGGATCAAAGATCTGAAAGTGAGACCTGAAACTATAAAACTCCTGGAAGAAAATATAGGCAGTACACTAATTGCGATTGGACATAAAGGGATCCTTTCAGATTCCATGCCTACCCAGACAAGGGAAACAAAAGAAAAAATAAACAAGTGGGACCTCATCAGACTAAAGAGCTTCTACAAGGCAAATGAAACCAGGATCAAAATGAATAAACAACCCACCAGCTGGGAGAAAATATTTGCAAATCGTTTCTCCGACAAGGGATTAATCTCAGTAATATACAAAGATCTCATACAACTGAGCAACAAAAAAACAAACAACCTGATCAAAAAATGGGCAGAGGATATGAACATTTTTCCAAGGAAGAGATACAGATGGCCAATAGACACATGAAAAGATGTTCAACATCACTAATCATCAGGGAAATGCAAATCAAAACTACACTGAGATATCACCTTACACCGGTTAGAATGGGTATAATCACAAAGACAAATAACAACAAATGCTGGAGAGGTTGTGGAGAAATGGGGACCCTCATTCACTGCTGGTGGGAATGCAAACTGGTGCAGCCTCTATGGAAAACAGTATGGAGAGTCCTCAAAAAATTAAAAATAGAAATACCGTATGATCCAGCAATCCCACTCTTGGGCATCTACCCAATGGACGTGAAATCAACCATCACAAGAGGCGTATGCACCCCTATGTTCATTGCAGCATTATTCACTATAGCCAAGAAGTGGAAGCAACCCAAGTGTCCCTCGACTGAAGATTGGTTAAAGAAGATGTGGTATATACATACAATGGAATACTACTCAGCCATAAGAAAAGACAGAATTGTCCCATTTGCAACAGCATGGAAGGACCTAGAGGGTATTATGTTAAGTGAAATAAGCCAAAGAGAGAAGGACAGACACTGCATGAACTCACTCATATGGAATATAAGTGAACACAAGGACAGAGAGAACTGATTGGTGGTTACCAAGGGGAAGGGGGGTGGGGGGGGCACAAGGGGTGAAGGGTTACATCCACAAGGTGACGGACAAACAAAAATGTACAACTAAAACCCCACAGTGTTATAAACTAAGACATCAATAAAAAAAAAAAAAAAAGAAAAAAAAATACAAAAAAGATGTGCAAGACTATAAATTGAAAACTATAAGATAATGCTGCAGAAAATTAAAGACGACCTAAATAGAGAGATATACTATGTGCCTGGGTCAGAAGACTCAATATTGTCAAGTTATCAATTCTCCCCAAGCTGATCCAGAGAATCAACGCAATCCCAATCAAAATCCCAGAAAGTTTATTTTTAAAGAAATTGACAAGCTGATTCTAAAATACATATAGAGGGGCCAGCCCAGTGGCGCAGCGGTTTAGTTTGCGCTTGGCAGCCCGGGGTTCGCGGGTTCGGATCCCGGGCACCTGCTGACGCACTGCTTGTCAGTCATGCCATGGCGGCATCCCATATAAAGTGGAGGAAGATGGGCATGGATGTTAGCCCAGGGCCAGTCTTCCTCAGCAAAAAGAGGAGGATTAGCTTAGGGCTGGTCTTCCTCACAAAAAAAAATTAAAAAAAAAATAAGATACATATAGAAATGCAAAGGACCTAGAAGAGCCAAAACATCTCTGAAAAAGAAGAATAAAGCTGGATGACTAACATCACCAGAGTATAAGTCTTCTTATAAAGCTACAGTAATCAAGACAGTGGGGCAGTGGTATCAAGACAGAAAAACAGATTAATGGAACAGAATGCAGAAGACAGAATTGAATTCACACATATATGGACAACCAATTTTCAATAAAAGCAAAAAGATAATTCAGCAGAGAAAGGATAGCCTTATCAATTAATGGTGCTGAAACAATTGGATAATTATTATGGAAAAGAATGAACCTTGATCCATACCTCACACCATATATAAAAATTAACTCGGGGCTGGCCCAGTGGCATAGCGGTTAAGTTTGCATGCTCCACTTTGGCGGCCCAGGGTTCGCAGGTTTGGATCCCAAGCACAGACCGATGCACCACTTGTCAAGCCATGCTATGGTGGCTTCCCATATAAAGTAGAGGGAGATGGGCATGGATGTTAGCCCAGGGCCAATCTTCCTCAGCAAAAGGAAGAGGATTGGCAACAGATGTTAGCTCAGGGCTAATCTTCCTCACACACACACAAAAAAATTAACTCAAAATGGATATAAATCTAAATGTCAACCTTAAAACTAAAAACTAGAAGAAAACCTGGGAGACAATCTTTGTGTCCTTGGGTTAGGCAAATATTTCTTAGTTAAAACATTAAAAGCATGATCCATACAAGAAAAAATTAATAAATTGGCCTTACAAATTAAAAACTGCTTTTTGAAAGGATACTGTTTAGAGAATGAAAAGACAAGCCAGTATATTATGGAAGAGGGAGAAAAACAAGTAGCTTTATAGTGGAGAAACCTGACAAACACTACCTCAGCCAGGTGGTCAAGTCCAACATCAATTGTCATAAATCATGTTTACAGCATGCACCCTTGATATGATGTTTGACATGAAGAAAATGTCACTTTACCTCTGTTATCTTCCTCTCAATAACCCATAATCCCATTCTAATCTAATCAGAAGAGAAAACATCAAATTCCAAAAGAGGGGCATCCTACAAAGTAAGTGACCAGTACTACCCAAAATTTTCAGGGTCACCAAAAATGAGGCAAGTCTGAAAATCCATCACAGGCAAGAGACACGACAACTAAATGCAATGCAGTATCCTAGATGAGATCTTGGACATTAGGTAAAAACTAAGGAAATCTAAATAAACTATGGACTTGAGCTAATAATAATGTATTAATATTGGTTTAATTGTAACAAAAGTACCATATTAATGTAAAATGTCAATAATGGGAACACTGGGTGTGAGGTATATGGGAATTCTCTGTACTATCTTCTCAATTTTTCTGTAAATCTAAAGCTTCTAAAATATAAAGTCTATGGCAAAAAACAGAAATAAAAAATGACAAGCCACAGACTTGGAGAAAATATTTGTATATTATGTATTGGTGAAGGACTTATATCCAGAATACATAGAAAACTCTCAAAATGATAAAAGGCTATGTCCATACAAAGACTTATACACAAATGTTCATATCAACTTTATTTGTAATAGCCCCAAATGGAAACAACACATAAGGTCCAACAAAAAGTCCATCAATAAACAAACTGTGATGTACTCCTAAAAGGGAATAGTACTCAGCAACAATAAGATGTGAACTAGAGATACACACAAGAACATGGATATCTCTCCAAATAATTATTAGTGGAAAAAAGCAAACAAAAAGTATACAGTATATGATTCTATTTATAAAAGTTCTAGAAAATGCAAACTAACCTATAATGAAAGAGTAGATCAGGGTTTGACAGAAGGGGAGAAAACAGGGCACAAAGGGACTTAAGGAAAGTTCAGAGAGTGATGAATATATTCATTACTTTGATTGTGGTGGTGGTGATTTCATGTGTATACATATGCCAATACTTAGCTGACTGTACACTTTAAATATATACAGTTTTTTATATGTTAATTACATCTCAATAAAGCTGTTTGCAAAAAATTCTAATATATTAACATGGAAAAAATCCCCTACTTATATGAGAAAGACAAAAAAGGCTATAAAACAGTATGCATATTTTTGTCCTAAAAAATATTTTACATGTATATTCACGTGTGTATGCATAAAATATGTTTAGACAAAAGTATAGAAAAATAAACTCACCATAAGAAAAATAGCTCCCTCTAGTAACTGACATTAGGAAGGCCTTTAATTCTCTCTGCATATACTTCTGTACTACTTGAATCTTGCATCACACATGTATTACTTTTATTATAAAAACTTTTAATTTTTCTTAAAAAAATTCTAAAAATAAAGACCATATAATGATAATAATTATATTCATATAAAAGCTATTTTAAAAGAAAAATAATTTTGATTATATAATAATGTGATGAAAATATTTGTGTGTGTGAGGAAGACCAGCCCTGAGCTAACATCCACCGCCGATCCTCCTCTTCTTTTTGCTGAGGAAGACTGGCCCTGGACTAACATCCGTGCCCATCTTCCTCCACTTTATATGGGACGCCGCCACGGCATGGCTCACAAGCAGTGCGTCGGGAGGCGCCCGGGATCCAAACCCGCGAACCCCGGGCTGCCAAGAGCGAACTTAACTGCTGCGCCACCGGGCGGCCCCGAAAATACTTTTAAGGACAGAAAATAGTTTGGCCTTAAATCAACCAAAATAATATCAGTATTTGTGTTAGATTGGTCAGATTATAAATTTCCTTAAAATAATTTTAATTTCCCAAATTTTTTGTAATATGCTTATATTTCATAAGTAAGCAAAAAGTAAAAGTCTTTCATTTTAAAATAATTCCAAATTAGTGCCAGAAATCCACAAATCAAATTAATAAAGGGCTTATTACCTAAATTAGCATTTCTGAGCATGCTGACCAGTGCTGGCATAAGCTGAAACTCAAATGTTCGTCGGACTCCACAGTGGTTGCAGGCTGGGAGCTCAGTGACTTCTGATGTAGGGCAGGTCAAAAAAAGTGGTTCTCCACTCCAGGAATACCTAGGGCAAGGAAACAAAGAACCCTGAATCAGGGCGACATACTAGTCACATTCCAACATCTAAGACTTTGTAAACTTTCTTTCTTGCAGAGTACCAGGAGCAAAAGCAGAGAGCAAAGAAAACCCAAAGGCCCAAAAAACTAGCAGCAAGCCTGTAAAGCATAGCAAGGTATCTGAACTCTTATCCATGCTCGATTCAAAGCCTGGAGGAAGGCACTAAAGCCAGTGTTGAACTGAATCTAAACAAAACTGCAACAAAGCCCAGACTCAGACCAGCTGCAGATTAAATGGACTTAGCTCTCCACACTACTGGCCTTACAGAAGGAACATGTTCGTCTAAGGAGTAAATATTTACAAATTAAAACCCCAAGGAAATACTACTATTACACATCTAGTGGTATAACCACTCTGGAAAACAGTTTAGCTGTTCCTTAAAAAGTTAAACATATACATAAGATCCAACCATTTCAATCCTAGATGTTCACCCAAGAGAAATGAAAGCATATGTCCACACAAAGACTTACTAATGTTTATAGAAGCCTTATTTATAATAGCCCAAAACTGGAAATAACCCAAATATCCATCAACAGGTGAATGGATAAACAAACTGTAGTCTATCCATACAATGGAATATTACACAGCAGTAAAAATGAACCATTGATACACACAACAATGAATCTTGAAATAATTATACTGAGTGAAAGAAACCAGACCCCCCCTCAAAAAAGTATATCCTGTATGATTTATATAAATTTATAGAAAATGTACTAAGGTATAACAAACAGATCAGCGGTTGTCTGCAGATGGGGGCAGGCCATGGGACAGGTCAAGAGAGAGAACTTACAAAGGGGTATGAAGAAACGTGTGGGGGTAGTGACAGATGTTTATTACCTTGATTATGGCAATGGTTTCATGGGTGTATACACATGCCAAAACTTAGCGAAGTGTACATTTTAAATATGGGCAGTTTGTTGTTTGTCAACTGCACCTCAATAAAGGTGTTTAAAAACGGATGTAGGGGGCCGCCCGGTGGCGCAGCGGTTTAGTCCGCGCTTGGCAGCCCGGGGTTCGCGAGTTCGGATCCCAGGCGCCCGCGGACGCGCACTGCCTGTTAGCCATGCTGTGGCGGCGTCCCATATAAAGTGGAGGAAGATGGGCACGGATGTTAGCTCAGGGCCGGTCTTCCTCAGCAAAAAGGGGAAGATTGGCAACAGATGTTAGCTCAGGGCTGGTCTTCCCCACGAAAAAAAAAATAATAATAAAAAATAAAATAAATAAAAAAAATAAAAACGGATGTAAACACACACTTTACTAGAGAAGATACACAGATGCTAAATAATCACATGAAAAGATGCTCAATGTCATTAGCTTTTAGAAAAATGAAAATTAAAACCAGAATGAAACACCACTACCACCTCCCAGAATGGTTAAAATTAAAAAGATGGACAATATTTCTTGAACCATCACCAGGCTAAGTCTTTCACTGACAATCACTCTTGTACTCAATGCCCTTTAATATTTGCAGATTGAGTTCTTATTTCATTTGGGGGAAATTTCCTATTTCATCTTTGAATATTTTTTTTGTGTGTGTGTGGGGAAGACCAGCCCTGAGCTAACATCTGTTGCCACTCCTCCCCTTTTTGCTGAGGAAGACTGGCCCTGGGCTAACATCCGTGCCCATCTTCCTCTACTTTACATGAGACGCCGCCACGGCATGGCTGACAGGCAGTGCGTCTGCGGGCGCCCGGGATCCGAACTCGCGAACCCCGGGCTGCCAAGCGCGGACTAAACCGCTGCGCCACCGGGCGGCCCCCTGAATATTATTATTATTATTTTTTTGTGTGTGTGAGGAAGACCAGCCCTGAGCTAACATCCGTTGCCAATCCTCCTCCTTTTGCCGAGGAAGACTGGCCCTGGGCTAACATCCGTGCCCATCTTCCTCCATTTTATATGGGACGCCGCCACGGCGTGGCTGACAGTGCGTCGGCGGGCGACCAAGATCCGAACCTGCGAACCCCGGGCTGCCAAGCGCGGACTTAACCGCTGCGCCACCAGGCGGCCCCCTGAATATTATTTTTGATCCATCTGTTGAGTTCTCTATTTTGGATACCAATTATCCTTATAGTAATTATCTCCATCAATCTTCCATAGATATCATCTTCTCTCTGACTGCTTTGTCTTCTTCTTCTGCATTCACTGGATTATCTCATCTTTTCTCTAAATCAGTACTTTGATTTTCAGCCAAGTCTATTATGCTCCTTATATTCTAACTTGACTAGATATGAAATTGTGTATGGCTTGGTTTCCTTTTATTCTTATCTTTGAGCTCTTGGTTTTATTGAATTCATTTTCTTTTCTTTTCTTTTTTGGTGAGGAAGATTGGCCCTGGGATAACACCTGTTGCCAATCTTTCTCTTTTTGCTTGAGGAAGATTGTCCCTAAGCTAACATCCATGCCAGTCTTCCCCTATTTTGCATGTGGGATGCCACCACAGCATGGCTTGATGAGCAGTGTGTAGGCTGCACCCAGAATCCGAACCTGCGAACCCCACGCCACCGAAACAGAGTGCGCGAACTTAACCACTACGCCACCAGACCAGCCCCTGAATTCATTTTCTTATGAAGTTCTTCTACATCTTGAAAAATCTGTTGGGAATTATGTGTTCCTTAAATCATGTTTTCTTCCAGACATGGTTCTCAGCTCATTTTTCTACGTACTGTTCATGTCCTCAATTTGACTGCCCACAGTACGATTACATGGGTCACATGCCATTTTTCATCTAGCTCATGCCTAAAGGGGGCAACTCTGTTTAGAGTATCTATTCGCTCCAGAACGGTGTGTAGGGTGTTTCTTACTGATTTTCTGTCAATCTCATATCTGAGGTCCGTTCTTTTCCCCCTCTCCAAGAGTATTTTTCATTTCCTCTACTTTTCTGTAGATGGTAAAAGACAGGGAATTGGGGTAGGGATGTAGTTCTGCTAAGACCGCATGCAATCTTTAGAATACCTGGGCTTTGCTTTCACTTCTGAGATAGTGAAAAATGTCAGGACAGATCCCGGTCTAATGGGGGAGAAACGACCCTTGACTTTCCTATTATCACTCTAACTCATCACAGAACCAGTAACTTTTGCTTCTGAGAGGCAATCCCTAATTCTCTGCACCGTCACCCCACCACACCCGGTTCTTTGGCCAACAGCCAGTTCCACTATCCCCCAGATCAGAAGATATAGACTCTCCTCCTGTTTGCTTCTTTCCAGATTCAAGATTATTACTCACAATTCTCAGGATTTTGTGGATTAATCAGTATATTCTGCAGAGGTGAGAGAAGAGGGCTGCATATGGTTAGAACTTGCACTAAACCATACCAGAAATTTCTGTACGTTTCTCTGTGAAGAGTAAATTAATTACATACATAAATACATGTGAGGGACTCAGAAATGTATTAGACATTTAATGATATTATATCCTGGGCTGCCACTTTGAGTTTTATGGTATTAAGTCCCTTTCCTATTTCAATGCTGATGGAAAGGTTTCTCTTTTTAATATTTATTTGGTTTCCCTATTTTATTTTTGGCCATCTTTTACCTTTTAGATTCATTGTGTCAGCTACTAGGGGAGAAAGACCATTTGACTTCACTATGCCCACTTTATCCCAACCCATTTTTACAAGTTTTCAGTATGTCACTAACTACTTTTATATACTATACCTGCTGAGTATGTCATTTCCTCTGAGGCCTCCCTGACATCCTATTTAAAATAGCTCTGTTTTATTTTCCTCATTTATCACTTTTGGAAATCATACAACTGTCTATTTACTTTTAATCTCCCTACTAGAATGTAAAATCTAAAAAAACACGGACTTTATCTGTGTCATTTCCTACTGTATCTGTAGCATCTATAACAGTGTCTGGCATTTAGAATAGACTTAAATACTTGTTGGATGAATGAACATGCTTTATTTCACTGAATCCTCCCAAATATCCTGTAAAGTAAGATTAAGCCCATTTTACAGAAGAGAAAATGAAGCTTAATTTATCTGCCCAACCCAAGTCTTCTCATCTCAAAACCAAGGCTCTTTTTATCCCTACCTTTTTGAAAAGGTGTTGGCTCCACCAAAGACTTAGTGAAGTACCTACTACATATGGGCACTGTGCTTTGCACAAGAGTTATATACTGTCCTCACTGCCAAAAAATTTACAGAAATCAGGTAATTCAGCAGACCCTTGTCCTAAGATCATGAATACATAAATATGCCAATACTACGAAGAGATCCTAACAGATCTCTGCTTCCCAGAACACAGCAGAGTGAATTTCAAACAACAGCCAGTATTTATAAATGTTTTACAGAGTATTCTCACTCATCACCTCATTTAACTCTCACAGGAATCCTATGAAATAGGTAGCCATATCATCATCCTCATTTTAGACGAGGCACTGAGGAGAACAAAGGTTAAGTGACTTGCCCAAGGACCCACAACTAGAAATGGAAGACTGAGGCCTTGAACTTCCAAGTCCTTGGATTCAATATCCAATGAGCACTTGTTATTTACTACAAAAGTAATATGTCTTCAACACATGAAACTTGTAAAGTAGAATGCACAGGGGAAATGAAAGCAAAGCTATTATCAGTAAAAAAGATTTAATTATAAAGATGTATATCAGATTGACAGGACATACTCTGTAGTCCAAGAAAAATCAAGACGCCTGCGCTCCAGGTAGAAGCCTCCTAAACCCCCATCTCCAGAACAGCATCAACACTGGTCCAAATTCACAAGCCAGAACCAAGAACACTTTTGTTGCCTTCCAATCTTTTACTCAAACGTCCAGCGGTCACCAAGATGTGCCAATACACAGATATCTCCCATATTTATCCCCCGCTTCCCATATCGTCTGCCTTGATCCAAACTCTTTCACCATCTCTCACCTGGATTCCTCTTCTCTAATCTCAGAGGGAACATGTCACTCCCCTGGCATCCACTGGCCACAGAACAAAGTATAAATTCTTTAGTAAGAAATGGACTGAAGATATACCAGTTGAGCACCTAATCCATGCCAGTACCAGGTACCAAGTATGGGGAACACCCAGTCTGGCAAAGAAGAAAGACAACAAGGGTGTGTGTCTTTCTAAAGGAGGTCAAGGTATGGAGCTATGGAAGCAAAGGAGAACAGACAGTCTTTCAGTCAAGCTGCTCTCACTTCAGACACATGAAGTCCAGCTCACTGAATTGCCTGCCCCACCACTATGCACTTGGGTACCTTTTTCCTTAGTCGGTGACCCCTCTGTGACTCAGAGCATCTTTGCCCTTTAGTTCCTCCAGCAGGGCTCAGGGCCCAAGTCTGTCTACTGCATGATGCCTTCCCTGATGCACCAAGGCAGAGGCCTCCGATCCCTCCTCTGTGCTTCCTGCATACTTGTTCACAGCTCTGCTGGGTACTGGTCAGTCTGCCTCCCTGACCAGACTGGGTACTTCTGTGGCCAGCACCAAGGGCAGTGGTTACGGTCCTTGTCCCACCCCAGCACACAGTAACTCAGCCCGTTAGCAGCAGGGGCTCCATGTGGGCAGTGAGTCTCACTGGTGAAGAGGTCTCTACCAAAGGGTGGTCTCCAGAATCAATGTCACTATTGAGGTGCCACCTGCTTAACAGTATTTGTTCAATCTAAAAATCCTGTAGAAGGTGCAATTTGGGCATGTCTTCACGATAGCATGCATGTTATGAGATCTCTAGTTGCCATATCTAATTAAAACTAGGGAAAACAAAATAAACCAGATTTTCACCAATAAAATTAGGATGTAGGAATCACGAGTAAAGTCTGACTTTGTAAGTAACTAGTAAAAACTATAGTCAAACAATATATATCAAGAATCTTTAAACTTCAAGCCTCTGATTGAGAATTTCACTTTTAGAACTGGATCACAGGAAAATCATGAAAAATTCTAAGATTCTTGAAGGGGATGTGTAATGCAGCATTAAACTGTGCAAAACTGAAACAAAATAGATGGAAGCAATTAAATCCCCAACAATATATCCATAAGTAAGGTCAAAAAACAAATCAAGAAAATTAATCATAATAAAGGCGAATTTCCCTAATATATTAAGAGTTCCTAAAAATCAGGAAGACCAAGAACTTATGGAAAAATGGATAAGGAATATGAATAGACAGAAATGATTCTAAAACATAGAGAAAGAGGCTCATGATAAGAAAAAAGCCAAGTAAAAATATACCAAGATGTCCTTTTTCACCTTGAATTAGCTGAAATACAAAAGCATGAAGCTCACACTATTGGTAAGGCTATGGGGAAACAGGCACTTATGTATCGCCAGTAGGAATTCAAGTTGATATATCAGCAATAGGAATTAAAGTCCTACAGGAGTCACTTTGGTGCTATCAATCAAAATTACAACTGCATATACCTTTCTGCTTAATCATGTCACTTCAGGGAACATAACCTACAGATACATGTGCACACAAGCAAAATGACATAGCTATAAGATTGTTCATTAGCACAATTTATAATAGCAAAAGTTTAGAAATAACATTAAATGTCCATCAACAAGGAAAACAGACAAGGGGCTACAGAACTATAAAGTTTTTCTTTTTAAACAAAGCTGTCAATGTATTAAAGAAGACACAGTACTCCTAGATATAGTGTAGTTAAAAAAGCAGGATACATACAATGGAATACTACTCAGCCATAAGAAAAGACACAATTGTCCCATTTGCAACAACATGGAAGGACCTAGAGGGTATTATGTTAAGTGAAATAAGCCAGAGAGAGAAGGACAGACACTGCATGAACTCACTCATATATGGAATATAAGTGAACACACGGACAGAGAGAACTGATTGATGGTTACCAAGGGGAAGGGGGGTGGGGGGGGCACAAGGGGTGAAGGGTTACATCCACAAGGTGACGGACAAACAAAAATGTACAACTAAAACCCCACAGTGTTATAAACTATTAAGACATCAATAAAAAAAACGGTAAAAAAAAAAAAAAAAAAAAAGCAGGATACAGAATGTGTCTAGAATGCTTGCTTTTGTGTAAAAAGAAAAAAGGAAAGTAACACGTAACCACATTTGCTCATACATGCATAGAGACTCTGTAAGCACACACAGAAAACTGACTTTTTTGAGCCTTATGAATGTATTAGCTATTGAAAATTTAAGTTTAAAAAAAGCAGAAAAAACTTTTTGAAAAATTTTTAATATATAAGAAAACCCTCAAGGGGCCCGGCCTGGTGGCGCAGCAGTTTAGTTCAAGCTTTGGCAGCCAGGGGTTCGTGGGTTCGGATTCTGGGCGCCCGCCGATGCACTGCTTGTCAGCCATGCCATGCCGGTGTCCCATATAAAGTAGAGGAAGATGGGCATGGATGATAGCCCAGGGCCCGTCTTCCTCAGCAAAAAGAGGAGGATTGGCAATGGATGTTAGCTCAGGGCTGGTCTTCCTCACAAAAAATAAATAAAGAAAAAGAAAAAGAAAACCCTCAATATCAAAGAATGTTTATTGTAAAAGAAAAAATTATACTCTATGATCCCAATTATGTTTTTTAAAAATACGCAATACCTACATATATGCATGCATCCAAATGCATAAAAAAATGAGTGAACGTAATATACTAAACTCTTAGCCTCTTGGTTGGGCGAATGTTATGGATTTTGATATTCTCATTATACTTTCCTGTGTTTTCCTAAGTAACGTGTATTACTTTTATAATCAAGAAAAATAAAATAAAATGTGCTTTTACCTCAAAATCTGCTCCTGACAAGCAGCAATTCTCTTCATGAATTTGTAAAATGTCTTATCTCCACTTTTAATTATAGTCTTCTCATATTTTTCATCATCATCTTTAGGAAGACTAAAAACAGACGCAAAAACACTTTTGAGTGTCTATATCCAAAGAATTACAGATTTAGAAGAGTAAACAAGATAATTTTTCTTTGAAGAAAAATTTTACCAAAATAATATATGCACACAATTTAAATATCATAAACTTAATACCTTATAATGTATAACAGTAATCCCCTTCCCCACCCTTCTTTCAAGCCCTACTTCCTAGCCATTTTCAACTCTGGGATAATTATTTATAATTTAAAAAGTCATTATGCCCAAAGACTCTCTCCATTTCTTTCTCCATTCTGGATTATTTTCAAACACTAATATGTCTTCATGCACTCCAACATTATTCTGAGAAAGCTTACAAATGAAACAGCTCTGGTAAAGAACCAGGTCATCTCTCCAAATATCCTGTTATAATTTTATTATAATAGCAAAAATGATCATTCCTACTTCCTTTGAGGGCTTTGGTTTATAAAGCCTTTCATGACTATTCTCTCACTTGACTCCCAAAACCACGTGATGAGATAGACAACAGAGATATCAATATCAATCCCATTTTACAAGTGAGACCTGGGACTCAGGGAGGGTCTCTGAGGTCCTAGGCCACTTCTTGAGCCACCGTCAAGAGTCAATGAACAAATGGCATTTTTCTAACTTACCTGTCTCAGCTATACATTTAAAAACATAAAAGAAATTTGAAGAGATAGTGAACACATCTTCTGTAAATACTTGGCATCTCTAACTTCTGTCTGTTCATTTTCTTGAGGGTACTTATAAATAGAGCAAAGTGTTTTCAAGCTATCTCCAGGGTAGTTGATAAGATCCCCTTGTCTCTGTCTCCCCTTCTCATCCAAGAGGAGTGAACCAGAAAGGTGCTACACACACAAGTTCTGCCTGAAAAAGTTTCTCCTGGTACTAAGGTAAAACCAAAGGGTACCTACTGTGGCAGCTTCCTGATCAAGTCACCTCTTGACCTCAGCAGCACACATTCTCACCTTTGGGAAAGCAACTGTTCCATATCAACTCCTTCTCTCTGTTGATACTCCCTCAGAAGGCTATGAGCATGATCTAGACTGACAAAGTCCCTGTAATCATCCTCATCGACGACACAGATGTAGTAGGGCAGGAACTGCGGCACCACAGAAGGCAAAGCCATTCCTTCCTCAGGAGGCACAGGGGGAGCAGCAGCCGGGACAGTATCCTGCAAGCAGAGATCCTGGAGCTGGGCAGTCCAGTCTACGTCTTTGGCACTGTTACAATCATTTCCAAAATCCAAAGTAAGCTGTGGCGGAGGCACCTCCTCACTGTCACTTCCCCAGTCATCTGCACCTTCACACCAATCCTCAGCTTCGAGGCCATTTTCCTGTTTCTGGAAGAATATCCAGTAAATGAGGTTCAAGCACACTTGGGTGATCTCACCTATTCCCTTGGCTTCAGCTACCCATCCCTTCACTTTCCTGCAGGATGTGAGGGAGCCTTCACACCAGCCCCTTCCCCCGACACACTCTGACTCAACTTCCTGGACCTCATTTACTCAAAAGCATACTGGAGGTGACAAATATTGTCTTTCCTTTTCAGGGGCAAGTGTGGCAGATACAGTATGGTTTATTCAACCATATGTTCCAAACCACTTCAGCCGTGCTTCATGTACTGTAGAAGCTGGCAGGAAAGAACTATATTTCCCAGATTCCTTAGCAGCTAGGGTTCCACATATGATCCGGGTGGGCTAATCAGGTCCATTAGAGAGAGACACAAACTTGAGACAGAGTGAAACGGAAAAAGAAGCCACGAAGCAAAATGCAGCCAGTCTGTGGACGGAGACAGAGCAAGGCTCTGGAGTCAACAGTTCCAGCAAGGGCAGCTTCCAGTTCACCAGACCACACCTCAGCTTCCTGACCCAGCAACTCTTAGGCCAGTTCTGAGGTGTGGTTCTGCAAGTCGTTCCTGGAATTGCCTCCCCCAACCTATCCAATAAGTTAGTAAGTACCTAATTCCAAGTCTGCCTCAGCTTTAAAAGCCAAAGTGCTTTTCTATTATCTGCAATTGAACCCTAACAAATAAAGTGCACATATAAAGCAACATTTACAGGCAAAGGGAGACTGAATTTTGTTCTGCAGCTACCAACTTGCCTGACTTTTCGCTTCAATAAATTCAGATTTCGTTTTATTTTAACGTGTTTGTTATATACATATCACAGTAAGTATGTTTGCTATAAACACATATATATGCATTACACACAACCACGTATATGTATATACGATCACACTTTCTCCCAAACAGAAAAATAAGCTGTGCTTCAAGACTTTCAGTGTATATTAAAAGAAACTCACAAAACCTTAAGGAAATAGCACGTTATGGTTCAGAAAAGAGCAAAAGCCATTCAAACGTACTTCAAAAACAAGGCTTCAAGTTTGTCTTAAACGACATTCTGGAAAATATCCTCAAATTACAGTAAAGCATAATATACTAGTCACAACCGCTTTACCTGAGCGTCCTCCGCCTCCTTCTCTCGCACCTGCAGGCACTGGGAGCGGAACACCTTCCAGCTTCAAGTAAAGAGAAACGGCTGTGAGGGCTCCGCCCCCGACGGCCAGCCGGCCGGCCGGCCCCATCCCGGGGCGCTGGGGGCGGCCCCCAGCTCCCGCCCACTCCGTATAAAACCCCACAGGCAGCTCCGGAACTTCCCCGCCTACCTGCGCGCCCCGCCGCTGCCGCACCTGGGGCGGGGGCAGGCGAACACGTGCAGGAGCCGATGAAACGGGGAGCCTTCCAGCGGGCAGTACACCTGCACGACCAGGGCGAGCGGCTGCCTGCAACGGTCACACACCGGCCTCGGCGCTGCTACGGCGGGCAGGGCGTCCTGAGGGCAGGGGAGGCGCTCAGATCCAGAGTCGGCCGCGGGACCTCGCCCACTCCCTCACCCCGTAGCCCTCACCAGCACCCGCCCACCCGGGCTCTGGCGCCCCACCTCACCGGAAGGCCGCCCAGCTTGCTAGCAGTCCAGGCGCCGGGCCCTGTGGGGTGGCCACGCACTGCAGCGTCTCGAAGGCCGAGCAGCACCGGCTTCCGAACGGCCGCCATGACGACGGGGGCCCACGTGAAAAGGCGAACTACGGCAGCCGAGATGGTGCGCCTCTGCGCACGCGCGCTGCCTGCACCAAAGGGACGGCCCCGCCCCCTTAGGATCTGTTTCAAGGATGCCATCCCGGAGCCCTGCAGGCGACTAGTCCTGTCGTGGGCTGAAAATCCGGGAGCCCCAGGCGTTATGTGCCTCGTAATGCGCTGCGATAGGAAGTACGCACCATCTACTATGAATAGTCTTGCCAAAAAGTTTTACATGAAGTGAGTGGGATAATAGTATTATCGTTAACAAGGAAAAAAAAAACCCCAAAAGTCCTTAATTTTTAGAAATATACATTGAAATGCTTATAGGCGAAGTAGTCTGTCTTGGATTTGCTACAACATAATTGGGTGGGGGGTAGATAGATCAGCTATGGGTTGATAATTGTTGAAGTTGGTGTCAGTCTCATGGAGGTTTATTATATTATTTGCTTTTATATGTTTGAAATTTTCCATAATAACGTTTTTAAAATGCCTATGGCACAACATAGGTAAATTTCAAAAACATCATGCTAAGGGAAAGAATCCAGACACAAAGTCCACATCCTGGAACAGGTGAACTTTAAGGAAATAAATTATTGCAAGGAGAAACAAACTTCGAATTTATTATTCTTGCTAACATAGCAAAACATCCTCCAACATGACTGAGCTCTCCCCAACATCGGTCATATCTTCCCATCATAACACTGCCTATAACAGCCTCCTGACCAAAGTGGGATCACAGCATGGAAGTTTAGTATTTAAGATGAGTTTTCAAGATGTTAATTGCTGACAGTTTCTGGAGTTCCAGAGGCAATTTAACATCAAATTTGACACTGACATTATTGTGGAGTCCTTGGAACAATGTAACAAAAAAGTGCTTGCACATGTGAGATTTGAAGTATCTGACTTAATTCATGATTTTGTAGGGTTTGGACCTTCTGACGAACACGCAATTCATCAAGTTGTTAATACAATTTGTATTTAAGGAAGTCCAGAATGAAGGTGTTGAAAGCTGCTTCAGTGTCACACTGAAAAGCTGTTTGTGGTCAATTTTATGTCAACTTGACTGGGCTAAGGGATGCCCAGATAGTTGATAAAACAGTATTTCTTGGTGTGTCTGTAAGGGTGTTTCCAGAGGAGATTAGCATTTGAATCGGTCAACTTAATAAAGAAGATGGCCCTCACCAACAGTGAGCGGGAATAATCCTATCCACTGAGGGCTGAAATAGAACAAAAAGGCAGAGGAAGGGTGAATTCTGTCTCTTCTTGAGCTGGGACATCTGTCTTCTCATGTCCTCATTACAGCTCCTGGTTCTCGAGCCTTCAGACTCCGGGACTTAACACCATAGGCCCCCCAGTTCTCAGGCCTTTATACTCAGACTGAATTACATCCCTAGTTTCCCTGGTTCTCCAGCTTGCAGAAAGCAATCATGGGACTTCTCAGCCTCCATAATCATATGAGCCAATTCCCATAATAAATGTCCTCTTATGTATCTCTATATATCTTATTGGTTCTGTTTCTCTGGAGAACCCTAATATACTGTTCAAGACTTGCAACAACTGGCAGCCATAGGACAAGTAGAAACCACAAGTGATGACAAGTGGCAGTGATAAGGAGCAGGAGAACAAGACAGAGCCAAGGGACATGTGGCCCACTGTCTTATGCCAGTTCCTCCAGCATAAGGGAAGACAGAGACTTGGCAGCTGGCCTAGAGGAACACAGTGGTCCAACTGCTAAGAGATCATTCATGTGAAGCCAAGTTAGCCTGAAAGGTCTGCCACCTTGAATTTTCCTCTCGGTCTACAGACTGTTTTTTGAGCTTCCTCTTTTGTAATAGAGGAAGTGTTTCTGAGGGAAAAGGCTTTCACTTTTCATCAGCTATATTAAGAAAGGTGGGTGAGCAGGGGCCTCAACAGAGCTTGACTGTAAAAGAACATCTCTCTTTCACCTCTATAAAGATGGGGAGGGGCTGGCCCAGTGGCATTGTGGTTAAGGTCACAGGTTCTGTTTCAGCAGCCTGGGGTTTGCTGGTTCAAATCCTGGGCGTGGACCTACTCACTGCTCATCAAGCCATGCTGAGGCGGCATCCCACATAGAAGAGCTACAACGCTACAACTAGGATACACAACTATGTACTGGGGCTTTGGGGAGAAAAAAAGGAAGATTGGCAACAAATGTTAGCACAAGGCCAATCTTCCTCAAAAAGAAAAGATGGGGAGAGAGAAGTGGGCATTCACTTTTGGAATAAAAAAAAGAAACCCATTTCACCAATAGAAAGATGAAAAGTGCCAACAATTTCTGAGTATTATTTTAAGCGGACATTTGTACCTGTATGGACACTTTCTATAAATAGGATATTCCTTACTTTGAGCCTTTGTGGGAACAATTTGCGTTCCCCTTATAAGAGCAAAAAATGTGAATCCTGGCTTTCCTTGTTTTGAGGAAGGCATGTGACCATGCTAGAGTACAACTCAGAAGTGGGCAACCCAGGAGAGGATAGGGCGAAGGCCGCCCTGATGACAGGGTCTAGGGTAGCAGGGTCTTGTGAAAGGAGCAGCAGTTTCCCTGTCTGGATTCTGTATCATGTTCTAGGGTGTAGATCCTGGAAGCTCAGCCTCTAGCCTGCCCACCAATTCTACCCATCGACTCTTTAAATAAAATTCCTTTTCTGCTTAACTGGTCAGAAATATTATTCAATGTCTGGAATAGAAGATGAAGGGTCGTCTGTTCAAAAATCCTTTTTTTGATGTCTGCCCTATAAAAGGAAAGAATTACCTGAGCCAGGAGATGGTAGTTACCCTTGATCTTGGCCAGGAATTCACCCAAAACAGACAATCTCGATGCGGTTTTAAAACTATCCAGTGAACAGAAGTATATGATTCCTCCAAAGTCACAGAGGCAACAAGTGGAAGAAGATGGAGAAGGGATTTGATTACAGAGGCCAAGTTCCCCTCGTGACTTTGATTTGTGCCTCCCCCCTCCCCCCCCCCCCCCACTGTCTTCTCAAGGGACCATCCTCCATTCTGGACCTGCTCACCACTTACGGTCAAGTCTCAATCAAGACACATCACTCCTCCTACTGGGGACTCTTAATTCCTGTAGAGAGCACCATCTCAGGAAACAAGAGGCTGAGGCTACAACCTCCTTTGTGGCATCTTTATTTTTGGACCTGGTTTTATGAACAATATGAACATGGGTCAGAAATATCAGCTGCACTGAAACACTTCAGCCAATTGTAAGACAGAGGGAGTGTGGACATGGAGGGGGTGGGGTGGCAATTCCAGACCAGCTTCCTCTAATGGGCTGTGGTCCAAGCCCGCAACCAGATGGTGCTCTGGGCAGGACCATGCAGTGCAGACTCCAGTGAGGAGGGACAAGAAGGACCAGTCACAACAGGGACTGCAGCCGCGCATGAGTTTATTGGCTTCTGGCCTCACGTTCCTGCTTGATGAAGTTGATCAGCCCATTGGTGGAAGAATCATGAGAGGTCACTGGGCTGCTGCCATCAAGCTCAGGCTCGATTTTCTTAGCCAGCTGCTTTCCCAGCTCCACTCTGCCACAAAGAGGAGAAAGAATGGTATGAGGAGGGTTCCCGTGTTGCTAGTGAAATCCACAAGCCAAGCTGCAGGCATTCCCTCCCCTCCCCGCTTGAGCCAGCAACTCACCCCCACTGGTCAAAGCTGTTGATGTCCCAGATGACACCCTGAACAAAGATCTTGTGCTCGTACATGGCTGCAGAGGTGGCAAACGGTGCACATTAGGCTCCATTAGCCCAGTCCAACCCACTCCAAGTAGGGACCTTCCCCACTCACTCACCAATCAAGCTTCCAAGAATGAATGGCGTGAGCTTAGTGAAGACAATTGAGTTCGTTGGGCGATTTCCTTCAAAGACCTTCAGAAAACACCCAGAACACATCCCCTGGTTAGTTGTGATCCCCAAATCCTTAGAAGGGAAGCACACCCTGCCCTAGAGGCTGGGATATGCAGGTCTGTGAGGACAGCCTGTCCTATTGTGTAAGATAAGCCAGGCATACCATAAGCCCCTGGCCCCACAACTTTATCCTTCCAACTCCAGGGTGCCACCCAAAGCCCACTTCAAGAGAAGTGCTGACCTTGTGCGGCAACAGCTTCTCCAAGTCCTCGGGACTCTTTCCTGCAGCCTGGAGCTCCTTCCGGGCCTCCTCTGTTGACTTCCCCCTCATCAGGGCCTCAGTTTGGGCCAAGAAGTTGGCCAGGAGGATCTGACAAGAAAGACATCCAGTTACACTTAGAAGCACTGTCTGAGCTTTAGACAGAGGGACAAGACTGCCTGGCACTTCCCAGCTGGGGTCAGTCCCAGCCTGGGTCATGCTGCCGTCCCCCACCTAAGAGCTCAGTTGGAGCAAGGGTGGATGGCAGGGCACTTCTGACGACACAGGAAAGTAGGTAACAATGATAACTATCCTTTAAGGAATAGTACCACTTGCCAAGGGCCCTGCTAAGAATTTTACCGACGTCTATCTTTTAAGATCCTGAGTGGGAGAGGCATCGTCTGTTTTCTAGTTGAGCCTCAGTTTCCTCAAGTCAACAGCACTGAATCACAGAAATACAGAGGGGAAGAATCAGAATTCAAACCCAGGTCTCTGAGCCCAAAGCTTGTGCCCATAGTAACCCATGCTATTCTGCACCCTGAGATAAGGTATGATCAGTCCTCTTCAAGGACTTTGTCAGGTTAGGAGTTGGGTGGGTTTCCCATTTGCTGCTGTGGTAGATAAGATCCTGGCTCCACGATCTTTTCCACCTGCTGTTACGCCCTGTGTATGTTACATTACATGGCAAAAGGAATTTTACAGATAGAATTAAGGTTACAGACCCTAAGATACAGAGATTATTCAGGTAGGCCCGATGTAATCACATGGGCCCTTAAAAGTAGGAGAGAAGGCAAATGAGTCAGGCAGAGAGATGCTACAGAGGAGGGAGGCGAGAACTGAAGCTTCAGAGGGACTCAACCCACCACTGCAGATTCTGAGACAGGGCAGGGGGAACCACGAGGGGACCATGAGCCAAGGTGGCTTCTAGAAGCTGAGAATGACCCCCAGTTGCCAGCAAGGAAACTGGACCTCAGTCCTACAACCATATGGAAGTGAATTCTGCCAACAGTGTGAATGAGCAAGGAAGAGGATTTCCCCCATTATCTCCCGGAAGGAACAGTCCTACTGACACCTTAACGTCAGCCTGTGAGGACCTGAGCAGATACCCAGCAGAGCCTGCTGGGCTTCGGACCCACAGAAACCCAGATAGTAAATGGGTGTTGTTTTAAGCCACTAAGTTTGTGGTAATTTGTTATGGCAGGAATAGAAAAGTACTATAAGTGCCGACCAGTGCATCAGGCCTTAAGAGGTCTGGATGTAACATGAGCCTACAAATGTATGAGGACGGCCTGGATAGGGACTCTTACCTTGTGATGCAAACCCTTCCTTATCGGGTGCTGGGTCTGGACTGGGATGAGGAAGTCACAGGGTATCATCTTGGTGCCTGTGAAGGGCACTGTGGTTACCTGGGTGCCTACCCCAACCCATAGGAGCCACTTATATGGCCTACAGGAGAGCACTAGCCTCAAAGAGAAGTCTCTACTGGTGGGCCCTCCCATCCCCAGAAGCACCCCCACCCAGGCCAGATGGGCCCTACCTTGGTGGATAAGTTGGTAGAAGGCATGCTGGCCATTGGTCCCTGGCTCCCCCCACACAATGGGACCCGTCTGGTGGTCCACACGGGCGCCGGACTTGGTGATGTACTTCCCATTGGACTCCATGTCACCCTGGAGTGGGGAAAGAAACTCAGCCCTCTCCCTGCAAGTCTTGCTCCTTTATGCACGGTGCCCAAATCCTGCCTGGGATGCACCAGGCAGACCCGCCCTGCCCTGGCCCTGTGAGATGTCCACAGGCATGATCCTTCTATCGTGCCTCACCTGTGACGACACAAGCTCACAAGCTTTCTGGCTTAGACTACTCTGAGGGACCCATAACCAGAAGAAGGTGGGTATGCAGGTCCAGAGAGGACCTCCCCAAGAGCAGAAATTGGTCACAAAATCTTCAACTGATGTCTCAGGGGAGAGGCAGCTAGGGTCTGGAGTGTATAGCCTTTGAGGGCTGTCACCTCAACTAGACGCTGGGCCTTGGGGAGCCTTGGCCCTCCTCCAATCACAGGATCCACCTTCAGGTGTTGGTGAAAGTCAGCTGTGACTGCCCAAGGGCTGTAGGGCAGGGACTGGGTTTGTGCTAAACAAAAGCCGGGACAGATGTGGAAGGGCTGCCTGGTGCAGAATCTCAACTAGGAGAGGGGTTGCTCGGTCCCCAGGGACTCTGGAGACTCCAGGGAGGCAGAGGGCTATTGAGTTGCCCAAAGATACACCACAGACAGGGTGTGTGGTGGGACAAAGGCAGTGCAAGCCACTGGGGTCCCGGCCTGTGGCCCCACCACACTGCAGGCACAGAGTGATGTCCAAGAAAGAAACAACTGGCTGAGACACATGCCCTGAGCCAAGCCAGGGCCTGACTGGCCACCATGATAACCAGTCATGCCCATCCCATGGTAGTCAAACTCGGCTGACACTCAGATCGAACAAAGATTCACCAGGAAGTGGGGAGCAGAGGTGGGCCTTGCCCATGCCCAAGGGTAATGAGCGAAAAAGCCCCTGGAGGAGCAGGAACCTGGGCAACTGGGCTCATGGGCCTCCTGGGCCCCCCATAGGCCCCGCTGACCCCAGGCCTGGCCGGGCAGCTGGTACCTGCTGGAAGTAGGCAGCAAAGCGATGCAGGTACTGGTCATAGGGCAGCATGGCCTGCGTCTCACACCCAAAGCAGTTGATGTACCAGATACCCAGCAAAGCCAGCAGGACGGGGGCGTTCTTCTCCAGGGGAGTTGTGCGGAAGTGCTGGTCCTGGAACAAGAATGAGGTGGGTGGGAGCTGAGCAGCTGCCCGGAAGGGAAGGAGAGCGGGAGAGAGGGAGGAAGCTGGACCAATAACGTGTCTCTGGCCAGCGCTTGGCAGAGAACACAGGCCTCAGCACTTACCATCCAGTGAGCCCCTGAGAGCAGCTGCTCAAAGTTGTCAAATCCTGCAACACAAAACGACATCAACAGAAATGGTCAAGCCCTACGTCCTCCTGGCAGTGGACACAGCTTCTTCTGGAACCAGGGAAAGGCTGGATATGGAGCCAGAAGAAACAGGACCCGGGAGGACTTGGGCCTGCAGAAAGCCTTTCTATTTAGAGTCGACCCTGAGGGCAAAGGTGGATCTAAGCAGGGGATACAAATAGGACTGCAGCTGTGAGGGGCAGAGAAAAAGGCCAACCTGAAAACCCAAAAGAAAACTCGGGCCTGCCCTCCTGACCTGAAAGAAATGTTCCTGTCAAGGGCAGAGAGGCCAGTGGCCTGTGGGGATAGGAAGGTGTTCAGGGACGTGATTGTCTCACCCAACCTTAGATTGTCTCCCAAGACAGAACACACACACTCACCCACATGCAGGGCAATAGAGAGTCCAATGGCTGACCACAGCGAGTAGCGTCCTCCTACCCACTAGAAGAGACAGGAAAAGGTGCTGAGGAAGGGTTGGCACACCCCGCCCCCCCCTCCCTCCTGCCACAGAACTTGCCCTGAGAGCAATGCTCTTCCACAGGTGCAGCTCGGAGGGCCTGGGCCCAACCCACCTCTGGGAAGCAAGACAGCAGGCCAGGCACTGGCAACTCTTTGGGCTGACCAACAGGGCAAACTATGCATGGGACCGATCAGAGCCACAAGACTCAACCAAAGACCTTACCATGGCCGGCCCTGTCTCCTCAGACACTGACAGACCCAGAGCCTCATACCTGTGCCAGGCCCACCTCCTCCAACATTGACAGACCCAGTGCCTCATACCTGGTACCAGGCCCCCCTCCTCAAACGCCGACAGACCCAGTGCCTCATACCTGGTACCAGGCCCCCCTCCTCAAACGCCGACAGACCCAGTGCCTCATACCTGGTACCAGGCCCCCCTCCTCAAACGCCGACAGACCCAGTGCCTCATACCTGGTACCAGGCCCCCCTCCTCAAACGCCGACAGACCCAGTGCCTCATACCTGGTACCAGGCCCCCCTCCTCAAACGCCGACAGACCCAGTGCCTCATACCTGGTACCAGGCCCCCCTCCTCAAACGCCGACAGACCCAGTGCCTCATACCTGGTACCAGGGCCACCTCCTCAAACACTGACAGACCCAGTGCCTCATACCTGGTACCAAGCCCCACCTCCTCAGACACCGACAGACCCAGTGCCTCATACCTGGTACCAAGGCCACCTCATCAGACACCGTGACAGACCCAGTGTCTCATACCTGGTATGAGCCCCACCTCATCAGACACTGACAGACCCAGGGCCTCATACCTGGTACCAGGGCCGGCCTCCTCAGACACCATGACAGACCCAGTGCCTCATACCTGTTACCAGGGCCGGCCTTCTCAGACGCCGACAGACCCAGTGCCTCATACCTGGTACCAGGCCCCCCTCCTCAAACGCCGACAGACCCAGTGCCTCATACCTGGTACCAGGCCCCCCTCCTCAGACACCGACAGACCCAGTGCCTCATACCTGGTACCAGGCACCCCTCCTCCTCAGACACCGACAGACCCAGTGTCTCATATCTAGTACCAGGCCCCCCTCCTCAAACACCGACAGACCCAGTGTCTCATACCTGGTACCAGGGCCACCTCCTCAAACACTGACAGACCCAGTGCCTCATACCTGGTACCAGGCCCCCCTCCTCAAACACCGACAGACCCAGTGCCTCATACCTGGTACCAGGCCCCCCTCCTCAAACGCCGACAGACCCAGTGCCTCATACCTGGTACCAGGGCCACCTCGTCAGACACCGACAGACCCAGTGCCTCATACCTGGTACCAGGGCCACCTCCTCAAACACCGACAGACCCAGTGCCTCATACCTGGTACCAGGCCCCCCTCCTCAAACACTGACAGACCCAGTGCCTCATACCTGGTACCAAGCCCCACCTCCTCAGACACCGACAGACCCAGTGCCTCATACCTGGTACCAAGGCCACCTCATCAGACACCGTGACAGACCCAGTGTCTCATACCTGGTATGAGCCCCACCTCATCAGACACTGACAGACCCAGGGCCTCATACCTGGTACCAGGGCCGGCCTCCTCAGACACCATGACAGACCCAGTGCCTCATACCTGTTACCAGGGCCGGCCTTCTCAGACGCCGACAGACCCAGTGCCTCATACCTGGTACCAGGGCCACCTCGTCAGACACCGACAGACCCAGTGCCTCATACCTGGTACCAGGGCCACCTCCTCAAACACCGACAGACCCAGTGCCTCATACCTGGTACCAGGCCCCCCTCCTCAAACACCGACAGACCCAGTGCCTCATACCTGGTACCAGGGCCACCTCCTCAAACACCGACAGACCCAGTGCCTCATACCTGGTACCAGGCCCCCCTCCTCAGACACCGACAGACCCAGTGTCTCATATCTAGTACCAGGCCCCCCTCCTCAAACACCGACAGACCCAGTGTCTCATACCTGGTACCAGGGCCGGCCTCCTCAGACACCATGACAGACCCAGTGCCTCATACCTGTTACCAGGGCCGGCCTTCTCAGACGCCGACAGACCCAGTGCCTCATACCTGGTACCAGGCCCCCCTCCTCAAACGCCGACAGACCCAGTGCCTCATACCTGTTACCAGGGCCGGCCTTCTCAGACGCCGACAGACCCAGTGCCTCATACCTGGTACCAGGCACCCCTCCTCAAACGCCGACAGACCCAGTGCCTCATACCTGGTACCAGGGCCACCTCCTCAAACACCGACAGACCCAGTGCCTCATACCTGGTACCAGGCCCCCCTCCTCAAACACCGACAGACCCAGTGCCTCATACCTGGTACCAGGCCCCCCTCCTCAAACACCGACAGACCCAGTGCCTCATACCTGGTACCAGGCCCCCCTCCTCAGACACCGACAGACCCGGTGCCTCATACCTGGTACCAGGGCCACCTCCTCAGACACCGACAGACCCGGTGCCTCATACCTGGTACCAGGCACCCCTCCTCAGACACCGACAGACCCAGTGTCTCATATCTAGTACCAGGCCCCCCTCCTCAAACACCGACAGACCCAGTGTCTCATATCTAGTACCAGGCCCCCCTCCTCAAACACTGACAGACCCAGTGTCTCATACCTGGTACCAGGGCCACCTCCTCAAACACTGACAGACCCAGTGCCTCATACCTGGTACCAGGCCCCCCTCCTCAAACACTGACAGACCCAGTGCCTCATACCTGGTACCAAGCCCCACCTCCTCAGACACCGACAGACCCAGTGCCTCATACCTGGTACCAAGGCCACCTCATCAGACACCGTGACAGACCCAGTGTCTCATACCTGGTATGAGCCCCACCTCATCAGACACTGACAGACCCAGGGCCTCATACCTGGTACCAGGGCCGGCCTCCTCAGACACCATGACAGACCCAGTGCCTCATACCTGTTACCAGGGCCGGCCTTCTCAGACGCCGACAGACCCAGTGCCTCATACCTGGTACCAGGGCCACCTCGTCAGACACCGACAGACCCAGTGCCTCATACCTGGTACCAGGGCCACCTCCTCAAACACCGACAGACCCAGTGCCTCATACCTGGTACCAGGCCCCCCTCCTCAAACACCGACAGACCCAGTGCCTCATACCTGGTACCAGGGCCACCTCCTCAAACACCGACAGACCCAGTGCCTCATACCTGGTACCAGGGCCACCTCCTCAAACACCGACAGACCCAGTGCCTCATACCTGGTACCAGGCCCCCCTCCTCAAACACCGACAGACCCAGTGCCTCATACCTGGTACCAGGGCCACCTCCTCAGACACCGACAGACCCAGTGCCTCATACCTGGTACCAGGCCCCCCTCCTCAGACACCGACAGACCCAGTGTCTCATATCTAGTACCAGGCCCCCCTCCTCAAACACCGACAGACCCAGTGTCTCATACCTGGTACCAGGGCCACCTCCTCAAACACTGACAGACCCAGTGCCTCATACCTGGTATCAGGGCCACTTCATCAGACACCGACAGACCCAGTGCCTCATACCTGTGCCAGGCCCGCCTCCTCAGAACCAACAGACCCAGTGCCTCATACCTGTGCCAGGGCCGGCCTCCTCAGAGCCAACAGACCCAGTGCCTCATACCTGATACCAGGCCCACCTTGTCAGACACCGACAGACCCAGTGCCTCATACCTGGTACCAGGCCCACCTTGTTAGACACCAGCAGACCCAGTGCCTCATACCTGTGCCAGGCCCGCCTCCTCAGACACCGACAGACCCAGTGCCTCATACCTGGTACCAGGGCTGGCCTCCTCAGACACCGACAGACCCAGTGCCTCATACCTGGTACCAGGGCTGGCCTCCTCAGACACTGACAGATCCAGCGCCTCATACCTGTGCCAGTTTCAGCCTCCTCACACACTGACAGATCCAGCGCCTCATACCTGTGCCAGTTTCAGCCTCCTCACACACTGACAGATCCAGCGCCTCACACCTGTGCCAGTTTCAGCCTCCTCACACACTGACAGATCCAGCGCTTCATACCTGTGCCCAGCCTCTTCAAACACTGACCAGCCCAGTATGTCATACCTCTGCCAGGCCCGGCCTCCTCAGACAGTGATAGACCCAGCACCTCATACCTGTGTCTGGTCGTGCCTTGTGGAAAACCAACAGACCCAGTGCCTCATACCTATGCCAGGCCTCTTAGAACACGGACAGACCCAGTGCCTCATGCCTGTAGTCCAGCCTCTTTGAACACTAACAGACCCAACTTTGCATACCCGTGCCTAGCCCACCTCCTTGGACACTGACAGATAAGAATCTCATACCTGTGCCTGGCCCTGCCTCCTTCGACACTGACAGTCCCAGTGCCTCGTACCTGTGCCAGGTCCTGCATCCTCAGACTAACAGGCCCAGTGCCTCATAACCTGTGCCCAAGCATGCTTCCTTGAACAATGAAAGACCCAGCATCTCCTATCTGGCCTTGGCCCTGCCTCTTCAGACACGAATAGACCCAATGCTTCATACCTTGGCCTGGCCTTGCCCCTTCTAATACTGACCTACCCAGTGCCCATTCCCGACTCCTCAGGTTGTACTGACAGGCCCAGTGGCTCATACCTGGGCTTGACCAGTCTTCTCAGCCTCAGCCCCAAGACATACCTAGGCCTACCGTCACACTGTGCCTTCTCATGCCACACTTGCAGATTTCACTTTGTATCATCAGAATCCTCAGAACTCCATTCCCATCTTCCTAACCACGATTTATGGAGCACCTACCATGTTCCTAGCACAGGCAATAGAAACAGTCCACGGGGAGAAAGATGTAAATGAAACAATCATGCCAATAAATATGAAAATGAGACACAAGTTCTTGGGAGAAAGGAAATAACAATACTGAAACCAATTATAAAAAGAATCTGAAGGGTGCTTGAGCCTGGACCTGAAGAATGAGCAGGCATTACCCAGGGAAGCACTGAAAGGGAAGCATTCCAGCAGCCAGAACAACATATGCAAAGGTCCTGTGGAAGGGCCACCTTTCTCAATGTGAGAGAATTAAGCCCCACAGAAAATGCTTTGAGTGACTTAACTTCTCAATTCTTCCAGGCTGGCCCAAGGCTAGTACCCTTCTAGATGCAAAGGAGAGATGCTAGTTCATTACATCTAATGGATGTCTTGGGACATTACGGCTTAATTCTCTACTGGAAGCCCATTGAGACAAGCTGGGCAGGAGGAAGCACAGCACAATCTAGAAGATGAAGGAAGGAGTGAGGACTGAAGGGTAGAAGGTGAAGGCCAAAACTGGAGAATCAAGAAGTCTGTGGGTGTGGTGATAATGGAAGCAGGAAACCACGTAGGGGTCCCAAGTGGTCATCCAGAGAATGACGCTACCCTGGATGAGGGAGTGCAAAGGACTGATTGAGGAGGTTCAACAAACAGAATGAATAGCAAGAATGAGAGAACCAAGTGTGGCCCAGAGGTTTCCAGCTTAGGTAATGAGATGAAGAGTGGCGTCCTTCACCTGGAAAGGGTCCAGGTTTGGGGGAACCTTACCTGACAAACACAGTCCCACAGGCCACACCACGCCTGATTTAGGCTCTCAGATCTCACCTGACAAATTTAATTCTAGAAACTGGACTGAGCAGAGAGTCAGCCCTCAGACTAACAGATTCCAGGCTTGGCTGAGGGTCAGGTCCTCAGGCCTCACTTTTAGGAGAGCCCAGCAATGCCAGTGTCTGATTTGACTCTCTGAGACCTCAACTGCAGACCCAGGTCTCCAGACCTCACCTCTACCTGCAGTGGGCCTCTCAGATCACAGCTCCTAGATGTACTTCCTCAGTCAGTTCATTGTTCTGTGCTTCAACTGCCACAGTAGCCCAGACCTAACTTTATCTAACCATGTATAATCCTATCTTTTTCTTCACCTGGGAAACTCAGACCCTATGCCAATCAGACCCCAATGGTAAAGACCACACCTTGGACTGGTTATAGATCCTCAGGCCTCTGCAACACCCTGAGCTCTCCCCATCATGTCTGACCTGGGTGCTGAGAACGGGTGGGTGACCTGGGTCAGGACATTCTACCAGTCGTACCTGATCCTAAGGGCTCTCCGGACCTCCCCAGGCTGACCCAGGTACACATACCAACGATGACTCTGGCTTTCCCTTGATGAAAGCCCAAGCTACCCACCTAACTGTGCCTGATCCTACCACTGAAGATCCCACCTGTGTCTGACCCACCTTCTCAGGCCTCACCAGCCACAACAAATAAACATTTCTAGGGTAGATCTTGCCCCACTCATTTTACCTAGTAAGCCCAGGGATGCCAATCTGTACCTGAACCCAGGTGGCAAGAACCCACCTAAGATCATGTTTATATACATCTGCCCATGTGACCCTGGATCCATGAACTCACTGATAAAGCCAGGTCGGCACAGCAGTGCCAGGCATGGATGCAATGGCTTCACTTGAGAGGTTAGCTCTGCCTACCTTTGTCCTACTCTCGTACCTCATACTGCAGGGTTATACACCCAGCAGAGTCAGGCTCCAGACAGCTCAGCTGATGGACCAGGCTTCATATACCTGTCTCGGCCTGACCTCTCACATCTCAATTGACAGACCCGGGGCCACCTCCCTGAGCCCAACTCAGACTCCTCACACCTTCCTGAGAGATCCAGCTATACCTACATGGGCCTGACCTCGGCTCCCTAACAGGCCTAACTCGAGAGACCCAGGTCTATATCCTGTGTCTGACTCAGCTCTTCATGTCTCACAGACAGATCCAACACTGCTAACCCCTGATTAACGTGGGCATCAGCACCTCACTGAGAAGCCTCAGACCTCACTGGACGTGAACTCTCTGCATACCTGTGCTCCGCAGACCCCACCCGAGAGATGTGGTTCTACCTACCTGTGACTAACCCATGCTCCCCAGCCCTAACCTCTAAGACTTGAGCCAACACACCTGAGCCAGAACCTTGCTCCGAGGACTTCACCTACAAGGCCAAGGTGTACATACCTCTGGCTCCAAAGTCCTTGCTTAAGAGAGCCGCGTCTACCCACTCACGTCTAACTCAGGGCCCGCAGACCTCCTATGAGCCCCACCACGTTCTGCCTACCTGCAGAAGACCCCAGTGCTGCAGGCCTGACCTGAGAGGCCGCTCTATCCACCTAGGCTTAACCCTGGTTCTTCAGGCCTCACCACAAAGACCCAGGGGCACATACTTTTGCCTGAATTCAACACCTGCAAGAACCAACTCTACCTAGCTGTGTTCAACTCTGACTCCTTAGGCCTCTTCAAGACACTGCACTTGGCAGACAGGCTTTGCCTACCTGCCTCTGACCCTGGCTCCTCAGACCATACCTGGTGGGCCAGCTCTCCCTACCTGTACTTGATCCTGGCTCCTCAAACCATACTTGGTAGGCCTTCTTTACCTACTTGTGCTTGACCCTGGCTCCTCAGACCTCACCTGGCTGGCCAGCTCTGCCTACCTTACATGACCCTGACTCCTTACACTGCAGCTGGTGGGCCAGCTCTACTTACCGACATGACCCTGGCTCCTTAAACTACCTAGTGGGCCAGTTCTGCCTCCCTGTGCTTGATCCTGGGTCCTCAGACTACACCTGGCTGGCCAGTTCTACCTACCTGTGCTTGACCTTGGCTCCTCAGACCAAACCTGGAGGGCCAGCTCTGCCTCCCTGTGCTTGATCCTGGGTCCTCAGACCACACCTGATGGGCCAGTTTTACATACCTGTGCTTGACCTTGGCTCCTCACACCACAGTGGAGGGTCAGCTCTGCCTACCTGTGGTTGATCTTGGCTCCTTATACCACACCTGGTGGGCCAGTTCTACTTACCTATGCTTGCTCCTGGCTCCTGAGACCGCACCAGTGCACCAGTTCTATCTACCTGTACTTGCTCCTGGCTCCTGAGACTGTACCTGTTGGGCTAGCTCTGCCTACCCGTACCTCATCTCGGCTACTCACATCTCATCTAAGACATCTGGTTCTTACCTGGGCTTGACTGTGACTTTTTAGATCTCACTGGACAGACCTAGTGTTGTGAACCTGCTCTGATCCTGGCTCCACAGACCTTACCTGACAAACCCTGCTCTATTGACCTGTGCTTAACTCACACTGACAGACCCAAGGATACAAACCTGTGCCAGACACAGAATCCATAGGCCTTACCTGAGAAACTAAATTCCACATACCTGTGCCTGGCCACAAGTCCTCAACCTCACAAGACATCTCCATAAGATGGGTAGAGATGCAGTTCTGGGAGATCCAGATCCACTCACTTGTGCCCAATCCCGGCTCCTCAGATCTCACCTGAGAGACCTAGCTCGAGCCACCCGTCTTCACTTCATATTCTCCGGGGTCATCTAAGAGATCCAGTTCTTTCTAGATGAGGCTAACCCTGGCTCCTCAGGCCTGGCCTGACTGTAAGTACCTGCTGTAAGTACCTGCACCTGAGCTCACCTGTGAGCCAGAGTTGAATGAATCTAACCAGGGCTTTTCAGGTCAACCTACCTCTGCTTTGCTTGCCTTTGGTTTCCCCTACATTACCTGAAAAACTCACCTCTACCCGCCTGTACTTGACCCCAGCTTCTCAGATTTGGAATACAAACCAGGGCCTGACTTCAGCAGCTCAGAAACCTTACCTGTTTGAGACCCCAAAATACAAACCTGTATATCTCACTTCAACTCCTCAGACCTCACCTGACAGAACTGTGCTACATAGCTGAGCCAGACACAGAATTCATAAACCTTCCAGATGGATGCAGTTCTCCACCCCTCTGCCTGACTCCAACTTTTGAGTCTTTCCCATTGACCTGTGCATCACCAGAACTGCAGACATCACTGGAGGACATAGCTCTGACCTGGACTCAATCATGGATTTCTAGTCCTCCCTTGTCAGACTCAGCTGTGCCTCTGCCTACCTTTGGCTCCAGTGTCCTTACTTGACCAACCCAGTTATAATAGCTACATGTGCCTAATCTTGGCTCCTCAGGCCGCCCCTAAGAAACCTAGTTATACACACCTTGTCCAATTCCAGCTCCTGAGACCTCAGACAGACGTGGCTCTACAGACCACCCCTGGCTGACTCCACTCTACAAAACTCACCTGAACAGACACTTCCCTCAACCCGGCAGACTTCTAGCTGTTTACCTCAGCCTGAGGGAAGCCTGGGGAGAGCCCACTGGTACCAAACAGTATCTGAGTGACTTGGGCCTTGGACATCTCACCCTGTAGACACAAGTCTAGACCTTTATCTACCATGAGCCTCTCAGACCACCCTTTATTGACATAGCTGCCCAGTCAGTTCCCCTGTCCGTTCTTCACCTGCCCCAGCTCCCCAAACCTCACCTTTTATACCAGGTGCATTCCTACCTTTCCCTCACCTGGGCTCCTCAACCCCCCCAGCCCCCCCGCCCCCAGCCAGACCCCGGTGCCACAGACCATGCCTTGGGCTGGTTATGGGTCCTCAGAGGATTCTGCAGCACCCTGAGCTCAGCCATCACACTTGTTCAGGATGCTGAGAACCAGGGGGCTGGCCTGGCTCAGGGGACTGACCTACGTTTGCCTAATCCTGAGTTCTGATCACCTCATTTGAGTGATCAGCCACCCACTACCTGACACTCACATCTCAGAACCAGTCAGAGACACCCCAATGTGCACACCTGTCCCATGCTACAGAACCAAACCTGAACTCACAGATCCAGGTTTAAGTACCTGTATGTGACTTCTGCTCCTCAGACTTCACTTACAGAATCATCTCTAAATACCTGTGTCTCCCCCAAAATTCACAGACCTTACCTGTACTTTTACCTGTCCTGGCTCCTCTTCAGAACTCCCCAGCCTGAATTAGTTCCCCAACATGCGCTGACTCTGGCTGAGCCCTGAGAAACCCCACCATTTACCAGCATACCTCTGCCTGATCCCGACACATGAGGCTGCCCCATGACTGTCCCAACAGACCAGGCCTCACCATTCACATGTACCTCTGCCAGACCGGACTCTTCCGATCTTACCTCAGAGCCAGCACAATATTCCTGTCTGTCCTGACTCCTCTAGCTCACCTGAGAGACCTTAGCCCCAGAAATTTACCTGTCCCTGTCTCTTCAGATGTCACTTTCTTGATTCAGCAATATATACCCTTCCTGACCCAGGCAGGTCCCTCCTCCAGCCGCTGTGGTATATGGTACATCTGTCCTGGCCCAGGAAGCCTCCACTGTGCCCACCCTGGCCACTCAGGCCTCACTCAGCCCAGGCCCCGTGTTCCTGTGCCCACCTGTCATTCCCAGGCCTCACCCGGGGGATCCAGGCCTCTCCCTAAGCCACACTCCAACTCATCTCTGCATGCTGGGCAGTCACAGACAACGAAAACCCAGACTGGGACACGGCCCTGCTCTGCTGGGCTCCAGAACCAGCAGGAGCACCCGCGCGTCTCTGACCACCGTCTGCTGGGCTCCAGACCCCGGGGAGGAGGTGGAAGGCGCCTCCCCTCCTCTATCAGGCATGCAACATTTGTTAGAAGCTGCACAGTCTCGCTCCACCAGGCTTCCTCATCTGAGCCACAGGATGCAGAAAATGATTTGAGTGACTCTTCTCAGTTCTTCCAAGGATGGTACATAACTAGTCCCATTCTAGAAAGAAGTTAACTCATTACACACAATACATGCCTTAGGGCGTTGGGCTTAATTCTCTCCCATACTCCAAGGCCTTTAGAGCTTTCAAAGGAGGTTATATCTGTGGTGATGCCACCAAGCGAAGAGTTTCCAGTCTAAAGGCCTGGAAACAGCCCCAATGGGAAACCCTCGATTGGACAAGGCCCTCTTTGGTGCTCCTGCCACGGTCACATGTTAGAGGCACACCCACTGCATTCAGAGCACCCACACCAACCCTGCACTGTCCCCCTGCCCCCCAAGCCTTCCCTGCATTCCACAGCCGATTCTCACACCACTGCTGTGTCAGGCAAGCTGCAAGGAAAGCTCTTGCTCACTGCTCGGCACAAGCTATGGCTCCAGCAGAGATGAGTCCATGTGACCACCTGTCGCTAGAGGGGCCTGCGGCTCCGCCACTCAGGCGAGGTTTGCTCTGCAAGCTGCCCGGAAGGTCCCTCCAGGCCCCAGGCCCGGCACCTCCTCTCTGCCCCCCTCAAGCTGCTCCTGCGGCTCCTTTCCAGGCCTGCCCAGGCTCACCTTCTGTCTTACCCTGCCCCTTGGCCTTTTCAGATTGCGGCTGCAGTTCGGGGAAAGGTCATCACTGAGAATAACTCGCAACCTCAGCCTAGTGAGGGGGGTCGGGGCGGCTCTGGTTACCCCACAGTGGGTGCTGCTGGCAGGCACCCAGGGGAGTGTCACCTGGCCCTGCAAGCTCAGCCTACCCCCAGGGGAAGTGGAGCCGTCAACCTGCCTAGGCTGCTCCTGCCCCACAAGCCTCTCCAAGGGCCTCTCAGCCTTTCCAAAGCCAGGCACGCAGTAGGTGCTCAATAAATGTTGACCTGACCTCATGGGCCCCTCATCTGTGGCTCAACGGTCGTGACTTGGCAAAGGACACATAATTCACCCAGCGCAATGAAGTGCCTTTACTTACATCCCAGAATTCAAACATGTTTTGAGGGTCGATTCCAAACTCCTTCACTTTGGTCTACAAAGGGCAAACGGAGAGAGAGGGAAGGAAGCCTGTGTTAGCTGGACGAGAACGGGAGCCCCAGGGTGTGAGGAGTCGGGCCGCCCGAGCTGCGGGAGCACCCCCGCCTTCCGCAGAGCCCGATGGGGCAGGGCTAGAGCAGTCTGTGAGTCAGGGCGGGGACGAGAAGCTGCCCACCCCCAGAGCTGGACACCAGGCCAACTTGCATCTGGCACACCAGTGGCCTGGCGCCTGCGAAGCCCTTCTGCTGAGGGAGACTGCACACCCACTGAGGACCTGGCCCACACACTCCTCTGTGTGAGCTACTTCGTGGGCCTGCCAGGTACCAGGAACCAACTACCAGGACATCTGGAACCTGAGCCCAGCCCTGGAACCCAAGCATGGGCAGGTGCCACTTCCCAGGCCAGGTGTCACACAGCCCGGACACCAGTCCAGCCCTTCCAATATCTGGGATGGTGATTCTGCCCCAGGAGGCCTTCAGATGACTGATCCCGTTCCTCAGGTGCTCCGTCCCCCAGGAAGACAGGGTCAGCAACCCCTTACCTAGTCCCCACAGCAGGAGGCACCCTACTGACCAGTCTGAGTTCTGCCTGCAGGAGGCAGTGGTGATGTGGTGCACCAGCCTTATTAACATGGCCTCCTGTCTCTCCCAACGAGGGGATCAGCACTGGAGGCAGGGGTGGGGTGTGGGTGCAAGGGGTGGGAGGGAGTGGTCTGGAAGACCTGGGTGTGCTTCACGCTCTGACACAGCCCAGCATAAAGCCCACCACACAGAAAGTGCTCACAAGGTGTGCCATTTACTCCTGGAGCACAGCCCCACCCTGCCCCGCTGACCCACCGCCACCCTACCTTGCACAACCTTGGGCCAGGCAGACTATGAAAACTGGCAGGCAGGTGACCTGTATTCTAACCCCAGCATCACTGACTCTAACCCTGGCAGTCACTGGGCAAAAAGTCACATTCCTTCACTGGGACTCAACATCCTTCTGTGAGAAACGGGATGTGTCCCCCACCCCTACCCAGCATATCCCACTTGGGGAGAGGCCAGTGGTAGAGGCCAAGTGAGGTCACGTGTGTAGAGTGTTCTCGATATCAGTCAGGCCTAGAAATGGATGGGGTTGACATGATTCCACTGACTGCAAGCCCCTTATCAGAGGGTGCAGAGATTTGATGGGAGAAGGCAGAAAAGACAAGAATGGTTTGCAGCTCACATCTCTCATGGGCAACCAACCCTTCTATCCCATCAGCAGGGCCAAGATCCCCGAACCTGTGAACCACATCTCAGCTCGTGTATTCTGAAGGGCCATGAACTTGACGTGGCCTGGGCCCTCCAGGGAGGTAGTCTGGGAGCCCACATGGGCACTTACCGTGTTGGTAGACAGGGCAACAAAGTGCTTCGCAACTGCAGAAGGCTACAAGAGACAGAGGCAAGTTACACCAAACCCATCCTGGGGGCCACCCCATCTCTGGAGAAACCAAGGCCCTGGGTGGGACTGACTGTTCCCAGTTCTTGGTTCTGAGGCTGCTGGAGGAGCCCCATTTCAAGGTCAAGAGGACAGAGGGGTCAGAGGCTGGCTGGCCCATCCTAGTTCACAGGCACACAAGGCCCAGGGTCCCTCCCTGTAAACTGGGTGTGGCTAGGGGTAGAGAGGCTCCTGCGGGGCCAAGAGGGCTTAAAGAAAAGGCCTCAGCCAGTTGGAGCAGGTTCTGCCATGTGTGGCATGTCTGGGGCTGGCAAAGCCAAATGTCTTAATCAGAAAAGGCAGGCACCAGAGACGCTGCCTCCTGCTGCCAACTTCAGGAGAAATAGGGCTCTAGGGCTAGGCTTGGCCACTTGGGTGGATGGGCAGGCCCACCCTGTCTCCCAGCCCACAAACCACCCCCCACCCACCCCAGCACTCACATCCTTGGCAGACAGGAGAAACCATTCCTTCGCCGTCTCCGCGTTCGTGATGGTCTCCTGGGTGGTGAAGGTCTGCAACCAGAGTAGAGCAGTTGGTCCCCAGCTCAGGGTCAGTGCGGCCTCGAGCCAGGGCTCAGCAGCAGAGGCCACATGGGTGCCCAGTTGTCACAAGGAGCAGTGCATGTGGGTCAGTGACAATTACTCCACATAACCTCCACTCACGTGTCCACAAAGCCACGATGAGTGGCTGTGTCTGGGGCAGGGGCCTGGAGGTAGCAGTGTCATCCTGTGATTCCAGGACTTCACAACCAGAGGAAGGGGAACCCTTGTAAAAGCCACATCCTCCCCAATCCCCCCCACAGGTCAAAGGCCAGAGCATCTTCCAGGAGAGGGGCTGAAGTCACACCTGGGGCTCCCTTCAGCCCAGGCTAGGCTGTATCTCAGAATACAGATGGAGTTCTTAATATTTTATGTGCATTAATGTGAGTAAATATGGCATAAAAGACAACAAACAAAACCCTTGTATTATCTGGGGATGCTCTGGATCAGAAAGGAGCAGGTATTAGGGACAGATCTCAAAGAAAGATGAGAACAGTCCCAGGCTGAGCACAGATCCCATAAAGCGAGTGGGTGTGACCTGAAGACCAAGTTCAAACTGAGCTGTCTGGCTCTCGTCAGGTAAGGTGCACTTGCCGCCAGACAAGGAACGGTGTGAGGGCAGCGGCGCTGGCCCGATCCACCAGGCACGGCTCATTGGCAGCAGTCGGGAGGCTCCAGTGCCCAGGGCAGTGGCCAAATCCACCTGCCCCGCCCCCACCCCGCCCCCACCCCCCAGGGCTGGGGAGCCAGGCCAGCTCTAAGGCCCGTACCTTGGAGGCGATGATGAAGAGGGAGGACTCAGGGTTCAGGGAGGCCAGGGTTTTGGCAATGTGGGTCCCATCGATGTTGGAAACAAACCAGACCCGGGGGCCTCCTGCAGAGTACGGCTTAAGGGCTTCAGTCACCATGAGGGGTCCCTGTGGGGAGAAGTGGAATCAGAAAACAAGATTCCAGGGCCCACAAGAGGTGGGGACAGCCACGACCCAGCGCTGGAGAAATCAAGGCCCTGGATAGGACCCCTCACCCCACCCCAAGGCCGTCCTCTCCTCACCAGGTCAGAGCCGCCAATGCCAATGTTGATGACGTCCGTGATGGGCTTGCCCGAGTACCCCTTCCAGTCACCACTTCGGACGCGCTGGCACAAAGAGGGGAGATGCAATCAGCTGCTGCTCAAAAACCATTATTTGCGCATCCGTACACCTCTGTCCCAACTTCCTGGCTCTCACAAGGGCCTATTGAGACCAATGTAGCAGATCCTGCCTCACTCACCCAGGAGGGAGACCCTATTTCATCATTTGCAAAGTGGGGCCACATCCCCACCTCACAGTAACATTGACAGAATTTGCAAAACAAGGGTGAACTCTCAGCAGAACCTAACATGTCAGGGTCCAAGAGATGTGAAATGCCAACTATGGTGAGTGGTCTGTGCTGGGACAGGAATATCAGACATGCAGGCAACCTCCACGTGGGCCCCACGGATCCTTGCCTCCTGGACGTCACACCCCTGTAGAGATTCCCCATGCTGAATAGGGCTGACCTGCGTATCCATCGACAATGATGGAGCACGACTTCAGAAGCTGGGTCACGAAAGCTCTTGCAGCTCCTGTCTTGCTCTCTTGTATCACTCACTTTTGGGGAAGCCACCTACTATGCTGTGAGGACACTCAAACGGTCCCATGAAGAAGCTCATGTGGCAAGGAACTGAGGCCTTCTTCCAACAGCCAGTGCCAACTCGCCACCCATGAATGGGAACCGCCTCGGAAGGGGATCCTCCAGAACCCGCCAAACCTTCAGGTAACTGCACCCCTGGCCACCCTCTTGACTACAACCTCAAGAGAGACCCCCCCCAAACCAAGACCAACCAGTTACGCCACTCCCGAATTTCTGACCCACAGAAACTGTGAGATAATAAATGTTTACTGCTGTTTTAAGCCAAGTTTTGATATAATTTGTTATATAACAATAACTAACTAATGCAGATTTTGGTACCAGAAGCAGGGTGTTGCCATAACAAAAACCTAAAAATGTGGGCAAAAGCTAAAAGACCCTTGAAGAGAGTGTCAGTGAAAGCCTAAACAAACATTGGAAGAGATTGTTAGCGGAGGCTTGATAGTTCTCGAGGTGGGTGCTGGTGCAGATTTAAAGAAAAGGGAGGAAAACACGATTGGAAATTGGAGGAAAGAGAATCCTTGTTATGTAGTAACAAAAAGTTTAACAACACTGTTGCCTGCATTAAGGGGGAAAGTAAAAGATATACCTACTATGAGCTGGATGATCTAACTACAGTGATTTTCAGGCTGTGTAAAAGGAACTGCCTGGCTTCTTAGTACTTGCAATAAAATGCAAGGAGAGAAAGAAGCTAAAGGAAGAACTTTTAAACAAAAAGAAGCCAGGGATTGTTGAGTTTGAAAATTCCCAGCCTCTCCAGGCAACAACTGATGCCAAAACTAAGAGATGGCTCCTTGGCAAAGATCAAATGCAGGATACTGTCACAAAAGCATAGTATAAAGGTGAAGCTGAGTGCATAGCTGTAAAACTCTTTGTTAAGACCTCAGAGAGAGCTATGGTGGTAACAAAGAGAACCTTATGGTCAAAGATAAGGCTTCTAAGAAGCTCAAGGGTCTCAGAAGCAATGGTAGAAGAGGACTTATCTTGAAGAAATTTGTGGCTATGGCTTTTGTCTAATGGTGTGAACCCCCCCCCAATAGCTTCACAGGAGACCCACAAAGTTTTTAAGATAACTGAATTGTCAGAAACATCACTAGCTTAACTTGAAAGGGACAGAGATAGTACAAAAGAAAAAGAGACCTTTAGATAAACCCAAATTTCTAGAGGTCAAAAGAGGCTGGGAAACTATGCAGTTGCAAATACAGACTACTTCTCATATAAAAAGAATGAAGGAAGGCAAAGCCAAAAGCTCTGAGGAATGATTCCCAGGCCTTGAGTGCTAACCAAGCAACTGCCAACATGTGTCCTGTTGGATTTCAGAATTGCTTTGGACCAATGACTCCTGTGCGCCTCCCATTTTCCCCCTTTTTGAAAAGGAATTTGTATCAGTTATCCCATACCTATCTCATCATTGTTTGTTGGGAGTGTGTGGGGGGGTAAATAACTTGTCTCTTTTATTCATATGTTTTCAGATCAAAAGAAACTGTATTTGAGTTGTATTAAAGGAAATGCAGGGGGCCGCCTGGTGGCGCAGCGGTTTAGTCCGCGCTTTGGCAGGCCGGGGTTGGTGGGTTCGATCCCGGGAGCCGGCTGACGCACTGCTTGTCAGCCGTGCCGTGGCGGCGTCCCACATAAAAAGTAGAGGAAGATGGGCACGGATGTTAGCCCAGGGCCAGTCTTCCTCAGCAAAAAGAGGAGGATTAGCAACGGATGTTAGCTCAGGGCTAGTCTTCCTCACCAAAAAAAAAAAAAAAAGGAAATGCAGGTACTACAAGACCTGTACCTAATTTAGACGATGAAGTTCTTGACTTCTAGCTGATACTTTTATGGGATATGGCCTGAGGAGAAGGTGAGTGGGATATTTTGCATCTGGAAGGAATATGATGAATCACTGGGAGCCAGAGGGCAGACTGGTAACCAACTTCCAAGACGGTTCCCAGTGATCCTTGCCTCCAGGCATCGCATTCATGTCCTTAGCGGCCCTCCTTACTTTGATCAGAGTTGACCTGTACGACCAATAGGGTACTACAGCAATGAAAGAGTGCAATTTCTGATGCTAGCTCATAAAAGATCTTGAGGCCCTCTGCCTTTCTCTTTCTTGGATCACTCACTGGGGAAAATCAGCTGCCTTGTCATGAGGACACTCAAACAGTCTGTGGAGAGGTCCACATGGAGAGGAACCGAAGCCTCCCGAAAGCCAGCACTAATTGCCAGTGAGCCATCTCGGAAGCAGATCCTCCAGCCCCCATCGAGCCTTCAGGTGGGTGGAACCTTGGACCAGCATCTCGACCACCTCATGAGACTTGAGGCAAAACCAGCCAGCAGAGCCACTGCAAAGTTCTGATCCACAGAAAGGTTGACTGTTGTTTTCATCTGCAAAGTTCTGGAGTAATCTGAAGACCCAGCAACTTTTATTTTTGCTTTAAATAATAAAGTAATCAACTGCCATAGGTAATTTTCCATCAATACAGAAAAAAATACATTGCTCAGCTTCTCAACTCTCAATTTCACTGTCCAAGTTTTGTTATAATAAAGCATCCCAGAGGAGAAAATGTGTACATCTTTAATACAACTACACACACCCTTTATTTGACCAGATGCAGTGGTTTTACGACACACACCAATTCTGTAACTTTCTTTTTTTGTGTGAGGAAGATTAGCCCTGAGCTAACATCTGTTGCCAATCTTCCTCTTTTTTGCTGAGGAAGATTGGCCCTGGGCTAACGTCCATGCCTATCTTCCTCTACTTTATGTGGGATGCCTGCCACAGCATGGCTAGACAAGCGGTGCATCAGTCCACGCCCGGGATCCAAACCTGTGAACCTTGGGTGGCTGAAGCGGAGCGTGCAAACTTAACCGCAACTGACACCAGGCCAACCCCCTGTAACTTCCTTTTTTAACTTCATGGTATAACCTGAACAGCACGGCAGGTCAATGCAACCACAGTTCCCTAATTCCCAGTGGTGCTCAGGACAACAGTATATGAATACACGCTGATTTTACTCATCAGTCCCCTCCGATAAATGAGCTCAGGTTGTAGTCAGTTTTTGTCACTGCAATTAAGGTCATGGCAAACATCCTTACCCAACCTTGGCGAACTTCTGAGAGCACAGCCATGAGGAGTGTCCCTCACCACGGAACAGCAGCTTTTCTGAACTATAAATACCCCATCGGTCTGAGTCAGGTACTCCAGCAGCCAGCTCTAAGGGAGCAGCCCTGCAGGTGGCCAGCGCACACCCTCCACACTCTCCACTGGAGCACACAGGGTTGATCCAAGAGAACACCCGGCTTCTGAGGCACGTCAGCTCTGCCACTCACAGCAGATGGCTGGAAACGCCCTTCCCCACACCCAAGGCCCACCACTGGTACCAACCACTGTTACGGGACGTTCTGGAATCCAGATTCCCATCAGGATCCCAAGCTTTCCTCACCCCCGGAAGTCTCGCTCACTCGGCTGCCAGGCCTCTACGATTGATGCCCAGATCACTTCCTGCTGTTTCAAGTCTGAAAGTGGCACGTAGCCAAAGCAACCAGACTTTGACCAGCCACACATGGGTGCCATGCTCTCAGGGACAAGCTGACCAGAGCCCAGGTTATCACTCCCAGAGCACGCATAACCCATACGTACAGACGTGCACACACCCACGCTGCAGACAAGCCCCAGGCATCGCCCTCGTACTCCAGGCTTGAGGATGTCCACCAACCCCTGCAGCATCACCCAGGGATAGACACTGAGGCAGCATTGTTGATGTGGTGAAATCTCTAGCTGGTTTCTGAGGCAACCCCTACAGCCCCCACAGGAAAAGGAAGCATGGTTGTGCACACTGACGCTGACACAGCGACACCTCTTACGTGTTTACAAGTACAGATAACCTGCAGAAGGTAAAATTGAACCCGTGTGTACATAACTCAAAGAGGAGATGACAGATGTATATACATCAGTACCTGCATAGGAAGCTTTGGGAAGATTTCACAGGAAACACTATAAAGGCTGCCTCTGGAGGGTTGCATGGGGTGTGGTCGAGGAAATTTTAAAACCTTTTTTTCAGCTGGTTCTTGACTAGGCAATAAGGACACATGACTAAAGAGGTTAAAAAAAAGCAAGTCTCTTGCCCGCTATCCCCCCCATCAGGACCTCACTTTTCTTTTCAGAAATCCGCCCTGGCCAGACTGTCACGGGGAGCCCACAGGTGTAGACAGTTCAGGAAGGACACCGCTCCACTCTGCCAGCTGTGTGTTCCTTCCGAACAGAGTCAGGGACACTTGTGCCTTGGCAGAGCCCCCAGGGCCAGCAGTCACACAGACCTCCCTCACCTCAGGCTGCAGGGAGGGCTTGAGTCCCCTCCAAGGAGAATGAGGGGCGGCCCACGAGGCCCCCAGATTCCCAAATGCACACACAAGGCCAAGGGCAAGTCCAGCCCAGGAGCCGCTTACCTGGCAGAAAGACTTCATCTTCTCCAGGACCTTGTTGACCTCCGGCATCACATCCTTGCCATCCACCAGAATGGGCGTGTTTGACCGGTTCCGCAGGGCCACATGCAGCACCGCCCGATTCTGGGGACAAGAGTCAGGGTGTGAAGACCCCCACCCCAGGGCAGCTGGGCATGGTGCAGTGTGGCCCCGAGCATCAGCTCAGCCCTCCATCCACTGGACGTGTAGGCCCTGAGGTCTCTGTTGCTACCATGGTCTGGTACCGAGAACCCACTGTGTGCTTATGGGCTACCCCAGGCCCCGGGGGGAGGCAGGGCATGTGCTTATGTGCTGCAGGCAGTCCCAAGGGGAGGGACACCAGAACAAGCCTAGGACAGGCCCTGAGGGCCCATGTGTTCAGAATGTGAAAAGCTAAGGAAGGAGGGACAAAGTGAGCTAAGGCGAAGAGTGGTGACAACAGGCCAGAGACAAGCAATAAATGGCTTCAGAGGAGCAGGGCTCATTAAGCCTAGTCTCCTCTCCTGGATGAGAGTCACGGTATTTGCTGGCACCTTTTGAAAAGTGCCCCCGGCTCCCTTGGATGTGGAGCAAAGCAGGCAACTCAAGCTTCCCTCACCAAGCGGCCCCATCGCATCAGCTGCCAGAAACCAAAATGGGCCCTAAGTCTACGATAGGTGCCAGGCAGCTGGTCTTGTCATGTGAGAGCAACAGTCCCCTCAGCTGAAGCCAGCAGTGGAATCCTTGAAAGAAACAGGTCTAAAGACCCCAGGTGGGCGGGAAAGAGCTGGTCTCAGGACTCCAACCCAAGGAGAGGCTCACTAAGGTGGAGGGCTTCATGCCACTCAGCCCTCACCCTGCCCAACCCACTCCTGTCCCACAGTTCACAGGCAAACGCACTCCTCCAGGAAGCCCTTCTTGATCGCAGCCTCCCTCAGCCTGGCCCAGCAGTGCGAAGTAGGTTGAGTTTGAATCCTGACTCTGCCTCTTATAGATATGACATCTTGGATAAGTGACTTGACCTCTGAGCCTCAGGTTTCTCATGTGTAAAAGAAGGATAATAACTTCGTGAGGATGAGCCTGTGAGTGCTCAGCGATTACTCTGCCTCCAGGCTGCCATACCATTCAGGAACAGGGCCCCAAGGCCTGGCCTTAGCACTGCTGAGGTTGATTTTTTGACATTTCAGGTTCTTCTTCTTTTCACCAACAAAGCTTGCAACAATGACAGATCAGAGAAAGTTCTCTGAGCATGCCTTGAGAAGCCCTCTCCCTGCAGGCTTGAGATGTGCTCTCCCCAGGCAGGCACCGGGAGCCATTCCACGCTCACCAGATCCAGACTGCCAGTCTTGGGGAGGACACACCCCGAGGCCCTGCAACCGGCTCAAGGAAATAGGCCTTCGGGCCCTGCGTTAAGCAAAAGCATTGCCTAAGAGGAGGGGTGAAGACAAGGTGATGCCGCTAACAGTCAGATGAACCCCAAAGGGAAGGAAGAGGCCCTGGAGGGGATGCAGAGTCTGGCGTCCACTGGCCACTCACCTCGGTGAAGTTGATCTTCTCGCCATTGAACATGCGCTCCCGGGCGGCCTCTATACCCCTGGACTTGGCCTGGGAAGAGAAGACACTGAGGCCTGGCCCCACCCACACTGGCCACCAAGAGTCCAAGCCCCCCAAGCACAAGAGTTGGTGCAGCCCCCACTGGGGTTGACAGATGGCTGCAGCCTGGCCCCCTCCCCCACTGCCCGGGGAGGGACTGCTCAGACATCAGGCACTGGGGTCCCCTGGGATGTGCTCAGAACCTGAGCCAGGGGCAGGAGCTTAGAGCCCTACATGGGCACAGAGACAGTTACTGAGGTCCACTGAGAGAAAGATGTAAAGATGCTCAAGGGCTTGGGGGTTCCCAGGAGCCCGGCTCGCTCGCCACACTGTGAGTCACAGGTCAAGCCTCCCACAGGACATTACCAGGTCCACCAGCATCTGCATCACATTCTCCGTCACAAGGTTCTTGGAGTAATCCACCAGAATATGCCCATGGTTGGTGTTGAGGTTCAAGCTGCAGAAAGATGGCAAAAGCCACTGACCACACCTGAGGTCTCCCTGGCCTGCTCCTCGACCAGAGCTGCTTCCAGAAAAAACATCCTCCTTATGTCACACCCCAAATGGTCCTCAGCAGCCCAGCACAGCGGGGGTATCGGGTGACTTGCCCGCCCACCAGGCTGACCTGCAGCAGCAGCACAGTGAAAGGGGCCATCCTCACAGAACCCAGAGGCAGACCCTGGGTGAGGAGCCAATCCTCTGCTAAAACTGAGCTGCGGGATGGGAAGACAGACAGCTGGGTGCAGCTGCCCCTGCCCAGCCCAGGAAGCGACCATTCCCTCCCAGAGCTTCCACTCTGCAAACCAACTTACTCAGGGAAGGACCCAGATAACAGGGCTGGCCATTGCAGATTTCCAGTCCCAAGCCACAGACCACCCTCCCCAACACACCTGCTCCAGGGACCAGAGTACGCTCGACCCCATCCCCGCCCCCCAAGATTTCCTTCAACATAATCCTTCCATTTCCTGGTCCTTCATTGGTCTCCAGGCCTAGCCTCTTTGGCAGGAATCATGCCCCCACATCTCCACCCTTCCACCGCGGCTCCCCGCAAATCCCCGGGCCTGCCCCACCCTCACCGCACCCTGCCGACGGTGCCGGGTCCGGAGCCCATCCCCTGCCAGGACCGGATGGCAGGGTTCAGACCTTCCTCGCCTGCTGCGTCAGGAGGGCCCCTGCTCACCAGTGCGGAAGGACTCCCTTCTCAAATGGCGGGGGCCGGGGGTGGGGGGACGGGAGGAGGGAGGGAGAGTCCCCGCAGAGGGAAGCCGCGGAGGGGCCCACTTCTCATGACGAAGCAGCCCGGGCCCCGAGACCTCCGGCGAGCCCCCGGGAACCCGCCTCAAGGAGGCGTCAAGGACGAATTGCGGCCTGCGCCTGGGCCCCGATCCGCGGCCCGGGGCTGCCGGGGGCCCCCGGGGCCCGCCGCCCCGCCCTCCCGGCCCTGGCCCTGCACACCCTGACCCCGAGCGCGGCTGCCCGCGCGCGCCGGTCCCGGTCCCCACGTCCGCGCCCCGCTCCGGCCCCGCGCGCGCACCTGAAGTGGTTGAAGCGCTCCTTGTCCCCTTCGAAAAGGCGGCGCAAGTTGAGGTCCGCGCCGTGCTCGCGATGCCATTCCCGCAGCTTCTGGAACTGCGGATTCTGGGTGAGCGCGGCCATGGCAGGAGCGGTTGGGTACACCGACAGGGACGCGTGAGCAAGAGGAAGAAGGGGCGGGCGGCGGGCAGTGAGCGGACGGCCGGGACGCGCGGCGGCCTTTATGGCGCAGGCGCCCGGCCCCTCCCCCGGGCCCCGCCCCTCCCCCCCGCCCCGGACGGCCACGCCCGCCGGGAGACCTTGCCAGCGGCTGCTGCTCTGGAGCCTCGGCTTGTCTCTCCCTGCAGCAGGGCGGGCTGCCACACTGCCAACCTCTACCTGGAAGTGACTAGAGAACAAAGGCCGAGCTCCCCATGCCCGCGTCTGCTTCATTCGTCCGTTCATTTAACACAACCCTTTCCAAAACCTTCCATGTTACAGATAGCGTTTCAGGTGCTGCGGATACAGTGACAAATAAGTAAAATATATGGTATGTCAGATCCTAGTAAGTGCTATTGACAAAAGGGAAGATGGAAAGAGTGCTGGGAATAGAAGTTGCAGTTTTGAATAGAAGGGTCAAGGGAAAACTCACAATGAGGCAACATTTAAGCAAAAGCCTGAAGAAGGTGAGGAAGCAAGCCAATCGGATATGGGGGGAAAGTGTTCAGACAATAGGAAGAGCAACTGCAAAATTCCCAAGAGGAGCATGCTTAGATGTTCCAGAAGCAGAAAGAGGCATGTGTGGCTGGAGTGGAGTGAATGAGGGGAGAGGGACAGAAGATGAGGTCGGAGAGGGAAGGCAGGCAACAAGATCACATAGGACCTTGTAAGTCATTGTGAAAACTTTGGTTTTTATTCTGAGACAGATGGGAAGCCACTGAAGGGTTCTCAGCAGAGGAGGGGACGTCATCTGGCATGTTTTACAAAGGATCAGACCGACAACAGAGCAGGAAAATGCAGGCCAGGGATGAAGTTGGCTTGGGTGAAGGTAGCAGGAGTTGGGCATGGTGATCTGGATATATCGTGAGTGAAGAACTGATAATTTCCTGGTGAGAGAGATAAAGAACAGTCAAGGGTGACATCCAGTCTTCTACCTGAGTTCCTGGAAAAATGGAGTTGTCATTGCATCCTGAAAAGATGCAAATTTTGGAGAGATGATCATGATCTCTTTTTTTGGACATGTTTTCAAAACCTATTAGACATCTAAGTGGAGGTGTTGAGTTGGGTATTCATGTCTGGAGTACAGGGGAGAAAAGGTTCGAGCTGGAGGAAAAACCTGGGAGTCATCAGTGAATAGATAGCATTTGAATGAGACTCTCTAGACGAGAGTCTGGATGAGAGGGTGAGAATACAGTCAGAGAGGAGAAGAGGCTCAAGAACTGGGCACTCAAATTGAGCTTCTCCATCGCCTGGTTCCCCCCGAGAGTCCAGCCATCCAGAGAGTGTGCCCTGTCCTGCTGCAGTCCCAGGCCTAGGTCTTCCTCTGGCCTACCTCCCAGCTCCATGCAGTCGCTGCCACCTCTGGCCTCTGCAAATGGCTTTTTTATTCCTGGCCAGAATGATTTGGGGTCCTGAAGATTAAGAAGAAAATAGGGAGCGGCTGAAGATGGAAGAAATGAGTGGTCACAGGACTTTGCAGGGAACAGCCCTGTCCACATGGCCCTTACTTACCCAGAGGACATGGGCAACTGTTAACTATGAGATTTAACTGAGCTTCCCATACCCGGCACAACACTGACAGTGCTGAACAGAATCTGTTCTACTAGGGTTCCTGAGAAACACTCCAACCAGCGTACCCATCCAAGCCAGTTACTTATCTGCACAGAACAGCACTCCCACCTCTAAATCCTGCGTTTCTGAACAGAACCTCATCCAATAGGAAGGCCAGTCTCACTCAGTAGCCATTGTGCCATCATCCACTCACCCTGTGAATCCTCAGATGACTCTAGCACAACAGTAACCAGACTCAGGCTCTTTTTGGTGACCATGTGGACATCTGCTGTCTTTGACCCAAAGCACTACCTCCCACTCTTATGTTTCTTCCTCTGCCTCCGTGTTTGTATCAGAGACGAGCACACCATCAGGGTCCTCTTCTGTGACCCTGGCACCAGCAGGAGAAACTCCCAGCTTTTTGTAGTGTTAAGCTGCCTTTCTGAAAGAACAGACCTGAGGTCCAGTCCCTGGTCTCCAGGAAAACGATGGAGAGAAGGAACCCCAGAGAGATGCCAGAGTGAACATCACAGGGCCCAAGTTCCTGGGGCCAGGCCACCTCTGTCTGCAGCTGGAACACAAATCAGTGATTTCTCTTAGTGTTGATGTTGTTTTGAGCTAAGCTGTCATTTACAACTCCAAGTCTGCCCAAAGGTTTCATGGGTGTTCACCTGTCCACTGCCACACTGTCTTCTCTACTGTCCTCTCCCATCCACCCAAAACCCCTAGGAGCAGCTTTGGGTACTGAAGCAGAGGCAGGAGGTGAGGGCTCTGATGATTGCTCTTTTGAAGGTTTCATCTTCTTTCTGACATTCTGTAATGTACCTCTCCAGCAGTTTGGCCTCTGTGATTCCCAGCAACTTCAACTATTCCAGATTTCCCATATATGCCCAGATTTCCCCTCTAGTATTTTAAGTTTTACATTGTACTTTGAAATTCCAAAGTTACCTGGATTTTCTATATCAGCAGAAAATGAGGTTCCTATCCGGAGGGCCACAGTAGCTAAAGAGAGAAAATGCAAAAAGTAGAACTAAGGAAGATCATTGTTAATTGAAAGCCACGCATCATCCGACTACTAACACGGTTACTACTCCCGCCAGTTTACTCTGTGCTAAATTCTCTCCCATGTAACCCTCACAGCAGCTGTATGAGGGATATCCTGTTGTCCTCCCCATTTAACAGACAGGTTAGGACATCTGAAAATTGCCACTCTGCTACTAAGCAGAGAATCAACCCAAGGCTGACTGATTCCCAAGCCCTGTTCTAATCACAGCCCTGACCTGCCTGCCACTTCCTGGCTCTTTCCCATCGTCCCAGTTCTATTTTTAACATCAATTAGGCCTGTATGATATTAATTCATAGGGCAGAATTTTACAAGTGGAAATGGCCAAGAATGGCATCCCAAACGGAAAGGACAGCAGCGTGGGCAAAGGCAGAGAGGGAGGAAAAGCCAACCATTGCATTAACACTGGTCCCCTGGGACCAGATCTAAGGATCTGTGTGAGGCGGTAGGGAGAAACCCACCGGGGCAGGTGTGGTGTGTGGGAGAGTGATCAGTCACTGGAGCATGAGGCATCTCGAATCAAATCTTGGAGAGTGGAGTGGGAGCTGTAATTTGGAAAAATATCAAGGTCAGGTAATCTTATATTCTGACAAAAGGTAAACCCACTGTTTTCTACCACCATCACCGCAGTCGCCACCATATGTTCTGCAAACCGCAGAGCATAAAGTTCAGAATCCCCGGGAATCCTGGGGGTGGTGAAGCTCAGAAGTCATGTGCGCCCAGACCAGGGGCTGACTAACCACAACCGAAAGAAAGAAAACTCGGCTCGGGAAGTTCAAGAGATCCTGCCCCAGCGCCGGGCTCCTTCAGGTGCCCTCAGCAAGATGGTCTGGCCCGGGAGAGAGAAGTGGATGGGACGGCGGACTTGACAGCGGAGGCAAGTTAGCAAGTCCAGGGACAGTCCTAACTCTCGATAAGGATTTAATTTCAGAGCCTGGCGCAGCCTTGGAAAACCAGTTGGCTCCAACTGAATATTTGTGAAACTAGCACTTACTGAGCCTGTGGCGGGCCCAGTTCTAAACAAAAGCCCCGTTCTACAGACGGGGAAACTGAGGTATGGGCATTTAGATAAGCTAGGTCTTAATTCGGAGCCGCTGGACAAGGGTCAGGCAGGAACTGGAGGCCAGGGATCACCGGGGTAAGGGCGGAGGGAGTAGCGCCGGGGGAGGCTCAAGCACGGGGGAGGCGGCAGTTCTGGGGCCTGAGTTGAAGGAGCCCCCAGGAGGTCGGGTGCGGGGTGATCCATGCCCATGGATTTTCGCGAGCTGTTCCGGGGAGGCGCACCCACCAGGGATGCTTAGTCACTGTGACGGGAGATGGCTAGGGGACCGCGCATCCCCGGAACTCTTAGCGGCAGCATCCACTCTCCCGAGGTGGCGATACGCAAGCGTCTATGCGCAAGGAAAGCGGTATAAGCGCAGGTAGCAACGGCGCAAGGAGGTCGGTGCGCGCGCATCTACGTGTGGGCTCGCACGTCCGGGGTGGGCGGGGCGCACGCGTGTGCGCATGTTCCGGCCCCAGGCCGGGAGCTGGGCTGCAGAGAGGAGAACTCGCGAACGGCTCTGTCCGCACGTCTGGGATGGATGTGTGCGCGCCTGTGCACATACTCTGGATGGGGGCGCACGTGCGCGTGCGTACGAGAAGAGTAACGCAAGCGGCGGCGTCAGCGCCCCCAGGAGACGCCGAGCTCGTCCTGTGTCGCAGTGTTTGCCTGCCCTGCTGAGTTTTGTCGCTTTGGGATCGCACCCAGATTTTTCCCTGTGAATCCATTGCTAGGGCTTTAAAAAAAATTTGCCGACCGCACATAGGCGTGGGTTTCCACGAGAATAGAAAACTGTACTTACTAAAGGGCTACATAGTCCCACTCGCAGCTCCTAATGTCAGTGCCTTCTCGCAGTTCTAGTACAAACTGTGGTCATCGTGTATGATGCTCAGTCCGATGTGAGAGCCGATTTTATTTTAAGTCTAGTTCTGCTTTTTGCTCTGTATTAGAATTCGCCTCTGGCCCCAGCAACACTTCGTTTCGTCAGGCTCGTCTAGAGTTGCTTCGTGCTGTTCTGCACCCTGGACATGTGGCCATGAAAAAGACTTGCTCCTTGTTCTCCTGAGGCTTTAGTTCTAGTGAGAGGGACAAATGCAAACACGATTCCAGGGGAGTGCGGAGTGCTGTAATGAAACACAGAGCTGGGCGGGGGCTGGTCTCTGGCCCAAGAGAACTGATGGAGAGACCCAAGCAGGGAGCAGCCTCGGAAGCAAATGGCAATTGGGCACTGGGCAGGTGGGCATTGAGCGAGCCAATGTTGAGGTAGCAGGGGTGTATGGGAAACCCTGAGGCCAGAGAGGGAGAGGAAGGAGCCAGGTGAGGACCGGGTTGATGGCAGTGGAGATGTAAGAAGATGGTGGAATTTAAATGTGTTTGGAGATACACTTGTTAAGAGTTGCTGATTAATTGAACGAGGAGAGTAAAGAAAATCAAGAATGTCTTTTAGGATTTCTGCATGAACAACTGGGTGGATGGATGGCAGTACCTCTTAAAGGATGGGAAAGATGGGGTTGTCTCCCCTAAAAGACTGAGTTCTAAGGGCAGAGACTGCATCTTCTTTGCAGCCCTGGCTCCTAGCAAGGGACTTGCCCTTAGGTGACATTAATAAATGTTGAAATGAACATGATATTCCTGAAACAGTCCTTCCTCCTCACCTAGGCCCATATCCCCAACTCAGTCCGAATACAAGCCACATCCGTCCCCTCACAGATGCGCAGAGGCCTGGGCCTGGCCAGGCTCCCCGTGTGGAATCATTAGGCCAGCTGTGTGTATTACTTCCAGGAGCCTGCCCTTGGAGGTTTCTCAGATTTCCAGGCACATATAGTTGGGCGCCTGCCAGTCACGCTCTCCACGTATATGGCTTTTTGGCAGTCGAGGAGCTGGCCAGTGGAAGGGTTTATTTCCTCTGTCTCCAGATCAGGAAGCAGATCACAACAGGGGCCAACACAGTACACAGAGGGCCATCCCCTCACAGCACCATGATGGGCATGTGGCGTTTCAATTACACTCCTAGAGCAGGACACCCCACTGTCTCCAGATCTCCCAGGTGGGAAAGGAGGGTCACCAGTCTCACAAGGTCCCTCTTGGGGCTCAGGTGTAACATGTTCTGCTTCCATCCCCACCCACTGGGCATATAGCCAAGGCTACGGACTTCTTTTCTGCCTCCACCACTGCTGTGGGTCAGAAGTCAGTGAACAGCACTGGGTACTCATGTTAAATAGGAACACGCTTGAATAAAATGTGTTTTCTGGCTAGCATTTTAGTATGAACTTCCAGTGTATTCCTTAGCACACTCATGCAACATGGCTGTCACAAAGCAACCTTGTCCTGAGGTGTACTTATAAGGCTCTGGGACTTGGTCCCCGTGCTCAGCTTCTGGGCATCTCAGCAGAAAGAAGCCTGAGTGGTACTAACACTGGTAGGTTATGTGTATATATATATATATATATTTAATTTTTTAATATATATATTTTAAATTTTTTATTGTGAGGAAGACTAGCCCTGAGCTAACATCTGTTGCCAATCCTCCTCTTTTTGCTGAGGAAGACTGGCCCTGGGCTAACATCCATGCCCATCTTCTTCTACTTTATATGGGACGCCGCCACAGCATGGCTCAGCAAGTGGTGCTTCTGTCTGTGCCCAGGATCCAAACTTGTGAACCTGGGCCACCAGGAGCAGAGCGCGTGAACTTAACCACTATGCCACCAGGCCGGGCCCTGTAGGTTATATATTAATGCTCACATACTCCTTTTCTCCTAAGATCATAGAAAAAAGTTTCAATTAAGTGCTGTCTTGCTGTAAATTAAAATGAGTTGAAATTCCCCTGTAACCCATCCTCCCTTTGTGGTTCCCATTGTACAATCTTTTCTTCTGCTTAGGAGGATGGCGTGGTACGCTGAGACTAGTCCTCCTTGTCCCTGTGAGATAGGGTCTGTCTGCCACATAATGGGTCCCTGGCAAAATGGAGGGAAACCTCATCCCTGGGTCTACTCCTCGGAAAGGCTGGCTGGACCTCTCACAGCGCCCATGCTTGGTGGAATGTGGGTGCTGGCCGACCACAACCCAAGGAGAAAGCTTGCATCCTTCCGGGTGGTCTCCTTTACCATGACATCGGTTCCACATCTCCCAGCTTTGGCCTTAGGGAAACCAATAGGAGAGGTGTAGCAGGCCTTCCCGCCCAAGCACTCCAGCTCATCCTAATACCTGCAGTGGTCTTTCCACTTGCAAGGCCTCAGAATCAGAGGACAAGCTGACCTAAAAACCAACTCGGGTGCAGCTTTTCAAAGTAATGAATCAGGCAGGGCTTGTGATATGGTGTCTGCTGCAGTTCATTTTAAAGAGAGATACAAAATATTATTAAATGTATATTTTTAATAAAGCCAATAGTTATTTTACTTATAGGAGCTTTAAAAGTAAGATACAAAATGTAGAGTTCCAGTTTGGAAGCATTGTAACTATTCACACCATGTCCTGCTGATGCCCGAGCAAGGCAGCCAAGCCCGGCCATGCAAAGGACACACACGCGCACACACATGCGCTTTGGCGAGACCCCTCTGCCAAGCGCAGCACCTGGAATTACCAGTGTTCAGAGCAAGGCGGTGCTGAGAACCCAGCACCTACAAGGAGACCACACAAACAGCTCAGTCTCACAGCCCATGGAGATGCAATTACAAAATGTCTTCCTTACTCGGGAAAAACAGACTGGAAAGTAACAATTAGCAATGTTGATGTCACCCGCACTGGGGCATCAAGGACTGACCTCTGTCCAGGGAGAGGTCTTTGGGGAGGCACTACTAAAACAAGAGTACTTCAGTACAATAGAACTCGAAGTAGAGGGTACTGTGGACACGTTACTGAAGGAACTAGAAATCTTACAAGTAAAACAGCCACAAACAACTTCAACAGAGATTAGTGCACACACTGTGACAGTTAACACAGACAAGAGCCACGCGGGATTGGTGCAAAGCACGTGCCTGAAAAAGTCTATGTACAAAATAGTTGTCTGTAAACACGGTGAGGTGAATGTTCGGAACCCACGGTGAGAGGACCATAAGCACAGGCAGCAATGGCATCCCCACACAGCACACAAGACCACAGGAGGCCGGAGTAGCCTGGCAGCACAGGGCTGAAACCTCAGACGGCCGGGCCCGGACACCCTTGGGGGCCTCTATAATTAGTGTGTATACATACATATATATATATTTTCTTTTTGGTATTTTTAAATATAAATTTACTTATATCTGTAGAAAAATGAGAACATAAATGTGTTATCACAATCTTTGCTGGAAAAGCTTATATGGAGTTAGAAAGAATAAACCATTTATTAGTAGTTAACATATATTAAAATGGTTTAATGATAAGAAAATATAAAAAAAATATTAATACTGTCAAACTTTCATACCAGAAAATATTATGGATTTTTCTCAATTAGATTTTTTCAAAGATGACATATGAAAAATTTAAATAAGTTTTATATAAAGAACTTCTGTAACCTCAATTAATATACAGTGGGATACATCTATTCTATATAGATATATTTATTATTTTTTTTCAATTTAAGCACCATTCAATTCTTCTGGATCCATTCTGGCTGGAAAATATCCCTAAATCCACAGGATGTTATCTATTTAATGGCACATGTTAACTGAAAATGAGGTGTTTTTTTTTTTTAAAAAGACTTTAAATTAATTCCTATCTATATCTTAATTGGTTTGTCTTGAGCCAGCTCACAAATGTTACTGCAATTTCAAGTGCAGGTGTCTCTATGCAGCCCCTTGACCACACTCCCACATTCTGAGGCTGTGTTGCAGCCTCTGGCCATGTGTGGAGGATCTGAGGGCAGAAGGTGTGACTTCATCCGCACATGGACAGCAGGCAGCTGGCTCATCTCCATGCACCACCAGGAATATGCCTCCGACATCAGTTTTACAATCCTGCTTCTGTAAGTCCGGTAAAGGTTGCACCCCTTGGGTGCTGCTGGGGTGGCAAGGGGCTGCCCACCCACAGAAAACCCAGGTGATTGCTTCTGATCACAAATATTCTATACTTTGCCCATTTTGTATAAGTTTAAATAAAGATAGTGTTAAACAAACCTCCAGCCACTATATTTGTTATCTTAAAATAGTCAATGCATTTTAGGCAGGAGATGTTTTAACTAAAAACCTATATGAAGGAGAGCTATAAAATACAGTGATTGGTGTGGTCATCACTCAACATGTTAAGGAGGGGGAGGGGAGGGGTCTCAGAAGAATGGTCAGTTTTGCTCTCAGCCTTCAGGCCTATTGCCTTCCCAACACACACAGTGGGACTACAGACTTGAGAGCTGTGTTTCTCAAAGTGTGGCCTGTGGCCCACCTTCATCAGAATTACCAGAGGTGCTTATTAAGCTTGAAGATCCCCCAGCCTCTCCCTGAGGGTCAGAAACCCCCATCTTCAGCTGGCCCCCCAGGGGTCTGATGCCTCCAAAGTTTGAGAAGCCAGGCCTTAAAGGCTTGGAGCTGCCAACCACCCCCATCCCCAAGGATCCCTGCCTGGGACAGGGGTGCACTGGTCCCCTGGGGGGCTGGTGCCAGCTAGTCAGCCCTGGGTGGGGACACTGGCCCCAACAGCTCTGGGCAGGCGGGCAGGCTGGCCCTGGGTCAGTACTGGGGCAGGTAGGCCGGCCTGCGCTCAGCCTTCCCGGGGAAGGCCTTGAAGCCCTTGGGTGCTGCCTTGTGTGCTGGTGGGGGCGGGGGTGGCGGCGGGGTCTGCACGTAGGTGAAGGAGGCAGCGCTGCAGTCGCTGGTCGCAGCCCACACTGGGGACTGCAGCATCTGCATGGTGTCGTTCCACTGGCTGCCGGGGCTGGCGACTGCGTAGAGTGGTGCGCTTGGGCTAGGCAGTGTGCTCGGCAGCGGGGAAGGGTGTTGCCAGGGTGCTTTGGGTGGCCACGTTTTGGTTTTGTTATCCTGAGAGACAGAAGAGGGTTCTTAGTGGTATTTCCGGCAATTAATCATCTTTTCCCACCTCCCCAGATCTCTGGCCCTTCTTCCCACCTAGGACACCGGGTGAGAGCCCACTCCTCCCCAGCCCTAGAGCAGCACTGTCCAGTAGAACCTACAGTGACAGAAATGTCCTGTGTCTGTGCTGTTCAATAGCAGCCACTCACCACATAGGGCTAGTGCAACTGAAGAACTCAATTTTTTTTTTTGGTGAGGAAGAGTGGCCCTGAGCTAACATCTATTGCCAATCTTCCTCTTTTTGCTTGAGGGAGATTGTCCCTGAACTAACACCTGTGCCAATCTTCCTCTATTTTGTATGTGGGACACGCTACAGCATGGCTCAGTAAGCAGTGTGTAGGTCCACACCCAGGATGCAAACCCGTGAACCCTGGGCTGCCAAAGTGGGGCACGCAAACTTAACCACTACACCACCGGGCCAGCCCCAGAAATCAATTTTTTAAAATATTTAATTAATTTCAATTTACATAGCCACATGTAGCTACTGGGTATCATACTGGACAGCATAGCCCCAGAGCTTCCTCTACATGTGGCTCTGAGTCAGCTGAGATGGCTAACCATTTAGTCAAAATCATGGGGAAAAAAGTTGTTCACTACAAAGAACCCCTCATTGCTTGAGGCTCTCTTAAAACTTAAGCTTTGGAAACTTGCTCATTGTCTCGACCCCAGAGAGCACCCTCCATGGCCAGAGCAGGGCCCGTAGTACCTGGTTCACGTCCTCTACTGTGGTAAGAAGAGGCGGTGAGGGCAGCGTGCTCGTCTCCTGCTCTCCACTGCTGTGTTTCCTGAAAGAATCAAGAGCTCAGTGCAGTGGTCGCCTGGCTTCCTGCCCAGCTTTCCTCCAGGGGACACCCCAGCCGCTTGTCCAGTGTCTCTGGGCACTGGTTCTAGGTGGGGAGGCCTTGTGTCCACTGCATGCAGGGGGATATGGCGAGTCACCGCTGAATGGTGCACTCCTGCAAGCCGTCACAGGGCTGGGTGGAGGGGGTTGGCAGCCATGAGGACGGGCACTGGCTGTTCCAGCTACTCTGAGTCCACCAGCTCTGGCCTTTTGTTAGTTTATTCAAGAGTTACTGGCTGACTGTTTACCATGCACTGGGGTATGAGACTTAAAAACAAAAGACTTCTGTTATAATGTTGAATGAAAAAGGCAGGCCGCGGCAGGCTCAGGGCCAGGCAGATCGGTCTATCAGCACTCCTGCGTGCCGCAGACGTGGTGCGACAGGTGATTTCTTGATGGCTAATCAGCCTCTCCAATTTCCTATGTCTAAAGTGGAAGTCTTAAACGCTACCCTCGGCTCAGTCCTGCTCCTCCTGCAGTCCCCGCATCTCAGTTCATGGCATCCCCTTTCACACAGATGCTCAGGCCAAAAATTTATGTATCATCCCTGATTCTTCTCTCTCACACACACCCCACTGCCGATTCCTCCCCAGTCACTCCCTCATTTTGTTCATCTTTTTGCTCATCAGAGGCCTCCCTGACTCCCATTCTGAAAACAAAAATCCACCTGTCCCCTGCGTTCTCCCCTCACACCCTTCTTTTTTCTTCATAGCACCTAACCCAACCTGACATGTTCTGGTTTTTTATCTGCTATCCCTCAACAGAATAAAAGTTCCACGAGGAAGGGGACTTTGCTTTGTTTGCTGCTATATCACCAATGCCTGGTACGTGACAGATGCCACTGAATGAATGAAGGAATGAAACTTCTTTGAGCCTCAGTTTCCACACCTGTAAACTGGGGGTAAAACAGTACTTACATCACAAGGTGGTTGCTATGGGCTGAACATAAATTCATATGTTGACCCAAATTCATATGCTGAAGTCCTAACTCCCAGTATGTCAGAATATGAATGTATTTAGAGATAAAGTGTTTATAAACACTAAGTTAAAATGAAGTCATTAGGGGGCTCTAACCCAATATGACTGGGGTCCTTCTAAGAAGAGAAGATTAGGACACAGAAGCACATAGAGGGAAGACCATGTGAAGACACAGGCACACGGAAGCACCCTGGCTTGTATTAGCAATCACTGTCATCACCACCATCCCCACTCTGTGCATCCCGACTCAGGCACCCTTCCGTCTTCATCGACCCGCTCCCCACTGCTTATCCAATGAAGCCTGACCCTGTCACGCGAGGGCGGTGTAGCCTGGCCTCCCTTTCCGCTCCACAGCATGACTTCTGCTACCCAGGCAGCCCTGCATGTTCTCTAGTCCTGCCCCCTGCCTTTAGACTGCCACCTCTCAGCTTCTGCTTCGTCACAGCCACAACAGTCTCTCCAGTTCTTTCTAACCAAATTCCTCTTTTATTTCAGGCCCATTTTAATTTTTATGACTATTTTTGAAAAGCTCTTAGATCTGAATATACTATATTACTATTTTCTTCAACGATTTATGGTATCACTTTGAAATACCATTCAAAGGTCATTTTATCTAGTTCCACCTTTGACAAAGAAACAGAGGGTCAGAGAGGGCCAGGCCCTTGCTTGGAGTTGCAAAGCCTGTTAAAGAGTCCTGTAAAGAACTTGGTTGTCCTGGCCCTACTTTTCCCACAGAAAGGGCTGCCTCCCGCAAGGCACAGACCAGCATCAGCAGGTTCTGTCTCCAGAATCCTCCCTTGCCTATCATAATGGTATTCTTTGGCTTCCACATGCATGAGACTGTTCTGCCAGCAAAAACTCAACCCAACATTAAGTCACAGGCTATAAGTCTGCATGGTGGCCCCACAGAGGCCTCAGCAAGACAGTGCTGGAAGAGGTCCTCTGCCTCTCTCCCACAAGGCTGATGGGGACAACGGGGCTCCTGAGCTTTCCAGAAGAATAAGCTGTGGATCACACACGTGCCCCTCTGTCCTTTTGTTCGGTTTAGAAATCTCTTCATACCTTCTCTGCTTGACGGCAGCAACGAGGTCAGGCCCTGAAAACATGGAGAACAAGCTGTCCCCATTGGCGGAGGATGTCTCATCACTTGAGCTGGCCGAGTCTCCCTGAGCACCTGACCAGCCACTGAGCAGTCCATCCCTGAAAGCCAAAGAGAAAAGCTGGTCCCAGGCCTCCTGCAGCCAGCCTGGACACTGGCCCCAAGGCCAGCCCCTACCCCACCCCCAAGCCCTAAAAGAACAATCTTTATCTTGCATTCATCTCACAACCAAATAGTGGTCTCTTATCTCTCTCCCTCTTCTAAAAACTCAAGCTTTCTTCCTTTCCCTTATTTCAAAAGTAATACATATGCATCACTGCCTTTTATTCCTCTCAGAAGCCTGTGGTTTGTATATGAAACTCACAGAGCAAACAAAAAGTTGAGATGGTCTTTGGCTGTCCAGATTTATTAACCACGTAGCAATTAAGAGATGTGAAAAATCAATCTCCAGTTGTCTTTATGATGAAAATCCACAGTCCTCTCAACACAATGGAATCTGAACCGTGCACCCTTGCTTTTTGTAGGCTACAAGGATTGCATTCCATTAATCACATGGGTTTCACAGCCATGCTCATTTCAGCATAAAGACCATTTAAATGTGCAATTACTTCACAAACACCATCAAATAAGATCCTTGTTTAGGGCAGAAGAGTTTGCCTTGGCAATCATTAATTTATACGAGTGGTGTGTTCAGAGGGATACATCATGCCACCTGGCATCCTACAGTCAGTCACAAAACCCTGACCCCTGAAGATTTGACCATGTGTCACTCTCCCACATGGGGGCTTGGAATTCAACTGCCTGGTAAGAGCGCACAAAGGACCCAGTGGGGACACCCAGGTCAGTCCCAAACTCAGCTTCCCTGCCACAGCCAGCACTCACCCTTCTGTGAAGAACTCTGGGAAAGGCCAGGTCCGGTGGGCATCATCCATGGGTGGCCAGTGGCCCCGGGGGTTGCCTGGGCGGCGACCGTGCTGGACTTGCCGCTTCTGCTGCATTGCCTGGCTCACTCCGGCCACATAGCGTGCAAACTCGGGGTCTGAACCCACTGTGTTAAGACAAAGGGACAAACACGGTTTGGGGCCAAAGTGGCCTCTTGTTTCCTTCCCTACTTTCTGAAGATGGAAGTGGTGAGGAGCTGCCAGGCCTGCGGCCCCGAGCTGGCTGCAGTATTTGTCCAACAGCCCACTATGGTGAGACGGGGCTTTCAGCATATAGGGACTGTCAGGAAGGGTTATGCCTAGGACAGAGGCAGGCTGAATATGAATCAAAGACAGAAAGAGAGAACACAAAAGGTTCACTTTATCCACGACTAAATTTTTTTTTTTGAGGAAGAGTGGCTCTGAGCTAACATCCATTGCCAATCCTCTTTTTGCTGAGGAAGAGTAGCCCTGAGCTAACATCCGTGCCCATCTTCCTCTATTTTGTATGTAGGACGCCGCCACAGCATGGCTTGATGAATGGTGCGTAGGTCCGAGCCACAGGCTGCCGAAGCGGAGCATACAAACTTAACCACTATGACACCGGGCTGGCGCCCTCCATGACTAAACTTTAAAACAAATACTAGTTACTTTAAAATTGTCCAATGTCTGGCATTATGTACTTAACTCTTAGAAAATCAAATGATGACTTCAGCCAACTGATGACCTGAAAGTTATCAAAGCATCAGGGTCAGCCAGACAGAGAATATATGCCATTCCCACTTGGGCCCAACTCCATTATTTTCCTAGATATCGACAGTCTAAAGATAATAAGAGTGGTAACGCATAAGATGAAATTTCAGAATGCATTAAGAGGTGGCTAGAAACATACTGGACAGAGCTGAGTAAGGAAATGGAGGGCAGTATAAGTGGGAGAAAAGAACAGCAAAGAAAGCATTGACAGAAAGAGTCAAACAAAAAGATAAGGCAGGAAAATATCTATGGGTCACAAACTGAATATGGCTCAGCAGTGTATACTTTCTAGCTTCAAGTTAGGGAAGATACCAGGGCACGATCCCATTATTAGCTTGTTCCCAGGGTACTGCCACAAGACCACTGCATGAGACTGTGCCATTTGTGCACTGCACGGAGATGCTCACAGGTGGGGAGAGGAGGGGCTGAAACCAAGGGCCCCCGGGGCTGTGTGTGCCTCTCCAGAGGGGGCGCTCAGTTCTCCCCAGCCCTGCCCAAGAGGGTGCCTTCTGCAATTCACCTATCCAGAGGAGTGCCCTTCCTTAATTTGCAAAAAGGGCTAGCTAGACCCTATGCCCTCAGGGCAGGGTCTGTAGGAAGCTAATTAAGGACTTGAAGGTCAGAAAGAAACATCCAAGGAAAAGCTAGTAGGATTCTTAGGCTAAAGACCTACAGGCTGTCTAGGCCTCAGTAGAGATCAAAGATGGTAAAATTCTGCCAAACACCATTTATACTCTGGATTTAATTATATGACTGTCAAAAAATGTACAGACTGTTTATCCCGATTGAGAAAACGTGCTACGCCCACCTGTCAGTGGCAGCCCAGTGGGCTCACACGTCCATAGCAGGGTGCAACTGTTTGCCTTGCTGTGCCCCACACACAAGGGTCCCCACGCCCACCCACCCAAGGAGAGCGAGAACAAGAAAGCAGGAACTGCAGTATGAAGAATTTTTAGAAGACACAAGAAAACATTTCTTTCCTTTAATCATTAATGCTGGGTTGTTTTAGCAGGGAATTTCCTCTTCTGATGGTTATTTATATAAATATTTGCTATACTTATTTAAAGTATTTCACGGTACTCTCCTTGTGAATGAAACACATTTTCCATTGCTGTATATCTTTTGCTAAATTAGAGAAAAAAGTAATTGATTGCTATATAGTTATCTTGCATCTGCCCACCTTACCAGATTCGCTTACTAATTCTAGAAGTTTTTTACTGAGGAGTCTTTTTTAAATTCTATTGCCAGCAAAGAGATGTGCTTTTTAATCTATCCTTTTCTAAAGCTTATACCACTTATTTCCTTTGGTTTTTGTCTTGCTGTACTTGCTAGAAAGTGACAACTAACAGTTGCCACCCCGTCTGGGTCTTCACTTTAACTGGAATGATTTTGTTTCACTATACAAAGCACTACTCGCTACTGGCTTTTGGTAAATAAGTCTTTTTTATGTTCAAGAACTTTCCTTCTATTCATGTTTTACTTTGAGGGGTTTATTTATTTTTTAAGATTTGCTGATGTCTTTTATCAAATGTCTTTACAGCATCTACTGCTGAGTTTTTTTCATTTAATTGGTTGATATGATGGATTACTGTACAGTAGCAGAGTTCCTTATACTGAACCACCTTACACCCCTGAAGTAAACCAGGTTTAGTAACAGATATTACTCTATTGGTACTCTGCTAGATATTCCTGCATCCATCCATACTCATAAGTGAGATGCATTATAGTTTGTGTTTTTAATAATCCTTATAAAGTTTTTATAGTAAAATCATCTTGGCTTCATAATTACCTTTCCAATCTCTTCTACTGAAATAGATCTAGGCAGGTTTTCCACTTTTTGGTGTAATTTAGGTAATGTACATTTTATTAGGAAAGAATACATTTTCCACTCAGTCTTCAAATATGTTATCAAGTCGTATGCAGTAATGTCTTAAAGTTCTTTTAATCTCTCCTGTATCTGTAGTTATGCTTCCTTTCTCTTTCCTAATCTTATTTCTCTTTGCTCTCTCTCTCTCTTTTTTTTTTTTTGGTGAGGAAGATTAGCCCTAAGCTACATCTGTTGCCAATCCTCCTCTTTTTGCTGAGGAAGATTGCCTCCGGGCTAACGTCTGTGCCCATCTTCCTCTACTTTATATGTGGGACGCCTGCCACAGCATGGCTTGATGAGCGGTGCATAGGTCCACACCTGGGATCCAAACCCGTGAAACCCAGGCCCCCGAAGCAGAGCACGTGAACTGAACCACTACGCTACTGGGCTGGCCCCTCTTTGCTCTCTCTTAATCAGGCTTACAATAAATTGGTTTATGTATTTTATTGGTCTTGCAAAGACCCTTCTTTTAGATTTATTTACAGTTTCTACTATATTTTTCTTTTAAATTTAATTAACTTTGGATTTTATCTTTAATGAATTCCTCCTCCTAGTTTATTTTTGTTTTGTTCCTAAGTTCTTTTTCTAATATCCTCAGATAACTCTGGTGGCATTTCACACTGTCTAGGCCAGGAGAAGCCGAATTCTATAAAGGGAGGAGGATGCCCTACCACCTTTCATAGGTCCTAGAGTTTAGGCAAAAAAGAATCACAGAACAGGCTATGTAATCAAGAAGAAAGCAGCCCACAAAAGGCCAGCCGCCTTGGCTCCCATGAATGGGAGGGCCGAGACTGGAGCCCACTTGAACTATGGGACTTTGAGCCACTCAAGTAACTTCTCTTAGCCTCAGTCCTGTCCTCTGTAAAGTGAGAAAAATAGTTCCACTTACCTCCTTAGCCTCATTCTCACTGCTTCCTCCCTTTGCTGGATCTGCCCCATACTTGCCGTCAGACAGTGTGAAAGAGTCTTTAAAGGGGGATTAAGTCACTCCCCGCTACATAGGTAGACAAACCCTATCAAGTGCTCAGTGATTATATTTATGTCAAAACCTCGTGCGTGCACACATACCTGCAGGATCAAAAGGCAGAATCTCTCCCAACATCCCAAAGACTCCATCGCTTTGGTCACGGTTTGGCCAAGTGTTATTTCTAGGTCCCTGTGGCTTCTGCCCCAAAACCTCCGACATCACATTATCCATATAGCTGCTCACCAGACCCAGGCTGTATAAGTCAGAACTGAGATCAGAGATGCCAGGCCACTGGCCAAGAGGAGACAGACCTGCTCCAACGGGCTGTGCTGGCTGCTGGGATGAGCCATGTACCCACTTCCCAGGGGCTCGAGGCTGGGACGGGGACTGCTGCGGTCCAATGGGTTGGAGCAGGTGTTGGTAGTACTGGACCTGGGGTTGTTGTTGCTTTGGGGACTGCTGCTGAGGTGCCAGGCCCGGCTGGGGTGTCAGAGGTGTGTGGGCCCCAGCCTGGGGTGGCCGCGGTGGAGGGGGCACTGGCAGTGGTGGCTGCTGTGGCTGCATGGTTCCTGCCTTCTGCTCAGTCACCATGGCTGTGGCAGCAGAATTACGCCTCGTCACCAATGGGGAGCCCTGATGTGACTGGCCCATGTTAAAGCCCGAGAGAAAATCGATCACCTCCTGCATTTCCTGATCGGTTGGTAAGTTCATACCCTTCTCGTCCTTGCCATCATCCCCTTGTAGGAAGTTGTCATGCCTCTCCATGAGAAAACCATTGGCCATCTGGTTACTAGAATTCTGAGCTGACTGTGAAGGGTCTGTAGTCCTAGGGAAATTACCAATATTCAAAATGCTTTGTAACCTTGAATCGATATTACTGGGCATTTTGGCCTTCTCTTCTGAACACCCAGCTATGAAGATATTTTTGGAAGGGGTATTTGGGATGGAATAATTTGTGCTGCTGCTAGAGCTGGTACATGAAGCTTTCTTGGTGAATCGGGATGTCAGTTTGGAAAATGTCTTCTGCAGGCCACCTGAAGATTTGTTTCCATTTCCAGAAGGCAAGTCGGCCTGATTTCCAAAATCACAGATCTCCCTTTGAAGCTGGATCTGTATGCAGGGTAAAGCTTGTTCCCTATTTAAACAGAAAAGTATTACCAAAAAGAAAGACAAACAGAAAAACTGGACAATGAAATGGATCTCTTCGTATTGAAGAAAGACTTGAAGAACAAAAAAGACCTCTCTGGTTGGTATCAGGTTCATTTATTTTGTAGATAAATAAATGAACACCCAAGAGTTTTAAGTGTACATAATTTAAGCACTTACTATCTACATTTATTATAAAAAATCTGTAGTGTCACACAGATCTGTGAAAACTACATTAGGATTCTTGTCCAAGGAGTTTGAGGGAAACCCTCTAACCATAGCAGGAGAGCAAACCATGGCTAGAGTGGGGGATGCAATTGGCAGAGGCCAGCTTTGTGCCTGGAGCACGAGGACTGAGAGCCTGGCAGATCCAGCAGAGGGACAATGGACAGATCCATACAGCAGGAAGGGGTGGGTGGGCAGGACTCAGGGACACTATGCAGCACTGTTGTTCTTAGAAGTAATTTACAGACAGTGCCAAGAATAGATGGTTGTTACTTCCAAAGTTTTCTGAGAACTTTTTTCCAGTACTGAGAGAAAGCCCTAGAGATAGAAAGGGCACAGGGCAGGGGCTGATGCAGGTGATGGCTGGTGTGACCCTGGATAAGTCATCTCACTGTTCTGGGCCTCTGTGTGCTCCTGAGTTGAGCAAGGGGGAGGGCACATTGGTAGATGTTTAAGATCCCTACCCATTCTAAAGTTAATAATTCACAAAGAGATAACATTGCAGCTGTCAACAACTTTCAGATATAAATAAATTTCAGGCAGGATATAAGTAATTTTCTAAACATTTCTCTGCTCTTACATCATAAATAGAATAGAAAATGAGTTGGGTTAAAATCTTTTTGATGGATTTACCCTCAAATAATAAAACAAATGGAGGCAAAAATGTTAACAAACTGGGGACTCTGGGTAAAGGCACAAAGCAATTCTTCCTCTTTTTTTTTTTTTTTGGTGAGGAAGATCGGCCCTGAGCTAACATCTGTGCGACTCTTCCTCTTTTTGCTTGAGACTGGCCCTGAGCTCACATATGTGCCAACCCTCCTCTATTTTGTATGTGGGACGCTGCCACAGCGTGGTTTAACGGGCGGTGCGTAGGTCCACTCCTGGGATCCAAACCCACGAACCCTAGGCCACCGAAGTGGAGCACATGAACTTAACCACTATGCCACCGGCCAGCCCCTTGAGAGCAATTCTTTGTACTATTCTTGCAGCTTTTCTTTAAGTATGAAATTATTCCAAAATAAAAAGTTACTGAAAAGTTCTCTTTCTTGCCTTATTTACTCACATACTACTGGTGATATGAGCACACATGAAACCATGTGCTCACACTGTCCCTAGGTGTGCACCTGAATGCAAACCAATTCAAGTGACTGGTGGGGACACCAACCTCCCAGCCCTCCAGCGGCTGAGGTCCAGCACAGCCGTGTAGAGCACGTCCACCAGACCCAGGGTCTTCTCCGGATCGAGGCTTCTCTGCAGCAGGGACATGGTGGCGGGATCTTCCTTCAGGCACCTGGGCACGAACCAGGCTGCATTAGTCTGGGCTGCACTGCTCTGCAAAGGTGTTTCAGGCAGGCCTCATACAAAAGGCTACAACTTGTATGTACTTTGGGCACCAAATAAGAATTCAGTAATTATAAGAACATTCAGAGAATGATAGGGCTAACATTAGAACCTGTTGCTTCACAAAAGGAGGAGGAAGCAATAGGGTCTGGGATCTCCATGGATTTCTAACTATCTAGAGTCTGGTTAGTAGGAAAAGAAGGGTTCAGTGGAAGGGCTACCTTCTAGGGACCCTAATGTCCTCTCACTGCCCAACACTGGCTCTGGCCTTGACTTTCCTCTCTACCCTGCTGAGATTCCATGGTTTGGCACAATATCTATTCCTGTGCAAACTGTTTCCACAACACCCCTGCCTCTCTCTTCTTTTACAGCACTTCACACCTGTACCCAAGAAACTAAAGGTCAATGGAGGAAAAAAACCTGAGTCTGCCCCCGGACTCATCGCGAATTTCAGGTACGCACCAAGCATGGCCTTCCCATAAAGTAACTTCTCCCCTTTCCAAGATGACTATTCCACCCCTCCTCCTCTCTCTTCAAAGCTCTGCTATCTCTGCCCCCTCTCCCATTCCTTCCTACCTCAACTCTGACTTACTTAAGCAGATGAGATCTACCTCATCTCCCCTCACCACTAATTCCCCCAGTTCACCTGTGTTGGTGCCCACACCCCGGCCTTCCTCTCCTGTCACAGCAGAAGACATGCCCTGCTCTTGCCACAGATTGAATCTGAGCATTACATGCTCCGTACCCTCCTGCTTTCCCAAGGACCTTACTCACGCAATCACCCCATTTCTCCCCTGTGATATTCCCTCTGGCAAACAAACAAGTTTCACCAACCATCTTCTCAGTCCCTCATTCCCCTCCAGATACTGCCCAACTCCCCATTTCAGCAGAAACATTGTCTCCTCTTCTTCCCTCCCTCCTATTCTCCTCTCATCCCACTCCGACCAGGCTTTCATTCCCACAACCCCACTGAAAAGCTTTTATCAAACAATTTAGATTTTGCCAGTCAAGGGTTGGTTACCTGTCTTTGCCTTACTCACTCTCTCAGCAACATGGTACAATGTTTCTTTCCTCCTAGATCACTGTCTTCTGTAGCTCGGTGAGCCCAAACTTGCTCATTTCCCTCCTACCTGGCTGGCAGCTCCTTTTTGGTCTCCCCTGCCCACTCCTCCTGCTCCTTTTCTACCTCTATAGGGTGGCGCATTCCAGGCTTTGTCCTTTCTCCCTAGAGTACGGCACCTGGTCCTGTGGCTCTACAACCATGCTGACACTGAAGACTTTCTAATTCTTTCACTAGCCTAGACCTTTCTCCTGGACTCCACTCTCACACATCTAACTCACACTGCCATCTCTCCTTGCACACCTCACACGCAGCTCAAAGGAAGCCTAGTCAGCACAACTCTTGATTCCGCTCTTCCACCAAAAACCACTCCAATTCCTGCAGACTTCCTCAATAAGTAAACAACACAACTGTCTACTCCAAAACCTGCAAGTCATTTCTAGCTCCCTCACATCCAACATCCAATCTATCAGCAAATCCTGACAGCTCTCTTCCAAAACGTACTCTGAACCAAGCACTTCTCACCTCCTCTCTTATTACCACTCTACTCCAAGAAACCACCACCATCTGTGTCTCAGGACCAACCTCCCATCTGGTCTCCTGTTCTCTACTCCTGTCCCTCCAAGGCCCATCTTCCACACGGCAGCCAGAGTGAGCCTCCTACAGCACAAATCAGGATACATTACTCCCCTGTTTAAAACCCTCCAGTGGCATGCCACCATGACTGAAACAAAATCTAAACCCTTTGCCACAGCTCCCAAGGCTCTTTGTGACCTGGCCCCTCCTGCCTCTCCAACCACACCTCTCCTCACTGTTACCTCCATTCTCCTTGTACCAGCTACGAGGCCTTCTCTCGCTCCTTTCTTGTTGCTGCCTTTGCCTGGACTGCTCTCCCCTTTGAGAGCTGCTTCCCACCACTCAGGTCCCCACTGCCCATTCAGGGCACCTCCACCTCTTCTGAGAGGGAGAACCAGAAGATGTTGCCTGTCTATTCCTGGGCACTCTGGGAGTTAAATGGTGAAATCGATCCTTGCAAAGCCACCCTAAGGAGGCAGCAGCACTCCCCAACGTGACTTTAGCTTGAGAAGAAATAGATCTGTGAGAATGTGAGCCAGGCAGCCTCAGAAACAATGGGAAAGGCGAGCAACAAGGCAAGCTCTGCCAGGGCCCAACCAGCCCCCGGACTCCTGGGAGAGAATCTTGGCCAGCGGACCTGGCCAGGGTTCATGGACCCAACTCTCTCAGCCTGGAATCACTGACGATCAGGACACACTTGCTCTATGCTCCCCAGCCAACTTCTGCTTGTGATCTGGCTGGTCACAAATGTTTGTCCACTAGGAGAGCATTTGCTGGTCATGCAGAGAGGAGTACTACGGGTCCTGGGGATAATAATTCCTCTTTCTGAAAATCAACAAATTGGCACTTTTATTTTATTCATTAGTCTTGAGAGTTGATCAATAAAATCCCCTTAAGAGACTAAACCCGTTCTTGTGATAAACCACCCAGGCTCGCTTAAAACTCTCTGCCTGTTCTTAGATAAAAATCCAAGTCCCTCAGGGACCCTGCAAGTCCTAGCTTCTAGGACCCCCCTCTTTATTACCACCCGCCACATCTCCAGCCATTCCCGTTCACTCCTCTGGACTTTGCATTTGCTGTTCCTTCTGCCTGGAATGCTTTCTCCATCTGCTCTCCGCATGGCCCACTCCTCTCAAATGTCACATCCTCAAAGAGGCCCTTCATGACTGACCTCTTCATCCAAAATAGCCTCCCCTCCCCATCTCTACCCCAGTTATTCTCTATCATATGACATCATTCTACTCTCATTCCCTCCATACAACTTGCCAGTGTTTGAACTTAACTCTTATGCTTATTAGCTGTCTCCTCCCCTCTGCATTACAAAGTCAGCTCTATTAGGGCAGGGACCCTGTCTGTCTTGCTCTGGGATTACACTCCCAGAGTCCAGAACAGTGTTACATATTAGGTATTCAGTAAGTATTTGTTGTAAGGAAGAATGGATGAATATGACAGTTTAAAAATCTAAGTAGGTTATTACCTTGGAAAAAAATCATATCTGGCAGCTGTACACTTCCTTTTACTAAAAGCAAAGCATATAATAAATTCTTGACTGGCTATGCTAACAATTTCATTTTTCCAAAAGTGGAGTAAAGCAATCACTTCTGTTTGAGATCTCAACACATATTCTGTAATTTGAAGAAACAAAAAATGAAAACTTTCTATTTTTACTGAAAGCAGCCAGCAGAGGGAGCCCCTCCAAGGAATCACAGTCTGCGAGGTCTTTCATGGAGGTGCAATGAATTACAAAGGAAATCAATCACACACCGGGTTTGAAAAGTAGTGTCCACCATTTTAGTACTAGCTGTTCACAGTCACCCAATTATCTAAAAGTTCAAACTCTTTTCTTCAGAATGAGAATCCTGGTTAAGTTTAATATTTTTCAACAAGAGCTTGAATTAGAAAACAAATTAAGAATTCAGGAACACAAAAATCTCACAGAAAAGTGAGCTTTTAATTTATTGTTTGATAGGAATAAAGATATGTTTATAAACTACCATTCATTTCAGAAAACAGTATACCATCTCAATAATCAAATTAAAAATTTTAGGGGGAAACTCATAGAAGGGAGGTTCTGGGACGTGAAGTGAACTGCCAGCTCTTACTTGATACATCAACAAGTTCTAAAAGTTTTGGTAGAATCTACCGCAGGACTCTCACATTTCAAGGAGAAATGGTTAGCTGAATCTGTATGGACATCGGAAGGATAAATCCCTCGAGGTGGAACTGTGGAATTGCTGAGGTCAGAGCCCTTATTTTCGGCCTCTGACACACTAAACTGCCCTCCAGAAAGGCTGTGATTTTTTCAACGACTTCTTTGCCTTTCTTTTGTACAGTCAGTCCAAACCTAGTATTATTACTCTAAAACAATTTATCAACTTTGCCTTTCTTTATTAGGTGAGGTTACACATTTTCTTCATTTAGTTGTTGAGCATACGTCTTTTCTGATTTACCTGTTCATGTACCTTGCCCATTTTCCTACTGATTTGTAAGAGCTTTTGTTTTAATAGATTAAGGATATTTTATTTATTGTAAGTTCACAAATATAATTAAAAATAAAGATGGCTGAGTCTGTCCCCAGATTTGCGATGACACTAGGCGTGTAATGACACGAGCTCAAGATCATCAGGGCTGTTGGGACAAAGGAGGAGAAGGAATTCTGTGTTCTCTACTCAGCTTTAGAGAAACTCTGGGTGACAGAAAATGATAGGCTCTGTTTAAAAGCTGTGGACTCAGTAACAAAGAAAAGATGATATTGCTTCTTATGATCCATGAATATATAACATTTCAGTTACTTTACTGGTGAATGAGACTATTTTTCAGACATCTCGGCTCCCTCATCATGGACTGATAATCATGACATGGCATTAACAATCAACACATGGCATTAACACAGCACCACAGCCCCTAAACCTGCACAGGCAGTAAGACCTGAAGTGTCAGCTAGCATGGACTTTGTCTAAAACAAAGCAATCTTTTCACACACGTGCAAACTTCAATCAGAGCTTAGGCTTGTGTTAATATAAGAGTCACATTACCATGTGGATGGGACTTGAACCACGATTCTGGAGCCTTCTAAACTGATTTGGGGGGCATAGGCTTCTTTATTTTCAATCTGTGCTGTGTCAACTACCACCTAAGAGAGAAACAAAAATAACAATCAGCTTTCAGAGAGGAAAATAGATCAGAAACAAATCCGATACGTGAGCATACTGATGCTGAGTGACCCTGGCAACAACTCTTCTCCCTGTAAGGCAGTTATGCGAAGGCCAGTCAGGAGCCCCAGGGAGACAGCAGCAAGTAATAAAGATGACTGAATACAGCAATACTTCAATAAACAGAAACCAAATTCTGAGTGCAGGATGTACTGAACTTTGCAAGCACTTTTAGCACTTCTTCCAAGCTATAAACATGTTAATTAGGAATTACTGTTTCCTTTATCTTAGTAGTTTTTTACTTTATGCACTTGAAAGAAAAATGTCATTAAAAATCAAGCCAATGCTTCAGAAAAGCTCACTTGTAATAACTGAATACAAGCCAGAAGTGTCTGAAGCTTTTTTTAAAGATCATTTTATCCTCAACCATCAATAAAAACAGAACTACTTCAGGAAAGATGAAGAACCAACCCTTGTTTCAATTATTTCCTCTTATTTGGAGGACAGTCTTTAATATTACACAGATGATATAGTATCCTATATAATTTAAAGAGTTTGACAAAGTGATTAATATATTTTCAAATATCTAAAAGAATTTTAAGAAAATAATCATAAAACACTTTAAAACCAAATCTGTAACATCTCAGAAGGTGTAAAGCTGTGCAGAGTTAATTATGATTCCAAATTCAGCCTCTAACAGAGCTGACCGCCATTGCTGTAAACAGTTCCCTCAGCTGGTCTTGTCCTCTGGAAAAGACTTCCTGTCCAAGTAACAGCCATTGTTGGACCAGGCAGGTGTTTCCTCTCTCCTCCCATCCTCAGAACCATAATCTAAAGGTTCATTGTCAGTCATACACAAAGGTGCCCTGGGATCAAGGGGTAGGGAACTAGGAAGAAGTTTCTGCTCTCTGAATAACATGGGACTATTTTTTTAAACCCACAATGTTTTCTCAAAACAGCCTGTGTGTCCTTCTGCCTTATTCGGCACCCTCCTTTCTGGAGAACTTATTGCCATGGTTCTCCTAATTTCAGCTAAAATGGTCTTTGGGAATATGGATCAATCTCCTAAAGGCAGTGGGCTCTTCCATACTTCAGTATGGGGCTCTCAGTTTACTTCTTCTCTTAGGGGTTCCCATATTAAGGAACAGATCCTAAAAGAAGCATAACTCACCACCATGGACAGGCCCTCATCTGGCCCTCTACAAGGCAGCACCACCCTGAGGTGGGCCACCTGAGCCCTGCATGAAACCAAAGGACAGCATCCTCCCAACAGCTCCTTTCATAAATAAAGTAGGAATGAGACTAAGAAACAATTCTTTAATTTTCTTCTTCTTCTTCTTCTTTTTTTTTTTGCTTGAGGAAGATTGTCACTGAGCTAACATCTGTGCCAATCTTCCTTCTATGTTGTATGTGGGACACTGCCACAGCATGGCTTGATGAGTGGTGTGTAGGTCTGTGCCCGGGATCCGAACCTGCAAACCCCAAGCCGCTGAAGTGGAGTGCATGAACTTAACCACTATGCCACTGGGCTGGCCTCTCTTTAATTTTCTTAATCTCTAATTAGCTTCCTTTAACCTCTCACTAAAATGCTGTATCTTTTCAAAGAGTAGTCATTTAATTCTAAAAAGATGATTAAGTACATAAGGTTATATGGGTCAGCAGTGCCAAACAAAAAGCTAAATGGTAATTTCAGACGTTGATCTCCTGACCCCACCTAACTCTGGCAAAAGTTATTCTTCTCTCCAAAGGTGAAAAGACCAAACTGATTTCTGTTGATGATGTATGAGTTGATGATGTATTTTATTGCTAAGAAGGAGGTAAACTGAGAGCTGGGACACAAAGTGACTGGATGGGGGCACTACTTATACCACTGAGGTCTCTCAGAGGAGGTGATATTTGAGCTGACATCAGGAAGATGAGAAGGACTGAGTCAGATGAGGATCAGAGAAGAGTATTCTCAGGTGAAAGGAGCATCAAGGGCAAAGGCCTGAGATGGGAAGAAGCTTGGCTTGTCTGAGTAACAGAAAGACATCCACTGTAGCTCCAGAGTAGTCAGGCCAGGTCAAGCACCTATTAAATCCTCACTAATGTAATGGTTTCCTTAAAATGAGGAAAGCCTGCAACATCATTTTGCAACTAGGTTCCCTGCAAATACATACTATAAGAGAAAAAAAATGACTTTTTAATGCTGCCCTTCCTTTACTTTTTCTATGCAATCTAAACTCTGGAGCACCAAAGAATTTTTAAAATTATTCAATATTTTCACACATGCGCTCACTCCCCATCCTCACATACTCAAAATGTCTCTCTCTATTCTCTCTCTCATCCATCACACACGTTCACTCACCAGTCCAGCTTGGCCAAACAGCAGCTGCACGGCAGTCTTGCAGGCACCCCGCCATGTGGATGGGCACACCTGGTTCAGTACTTCAGTCACAGGAAAATCATCCCTGGGTGTGATTCCATTATAGCAGCCTGCCTCCTTGATCAGCTGTAACATCGTATGCTACAGATTGATAAAAACAGAGTTCACATCTCAAGATAAAACCATACAAGGTTCTAAAATTTATAGAAATGCATTAACAGGTAAACAATAGTCCTCAAGATAAAAGCATTTTAAGTACCCCCAAATCATGTCATTTTAATTTCTTAAGTAATTATCAGCAGACACTCTCAGAGATTTTCTCAACCCTGTAGAGTGAGTGACTAGATTTGAATACACATGCATTATTAATACACACATGATTTCTATACTAACACAAAATACAACATTATTCAGCAACCCGCTGATGCAAATTGGTTGAGGAATTTTGAAATTCTGAGTCCTTCTAAATAAGGAAAGAAAATCATCTGGTAAAAGTAAATACCAATGAAAACCTCAAACTTTATTTTGGATGACCAAGTGGTCAGGTATGCAGGCTCTGGAAACAGACTGCATAAGCTCAAATTCCAGTCTAGTACTTTCTAGCTGTGTGACCTTGGTCTCAGTTCCTCTCTCTGTCAAACAGGGAAAAGGGCAGTACCCAACTCACAGGTGAGCATTAAATAAGACAATTTAAGTGAAACACCTGGCACAATGCCTGGCAGACACAATGCTCCACAAATGGTCATAATCACTGCAGTATTATGACAAGATTTCTCCTTTTATTTAATTCACGGAAATCCACTGAAACATTAATCATAAAGAGTATTTTATAGCGTACTTTCGAAACTCTTTATGTTAAACATTTGAACAAAATTATGAATAAAAATGACTTGGCAAATGTCTCATTAAAAAAGTCACCATAGCCTGCTTTCAGACACCAGTTTACTGAAGAAGATCAGTGCCTCCTGCCTTGACTTCAGTTTTGTTTTTTAATCTGTATTCTTCACAAGCCCTCAGGCTTCCTTAAGAACTCTATTTTCAGCTTCACACCCAGGTTGTTGGAACCCCACGGAAGGCTACCGTCTTAAGCTTCAGATTGTCGGCGGCCGACTCGTTGAAGGAGACACCCTTCAGGAAGTGCGATCCTATCTGCACAGGGACGGTGGGAAGCTCACACTGCATGGGCTGTGGGGGAGTCTGCCTCCGCCCTGTTTGCTGCGCTTCCGCCTCGCTGCAGCAGCCCTGGAAAAGGTTGGGATAGGAGAGGAGAGGTGAGCCACAGGTCATCTGTCAAGACACTTCGTTCACTTGGTGTGGCCAGACTGCTATACCACAGCTCTCAAGAGCTACCAGAAAGAAAAGCATACCTGTAAACTCGCTTCAATCGCCTTTGGATTCAGGTGGAAACCAGCTTTCATTGCATATTCACAGTGGCCTAAGCTTTCCAGAGCTATTTTATATGCCTGCAAAAAAATTGTTTTCAAGAATCAAGATTATACAGCAGATTATAAAATGACAAAGTCTAATGAAAATAGAAATTTAGAATTTCTATTGTTATTAAAAGCCTTCAGGCCAACTAGTATCTTGTTACTCTGTCCAGTTGGTTCCACATCACAATTTTAACTCCCTCCCTTTTTTCTAGCCCTCAGATATCAATGTGCCAGTTCTGAAAAACTTACTTGCAAAGCACTGTCGATTTTTATGTTCAGTTCTTTTAGCTGGTGCTCAGGAATTGCTGCACTCTGAGAACAGAAGAGCTGCTGAACTTCAATTCCCGCCAGGCGGCCATCGCAGCCTCTTTCCCTTAGTCTAGATGTTGCCTGCAACATAAAGTGACTGGCTGAAAGAGGATGCTATAGATACTAGCAAAATTAAGAAACTAAAAAACAAAATAAAGCAAGAAACAATCTAAGCGTTAAATATAAACCAGACATTCTGGATTGTTCATATTATGAAGGCAGGAGCCAGAAATTTTGAAAGATTAAATCAAGCATCTTGAAGAGAAAGCAAACCTGACATATCACTACCTGATTTAAGAAACCCTGGAAAAAAAGACTTACCTACTTATTATTTATTTTTTTATATATCTAAAACATTTGCATTTTAAATTTCTCTGCTTTAAAAAGACAGATAACCTAGAATATTGGCACTGGAGTTTCCAGGAAAAAGAAAAAAGAACATATATATTGGGTGTAAAAAAAAAAAAAAAAAAAAGTAACAAGCTACACCAATACAGAACAGGAGAAAAAACATATGCTGGAACATTAAAAGAAAAACAGAGCCTCTAAAATCTGCCCAGAAAAATTAAATACTTATTGTTCAGCCATTATATGTGTTTGTGAAGAGTACATAAGCAAGACAGAAAAACAAGAAGAAACCAATCTGTGTCTTGTGATGCAATGTAAGAGTTATTTATACATATGGGTCAGGACTAGAGAATAGAGAAAAATACATATTTGATTTATCAGATGGGAGGAGGGATTCAGGATTAACTATCTTTCAATTTTTCAATGTCTATTTTTGTTGCAATAATATTTGTGCAACAAATAACATTTTTTAACAGTTAACTTCTGTTCTTCCAGGCCTGTGTAGGGGTTGCAATATTTACAAAAATTGCAGGACTACAGGAAATTAACTAGCAGTTATAATGCTATAAAGTTACAAAGCTTCACAAATTATATGTGAATACCATTCCAATCATTCCATGAACCTTGACAGTCTCACAGTTTAAAAACCATTGACTCTCTTTCTAAGAATCTTTCATTTGGTCAAATATTTAGCCCAAGGTCTTGTGTTAGGTGTCACTGGATAGACAGTGGAGCACAAAACCTGGTCCCTACCATTTTGGAGCTGATGGCTGCATAGGCTGAAAAGGCAAACAAAACATTTTAAAAATTAAAAATGGAGAAAAACACACCAAAGGAAACAAAGAACTGTAACAGGTGGCACCCTGGACACAGAAATCAGCATTTAGGCTGAGAATTGGAGAAGGAGGAGGAGGAGGCAGTCAACGAATGTGTAGGGTTGGGGTGGGGGTAGGACAGGCAGACAGGTTGGCAAAAAAACTAAAACCCAGGGACAGAGGGGGAGATTGGCCTCAGATAAAGCTGGCGAGCAAGGCAGGAGCCAGACCATGCAGGACTAGGCAGGTCATGTGAGGGGTTCACACTTTACCCGAAGCAAATGGGGAGCAACATCATCCAATTTTAAATGGAGAGAGATAAAGGATGGCAAGACTGGGACAGGAGAAGGGAGTCCAGCTACTGCAGGTGTCAGGGGAGAGTAATGATTCCCTAAACTAGGGTAGTGACAGTGGACGTGGAAGGAAAGGGACAGACGTGGGATAATATTTTGGAGGTGGGACCTGCCTGGCTTTTTCACGGATTGGCTGTAGATGTGACAGAAAGACTGGAGGATAAATCTCAGGTTTCTTGCATGAATGACCCAGTGTGGGATGGCAGCACTTAGCATGGGGAAAATTTGGGGAGGAACAGGTGTGTGGGGGAAAGCTCAGCCTGAGCCACCTGGATACTTGAGGTAAACAGCAGCTGAATACAGGGGCCTGGAGCCCACAGGAGAGTGGACTGGTCAGACACATTTGCGAGTCCCCAGCACACAGGCAGTTTTTAAAGTCCCAAGACTAGATGGAGATCTTCTAGGGACAGGCCACCAAAACTAAGCCTTGAGAAACTCATATTCGTAAGTTGTATTGAAGAGAAGAAACTAGCAAAGTAGATGGAGAGGATGGCTCAAGAAGTAGGAGGTAACTAAGAATGCCCAGTTCAGGGAAGCCACAAGAGGACAGGATTTCCAAGGGCCTATGTTGCTTTGAACTGCTGAATGGAGTCAAAGGGTTCCCTGGGTTTGGCAACACGGAAGGCACCAGTGACCTTGACAAGAGAAGGAATGTTCTTGTGTAGGAGTAGAAGCCAGATTTCAGTGAGCTGAATGATGCCATTTATATAAAGTTTCACTTTGTGCAAAATAATACCTTACCTTATTTATGGATACATGCATACAGAGTAAAAATATAAAAATATGCACAGGAGTCACAAACTCCAAATTCAAAAGAAGTTCCATCTAGAGAAGAAGGGATGTGAATAACAGTGGAGAGGTACAAAGGGAATTCAACCGCATTTGTAATTATATTTTTCTGTTAAAAAATAAAAGGCATGAAGCAAATGCAGCAAAAAGTTAAGATTCATTTAGACAAAGCTAAAAGGAAGATAGATGGGTAAATGTGACATTTCCTGTCTGCTTGAAATGTTTCATAATAATCTTTTTTAGAATGAATCAAAGGTGAGGTGGACAATTCTTCCAAGAAGTTGGCTATGAAAAGAGCAGAGTAACCTGGCAGGGCGGGGAGGATTTTTGTGTTTGTGGGGAGCATGCTGAGGAGGAGGGAGAGAAAACACTGGGTCCCACTACAGAAGCCTTGAGGGTGCAGGAAGGGTGGGGACAGGGCAGACCCTGCACAGGAGGGGAGAGCACCTCCCCCCTGTAGTGAAGGGAGGAAAGAGAAGAGGATCTGAGTGGGGAGGGTGTCATCCCGGTGCTGGGAAGAAGAGGAGCTGCCGCCAGATGGATTCTATTTTCTCGGTGGAGTGTCGGGTAGGATCACTGGCTGGAAGCAAAGTCAGGAGGACAGACAGGCCTGCGCAGAATGCAATGGGTGAAGGAAAAGGTCAAGGTGAGGAGGTCAAGGGACCACCAGCTGACCTCACATCGGGGGGGCTTCTCAGCATGCATGACGCCAGCAGGTGGAGTGGAGAAGACTGTGAACCAGGTATGAAGGGTGTGAATGTGAGCTGCATGATCAGGAGGGTGGAATCCAGCAGCCAGGAGGACACAGATGACAAGATAAAGGTCTGGACCCCATAACAGCATTTCAGGGCTGCTCTGATAAACACCAAGAAAGCCCTTAACATGAAAGGGAGACCAAAACAAGCAAGCAAAACAGGAAAAATAAATTGAAAGAAAATTCAAAAGAAATAACAACAATGCAGCAGACCAGCATAAAATTGAAACACTAAGAAAATTAGAGAATGTACAATGTTAAGATGTGAAAAATCACGTTTAAAAATTTGATGAAAGGAGATTTCTAAAACAAAATAAAATAGTTTGGCAATTTAATTATGGAATGATTCAAACTAAACATTATACAATAAATCAGTATACCACTCCTTAACTGTAAATTATCTTTTACTCTGTAAAATGGAACAATACGTCCTAATTAAAGTCTAGACTTGGAAGGCTTTGTCCCACCCCTTGGAAACAAAGGAGTATTAAAGTGCCTGCAAGCCATGTGCTGTCACTGACTACATCCCCAGCTCACTGCCTGGCTGACCACCTACCTTCCACGGCCAGCTCTAGCCTGTCTTTCCAGACTTAGGCTCCAGCCTTTTCTCCCTGGTCCCTCTTCCTGGAAGCTTTGCTGCGCTGCTCGTAGTTGGAGGCAGGGCCCTTTCTCTGGGCTCCCGCACGCCTCCATCACAGCCCCTTAATCCCATTTTCGTAAGCCCTTTCTCCTAGGAGGCTGTGAGTAGAGGCTGTCACCCCAGTGCCTGGTGCATGCCTCGCACAAAGTGGACACGTACAAAGACATTCACTGTTAAATGAATGAACAAGCTAATGATAACAGTTTAAAACTGATATTTCTAAATAAAATGGCTCTTTTAAGAACCAACAGGCAAAGGCCTTCTGGAGCCTCTATTTGACAGGGCACCAATCTCCCTAAAGACAGGGTTACCTCAGCAGCCCCCCGCCAGGATCGCACAGCTTCCTCCAGCTCGGGTGTGTGGCCCATGCCAGATAAGCTGCCACCAGTGCTGCTGTTCTTTTTTTCTGGCACAACAACTTCGGCAAAGCAAGAGTGAGCCACTGGCTGGACCTTCTGTAACGCCTGTGTCAAAAACTGGAAATGGACCTGCACCACTGTCAAGAAACATCGTCCCAAAACCTGTGAAAACAAGAGAACCAGGGATTTTTAGGTTGTGGGTTGCTACTGCATTAGTGCAATAAATTCTCAACTATCAATTTCAGGAAAAGGTAACAATTAACTGGAAACCTAAAATCATGCTAAGTTAAAAAGTCACCATGCTTTAGAAAGATCTGCCTTTGTTCCCATGTTTGGACCTGGGTGCCTGATGCCTAGAAATCAAAACATTTCAACCAAATAGCAAGCCCCAGGGTTCAAATGGGCCTTCCCCCATCCTGTTCTCCACTCCCCTCATCTGAACTCTGACTCATACCAATCCTGGTTGTCTTTGAGCTCCTGCTGAACCAGAGCAACTCACAATTCCAATTCCACACAGTATTCAGAAGGCAGTGTAAAAGTCATGTGATTAAAAATCTGAAAGGTCAGTATGACTGTAAGAAGACATTCCACTGGAAATGGAATCCAAAGATACAGGTTATTTTGGTAACAGTGTTATTAACACAGTTATTAACATAGCTGTATGTCATAGTCCAGTCTTATGAAACAAAGCTGACAAACCAGTCTTCTAGGAGTCAACAAAACACACTGGACAACTCCATCTGTCAGTACAGTAGAAACCCACTCACCTGATACATATTAGGTTGGTTGTTGATGGATCAGTCCATTAAAGTAGGAAATTCATTAAAAAAATACTACATATATAATACTATGTTAATACATACTGTTAATATATAATTATATATATATATATATATACTAAAAAAATACTATATACCATAAACATTTTATTTTAAGGTAGGAACGTGCATTTATCTGCCAACCTCTGGCATTAGCTAAAGCTGTTCTGATGTTATTGTTCTGTTTGCTTTCTTGCATTAACCCCGGCTACATACAAGGTGTTCTCTGTGACTTCCTATTTCTTTTCTTTAAAGGAGAGCAAGGACTTGCCACTTGCAAAGCAACTTGAGCAGAGACCTTCCCGATTACTGACATTTTCCCCTAATCTTTCACAGTTGTTTTGCCCATCCCAAATGCGACAACAACAACAACAAAAGCTTTCTGTAACTCTTTTATCATGTTCCATAACATTCAATTTTTTTCATAGGAAGTATTTCATATTTCATTGGCTTACACAGTAGATTACTTTCTCACAAAAAAACTACTTTATTTATTGAGTCTGCAATTTCCAACTGGCAGGAGCACAGCTGAGCGGGCCCACTGCTGCCAGCATGCAGTGCTCTGCCTTAAGGAGGTAGTGAAGGCTGGGGAACTGTTTCCATTGCCTTTTATAAGGAACTAAAATCCAACCTCAGTGCCCACCCTCTAGCCCAGTCCTGTTCCTTGGAGCAGCCAAAAATAAGACTCAACCTCGGACCTCTCACCTCCCAGCACACATCTCACATGCTGCTCTTTTCCATCCCCACTGGTCTGAACTCTGCTTCCTGGAGAAAGAGAGTCAGGTAAGTTTCCAACAGTGACACTATTCCCTGTGAATTATTTTCCCCTTTGGAAATCACCAGGACCAAACCAAAACAAACACACACACATAAATCTCACACCAAAGCAGCCTCCCTCTCTAGTGAACAACCGGAATTACAGGCTGAACTCCCACCCAAAGTCCCTGGGTTTCCACTCACACCTCCCTCAAAGCTCCTCCCCATCAATGGTTTGTGCCAGACAGGGCGGGGTGAGGGACACAGAGGAAGCAGACCTAGCAACCTAGAGACAGGTGACATGAATACAACAAACAGCATTTCTATAGTATTATACATAACAACAGCCAGCTTTAATTGAACACTCAGCATGCACTTCACCTACACTCAAGATTTCACAGGGATGATCCCATCTAATCCTAGGAACAACTGGATGAGGTCATTCGCATTTTACAGACAATAAGACCAAGGCACAGAAAGGTTATGAAACTTTGTCAAGGGGACACAAACTGGATGTGGCAGCGTAATCACTTGATCAAGTGTCTTTGCCCTTAGCCAGTACCCACTGCCTTCAACAGGCTCTAAACAGCTGGATACAGCTGTGGGCTGGCAGCACCGAGACCAGGCACATGACAGAAAGTCAATGTTATCTGGCTTAGGCCAGAATGAGGGTGTCCTGAAGCTCCACAAAGTGCAAACACAAGAAGGGGAGTGGAGCTGGGTCACCAGGCACACAAACGCTTCCTCCTCCTCTTTCCTCAGCCTCTTGGCAGGCTATGGCCAAGAGGGAGGAGGGGGAAGTGGAAATGCCATACACCACTTGCTCTGGGGTCACATCCTTACAGCTTCTGACCGATACAACTGAGTGTTTCATTCTCTCAACAAATATGTAATATATGAATGCCTAATATGTACAAGCACAAAAAAAAGCCAGAGAATATTACGACAAAGAGAATGATCAAGTCCCTGTCCTCACGAGGGTTACCTTCTAATGGGGAACAAACCAGTAAGTAGATATGCAAAGTCAGAAGCTATTGGAGAAGCAAGAGGAAGGGGCAAGGTAGGAGGAAAAGGCTCTCTGAGAAAGAACCAAGGGAACAGAGAGCTACCCGGCCCCTTCTACAAGGGAAAATTCTGGGAAAGCACTCTGAAGTCCTGACGCAGGGTCCCTGGGTCCAGACTAGGACATTCTTCTCACAATGTGGGCCAATGGCAGAATGAGGATTGGGGAGGGTTCTCTCATTGCCGAGTGATAGAATGGTGGAAGGAGGAGGAGGCTGCTGCAGGAATAAGTGGGGGAAAGATGCTGGACAGTTTTAAAAGGTGGACATTCAGTATGTTGTCTTCACCACTTATTACATGTTTGACCTTGGATCAGTCACTTAATCTAAATTTCTTCCCTATAAATAAGGAACGATGAGAACAAAAGCTCAGCACTCCCTCCTCCTCCCCATGGTGTGCACAGCATCAATCCAAATTATGGTTGTGACAAAATATTTGTGCTGTAAGCAATTCACTAAAAGCCAATCAAACCAATGGTTACCTTGGACCTTGGAAAAGCCATTTTACAGATTATCTGCTCTAAAAATTTACCTCAAGTAACAGATGCATAAACACCACCTTCTCTTTAGAGAGGACCGAGCTCATCCCCCAGACTGCCTCTGCCCATCTTTTCTCTACAGTATCTCTGTCTTACCAGCTCCCCTCCTGTAACAGACCCCACCCTCCTCAACCCAGAGATAGGCCGGTCCTTGGGGTCTTCCTGAGAAACCTGGAAAGAAATATAGACTCTAAAGTTATGAATTTGGAAGCCTGTGACCACAGAGGCATGGGCAGCTATTTTCTCCTTCACACGGAGAAAGTGTCCTGGACTGCAAGATTCTGTGAGGTTGCAGAACTGATGTGACAAGCTGGGGAACAGAGGAGTGGAATGGTCAGAGAGAGACATTTGAGTTTAAAATGTCAATGGAGCTACAGTCTCAGCTCTATCAACAGCTGCCATTTACTGAGTGCTTTACCCACACAAGCACTTTACATGCAGTGAAGCAACTCTGCGGGGTGAGAGCAACTCATCCATTTTACAGATGACAGCACTGAGGCTTACAGAGAGAAAAAAACTTGCTCCAATGTCAAGCAGGTGATAAATGGTGCAGTGGAGATCTGATGTCAGGTCTGATTTGACTCCAAAAGCTGTGTTTCTAACCACGAGGCTGCTCTGTCTCCCTATGACAAGATCCAGGATGTAGCCATAATAGTGGATGGATACTAAGAAGAGGAGAGGAACCCCGTGCAGTGTGAAGCCCTGGGGTGGGAACGGAGACCGAGAGGCACGGCTCAGTCTTCTCTGACAGTGGGAAAGGGACTGGGACAAGAGTAACAAGTGGGGTGGTTTGTGGCACTCCTGTGTGGCATGAGTCTCAAAATTTATGATCTCCACAGCAGAGAGCAGCTGCTAAGACTGGCTGGAACTGGCAGTGTTAAACAGCGAGAGGGCACATGGGGCTTGGGATAAAAAGCAGCTTCTTCTACCTCTTGAGGAATTCCAAACTCAAAAACATCTGTTCAGTCCTTCACCACATCAGTCTCATTTGAGAATCATGAAGAAAGCAATCTGACTTAATCTCACCCTTGGCATTTGCATTAAAAAAATAAATCCATTCACCCCAAGGCATTCCATGTTGATGGAATTTCAGGCAATGAGAGGCCATTATCAGACTTCTGCATTAAGAGAAATCTTCTGGTGTGACTTAAATTCCTCATAAAGGCCCACTTTCTGAGTAGAGACAATCAGTGATCTTACCACTTCTGCCTCCAAATGTCCACGGAGCATTCTGGATTGTAAACAGCCATCAACCATCTACTGAAATGCAACCTTGTTTTCTGGGAATCTCTGATGGTGGAGGAAAAGGGTACGTGTTCCCTTCCCCATTCTCCTGTATCTGCTGCCCCCATCCCTAAATCTGCTAAGGGTGTTGTGTTCATGGATAGAACCAGAAAACCTTTTAGGTGATTTTTATATTTTACTCATTAGAACAGATTTTAGTTTACAGTCATCCTATTTTGAGCCCCCAAAGATCACCCCTTTGTATATCACCATAGTTGTCGTGGATCAACGCAACTCTACCTTCCCAGAAGATTTCAAAACTTGGTTTTAATTATTCCTCTTCTAGGGCAAGGGTCTGACTCAGCCCTTAATATTTGCATGTGCTGAAATTACTGAGTGCCCAAGCCCACCCCATCTCCAAACACACCTTGTGATCTTCACATCAATACACACAATGTCTCACCAAGTTCATTTTCTGCTCGATCTCACTGAACAATTCGTCTTTCTCACATCCTTGGAGAGTGAAGCACAAGTAAAACTGTCACATATACCATACTGTCAAACATTTCCAGGGGTTCTAGCATTTGTTTCTGACCAGTTTGAAAGTCTAGAGTGAATGAAATGAAGTCGATTTGGACTGGCTGCTTTTATTAAAAATTCCAAAGTCACTCAATCATTTCTTTCTCTTCAATACTTATTATATGTTAATATAACATTACATTTGGTTCCAAGTGTCCTCAACCTTGCTCTTTAGTTCTTAAGATAATTCCAGAGTCATTACATAATGACCTAACCAATAGACCAAAAGAAACAGAATGTGATACACAGACCTAAATGCGTCTCCAGAGAAACAGAAAATGCAGTGGACCATGCCTGGACTATGGAAAGTGCTTTATGAAGATTAGATTACAGTGAAAAAATGTAAAAAACAAGCTTACTGAAACTAACATGTATAGTCTGACCTAAAAACTGATTACAGTGAGTGTTTACATATTTAACAACAAAAAAGCAACTAACAAAACAACAAAAATCTCCTCACAGTCAGTATTAACCTAGATCATGGAGAAGTTGCCATGCTCTGCACAGGAGAAAGAACTAGGAGAGGAAAGAAAGCTAGCACATGCCTAAGGTGGCTGAGGCAACACCCAATGCCAATCATTCAGACAAGATGACATACATTCTGACCCTGGACTTGCTGCTTACTGGTGGGGAAAACATCAACAGAGACAGTTTCTGAACTACCTTATGGGCCAAGCACTGCAGTGCACAAAACCTTTTACATCAGTGTACATATTAACTACAAATAAATCAGGGGAAAAAAGATCAGCTAAATGAAGAAATAAATAGTACCAAATATTACTAAATAGATATAACTAAATAGATATAAACATAATATCTATTAATCTGAAAATTATATCTATTTAATGTTTCCCATAAAGCCTACATTTGTACCTGTAGATTTTTTTTGCAGAAACTAGATCACGTTCTATGTTATTTATTTTATAGCCTGCTTTCCAAAACAAAATCTATCAAAAATTCAATACCATGCCAATACACATAGGAAGTTTTATATTTTAGCTATATTGCTAAAAATCTTAACGTAACTAGTAGAGATAATTATAAAATATCATCCAGGACATGAAAAAGTACAAGGCCACTCAAGGTAACTAAGTCCACATTAGTTGCAGTAGACAAAGGACTCTGCTCTCAGAGCAAATTTCCTCCATAAACAAGCATATTAATACTGTGGATTTACATAAGGCAGAGATAAAAGTCACCCAGACAACCTAGGAGTCTATTAGAGTTCAGGAAATTCTTTTTTGTTGATGTGGATGCATTTTTTATTAAAAGTTGTCACTTCAGTCAAGAAGGAAATACTAAACTATCTCAACTGATAAACTGATTAAAAAGACAAATAGGGAATTCACAAGTGGAAATTCACCTCTGTAAACATTATCTTTATCACACATCACTTGGGAGAGAGGCCCTCTGCATGCCAGGTGACCCAGTACTAGATGCCTCACACATGCTACTTCACTGAGATAGGGATCACCATCGCCACTTGACAGACAGGGACACTTCCAGCCACTTTTATTCACATGGTATTCTGACTGGTGATAACTGTGGCAAATCTTGGGCTGAGGTAGGGAAGGGGATTTCACACCTACTCCGAGCGGCATTTGAGACAGCGGGCTCCTCCCTCCTTTCCTGAAACACTTGCTTCCCCTGGCTTCCAAGACACCATACTCACTCCATTTTCTTCCTCATTCTCTGGCTGTTCCTTTTTTCAGACTCCTTGGCTGCTTCCTATTCATCTCCTGATCTCTAAACATTGGAGCACCCCAGGGCTCACTCACCCTTGGATTCTTCCTTTGGATCTCTAGCTACATTCACTTCCTCAATGACCTCGCCCAATTTTATAGCTTTAAACACCATCTACGGCCTAACGGTTCTCAGGTTCACATCTCCAGTCTGGACCTCAGCCTTGAACTCCATATTTGTATATCCAACTATCTACTTGCCATTGCCCCTTGGGTGTCTAATAGTCATTGCAGACCTATTATTCTAGCCCACTCTCCCCCCACTGCTCCCCATCTTCGTAAGTAGCACTACCAAGGGACGCAGGTGCTCGTATTGTATAAACCCTGGAGTCATCTTTGAGTCCTCTCTCTCTCTCTCACACATACACACACTTGCTCCCCATAGTGCTACATTCAAAATACAACTGCTAGAATATTAATCAGCCTTAAAAAGGAAGGAAATTCTGACATATGCTACAACATGGATGAGCCTTAAAGACATTATGCTAAGTGAAATAAGCCAGTCACAAAAAGACAAATATTGTATGATCCCACTTATATGAGGCACCTAGGGTAGTCAAATTCACAGAGACAGAAGGTAGAATGGTGGTTTCCAGGGATCAGGGGGAGGGAAGAATGGGAATTATTGTTTAACAGGTAAATAGTTTTAGTTTGGGAAGATAAAAAAGTTCTAGAGATGGATGGTGGTGATGGTTGCACAACAATGTAAATGTACTTAATGCTACTAAACTGTATACTTAAAATGGTTAAAATGTCAAATTTTATGTTATGTATATTTTACCATAATAAAAAAAAAAAGTACAACTGCTCCTGGTCACCTCCTCTGCTACCATGCTATTTCAAGCTGCAATCATCTGTTGCTTGGATTACTATAATAGCCTCTTAACTTATCTTCCTGCTTCCATTCCATTAGGATTAGGTCTATCTACACAAAACAACAAAAATAAATGCAGTAGCTTAAATAAGAGTGATGTTTACTTCCTTGTAAGGTAAAAATAAATCTAGGGGCAGGCAGTCCAGAGCCGGGATGGAAACTCCCAGGTACCACAAGGAACCCAGTTCCCAAATTTCTGCTCTGCCTCCTCACGTAGGACTTATATTTTTTGTGTGTGTGTGTGAGGAAGACTAGCCCTGAGCTAACATCTGTACCCATCTTCCTCTACTTTATATGGGACGCCGCCACAGCATGGCTTGACAAGTGGTGCATCTGTCTGTGCCCGGGATCTGAACCTGCGAACCCCAGGCCGCGGAAGTGGAGCATGCGAACTTAACCGCTGCGCCATGAGGCTGGCCCAGGACTTATATTCTTAAATTACCTCACACAGTAGTCCCCACTTCCACCCCCATATCTGCGGGGGATACGTTCCAAGACCCCCAGTGGATGCCTGAAACGGGGGGTAGTACTGAACCCTACATATACTATGTTTTTTCCTATACATACATACTTATGATAAGGTTTAATAGCATAGTAAGAAATTAATAACAATAACTAATAATAAAATAGAACAACTGTAACAACAGACTGTGATAAAAGTTACTGTAGGTCTTAGCAACCTCAGCATATGATTTTTTTTTCTTTCCTTATTAAGTTGAGAACTTTCACCTTTTTACTTAAAGGAAGCACGTTAAGGCTTCTCCTTGGCATATCCGAATTGCCAGCATCACTACTCTTGCGCGTTGGGGCCATTACTAAGTACAATAAGGGTTACGTGAACACAGACTGTGATCTGATAACGGACATGGCTACGAAGCAACTGGACGCTATTTTTCATTTAATGTTTTTGGATCGTGGTTGACTGTGGGAAACTGAAACCACAGATAAGGGGGGACTACTGTAGTTCTAAATGACTAAATCACCTTCAGCCTTTTTGCCTGCATTCTAGATACAAAATTGGGGGAGGAGAAGGGAGCATCCGTTTCCCCTCTAAGGAATCTTCGCAGTAGTCTCATCCAAAACCTCTAGTTACATGTTCATGGACCAGAACTTATTCAAGTGACCACTCCTAGCTGTAAGGGAGGATAGGACGTATACTCCTTTTCCCAGGCACAATATTCCTGGAAAAAAAAAAAAAAAAAAAAAAACCAACAGAGATTTGTTTCTAAGGAAGAAGGGGAGACTGGATATCAGGAAGCAACTAGCAGAACTCTTCTCTCCCTTAGAGGCTACTTTCCACACAGGAAGCCTTGTAAAACAAATCAGATTATTTCACTCCCCTGCTCAAAATCTTCCAATGGCTTTCCATTACAATCAGAATAAAATCCAAACTCCTCCTTCTGTCCTACAACACCCTACATGATCTGGCCCCTGACTACTCTCTGAACTTATTTCTTATTGCTCCTCTCTCTGGTCTTGCCACACCGGCAGTCTTGCTTTTCCTCAAAAATTTTAAGTACAACTCCTGTCTCAAGTCTTTTGCACAAGCAGTTCCCACTACTTCAGGGTTTCTCAACATCAGCACTATTGACCTTTGGGGCCATAGAATCCTCTGTTGTGGGGGGCTGTCCTATACATTGTAGGATGTTGTTAGCAGCATCACCGGCCTCTACTTACTGGATGCCAGCAGCACTAGTTGGGAGATGCAGCCACCAAAAACCCTCAGATCATACTGTTTTGAATAAATTTTCAAATCTTCACTGATAAATAAAAAAAAAGCAGAGACAAATCCCTTCTTTCTAGGGCGACTTCTGAGACACCAATAACTGCAAGAGAAACTTGAATGTGGCAGCAGAGAGGAGCTTTTGAGCATCCAGGCATCTGTTTTGCCGCAGGACTGAAATTCAACCTGAAGGACTATAAGGAAGAGAAATATCAAGACTCCACTTTGTCCAAATAAATTGAATTGAAAATCAGATAAATCTAAGAGTTTTGTGCTCCTGCAAACTTATGGCTTTTAGGATCTGGGAACTGAGTCTGCGCACCTACTGTTCCATACTTCACAAAGAAACACCATCTGACCATGGGAGTATATGTGTTGGGTAGGGGCACGGGGTGTTGGTCAGAAGCACAGAGAGAAACAGATTCTAAAATACGACAAAAGTATCCCCCAAACACATAATGAGTTTGTGACATTCTGATTCCCTAACATGCAAGTCCAGTATCTTTCACTCTATCATACCTCCTCCTTCAAACCATTCTGGGTCCTCTGGTGTAACAGTCAAGCTCTTTTAAATGAGTAAGATTTCTCTCACTCTAGCCCTAGCATGAGAAAAAAAAAAATGGAGGGCGTCATTTTTGTGACAATCAAAAATACTTCTAGACATTGCCAAGTGTTCTCGGGAGGAGAGCACACCTTGACCCCACTTGCAAACCACTACCTGGAGCATCTTTCCCTCCGGAATTTGTATGATTACTGCTCTGACAGTCATTGCTCAAATGTCCCATCCTCAGAGAGGCCTTTCCTCTACACCTCTCCCTCCCCTTATCATTCTTTATATTTCTTCATAGCACCTCTCACTATCTGACATTACATTTGTATGTGCTCTTTATTTTTTGTCTGTTTCCCCACCTAGGAGCTGAGCTGGATGAGGGCAGGTTCTTTGCTTTGCTCTCTGTTGCATTCTCAGTGCCTGGCACAGAGCAGACAACCCTTCCATACCTATTTGTTGAAAGAAGGAAAGAAAGCAGTTGCTACCCTCCACATAAAAGCACGCAGCTAGGCCGAGAGCAGCACTGTGACTGCAGGGCTGAGGGCAGAACATTATTATGCCAGCATCTTTGTGCAAATGACAACTGATTCTTCCCCCCAAAACGCTTCCTGCTTTCTTTCCCTGGACAGCTCTTCTGCAGCCAACACACAGAGACCAGCTGCAACCCTTGAGTTTACATTGAGGGTGACATCACCAACAGGCCTGGGGGAGACCAAAACTCTTCTGGAGAGAGCAAGTCCTTAAACCATGCTAACCTTCCCTCAAGTGACACCCTCGTCCATGAATGAAAAATCAGGTATAACTTTTGTTATGCCTTGGAATTGTATGCTTATTCTTTCAAACCAAGAACCAATATTATAATTAATGGGCATGCTATTAAAGGAATAAAGGGTATGTGTAAGGGGATAAAAAGATGTATTTCTGATATATATTTGTGTACGTGTATCTATTTGGTGCTATCTGCATAGATACATAAGACAAGTAACAGTGATTATATCTGGCACTGGGACAGAGCTGGAGGGAGAATCATTATTTTCAGAGAAGAGTGCTTACGCCATTCAGAAATGTTTGAGTTTTTTACCATAAGCAAGCATCACATATAAGAAAAATGAATTCTTTAAAATTAATAATCAATAGTAATATATCCAAAGCATTCCCATTAAAATGAGGACCAAAACAAGGATGCTGACTCTTAAAGCTGATTGTTTTATATATTAATAACTTATGGTCAACACAAGATATATAACTACCAGATGGAAGGAGACATATGCAGATGACATGACCACATATACCAAAAAAAAAAAAAAAACAAATAAAATACTATTTTATTCATTATAGCAATTAAAATATAAATTACTTATGAATTTTAAGAACTATACACAGCCACTAGAAAGAAAACTAGGGAACGTGACTAAGAGATATTACAGAAGCCTTCATAGAAAGACAAACTGCTAAAATCCTGAAAAAACAAAAACAATTTAGCAACTTGTATCCAGGGTCATAACTACGTAGCTCATCCTCTGTCCCTCTTCAGCTGCCATTTGCAGTGTGGCCTCCCCAACCTCCAATCTTTGTTATTTTGGAAGCAGCTCCTCAGGGAACTGTTTCTCCTGCACTCTCTCCCCTGTGGTATGGGGGAGGTTGACTCAGCCTGCACCCCAGCCTCGGAAGTCAGCATACAAGTCAGACCTGATCAATCAGTTGTTAGTTTAACTTTCTGGCCACAGTGTCCAAGGATCAGCAGATGATCCAAGCCAAACCAACCGGACTCAGTTCTAGAACTTTTGTCAGACCCTCGAGGAAAGCAGAGATGCCCTTTTGGCTGAGTTGTTGGGGGCTCTGTCATGGAGACAGTCTGCCTGGAAATGAAGGGAACACTAATGAAGAGAGAAAGAAGAAACAAAGGCTGAGTCTGTTCAGCACTGCATGAACCCCTGAATCCAGCTACGCCCAAAGAGCTTACTTTCTTCCGTCTCATAGGGAATACACTGTTTTGCTCAGAGGCAGTACAGTGCTAGGCAAGAGTTTGTACTCTAGAGTCAGACTGCCTAAGTCTAAAGTCTGGATCTTCCACGAGATTTTTGATAAGTTGCTTAACCTCTCCATACCTCAGTCTCCTCATCAATAAAATGGGAATATGAATAGTACCTAACTTATAAGATTATTAACAGAATTCAGTGAGTTAATGTGTAGAGTCTCAGAACAGAGAATGGCATATGTACTATACAACTATTAGCTTCTTTTTGCTTTTATTGTTGTTTAAGCCATTGTGAGTTTTGGTTTCTGTCATTTGTAGCCACAGTGATTTTTTTAAAACAAATCAAATCATATCAGCCTCTTGCTCAAAATCCCCCTTAAAAAAATCCCATCTCATTTTGTTTAAAATCTAACCTTTTACCAGGGCCTACAAAGTTCTCTGCCCTGCCCTAACCTCTTCCAGGTTAGGTGGGAGGTTCTGGTACGGGGACTGGTCCCGTCACAGTGAGCTGGGTGGGAGAACACTGAACCATTCAACAGTCAGGCGTGAGGCTATTTTCCATCCGCATCAGAGCACTCGGCACACCTAGTGTCACAGTCTGCTTATTTATCTGTCTTGCCCAGCAGGCCTAGAGCCCTTTTGATTGTCCTCACCCATCTCTGCCAGCTTGCAGCCAGGAGGGTGGGTGGTAGCAGCTAGGTGAAGAAGAAAGCAGACCAGGTGACTGGGGCCTACTCCAGGGTCTGATGGGGCCTCAGGAGGGGTCCTGGAGGGAGTGAGGACTCACAGGAATTCCTCCACATCAGGCGACTTCCACTTTCCTGGCTCTCAACACTTCAGCATTAGCTAGAGGGTCAGAAAGCCCACTCTAACGGAGGGATGGAAACTGCAAACGAGCCCCTCCGCATGGAGACTACACTGGCCTAAGGCCACGGAGAGGCACAGGACACAACTCCTGTGTACGCTGGTCCCAGAGGGATTTAGGCAAATGTCATTCTATAGACAGTCAGATTCCTGATTTCTAAAGATGAGGGAGGCTGCCAAAACAGGCTATTATCCAATCCTGTGAAATCGCACAAGCTGACCAGCAACCATAAAAATTTAGAATAGAAAATAATTCAGGAAAGCTAGTTCTACATAAAACTATATTCCATGAACTCTCATTTTCGTTTCCTTCTAATTTGCCCGCCAACCTAACTTTTCCCTTACATTCACTCAAGCCTGTTTAGCAACTATGAAATTTTATTTTATTATTATAATTTTTTTTTGTGGGGAAGACCAGCCCTGAGCTAACATCTGTCGCCAATCCTCCTCTTTTTGCTGAGGAAGACTGGCCCTGGGCTCACATCCGTGCCCATCTTCCTCCACTTTATATGGGACGCCGCCACAGCATGGCTGACAGGCAGTGCGTCGGCGGGCGCCCGGGATCCGAACTGGCGAACCCCGGGCTGCCAAGCGCGAACTAAACCGCTGAGCCACCAGGCGGCTCCCCGCAACTATGAAATTTTAAATCATATTCTCCTAAAAGAAAGCAACATTGCCATTCAATCACTAGTCACCAAAATTAGGAGCACATCATTCTTTCCTCGACTCCTATTTGGTGCTGGGGTCCTGCCTTCAGAGGTGTCTTTTTTTCTCTGTTCTCATTTTCTTCCTTGATTCACTTTTATTTTCTTATTTTTCTGAAGAGCACCTGCTTTTCTTTTCATAGCTACACCTCACTCAATAATACTCCCTGTGATATTGTGATTTATAGTAAGAAATATATATTTTGGTCTTCTTCCAAGGTTCCTGGCACACAGCTCCTAAAATCCTTGGAATTTTCTAAGTGATAAGAGAAAGTCTTTTGTTATTCCTAACAAGCCTCTTTCAACCACACCTGAGTTTCAGTTAATGAGGTGACTTTTGGAAAGCCCCTAAGGATGGGGGCTGGTTGCCAGGGGAACCAACCAGGTGATTAGAGGTTTGGAACTTTCAGACCCACCCTGGGGGGGAGGGAGGTTGGAGATAGAACCAATCACCAATGGTCAATGATTTAATAGATTGCACCTATGTAATGAAGCCTTGAAAAAGCCCAACCATGGGGTTTGGAGAACTTCCAGGTTGGTGAACACGTGGAGGTGCTTGGAGGGTGGTCCACCTAGAGAGGGCACGGAAGCTCCACATTCCTTCCTACATACCTTGCCCTATGAATCTCTTCCATCTGGCTGTTCCTGAGTTACATCCTTTTATAATCTAGTAAGTAAAATGTTTTTCTGAGTTCTGTGAGCTGCTCTAGCAAATTAATCGAAACTGTGGAGGGAGTCACGGGAACCTCTGATTTATAGCCAGTCAGTCAGAAGCACGGGTGACAACTTGGACTTGTGACTGGTGTCTAAAGGGGTGGTGGGCAGTCTTCCGGGACTGAGCCCTTAACCTGTGAGGTCTGATGCTAACTCCAGGGAGATAGTGTCAGAACTGACCCAGAATTGCTTGTTGTGGGGTAAACCCCCCACAACACATTTGGTAATCAAAAGTGCTAGAAGTGAAGTATAGTATGCTGTGAGTAGACAGAAAATAGAGGAGTTTTCCTAAACACTCCTCTTCCTGTGAGAAGACCATTTCACATGCACAAATCCTTCCATGAAATGGAATCATTTACTGAGTATTCCTGATACATTACTCATACCATGTGGTCAAAAGTTTCTCTCTCCCTTTTTTAAAATTGGAAAATGTCCAAACATACATAAAAAGCAGAGTATAACAACTCCCATGTACCCATTAAAAAGCTTCAATAACTATCAACATTTTGCCATGTTTTTTCATCCTTCTCCCCAAACCCACCTTTTTTTGCTGGAATGTTTTGAAGCAAATCCCAATCAACCAAGACCTAGCACATGTTCAAACTTCCCAAATTATCTTTAAAAATGTCTTTTTTTGTTTGAATATCAACTCCAAAAAGCCCATTTTATTGGTTGTTATATCTCTTAATTCTCTTTTAATTTAGATACCTTCTACCTAATTTTTTTTCATTCTACTTGACTTGCTGAACAAATCAGGTCAACTGCCTGTACATTCTGGATTTGTCTGTTTCCTTGTGGTGCTGTGTAACTTGCTCCACTATACCCTCTATTTCCTGTAGACTGGGAATTTGTTCTAGAGGCTTGATTAGATTATTTCAGGTTTTTGTTTTTTGTTTTCCTTTTTCTTTCCCTCGGGGTGGGGAAGGAGAGGAAGAAATGCAAGAATACATTATGGGGGCGCTGTGTGGTTCTTATCGGGGACATGATCATCTGGTTGTCTCACACTCAGTGATGCTCAGGCTGACCAATGGATTTGCTTGGGAATGGCCCGATCCCTCCCTGATGAGTTCCCCAAGGACCTTCCCTCAAATGGTTTTATCCTCCACTGGTGACCACTGCCTGAGTCAGTTAATTCATTACGGTCTGCAAGATGGTGATTTTTCTAATTGTATCATCCATTCTACACAGAAAAATACTGAAATTCTTCTAAACGGAATCTCATCCATTAGGGCTCTTTGGTTACCCTGAAAAACAGTCTGTACTGAAAAAGCAGGAAATTTGCTTAATTTCTTATTTTTCTCCTTTTAATTAGCAATTTTCGGAATAGTAAGTTGGTTGCACAGCATGTCTTGACAAATCCAAGGCAAAGGGTCCAGTCCCTCCAGAGTGGCAGATGCCCTCTGGCCCCAGTGGCTTCCACCCACATAGAATGGGCTGGGCAGACAGTCAACCTTGTTTGTTGTTCAAAATGAAGTTAAGAGACTCACCCAAATTCCAACTACTTAATTAATTATAGCTTCTTCTAAAGGCTGAAATCTGAAGACAATTTAGTGAATAGAAGATGCACCTCAATAAAAGAATAAGCCAAAAATAGTGACTAGAAATTAGCAATAGCCTGAAAACTGCATTCATACAAGCTTTTTATGAAGTGAACTTCAGTTTCTGATTAATAGCAGCAACTTGGATTTTCATTTGGCATACAGTTAGGAAATATTTACTCCATAATCTGTTTTGGAAGATCTATTAGTCAAAACAAGAAAGAAGTAACACTGAATTTTACCTTTAGGCAAAAAATTAAAAAAAAAGGAAGAGTATGCAAATTTAATTCCATTAAGGTTAATGAAATCATATTTTGAAACCAGCTTCTAATATTTTCCATTACTGTTGCTCTATAGTATTTCTAGCATATATTTTTCTAAAATAAATGTCAATATGCCTGAATTAAGATCCTTAAGAGTCAGTCAGTGCTCACAAATAAATTATTTCCAACAGATTCATAGGTAGTCACATAGTATACAAAAAACATGTCAGTGCATCAAACTGAAAGTCAATGCTAAAGATTTGGTTTAAAGTCTGCCTGCCCATTTACAAGGTTGTAATAGTTGGAAAGCCAATAAAAACGCTGAAAGATATAAAATATAGTCCCCTTAAAGACATACAACTCCTGGGAGCCCTGTAGCTGCCCTGGGCTTCCCCAGAGGGCCAAGCCCTCCCAACTCAGAGGCCCCAACATGAAATGACAGCCCCGGAGCTGTCAAGGGGTGAAGAAAGCAAGGGGAGAAGTGGCCTCGCTGCTCACTGCACAAGGATGGCAGATCCTGTCTCACTGCTCTCCCTTCACCTTCCCTTCAGAGGCTGACCTCTTTACCTATCTGACCGCACCCCTAGTACTCGCCCTTTCACTCACTGTTTCAGCCACAATAGGTCCTCACTGCTCTTCCAACACTCAGATTCACTCCGGCCTCAGGAACTTTGCACTAGCTGTTCCCTCTGCCTGGAATCCTCTTTTCCTGGTTATCAACAGGGCTTCCTCCTTCGTCTCCTTTGGGTCTTTACTCAAATGTCACCTTCTCAGTGATGCCTTTTCTAACCAGCTTATCTAAGACTGTAGCCCTCTTGAAGGGAGGAATTTCTGTCTTGCTCACTACTGTATCCTCTGTGCCTGGAACAGTACCTGGCACAAATAAAGCATGCAATTAATATCTGTGGAATGAATGCATGAATTACAAGTCAATTTGATTCTTTTTTTACATTTGCACTGAAAAAGTAATTTTATTTAAGACAAGTGATAGATGTTTATAAAAAGAGGTGGATATTTGTGACTTTCTCATAAATAGAAAACCAAGTTACAGGGTTGTCTATACTTCTTTAATATGAACTACATGTTTTCATTGCAAATGATCCTTGGTTAGGATAACAGATATCTAGGAAAAATGAAACTGAGGTAGACAAAATCAAAGAGAAATCAGCCACTCAATTCAGCTAGCCTGGTATTTTACAGGAACATTGGAATTAACACAATCCTAAAAACCACTGGTGGAGATGCCCCTAGACTCAAAAACAAAAGATACTAATGGCAGGTCCTGTGTGGTCTAGCTCTAAAAAACGTTTGGGTGGGATTTGTACGAAGAACAAAGTCAGTATGAGAAACCATATTTTCCCCAAATTCATATTTTGGCAGGACTGACAGTTTGAGACTTATACAAAGGAATTCCCACGAAGCACTTAAGATCATATTTCTCATTTTAGACAAAATTCCAGTTCATATACAATGTAAACTATACATTTTCTATAAATCCAGAGGGGGGAGATCCTACCTAAACTATCAGTTGGATTGTCCAAAGGTTCCTAGCTACTGCGAGTGCATTCAGTGGACACCCCCACCCCTCCCCACCTTCCCTGCACCCCATTCCAGGTGTAAGGCAAACACAGCAGTGACTATAGGTGGAAGAGGTCCCCACAGGCTTTTACACTGAAAAGGCCCTGGCAGTTCCTACATCGGGCAGGTAGGTAGTGCTGCTGCTGCCTCACCACACCAAAAGAGAAGCTAACACAGGGGAAAGGGAGGCGCCTACCTTAGGAACCAGGAAAGAAATAAGCAGAGCAAATGTTCTGGGAGTGGCAACTTTTTCCACCTAAAAGGGTTCCAGTTAGAAGAATAACTTGCTGCACACTTCACAGTGATGCTGGTTTTGACAATAATTGTGCTCTGCACTTTGGAGAAGGGCTAATAGCACCTTTCAAGCCATGTTAGAAGCAATAATAATCAATGATGATGAGACAACTAACTAGGTACAGTGTCTTACACACACTAATCACTTCTGATCTTCACAAGATCTCTGAGAGGCGGGTGGCAATTCCATGTTCTAGATGGGCAAACTGAGGATCAGAGACGTTAGATTTGCTCAAGGCCATACAGACAGTAAGAAGTAGAGTCATTTTCTAAACCCAGATCTTCTGACTCCATGTCCCATAACAAACAGTGTCACAGGCACTTAAACACCATAGTCACAACTCATTTCTCTAACAGTGAGATAGTGAGGGTGAACCACCCGGGCTAAGGGACAGAGTCACTGATGAGTGAGACAGGACAGGACTCACGTACACTCCGCCCGCCCCAGAGCACACAGCCAGCAACTGCAGTTCCTAGACACAGGCAGCAGGATCTGTTCATGAACGAACATATCCCAAACCTGGCTGTGAGTAAGGGAGCATTAGAAGCATGCTTTGGCCTCCTTCAGGGGTGGGACAGTGGAATCGGTACTTTGTCTTAGGTTAAAGTGGCCAATCATTTGAATACTGAATTCAGGGCTTTCCAGTCAAGTTCAACAATGTCAGGCCACGGACTTCTTTCCCCAGGGATGAATGTTAAAGAGCCTCTCAGGGCCTTGCTGATAAAACCCTAAAAAGACTAAGAGGAAAAAACCCCAAACCTCTAGCCATTCCATCTGAGTCGGTGAATATTCTGAGAGACCCTTACTGGCCCATAGCAGTACATAAATTCCAGACACAACAAATACTGTTTTGTGGAAAAACCAAAATGTTAAGTCTGCAGGGCTATACTTGGCAATCACATTTTTGGATTTACTTATAAGTCAGCTGTTTGAAACTTAGAATACACCCAGAGATTCTAAAACCCATCAACAGCACTTAGTTTCCAATCTAGCCTCTGAAAGTCTGTTTAGCCCATTATGTACAAAAACACAGTAGTATTCCAGCTATTCTCATCACATTTCAATGGAGAAAGCCAAGTCAAAATTCCAAACCACCACAATAAGAAATATTTCCCCTTTTCAGCTCAAGCAGTCCATGCTGGTCCCAGGAAAGCAGAACGGACAAGGTAGGTGCTCCTGCGCCCCAGTGGCTTACTAAACCCCTACTCCTCGGGGTTGGTTCATCCTTCTCTAGTTGTCCTGACCTGGGGAACAAGGGCACTTGCCCTGCAGGGTTGGAGGGGAAAAGGCCATGCAGGTCTAGTTCTGTCTCCTCCAGCACCTGGAGACATGGCCTGGAGAAGAGTTCAATAATGTTTGGGTTAAAATAAAAGCCTTTGGCCTTATTTTTGAAACCACTCTTGCCTGAAATTCTAATAAAGCTAAAAGTGCTTATGTCATTACAGGATGAAAACTGTAACAGTCTGGGTCTAACACTGTTCAAAACTTTCTGAGTCCCTAACTGCTCTCTTGCCACATCTCTGCAAGGTGGCCGCACACTGGTGGCTGAACATGGTTCTTTATGTAAAACAAACAAAAGCCAAAGCTGTACACCTGTAAATGCACAAATACGTATCTGTGCACGTACAGACAGTAGTCTGGAGTGGCACACACCAGTCAGTTAACGGTGGTTCCTTCCGGGAAAAGGAATGCGACAGGAAAGTAAAGCAATAGTTCTAAGTTTCACCACTTGAATTTCTTTTGAGAAGTATATTTTTTAAAAATATGCTTTATGTATGCTTTACGTGTGTAACTTAAAAAAAAACTTTAAACTTTGACAAGCCATTTTAAAAACACTTCAAAATGATAATTTTCCCTGAATATAAAATGTGATTATAGAAATAATTAGAAATTATAAATATACGTGGATAGATTTAAAATACAATGATCCCAGAAGGTTATTATACATTTATACTAGCAGGTTCAGCAAACTACAGCCCATGGGCCAAACCCAGTCCTACAGACAGGTCCACAAGGTAAAACTGGTTTTTACATTTTTTTAAAGGGTTATAAAAAGAAGATGTGACAGAAACCACATGTGGCCCATGAAGCCTAAAATTTACTATTTGCCCTCAACAGAAAGTCTGATCCCTGATTTACACCAAGAATACTGGGTCTTTTCAAAAATAGTTCCCAATTCCTCTTGGAAATGCCTTCAAAATCACTTTTAAACACAATAAAAATTAGTCATATTACTTAATAGCCTATCTCTTTTTTCCCCCTAAACCCACAGCAATGTAAGTTAGCTTATTCAGCCACCTCAATCATCAGATTTGGCTCAGAAGACAGGTGATTTCCTAAAATCAAATTCAGCCCCAGGATGGGGAAGGGGACATTCTCCCTCCCAACATCCAGAAACCTAAACTCTTACATGCTGCTAAAATGCACAAGGACACATGGAAAAATCAAACTCAGAAGAACTCTCTGAACAGCTAAAAATAATTTTAAAAATCTAGCAGTGACACTAATATATACAGATCACAGTTTCATAAATCATTTCCTAAATGAAGGAAGGAGAAAGGTCACCTTTACTCTGCATGAAATTTGCATTCTAATCTTACATTCTAATCTAGAGCCCTGAAAGAGGGAGAACACTTCATTGTGACTATCACAGACCCTAAGAAATGTCCTGAATAAGAATCAAATGCATCCAAACGTGAATGGTGGTGAATTTAGAACTGGAAAAATAATTTGTCCTGTAAACATGTGTGGAACTTTCTACATTAAACCACTGGTTCTATATAATGACAATGCACAAATAAAGCTCATAATCATATTTAGAGTTCTCAGTGCCTACTATGTACTTTTAACAATATGTTATTTGGAAATTAAGTTCTAATTTGAAAATTTAAAAAACATAAAATAGAGGCAGATTTTTTTGTTTGTTTAATAATCTTTTAACCTACTTAACTTGTAATGAAAGCAATTCAGAACCTGGCATACACAAACTTTTCACAAGGACAGAGTATGAATACAAAGAGTACGAAGACCATCATTATGGTGATTTGGGAAAAACTAAAATGACATTCTCACTTATCTCTGGAATACATTTTCCTACCCAAGCATGACAGAAGATACTCTACCTCAATGTCCTGAAGACTGAATTCCTTCTGATCTGTCAAGTTTGCAGCCCCAGCACTAAGTTCCATCAGCATCTTGGCGATCTCAGGCTTTATGGCTGAAGTCAGCCGACTGGCTGCTTCCATGACATGCTCCTGCACATCTTTGAGCTGCATGGCTGCCTTGGAGTAGTGAGAGTTCCTGAAAACAGTGCTGAAGAGATCCGTGAGGAAGGTACTGGCCCGGCAGAAGACGTTGAGGGCATCCAGGTACTTGGAGATGCCCTGCTGGATGTCGGCAATGGGAGTGGAGTGGGGCATGGCATGGTGGCAGCTGCCTGCAGCAGTCAGATTGCCCAGGGGGGCAGTGGTGGCCGTGGATCCCAGGGGAGCACTCAGCGCTCGGCCCAACTCGGGCATCGGGTACTGCTGGTGCTGCTGCACCTTCTGCTTGGACCCGCCAAGCAGGAAGCGCCGCTTATAGTCCATTTTACTGTCCTGGGCACTGCAGCAATACATGCGGGAGGGGAATTGTCCCAGTGACTGTGAGAGGGTCAGGGTTCTGATTCTTTTTGTTCCCCTAAAACTGTAGCTAGGTATAAAAATAGTGGAGTTCTGCAAATCTAAGTTTTAAAAAAGGCATTTCCATGAGGCAGATGACCATGTGATCCAACGTAGACGTGAGGACAACAGGTTTATATAATTAATATTTTCAGTGTGCGCAGGACCTCTGACAAAAAATAAGTGTGTCCAAAATGCTGCATAAGAACTGTAAGCATTCCACTCTTTTAATAAAAAGATATGCTTGCTAAGAAAAATGTTTACCTATAATTGCTTTGCAAGAATATTTTGATACTTGTATTTACAATGGCAGAAAAATAACTTAACTTTAAAAAATGTAATATAATGTATCAATATACCAGAAAAGTTAGAACCCAAAAACCCACAAGCTGATCAACAGCAATTTAAAAAGCAGTACAGAGTTACTTCACACTAAGTCCTTGAGAAGGAAGATCAAACCTCTGCAGAATTTTGACAGAGCCTGCCTGCCAAATCCATTTACCTGTAAAGCTTCTTCTCAATGTGAAAAATTTCCAAATTTCCCTTAATATTTTCTGAAAATAAGTTTTTTTTTTTAAATGGCATTTGCTATTATAAGTCTTCTCCTCCTTTTCTTTTGTTTGTTGAGGTAGTGGTTTCCTTGTAACATTAAAAAGAGGTGCTTCCAGACTGGGTTGGCCCTCAATTGTAAAGTCTGAAGCAAGAATGCACAGATGTATTCGTAAGGCCTCTAAGTCATTTCCTGTAAGGGGGAAAAATTAAGATAAAGTCAGGAAAATTACAGGACAATGAGTAATTCTGGAACATTAACTCCTGAAATGCTATTATCCACACAGGTGGGCTACAAATGAGTAAGAAATCATATTATAACCTTATACAAGCAGGTACAACAGTGAGAGTTGAACTATGACATGATGACTGTTGGAAAATTCCTCAAGTTGTACAAGAATAACACAACAAAAGAAGTTTGATTCCACACCAACCACTTTGCAGCTGAAGCTAACAACTGACACATCGAGCAGGGCCTGGACACGTGTTTGTGTTCGGTATTCACTTGTTTCCTCCTCAAAGAGCCCACAAATCCACGGGAAGACCGGAAGAGTACCCAGAGTATGGTGAGCGCTGATTGACAAGTACAGCACTCACAAAACTTTAAGGGAGACTGGAAATGGGAGCAATGAGCAAAGACAGAGAAATCAGGGTGGCTGTTAGGAAGAAAATGTGACTCGGAGGTAGGCCTTGATTGTTGGATAGGTTCTGACAAGTGCAAAAGGGATGGGTGGGGCTCACTAGGTAATAATACCACAGCGAAGTCCCTGAGCAGGATGGCATAGGGTCTGTTCAGGACACCCAAATGGGCTGAAGTGCAGCATACAGAAAGACAGAGCCTGGAGAGGGGAGTGGCTGGCAGGAGGTTTGCAGACAGGATTCTTCTCATCCTCACCTGGGTACCAATTTCCCCTTTGGATGTTTAAAGGGAAGCCCAGCACAGTGTGCCAGTTCTTACACCCCGGGGTAGCTTCTGTAGAACCCCTGGCTCTGGATAGATTCAAATAGCAATGTCTGGACATCTCTGGTTGCAGTTTCTGACACCTACAACAGTGGAGTAATGTGATTCTTCTCACGTAGCTAACAACAGGGTTCACACTTGCCTGAACTGTCTGTTCTCCCAAACATACCAACAGTTCAAATATATTTTACTGAGTGTTGTATTTAGTCTACATTAAACTTCAATCTATATGATGTCTGAATATAGTTTAGACTACTTATTAACTAGGTTTTCTTTCTTTCCATTTTCCTTTATCTGTAGATAAAAATAAATATAAGCCATACTTGGTTACTCATCATGGCCAATTACCATGCCTCCTTTATGGTTCTACGATTGCATAAGGAAACTAGGAAGGTAGGCAGGTTACAAGAGCAAGAGATGAGAAAAGTGCTGTAGATACGAACACACACACTGAAAGTGTAGCAATCTTAACCTAGCTGGCATATAAATTCAACTAAACTGGCCACCATTTGTAGCTGTGTGCTCAAGAGAATCTTGACTCTTGAAAAAATTCTCATAAACTTTTCAAAAAACAACATATCAAATGGCTACTTGTAAGAAATCTGTTCCCAAATGTTCTTTTTTCAAATTCATGACAATGAGGCAATCATATCTATCCCTACCCAAGTGCTCCATTATAATCAATGTGGCTTTACAAATTTCAGTGTACAACAGAAGCACGCAACAGGAGTGCTGCAGGAGGGAAAGCTGTTCATATAGAAACCGTGTGGTCTGTGAAGGAAAACCATCCCTTGAATTGGCCACAGTGAGTGTCTTGAACAGCCCCAAGGGGCACTCTTTCTTTGTTCTGTGTTGCACACTGGTACCTCTGCCTCTGAGAGGCCATCCCCATTCCTCTGCCAGATGGTCCTAGAAGGCCAAGTAAGACGCATATACTTACCCCATTTTTTAAAAAGCATCATAAACATTAAACTTTTTTCACTTTACATGCTTCCAAAGTTTATGCAAATGAAACTTGTAATGCTTAAAAATATCCTACCTCACCAAAGTCAATACAATTTTAATGCAATGGCTATCAAAATTCCAAGTACCTTTTTTACAGAAATGGGCAAACTGATCCTAAAATTCATATGGAAATGCCAGGGCTCCAAGATGGCCAAAACAAATATTAAAAAAAATATGTTCAAGGACTCACACTTTCTGATTTGAAAACTTACTATAAAGATATAGTCGAGTTTAGAATAAACCCATACGTCTATGGTCAATTGGTTTTAGACAAGGGTGCCAAAACCATTCAGTTGGGAAAGAATAGTCTTTTCAATAAATGGTGCTGGGACAACTAGATATCCATATGCAAAAGAATGAATATGGACCCCTATCTTATATCATATACAAAAATTAATTCAAAATGGATCAAAGACCTAAATGTAACAACTAAAACTATAAAACGCTTAGAAGAAAACAGAGGCGTAAATCTTTGTGAACTTGGATTAGGACATGGTTTCTTAGATATGACATCTAAAGCACAAGCAACAAAAGAAAAAAAACAGATCAATTGGACTTCATCAAAATTAAAAACATTTCTGCTTTAAAGGTCACTATCAAGGTGAAGGGACAACCTGTAGTACGGGAAAAAAAATTTGAAAATCATATATCTGTTAAGGGTTTAGTATCCAGAATATATTAAAAAACTCTTAAAATTCAACAATAAAATGACAAATAATCTGTTAGAAGATGGGCAAAGGATCAGAACAGATGTTTCTCCAAAGATATACAACTGGCCAGCAAGCAAATGAAAAGATGCTCCACATGGTTAGTCATCAGGGAAATACAAATCAAAACCGCAGTAAGATACAATTTCATACATGCTTCGATAAAAATATACAAAAAACAAAACAGAAAATAAGTGTGGGTGAGAATGTGGAGAAACTCGAACCCTCATACATTGCTGGTGGGAATGTGAAATGATGCTGCCACTGTGAAAAGCAGTTCGGCAGTTCCTTAAAATGTTAAACAGAGAGTTGCCATATGACCAAGCAATTCCACTCTTAGGTATATACCCAAGAAAACCAAAAACATAAGTTAATATAAAAACTTGCACATGAATGTCCATAGCAGCATTATTCATAATAGCCAAAAAGTAGAAACAACTCAATGTCTATGAACTGATGAATGAATAAACTAAATGTGGTATAGTGCTACAATGGAATATTACAGAGCCATAAAAAAGGAGAGAAGTACTGATAAATGCTACAACGTGGATGAACCTTGAAAACAGTACGGCAAGTGAAAGAAGCCAGACACAGAAAATACTATAATGTGAGCTTCCATTGACATGAAACATCCAGATAAGGCAAATCCAATGAGACAGAAAAAAGTGGATTAGTGGTTGCCAAGAGTTGAGAGGGAGGGAATGGGGAGTGACTGCTAATTAATACAAAGTTTTGTTTTGGGGTGATGAAGACGTTCTGGAATTAGATGGTGGTGACAGGCGCACAACTTTATTAATATACTAAAACCCAGTGAATTTCACACTTTAAATGGTGAATTTTATGGCACGTAAATTATATATCAATAAAAAGAGAGACAGAAATAGGGGAAAATATATACTGGTGGCCTCCAGAAATGTCTGTTTAGAATAGATGGACAAAGGTCTGATATGCTACATCTGAAAAATGACCCACTGGTAAATGGGTAGATCTTGAGCTCTGTGGGTGGCTGGTGACTAACCAGGGGGGTGATTACCTGGGTATTTACTTGGAGATAATAAATCAAACATTGTTACTATCACTTGTGGACTTTCCTATGTGTTATTCTTCAGTGAAAAATTAAAGGAAGAAACAAAGAGTTAACTAGCACAGAAAGGAGGGAAGCTTCAGTAAGGAAGCTTATTCCAAGTGGAACAGTATCGGGCAGGGGAAACCTAGAAGGCAGTATGACAGAGTACCAAATGGCTGGTCTCAATTAAATCTCCTTCCTCCTTTATAATAAACCAGTGGGGCCAAGAATATGTGCACTGCACTACTCTGAAATGTATGTGCTTACATGACTAACTTAGGGTGAAGAAAAAGTCCTAAATGAAAACCCTTAGCAAGTTTTAAGATTCAGACCTAATCCAAACTACAATTTCACTATTAAGAAGAGAGCAACAGATTCATGAAAATAAAAACCTAAAAAGAAAGGGGAGGGGAGTGACGTCATCGAAAACAACAGATTAAGGACCTCCAAAAATTCTCTCCTCCATAAAAACAATGAGAAAACTGGCAAAAATGCTCAGAATCAACTTTTTCAAAACTCTAGACATTAGCAGGCTTGCAGCAAACTGGGGTGCACCTATTTAAGAAAAACAGCTGAATCTCAGTAAGAAGAATGAGCTTTGCAGCATCTTAACTTGACCTAGTTCCATTCCCTGCTCTCTAACTCTATGGTAGCCTTGAAAACTAACAGCTGCATTTGCAGGGAAAACCAAAAGGCAGGCAGCCACCGGAGGGAGCAGAACTGGGCTACAACTCCTTCAGAGTTTCATTCCCAGGAAATGATCATTATTTGACCTATCTAGAAGTCACATACCTGGAAGATCCCACTTGCTAGGGTCTCTGTTTGACCTGACTTGGAACTCACTTGGAGAAGGGAGAGAATCTGATTTCCACAGTTGTCACACTATATCAGTTAAAATGCTCAGTTTTCAATTAAAATTTACAAGACACGTAAAGAAACAAAAAAGTATGGACCATACTCGGGGGGAAAAAAACCAAACAACAGAAACAATTTCTGAGGAAACCCAGATGTTAGACTTACTAGACAAAGAGTTAAAGTCAGCTATTTTAAATATGTAAACATAGAAATTATATTAAAAAACCAGAACCAAATAGAAATTCTGGAGTTGAAAAACACAATAACTGATAATAAAAAAATACACTAAGTGGCTCAACAGCAGATCTGAGCACGAATCAGTGAATTTGAAGATAAACCAATTGAGATTATCCAGTCTGAGGAACAGAAAGAAAAAAGAATGAAGAAAAAAGAGGGGCTGGCCCAGTGGCATAGCAGTTAAGTTTGCATGCTCCACTTCAGTGGCCTGGGGTTCACAGGTTTGGATCCTGGGTGTGGACTGACATATCACTTGTCAGCCATGCTGTGGCTCCCACATAAGGTAGAGGAAGATGGGCACGGATGTTAGCCCAAGGCCAGCCAGTCTTCCTCAGCAAAACAGGAGGATTGGCAACAGATGTTAGCTCAGGGCTAATCTTCCTCACAAAGAAAAAAGAAAAGAGCCTCAGAGATCTGTGGGACACCATCAAGCACACCAGCATCATATAATGGGATTCCCAGAAGGAAAGGAGAGAAAGGCACAGAAAGAGTATCTGAAGAAATAATGGCCAAAAATTTCTCAAATTTGATAAAAATATAAATCCACAATCCATGAAGCTCAACAAACTCCAAGTAAGATAAACTCAGAGAAATCCATGTAGACACATTATAACCAAATTGCCTAAAGCAAAAGACAAAGAATCTCAAAAGTAGCAAGACAGAAAGAAGCAACTCATCATGCACAGTTGATTCTCATATTTACAGGTAGTTATATAAAGTCACCATAAACAGTGAATTAGCAAATACTGAATCAGTACTCCTGGAAGATTTACAGAGTTAAATTCCTGTGAGCCTCTGGTCAAAACATTTTCATCAACCAATCAAACATAACCTTGTTTTATTTATTTATTTTTTTTTTGGTGGGGAAGACCAGCCCTGAGCTAACATCCGTTGCCAATCCTCCCCGTTTTTGCTGAGGAAGACTGGCCCTGGGCTAACATCCGTGCCCGTCTTCCTCCACTTTATATGGGACGCCGCCTCGGCATGGCCGACAGGCAGTGCGTCTGCGGGCGCCCGGGATCCGAACTCGCGAACCCTGGGCTGCCAAGCGCGGACTAAACCGCTGCGCCACCGGGCGGCCCCATAACCTTGTTTTATGTGTGTTTCTGTCTAAAGAGATCTTATTTACTATAGATTGTTGATTCACTAACATTGAACTCACAGCCAACAGCACTATAACTCGTGCCTGAATGAAGCTTATCTAACACAAGTATTTTCTCTGTAAGGCACATCACAGCCTTCTTAGCTTAGCAGCACTAAACAGCACTTCAGCACTATGCTTAGGGGCCATTTTAAACAGTGAAATTGCCAACAAAAAGTATAAAACTGCAAAAAACGTGGCACTAAATAGACTATGAACAGGACGCTTGTTTATAGTCTGAGAGCTGAAGTAAGAAGGCAGAGCATCACCTTGTTCGACCTCAGATGGGGGCGTGCATCTTGGGCAATTCAAATTTTTTGCCACTCTGCACATGCCCACAAATGACCACAAGAGCTCCACAAGTATTGATTTTGTTACAAATAAATTTTAGCCAGTAAGCCAATCCACAAATACAGAATCTGAGAATCGTGAGAGTCAACTATATATAACACTACTTGAAATACTTGTATTCCCAACATAATGGGGTACTCTTCTTAAAAATATAATGTACAAAAATATCAACTTATCAAACAAAGAATCAGAGGATTACTGAACATCTTAAAAGATACAGAGAAGTTCCTTTAAGTATGAACACTGAGTATATTTAATCTAATATTTCAACAATTCCATTCATTACACATAACCTTTCAGGATTTCATTACAATTTTTAAAGGCTCAAGCCTATATATTTAAGGTACAGGTGAACTGATAATTTAGAAGTATATAATTTATAAAGACAAATTTATGCTTTAAAAGAACAATTATATCTGGTGGATCATTTACTCCTTTTTCCCCCTGTCAAGAATGCATTAGTTTGAAAACAAAAAGTAAATTTTCTAAAAGCTAGACAAATTGAGGAATTATTATTTGTCATTAAACTTTTTATTTTAGTGCTAAGCTCATAGTGAAAATTTTTATAAAAATGCCAGTGGATATTATAACTGCTTAAAGAACAACTTAGTGAGCTAAAATACATATTAAAATCTCTTCCCTATTTGGTTTGCAAACAGCTGCTTCATCAAAGATGATTACTTCAATAAAAAGACAAACAATAACAAGTGTTGGTGAGGATGTGGAGAAATTGGAACCTTCAAACATTGCTAGTAGGATTGTAAAATTGGATAGCACTCTGGAAAACAGTTTGGCAGTTCCTCAAAATGTTAACTATAGCGTTACCACGTGACCCAGCAATTCTACTCCTATGTGTATACCCAAGAGAAATAAAAAATATACGTCTACACACATACTTGTACATAAATGTTCATAGAAGCATTATTCATAATAGCCAAAATAGAAACAACCCAAATGTCTATCAACTGATGAATGAACAAAATGTGGTAGAGTTATACAGTGGAATATTGTATATATATATTATATACATATAAAGGAATGAAGTACCAATACATGCTAAAACATGGATGAACCTTGAAAACATTGTGCTAAATGAAAGAAGTCAAACACAAGAAACCACATACTATATGATCTCATTGATATGAAATGTCCAAAATAGGCAAATTCACAGAAAGAGAAACTAGATCTGTGGAATGGGGATTCACTGCTAATTGGTACAGGGTTTCTTTTTGGGGTGATGACAAGGTTCTGAAGTTAGATAGTGGTGATGGCTGCACAACTCTGAATATATTAAAACATGTGGTATGTGAATTATATCTCAATAAAAGTATTTTAAAAAATTATTTCATCGTTCATTGCCATTTTCCCTTTGTAACTTCTCATTTAACAGAAAAAGGTACATAATAAAAAGTAAGTTTCTCAGGGATAACTTTAATGCCAGATTTAGTCTCCTTTTCATACTTGAATTAAAAATCTGTATTTAAATGCTGCTTTCCAGAATCCGGGATTGTAAGTGTGCCACAAGACCCTTAAAGATCATCTAATTTACGCCCTTCAATTTATAGATGAAGGGGAAAAAAATCCCAGGATACCAAATGTCTTGCAGTAGATCACAAAATGCCAAGATCAAACTTGGAGATCTTGACTCTCACAACTCCAAACACATACATAAATGTTCTGTTATGAACTATCTAGACTGGCAGATAGATTAAGCTACGCTGCAGTAACAAATCCTGAAACGACTGGCCTAAAAAGATTTCTTTCTTGCTTACAGAAAGTTCAGTGAGGATCTGGTAGCCCTTCCTGTAGGGACATCATTGGAACTTGTATTTTCCAGTCACCTTAGCACAAAAAAAAGAATTTTATACCTACTTGTTACTACTTCCTACTGGAAGTGACATACATCACTTCCCATCACAGCCCTTTGGCCAGAATTAGTCACATGATGCCAATGTAACTACAAGTCAGGCTGGGAAACGAATGGAATACTGGGTAAGCATTACAGTCAGCCACAGCTGTCCACCCAGTCCAGCTGTGGGTTGTGTCATTCCAACCTGATGGTGAAAACAACTGATTCCACACAGGAGAGGCTGTTTTGTAACGCAGTCCTCAAAGTTGCCTTCCAGAGGCCAGGTGATTCTCACATAGGCTGCTCCAAGACATGGTTCTTTGCTGTGCATATGTATGCAGAGTGTGAGAGTGGAAGGTGGTGGGGAGGGAAAGGTCATAGATTCCTTGAGAAATTGATGAAAGAACACTCCTTAGTCAAACATGTATCCAAAACACCCAAGTTTCCATTCAGTTTTGGAATTGGAGCCCCAGGTGAAGAACCCCTGCTCTCCACACTCCTGTGCTTCCCTTTCCCGCAGAGGAAGGCTACAAAGGGCTGGAGGCATCAGGTGACTTTGTGGAAACTGAACCTCACTCCTGCATCTAGCTTTGGTCCAGCAGGTAACCAAGCAGGGGAGGTCTAAGGCTCAGGCTAACGCATTCAGGGGAACCAAAGAGAAACACACATGCGGCCCTTTGCACCCACACCACTCACTACCTATTTATCTATATTCTCCAGGTATGGTTCTCAGACCATGACCATCAGAACTGAATTGCCCTGGACCAAAGGTGCACCTATGTTAGGATAAATCTGCATATAGGTCATATCAGTGTACAGGGGGTAGTCATAACGCCCATTGAACATGTTATTAACAATAGAATTTTTTTTCCATTTATTTGAACAGCTTTACTGAGACACAATACACTATACAATGGACTCCTTTAAAATGTACAGTGCAGTGGTCTTCAGTATATTCAGATACGTGCAATCATCACCACAGTCAGCTTTAGAACATTTTCAACACCTCAAAAAGAAATCCCTGTAACTCTTTAGCTATCAGTATCTTCCCATCTTCCTCCTCCAGGCCCTAGCCCTAGGCAACCACTAATCTACTTTCTATCTGTATAGATTTTAATATTCATTGACTTTCATATGAATGGAATTATGTAATATGTGGTCTTTGTGATTGACTTCATTTACATTAGTATAATTTTTTTCAAGGAATATCCTTGTGGCACGTATCAATACTTCATTTTTTTTTTTTTTTTTGTGAGGAATACCAGCCCTGAGCTAACATCTGTTGCCAATCCTCCCCTTTTTGCTGAGGAAGACTGGCCCTGGGCTCACATCCGTGCCCACCTTCCTCTACTTTATATGGGACGCCGCCACGGCATGGCTGACAGGCAGTGCGTCGGCGGGCACCCGGGATCCGAACTCGCGAACCCCGGGCTGCCAAGCGCGAACTAAACTGCTGCGCCACCGGGCAGCCCCAATACTTCATTTGTTTTTATGGGCAAATAATATTCCACTGTATGGATATAATTTATTTTCTTTATCCATTGATCTGTTAATGGACATTCGGTTTTACTGTTTTTTGACTATTGTGGATAATGTTGCTATAAGCATTCAGGTACAAGTTTCTGTTTGGACATATTTTTTTTTTTTTTTGTGAGGAAGACCAGCCCTGAGCTAACATCTGTAGCTAATCCTCCTCTTTTTGCTGAGGAAGACTGGCCCTGGGCTAACATCCGTGCCCATCTTCCTCCACTTTATATGGGACCCCGCCACGGCATGGCTGACAAGCAGTGCATCAGCGGGCGCCCGGGATCCGAACCCGCGAACCCCGGGCTGCCAAGCGCGAACTAAACCGCTGCGCCACTGGGCCGGCCCTGGACATATGTTTTTATTTCACTTGGGCATATGCCTAGGAGTGGAATTGATGGGTCATATGGAAATTCTAGGTTTAATCTTTGAGGAAATTCCAAACTGTTTTCCAAAGTGGCTGCATCATTTTACTTTCCCACCAGCAGTGTATAAGGTCACCAATTTCTCCATATCCTTGAATATACTTATTATCCTCACTTTTTGATTTTAGTGGGTATGAAGTTGTATCTCATTGTGGTTTTGATCTGCATTTTCTTGATGAGTAATCATGTCCAGCAAATTTTCAAATGCTCTTGGCCAAGAACGGAAAGTTTTTAAGCAATTTTTTTCACAAGATGCCTATTAACATTAACCTTATTAAGACGAGGGTGAAAAGAAAGCGGAGGCCAATGAAAACCAATCATGGCTTAAGGACTTCTTTCCCTGACATCAGAAAAAGAACACCACTCTTCATGGAATGACTATTAAAATGCTGATTCCTAGGGTACAATCCAAATCTAATGAATCAATCTTTGGGGGTAGGAGCAGAGAATAAGCACGTTTCACAAGAGGCCCAGGTGATTCTGATGCGTGCTATAATTTGAGAACCGAACTGGTCAGCTGAAAACCTGGGGAAAGCCACAAGGATGAGAACACCTGATCATGGACACCTGAAGATGCTGACCACGTCAACACCACTCAACACAACTCACGTGTTTCACCAATGTTCTTATTCATTTAGGAATCCAGAAAGGGACCCCTACAGCCTGCAATGTGATAAATCACTCTATTTTGGGGAACCAAGGGGCTGGTTGGACAATTCAATGAAAACTTCTGTTTGCATCATAACTGCTTCTGACAAGACCACTTAAGTCTCACAGTCAAGCCTCTCCCCAGGCAGAGAGAACAAGCCCCTCAAGAAAATAAAACCGTTTTTTTCCCACTTATTCTCAATAGATCTGGTGTCCCTGTGCTGTTCCTTGCTGTAATCAAAACTAGACAGTTCTGAATTCAAGGAAATATCATGGAATTGAAATACCATTCAAGTTCTATCATTTTCAAATGGGATTTTGCCAAGAAACAATATGCAGTGAAGGTGGTGACATCCATCTAAGGAGTCGTCTTCATGGCAGTGATCATAATACCCTGACAAAATGCTGTTGGAAGCTGGGTGATGGGTACATGAGGTTCATCATATCGTTTGCTCTACTGTTGTATATGACTGAACATTTATGTAATAAACAGTTTAAAATGCACACAAATGTATACAAGCACCCAATCCCCTTTTTAAATTATTTATTTATTTTGTCAGGAAAATTAGCCCTGTGCTAACATCTGCTGCCAATCCTCCTCTTTTTGCTGAGGAAGATTCGTCCTGGGCTAACATCTGTGCCCATCTTCCTCGACTTTATATGTGATGCTGCCACAGCATGCCTTGATAAGCGGTGCATAGGTCCACACCCAGGATACGAATCTGCGAACCCCAGGGCCGCCAAAGTGGAGTGCACGAACTTAACCACTACACCACCGGGCTGGGCCCCAGATATATCCCTTTTTTGAAAAAAATAAAATTCTTCTCAATGCTCGTCTTACTATTTTTTGAATGCTTTCCCCCATATTTATCTGCCTAAAGGGCTAAAATATGTTCAATCCATTTAAGGACATTTCTGTACTTTCTTAAAAAGAATTTTCACTATGAAAATATTCACCATTTATGAATCCACTATTCATGCTACATGGAAATAAAAATGCATTGTGAAAGACCTCAGAAGTTAGTTTGTAGCCAAGACTTAAAAGATTTAAGTACTGTATTCGTTAATGCTGCCTAAGATTCTCAAATGCACAGCAGAAAAGGACATTTTGTCAATGTCACATCTTTTCAACACCACAATAATCTGCAGAAGTTCTCCACAGATTAAAATCGAACTCAGACCTCATTATATCATTTAAAATATTTCTTTCTGCAATCAAAGTCATCAGCAATTTCTATTTCAAACAATAGCAAAGAACACGCTTGAAACTAAAGTTAAGTATAAAAGGGTTTTCTTATACCCATAACTGATAAGATATAAAAAGTGGTCATCCTGAGAAAACCTGAAGAGCTTCCCTTTAGAGAGTGCAGTAGATGGGAGAGTGGCCTTGGGGGCCAACTAACTGGGTGAGATCCTGGCTCTGCCACTTACCAGCTGTGTGACCTTGGGCAAGTTCTTTAACCTCTCTGTGCTCAGTTTCATTGTCTGTAAAATAGGGATAATAACAGTAACTACTGTTATCGAGTTAAATGAGTTTATACATATAAAGCACATAGAATAACGTCTGGCACATACTGAGCACTGAATGCTTGATGGTCTTGTTATTATTATCATTCCCACACAATAAGTGGAAAGTAAGCAGGCCTTGTTATCTCCGCTTGTCTGGAAAAAAGTTATGACAAACAAGGAAGGTCTGGTAAAGTTACCCAATCCCTGAACTGAGTAGACATCTACGTATCCCAGGGCAGGTGGCATCACATGTTTCAGTGATGTGATAGCTATGATTCATGAACACAGAGAACAATTTTAAATCCATTTCAGTCACTAAGCCAACAGAGAAAATGGAGTGAAAGGCAGTCCTGTTGTCAGCAATGGTATGGGACAAAGTAACTTCATTTCAAGACGGCAGGCTAAGTAAACAGGCACATGTACTTACCTGCCCACCATCCCCAAATCCCAATGACATAACAGTAAAGACATTCACAAGGGAATCACAATATAACAGCAATGGAAGGGCTGAGGGACAGAGTCTACTTAAATGCTAGCCACTTTCTAGAAGATGGAGAGAAAGCAGAGGAAACTGTATAACAAGAGAGACCAGAGCAGCTGGACACTTCCCAGAACACGCAGAGCCAAAGGCGGGCAGAGAGGCAGAGTCCTTTTTCCTGGAGGAGCTGGATAAATGCCCAGGTTTGAGTCAGCACGTACAGAAATCAGGAGTGGGAAATAGGTTCATTAACCTGATCTCCTCCATATTTCTCACTCCTGGTCACTGAATCAGCCAACTCCTACCAAGGTAAGAGGACTGCTGGAAAAACAGGAACCTTTTGTCAATCACCTATATCACGTACCCAGTTCTTCACTGATAAAGATTGATAAGTGAAAGAAAACCAAGAGGACAAAAAAGGACAACTAAGATGAAAGCAGATCAGACTCCAGGAGAAACATATTTTAGGTTCTATAAAAACACCGGAAAAGAAATTCTAACTGATAACCTCAGAGAGATTTGAGGAGATAACGCATCCTTAAAACAAAAGCAAGCAAATCATAAAGGAAGCAGAAATCAAGAAAGAATTCTTGGAAGAAATATGATTGCCAAGATGAAAAACCAAAGAAAGTGGGAGTGGAGTAGGGTGTAGGGTATACACGATACACAACACACACACACACACACACACACTTGCTTATTAAATTTTTTTAAATTAACAATGGAAGAAGAAACCAGAAACCAATAAAAATGTTTACCTATGAGGTACAGAGAAGAACAAAGGCAAGGAAGGAAGCCATACTTCTCTCAATCTACCATGCTTTACAGTTTTATCATTAGAACCATGTAAATATTTCATACAATTAAAAAACAAAAGTAAATCAAAAAGAAAACAATCCCTAAAATAAAAACAAATGAACCTAACCTATTTATCACGTTGCTGGCATAACCACACACAGAATTATTCCAAGTTTAAAACAGTGTTTGGACTGTACCTCTCTGGTGTTATTTGTCAGCAAAAGAGAAGAGACACAAATATAAATTCAAAGAAATAAAAATCCTTTATTCCTTCATTTGAATTTGACATATCAGTCTGAAATCATGATTTATCTTTTTTCTTTCCAAAAAGTACACATTTACTTTACTGAAAAGACCTAGCAGAATTCACATCCCAGTTGCAATGAATGCCCCTAGTACTAGAGCTCCTTCGGGAAATGGCTGATTCTAAATCTGGGGTCAGAAACAAAAAAGAATTCTTATTAGGCCAGAAATCAAGGACCCTACCTAGGATTACCCAGCTCATGTCAAAAGGACCCAGAGTCAACCTGAAGAATAAGCTTTACCTTTAATGGCCAATAATGGGACAATTTAAGCATCAAAAAGAATAACTCCTCTGGAGCAAAATTCATCAAATATATAAAAATTAAAGAGTTTGGACTTGGCAATGATTTCTTAGATAAGACACCAAAAGCCAGGCAACAAGAGAAAAAACAGACAAATTGGACTTCATCAAAATTAAAACTTTTGTACATCAAAGGACACTATCAACAGAGTAAAAAGGCAACCCACAGAAGGGGAGAATATATTTGTAAATCATATATCTGAAAAGGATATATATAAAGAACTCCCACAACTCAAAAATAAAAAACCAAACACTTCAATTTTAAAATGGGCAAAGGACTTAAATAGGTATTTGTCCAAAGAAATAGAGAAATGGCCATGAAGCACATGAAAAGATGCTCAATGTCATTAGCTATCAGAGAAATGTAAACCAAACCACAAGATACCACTTCACAACCACTATGATGGCTATAATCAAAAAGACAGACAATAACAAGCACTGGCAAGGATGTGGAGAAACTGGAATCCTCATATACTGCCAGTGGGAACGTAAAATGGTGCGGATACTTTGGAAAACAGTCTGTCAGTACCTCAAAAGGTTAAACCTAGAATTACCATATAACCGAACAATTCCACAACTATGTATATACCCAAGAGAAATGAGAAACGAAAAACATATGTCTACACAAAAACCTGTATATGAAAGCTTACAGCAATATTATTCATAATGGTAAAAAAGTGGAGACAACCCAAATGTCTTTCAACTGACGAATGGATTAACAAAATGCAGTACAGCCATACAATTGAATAATATCATTCAGGCATAAAAAGGAATGAAGTAGTGACACATGCTACAACATGGATGAGTCTTGAAAACATTATGCTAAGTGAAAGAAGCCAGACACAAAAGGCCACATATTGTAAGATTCCATTAATATGAAATGTCCAGAACAGGCAAATCCATTGAAACAGAAAGTAGATTAATGGTTGCCTAGGGCTGGAGTGGACAGGAAGAATGAAGAACGACTGCTAATGGGTACAGGGCTTCTTTTTGGAGTGATGAAAATGTTCTAAAACTGATTGTGGTGGTGGTGGTCATATAACTGTGAATATACTAAAATCATTGAATTATACACTTTAAATGGGTAAATTGTATGGTATGTGAGTTATAGTTCAATAAAGCTGTTATTAAAAAAAAAAAAGATGAACCACTCCACAAACAATTCCCTCTTCAGAGAAAAAATACAGAAAATTTTCTCTCTTCTCCAGTCTACAACCATGTAAATCTAAATATGTACCCTTGATAATGTGGAGACGCTACAGGAAATTCTTTAGGGAGATTAGTGAAGTTATTGTCTATGAAGTTCAAAGCCCAACCATTTCCACGTTTTTTTGTCTGTTCAGAATGACACAAGCCATATTTAGAAATGCACTCCAGAAAAATGCTTTGAAGAATTTTATTCTCAACATTCATGAATTCAAAATATCTATCCAGGCAAGAGAAAATACCAGAGAGATTCAGTTCGCTCTTCTCTCCCTTCTTAGGACTCGACTTTTTCAGCTGCCCTTATGTTATCATACGAAAGAGAGTGAAGCAACTCCGCAGACACTGACACACTGACACGAGAAGATGCTAGTCCTCCTGGCTCTCCTCCCGCCGCTCTGGCTCTTCTTCATGGCCTATTTAAGCCACTCCTCGGACAGACCTGAGGTGCTGCAGTTCCTCAGAGCTCTATGCTGTGCCCTGTCTGTTTCTATGATCAACATACTATCCCTGGGAGGATCCCTAAATCCATCTCTCTAGCCCAGATCTTTCTCCTGGGCTCCAGATCCCAAATATTCAACTGCCTACTGGACAGGTCCCCAAATCAAAAGTCCAAAACCAACTCTCCCCAGTCCTTCAGTGTTCCTCCCCTGCCCCGGTGAATGGCATCACCATCTACCTACTTGAACAAGCCAGAAACCTGGGAGTTATCCTCTACTCCTCACTCTCCTTTATATCCAATTAATCATTTAGTCATATCTTTCCTGCCTCCTTAATATCTCTCAAGTCTTTTCCCTTCTCTCTATCTTCGCTGCCAATCCAAAGCTCAGACCATCTTGACCTCTTGCCCAAATTACAGAGGAGCCTCCTGAGTGATCTTCCAAATGCCTGGACTGCTCCCCTCTGGTTGCTGTGTGATTGTTCTAGAGCCAATTTAATCATGCCACTCTCCTGGTTAAAATACGTTACAGCTCTCCACTATTCTTCTCAACTTTCTTCCCCCCATACTCTGCCCAAAACTGCCCAGTTCTTGCTTGTACCATCTTCCCTCTCACCATCTACAGGTTCAGTTCCCTCTGCCTGGAGAGCTCCCCTGACTTACTCCCACTCCTGGATGTCTAACATAGACGTCACCTCCTCTGGGAAGCCACCTTGACAAAGACTGAGCTGGGAGCCCCTCTGCGTGCTACCATAACACCCTGTTTTTAGCCCCATCTTAGCATTATTTTTGCTCTACTGTAGCATACTGTACCACAACTGCCAGTTCCTGTGTCTCCCTGCCACCTCCAACCCTGAGATCACCGTGCTCATTCAAAACATTCAAGAGTGCTAAGCACACTGTAAACACTCCACAGGTATTTCTTGAACGATTAGTTCACCCTCAGTATTTATTTAATGGTTATTTCTATACAGCATTCACACAGTCAGCCTTGCCATCCACAAAGGCAGTAGTTAAGTGCTAGAAATAAGGTTCTGCTTAGGAAAAAAAAAGCTACTGCTGACACACCATGTTCACACAAGTACTCAACAAAACAGGCCGTTCATTAAGTACCTACAACGTGTCAGGCATTATATTTGGAGCTTCAGATCCATAATCTCCCTTAATCCTCACTAGAATCCTAAAATAAAACAGCTGACATTAACTGAATGGGCACTAAGTTCCAGGCACTGTGTGATGCACTTTACATATGTTATCTAACTTAATTCTCGAAATGACCCTGTGCAGCAGCTGAGGCATCTAAAGAGGTTAAGTGAGTTCTTCAAGTTCCTGCCACTTGGCTGAGGCAGAGCTGGGTTGGGGCCTGGCAGTCTACCGCCAGGGGCTGAGCTCTCCATCACTGCACTATTCTACCTCTGAAAAATGTCTAGACCATGATATTCTGTTTATCATTCTCAGGAGATGTTTTAAAGCTACAGGCTTCTTAGAAATGGCAGGAATTGACCTGAAGCAATGAAAAGTAAAGTGATCCCTTTTTAGGAGATCAGACCCATAATCCATGCTGATGATACCCAAATTCAACTTTGTGGTCGAGACCCCTCTCTCCCAGGACTAGATTCATGAGACATCTCCTCAGGTCCTTCACATTTTACCTAGTCATCCTTCCACTCCCTGCTCCTTCTGCTGTATTTACTGCCTTGCCTTGGTTAAAGGCACTACCAACCCTGAGCCTAAACCTAGGATGTTATCCCAGATGGTCGCTGTCCTGTTCCCTTACCCTTCTATCTGTACATTCGATCCTCTTCCTGTGGTCTACAGCAACTGCTCCATAAATGTTAGCTATTGTTACTATTACTTCCTAAATGCCTCTCATTCTCTCCTTTACACCCACACTGTTCAGCTTCCAAGGAAACAGCCTTCTGGGGCAAGCAAATCAAGGCTGAGAAAGAATGCTTTCTATGAGGACCAGAGCCAAGGTGCCGGACGCTCAGGCCCCAGCTCTTTCACTGAAAGCACACAGAAGGTATACTTCAAACCTGTCTGAATGACAATAGCAAATCCAAGTAGCAAACTAAAAATGTATGAGAATGTCAAATACTGGAATAGAAACCAACAAATGGCTCCAATCCCAGGGAACCAAACATTCTATTTTATTCCATTTCACAAAATTAGTAAGTCAGCATTCAATCCTTTAACACAAACGCTACACACACACACACACACACACACACACACAGACACGGGACATTTGGCAATGTCTGCAAACATTTTTGTGTTGCCACAACTGGGGGAGCGCTATCGGGCAGAGGCCAGAAATGCTGCTAAATATCCTACAATGCACAAGACAGATCCCCTGTGCACACAAAGACAAAGAATTAGCCACCTAAAAGGTCAATAGAGCCACTATTAAGAAACTCTGCTAAACAAATGCTTTGCACTGCTTCCATATTCAAGTTACCTAAACTATAAAAAGTTACTTCTTTCTAGGAAGATGATACAAACTTCCCCCACTAAGCTACTGCACATAGGATAATAAGAAGTATCACAGGAAAAGAGGTGAGTAAATGGTGGTTTAGGAAACAAATGCCACTAGTTCTGAGGAAGGAGAGCACCACAGAGGCTGAGGCCCTCATCAAAGGTCTCGGAGAGCAGCCAGGGCTCCTCAGTTCACTCCGAGCCTGCCAGTCAAGGCCCCACAAAGTAACCACAATCCACCTTTCCAGCTCTACTTGCAACAGGTCCCTTCAACCCATCTTTTGCTCCTGTCAAACTGTTCACTCATGACAGCAGCTGGGTCACAGGGCCACGATGTCCCACCCCTATTGTTACTGTTGAAAAACCCCTCACCTACTTCACAAAAGTACTGCCTTCCAGCTGAGCTGCAACCTCCCGCCCCCCAAGGCTGAGGAGGACATGTCGTCATCTCAACCCAATCACAAAATCGTGTTCCTATGACTCCTACAGGAAGGTGGTAATGAAAAGACAAAGGTGGAAAATGCTTTACATGGCCCAGGCCCTAAGGCCTTGTCCTCCACCACCTAAAATCAGAGTTTAGCAGCAGCCAGCCAGCCAGAAGCCGCCTCATTTCCTGTAGTTGCTTGGTAAAAATAGGAAGTGGGGGAGGAAGTTCACAAAGCAGAAACAAAAGTAATCACTGCCTAGCTTCCTGAACACAAATCACTGAGCAGGGAGGGTATCATTAAAACATCAAAACGGAAAGGCAGGCATGGAGAGCCAAAGCCAGAGGAAAGGAAGTAACACTTCTGGGTCCACCAAGCCCAGACTATTCCTGTGCCTGGAAACTGGCCCCTCCAAAAAAATATGTGCAAAACTGGATGCTAGCCTATTATACAGAAACAGCCTCCAAGGAATTAATACCAAAGCATGTTAATTTTAAGAATCATGCAAAAACTCCTGAAACATTAAAGTCCTATCAGAGTAAAAAATGTCAATGAAAAAGTTTTCAGACGGCCAAGATTAAACTATTTTTTTCTAGTCAAGAAGTGGCTATTAAAACTGCTGTTAAAGTTATTAAATAACTGATCAGTTAGCAAAATCTGAAGCCCATGTTATCCTATATTGAGCTATGAAAACTCAAGTAGATAGAAAAAAATCCTACTAAACAAAAATTCTAATCAATGCTAGAATCTATCACAGTTAAAGATTCTTCTGCTCCCATCCCCCACCAACATGGGTCAACCTGTGAGTTGTACCCAAATGCTCTAGGAACCCAGAGTGCAGAGGTGAACATTGCCTGCTGTCAAGGAGCTTCTGGTCTAATGGGAGAAGCAACTGCCTCCACATGCGACACTTGACTGTCTCCCGTGCTGACACTTGCTCTGTAACAATTTATCACCACAAAATGTGGCATTATTCTACAAACAAAAGCAAGTTATCATTAGCGCAACTGGAGACATTTTGTATTTGGTAATCTACAAACAACTAATAATTTCACTTAAGCAGAAGAAAAACATTTTTTAACCACAAAGCCAACAGAGTTGAAATTTAGTTTCAAAATAACATAGGTTAAAAAAAAAATAGGCCAAACGTGTTAAACAGTCACATAAATGAAGGCCAAGGTTTAATTTTGTTTAAATTGAGGGTATTCTGGGGGGAGAAAGAGGAAGGTCAAAAGCTATTTTATTTTATTTTATTATTTTTGTGTGTGTGTGAGGAAGACCAGCCCTGAGCTAACATCCATCGCTAGTCTTCCTCTTTTTTTGCTGAGGAAGACTGGCCCTGGGCTAACATCTGTGCCCATCCTCCTCTACTTTATATGGATGCCACCACGGCATGGCTGACAAGCAGTGAGTCGGCGGGCGCCTGGGATCCGAACCGGCAAACCCCAGGCTGCCAAGCGCAGACTAAACCGCTGCGCCACCGGGCCAGCCCTGCTATTTTATTTTTTACAGTCACTACATAAATAAGTAGAAAAGTAAATGAAATGGATGGTAATCATCATATATTCAGTTTCATACAAAGAAAAATGGTGAACATTTAATGAAAAAAAAATCCATTATTACTTAGTCCGGCTGAGGGCAGACCTAGCTATCAGTCTGATTTTCTGGTAATAAGTCAACTTACTGTATTCTGAGACTCATGTTTAGTTTTCTTATGAATTCAAAAGACTCTCAAATCCTGCTTCCATTAAATCAAGTATTAGAACTTTTGAAGGAATTTAACAGGAACACTCTGAGCCAAAAAAGTCTTTGTTAAACAGAAATCTTCAAAGAAGAAAAAAAAAGGGGGCAAGCCTTGCCAAGAAAAGGTTTATCCACAAACTACCACACATCACCAAAGGGTAGTCAAGTTGGCTCTTAAACTTCTGAAAAAGTTTGCTCAGGTGAAATGAAGTTTTTATCTATAAACTAAAATGGTCTTGGACCATTAAAAATTTTCACATCAAATGCACCCAAGCACTATGAAAACATTGGCAACAACAAATTGTGCTGCTGAGAGAAACTGAAGTGTAAATCAAGGAGTGGGAATAACTTAAAGTAAATCATTTTTTAAAATCACAAAGCACTGATGTAATTTTTTCAAACCCAAACTGTTAAAAATTTTCGAAAAATCCCTACATCTATTAAAAACCTGCAGTTTATTTTTGTTACAGTGTTACAGTATGAAAAAACCTTGATCCACTCAGCTCTGTTGAAGCCTAGCTTTAACCCAGTTATCCAAAAAGTTTCCAAACTTCTAAAAGCAAGTTGAACTAGTGAAAAGTAATGTATCCATTAGAAAGTTATTGAAGAAAACAAAATTCTACAGTGCTACTCATTCTTAACAACTTGCACTGTGGAACTTATCCAAAATTAACTTCAAATGGGGAAAAACAAGTATTTATCAGGAAGCTTATATACAAACAGGTAAATCAAACTGTAATTTGGAAATTATTTCTCTTACTACAAAAAGGAATTATATAAATTTTTGATAAATACACTTCAGATCAGAAACATTTCTGAAAATTTAAGGCACCCATGAAAAATTTTATCAATGGATAATTACAGCAGCTCCCTCCTCCAGGCTGGGAATGCTGACTCCAATTTTGCACACCCAGCAAGCCTTCCATCTCTCAAACAGAACAAGTCAGAGACTCAGCTAGGGAGCCCATTTTTCTCCCATAAACATTCCAGCAGGTCAAATATTTAGCAATGAGGACATCCAAGGAAACTCCTCCCCATCTAGGGCAGGGAAGATAGCCCTAGAGAGAAGGCCTGCAGTGGCTCACTACCAGACTGGCTTCCAGGCTCTCCCACTTAACTAGGCCAAGAGCCTTCACACACTCAGGCATTTACTAAGGTCATACTATGTGCACGCCATTGCTCCAAGCACTGGGGATGCAGTGGTGAATGAGACAGACATGACTCCTGCTCACAAGGAGCTTACAGCCTAATGGGCAAAAAAGGAGAAAACGCTCATGCTCTTACCTTGTAGGTAAGATGTTCCCATATGAAGAGATGTCATGGAAACAGCACTGCTCAAGTGCAGTAGGGCTGGGTACGGGTTTGGGAGTCAGGCGGACCTAGATGTGACTTCCTGCTCTCAGTAATCATCAGTTGAATGAATGGCACTTACTAACTCTCTGACCTCATGCAGGTTACTTGAACTCTTGTGTCTCAGTTTCCTCAGTACTGTGGTGAGGAGTAAATCCATAAAGTACAGCACCGGGCACACCCTGAGTCTCGCTCAGTACATGGACGCTATTGCTCTGAAAGAGGCCAGCATTCTGTCTTCTACTGAAATTCTTCATTCTGGCCTACTATTAATAAAAACCAAACTTTTTTTCCCCCAAAATACCACATAGTTACAACAACTTTCAAAAATATTACTTACCTTCCTGCAGCTCTGGCCCCAACTTTCAAAGTCCTGGCAACAAAGTAAAGGAGAGCTGCCCTGTGTCCTCCAGAGGGGAAGGCGGTGAGGGCTCCTCCCACTTTCCGGCCCACCACTCCCTCCTCTTTAGCCCCAAGCGAAAAGGAAGAAGAACCTGGGCAAGGCTGAGGGGACCACTTTCCACTATAAAGCACACCTCAAAGTTACTGAAGCCAAGGAGGTGCTATATTCCTTCTGACCTTGAGACCCAGCAGCAGGATGTGTCCGGTGAGCTGGTGAGAGGGACCACTTTCGCCCCTCTCCGCCTAGGCACTCAAGCCTGAGAGCCCAGCCAGCTTTCCTCCGCCCTGTTCTCAGGCACACGCATCCGCCTCTGGGACCTGGGGTGGGGGTAGGGGTGGGGGAAGACTCAGGTATTCCCAGGTTTCCCAGTCATAATTACCATCTCACTAGCACCTAATCACAAAATCTTTTTCTGCTTTCCTGAGGAAGATTCGCCTGAGCTAACATCCATTGCCAATCTTCCTCTTTTTGTATGTGAGCTGCCACCACAGCATGGCCATTGACAGATGAGTGGTGTAGGTCCACACCCAGGAACTGAACTCAGGCCACCACAGGCCGCCGAAGTGGAGCATGTCGAACTTAACGACAAGGCCATGGGGCTGGCTCCCCCCAAAATCATTTTTAATAAGAAAATTAGATTTTTTTTCAGGTAATATCCAGCTCTAATTCCACACTTTCCCATTATGATTCTTTGCAACTACCAATTTGAAAAAGCACGTATCTGACAGTGGCCCAGATACGAGGAACATAGTCAAAATGGCTTAAAAAAAAAAGGGATACCATCCAGGAGTGAATCCTAGAAACAGACTCAGTAAGTGTAGAGGCCTGATGAAGGAGGCTCAGTGGCAGCACCATCTACAAGCATCAGCCTGGAAGTAACCCACAGGTCCCACATCAAGGGCTCATTAAATCAATTACACAGGAACACCTCGCAGCCATCTCAAGATCAAGGCAGAGCTACCACATTTCATCAAACCTACGATGTCATCATTTATAAATCATATCATTATTTTATATATGCTTGCCATATAACGATGACCTGCCATCACATGACATATCCCAATTTCAGGCTCCCTCAAGGCTCTTTCCTGTCTCATTTCTCTGCCTCAGTCTGTGTGGGACACACAATACCCCTGGAACAAGTCCCTTTGTGCCCTTTTCTCTCCTCTCACTTTTTCTACAAGTTACCCATATTTAAGATCCACTGTTTCGATGAAAGCATCTTGCGCCCCTTCAGTTCTCATGGAGCCTTTCCTGAGCTCCCGCAGCCTCCGCTGCCACTGCTGTCGTTAGCTTTGTATGCCTTCCCTTTCCACAGGAGTTGTAAACACAGAAACAGAGGCTGGACCCATCCTCACACTCACTGCAGGGCACACTACAGGGCCATAATACCACCACCACCAAGAAACCACACCTGTCAGGAACTGTTCTAAGGACTTCACAAATATAAACTCATTTAAGCCTCACTATAACCCCAGAAGGTCTCCCGTCTTCAGAAAGGGTGAACTGGTAGACAGGTTATGTGACTTGGAGGTTAGCGACTAGTAAGTGGCAGAGGCAGGACTCGAACCCAAGCAGTCTGGACAGAGCCCTTGCTACTAACCTCTATACTACATTCCCTCTCTAAATGACTGCTAGGTACAGAGCAGACATTTTAAATTTTATTTTTGTTAATTTTTAATTGAAAATACACACAGTGAAAAAAATTCATACCGTACAAAAGGGTATGCAAGAAAAAGCTAGGTCAGTCTAACAGACTAGATTTCTGAGGCCTCATCCCAAAGGCAACCACTGCCTCTTTTCTATCACCCCAGAAATTTTTTTCTGCACTTAGAAATGTATTTTGTGTGTATCTCTCTCTTTTTTTACACAAATGGGCACATATACACACTGTTCTGCATTTTGCCTTTTATACTGAATGATATTTCTCTGAGCCTGATGCATATCTGCACCATGCTGTTTTTAGTCAATTCTAAGATACACATATTTTCACACTTTAACCCAAGATGGTTTCATGAAGTCAGAGGATCTTGATGGGCTTGGACTTCATCAGGAAACAGGAGTCAAAAAAGCTTTTAAATGTACAAAAGACATTGATGGTTGGCCTTGCAGCAATGTGCAGGCTCAATCAAGAGGCAGAGAGACCTACTAGGTGACATTCAACATGTCACTTCTGTAACACTAAGCACCTACATCATACAGTTGTTGTGAAGACTAAACAAGGTAACATACACAAAGGACTTAGCACCAAACCTGGCTGCCCAGTGAGTCTAAGGGATTAACATAACACCTAACACATTGTTAGTGCCCAATAAATGAGATATTGTTATTATCTCTTCAAGAGCTGGCCCCACTTTCTTCTCCACTCTTATTTCCCTCTACTCCCTCATTCATACCTGCCCATCCTTTACCCTAAGTCTCCTGCAGCTCACATACCTCATGCTTGCTCACCTCTACACCTTCCTACTAGTCATGACCCTGCCTAAAAGTCCTCTCCCCTTACCGTGGTGCTGGACTCACTTTTTCACACAGCACTCTGCTCAGGCACAGCCTTCTCCAGGAAGTTCTCCCTGATAACTGCAAATGGATTCTCTGGACGGGCAGTTTGGGAACAGCCTATCTATCACGACTTCTCACCTTCTGGTTCTCAGCTTTGTCAGTGACCCCAGGAATAAGTAGGTTCAAGGGGACTGATTCAGGCTATCTAGGGTCAAAAATGACTGATGTATTAACCAGAAGGCCAGTTACTAAGTTTATAAATCCTGATGAGAGGTAACACTTATTGAGCCAGGTCCCAGGCAGCAAAGAGGAAGGTGCTACTATTATCCCCATTCCACAGATGGGGAAACAGAGAGATTAGCCAGCATCCCAGGACCAGGATCTGACTCAGGCAGTCTGGACGCAGAGCTCTCAATCAGTCACATTCTCTCCTTGGCAGGAAATCTCCATGTGAAGCAATGTTCTAATTAGAAGGTATTAGGAACACTGAAGCAAAGCAAGGGAAAGATTCTCCCGGCTAGAGGCATCAACAGGGATGCACCCATCTGTTTGGTAGGGCAGAGGCCCATGGGAGGACTGCACACAGCACCTCTGGTCAGGGCCCCCAGACAGTGCTATAGCCACATCACCCAATTCCTCTCTTGGCCCCACCACTCCAACTTCTATAGACACCATTCCAACCCTTTCCTTCTAGAAATGCAATCATTCTCCTGATGATACAAAATTAAGTTTAAACATTCTGGCTACAAACACATTCCAATCATGCCTTCCTGGGGTTATAGCTGGGTCAGTTTGGTTGAACGTAAAGTTTTCCCTGAAATTCTCCAAACTACATTTACAAAATGTCTCTTGGCTTATATCTTTTCTATAGATAGCTGATTTGTATAACATTTATTCTGATTTCATTCTTAGATGATTACTGAATCATTCATTCATCAAATACTTAACTGCTCCTAGACACTGTGTTCTAGACCCTGGAGATGACACTAGTGAACAAGATAGGCAAGATCTCTGAAAACTGGCGGAGCTTATGTGTCTCCCTCTTCCAAGCACTCATGATACTTTATGGCAAACACTTATTTAGCTTTCTTCCCCAGGCTGTGCCTTTCAGCTCTGTATTCCAATTTTCCAGCATAGTAACTGGCCCATATTGTGAGTACTCCATAAATGTAAGCTAACTAAATTCATGACTAAATTCAGTGGGTCTCATCTTTCTCATCCAGGTTGGGACCCGATTATGTCTGAAGTCCCTCAGAGCAAAGGTACAAAGTTTAAATCAAGTTGTACGGATAGAAAGTGAATGGCAAACACAACTCGAATCAAGAAAGAAGACGAGATGTGATATGTCAGCTGGCAAGAACCTTAGAGTCATGAATGGCAGGCGACCTTGGGAAGCAATGAAGGGATCCATCACTTGGAGAAAGTATGGACCTCAGGAACATGTCCAGGGGTCACTTAGAGGAAGATAAAGAAATGACTTATGGCAAAGTCTCAGTTGGGGTCACTGAATGGAGGCAGGAGGGAGGGGGTGAAGCGGTTCTCTACCTAGAAGTCACATACTGGATGAGTGAGAAGGAGCATGTACTGGGGAAAAGGGGTAGAGGCATGAAACTAGGCCTTAGAAAATGCTCCCAGGCAGATGTGGGAAGAGAAGCAGCAAAGACAATGAAAAAGTACAGTCACCGAGTTAAGAAAATGACCACAATAGCCCCAAGTCAAGAAGGCCAACCAAGAGGAGATTCACAACGGCAAGAAAGTGTGGCTCACCATGCCAAATATTTATGGTCAAGGTCAAGGGAAATGAGTAAGCAGCAGCCACTGCATCTATCAATTAGGGGACCGTCAAGAGGACAGTTTCAGTAAAGATAAAGACATGAAGCACAACCCCTGATACATTCAGGCATCCTGCTTTTTCTGTAACTCCAAAATAAAGCAATTCCTTATTCAAACCAACATTCTTTGTCCATCTAGGAAGGTCATCATTTCTCACTAAGGACAAAGTCACAGGAGGGAAAGGGAGAGAGTGGACATCCAACCCATGTGATGCCCCAGCCTACGCTCAGATACAATTATTTTCCTATAGACTTTAAAGACCCACTTGACATAAAGCTTCTGGTGTATTATGCTTCAGGTTTTCAACAGATTAAACATTTAGTAAAATTTTTAGCAGAATCATGTGCAACTTGTTTAAAAATTTTTAAAAAGGATGCTTAAAACATGTTGTCTTCCAAAAATCCAGAGATAATTTTAGATTGAAAAATCTAGGCTTGCCAAGGGAATCTGAGAACTTTTCTATCTTGGTCTCCAATGCTAACCTACGTATTCGTGTGCAAAAATAGAGGAAGATTAGAATCTCAAATGCCAGACTGAAAAGTTGCCACAACAAACCTGAACTCTTCATATGGAGTTTGTTATCTTGTCAGCAAGGAAACAAATGAAACAGCAATAAACTTTTTACTTTAAAAGATAAAAAGAAAAAAAAAAAACCTCAAACATAAAATATTTCCTGGACTTATAAAGGAAAATGATTAAAAAAAAAAAAAGATACCGTGAATGGAACTGAAAAAGGGCATACACAAAATCTAAATATCAAATTTGTAAGTAGTCCTTTACCAACATCCACTTAGAACTTTAAGTCTAAAATACGATAAAATGGCAACTATAGTTTATTCAACAATATTGGGACAACTGACTAACCATTCGGAAACTACTGTTAACAATACTTTGCTTTTTACTATGGGACCTCCAGGCCACCGTACTTAGAACTAGTTGCCTATTAAAAAAGAGAAAACAGTCAGAAAAAAAAATTTCATATCTTAAACCAAAACCAAATTTTAAGTAGATTACACAGCTAAAAGTAAAAGAATAAAATAAAACCATGAAATGAGAAACAAACAGGATGGAACTTTTCATAATATTGGAATGGAGAAAAAATTTTCAAACACGTCAACAAAGGAAAAAATACTACTTACTGTATTTTTAAAATGAATGTTACCTTTGACCTCATTTGTAAATTTACCCTGAAGCAACAATCAGACAAATCCTTTTGGCAGAATTATCTTGTGAGGAATTGGAAACAACCTACATGTTCATGAGTAGGGCTTGGTTCAATTACGCCATACGATGGCATACTATGAAATCCATAAAAGTGATAACACAAATCTGTATTTATTGATATCACCAAAATGTCAGCAATCGTTGTCACTGAGTGGTAGGTTGGCAGATGACTGTCATTTTAGAAAGTATCGTCACAGTACTTTTTGTGTTGTCTGGAACGTGAGGAGAATGAATTGCTTTTACAACGGGGGTGAGGGCCGGGAACAAGCTATTTTCAAACCCGGGCCCCCCAAGCTGAGGGTTCATCTGGCAAATTTTTAAGGAGTATAAACAAAATTCTTATCATGCCAGCCAAGCTCCTTTCCTCGCACGGCCGGGAGCCGGAAGACACACCCCTGACCCTGCGCTCGCCCCACGGGCGTGGGTCCTTCACCGTCAGCCCCGGCCCTCCCGGGGTCCCCGCGGAGCCTGCCCCGGCCCGATTGCGCCAGCGAGCGCGGCAGGGCCGGAAAACCGTGCTCCTCGGTGGCCCGGCGCGGCGGGGAAGGTGCGCGCAGCCGGCCGGGCAGCCGCGGGGCGGCGTGAGGGCCGCGTCCCCGGGCAGTCCCGGCGGACCCCGGCCGCCCGCAGGCCGCCGTCCCGCCGCGGACGGCTCCGCGGGCTTCCGGGAGCGGCTCCCGGCGCCAGCCCGACCTCCCGGCCCCGGCGGCCCGAGGGAGCGCCCCCCTCCCCTCCAGTCCCGCGGCCGCGGGGTCCCCTCCGCGCCCCGGGTCCCGGGCACGAGCCAGGAGGCCCCTCCGGGCTTCCGTCCTCCCGGCCAGCGCCCCCAGAGCCCGGCGTCCTCCACAGCGGACGAGCAAGGGGCGGGAGCCCACGGCCCCGCGCCCTGCAGCCCCGAGCGGAGCGGCGCCCCGCCATCTCGCCCAGGCTCTCGGCCCTGGCCGCGGCCCACCGCCCACCCCCCACCCCCAAGGCCGCCCGCCCGGGCCACGCAGCGCCCGCTCGCGCCCGCTCCTCACCTGCGACGCACCGCGGCCCCCAGCGCACCGCCGGGACCGGCTGTGTACACCGGAAGTGACGTCTTCGGGCCGGCCCCGCCCCCGCCTCAGGCGGACGCTGGGGTGGCTGCGGAGCCAGCGGCTCCGGGGGACCCCCTTTGCGCGGGTGGAGCGGGGGCGACCTGAAGCTCCCTGCCTCGGGATCGAGGACCTTCATAGGGGACAGCTAGGGTGGGGGTCGAGGACAGGCGGCCAGAGCCCAGAGGGCTACCCCATTCCTCTGCTATGGCTTGGCCTCCGGGTGGGAGGGGTCAGCTGCGTCTTCACGGATTTATTAAAATTGATTACTGAAATATTGAGCGCTTACTAGATGCCAGGCCCTGACAGGCACTCCAGGAACCGGATAATGCCCTCACCCACATAGATTTATTCCCTAGTGGTGGAAACAATAAAATGTCACAAAGTCGCATGATGATATTGTGCCAATTGTGACAAGTGGTAGGAGGGGAAAGTGGAAGAGAGGGGGAGAGAGTCTCTTGACCTAGTGAGGAGGGTGATCAGAGAATTCACCACCTAGGAAATGAGCAGAAGTTGAGGTCCTAAAGGGGAGAAGAAGAAAAAAAAACTTGGAGAAGCAGGGAGGAAAGGACATTAAGGCAGAAGAAACAACAGGTATCTTCACTGGCTCTGTGTTCAAGAAACTAGGGTGATGAGAAGATCTTAATGTGAGAGCATTGGGAAACTAATGAGTTTTAAGCAAGGCGTGATTTTACCATACTTGTGGATTTAAAGGAATTACTTGGGCTACATTGTGGAGAAAGACTGGAGAAGGGAGGCAAGAGTGGATGTAGATTTGTATGCCCATGTTCATAGCAGCACTATTCATAATAATCAAAAAGGTGAAAGCAACCCAAGTGTCCATCGATGGATGGATGAATGGGTAAACAAAATGTGGTATACCCATACAATGGAATGTTATTCAGCTTCAAAAAGGAAGGAAATTCTGACACATGCTACAAATGGATGAACAGTAAAGGCATTATGCTAGGAGAAATAAGCCAGTCACAAAAGGACAAATATTCTATAATTCCACTTGTATGGGGACCTAGAGTATTCCAGTTCATAGAGACAGAAAATAGAATGGTGGTTGCCAGAGACTGGGGAGAGGGGAGCACGAGGAGTTTGTATTTAATGGGCACAGAGTTTCAGTTTGGGAAGATGAAAAAGTGATGGTTGCACAACAATGTGAATATATCTAATGCTACAGAACTGTACACTTAAAAATGGTTAAAATGGTAAATTTTATGTATATTTTACCACAATAAATAAATAAATACATTTAAAAGAAGAGTAGATGTAGAACTCAGTTAGAAGCCTGTTTTGGTTGTCCAAGCAAAAGGTGATTCTGATGTAGACCTCCAAAATCTTTTGTTCTTTAATGTCTGTCAAAAGAATGTTTTGAATATCACCTAGTTTACTTATAAATCATATATATGCACTACACTACTAATATACTATTTATACTATAAAACATACACAAAAAGAATTTTAGAAGATAAAAACAGTATAGATAGACGTTCCAGTATTTTCTTCCTGTACCCCAATAGATTGCCTTCTTACACCAGTGGGTATGTGAACCTTGCTTTGAAAGCCACTCACAGACTACAGTAGTGACAATGGGGAATAAAGTCAGTGACGAAATAGATATGGAAGGTCAGGAAGAGGAGGGAATCCTAAATCTCTCCAGGATCTCTGGGACGAGCCACTGTAGGGTGACACGGTGCTGGGAAGCCTCTGAAGACCACATTTGGAAGGGTGGAAGATAGGAAGAAGGCCCTGAGTGCCACTGTGAACTTGACATCAAAGAGGAAGCACCAAGTATGCAGTTGGGGATGGTGCTCTGGAGCTTAGGAGAGTGCTGGAGATGCAATGGGGCTTAGTGGTCACTGAAGCTGTGGGAAGGAGCTGAAGGTGGGTACAGATTGAGGGGAGTCTTTTTGGTAGTTGGTTTTTTAACATGGAAGAGACTTAAGCATGTTTCAATGTCAGAGAGGAAGATCCGGTTGACAGAAAGAGGGTGGGTATACAGGAAAGAGATGACATGGTTCATCTTGAGAGGTTCTGAAAAGGCTGGAGGGGGTCTAAAATGCTTGGCAATGGGTTTACCTCAGGCTGCAGCAAGAGTGAGGAGAGCTTTCGGACAGAGGTGTTAGGAAAGTGGAAAAGGTCTGAAAGCAGAAAGGTGAGTTGATAGGAGAAATGTGGTAGAATTTCCAAATTGTACTGAGGTTCCTATTTCAGGTTGATCACCATTAATTCAGACAGAACCCTCTTTCCTGTTAGGCGACTTGCCCCAGCAGCTTTCGGTAAAAATGAAGAAGGTGGAGCAAGGATTCACCTGGGGGTTGAGTAACAGAGAGAAGGGCACGAGTGTTACTGACATGATGGGCTGTGGAACCCAAGCTAGGGAGGAGGGATGTGAGGTGGAAGAGGACAGCTGGGTTGGAGGAAGTGTCTCTGGGTGCTGGTGTCATTCTACCTATGTAGGCTGGAAAAGGGACCAGAGATGATGGTGGCTGGCTTCTGAGTGGGCCAACTACGGCTCCTGCAGTCTCAGGACAAGCTCGTCTCTAATCTGGAAGTTCTCCTAGCTCCTACTACAGGCCCCAGGAACCTCCAGTGGCCATGCCTGGAGGCACATGGTAAACACCGAATGGGACTTTTAAGAGGTCCCCCTCCCCATGTGCTCTGAGCCATGTGCCCAACCACTGCTGCTCACTTCACTCCAAACCTCATGGCCCCAGAGTAATGTGCTGGAAACCACTCAGGGCTGGCACCATCTGGGCCCCTTCTGTAGACTTCAATCCAGGGCCAGGAGGTTCCGGAGACCTATTCAGCAGCAGATGCAGTTGTTATTTGAGCTCAGTGTGAACACTGCCAACGTTGGGGCTCCTTTGGGGGCCTCTGTGAAGCTCTGAGCACCAGGCTGTCTTGGACCTCTCAAACTTACCTGAAGACATTTTGTATTGTGGACATATCAAGTCTGCTTTGGGAGTACATCCAGAGCTATCATACTCACCTCCTCCTAGAGGTCTGAACAATTTATTTTCATTCATCAAACACACATACATATGGAGAGGGAGGGAAAAAACACCCATGTACCCACCACACAGGTATAAGACATTTGTCAGTTTATTTCACCTCTTGATTCCAAGCTCCCTTGCACCAGACTACCAAGGAAAGAGGATGGAGGCCACAGGGTCTAGAGATGGGGGCCGAGGCCCTACTGGAGCCCCTCTGTCTTCAGGGACAGAAGCTGTGATCCTCCAGCTCTGCGGAGAGGTCTGTGATGGAAGCCTCAGCACACACACAGGGATGGGATGGTGCCCGAGACCACCAGACCAACACTTCAATTTGCCACTTAAGAAGCCAAGAAGGCCCAGGCCAGGGAACAGGGTCTCCCTGAATGAACTCGGCCCCTTATGTTTCTGGTTAGAGACAGAGTTGGAGCCAGATCTCGTGGAAGGGAGAGCCTCGGAGGTTGTTGCCCATGAGAAGTGAGCAGAATGAGGTTTCGGGAGCTCCTCAGAGACTGAAGAGGCCTGCATTAGTGATCCACGCCAGAGATGTACCTTGACCTTGGCATGAGATGTCTCCCCTCGCTGAGAAAAAAAAGATTTGCTATGGCTAGCTTTTATGAGGACTTCACATTCCTAGCATCAGAAGGGCTGCAGAACACAAACATTCCACATAGAGGGGCTCATAAGAGATGAAAGAACTGATTTTCTCAAGCAGCCAAAGTGATTACTGTTGGCTTGTGCATTCTTCACAGCAGTAAAAGCCAGGGCTTCCAGGCTGGGCTTTTACATGTTAGTTTTAGTGGGTGTGTCTGAGAGAAGAGCCTTCAGGGATGGGGTTTTCACAGCCAAGTGTTCTTGGTTGGGGGAAGTGTGTGGGCAGGGGCAATGAAGTTGTTTGGAGAGAATAACTTTTCTACTTTACCTTATTGGTCTCCCTTGGGCAGGATGGGAAAGCTGTGCAACAGGCTGTGAGCCCCAGGAAGGGTAGCTGCATTCCAGAATCCACAGGATTTGGGAGCCAGTCTGGAGAGGGCTGGCCAGATGTTCTGGGCACAGAGCAACTGGCTGTCTGCTGGGTAGAGAAAGAGGCTGGGGCGAGGCCAGTCTGGTCTAGCTCAGGTGGCACAGCCCAGGCGGGAAAGCGGGTAAGGGTGGCGTGGGTCTCTCGCAGTCTCCACATTGCTTCCCTGAGACCGTTGTTTATTACCCCTCTTTTTCCCCTGTGTGTAACCATCCCATTGTCCTTTCTCCACTCCACCCTCCACTGGTTGGAAATGGCTGTGCCATGCCCAAAAGGCCCTCGCCAAGCACCTCTAAGTCTCACCCCCACCTCTAAGATCCCAGGGTGTCTTTGTTCTGAGAGTCAGGGGTTGGTCAGAGGCCTGGGAGATCCCTGATGGGTAGGCTGGACGCCAGGAGTCCAGGCCCCTTCCCCTGCAGCCAGGACAGGAAGCCTGGTACCACCTTAGGAAACACGTAAGATCCAGCAGAAGGAGCTACCGGGGGACCCCCTGAGGGCTCTCCAGGGCTTGGTGAAGCAGAGGTGTCTGGATGTATGTGGGGGATGGAGAGAGGAGGGGGAGCTGCTGGATGGACGAGGGACCACCTGGAGGCTATGCCCACCACAGTTATCAGCTGTGAAGGTCTGCACTGTGGAGAGGGGTATTTTCCAGGCCCCACAGACGGCCAGGGGTCCAAAGGCTTTTGACTGGGAAAGGAATGAAAGGTATGCTGGGGAGGGAACCAGGCAAGGTTCTGGTGCAGGTGGAGCCATAGGGGCTTGGGCCTTGACATCAAGATATCCTGAAAGCCAGGGGCAGCTCCAGTCCATTCCACAGCTGACAGAGCCAAAGTCCTGCTCTCCTCAGGTTCCAGTATGTGGGCCTAGCCCCAGGCCCCACCCTAGCTTTCAAGGTTTATGCTGTGGTCTTGGTCTGGCAAGATGTGTCTTCCAAGAATTGCAAGGATAGTTTGCAGAGTTGATTCTGTGGCCTTGTAAAGAGAGTGGAGTTGAACACTTGTGGAGTTCTGAACAATTAAATTTATGAGCATCCCCTCATATTTGTAAACCCACCAGGGGGCCGAGATGGAGGGGCCTGAGACCTTCTTGGGTCCATCTGATTGAAGAAACCAGAACTCTGTCCCCTTTCCAGAGTGTGGGCGGACTCTCCTTTTGGTTATCAAAATGTAATAACCCCAACTCCTTGTCACTGAAACAAGAGAGGATTTATTAGCCCTAACAAACAGAGTACTGTGGTCACTAGAATGGCTGTCCTTGGCAGCAGTCCTGATGCCTGGGAGTAGCTCACAGACTGCCACCCTACAACTTGTCTGCTCCCTCTGGGCACAGTGGGAAGGAGGGCCTCAGGAGCTGAGTCTTCATTTCTTCAACACATAGTGTCGGAGTCCTCCAACCCAGCAACTCTGAAGTTGCTATGTATGGCTCCAATCAGAGACTTTTACACGTGGTTGCCTGCAGTTACAGCCCAGCTGGGCATCTCAATTGGGTCTTCAATTGCTAGTAAGGAGGGACAGTAAAGCTGCCACTGGCTGAGTTTCTGGCGGCAATGGTGACTTATGAAACCCTGGGGACTGGTCACAGAGCCTGGACTCCCAAAGAGATCTGCAATACTCAACTCATGGTTTTTTATTTGTATTTTTTTGTGAGGAAGATTAGCCCTGAGCTAACATCCATTGCCAATCCTCCTCTTTTTGCTGACAAAGATTGGCCCGGGGCTAACATCCGTGCCCATCTTCCTCTACTTTATATGGGACTCCGCTACAACATGGCTTGACAAGCGGTGCGTCATTCCGCACCCGGGATCCGAACCTGTGAACCCTGGGCCGCTGAAACAGAGTGCACAAAATTAACTGCTATGCCACTGGGCCGGCCCCTCAACTCATGTCTGATGTAGGCGTTGGATGGCAGGACCACACACAAGACTTCCCTTCATCAGACAGCTGGCTGCCTCCCATGTGGAATTTGGGGAACCAGGGTTCCAACCAGGTTAGAGGGCAGTGTGTGTGTGAGTGGTGAACGGTGAAAGGGGTTTCTCCCCCACACTCACTCCACAGGGACAGAAGGATTCAGGGCCCAGACCCTTAGCCTTCTCACTGCCCGGCAGTGTTGTACCTAACCTTAACCCTAACCCACACAACTGCCAAATACTCATGCCTTCCATTTAGGGGCAAAGCTGGGCAGAACCAGATACATTTTTAAGCCAAGTTACTAGAAATACTTGGAGAAAGTCTGAGTTTATAAACTAAAATTTGGCTCTTAACCTACAATGATTTCACTACCATGAAACATTGCTGTTAAAGTGCAAAATAATGAACTGTGATCACTCTACACTGCAACAAATGAGTCTATGCAACATCATCCAGTTCTGAGATAACAATGAGGATCTAGGAGGGAGTTGATGAAATTAAAAGCCACCTTTGACTTGCCTTAACTCTGAGCTTTCTACAGCCAACACTTATAAGAATCACCAAAGAGATTGCACTTACTGAAAGGGAGCCGGGTGGCCTTAAAAATATATGGAGAAATCGTGAAAGTAAAACGTCACCTCACATAAAGCCTATCAGATCAGTAAGAAGAAATGAAATTACTTCTCCGAAATCCTGCGATCTCAAAAAATTAGCAATTTGAGCTGTTTCCACATGTGCACAGGCACCGTCACAGGCAAATCCAAGAGAACCACGAGTCCAAAAGCTGTCAGAAGTTTGGCCCCCTCCCAGAACGGACCTCTGATTGTGGGGCTCTTTAAGTTGTTCAAAAGCATGACTTCATAGGCCTCCTCCTCCAGGAAGCCTTCTCTGAAATCTCCAACTCTATACTTTCCCAGTCATAGTATTTACCTCACAAAACTGTAAATTTTGCTCCTTCTGGACTGTGAGTTTGGACGATATTCATCTCATCCTCAACTGTATCTCCAGCACTTGGCGCTGCATGTAGCAAACAGCAGGCATTCACTAAGTGACTACCTCATTTATTCCACTAATTTCTGAGCACCTACTGTGGGCCAGGCACTGTGCCAGGTACTGGGCAGTCGTAAACAAGACAAAAGTGATCCTTATGCTCACTTGGTGGGGAAGACAGATTTGAATAAACAAAAATGACAAAGATAAAGGTAACGTAAACATGAAAGCACAATGAGGGCATGTTGCAGGGGAGTAGAGTGCTAGAAGACTATTGCAAGGAGACTTTAACACATTCTGGAAAGTCCTGGAAGGCATTCCTGAAAATGTTTAAAGTGACATTTAAAGAGAAGCAATTAGTTGGGAAAGAGACCTCCAGGTGAAAAGAACTGCTTGTGCAAAGGCCCTGAGGCAAGAAGGAATTTGGCTCATATTAGGAACTGAGGGAAGGCTAGGGTACTTCCCCAGGGACTAGATCATACAAGGCAGGCTGGGAAGGATGGAACTCCTTAAGAGAAACAGGAAGTCACTGGAGAGTTTGATGGAAAAATGTGTGTTTCCATAGCACCAGGGTGGGGAGGGCAGAGGCATGGGGAGTTAGCAAGGCATTCAGGAGTCTGTGTGTGGTTTCAGAGGGGCAGGGCGATGGAGAGAATCCAAGGTCCCCTTCCATTTATCTGTTATACTGACGTGTAATTTACACAAAGTACAGAGATCTTAAGGGCACAGTTCAAGTTTTCACTTATGTATACATACTGTACCCACCACCCCAATTAAGATATAAAATAGGGGCCAGCCCATGGTGTAGTGGTTAAGTTTGGTGCACTCCGCTTTGGTGGCCTGGGTCTTCAGGTTTGGATCCTGGGCATGGACCTACATCACTCATCAAGTCATGTTGTGGTGGTGACCCACATACAAAATGGAGGAAGACTGGCACAGATGTTAGCTCAGGGCAAATCTTCCTCAGCAAAAAAAAAAAAAAAAAAGCTATAAAATACTTTAGCAGGCCCTGCCTCCCCAAAGATAACTACAGTCAGCCCTCTGTATCTGTGAATGCAGAACCCACGCATAGGAGGGTCAACTAAGTGACTTGAGTATCTGCAGATTTTGTATCCACAGGGGGTCCTGGAACCAATACCCCCCATACCAAAGGACAAGGGACTACTATTTAATTGTCATCACCATAGATTAGTTTTGCCTAATTTTGAGTTTCATGTAAATGAAATCATACAATATGAACTCCTTTGTGTCTGGCTTCTTTCACTCATGATGTCTGTGAGATTCATTTACATGGTGTAGAGCAAGTTTATTTTTTCACTGTATTTCATTGATAAATATACCATTATTTATTCATTCTACTGTTGGACATTTGTGTTATTTCCAGGTTTTGGCTATTATGACTATTATGAATGTTCTTGTACATACCTTTTGCTGGACATAAGCCAATCAGTTCTATTAAGTATATACCCAATAGTGAAACTGCTGGGTCATAAATATATATATATTTAGCTTTAGCAGATACTGCCCATTAGTTTCCCAAAGTGCTTGTACCAACTTACACACCCACCATTGAAGTGTGGAAGTCCTAGTTCTTCACTTCCTCACTGACACTTGACATTATGGTCTTTTTTTTTTTGAGGAAGATTGGCCCTGAGCTAACATGTGCTGCCAATCTTCCTCCTTTTATGCTTTTTTTTTCCTCCCCAAAGCCCCAGTAGATAGTTGCATGTCATAGTTGTGCATCGTTCTACTTGCTCTATGTGGGACACCGCAGCAGCAAGCCTAACAGAGTGGTGAGTAGGTCCTTGCCCAGGATCTGAACCGGCAAACCCCGGGCCGTCAAAGCAGACGTGCAAACTGAACTGCTACACCACTGGGCCGGCCCCTACATTAGTCTTTTTTAAAAAGCTCCAGTAATTTTTGTAGGGGTAGAATGGTATCTCTAATTTCCCATGCAAGTAATGCTGCAACAGTCTTTTACTTTATATGGAACAAGAAATGCCTGATGTCCAAGATGGATTTCAAAAAGGCAGAGGCACACGAGATCTAATTGTGATTATTTATTGGCTTACTGGAGTGCTCCAAAAAATTTCAGAAGGTTAGTCTATGTTTTAGAGACTACAGTAAAGCCTTTGACTGCGTGGATCATGAAAAGCTATGGGCTGCTCTGAAAGAAATGGGCATGCCTCAACATTTGATTGTCCTGATGTGTAACTTGTAGAGTGGACAAGAAGCCACTGTCAGGACAGAATACAGAGAGACAGAATGGTTTCCTATAGGCAAAGGTGTCAGACAAGGATGCATTTTATCTGTCTGTTTAATCTGTATGTGAACATATCATATGAAAAACTGGGCTAGACTCAGAAGGAGGAGGAGTGAAAATTGGTGGAAGAAATATCAACAACCTAAGATGTGCAGCTGACACCATCTTACTGGCATAAAGCAGCAATGACTAGAAATGACTTCTGACAAAAGTGAAAGAAAGAAGTGCCAAAGTAGACTGCATTTGAACATCAAGAAGACAAAAATGATGACTATGGAATTACTATAACATAGACAATGAAGACATTGAAATGGAGACTGCAGTCAAGAAGCCAAGAGAAGACTGAGACTTAAAAGTGCAGCAATGAAATAATTAGGAAAGATCAAGTGTAAAGAAGTGTCATTAGAGACCAAGGCCAACATTATCCACACCCTCGTATTTTCAATTACCAGGTGCATGTACGTGTCCAAAAGCTGTACAGTGAAGGCTGACAGGAAAAAAATGGATGCATTGGAAATATACTGTCGGAGGAGAGCTCTACGGATAACTCTGGACTGCCAGAAAGATGAACAAGTTAGTCCTAGAGCAAATTAAGCCTGAACTATTGCTGGAGGCAAAAATGATAAAACTGAGGCTCTCCTACTTTGGACACATCACAAGAAGGCAGGATTCTTTGGAAAAGACAATAATGCTGGGAAAAGCAGAAGGCAGCAAGAAAAGAGGAAGACCAAATATGAGACGCATTGACTCCATAAAGGAAACCAAAGGCATGAGTCTACAGGAGCTGAGTAGGGCTTCTGAGGACAGGAAGTTGTGGACATCACTCATTCATAGGGTTGCCAGGAGTTGACCTGACATCATTTTAACACACTCAGAATGTATCTCCTTGTGGTTTTAAGTTGCATTTTTTTGATGACAAAGTGTCAAGAAGCTTTTCATATGGTTATTAGATATCTGAATATCTTCACTTATTGTCTATTTAAGATCTAAAAAATCTTTAAAAAAAAATTTATAGTTCTTTTTATACTCTGGATTATGAGCCCTTTGATGTACATAATGCAAATATCTTCTCCCAGGCTGTGGCTCCCATTTTCATTCCCTTGATGTCTTTTCATAGACAAATTTTTAGTCTTAATGAGGTCCGGTTTATCAGTATTTTCTTTTTTCTTTTATGGTTATCACTTTTTGTGTTCTCTTTGCCTAGTCCAAGATCTTGAAGATATGCTTTTTTTATTGATTCTCAGAAACGTTTTGTAGTTTTCGGTGTAGAGGTCTTGCATATCTTTCATTAGATTGCTAAGTATTTGATTTTTTGGTGGGATACTATCATAAATGGTAATATTTTAACTTCATTTTCTAATTGTTGCTTGTATATAGAAACAAGTGATTTTTGTATATGTTGATAATTCACTTAGTAATTGTAGTTTGTAAATAGGTTTGGATTTTATACATATCCCATCATGTCATGCTAAAAATGATAGTTTTCTTTTTCCCAATCTTTATGCCTTTCTTTTTCATATCTTACTGCACTAGCTAGGACACCCAATACAATGCTGAATGTAAGTGGTGATCGTTCACAGCAGTCTCAAGATCAGAGTTCAATATTTCACCATTGCAGGTAATGTACATTTTGTTGTAAATGTCTTTTATTGGATTAAGGAAGTTTCCATCTATTCCTAAGTTGCTGAGTTTTCTTTTTATCTCCTCTTTCTTTTTGAAAGGCTGAAGACTGTGTGCACACCCAGTTTGTTCATGGGAGGCGGGAGGGAATCAAATGTGAAGATGTCAGCCTGCTCCAGAAGGCACCCTGGGGCTCATGCCAGTAACTGTTGGGGCATTGCCAGCCTTTCCACCAACAGTCTCTGTGGGCTCATCATTGCCAGGTCATCTGTAGCTGGCTGTCCTTTTCTGGTAGTTGGCTGTGACAGACATTACCTGCGCTAATATTTGGTTCTATACTTCCCTGCCTCCTTAAATTAAGTGAAAACAAGGGGGATAATGCAAAAGTGAGCATGTCTGACACCTCCTTTCCATTCCTGGGAAAGGAAAAAGCAGCTATCTTCTGACTGTGCTAGGGACAGACACCAGGACAGTGGCCCCTCAGTTCAGTGAAAGGCTGAAGGCTCCAGGACTTCCAGATTTAAACCAAGTAGCAGCTGGAAGAGAAAAGCAAGCTGGCCCAGACACTAGGCATGTTTTGAGCTTAAGTTGTGACCTGGGTTGATGAAAGCTGCAGAGCAAACCCACTGACAGTCTGGAAACCAGACACAAAGAGGCATCTGACCCAGGGACACATCCAGAGAGAGGCTGTAGTAAGTACGGGGCGGCCTGGCATTTCTTGCTTTGTCAAGAAGCCCTATAGACACTTGCAGAGAATAGGCCTGAGGTTCTGATCATTCACAACCTAGAGATAAGCCCAGTGCCAGGTTACAGGCAGCTTCAAAGCCTAGTCCCCCTGGGAGCTGAGCCAGATCTCCAGGCCGTCTGGAGCAGAAGCAGTGCTGGACATGGGGACTCTGTGCTGCTGAACACTGGCTAGCCCCAGGACCAGAGGTGTGCAGCTGCCCTGCTAGCTCACAGCATGGTGACTTATTTTTAGATACGTGACTCAGAGGCCTAAACCAGGACTGGGGACTTGGGGAGAGAAGAAGCACTGCGCAGGGGCTGGCTCTTGCAAGTAGCATGGGTCTGGCTGTTTGACACCATAATCACATCCATATCAGACCATAGTTGCAGTGACACAGTTTCCAGTAGAACACAATCTCTTGAGGTCTCCCTATCAGATGCCTCCTCTAAGACACATGTTATAATGTGAGTCAGATTTGTGTTCCCAAAAGTTCATTCTGGCTACTGCATAGAAAATGAATTGGAGGAGTGCAGTACGGATGGAGACAGATGAAGAAGTAATTGCAGTAGTACAGGCAAGAGTTGAAGGTGCTTCACACTAGAAAAGACGCAAACAGATTTCTGGTTCCAGACAGTAAACTAGTTACAAATGTTTACCTTCTTTCCTTTAATACTACATTACAATGTCAATAAATGAGTAAAATGGTATTTACAACATAAACAGAATTGGGCAGGGAGAAGTTGTGAGGTATTTTTCAGCAAATTTCTAGACTGATTAGAGCAGATGAAAGAAGTATGGTGACCCAGGGCAGAGCAGAGGGTGCTGCCACCTGGACCATACTTCAGGGATGCTTCTGTCTAGGAGAAGCCACTTGTCTGGAACTCTGAAATGCTTCAGACTCTGAGGCAGCAGGTATGACAGAGGGCAAGAGTGAGAAGGGGGCTTGAAAACAGGGAAACTAATCTAAGGACTGTGCACAACAAGCAGTGAACAATCCTGTTTCTCGCTGCTGCAATTAGAATGACCTATAATTAGGCAACATACTCCTAGGCAAAATAAACAAGTAAAAGGAAGATTCTCCTCTGCAGGTACCTGTGGAATCTGGAAATATTGGCATCTCTGAACCAAGCCCTCTGGAATTCAGAGATCTCAAGGATAAAGATCACTACCTTAAAGCAAATCCTGCCAGATGACAAATCCTGGCCACGTAGGGTTCCAGGGAAACTCTTCTGCCTCCTTCTAATGAGAGAAAACCAAGCTTCCTCAGATACTTGAATAGAGGAGACCAAGATTAACAATCAAGATAAGGGAAGAAAATATGAGAAAAAAACGAAGACATAAAGGATCGATTCGTCAGCTCTTATACCTGAGTAAGAGAAAGATCGAGTGAAAGAACAGGGCGGATGGCATCAAAGAAATTAAGTAATTATCTAAGAGAAAGAGCTAAAGGAAAGGTACAGATCTTTAAAAGGGACTATGAACTGCCCAGCATAACACCGGGATAAAACAAAAAGACACCCATACCCACCGAAGTCATTGTAAAATTGCTTAACACAAAGGACAATGCTAAGTTTCCAGGGAGGAAAAAAACATGTTGTTATAATGAAAAAGAATCAGATTGGCATTGGACTTGGCAACACTGCATGTTAGATCAAGGGTCAGCAATTGAGCTAAGAATGATTTTTATATTTTTAACGTGTTGTTAAATAAAAAGAGGAAGAAGATGTGACAGAGACCTTACTGTCTGGCCCTTTATATATACTTTCTTAGAAAGCTCCCTAAGGAAGAATTCTAGCAAACAAGGGAATGGAAAACATGGCATCCAGGAAACCGTGACTCTAACCCAGGAGAGCAATGAAGAGAAATCCCTGGATCATAACTTTGCTAAAGATCTCCAAAGCAACATGTCTGGATTTTAGCAGAATGGCAGGTTATGGAACAACAGTCTCTAGGAAAAAAGGAGACTTCATAGACTAAATCAAATAAATAGTATGGTTGAGGGTTTGAAAAAATTTTATTATATGATAAAGGCAACAGATACAAGCAAAAAAGAAGAGCCTTCAGAAACTCCAGGAAAAACAAAAAGCTGTAGAGAAAATAATGGTCCAAAGAAAAAATTGTCTAAATCAGATTAGAAAATCAGTGAGCTCAAGAAGGAAATAGATTCCAAGTAATAGAGACTAAGAGAGAGGAAGAAAACATGTGAAAGAGCCAGTCAAAGATTCTAGGGAAAAACACTGTAAACAAAAGCAAAACTAAGATAATAATACATACAAAATTCAGGAGAGTGGTTTCCTCTTGGGTGAAGGAGAAATGGAATAGAGGAGCCAGAATACACGGAGCCAGATGCACATGGTTGGTGATGCTCTAGTTTTTGGGTTAAGTGACAGGTTCACAGTTGCTCATCATATTATGGGTCACATAATCTTTTGTATATATTAAATGTGAAAAAGGAAAAACAATTCAAAAATTGGAGAAGAAAGGCAAGGTCCAATCACGAAGCAAATTAAAAAGTGGATGATTTGGGGGCCAGCCCGGTGGTGTAGCAGTTAAGTTTGCGCGCTCCACTTCGGTGGCCTGGGGTTTGCAGGTTCGGATCCCAGGCGCGGACTGACGCACCACTTGTTAAGCCATGCTGTGGCAGCGTCTCATATAAAGTAGAGAAAGATGGGCACAGATGTTAGTCCACAGCCAATCTTCCTCAGCAAAAAAAAAGAGGATTGGCAACAGACGTTAGCTCTGGGCTAATCTTCCTCACACACACACACACAAAAAGTGGATGATTTTAAGAAACTGGTGGAATATAAGAAATGATAATCAAACTAATCTTTAATCTTGATCATAGTAATATTTTGGGGGGCAAGGTATAGGTAGTATTTGATACTAGAATTGTAGGGAAGGCATACCACTTGGCTCTGTGCTGAGGAATTCTTATAAAATCATTAGCAGAATATTTTTATTAGTTTTCAGCTTTTAAAGTCAACCAACATGTGAAAATAATTTTTACTGGCAGGAAGAACAAAACATTTTGTAAGAAAGGAAATATAATGAGGTTTATACTTCTTGGTTCATCCATAAATGATATTTACTTAGTTTTAATAAATATTACATATCAGCTGTAATCAAGTATTATATTAAGAAGATACAAAGGAAGGATATGTGAATCTCTGTGTGTGGGAAGTTAGAGTAAATCTTCATATCACGAGGTCCATAGTTGATAAACAGGTGAAAAAAACAAAGTAAAGAACAGTTTATATAGGCTCTTCCTACTGATAATAAAAGGGGGAATGTGGGTATTACACACACACAAACACGTGCACACAAAATTTGGAAAGGGACAGTTTCTAGAAGAATACAGATAAACGGTTAATAGTATTTGCCTTTAAGGAACAGAAGTAGACTTACTGTATACTATTTTGTTTCATTTGTAGTTTCATATGTACAAGTATTATTCAATTAAAAAAACAAACGTTTTTCCCCTAATGAAAAAAGAGCTCCTGTAAATAACTAAGACTAACATCTGAGGAGAAAAGTAATCAAAGAATATTTATAAACAGTTCATAGAAAAGGAAGTACTAATAATTTAAACTGATGAAAAAATGTTCAACCTCACTTAAAACACCATCCTGGGGGGGGATCATATGGGGTAGTAGGCTCCCTCAAAAACTGGGTGAAGTGTGAACTGCTATAATTTCTTTTGTATATTCCAATTACAAAGCTATGTCTTCTATTATCCAGAATTTCCACTTATTGGATTTATCTACCAGATAAATTCACCTATTTGTGAAATGATTCATAAAGGTTCATTTCTGCACTGTTTGTATTAGCAAAAATTGGAAACAACCTAGCTCCATCTGGAGAGGGTAACCGTTAGTCTGAGGGACAGTGAGAAGAGGGAGACTTTTGACTGTAAATCCTATTAAATTGTTGTTTTTGAACTATGTGAATGCATACATCAAAGCCTTGGTCAGAGGAACAGTCTGCTGAGGATTCCATACTGGTCCCCACATCACAGGGCTCTGCCACCGAGGCCTCTGCAGCACATTCAGTACTGAAGTGCAGGCTGCACGTTCCAACTGCCAGGGAGTGGGGAGAACCACTCTGGATTACTGCCCTGGCCTCCCAACCGGCCTTTCTGCTTCTTGCCCTACGAGTTTATTCTCAACACAGCAGCCAGAGATTCTTTTTAAATATAAGTCAGATTGTCCCTCTTCTGTTCAAAACCGGCCTCCACTTACTCTCTAACCTCATATGCTACTACCCTCTCCTCCCTCACCCCACTCCAGCCATACTAGGTTCACTCCTGCTTCAGGGTCTTCGCAGCTACAATTTCTTCTGCTTGAATATCCAATCACCTCCTTGAGTCATTTCTCAAATGTCAGCTTCCCTAACCTAAACTGGTAACAGCAATCCCCCCTCCAGCCCATAGACCCTTTCTTGTCCCCATTCTTGGCTTTTTCTCCACAGCACTTAAGCATCTTAACATATTACATATTTTACTCATTTATTTTGTCTCCTCTCAGTAGAAGATAAGCTCCAATAAGGGCTGGATTTGTTTTGTTCACTGCTTACCCTGCAATTGGAATTATACCTCTTCCACAGTAAGGGTTCAATAAATATCTGTTGAATAAATAAACTGTTTTCCCTTTTCCACAGAAAATCAGCAAAACTAAAAACAGAAGACTAGGGGAAAGAAGGGATAAAATTGTTAGCATGACTGCTGCCTTTCATTATAAGCCTTTCTGAGGAATTAAAATTCACACACACACACGCACATCTCCTATCAAAATAATTTAAAAGTTTTTTAATAAAAAAAGAGGTATTAGATATATTTACAAAGTAGAATTGACAGAACTTTGTAACAGGCATGATGGTGGTGCAGAATTGAAGGAAACGGAGTATCAAAGATGACTTCCAGATTATTGGCATACTCAGGGTAGTAGATTGTACTGCTACACACTGGGATTGAGAACACTGGAAGAAAAGTAGAGGGGAGATCCCTTCAGTTTGGGTAACATTAAGTTTGAGAGGCTACTATAAGACCTTCAAGTATAGGTATCAAGAAGTCAGATCTAGGCTCAGAAGAGAGATCTGTGCTAGACACGTGAATTTGTGAATAACTCCAGAGAGTTAAGGTCATGGGATTGATGCCAGAGTATGCAGCTTAAAAAAGAGAAAAAAGCTAAAGTAGAACTCTGAGGAACACTATTATTTCACGATGGGGTGGTGGAGGAATCAGGTAAGCAAACTGAGAAGCAGCAGCTAAAGAGAGTAGGAGGAAAAACAGATGAATATGGCAGCCAGGAAGATAAGAGTATTTTAAGAAGGAAGAGGTCAACTGTATGGAATGCTTCTGTAAAGTAAGCAGGAGAGGAAAACTGGAAAGGCTCAGTGGAGATCATTGGTGACCTTACCTAAACTGTTTCAGTGGAGTAATCAAGTGGGTTAAGAAGTGGAAAGGAGATTAGGCATCTTGATAGTTAAAGAGCTAAGTAGCAGCTGCTAGAATGTAGGATTCAAGCATAATTTTCTTTAAAAAGGAGCTTTTAACATTAACTGAACATGCTACATAATTACAATTATATATTAATATATATGAATATTAACACATTAATATGCTATATAGTATGCCAGCATAATAATTAAATGAGAATGGAAAGGATCTCTTATCAAGGAAGAAGTTGAAGATATAAACAAAGAAAGCGGTAAATCAATATTGTAAGTCTGGGAATGATGGCAGTTAGGGAGCCAGAACACAAGCAGTTTGTTGACAGATGTTTTTTTCTCTATTTTTATAGGGCCATCAGCAAAAGGCTGGATGTAGATGAGGTTTAGAGAGGAAGTGCTTGAGGCAGTTGCCATCCAATGTCCTCTAGTTCTCTCTGAAATAGACAGCAAGGCCGTTTGCTGACTGCGGAGAGGGATTACAGAAACATAGTAAGTTTTTGCTGGCAATGCTGAAGGCCCAGTTGAGAGCAGTAATCAGATTTACAGTGGTACTAATTTACTCAATTGTGATTCTCTTCCATAGGACTCAACCCTCTGGGATGGATGCTTTCAGGGTTGAAGTTTCTATAGGAAAGAGCAAAAGAAGCCGAAAAAAAAGAGCAAAAGAGTTTAGTGTATTTGCAAGATAAATGATGGATCATGCAGTGTAGGCTGGTTGGGGATGGCGATGATTAGGAGGGAACTAATGAATCCAAAGTAGAGAGATCTGACCTGGAGGCCTGTACCAGGCTAAAAAGAGTTACTGAGAAGCGAATGGTTAGGTCGCTCTATTTGTAGTTATTTCTTGAGCAAGCCAGTTGGAAGATCAAAGTGTGGGGTGTCTAAATCCATGATTCAGAGGTGATGCAGTTGAGGTTGATGGACAAGGTTCAGGCATGCCCACAGCTTTGGATGGGAGGGGATGAGAGGAAAAGACCACAGGACAAGGAACAGGAACCAGGGTGTGGGATGGGTCCAGAAGAGTTAACACAGCAGGCCTGACTGGTATCCTTTATAAGCCTGCTTACAAGTTTGGCTCTTGGCTGACATCTGGGAACTTGGATTTCAGGGGGGATCCCACCATTCCCAGAACTGATAAAGAGTGGCTCACTGTGCCTAAACTGTTTGTACAAACAATGTGGTTTACTCGCGCTTTACTTTTGGGAGTCTGGGATTTTGGTATCTGCCAAGCAGAGGGTGCCTACATAACCAGTCCCTGATCAAAAGCCTGGGCACTGCATCTCCAATGAGCTTCCCTAGAAAACATTCCACACATGTTGTTAACAACTTGTTGCTGGGGGAATAAAGTATATCCTGTATGACTCCACTTTCAAAGTCCCCTCTGAAAGTTTGATTCTGGTTTCCTCCAGACTTTGCCCATGCATCTTTTCCCTTTGCTAATTTTGCTTTGTAGCAAAATTACTGTAAGAAATCGTAGCCATGAGTATGATTATATTGGGGACTCCCAACACAGATGGGTAAATCACACAGAAGCTGAACTCATTCAGAAGGATAGAGTTTAGAGGAAGGGGAAGGCAGGTTATCAGATTTCTCAAGATGGTGGGTAGTAATCAAGTCATTAGATGATCATAACCAGGAGTGAGAGGATCATATGAGCCTCAACAAAGTAAGGGTTTTACCAGAAGGGGAGGGAGCAAGGACATCAAGCCCATATCTTGAACATACATTTGTAGGGCAAGAAATACTTCAGTGCCACCACTGGGAAGGGTGATGGGTGGAGCAGTGTCCTTAGGGGACAAAGGCTAGGTACACAGAGGAGGATTAACCCTGCATCTGCTCTAATAAATACATCTATCTATCTATGTCTACATCTATAGTACATCGGAGTTTTCTGGTACTTTACGGTTAGTAACAAATGACTTGCGGTAGCACACTGGTGTGGAGCAGCACTATGACTAGGCACTACTCTCTCTCACCATACTCTAAATCCTCAAGAGGTGTCAGTGTTCCTCCCACCCACTCTAGCTCTGGCTTCTCTTGCACAGGAAAAAACAGTGCAAGCATTATTTTAACTGCCAAAAGCTAGAAATTACCCAAATGTGGCATTCAACAGTAGAATGGATAAACTGTGGTCTATTAACACAAAGGAATATTATGTTGCAATGAAAATGAAGAGCCCACAGACAAATGCAACAATACAGATGAATCCCACGAACAATGTTGAGCAAAGAAGCTAAGCACAGAAGAGTATACACTATATAATTCCATTTATATAGAGAACAAAAACAAGCAAAAGCAATCTATGCTCTTAGAAGTCAGGATAGTTGCTAACCTTAAGGGGGAAAGGAGTTGTAGGGGGGCTTCTAGGGTACTACTGATACTCTGATTCCCGATTTGGGTGCTGGTTACTTAGGTAATTATGATATGTGTACTTTTCTGTGTATTATACTTCAAAACAAAACAGTGCTATTCATTATGCGTAAAAAGCAAGTTTCACAATAGTACATATACTATGAATCTATTTTTGCTGAAAAGCACATGCCTATACAGAACAATGCCAGGCAGAATATACACCTAAATAGTGTTAATAAGGATTAGGTCTAGATGGTGGGATTGTAGATGATTTTTTTCTTTCTTCTTCTTTTTTTTAATCTATTTTTAAAAACCTTCTTCCATCTACATTCTTTTTACAATGTCTTAAATTAAAACGAAACCAAACCATACCTAGTTCTATTTTACAAACTGCAACCAGCAAGGCTCCACAAGCCCGCTCTGAGACAAAGAAATGCTGTTTAACACTGGGGAATGGAGCAAGGGATAACCATCACCCAACTAACCCATAAAGAAAAAATTTACAAAACAATTTCAGCACAAGCAAAATCCTGAATTGCAATGTTGGGATTTGCATTCTCATCAACAATCCTGTGAGGCTAGCACCCGAGGATTATCAGGATTAGGTTGAGTACCAGGATTATAGAGGCATACTCCAGACATCTAGTAAACATGTTCCTGTTCTCTGTACTGGGATGACTGTAAACCATTCAACTCGACCTCACTGCAATCTCACTTGGGCCCGGGCTTGTCACATCCCCTCAAGATTGGCATTCTTTGCTCTCTCTCCTTTCACTCCCAGACTGCTCTTCAAGCTTGACGGCAAAGACTTTCTGGGGCTCTCAGTTGTTTCTGTGCACCTCAACTGAGTCACTTTAAGAAAGTCTTATTATTGAACTGAAATATGCTTTGGCCTCACAGAGCTGCTTTGTCTCTTTATAAACCACAACACAGAAATTTAAAGCATTTCCTTAAAATCAACATTATGAGCTGGAATCAGATTCAGGTCGACTTTGATAAGTTCATGAGCTAAACCTGAAAACATTTTTGTCTGTCAGCCAAGTTCGCTAAATAAGAATCGAGATGGAATTTAAAGGGCAGCCATACCACTGGCTCACAGATCTGCACCATCACTGAGAACAGAAATCACATCAGATTCAGTCTCAGCACATGCTCCTGGAGCCAGATTTATAAATGTTTCAAAACCAAAAGCTTGCTTTACTAATACTGGCTCTGAAAAACAGGGTAAGAACCTTTGCATCACTCCTCCTCAGAAGACTGGGATTACCCCACAAGAACAGTGCCTGGGAGCTGCATCTTTCCCTTCCCAGTGCACGCACTAGCTGTCTCAGTGGCTGCCGCTGGCCTCCAAGCCTCTGCTGCTCAAAGCTACACTCTCCGTTAGCTGCCCCCACTTGATCAACTCCTATTGAGGGGATACCTCTTCCAGGAAGTTGTCCCTGTGTCTCTACCTTTGGAGAAGCAAAAGCAGCCTGCTCTGAGCAAATCCCCATTTACCATCTTCAGATTCAGAGATTAATGGTGCTACTTTACTTCTCTAAGTTTGATCCCAATTGTACTAATACTTATCTTTTAAAAACACAGTGAAAACAGGTGAACTAAGCAAACTGGTGACATCTGAGCTCCTATAAGAGATCACTCACCTTGATTATAGTGTGACACTCTCCCCAGTTTAAACCAGCTTATACTCCTGAACAGAGTAGGAGGATCCTGGAATACTGAATTCACACATGAATAGATCTGAGCTATTAAAACAGGGCCTTCCAGGAGCAGCTTCTCTTTCAGGCAGATAACCCAGAGACAGGGACAACAACCATGTAAAATTGAGACACAGACACAACACACACCCATCTCCTATATGCTAGGAATAAAAAACTAAGTCTCAGTACTCAAACCAGCCAAACCTTGGAGGAAACTTGTCTCAATTTACCTGTCTCCCCCCAGATTCTGTCCTGCAGAAATGCCCCCCTCTTCCATTTAGTCCTTTCCCTCTCTTCATGCCTCAATTATAACCTGGATATACTGGATTTGGAAGGATGGGGAAATGATAAAATAATCCTGTGAAAATGTCACCAAGGCCCTTAAAGATGGGGACTAGATTAGATGAGCCAGCTGTGATGTTTTAAAATTGGTCTTTCTAAACCTGGCTGAGAACTACCTATGGGACTTAGACTGATTCCCAGGCTCCAGTACAGAACTTCAGAATCAGACTCTCCAGATGTAGGGCATGGGAATTTGTACTTTAAAAACTCTCAGCTGATTCTGATTACCAGATTTGCAGACCAATGACAGAGAACAGGATGAGTGATAATTCCTATGTGATAATGGATTTCCAAAATGTTGACAGTGTTACTGGAAATAAGGGCCCTTTAAACCTTATCCTTTCATATCCCATGTAAAGATTCTTTAGTAAATGTTTTTAAAAATTTCAGGTTAAAATTAATTCCTCACTCGTCTTTCCATGTGGAGGGACTTCAACCAGTATTTCTCAAAGTACAAGGGCCACTGCTGTACTTTGGGGTGGATAACTGATTATACTGGCACTGTCCAGCATAGTGTATTGGACATTTACCATCCCTGGCCCTTAGTCTTACATGCCAGTGGTCGTCCCTATTTATTGTGACAACCAAAACACATCCCCTCACATTCCTCAAAGCTCCCAGATGTCAATTCAACCCTGATTAAGAGCCACTGAGCTAGATTAACATTCCTGACCTCTCTCCCTATCCCTCACATTAAGTCCTGCTTTTGGAGGGAGAAATTATTCAGGAGAAGAATTAAGGAGACAGCCCTTCCCTCTCTCCTCTTTTGCACCTGCCTGCCCACAGAGGATACATTCTAGCCTCCGGTTTCCAACTTGGCCTGTGCCTGACTGGCTTAGTCTCCTCATGTCACAGACTGTAACTCAGGAGCAGTCTGCATTCTAGAAGGGGAGAAAAGGCTTCTAGCTTTACCTAAACATCTGCAACAATAAATAAATCTTAGGGGAAAAGTTAGAAATTAATTTAGTTATTTTAGGGAATATAAACATAATCATAATTCTGCTCCTACATTTTAAAGATGCCTTTCATTCCACTGTGAGAATATTACTGTTTAAAGAGAAAGAACTTTTTTTTTTTTTTTTTTTGTGAGGAAGACCAGCCCTGAGCTAACATCCATTGCCAATCCTCCTCTTTTTCTGAGGAAGACTGGCCCTGGGCTAACATCCGTGCCCATCTTCCTCTACTTTATATGGGATGCCGCCACAGCATGGCTGACAAGCAGTGCATCGGCAGGCGCCTGGGATCCGAACCCGCGAACCCTGGGCTGCCAAGCGCGAACTAAACCGCTGCGCCACCAGGCGGCCCCAAAGAGAAAGAACTTTGACGAACATTTGTTATTGAACAGTTTTATTCTGTCTTAGGACAAAAACCTTGCTTTAATATTGTAAGGTGCACTGCAGGTATGCCATGCTGCCAGTTATTACTGGGGCACCAAATGCCCTAGTCAGTGACCCAGAAGGCTTGGAAAACACATGAATTCATACTTTCAATAACCGGTATTTACAGTTTTTCTTCTTCAAATTGGCCTGGGACATCTCAAACAGTCTACGAAGGTATTACCATAGCACTTGCTTTGATGTTCAGAATGCCTCAGAAATGTGTTCAATATCATGATTTATGGGTCCTCCAAAAGGTTTTGTTGTTAACATGCAAGCAAACAGTACTAAAACAATATCATCTAAACTATGGCTGCCAAGTACTGGACCTTAATAATGAAACCAAATTACAAAACATTTTCTTGTAGAGCTATACAAAAGATATAAAATTAAAATTAAAAGTATCAACCATCTTTAAATATTCCAATTCTCCTACAGCACAGTTTTCCACATCTTTGTCACTACTGAATATTTTAAGGAGAAAGTTAACAAAAATCAAAATAGATAAAAATATTTAAATCTTTGGATCCCCTTATTCCATGGCCTTCATAAAAACACAGAAGTGGCCAGATTATTTTTCCACTATAGCTTAAAATATCAAAAAGATTTACTAGTAATTTATAATTAGCAATGAACTCTCTGCTGAGTCATTTGTGGATCACAGGCCCAAGGACCAGTGTCAGGATATATCTTATAGGTTGCCAAAATAATTTCTAACACTCTGAATCCTCTTGAAATATATGGAATGAGTTAAGGTATCAAGACAAAATTCCAGGCATATCAGGAAAAACAGGTTAATTGATGCCTAGTTTTATTGTCTTAAAAAAGGGGGTGGGTACTTATTTGAAAATACAGCTAAGTACATTCTTATCTATGATTATTTACATTTGTATACTGAAAATATCTATTATTTAGACAAATCCTGTGATATGCCATTTGCTACAAAATGAAGTTCTTACAATGAGCATGAGTAATTTATCCTTTTTAGATAATGGAAGAATGTATCAAATCTTCATTTATATTCCAAACATTAAAAAAAAAATCAAAATCAAAACTCTTAAGCCTGGAAAGCTATGAAGAAAAGACCCACCCATAGCTCTGCTCCTCAGCACATCAACTTCTGCAAGGACACAGTATGTTTGCTGACTTTAAAATGTTTATTCTTTAAAAAATTAGTTGCTTTTTATACAGCTATACAAAGTTCTTAATGTTTCTTTGGCAATGGAATATAATGGAATTTTACAACTATATAAAAAAGTTACCTTTGCCTAAGAAACAGTATTTACTGTGTGTACATAGTTGACTGACAAAATTCTCTACCATCCAGCACCCTAATTAATTGACGAAATAAGCTACCTCAAAAGGGATATTACAGGATTTCCAAAAAGAAAGAGAGATAGATATAGATATAGATAGACACACACACACACACACACACACACATACACACACACAACCTTCTGTGGCTCAAAACACAGTATCACGGCCCTATCTGCAGGCAACTTGCAATAATTGCCCAATACAATTTAGTGATAAGAAAAATCTTTTCAGTGATGAAAAAATACTTATAAGTCCCATTGAAGTACTGCTTAACTATACATAAGAAATTACTTAACCTTCTGCTATTCCAAATATATTTAATGCTCATTTTTTAAGATGAGCCACCCCCCCGAAAAGCAACTGCGTTGTATCTTTGAAATTAAGCAGAAAAAAAAACAAACAAAAACCCAGTGCTGGTGACAAATATACAGCAAGTTCACTTCTTCATTCTTCGCAAAGACTGAAACCAATTCTCAGGACCATGAAGAGCTACAAATTCACCTATTTTCAAAGACTTGTTTGTAGACTATGCAGCAACTTTGTTGTCTTTCTAAAAAGGAAAAAAAAATTAGCTCATGTTTCAACTTATTGGTTTATTAATAAGTACTTCTTTCTAACTTGCTTAAGTATATTTTCCATTACCTTTAAATATACCCTCCTAATATACTCTCCTTTTACTTTCATGCACAAGTCCATTTCACTGATTTCCAGGGAACACTTTTTGTAACTTTGCACACCCAGCAGCAGCTCATTATTTGTTAACTGCATTTTCTAGTTAGTAGAGGTTAAAGCAGTGGTGTTGTGGGCTGTTCCCAGCAAGAAGGGCCCCCTAAGATACAGGCATACCCCACTATCACTGGTTGTCTTCTTAATAATTTTTAAAAACAATGATAGAACTTAATCAAATCTTCAACATAGTAGTCAAATTCATCAAATACAACTGACAACATACTTTGGGAGAAGATTAATAAAATCGCTAAGTCTCTGATGTCCTTACTAAGCAATAAAATATTCAGACAGTAAAATAACATTTCTTTCCAAAGTTTCAAGCCAGGAGAAAGTAATGCTTTAAAAATTGATTTTAAAAGGATAACTTTTAAATTTGAAGTAAGTTCTGAAAATCAGAGAGTTGACTGGGAAATTTTTAAAAAGTTATGAGGGAGAAAGCAATAAAAATCTCAAGGAGCCTCTAGCTTTCCAGTGACATTAATCTGAAACTGAGGGCCTGTACACAGCATCAGAGCCAGGGTTTTCTATTTTCCTCAGGACTAGTTCATACCACATACCTGATTTTTACCGCTGATTCTCACTCCAACTATCAGAAATATACATTTCTTATGTTAAAGACTTAACTTTGTGTATATAACACCAAACCATTTGTACAATGTTATTAAATTGGAATACACCTGCCATGGTGTAAATTGGTGCAGAAAGAAATAAGCTAAAGATGATCCTGTGGTCCCCCATCAAAGCCAACCTTCATATGCCCCAATTTTTTTTTTTTTTTTTTTTACCTTTCAGAAAGACGTATGATCATTCCAGACCTTTTAGGGTCCAAAAGCTGTGGTTTTCTGAAAGGTAAAAAAAAGCAAGCAAGAAAGAGAAAGAGAGAGGGAGAGAGAAGGGAGAGGAGGGGGAGACAGGTAGAGGGAAAGAGAGGAGAAAATAAAATGGGGAAAGGGAGAGAGAGAGTGCCATGCTGAGTCATTTTGGATACCTCATTGTCTCTGGACCCTCTCTGAAGAAACACATAGAAGGCAATTTGTCTCACCCGCCACGGCGGCTTATCCTCCTCAGCAGCAGCATACAAAATAGGAGCTGGCTACGTGCTTATGATCCCTGACCTGATCTCCTCCCCACCAAAAAAGAAACAAAGAAAAAAAGCACCATAGGACCAAACTCACCACAAGTTTATGTTTCTAGCGTCATCCTTAAGGAAAATTGGGCCAACAGTCAGAGAGTGAGTTTTGGCTTTATTAGCCTGTACTTAGATCAAGGGAGTCAACTTCTCCAGGTCCTTGGTTTCCTAATTATCTATTGGGGGTAGGGTGGAAGAGAGGTTCTAGTTTGGCTGATAGTTTTAAGGAGTTCTAAAAATCTGTGATCCTTTCTTTACCCATGTTTTCATTAAACAACCAGAACTCCTTAAGCTCAGCTCTAAACTATAATGATTCATGCAAACAGAGCACAAAGAACAAAGCCAACCCATTACATGAAGGCTGCTGCAAATGTCACTGACATCCATCTTTGAGAAGAAGTATTAGCTGTTTCAGAAATTAGTTAAATCCTTGAAGGTAAATCTCCTTTATGTAATAGTGAGCATTCACTATTTCTACCTTTAAAAGTGCCAGATGAAATGATTCAGAAAGTGTAGGCTGCTAAGATTAGGGATCTAGTGGCAGACAGAAGGGTCATTCAACTTTGAAATGGATAATCAAGGGCTAGCCACACTGATGGACCTTCAGCCTCACTGAAGGCTGAAGCAGCGTATTGCACTTACAAAAGTAAGTGCTAAACATGCTGAGCACTTACTTCAAGCCCTCCATGGCTCCATGCTGAGCAAGGTGTTTGCGTGGAAAGAAAAGTAGAATATATATTCACTAATGCCCAGAGGCTCCCATCTAGCTGGCGATGTGGAACAAAACAAAACACATGAAATACAGAACATGAGTGTATTTAAAATGTGTGCCAATGAAAGCAGATACCACAGGAGGTCAGGAAAGGAAGAAATCAGTGGAGGAAGGAAGAGAAGTTTCCAAGGTTAGAGCAGTGAAAGGGAGCCCCTGACTTTTAACTGTGCCCATCTCCCCAGTGGACTATGAACACCAAGAAGGCTGGGACTACATCTGTCTTGCTCACCACCAATGTCCAGCATAATGCTTGGCATATATGAAAACTTCAATATATTTGATCAATGGATGAGGTCAGAGTTGGAATCAAGCACACTGTGTATAATAGATGACCATGACTCAACCTTCTTGAATCATATAGGTTAAAGGGTAATGAGAAATAGGGCTGGATATACCAAGTGGGACCCTCACAGAGTAAGAAGAACAGACAGTGCAATGTCACATTAGAACCTTCTAACCATCAGAGCAATGCCTAAGGGTCCCATGAATCTCACTCCTCGAAACACCCAAGCAGAGTTTGGACTATCTGCCAGGGATACATTAGTGTGAACAAAGACTCATATAGAAAACTTCTACAATGCATTCTAATTCTGCAATATATGTGACAGGGGTTTTTATCTAAAGGCTCAAAATGACTGAACAGTGAGACACAGCTTCAAAAAAAAAGTTTGCATTAATAAGTGCAATGTACCATGCACACAGTGGTTACTCAAAGGTTTACTGCTGAATGTTCAGACAAACAGTCCAGTCTTAGACAACATGACAGCTGTTTTTTCAAATATCTGAAAAATTATCATGATTTTTTTGTGCATTTACAAAGGTAGAGTTAAACTAATAGGTTGAAAATACAGGGAAAAAGATTTTCACTCAAATTGTGTGTATATCTATGAAATCCTAATAATAAGAACATCCCTGGGGTGGAATGGATGCTCTTAGGAAGAATAAGCTCACAGTCCCTATAAGGGATACTACAGAAGACATTTATGGTTTGGCCAGGACATCAGACCTCTCAGATGCTTTCCAAGTCTGAGACTTCAATGATCTTTAAAAGGTGTATTTGTGATAGAACTGTGCAACTCTCTTTCCACAAATGTCAAAACTGAGGGCCTGAAAGCTTCAACAACTCAAGTGAGGTCATACTAACAATAAATAAAATTCTCATTGGGATCCAAGTCTCATTTAAACGTACTTTTTTCTCAAACCAAGCTGACTCAATGTGGTCTTCAACAAGGAGTTGTCATAGGCTCTTCAACAGGTAGCTGATATGCCTGAAGTGAGATAAAGAGAAACTGAAGGTCTGCAGACCAATCAGTGGGTTATTATGGTAGTTAGTTGGTAGGGATATCTCAAAGGAATGAATGTGGTGATATGGAAATGGGCCATGATCATGGATACCTCCATCACCTGGGAGACTAAAAGAATGGTATACCATTAGCCAATGCAAATCCAGGGAGGAGGCCAAGCTGAGATGATGGGAAGGCAAGAAGATGATGACATCATTTTGAGGAAGGGTAAGTTTTAAGTAGATCATAGGACATAAGCAGGTGAAGATAGAGAAATGCAAGTGAAAGCATACAAAGTCCAAGCTGCAAAACTAATTAGAAGCTATGAATTGACAAGCTCAGAAAGGGGAAAGAGGGAAGGGGAGAGAAAGGGAGAGAGAGATGGGGAGGGAGGGAGGGACAGTGCTCAAGCGTATGAGATAGTGCATACATTAAGCATGAATGCTTGCAAGAAGAAGCAAACTGAAAATTCCAGGCAGAAGGAATGGGTAAAAAGATCCTGAGACAGGAATAAGCTTGGTACTAAACAAGAGCAAGACAGCCCGCTTATCTGCAACAGAGTGAGGGAAAGAAAGGACAATCCCACTGGCAACAAGGACTAGAGAAAGTACTAGACTTCTGACCTGGAGAAGTAGGTAGATCATAAAGTGTCTTATAAGCTGTGTGGAGGAACATGTGTTGTCTTTATAAAGAAAAAAATATCAAGAATACTAAAAAAAAATGAGGAAGAAAGACTCCAAGTTGGGTGAGTGGTCATCAGTGTCAAATACTGCTGAGAAATTAAGGGCAAATATTTGTGAAAAGACTACTGAATTCTGTAAGCGAAAGGTCACTGGCAACCTCAAGATCAGTAATAGTGATAAGCAAGAGGCCTTCTGCAGTTCCTAAGACATAATCTCCCAGCTGGATTGGCAATTTTATAACTTAGAAGTCCTCCAGCTGCATCAGGCCACCATCACTGGATAGCCTGAGCTAGACTCGAGGCTAATTTCGGCAGTCTTGGCTGTGATGACACAATATCAAAGGCATCAAAATTAACCAACCAAACCCAAAAGCCACTGATCCTTCAAAAGCAATACCAACAATGGCCAGTTTTAAATATTGGACAATGAAATTCCTGCCAGCAGGTCTTTCTGTTTCCAGCTGCCCTTTGCAATTCAAAGAGACCTCTTTACAAGGGGATTTTGATCCTTTCTGTGATTATATACCTTCCTCTCCGCTACCTCTAAAATCACTAACTAGGATAGTGACATTGACTCAATTTATAGACTCTTTTCAATAAATAAATAAATTATACATATAAACATACTATACAGAGCTAAAGAATTTTCTAATAGCAGTTTCCAAATGTCAATATATCATATTTTCAACACCACAGTAAAATAAGAAAACCAGGGAAAATTTAGTTGAGTTTTTCACAAAACTAAATTAAGAGCACTGACTCAGGAACAAACTAACTAGGTTCAAGACCCAGCATCATCACTTACTAGCTGACCTTGGACAAGTCATTTAATATCTCTATATCTATTTTCCTCATTTGTAAAATGGAGACAAAAACAGAACCTACCTCACAGAGTTGACGTGAAGTTTAACTGAGTTAATGTGAAAAACACTCAAAACAATGCCTGGTACACATAAAATACATATAAATGTTGGCAGCTATTAAACACAAAGGTTTGCCTTTCATTCTGGAGTGACTCTACCGGAAAGCCGACCGTGTATTTCCGCATCCGCGGGTTCAACCAACCACAGATGGTGTGCTACGTTTATGATCCGTGGTTGGCTGAATCTGCAAGGGGTCCTGGAACCAATCTCCCCAGATACCGAGGGATGACTGTACATCCTTCCTAGCCTCTCTTGGTGTTAAAGTATACTTTGTAATTTGAAATAAAGGTGATATTAAATAGTCCTTTTTTGTATAATGTCTTTAGTGATCCCCTGTGCCTCCAACAACAAAAAAATAGTTTGAAAAGGAGAAGAAAAGAAGTAGCCCTAAGTCAGTCTCTAATAGTTTTTTTTGGAGAAATTTTACCAGTCCATGAAATCTAAACCATAGTTCTATAATAAAAAGACAAAAAAGAATATCACATTTCTATTTCTTATCTCCTCCAATTGAAAAGAAAATAGTTTAAAAAAAATTTGGACTCATTAGCCAAAAAGTTACTGCTCCTTAAAATTATATAAACATTCTAATCAGGTACATCCTCCACTGGAAAGTCAAAATGAAAGTTATGCAAATGTCCTAAAAATAAATAGATAAAAGTAAAAACATTTTGAGTTTCATCAGACTGCACCCAACCCCAAAGCATAAAATAATACTTACCCTATATTCAAAATCTGCAAACTCCCTGCCCCCACGACCTCCTCTGAATCCACCACGAAATCCTCGAGGGGTGGTGAAGGTACCACCTCTGCCACCAGCACGCCCTCGGCCACCACGGAAACCAAGACCTCCTCTGCCTCTGTACCCTCCACGGCCACGGTTTGGACGAAGTGGGATTCCAAATGTTTCGGCATTTAATCTTCTTTCTTCAGCCCAGGTTGGTCTCCGTTCTCTATTATTAGAACAAATAATCTTTAGTGTATCACGTTTTAAAGAACATTTTCCAGCAAAACTATGTAGCACTAATTCCCAAATTAAGGCCAAGTAATTCCTAAAGATCAAATAAAAATAAGCACCTTATCTAAGTCACCACAAGCTGTCCATGGCAACATGTTCCAATAATATTCTGTTAAACTTCATGTGAAAATATGACTAGTATTAGTTTCTTGCAAACACAGTTGATAAAACAAAACATAACAGCTCCTTATAATGGCGATTCAGATATAATGGGATTGGCAATTGACTGCCCTCCCCACTCAGCCCCAATGGAAGAGAGGGTAAAACCAGGACAAGAAACTGTCTCAGGAAGCCAGGGGATGGAGGGCAGGTCCCCAAATTCCCGGTATGCTCCTGGCCCAACGTCTGAACCTGACGCCTGAACCAAGTGTTTGAATTGCTGCTGCTGCTGTTGCCCTACGGCCTAGACAAGCACAAGACAGAATCATCCTCATCCATGTTTAAACTGAAGTAGAAAACTGCCACCAGGTGGCACCAAACTACAGCCAGGAGAAGGACAATTTGGACTGGGCAGGAGAAACTCTTTGTTATGCCAGGTCCTTTAATTAACCTGACAATTTTCTAGACCCATGTATAGTGCAACACGGCAGAGTTTTACTATATCAGCAAACTTCAAGGTAACATTAGCACTCTTGGCCCTGGCTTCATTTGAACTACATTGTAGAGGGGAAAGTAAAAGACATTATTTAGATATTAGATAAATGCTTCTGTTTTAATTACTAATTTTCAAATGTGAACACAGCCCTAAACAATAGTATATGGTTATTTCTTTTTTTTTCAAGGGGGTAATATCATTTAAGATTTCAGTATAGGTTATTTTCTTTTAGCAAAATAAAACATTAAAAAACTGTAGTCATCAGATAAAAGTATTCATTAAACTTTGTGAATTTATAAGAAACCATTTCACACTTCAGCCTCCTAAGAGCACAAGAGCAGCTTAAAAGACTGTACCTATTATCATCACAAGAAATATTATCAAAGAAGGATTTAGTTTTGTCATAATAGCAATTAGGTCCAAGTGGATCTTCTTCATCTGCATTTCCTTCACTGTTTTGGGTATCAACTCCTGAGTCTCCTTTATCTTCACCATTTACAGGCTTCTCCTGTTTCTCAAGTTTATCTTCTAATGAAAAACAAGCACACATCATAAAAGTCAAGACTTGTGCTAAACATATACAACTCACAAGTCAAATAAGAGTATTTTCTGAGTAGAAAAATGAAAACTCACCTTTCAATTTAAGTTTATTATGAAACTCTCTGTCGATTTCTTCCTTGTTAAATTGTGCATTTGCACTTTCAAAGTCAAAGTCTTTCTCAAATTTCATTGGACCATCACGTCGAATACTAAATCTCCCCCTGCCACCTCGATGACCCCCACGCCCTCTCCTTGGAGCTGAAGGAGCACCTGGAACTATGTTAAAGAAAGAAAGAAGTTGGTTTAGGATAAAAGCTATTAATGTGGTCTTTATACTAAATGGTCAACAACAGAAATGCTGACAAGTCTCTATACACATTACTACATTTGTATTTTTTTATATAAAAAAGAAATGAAGTTTCACTAACATTTAATATATAATGGACTGAGAATAGCACACATGAAATTTATACTCATGGGGTCCACACTCAATAAATGTTACTGACAGAGTACACAACCAATCTGGGAGACTTCTGTACTGAACTATTATATACTCCTTGAGGGCAGGGGCTTTGTTCTGCTTTTATCCCTAATACCAGGTGCCAAACACACAGTGGGTTCTCAAAATTTAGGAAGGCTTTTATGGAAAGAATCACAGGAATCAAGACTTACAGTAAGAAAAATAAATGAACACTAATCAGCACAAATTGCAAGGTAGGAGGTGTTATTTCCACATCACAGAGAACACAAAATACAAGCACCAGGTCTCAACCACTTCAACCACTTCCTACTTCACCTTTACTGTCTCCCTCTAAATGGCTCCTTTATTCAAGTCCTCTTGTATCTATTCTCTCTACAATATAATACAATAACAGGATTTATGAGGTATGATAAAGCAATACCAAACAAGCATAACTTATAGTAAAAATTTGAGAACCCAAAAATCCAACACAAGAGGAATAGTGAAGATGAAAAAAAAGAATATGAAATAGTATTTGATGTGAGTTAACAGAAAGACACAGAGCATAAAGCAGTATAAATTCAGTGAGTGTAATTATGTGAAATGTTTAACATATACTGACAAAGATCAGAAGTGACTACAGAGTAACAGACAGGTTGAAGTTTGGCAAATTGCCCAAGTTTGAGAACCCAAACCACAAAAACCCACAGCAGCATATCCAGACATCTAAATCTAGATAAGCAGGAAGTCTAAAACATTCAACTTTACTATTAAAAATGCCTTGGCCACAAGCCAGGAAGTACAGCACGATCTTTCTGTCTTAAAAAAATTTTTAAGTATAGTCTATGCCTGTAAAATCATAAGAAAAAAAAACCCTGTAAGAATATTCACTGTTCTTTTAATGAACCTCTGGGGGATGAATTTTGAAGGGCAGTGAAAGATAATTTTATTTATTATTTTATATGATTTGTAAATGATGGAAGTATGGCAATTATTTTATTTTGAGAGAAGGGTCCAAATTAAAAAAAGTGAAATATAGTAAATCAAACCAAAAACTGTATTCTATGGCATAGAGAACATACAAAACACATATAAAAATGTACAGGAGAAAGAAAGTGTTTATACATTTAAAAATATCATATCTAGCTTGCTAAAATCACTTTCCAATTACTATCTAAGTAAAGCAATTTACACATTTCTTTCATTTTTTAATCTGGAAGAGTTTTAAATTATAATTTATTCTCTACTAATAAATTTTAAAATATTAATAAAGTGGGTGAATTTGGGGGTAAATGTTATAGATTACAAAACAGATAAAGTAAGTATACAATCTTACCAAATCAATAATCATGAAGGAAAGTTAAAGTTCTTGAACAACTACTTCAAAAAAAAAGACTCAGGGCTTAAATAATTTTAATGAGAAAACTTTTCAAACTTTTAAGGTAGAGATAATTCCATTCTTAAAAGCATAGACAACAATGAAAGCAATTTTATAATGCTAACATAACTGATAGAAAAAAATAAACATAAAAAATACAAAAGATAGTACAGAAGAGGAAGCCATACAATGATGTAAATATAATTGTCCAAACCCTACTAGCAGATAACATTCAAAAATATATTAAAAGACAATCATCTACCAAGTAGGGTTTATTCCAGAAATGTAATGATGATTTAAAAAAACTTTTAAAATAGACACAAAAAAATTGAAAAAACAGTACAGAGTGGTTCTATGTGCCCATTACCCACCTTCCTCTCCAACGGTGACATCTTATTTAACTACTGAACACTATCAAAACCAGGAAACTGACATTGACACAATAACTACACTACAGATCTCATTCAGATTTCAACAATTTTTGCATGTACTCATTTTTGAGCATGTCTTTATGTATTGTTCTACAACATTTTGTCAAAATAAAGAACTGTTCTGTTACCACAGTGAAACTCCCCCGTGCTACTCCTTATAGTCACCAACCCTCACCGTTCATTTTTTATACATCATACATTTCAAATATTCTCTCTACCAAGAGCCATAGGATATGGCTTTCAGATCCAAGTAACTTACCTATTTGTCTCTTGCTATCATTTCTGAGTTGCTCATTTTCTGGTCTTGAAACTTTGTGTACTTCAGCTACAGAAGAAACACAAAGAGACAAATCAACTCAGGACACATAAAAACTTCTGTAAAGTTAGAAATGGAAGAAAAAGAAATAGGGGGGAAACACCCCAAAACAAAACCAAAAGATCTATACCCCCACCACCATCACTACTTTGAGTCAAATTTGAAAGACTGAACATTCAATCAAGTTCAGTTTAAACCTTCCAGGATCATTCATATAAAGTAAATCTTTTTGATGAAAATCAGGTGAATGGAAAATGCTCAGTCAATTAAGGAATAGTCCATAGCTAAAGTTCTACCTCGTCTGTGCTCTTGATTCTCTATTGCTTTTTGGCTGGTAGACGGTAAAGGCCTGGTTGATACAGGGCTCCTTCTCCCAACAGGTGCCGGAGCAGGTAAGTGGGCCGAAGCGGTCTGTACTGCTTGTTCCATGGTTGGGCTTTTTCTCAAAGGGTCCAACTGAGGACTTGAACGACCTAAAATGTAACCAAAAGATAAGAAACTACCATATCCTTTGGGGATTTCAAAATAATCTAGACCCTAAAAAAACTGTCTAGAGTTTTATTTCTACCAATCCAAATCCCTAGCACAAATGTGAATTCATCTACTTATTAGACCAGAGTTTAAAACTGGTTATCTTTAGTGGGCTGGTCACTAGGTTAGTAAAGAAACATTAAAAGAAGAAGAACAACAAAGGCTACAAACAAACAAAAAACTCTGGAATTTTATCTGTATTTCTACCTGGTGGAATAAGATTTAAGTAAGTTTTTCAAAAATTGCTGCCTGGCACAATGCGTGTCTGGCATACAGAGACTGCCTGTCAAATGCCTATGACTCCATACAGCAGTGAGGGACCCTACGGAGCAGCAGATGGGCCATTAAGGTAGTATTAATGTAGATGCCATCAGTTTTCAGTTCTGACTGGGATATACTCTTTAGAACTATGAGCAGCTGCTGCCATTTATTGTGACAGCTTCCTGCTAACTTTTGCCAAGTGGCACAATCTGACTCTTTGTACCTGAGCTATTAAATGTGTGACTTCCACCATTTTATTCCTCCAGAGAACGCTTTTAATAATCCTCTAAAGAAGGAATGAAGCATTTATCACCAAAGTGGATATACATACCATGCAGTTCTATTGTACAAGACTTCTGCCCAGTATACTTTATAGACCTTATATTAATACATTCTTATTAAAACTAAGTATAGGTCTTTTCATATATATGGAAATGTTCTATTGAAAATGATCACTCATATTAATCTAAATCTTAAATGTAATATTGATATACTTAACTATTAACTAACTGGAGCCCTTTATCTTTTGAAATATTTTTTCCCTGATGAGCAACTTAGAAAAACCTGTCACATGAAACATAGTAATAAATCATCAAACCAAAAGTTCTATCTGCAGGGGTAGTTTTGTAAATCGCTGTGGCATCGTGTGCCATAGTGCTGGAACATCAGTGAAGATATGGAATGTCAAGGATATTCATCTACTATGTTTTTCAAACACAGAAGTAGTGAAAATGTCTAACTAAAAACCTATGCAAAGACTCTAGAATCTTCACACCTCTGAGGCATCTTCCCATAGAGGCATCACTTGTATTTCTAATCTGGTTCAAACTGCTGTTGTCACTGTTATCTGAATAGAAATATTTCACTGAACTATGAAAAGCATGTAAAGAGGTAAAATCTAAAAGCCTTTTAAGGAGAGAATATACTTTAAAAGTTATCATTTTTAATAAAAAATGAATTTCTAAAAAAAAAAAAAAAATTGCTGCCTGGTACAAGATTCTCCAGGAATATTATCAGAGATCATGGTGTAGGCAGTTCAGATGCAGGCTTTCCCCAGTAACCACAACCACAAGATCATATTGACACTTTCGCCATTATTCCCACGGGCTTTAAATTTTCTAGTACTTTCTGAAAATATGTCTCAACTGATACCTTTATATCTATATGTATTATCTCTATTAAATTTCCATTACAAAGGAAATAAAGAACTAGAAAGACAGGTAAAGTCAGGTAAAGTGGTCATAGTTCTCATTATGTATTTTATACATGATTTCTATTTCTCATTATTGCAAACATCTCCTTTTATCCTCATTACATAATCAATGGGTTAGGTTTTAGGACAACTATTGAGTTTTGTACATTTACTTTACATTTTACCTCTATCTAATTTAAGTCTCTTACTGTTCTAGGTTTTTCAGTGAATTCTCAATTCCAAGTAGAAAGTTATAGCACTAACAAATAAAACTAATTCTAATATTTATGCCTCTTATTTCTTTTTCATGTCTTCTTCATTTAGCCAAAAATTCCAGAACAATTCTGAGTAGCAATGATAACAGGCATCCTTGTTTATGATTTTAATAAGAATTCTTCTGGTGCTTCAGTATTAAGGTTAATGTTGGCTAAGATTAAGACAACTAATATCTACTGGCACACTCTATGTGTAAAGCACTATGCTGAAGGCACTGCATAAATTTTGATTAATGTAATCCTCACGGTAAGTTTGTTAGTTACAAGTAAAGTCCCATTTTATAGTTTAGAAAACTAATGCTTAAAAAGATTATTTTCTCTAAGAAAGAATTCTTAAAAAAAATAAAATAACAAACCAATATACGTACAAATACACACTTATATTAACCTAGAAAAAAGTATGGAAGTATACACAACCAAATGTAAATATTTGTTATTTCTGGGTAGTGAGATAACGGGTATTTAAATTTTCCTCTTTATGTTTACTGCACTTCTAATTCTTCTGCAACAAATCTTTAGATTTAAATTTAAAATTAAGTTAAAATCAAAAACTTATTTGTTAAAAATTATTATTTATTTTAAAATCAATATGACTAACAGTGACTACAACTATTTCAAAATATCTAAAGAGAGATACAAAGGATTATGTTTAGCATTGGCCTGATTTTACCCTCAAGAGCTTTTAAAAATATTGTCCTAGGATTATAGCATCTTTCTGAGGACCTGACATTTTTATTTAAAAACAAACATCCATATAAAGCAATGATCCAATAACATCCACTTGAGCAGCAGATAAAAACAGATACGAAATCTTGGTATCACTGAAGTTTACAAGACTGGTTAGTGGAAAAAAAGAATTTTAAAAAATGAAACAGGATCCTTTAAGAAGTTTATTAAAAATGCAGATCTCAAAGCTCCAGGGACTCTGATGCAGCAGTTCTCAGGATCCACATTTTTAAGCAGCACTCCAGGTGATCTAGTTGTGGGTGGTCCACACTGAGAACCACTGCTCTAGATCCTGGAGGACGCTAGGAAAGACACAGCAGTATAATGAGTAGTTTGTTTTTTCAGATGCTATTTCAAACTCATCACGGATAGGTCGTCTTCAGTGGTAAGTCTGGGATTCATCTGATAAAGTTAAGTATTATATACAAGTTATACAATTGCTTTGTAAAAAAACTGAAACTTAGAGAATGTTCATTGTTTCAGTTTTATGATTTAAGAATTGTAAAAAGTCTAAATCGTGGAAGTCGTTCAATAATATACTTATTGCAATGGCAATTAACAGAATAATTTAAAAAGAACCAAATAGAAATTACACATGTCATTTAAAAGCTGCAAAAGCTCTTACATTCAGAGAAAGACCACGCTACAGAAATTTAGAATGGAAATATTTGAAAGAAAAAACAGCTTACCTTGAGATAACTGTGTTTTTAGAGATCTTGTGTCCTGTGTAAAGGCAGAACCAACTGCATTACTTTGGGGCAGGGTACCACTGTTTGATGTTTCTGTTCCAAAGGACGTCAAGGAGCTTCCAGCTTTAAGAGATTTTTTTTAATGATAAAAAATTAAAAAACAATTTTTTAAACCTTTCAATTATATATAATAATATACCATTTTAATGATGATAATTGTCACCCCCCCAACACTTGTGCAAATTTAATAATCCTGGAAATTAAAGAAAGTACATCAAAAAATAGTTTGAGAAATCTTTGACAATACAGGAAAAAGCAAGCTAACATATACTCCAGCATCCTTGAATACAAACAAGTTTTCTAACATTTGCAATACTGTCCTAGGCAGTTATCCAGATGGGACAGCAAGGACCCACATAAGATAGAGAAGTAGCAGAAATGACACATTCCACACCAATATTAAGGTTCAATTATTTTATACCAAGTATCTGTACAAATAGCCAAATCAGACAGATCTATGAAGAGCATTCCTAGCACTTCCAAGGCACCAGACAATTGACTACAGTCCATTTTAATGCTTCCCCTCAGGATGATACTCCCTATTTTACTTAGATCTTTAACTTCTCTCAGCAATGTTTTGTGATTTTCATTGTAGAGCAGAGTTTTCTCAACTTTAGCACTACTGACATTTTGGGACAGATAATTCTTTGTTGTGTGGAGTTGTCCTATGCGTTGTAGAATGTTAAGTAGCATCCCTGGCCTCCACCTACCAGATCCTAGTAGTATCCCTTAGTTGTGACAACTAAAAATGTCTCCATACATTACCAAATGTCCCCTGAGGGAGGGAGGGTAAAATTAACCCCCCTCCAATGAGAACCACTGTTGTAGAGGGGTTTTTTTTTAAATCGGTCTTTATCTATTATAAGATGCATGTATTTATTTTAATAAATACACATTTATGTTTACTTGTGTTTATATTTACAAATGAAGGTATCATCTACGTGTTTATCTTGCATAAATTTCTTGTGGTCTCCTCCACAGCCTGTTATGTTATGCCTCTGTGCTGAGATTGTAAACTTTGCCTGGAATACCTTCCTTTCACCACCTTAGGGCTACTTCCTACTCATTCCTTAAGACTCCACATAACCATCACCTCCCACTGCCATCTCTATCCCACTGGCAAAAATGTCTTCTCCATGTTCGACCGAGGACTAAAAGGTGGCCTGTGTTTTGTTTGCCTCTGTATCTCTGTCTCCTGACACAATGTCCACCACTTAGTAGGAACTCAATATCTACTAAATGGAACCCAAGTGCATATTACTCTGATAAAAGATGAGGTTTTTCTTCAATTTGACAAGAGATTTTCACATATGGAGGTATATGGGGTAACTATTTGGGTTCAAAATGGATTCGGCTTGAACTAAAGAAGCCTGACTTAAGGCCTATCAAACATACATTGTACATCTGTTTTAACCATTAAAGCAAAGAATGCCTGCTACAGAGATTTCAAAATATCTTTTGTTATATTCATTCCTGGGTATCTGATATTACCGATGCTATTAGAAGCTGTGTTGCATCCCATATTTCACTTCCCAGTAATCTGTTCTTGATCAGGTGCCAGCAAACTTTATCTGTAAGTGGCCAGAGGGTAAATAAAATATTTTAGGCTTTTAAGGCCATGTGATCTGTTACAACTACTCAACTCCGCCTTGTAGTGTACAAGCAGCTACTGACATTATGTAAATAAATGGGTGTAGCCGTCCAATAAAACTTTATTTACAAAAACAGGAGGCTGCCTGGATTTGGTACACAGGCCAGAGTTTGCTAACCCATCTGTTCTAGAATGCAAAAATACAGTTGATTTTTGTATATTTATCATGTATCCCCTTATCATACTAAATTTACTTATTCATTCTAGTGGTTTGAATATTCCTTTGCATTTTCTATGTACACAACCATGTCACTTTCAAATACAGACATTTTTAGTTCTTCCTTTCCCTACTTTATATCTTTTATTTTTTTTCTTGCCTTATTGAACTGGCTAGGACCTCCAGACAACACTAAACGAAATAATGAGACAATTCTGCTGTTGTTTTGTTCCTTACCTCAAGTGAAAAGCATTCATTATTTCACCATTATGTATGTAAGCTTTTCATTTCACTGATAAAATTTAGGAAATTGCCTCCCATTCCTTAGTTGTTGATAAATGGGTACTGAATTTTATCAAATGCCTGTTCTGTATCTCTTGGGATTGCAGTTCTTCCCCTTTCCTCTGCTAAGGTAGTCAATTACTAATGATTTTCAAATGTTAAAACATCTTTCCACTCCTGAGATAAACCTCACTCTGTCATTATGTACTATCCTTTATACGAATTACTGGCCTCCACTGCTAATACTGTGATAAGAATTATTACATATACGTTCCTGGGAAGTAGTGACCTGTGATTTTTTCTTGTAATGACCTCATTAGGTTTTGGTATCTTAGCTTGCGTTGGTTATCTGGTTAGGAAGTGTTCTTCTTCCTCTATCATCTCAGAGTTTGTGTAAAATTGGCAAAATTATTTCTTCCCTGACAGAATATCAGTAAAACAAACAGTCTAGAATTTTCTCTGTGGGAGATTTTTCATTACAGTTTCAACTTATTTAACAGATATAGGGATTTGAGATTTTATGTCTTCTTGTGTTGGTTTGGAAAGTTGTATTTTTCAAGGAATTTGTCTATTTCATTGAAGATGTCAAATTTGTTGAGATGAAGTTATTTATAATGTCTTCATATTATCCTTTTAGGATCTATAGTGATGTCTACTCTTTCATTCCTGATATTGGTAAGTTGGGTCTTCTTTTTTTCCTTCATCAGTCTTGCTAGGGACTTGTTACTTTCATGAAATTTTTCAAAGAACCAATTCTTGGCTTTGTTGGTTATATATATTTTGGCTTACTTCTATTTTGCTGATTACTGCTTTTTAAATTTTCTTCCTTCTACTACTTCTGGGCTAATTTTCCTTCCTTTTTCTAGTTACTTAAGCTAGCAGTTAAAAAACATTTTTGTTTTTTAATATATGTATTTAGAGATACGAAATTTCCCCTAGGCAATGCTTAAGCTTCAATCACAAATTTTGATATGCTGTATTTTATGATCATTAAATCAAAGAATATTTTCTAATTTCCCTTACAATGTCTTCTTTTGATTCATTAGGATTTATGAGTTTGCTCAATTTCCAATTATTTGGAGATTTTTCAAGCTATCTTTATTATTAATTCCGAATTTAATTTCTTTGTGGTTTGAGAAGATACTCTGCATGATTTCAATCCTTCTAAATTTAATGTAACTTGTTTTATGGCCCAGGATTTGATCTATCCCATTGAGCATGTTTACTTGAAAAGAATCTATATTCTGCAATTATTGGGTATGCTATTTTATAAAAGTTACATACACATTTAGGATTGTTAAAGCTTCCTGATGAGGTGCCCCCATACCATTATGAAGAAACTCTCCTTATCTCTGGTAGTATTCCTGATCTTTAATCTGCTTTGTCTGATGTTAATTTATCTAACATAGTTTTCTTGTTATTATTGTTTGTATGGTATGTCCTGCCTTTTTCTATTCTTTTACTTTCTGTCTTTCAGTGCATCTCTTATAAACATCATATAGTTGGGTCTTGTTTTTTTTAATTCAGTTTGATGATCTCTGCCTTTTAACTGGAATGTTTAATTTCTTTACACTTTACCAAAGTAGATCTTTAACAATCCTTAGTCTGTCATCAGTAATGCATAAAATACCCTCCTGGCTTTATGCTAAATGTAAAGTTCATAAGCATGCCTTCTAAGTGTTCATCAAACTCAGTGACTAAAAATTAATCTACACAAAACACTGGAGACCTAAGAGAATCATTGTCCAATATGGTTGGATTATTTAACCAGCTAAAATGTACCCATTTGTCTGTCTGTTCAGCCAATATTCCTCTATCTTGAGTATTATGAGACTTAGCATGCCATGGCTGTTTGCTGCTTCATTTATTGTGAGATAATTAATTTTTCCTAAGGGTCCATAAATTAAAGTCAGTAATGACCTAACCTTTGCACATAAGAATTATTTTAGCATCAGCTTAAAAAACATAGTGCCTTAATTCTATCTGGTGCATCATTCCTTTCAATTTATGAGTATCTGTTTCCCCACAATCTTGCCAAAAGAGTAGATACTCAAACTTTTGGGTTTTTGCCAAATTGATAAAGAGAAATGGTGTCTTGGTGCAGATTTAATTTGTATATCTCTTATTATAAGCAAGATTTAAGCATCTTTTCACGTTTAAGGTCCATTTATATATTTTTTCTGAAAACGGCAAAGTTGGTTACTAACCCTTGCCTATTTTCTGTTGCGTTGTAGGTCTTTATTTTTAGAAGCTCTATAGCTATGAAGAATATTAATCTTGGGGCCGCCCAGTGGCGCAGTGGTTTAGTCCGCGCTTGGCAGCCCAGGGTTCGCAGGTTCGGATCCCGGGCGCCCGCAGATGCACTGCTCGTCAGCCACGCCGTGGTGGTGTCCCATATAAAGTAGAGGAAAGACGGGCACAGATGTTAGCCCAGGGCCAGTCTTCCTCAGCAAAAAAAAAAGAGGAGGATTGGCCATGGATGTTAGCTCAGGCTGGTCTTTCTCACAAAAAAAAAAAAAAAGAATATTAATCTTTCATGATATAAATTGCAAATAAAACTGTGAAATGACTATAATATATGAAAATTAAAATGGAAAAAATTTTCCCAATCAAATAGCAATAGTGTAATCCTGATTTATTTAAGCTTTCTTTTTATTTATTTTGTGTGTGTGTGTGTGTGTGTGTGTGAGGAAGACAAGCCCTGAGCTAACATCTGTTACCAATCCTCCTCTTTTCGCTGAGGAAGACTGGCCCTGGGCTAACATCTGTGCCCATCTTCCTCTACTTTATATGGGACACTGCCACAGCATGGCTGACAAGCAATGCGTCGGCAGGTGCCCAGGATCCGAACCCACGAACCCCGGCTGCCAAAGCGCAAACTAAACTGCTGCACCACTGGGCGGGCCCCTGAGCTTTCTTTTTAAATCAGAATATTAGGGACCAAAAAAGAAAACAAGAGGGTTAAATTAAAATTTGGCTTAATCTGTGCCAACACAGACTACAGCTGAGTTAATTCATTTTCTAAAAAAACACCTGCACCTTAATCAATGCTACAGTTTTCCTCCTCCTCATTTAACAACTTCTAAATACTATATAGTTCTCTAATTAGCCACTCCACAAATTATCCTACCAATATGGAAATCAAACAATAAAAAATAATCTGCCACTGCAAAAATTACTCTACCAACATGGAAAACACAAGTAAAACTCTATCTTTGTGACGCCGAAAGAACACTAAACCAGCAACCCCCAATAATATTAAAATTAGATAAAAACATCTACAAGGAATATATATTTCACCACCACGAAATACTTTGATCAGAGGAGCAGGCTCTGAAGAACAGCAGAAGCAGTATTTACCAGGCAGACACTATGTTCTAGACCCTGTTCAAATCCTTTATACATATTAAGTCATGCAAACTTAGCAGTCATGTAGGAGGTAAGTACAATAATAATGCCAGTGTTAGCCAACTATTCAATTTAGTGAAAGAGTCTCAAAAGGATAATATAATTTGCAATCGTCCCTTATTTGAATCCTCAGAATAGAATTCTAACACTAATAGCTAACACAGGGTATATCTTATTTAATATGTATAATTAACATTGGTCTTACACTTGAATAGGATTTGGAGGTACATGGACCAAAGCTACACTATTTCACCTATCCAAGAATAAGTCTAATATTTAAATTTTTTTAATTTTGAAAAATATCAAACCTATGTCAAAAGTGAAAAAGTACACTGAATATCAATATTTCTCATCTAGACTTACCAAGTGCTAACGTCTTGCCATGCCTATTCCATTTCTTCATATCGTGATATACACACTTCCCTTTACCTAGATAGGCTACAGTCAATTTGACCTTTCACCCTTTAATACTTCAAAACCATCTCCCCAAAACAAAGACATTCTCCCATATGGTTAACCACAACACTATTACCATATCTAAGAAAATCAACAATAACACCATCCAACATTTAGTCCGTAGACAAAGTCCCTCAGTAGTCCCTAAAACGTTATTTATACCAACTTTTTTTTAAACTTGGGATCCAATCACATATTATATTTGGATGCTATGTCTCTTCAGTTGCCCCAAGTCTAAAGCAGTCCTGCTGCCTCTCTGTTTTTCACAACACTGAATCCTTTGAAGAGTTTGGCCTTCTGGATATATATGTTCATGTCTTCATGATTAGAATCTGAATTTTCAGCAAGAACACCACAAAAGTGAAGTTATGTACCCAACTCTATCCCTATATCATCACATCAGGAGACATATAATTAATTAACTATGGCAACGCTGTCGTTAAGCTTGATGACTTGATTAAGACGGCGATTATCAGATCTTTCCATTATAAAGGCACATTCTTCCCCTTTATAATTAATAAGTAAACCGTGGAATGATACTTTAAGACCATTTTAATATCCTGTTCCAACGCCGTTCACCCAGTGATTTTTAGCATCCATTTGCCATCCACTGGAGATCACAAATGGTGATTTTCTATACCCACCACCATTCCTTCTATTTAGTAGCTGGCATTTTTCTGTTAAAAAAGAACATTGTTTCCTCCACTTCTTTTTTCAAGGGGCCCATGTTCCCTTCAGTGGAGAATGGTATTTAGAAACCAAGAACTGGGTCTATACATGCTCTTTGCTACTGCGTGTCATTGCTTCTAGGACCTTTACATGAACAGAGTCAGGAAACAACCAGTTTTTAAAAAATGATTTCTTACTCATACCTCCAATTCAACAGAACAAGGTTATTCCTTACCTTTCCCCATTCTGTATTTGTATCTCCCTTCTCCACAGTAAGAACACCATTTCCCAACAACATCAATATATTACTCATTTGCCCTATACTATAATACATACAAAACAGTTTCAAAATTAACACCACCAATACCACTACCAATTACCAACTCTAAGTCAAGTTTTTTTTACAGTTCTATTTGTTCTTATAATACATTCTAAGAGTATAAAAGTTACTTGAATTAATTCTTTTCTCTGTGTGGTTATGTTATCAATTTTATAACCAGTTATCAAGTTAGCACCAGTCATTTCTGTTTGTATTCATTCAATTTTAGGATTTACTTGTCTCAGATTTTTTTATTTTGGGAATAAATAAAAAATTTACATACTTGAAAAGTCACAACTATATTAAAAGTATATTCATAGAAAGAAATTAATTTTAACAAAATTTGTTAGTACATTAATGAGCTTCAAGTGTATCTTTGTGATTCAGTGAAACAAATTAAACGAATAAATGATTATATCAGTGGAACTAAAAAAGATTAAGGGCTAGAGATTGAGATTTAAAAAGTTATTCTTTACTATGGGAATTTCAATAAAGGTGTACTTAAGAGCTAAAACGCACAGCTACAAAAACAAAATAACACCGAGCTGATTTGATTACAACATCTAGCTTTTGCACACAGTGAACAGCCTTTGTCCTCCAATCACAAGTAGGACCATCATTAGCCCAGCTCTCCTATATATTCTCCTTACAGTGTTGTTTCTAAAACATTGTTACAATAAACCAAACACCAGCCCCTTAAACATGCTACATGTATCTCTCATAGGTTGTGTTAAATGAAACAATCATCCACATTCCACATAATATAAATACTCCTTAATGGCATTACTATTCTCTAATAATAATGGCATTATCTTCAACCCCTTTTTGAAAACCCATCCTGTTGGGAAAAAAATGCTTATTTTAAATGGATATCTTATGTAAATTTAAAATAACATTCAATGAAATTGGTAATTGCATATATCCAGGTTTTAAAAAAATGCAACTACTTTGAGAGATGACTTTTACAGAACTACTAGTCATTAAGGATATTAAATAAAGCCTTTAAAATAACAGGTTACAAAAGGTGGTAAATTTTATGTATCTCTGTGGTAAAGACAGGGTAATTACCAGAAACGAAAAAAAAAAGAAAAGAAAAAAGCATAACGTACCAACACCAACAGCACCAAACTGCTGCCCGACCAATGAACTTGGACTGAACTGACTGTATGTCGGCATCCTGCCAAAAGGTCCATAGGAACCCACCGACTGGAATGAAGAAGTAGATGAGCCTAGTGAAGACTGAAGAAAGATCATGGGTTATTTTTCCAGGCTCCAAACAACATGTATATAATAGAAAGAAATCTGGATATTTAAATTTCTAAGAAAACTATTAAATTACAACTACTAGACACAAAAGAAATTATTCTAAACTTACAACACGCATTTAATATTAAAACAGTTGAATAACGTTCTGACTTCAATATCTGTATATACATGCCAATTATACTTGATATGATTTATAAATACTTTTTTCTACAATAAACTCCTTTAAGAGTTTTAAGAAGATTTACAAGGGAACTGAGGAAAAGTTACTTGAATAAATGAAGTAACTTTTCTTAAAGAAAAAATAGGAGAAAAATCACATTTGGTTATTCTGAATTTTAGTCTGGTGCTAACAAAAATAAGATATCTCACTTTTGATTTTACTCTTATTTTCAACCATTTAACGTGTACTACTAAATTTACAGGAAAGAGATGCAGAAACAAACTACCGATACAAACTCACTTACATTTTTAAATATGGTTGTCATTAAAGAACATTTTATAAAAACCTTAACTTACTAAACCTAAAATATACTTTAATATGTATATATGCACACTTTCTACACCAATTTATCTTAATATAAAATATTTCATAACATAAATATGAAGTATACTAACAGCCACCAGGATATAAGCTCACTGATGGCAGGACCTTGTCTGTGTGTTCACTGCGAGTGTTAGGTACGTGTCAGGTGCTCACTAAATACTACCGAATTAACGAATCCAAAGGTCAAAAGTAAAAATTTATGGTGGTTGGAAGAAGTTATTCAAAACCATTTTGATTCGTGCTTTCTTGGCTTTTCTCATTCCATAAAACTGATTACTTATTAATTAGTTCCCTGGAGAATTTTCAAAAGATACATATGAGAAACATTAGATAACACTATTTTTTGGGGTAGGCAGCTCTCTCTATTACAATGTGCCTCTTCTCCCTCCATTTAAGAAGTTCACATTTTCTCAGGATTCCTTCCTCAAAAATAAGACTAAAAAGTGGGGGAGAGATGAAAGTAGAGAATTTCTCCAGTTTATGTTGCAAGAAATAATATTTACCATTTCTTATTAAAAAGCTTATCTTATATTCTATTTAGGAAAAATAAACAGTAAATTAAAAAAGTTACTTTTTTTTTCATTCTAATTTTATATACCATTTATATTTTCTTTAGAAGAGTTTATTAGGTATTTTAATAGCTGGAAGTAAGACAAATCCTACACAAGATAACATACATTTTAAGAATCTGTTTTGTGGAAAACTAAGAAGATTTTATCACTCACAGCACAAAAAAGGGAAAGTTAATTTAAAACAATCTAAAAGTATTACACTGCTAAAAAATCAACAAGCATGTTTCAGTGCAAATGACCAAAGACTCTGACAAGAAAAAAGGTTAAGAAGAAAATGGATTCAGGAGGAAAACCATGGGGGCCACAAGCTTTTAGTCAGCTATGCCCTCAAGTAAAAATAAATGTATTATATATACATTCCTCACTTGTAAAAATGAGAATAATTATAGTGCCAAGCTCAGAGGGTGTTGTGAGGATCAACTCATTATATGTGCAGTGCTTTTCGAACAGTGCTTCTCATACAGTTAGAGCTCAATAACTCAATAAACGTTAGCTATTTTAACTCTTGTTGAAATTAGAAAATATTTTATGATAAAAATAAATTCCTCAGCTATTTCTACTTTATTTAGTCCCACCTTATGATCTAAACAGAAAAACCTACATAAAAACATTATCCAGGTATTTTAGGTATCTAGGAAATGGTAAGCTACATGACCATTCAATTGAGAAAATTTAAAAAAACACAAAAAACCCAGGAGAGGCAAAAGTCAAGGCAAGCCACATGCATGACGTTTGCTTGCACTCCAAGACAAATTTACTACCAGTTTACCTGAACAATAGCTGGGTCCTGAGGCAAAGAACATTGTGGTTTGGGCGGCTCACAGACAGTGAGGTCTTTAATATCACTTCCACGGAATATAATGTATTCAAAGACTTCATCTCGAGGTGGTATTGGACGATCTGTTGGTCTGTCTTCTGTACCAAAGGACCGAACTGGTGAGAAAACAGAGAATATGAGGTATGTGTCTACTCTTCACACTCAGGTAGTGCCTCTTATAAGTGTACTGTTCCAAACACCAAGCAGCAGTTCTTAAATATCATCTGTGAGAAAATATTCATTAATCCATAACTAAATAAATTTTTTTTAAAAAAGAGGAAAATAGAGTGGGTTTGCCTAGAGTTAAATGTATTCAATTTAAAAAGACTATCTGAATTATGAGCTTGTGTTCTTCCTACATTTTTTAAAAAATTTATATCTTTGGTGGTTGTAGTGAGAGGAGGTGTTAAAAATGTTCTTTCACTGTTGATTTATTTATTTATTTTTTTAATTCTTTTTTTGTGAGGAAGATCAGCCCTGAGCTAACATCTGTTGCCAATCCTCCTCTTTTTTTTGGTGAGTAAGACTGGCCCTGGGCTAACATCTGGGCACATCTTCCTCTACTTTACACAGATGCTGCCAAGGCATGGCTTGACAAGCGGTGCATCGGTCTGTGCCCGGGATTGAACCTGCGAACCCCGGGGCCACCAAAGTGGAGCACGTGAACTTAACCACTGCGCCACCAGGCCGGCCCCTTGTTGATTTATTTTTAATGTCCTCATTCAGCAAAATAAAAAACTGGCAACCTATGTGATATTTCTTGGGGGCGGGGGGGTACAGTGAGGGAAGATTTTCCGAGTCCACAAAAACCCCAAAGTTTCGGAAATTGAGCTTGCGGATTAAGAGAAGACAATGAAGGGAAGATCTATCTTGGTGAGCACAGAGTAGGTCCTTTAGAAGCTGAGCCAAGCAGCCGCCAGCTATTTAGCCCCATGGGACAGCCTGAAGTGCCCTAGTTACCTAAAATATCTCTCATAATTAAATCCGATTATTTTAACATTAAGATAGAATTACTCAAAGATAGAATTAACTCAAAGTTAAACTGTGGACCACCTGCATCAGGGTAAGCTAGCTAAAAAGATTTCTAGGATCCTATTCAAATCCACTGATTTGACTTTCTGGGGAGAGGGTCCAGAAATCTGCATTTTAAACCAATCCCTAAAGAGTTTCTTATGAATACTAAACTTTTAGGTTCACTGTCTCAGGAGACATCTGAAAATGTCCGCATCCATATAGAAGTCCCAAATAAGAAAGTTTGAAAGATCATATACCATCCATTTAAAGCGTCCCAGAGGAAGTAAACCCCTTAACATTGTGCAAAGTTTTGAATGCATGCATTTTTCTCAGAATTGATCCAGAGCTAGACTGAAAATGAATGTTGTTTCAGTTTAAATAATGGTCTTTTCTTATCCTAAAAATTCTTTCTAGCACTTATGAGACTTCCAGGAAAGATGGTGGCACAGGTATAGGTTTGCAGAAGAATATCCCTCCTTAAAACTAAAGAAAATAAACAAAAAAGTTAAAATATCCCTAAATCAGAAAAATATTTCAAACTCATACCAGGAAATTTTATTAGAAAGTATCAATTCAGATACTGAATGAGTTAGTCCAAACTGAAAGACCAATCCTGGAATCCATATGTAGCATGCCCTGAGAAATTTTCACTGGCACCCCCAACTTGGTGGATGGGGATAGGGACACAGACGTGATAAGGGAAAAGATGTGGAATGCCCTGGTTGAAGCTCCTTCCCCTGGTGGCCAATTAGTACTTTACCAGGGCAGGAGTAAGTGACAAGGTTCTACATTTTGTCCTTTATCCAAAAGGAAGGCTAAAGAAGAGTTAGAAAAAGCAGGACTAAGAAAATTACAAATAAATCAGTCTCACTCGTAACCTCAGTACCACCACCACCACACAACATATGAAGTCCCAAGCCTCCGAAGCAACAGATTAGCTCATCCTGAAGCAGAGACCTGGGAAAATCAAGGGCCCTCCTTCTACAAAACCAGAGAAGCTCCATTAGGCTTCCCTTGGCCTAATGAAACCATTCCAATTATACCCGTCTATTCAAAAGACAGATAAAAAAAATCCATTCAGGATTAATATTTATCACAGGAAATAGAAGAAAATTTCAGAAAACACTGCTTTATGTTCTCAAGAAAAATAAAACTCATCTGATCAAAATGACACTGAAAAGAAAAGGTAGCATAGAGTTAAAAAAAAGAGAAAAATAGAAAAGACAAATATAACAGCAGAACTAATAAACACATCAACAACAAATAGAACAGCCAAAGCAGTAAAACCAAGTCATTAATAGGAAACAATTTTGAGAAAAAGCAAACAAGATGTAAAGAAAAAGTATGGCAAAGAAGGGTTAGAGGGAACATGATTATTTGTAGATCCAACACTTAAGTTTAACAACTGTCTCTGAGAAAAACAGAATAACTAAGAGAAAACATAATTAAAGACATAACAGAGGGGCCGCCTGGTGGCGCAGCGGTTTAGTCCGCGCTTGGCAGCCCCGGGTTCGCGAGTTCGGATCCCGGGCGCCCGCTGATGCACTGCCTGTCAGCCATGCCGTGGCGGCGTCCCATATAAAGTGGAGGAAGATGGGCACGGATGTTAGCCCAGGGCCAGTCTTCCTCAGCAAAAAGGGGAGGATTGGCGACGGATGTTAGCTCAGGGCTGGTCTTCCCCACAAAAAAAAAAAAAAAAAAAAAAGACATAACAGAAATTTCCTGACATGAAGACCTAAATTTGATCAAAAGGTTTCGTATTTCCAAAAAAAATTTAGTGCACTAAAAGCTATACAGAGACTTATCCTTTGCTATAACAAAATAAAGAACTCACAGAAACAGTGGGATCAAAATATAAGAGATGGACAATAAATTCATTTAAGCACAGAAATGTACGTGACAATTTACTATGGTCCTAGAACAGAATGTAAATTTAATAGTTCTGAAAAAGGCTACAAAGTTACAAAGTGTGACAAGATATTTTAAGACTGTATCTATACCACACAGTATTCTAACAAAAATTGGGAGATGAAGATGAGCGGAAACAGAGGGAAATACATAAACTAACACTCTTATCTTTTATAGTAAGGAGTCACTTGATAAAATTTTTGGGGAAGCTGATAAATTGAAATATATAGGCTTAAAAATTTGTTATTTGAGGTCCTAAAGGTAACCAACAATAGAGTTTAAAACTAAGAGCATACTTTCCCAAATATGGTATGAAAAAATCCTCTATCATACAGCAAAAGAGGTAAAATGAAGAAGTATGAAAGTAGAGATCATGGAGAATGATTTGCACACACAAGGAGTTTAAGAAACATGTTCTAATGATAGAGACTGGTTTGAACAGATTTAATGTTGCCTACAGACAATTCTTGTAACATTATAAAGAACAAATTAATTAGAAGAGATCAGAGGGGAACACGTGGCTGAAAGATAACAGAACAAATGAGAGGTGGTGAAGACTGAAACCAGGGGATGGAGAGGAGAAAGGGGGCATGAAAAGCACAGAAAAAGTAGAAAATTACCAGCACTATTCTGATAAAACATGCTTCAACCATGAATTAGGTCATGTACAACTGGTAAGTAAGGGAATTATGTCAGTATGGTCAGAAATCACAATGGTACAGCCCCAATTTTTCCTAAGTTGTTATTTATTTTTTGCATTTGTAGATAATAGCAGCTAAACACAGCAAGCCATGGAGGAATAGTCTATGATGCCCACCCACCCCCAGTTTCCTCTTGGCTCACTGACTGCATACTCTGTCTTAGAAGTGCTTATTGCAAGATTCTCTCTGAACTTGACGAACTCTTTCCTTGTCTTCTTGTCTCCTCAACTCTTTCTTATACCTCCTTTCATCAAGTTACCTTCAATTTTCTCTTTTCAGCTGACAAACAACTTAATTGTTAGGTATACCTCACCAGCATTTTTGTTAATGTGATCATTTCAATTTTTTTTAAATTGTGGTAAGAACCCATAACATGAGATTTACCCTCTTAAATTTTTAAGTGTACAGTACATTATTGCTGACTATAAGCAAAATGTTATACAGCGGACCTCTAGAACTTTATCATCTTGCTTAACTGGAACGTTATACCCACTGAACTACAACTCTTCATTTCCCCTTAACCCCTAGTGCCTGGCAACCATCATTCTACAGTATTTGTCCTTCTGTGACTGTGGAAAATAAAATGAAAATGGAAGCAGAAGACCAGTTGGGAAGTTACTGGGCAAGTGGTGGTGAAGAGGTACTTAAAGAAAGGGGTCAGTCTTAAAGAGACTCAAGCTCACCAAAATAACATGATTTATCAAATGCAATTTCTTACTTAGAATTCTACAACTCTGGCCACCTTTTTTCAAAATAGACTGCTATATTATTTGTAACATCAAAAAGTTAAGTAAATATACAATAACATTAAACAGGTTATGTATATGAGGCGGATTACAAAACTGTTATTTTCAAAAAATTACAACCATCTAAAATAAAAACACAGATGTGAGTGACATCATGGAAGCCAGCAGAGTAGGAAGATCAAGGAATCGGTCCCTCCACTGAAACAACTATGAAGCTGGCAAGCAGTCTGACTAAACCATTTTGGAACTATGGAGTCTAGTCAAACACTTGTAGCATCCATAGGAGTACCTGATGAAGAAAGAAGCTGGTAACTTTTGGTGACTTGTGGCATTTTGCATAAAGGCTGGCTGTAACCATTCATCATGGGAGATCTCCCATCTCCATGAAAGGCAGCTATGGGGACAGCGGCCCATATTCCTGATGCAACATGTTGGTGCCAGGTGAGCAACAGGATTCTTGTCCTCCAAAAATAGTGATTGTATGATTTGATCTGAGGGGCCAGCACAGACGCCCAAGTCAAATATAAGGGTTTAATATGTAGAATATATAAAGAACTCTTAACAACTCAACAACAAAAAGACAAACAACCCAATTAAAAATGGGCAAAAACTTGAAGAGACACTTCTCAAAAAAAGATATACAAATAGTCAACAAGCTCAGGAAAAGATGTTTAATATCATTGGTCATTATGAAAATGCAAATCAAAACCATCATGAAACACCACTTCAGAACTTCTAGGATGGCTTTAATGCTAAAAACAGAAAATAATAAATATTGGTGAGGATGTGGGGAAATAGGAATCCTTGCACATTGCTTGGGGAAATGTAAAATGGTGCAGCTGCTATGGAAAACAGCTTAATGGTTCCTCAAAAAATAATTACCATATGACTTAGCAATTTCACTCATTAGTGTGAAAACCTATGTCCACACAGAAACTTGTACACAAATGTTTAAAGCACTACTATTCATAATAGTCAAAAGGTGGAAAGAACCCAAATGCCCATCAACAGATGAATGGATAAACAAATTGTGTTTTTTATATTTATACACACACACACACACACAAATATCATTCAGCCATAAAAAGGAAGAAAATGCTGACACGTTACAGCTAGAATGAAGCTCCAAAGCATGACACTAAGTGAAAGAAGCCAGACACAAAACATCACAAACTGTACAAGCCCTTTTATACGATATATCCAGAATAGGTAAAGCCATAGCAACAGAAAGCAGATTAGTGGTTACTGGGGGAAGGGGCAAATGGGGAGGGATTACTTAACGGGTAGGGGTATTCTTCTACGATGATGAAAAGATCCGAAAATAAGGAGAGGCGGTATTTGCACAACATTGTGACCAGACTAAATGCCACCGAATCATATACTTTATAATGGTTAATTGTATGTTATATGAATTTCACCTCAATAAAACACACATAACACACCTACAAATATAGCCTGGAAGAGAATACACAAAATGATGACAACAGTTGGGTTAGAATGTTGAAACTATGGTTGGTTGTCCTCCAGATTCTAAACTTCATCATGTTGTTACATTGCTTTAATAAGTAGTCTAGTTTTTCTTATTCCTCAAACTAGAAAAGCCTAAGTTTTAGGCCAATGGTTAACAAAAGAGAGTGGGAAACAGGGAAAATAATCTTCTCTATTAGTCCTAACTAATATAATCAATTCCCTATTTCTGGCTACAAACAATAGCAAAGATTTATTAATAGAAATGCATCCCATGATTGTCCCCCGCCCCTTTTTTTTTTAATAGATGGGGTCAGAGTTCTGGCCAAAAATCATTTACCTAAAAAAATTTCTATGTCTAGATCAAGGCAAGTTTAAACATCATACTAATGCCAAACCTGGTTACCAGTGTATTAGTTAATACCTGTACATATACTCATAGTACGTATACATAGCACATGGTTAGACGGAAGGGCTGTAGTGACCAACTTCCCAATATAATATCTCCATTATAAAATACCAAAGCTTTCTAAGCTTAAATATGATATTCATGTACATAGTTAAGTATAGTTAGTACCCCCAAAACGACATTATTAATATTTTCCAAAAGCCTAAACTTTTTGACACAAACTAAAAATTATAAACTAGGCTCTAACATCAATTGATAAGAAAAACAAACTGTTGATAACAAAACACACTGTTGAATACCACACTGTGACAGCATTAAACAAAAGGCTGAATTATTCAAGAAATGCCCAAAAGTAAGTCGGAAAACTAAGGCTAACTAAGTTAAATTGAAAATCTAGAATAAGATTTATGATGTACTCTTAAAGTTATTATAGAATAAACCTACTTAGAATAAAATGGGAGAATGACTATTTATAGCAAAAAGTAAGATATAACAACTGGACGTCAACAGGATGGAAAAACAGAAAAAACAACATATTACAAAACAGCATAGGGCCCAGCCCCATGGCCGAGTGGTTTAAGTTCTGTGCACTTCACAGCCTGGGTTCACAGGTTTAGATCCCAGGCATGGACCTACTCCACTCACCAGCCATGCTGTGGTGGTGTCCCACACACAAAAAAATAGAGGAAGACTGGCACAGATGTTAGCTCAGGGCTGATCTTCCTCAAGCAAAAAAAAGAGGACGACTGGCAAGGGATGTTAGTTCAGGACAAATCTTTCTCAGCAAAAATAAATTAAAAAAAAAAAAAAGAAAAAAACAGCATATATGCAGAAGCATCAAACCAGGGGGGAAAAAGTTGCACTTGGTGTCTTGCTTCTCTTTCTGATATATATCCATTAGTATAGTACTTGCTGCACATCCAGTATACATTAACTCCTGCTGAAACCATCTGAGAGACTACAGTTTAATTACTTAAATACTAAAAGCACCATTTTTAAAGCTCTCTCTTCTACCACGTAGAACCCTTGCACAGACCCTGATGCCAGCACGGTAGTAAGCAGGCTCTGGATCTTTTACTTAGGAGGGGAGCTTTAAAAAAGAAGATTCCACAGGGCTGCTCTTTGAATCACATCACAGCCTGCCTCCACAAGCCTCCCCTTTCTGCCTATCTGCACTCTTCTCTCTGGCTCCTTCTTCCCCCTTACCCACATTACTTTCTTCCTGTTAGGGAATACTGCTGCACTGAGTGAAACATCTGTCCCCGGCCGCTATCATCTCTTCCTATACCCACTATGGACTTGTCACCCCTAATAGAGACATTACTACTGACCTTCTCTCTGCACTATTCTCAATCTCTTCAGTGCTTATCACATACCAATCACTGGTGACCCGAAGATAAAAAACCACTTCCACCTCCAGAGTTCACAATCCAGATGACTTTCCTCTCACCTCTTCAAAATATTCTTAAAACCAACTCCTTACCACTTAACCTGCTTGACTAAAAAGACTCAAAGCCATCTTGTTCTTTTCATTAATACATTTTATCGTCTCCACTCATTTTCTTCCCTCTTCCTTGTAATCTTGGGGGAAAACCTTTGCATTTAACCCAAAGTCACTGCCCACAATTATAAGTTTTGAGACCTTGCTCAGTTAATTAGCTCCTCCCATTTGCAACTTCACTTGCTTCCTCCATGCAAGATTCTTCCCCTTGGATTATGAATACATGCAGATTTACTCAGATATATTTTTCCTCGGCCATGAGAATTTCAGACCTATTGTAAGAGAATAACGACTAGTGAGCAAAAAATTTAGGGAGAGCGTCATGAAGAGAGAACTATAAAACCAAAAAAGCAATCTGAAAACTTAGATGGTGATGCAATAACAACAAAACAACAGTAACAATGCAAAACACTTTACAAGGACCTCTCTGAAACTGTAGATAAGAGAGATCCTGAAACATTTCTATAAAGCATAGGATGGCAAAAGAAAATTGATCTATACTCATTATTACTAATCGGAGAGAATAAAATATCCTCAATCCTGTCTTAATTTATCACACTGTCTTTTCCTAGTAAATATCAAGTTGTTCAACTATACATTTCCTGACCAAGGAAAAATTTTCAGAAATAATAACCCTTCAGGTGATGAACAAATAGTTAATTTGCCATGTACAAGGGAAACTAGGGGGAAAAGATGCTGATGGCTTGTAGTGAAACATAATAAGAAAAGCTTGATAAGAGCAAAAAAGAAAACAGACGGTACACCTAACACCTCCTGACTAGGAGAATCAGCGAAGGCTTTGCAGCGGTGATGATGCTCAAGCATAATCTAGAAGGATAACCTTGATTCCCTCCTGACCCATTCCTAATTCTGGTTGATAGGAACCACTGTGTATGTACCATCACTCAATTTCTCCCTGTTACTTTCCCAGTCAATTTTTTGAAGGCCAACCCACTCTCCTAATTTCTCATGTATCTGTTCCTTCTCTATTTTACTAGTTTAGGCTTATATTTCCTCTTTTCCAAACTCTTAAAATATTCCAACTGACCTCACCATTGTCAGCATCTCCCCTCATCCCCAATCAATTATTGCATAATGCTGTCAGCATAAACTTCCTAAAGCTGGACTCTGATATGTCACTTTATCGGCTAAAAACTTTCAATGGCTCCCTACAATCCACCAAGAAAACCCAGACTTGTCGGCCTACCATTCAAATGAAAAACAGAATAAATTAAGATAAATTTAGCAGTGGAAGCAAAATAAACGGGGAGGGAGATGCCCGAGTCTGTTATTTGACACATTTTCATTGGTACCTGAGCCTTCCGAGCTGTTAATTCTCCCTTTTCCTTTGTGACTTCTTTCTCAATCTGTAGCATTATTCATTTCTTCAACAACAGGTATGTGAGTAGAAGAGCATCCAATTCAAGGGAATCTTGTAAAAAGCCCCCAAATCTGAAGGAACTTGACTGACCTGAAGACCTAAACGACAACTAGTGTGGTCCCACCTTAAGTGAGTCGCAAGATGTTGCAGGCCTGGATAAGAGTTTTGGACTTTGTAGTTGTCTGTGTGTTTGGTTCCCTGATAGACTGCAAACTCCCTGTGGCCTGAGACCAGACACTTCCTCCTAGATATCCTCTTCACGTGGCTAATTGTGACTTATCTGTCAGGCCCTAGCTTAGATGCTGTGTCCTTCAGAACCTTGTCTGTACTGCTCTTTTTTGATTCCTAGCACCTAGCAGAGTCTAGCATGTAGTAATAGTAGGCACTCAGTAATTCTCTTAAACGAATAGCTTATTTAATAACAAGCACCAGGCAGATGTAAGCTTCCCCTATGCCCCATTTGCTCCATGCCATCTTTAGTGTGGTAGGTACCTATGTTCTCAACTGTGCCTAGTTTTCTCCAGAACCTCTATTCTCCAGAGAATACCAGCCTTGGAGAGGAGTAGCTACCCAGTTGTGTGAAAAGAGGATTTGTAAATCAGACTATTGTTGAAATAAATTTTGAGTTAATCTTCCAGTTTTTAGCTCCATCTTCCCCCCTAATTACTTCTAATTAGTCTTCTAGTTTCCATTGCACCTGGTAATGCCAATTCTTGAGCCTTTTAGGAGTTTGGGTGCAAATCAGGTTACTTCTTGGCTTTACCCACTGCCCCTGCTTAGGTTGCAGCTTTCTAAATTCTGCTAAGAAGTCATTTAAACTCATCCATTTGCTTTTCAGCCTCCAAAATTTTGTTGCTGTTGTCTCCTTTCCAAGTCTACTTTGTTCTTTATGGGTTTATGTCTTTTTTAAAAAAGTCCCTCTCATGTAGTTTTAGTATGATTTATCAACAGGAAGGAAAAGTAAACGCCTGTTCAATCTGCAGTCTAAATTTAATCTTGAGTCTTTAAGCTGCTTTCAGTTGGGCATTCTTCCTTGTGGCTGGTTTTATATTTTAATCTCCTAAACTATAAAACCAAGAGACAGATATAAAAATATGATAAAAGACCAAAAAAAAAAAAAAAAAGATAAATGCATCCAATAGGAATTTAAAAAAAACAGGGATGGGGAGGAACAGAAACCAATCTGAGAGACAGAGAGTAAATTTATTAGGTTAAAGAGACTTCAGTCTTCAGATTTACAAGGTCCACAGAGAACCACTAAGGAACAAAAACCACACCAATGTGATAATATTTCTAAACTCCAAGAATAAAAGCTTCCAGAGAGAAAATTGACTGAGAATCAGATTGGCATGAGCAACACCAGAATGTTAGAAGACAACAAATAATAACTTCAAAGTTCTATAGAAAAAAGATTCTGAATTTGGAACGATACAGCCAACCAATCAATCAAGTAATGAAGAAAAACAAAAGTTCACCAAGAAAACTTGCCACCCACAAATTTGATGTTTTTTTAAAATGACAAAGATGCACTCAAGCAATATTGGGGGAAAAAGAGAATCAAGAGATCAACATTGTAAATAAGAAACATGAACCTCCCTGAATAGACTGGTGAAAGATAATGGACCAGCAAAGAGCAGTAGAGGTGGTAAGAAGTCAAATTCTGGATATACTTTGAAAGCAGAGCTGATAGGCAGGATCAGAAACACATATGAGGTATGAGCAGAACTGAGGAATTAACGATGACTCAAAGGTTTTCGGTCTTACCAACTAAAATAACGAATTGTCATTTGATTAGATGGAGAAGTCTGTGGAGAAAGAAAGATCTCCCACGTTGAATGGGAGATCCCTAGTAGACATCCCTCCAGGTCCAGATGTTAAGAAAGCAGTTGGATATGCAAGTTAGGAGTTCACAGGAGAGGTTCAGGCTGGAGATAGGAGTCAGTAACGTATAAACAGTATTTGAAGCCATGAACTGGATGATATCATCAAGAAAAGAGTACAGATGATAAAATAAGTAAATCATTAAAAAAAAACCAAACAAACGAGAGAGAGGGAACTAAGCTCTGAGTTCTCCAACATTAGGAGGTTTAGGAGTTGAAGAAACAATAAAGGAGACTGAGATGCAACCAGTGAGGTATGTGAGAAAACCAGGATAACGTCAAGTAAAGTGTTTCAAGAACAGACCAATTGTGCCATATATTGCTGATCAGTCAAGCAGACTGAGGATAAGAACCAACCACTGGATCTAAAACATGGAAGTCTTTGGTAACCTTGATAACGGTTTCTCATCTGTGGGAATAAAAACCTAATTAAAGTGGATTCAAAAAATCATAGAAGGAGCTGGCTCTGTGGCCTACTGGTTAAAGTTTGGCGCACTTTGCTTTGGCAGCCTGAGTTGATGGATTCGGATCCTGGGCATGGACCTACACCACTCATGAAGCCATGCTGTTGTGGCGACCCACATACAAAATAGAGGGAGACTGGCACGGATGTTAGTTCAGAGCGAATCTTCCTCAGGGGAAAAAAAAAAAAGAAACAGGTTGTGTAGTCAACTCCTTCAAGGAGTTTTAGTATAAAGGGAAGGAAAGAAATGGGGCAGTAGATAGAAAAAAAGAAATGCAGTTAAGAGTTGTAGTGTTTTTGTTGTTGTTGCTGTTTTTAAGATGGGTGAAATAACAGCTATCTGTAAGTAGACAAGAAGGATCTGGTAGAGAAGGAAAAACTGAATACAGAGGAGAGCGAGTAGAGAATTGCTGGAGCACTGTCTTTGAATCATCAAGAGGGGATGAAATCTACTATACACGTAGAAAGGTGGCCTTAGAGAGTAGAAGAGCAGTTTATCTATATTGACCAGAGAAAGGGTAGAGGTTTGGGGCACAGATGCAGGTAATTGGGTACATGTGGGATGAGTTGATCAAAAATTCTCTTCTGTTTGCTATTCTCTTTTTTTTTTTTGTGGGGAAGACCAGCCCTGAGCTAACATCCGTTGCCAATCCTCCCCTTTTTGCTGAGGAAGACTGGCCCTGGGCTAACATCGTGCCCATCTTCCTCCACTTTATATGGGACGCCGGCACGGCATGGCTGACAGGCAGTGCGTCGGCGTGCGCCCGGGATCCGAACTCGTGAACCCCGGGCTGCCAAGCGCGGACTAAACCGCTGCGCCACCAGGCGGCCCCGTGTTTGCTATTCTTTTCTTAACTAAATAGGAAGCGAGGTTCATAGGCTGAAAGTGAAGTCGGGGGAGGAGGCGTTGGAGGGGTCTGAGGAAAACAGAAGGAATGGAATAGTCACGCAGAAAAACGAAATGAATGGACTATAGGAAAATAGCACGACTACTGGGAGGTAACCATGGGGTTACTGGCTGTTGGGGTTAGTTAATATAAATTTAGAGTGAAACTGGTCAGCATGTCTGTGTTGACAGAATCAGGGATGTGGTTTCTCCAAGCTTGTGCAAGAAAGCAGGAGAGGAAGGAGGGTTGAGAGTACATGCTGGTACTGACTGTAACAAGTGCACACAAAATTTAAGCAGGATAAAGAGGGAAGTAAAGTTATGAGGGGAGTGTGGGACAATTGAAAGGTAGTAAGATCAACAGAGTGTAGACTACGGCAGGCCTCAATGACTGGTGGATTTGGGGTAACAGAGAGACTGAGCACCTAGACAGAGATAGAGACAGTGGCTGGAAATAACAATGAGATAGCTACTTTCTATTAAGCACCTACAATAAACCAGTTACTTTTGTGTGTGTGTGAGGAAGACCAGCCCTGCGCTAACATCCGTTGCCAATCCTCCCCTTTTTGCTGAGGAAGACTGGCCCTGGGCTAACATCCGTGCCCATCTTCCTCTACTTTACATGAGACGCCGCCACGGCATGGCTGACAGGCAGTGCGTCGGCGGGCGCCCGGGATCCGAACGGGTGAACCCCGGGCTGCCAAGCGCGGACTAAACCGTTTTGCGCCACCGGGCGGCCCCTAAACCAGTTACTTTTGATACTACCGCTTTTAATTCTCAGAATGACTCTGAAAGATGGGCATTATTATCCTTATTTAAAAGACGAAGTTAAAGCTAAGGTTAAACAACTTGTCCAAGGTCAAAGAGCTACTAAGTATTCCAACTGGCCGTTTGGGTCAGATTTTCTTCCACAAACAAACATCCCACAAAACTAGAATAAGATTTTTGTGAATAAAATATTTTACAGACTACCTCACATTTTATCCATTAATTTATTTCAGTGATATCCAGTTTTTAAAATGGCTAACTGAAGTATTAAAGCATGACAGAGAAAATAAAAGGTAAATTGTTCCCATAGAGGGCATCTTCTACCATGGAGTAATAAATTCAAGTTAAAACACCTGCAGCTACTGCTATACAAAACTCTTCCTATGTGTCATGCACAGATAACAGTTCTTTACTCTTCCTATTACCTTCTTTCTACTATTCTTTTCTTCAGGCTTTATGCTGTTTTCTCTACTTCTGATTCAGAAAGTCATGGCTTATTTTACTCCACTGGAAAATGCACAGTTAGTTTTTGGCACTGACTTCAGACCCCCAGAATTACTAAGTATTTCTGTGGACTACACAGCAACAATAAACTGTTTCCAAGGCTCCAAGTTCTGGCAACCTCACTAAATAGGGCAAACAAAAGAAACTGTAGCTTGAAGTTTCACTAGATCTTTGATGTTCTAGGTAGTGATTTTGTGAACTGCTAGATTTAAATGCCCAACTCATGTGAGAATGCACGAAATCAATAAAACACTTCACAGGTATTTCATCCATCATACAAGGCTCTCCCACTCTCTCACTGGAGTTTATGGCTATGTGGCTAATTAACAATCAAGAATTAGGTAAGCTATGCCAATGATAAGACTTAGCAGATGATTAAGGAAATAATCCATTATCAATTTACCTGCTTTTATACTCCTCCACCAAACCCTTGATTTTAAGGACAAATCATTTTAAAAGCAGCTGGCTTATATAGTCATTCTTCACAAAGTCTCTTTTCCTAATGAAGTGGCATCCTGGTTTTCATTTGAGTGGTGTATTGTTTAAGTACAGCTAGTTAAATATATGTTACATAAGAATTTCACTCATTTTCACCCATTTTATTTAAATAGTGTTAAAATCTACATATACACTGCTTACAGGAAATGTGTACTTCCTCCAACTTCGCAATTTCATAATGAGAAACTTTTATTAACTACAGGTATCCTTTCATTTATTCAAATATTTACTGAGGGCCTGCTATGTGCCATGCCCTGTTCTAGGCACCGAGGATAGAGCAACGAATGAGACAAAAACCCTGCCTTTACGGAGCTTCCATCCTGTGGGGAATCTTTTGGTATCCAGGAACTAGTATGTGCTTGGGCATCACACTCAGACACAGGTGCGAATATAACTGGAAATATTCCACAAACTATTCATTCATGTCACCACTTTGCAATTCCCTCAAACAGCCTGACATGATTCTTCTTCCCTTTAACTTTAAATGAAAACTATAATTGAGCTTGAGTCATGAAGTAAAACTCTTGTCTCCCCAACAACGCAAATTTTGTCACAAGATTTTATCCTCTTGTATCCCTAGTCTCCAAAAATCTCTTACTGTTGAGGGGGGCAACAGATCTTAGGTATTTTAATTTTAAAGAGAAATACAATTGTGAACACAGAAAAACATTATTTGGAGATATCCCCAAAAGATTTCTACAGGATTAATAAACTAAAAGGCTAAATTGTTTCCATTTACTCATTCATTACATAAACATTCATTCATCCCAGGAGCTCAGACTCGATGGGGGGGGCAAAAGGTGAAGACAGACAACAAACACACGCAAATAAGCAAAGATGATAATGCTTAGGCCATGATCAGTGCTAGGAAGAAAATAAACTCAGAGCTGTGACAAAGACTACAAGAAACAACCTACAACCCAGATTATCCATTAACATACTTAACAGACTGACATCAAAGTCTTTCTAGGTTGTGTTAAGACTTCTTGACATTCATTTACGAGATTCTGGGTATCAGAGCACATCAAATTTACCTCAATTTCACTTTAACAGAACTAAAGCTAGTCTGTGAAAATCTCTAGCAGAATCTCTGGGATTGGGCTTTTGATTATATATAGTGTGATCATACAATTTATTATCTAAACTGGAACATTTTCAAGAGAGAAAAGGGATGTTTTAATAATTATGCCTGAACAACATGCACAAACAAGGACTTTCCACCACAGTAAACCAGGCCATGTGGTCACCCTAAATGTATACCACATCAAATGTAAAACTAGCTCAAAATTTCAAGAGTATTTTATAGTTCCAGATGGATTTAAATTATAATATCCCAGTCAAGGATCTAAATTATAATCTGGACCATATCAACCAAGTGAATCCCTCACTAAATTTAAAGATTCAAATACCTTATACCATATACAAAATCAATTTCAGTGCATTATAGACCTAAATATGAAAAGGCAAAGGAAAAAAGTTTTGAAAAGATAAGGTATCTCCATGGGGTAGGGAAAAATTCCTTAAAATAAAAGAAACACTAGCCATAAAAGAGTAATAAACATGTCTACATTAAAATGAAGAACTTCTGTTCACCAAAAGAAACAATTAAATGGGAAAAGGTATTTGCAACAGATACATTCAGCCAAGGATTCATACTCAGAACATCGAACTCCAGAAGAAGACACATTTCAACAGTATAATGGGCAAAAGATTGCAAAAGCCCTTCATAAAAGATGAAATACAAATGACCAAGATATGAAAAGGTGTTCATCTCATTAGTAATCAGACAGATTAAAACCAGGTACAACTAGATACCCACCAGATTAGATGGAATTAAAATATCTGATACTAAGTATCATTGTTGGTGAGGGATGTGCAACAGCTAGAACTCTCATATACCAATAATTGAAATAAAAACTGGTAAACAACTACTTTGGAAAACTGCTTGGAATTAACTAATAAAGATATACATTCCCCATGATCCTGCAACTCAAAGTATATACTCTCAAGGAAATTACATAAACATGCACCAGTGCACTCCAACAAAAATGTTCATAAAAACATGGTTCATAATAACCAAAAACTGTAAACAGTTTAAACACCAACTATAGAATATCCAAAACAACTGCAGAATAAACTTGTGTTATATTCATGATGGAATACTATGGCAGAACAAAAGCCAAAATAAAAGATACACAAGATGATTCCATTTAGATGAAGTTCAAAATTGGACAAAACTAAACTCTTATTATTTAGGGATGTAAATTTAAGTGACAAAACTATAAATGTCAGAATAACACTTATATATCTAGCTTAAGAGGACAGTGGTTGTGATGGGAAGATGCAGGGGGTGGGAGGCTTCTGGGATGCTGGCAATGTCTGTCTTCCCTGGGTGGTAGTTACAAGGATCTTTGTTTAAAAATATTTCATTTTTATCTATGTATTTATTCAACATGTGTGTTTATATTTCACAACAAAAAAAAGGAAAAAAACTCTCCCCAGAGGGGGGAAAAAATTAACATCCTAAAGAGAATTCCAAGAAGATTATTCAAAGAGACTAACTCAATTCATAGTTTAAAAAGAGTAACAGAGATCTCTAAATCCAAATACATACTGTATTCTAAACATACTGTATTTTAAACTCCATGAATACACTTTTGGCTTTAATCTGTTAGACTGCCATTCTTCATCCAAATTTTGAAAAAGGCAGAATTTCAGATATCAAATTACTCAACAAGTCACGTAAATTCTAAAATTTTACGACTAAACACCCCACTTCTAACTTTGAAATTTGAAATAAGTGCCCAGTGTTGATTGGACAGTTATAAAATAGGTGTAGATTAGATACTGATAAGTAGAATAATATCAAGATCTGATAAGTACAGTTTTTGCAAATACAATTAAATTCCCAAACCTCTGTTATACATTAAATGACTCACATTGCTTATGAAAAAGCATAGATTATGTATGTGGATTAAATATCAAAGCCATTAAGTACACACATAAATTCAATGATTAAAAAATTTTTTTCATTATTGTACTCACATATTTATCAAGTCATGATACAAGAAACAAATTGTTTGGCATATGAATTTAACTATTACAGACTAATAATACGTTTATTGACTCCAGAAGCTGTTGAAAAGACACTTTTTTTCCAATGTGGGTCATTAACAAATACAGACATTTTTAGGTTCTTGCATAAGAGTATATTCATACATTTTTTAAAAGACTGAAGTTTAATACATTAGAAATCTTAAAAACTATGGATTTTTTCCTTTGTGACGAGTAAAGGTAGCACAATCAACTCACTGATAAGTCACTAAGCTGGCAAGACACCTTAAAATTCAGATCAGGTAAAACAATACTTTTTTAAAAGTGGTTAAACCACTTTAATGAGAAATACTGTTTTCAACCTGTATATGGCTCTCACCAAGAACTTTAGAGAGACTTTTTCATAATTCCATAAGAACTAAAACATTATACAGTTAAATACCCATCTGGGGGGGAAAAAAGGAAAGGAAACTAAGATAAAATAACTTAAGACTTCCTACCCAAGTGTAAGATTTGTCCCACAACACGAGTGCTATTAAAAAGGATCTACCAGAGCAACCAAAAAATGTCATTAAATACTTGTTTGATACCATGAAATGACTCTATCAGTTAAAGATTAAAATTGTTTTTACAGATTTAGAAAATTTGTTTCCTCTCCCTGGACCTCTGTCCCTACTATGCTGTTTATTCCATAACTCTACCAGATGTGCTGGGAAGATTACCTTAGTTATCTTGCTTCCCTCTCCTAAGTATTCCAAACTTGTGAGATTTCTTTTAAGATCAGAGCTAAAGTTTATTTTCTTCCTGGTTTCCCGGTGGAGCGAAGGCTCAGCACGCGTGAACGGAAACAAAACCCACAGAGACAGTGGCGACGCTAAACACTATAGGTAGAAAAGCCTCGCCCTCAACACCCAGAACTCCCTGTCCCAGGGCGCCTCCACAGGGGTCGGTCAGCGCCCACTGATCACTCAGATCTGCCTTTTGAACAAGGGTCCTGGATCAAGCTTGAACCCTCCTCTCCACCGGGTTTCCAGAAACAGGGTGGACGCGAGCGCAGCAAGCCTTTTTAAAAAGATGGTTGCACAACAGGCTTTAAGGATTCCGGTTTAACAGGTAAACACCACGTAGGAGACCAGCGGGATGGGATCTGCTCGAAGGTACCAATGGCATTTCGAGAGCGTCTGTGTCGCACAGCAAACCCAAAGTTTTGGCATATAACTTACAGTTCACCTGAGGAATATCCCCACGAATTGAAATTAAGAAAGGGAGAAAATGGGTGCTGCGGAATCAACAAATCAGCACTGAACTCAAGCTGGGCGGAAAAATTCTTTGAATACTCAGGCTTTGTTTCGTGGGAAGACGACAGAACCACCGAATTTCGGAGTTGGAAGACACGGCTCTCCGTGTTCTCCGGACCCTCCTCGGACTTCGCGGCCGCCCCGCCCGCCCCGCGCTCGGTCCTGTCGTCCCCGGACCTTCGGGGGGGACGCCCGGGAGCCGAGGCCGCGGCCCGGCCCGCGACGCCGGGCCCCGAGGGAGAAGGGAGGGGAGCGGCCTCTGGGAGGACGGCGGAGGGTACAGGGAGGGCGTGAGGCCGCGGGCCGAGAGCACGGCCCGGCCCCCGACCCCGGGGCCCGCCCCGGCGTACCTTTGGCGAGGGCTACGGTGGAGTTCTCGGTGTCGATGGTGTAGAGGATGCCCTCGTAGCGGATCTCCGCCTTGGAGATAAGGCTGATCTTGCTGCCGATGTAAGGGGTGCCCCCGCTCATGGCGCCGCCGCCGCCGTCGCTCCGGGCCGCTCGCAGAGAGGCAGATCCCAGGCCGCTGTCGCCGCTCCGCACGCCCGCTCGCTCTGTCGGCGCCTACAGCAGCCGCCTCAGACCCAACATGGCGGCGGCGCCGGCTCCGCTACCCTCCCCCAGCCTCCCGCCCTCAAGCCGCGGCGCGGCGGCGGCGGCGGCTGCAGCGGCGGCGGCGCGGGGCATGCTGGGTCGGCAAGGCCGCTCTCTCGCGAGACCTGGCCCGCTGCGGGCTGCTCCGAGCTCGTCCGCGGCCTTGGTGATCCCGGCAACGCCGCTTGGGCTGGTCTAGGGCAGCTCTGCCCGCGCGGCCTGAGAGGAGAGGTTTCTCGTGGCGCCAGGACACCGTGGGGTGGGGTGGGGTGGAGACGGGCGCGGCCCTGTAGATCTCAGCTGCGGCCTCCGCCATTTCCAGACCCGTTGTGTCTTGCCCTGAGTATCGTGTCTTTGCAAATGCGGATCCCTCTGCCTGGAAGGTTGCCCACCCGCCCCCAAGGTCCTGGCGAGCCCCTTTAAGACCCGGTTCTTTCCCCTCTGAGGCGTCTGCGCCTCTCGTGGAGCTCTCATGGCCCCATTACAGCATCCATAGCCCAAAGACTACCCCTCTACTCCCCTTCGCAGCTCCTGGAGCTAGGACTCAGTCCAACACTTGCAAAAGGTCTCATCCAGGCTCATGGCTTTCAATGTCGTGTACACAGGCCAATCCCAAGTATTTGTCTGCAGCTTTGATCAGTTCTGTCAACTCTGGATTCATACAAGCCATCGTCTCCTCAACCTCTCTAGTTGTATGTCTAAGCGGCAACTTTGTCCAAAGCCGTACTCCCGATTTTCCCTCTAAACCTAACCTTTCCCCACTGTTCACCATTGAAGTAACTGGTACCGTTTACTCGACTGCACACCGTTAGAGTCATCCTTGACTTCTCTCCCTGGCGCCCAACCTCTGTGGTGACTGCAAATCCTGTCCATTCCACCTATAGAATATATCCTGAATCGGATCACTTCTCACCATCTCCACCTCTACTCCACTACAACAAGCCACCCTTACTCTGGCCAGGATTATTGCAATAGCCTCCTAAAAAGTCCCCCTAGGGGCCGGCCCGGTGGCGTAGTGGTTAAATTGGCGGCTCCGCTTCGGAGGCCCGGGTTTGCAGGTTGGGATCCTGGGTTTGGACCAACATACTGCTTGTCAAGCCATGTTGTGGCGGCGTCCCATATAAAGTAGAGGAAAATGGGCACGGATGTTAGCCGAGGGCCAGTCTTCCTCAGCAAAAAAGAGGAGGATTGGCAGCTGATGTTACCTGGGGGCTAGTCTCCCTCACACACTCACAAAAAAGTCCCCCTAACTATGCCCTTGCCTCCAATAGTTTATTCTCAACATAGCAGCCAGAGCGATCTTGTTAAAAATCTAAGTCAGCTCATGTCCCTCCTCTACTCAGTACTCCTCTCCCCAGTGATCCCATGTCACACAGATTGAAAGCCAGACTACTTACTTTGGCTTATAAAGATATGCATGATTTAACCGCTTGTTACCTCACTTCACCATCTGTTCTAGCCACCCCTTCTTCACCCAGAACTGTTGCACTTCATTCAAATCTCTACTCCAGTGTCACCTCCAGAGATGACTTTCCTTACTGTCCTGTTTAAAGTAATACGACCTGCATCACTCTACATACCCTTACTCTGCTTGCTTTTTCTTCATAGTATTTATGTCTCCCCAGTATATCTATTTAATTATTTGTATGTGTGTCTCTCCTTCACTAGAATGTAAACGTTTTGAGACAGGGACATTGTTTTGGTATGCTGTATGGTCAGGACCTAGTACAGCACTGGCACGGGGCAGCTTCTCAGTAAATTGCTGTATAAACGAGCAGTTGGACGAAGGCAGAGCACAGCAAGATGTGTGGTGAGCTGAATGAACAAATGGTGAGAAGCCTGGCCACACGAATAGGGGGAAGCAGGAAGGAAGACTAGAAGCTGTGTTGGGCCTGGTGCACAATAGCTTCAAAGGATGCCTACTATGAAATAACCTACAAGGTTCCTGCCAGAGAGTTGAACTCTTATTTCTGTTCTTTCCTCCCGGTTCCAGGCCTGGAATCCAGCTCACCTTCTCATGCTTCCTTTTCCATCTATACACTGACAATTCCCACATTTACATCTTCATTCCAGATCTCCCAACTTCCAGGTCACACAACTATGTACTTACTAGATGCAATTGCTTGGGTGTCCCTCAGGCACTCCCAACTCAACATGTTCAAAACTATCTGCATCTACTCCCCTCTTTCCCCAAAATAAACCTGCCCTTTATCCATTCTCTCAGCCCCCATCACTGGCCCCAGGACTAAACCAAGTGTCCACATCTAGTTACACCCAGTCAATCACCAATCTTGCTGATTCTACGATATATTTTGCAATTCATGGTTTCCTGTATGCTAGGGCACCAGAACTATGCATAAATGCAGCTGATCAGCATGGTAGCCCATAGTGTATTATGCATGTGAATCTCCAACTTATGTGCTAGAAAAAGGTTGAACACTATGACATATATCCAAAAACCCAAATCCCATGTTGCTCCCCTGCTTAAGAGCCATTGATGACTTCTGGTAGCCTACAGAAAAAATAACTTCTCCTCCATTGAACATTTTCAGCAATAGAAGCTCCAGAATCTCTACACTGGAGGAGTTAAGGAGAGGCAATCTGGTTGAAAGAGGAGATGGAGAGGATTGCAGGCTTGTCCAAAACTGTGTTTCTAGCTAGTTTCACTTACATTTGTCTTTGATTGGTGAAGCTAGGGAGTGGTTGATGGTTGATGGAGAATATGTAAGAAACAGGTCTCCTGCCCCTCACTGTCTTCTGGTGTGGCCACTGTTATTCACTGTAACTCCCAACATACTCTCTGCATGCCTCAGGCTCTAGCCACACAGAATTAATTGTTTCCCAAAACATATGTTTCACTCTCCCTCCTCTAATCATTCCTTCATCTCTTGTTTGATATGTAAGTCTCTCTATCCCATCTCCACTTGACAGGCAAGATTCAAAGTCACCCTCACATTATAGACAAAAATTAGCTCAGAATAGATCAAACACCTCAATGTAAGAGCTAAAATTATAAAACTCTTAGAAGAAAACATTGGGGTAAGTCTTTGTGAGCTGGATTAGGCAATAGTTTCTTAGATGTGACACCAACAGCTCAAGCAACCAAAGAAAAAAATAGATAAATTGGACTTCATAAAAATTAAAAACTTTTGTGCTTCAAAGGACACTATCAAAAAAGTAAAAAGACAATCCACAGAAAGGGAGAAAATATTTGCAGGTCATAGATCTGAGAAGAGACTTGTGTCCAGAATATATATAAAGAACTCTTACAACTAACAATAAAGACACAAATTAAATTGCCCAATTAAGAAATTGGTGAAGGATTTGTATAGACATTTCTCCAAAGAAGATACACAAATGGCTAAATAAGCACAGAGAAAGATGCTTGACATCATTAATTGTTAGGGAAATGCAACTCAAAACCACAATGATATTACTTCATACCAACTAGGATGACTGTGATTAAAAAGATGAATACTAACAAGTGTTGGTGAGGATGTGGAGAAATTGGAACTCTCATACATTGCTGATGGGAATGTAAAATAGTGCAGCCTCTTTGGAAAACAGTTTGACAGTTCCTCAAAAAGTTGAACATAGAGTTGACATGTGACACAACTGTTCTATTGTTAGGTATATACCCAAGATAATTGAAAACACATGTCCCCACAAAAAAACTTGTACATAGATGTTTATAGTAGCATTATTTATAATAGCCAGAGTGGAACCAACCCCAATATCCACTAACTGATGAGTGGGTAAATAAAATCTGGTATAGCCATACAGTGGGATAGTATTTATCCATAAGAAGAAATGAAGTACTGATACATGCTACAACATGGATGAACCTTAAAAATGTCACGTTTGGTGAGAGAAATCAGACACAAAAGGCCACATACTGTGATTCCATTGATCTGAAATATCTAGAATGGGAAAATCTATAGAGACACAAAATAGATTAGTGGTTTAGTGGTTGCCAGGGGCTGGGAAGTAGTAGTGTGAAGTAGGAATGAAGAGTGACTGCTAATGGGTGCAGGCTTTCTTTTTGGGGTGATGAAAATGTCTTGAATTAGATAGTGGTGATGGTTGTACTATGTTATAAATATGCTACAAACCACTGAATTATACATTTCAAAAGGATGTATTTCATGGTATGTGAATTGTATCATAATAAAAAATGTTCAAAGTCTCCTCATATTGTGACCCTATAAACTGAGTTTATATAGCAACATGGGCACATGCTTATATGATAATATTTGAATTAAAAAGCTGAGTTCAAAATTGTATGAGTATAAAGACTTTTTTAAAAGAAAAAAACACAGGCAGCATGTGAAAATAAATCAGGAAAGTAATAACTTCCAAATGTTCTTGTATCAAGTTATTAGATATAAGATTTTATGGTAACTTTTTCTCTCTGTGTTAGTTACCTATTGTGTTCTGGTTATCTATTGCTGTGTAACAAAGCACCCCAAAATTCAATAATTTAAAACTATTATTTTATTATCTTACAATTTTATGAATCAGGAAATTGAGCAAGGCTTAACCAAGCAATTCTGTTCCATGTAGCATCAACTGGGGTCATTTGGTGACGGCTTGCCTGGTCTAGAGGTACAAGGTGGCTTCACGCACATAACTGGCAGGAACAGCTTGAAGGCTGGGACTTTTATGACCCTGTGAAGCCACCTTACCAGTTTGAACTGTCAATTTTTGTGCCAGTGTTATTTTGAGTCTCTCTTAACTAGCAGCCAAACACATGTCCTAAATGATGCAAAAGGGAAGGCAACTAACATCTACTGAAGTCCGACTCTGTGCCAGGTATTGGGCCAGTCATTTTACATACATTGGAGCATCCACATCTTACAGAGGGTTGAGTTCTAAACCCAGCATGTGTATTAGTTGGTTCTTCTCAGAAGTAAATGTTGAGACAGTTAGGAGTGAAAGAGGCTTATTGGAGGCAATGCCTGTGAAAGATAAAAGGGAAAAGAAGCAGGACTGAGCAGAGAGAGCCCCAGACTGCATTGCACATCTGATGAAGTCTCAGCCAACCTAACAGGGAGTCCTGGAGCAGACACTACTCTTTAGAATAGACCCATATCAGGCACAAATTGTCAGACCCTAGTACCCTTGCTGTCATTGGCTGGGACTGCCCAGAAAGAACATTGACTTGGATTGAAAACTATCAGCTAACTGCACTCCAGCAGCACAGCAAGTTCTTTCTTGAAGAGAGTCAACAGTACCCTAAAGTCTCATCCTGCGATCACATCTTGCTTTAGCAAGTGTTGGTGCACTTGATCCCTAGATTAATGAATTTCTCTTTTATGAAACTTTACATTCTTAGACAACTTTTGAGATTTTCTATTTCTTCAATCAGTTTCATTAAGTCGTGTTTTTCAAGGAATTTGCCCATTTGATCTAAGCTGTGAAATGTATTGGCATAAACTTGCTCATGATATCCTGTTAATGTCCTTTTAACATCTGTAGGCTCTGTAGTGATGTTTCCCCTATAATTTGGGTCTTCTTTCCTTTTTTCCCTTCCTTTCCCCCCCCTGCTAGGGGTTTGTGAGTTTTATTAATCTTTTCAAAGGACCAGATTTGGTATTCTTAATTTTATCTATGTTTGTTTTCCATTTCATTGACTTCTGCTATCTTCATTATTTCCCTCCTTCTACTTATTTTAGGTTTAATTTGCTCTTCTTTTCCCAGCTTCTTAAGGTAGAAACTTAAATTATAGATGTTAAAAGATTCTCCTCTTATAGTGTGGGCATTTAAACCTATACATTTCCTTCTAAGCACTATTTTAGCTGCACCCCACACAATTTAATATGTATTGTTTCTATTATTATTCAGTTAGAAATATTTTCTAATTTCCTATTGTGATTGCTTCTTAGACCCATGAGTTATTTCAAAGTGTGTGGCATAATTTCCAAACTTTGGGGAATTTTCTAGGTGTGCTTTGTTAATAATTTCTCATTTATTTCCATCATGGTCAGAGAGTATGCTTTGCATGCAATCCTTTGAATTTATTGAGACTTGTTTTACAGCTCAATACCTTGATGAACGTTCCATGTGTACTTGAGAAGAATGTGTATTCTGTACTTATTGGATGTAGTGTTCTATAAATGGTAAGTCAAGTTGGTTGATAGTGTTCCTCAAATCTTCCAAACTTTTTTGTCTGTTCATTCTTTCAATTCCTGAATCCTCATATGTTAAAAATCTCTATGATTGTGGATTTACTATTTCTCCTTTTATATCTATCAGTTTTTGGTTCATTTACGTTATTAGGTGCATGTAATTTGGATTGTTACTCTCTCCTTGAATCAACCCTTTTATCATTAAGCAATGCCTTTCTATCTAGTCCTTGCCTTGAAGTCTACTTTGCCTGATACTAATAGAGCCATAACTGCTTTCTGATGACTAGTGTTTGCTTGGTATATCTTTTTTAATCCTTTTACTTTCACCTATCTGTATCCTTTCATTTACAATGTGTTCTTTGTCATAGCATATAATTAAATGTGTTTTTATTCAATTTGACAAGTTTTAACTTTTACTCGTAGCATTTAGTCCATTTATATGTAATATAATTACTGATACGATTAGGTTTAAGTTTAACATCTTGTTATCTGTTTTCTATTGTTCTATCTTCTTGTTTTTTATTCCTTTTTTTGCTTTCTTTTGTATTAATCAAATATTTTTTATTATTCCATTTTTTCCTCCTCTATTGCATTTTTAGGTTTACCCTTTTGCAGCTATATTAGTGGTTGTCCTAGAGATTATAAAATGCATGCATAATTTACTGTAGTCTAGACTGAATTAGCTTTTTACTATTTTGTGAACAATGTAGGAACATTAAAACAATATAATTCTATTTACATTCTCCCTTTGTGTTATTGTTGTCATATATTTTACTTCTACATATATTATAAGCCCCCACAAGATATTATTGCTTTTCTGTAAAAGAGCCAGCAAATGGGGCCGCCCGGTGGCGCAGCGGTTTAGTCCGTGCTTGGCAGCCCGGGGTTCGCAGGTTCAGATCCCGGGCGCCCGCCAATGCACTGCTCGTCAGCCATGCTGTGGCGGTGTCCCATATAAAGTAGAGGAAGATGGGCATGATGTTAGCCCAGGGCCAGTCTTCCTCAGCAAAAAGAGGAGGATTGGTGACGGATGTTAGCTCAGGGCTGGTCTTCCTCACAAAAAAAAAAAAAAAAAAATCCAACAAATTTTTAATACAATTTTTAAAATAGCCTTCTATGTTTACTCACATAATTACCCTTAATTGTTATTTCCTTGAATGTGATGAGTCTTTTTCTCTGGCTGAATTACAATTTTTCTATTTATCTATGGTTTTCAGAAGTTTGCCTGTAATGTCTTTAGGATGGTCTTTAAGTTTTTCTTGCTGACTTGGGGTTTGCTTCACTTACTGGATCTATGGGTTCAGATTTTTCATTAATTTTGGAAAGATTCTAATAATTAGCTCTTCTTATTATATTTCTTCTGTCCCACCCTCTCTCTTTTTTTCCCTTGTGGATCTCTAATTACACATATGTTAGACCTTTTGATATTGTCCTACATGTCTCTCTTGCTTTGTTCTGTTTCTTTATTTTTTTCCTTCTTTTTGGGTAATTTCTATTGACCTGTTTTTTAGTTCACAGATCCTTTCTTCTGCTATTCCCAATCAGCTATTTTTCCTGTCCAGTATTGTCTTTTTTAGTTCTAGAATGTGTATTTGGATCTTTTTTTTTTTTTTTTTACCATTTTTTAAATTGATATCTTAATAGTTTATAACACTGTGGGGTTTTAGTTGTACATTTTTGTTTGTCCGTCACCTTGTGGATGTAACCCTTCACCGCTTGTGCCCCCCCCACCCCCCTTCCCCTTGGTAACCACCAATCAGTTCTCTCTGTCCGTGTGTTCACTTATATTCCATATATGAGTGAGTTCATGCAGTGTCTGTCCTTCTCTCTCTGGCTTATTTCACTTAACATAATACCCTCTAGGTCCTTCCATGTTGTTGCAAATGGGACAATTGTGTCTTTTCTTATGGCTGAGTAGTATTCCATTGTATGTATATACCACATCTTCTTTAACCAATCATCAGTCGAGGGACACTTGGGTTGCTTCCACTTCTTGGCTATAGTGAATAATGCTGCAATGAACATAGGGGTGCATATGCCTCTTGTGATGGTTGATTTCATGTCCATTGGGTAGATGCCCAAGAGTGGGATTGCTGGATCATATGTATTCTATTTTTAATTTTTTGAGGACTCTCCATACTGTTTTCCATAGAGGCTGCACCAGTTTGCATTCCCACCAGCAGTGAATGAGGGTCCCCATTTCTCCACAACCTCTCCAGCATTTGTTGTTATTTGTCTTTGTGATTATAGCCATTCTAACCGGTGTAAGGTGATAGCTTAGTGTAGTTTTGATTTGCATTTCCCTGATGATTAGTGGTGTTGAACATCTTTTCATGTGTCTATTGGCCATCTGTATCTCTTCCTTGGAAAAATGTCTGTTCATATCCTCTGCCCATTTTTTGATCGGGTTGTTTGTTTTTTTGTTGCTCAGTTGTATGAGATCTTTATATATTACTGAGATTAATCCCTTGTCGGACAAACGATTTGCAAATATTTTCTCCCAGGTGGTGGGTTGTTTATTCATTTTGATCCTGGTTTCATTTGCCTTGTAGAAGCTCTGTAGTCTGATGAGGTCCCACTTGTTTATTTTTTCTTTTGTTTCCCTTGTCTGGGTAGACATGGAATCTGAAAGGATCCCTTCCAATCTCAATTAGTGTACTGCCTATGTTTTCTTCCAGGAGTTTTATAGTTTCAGGTCTCACTTTCAGATCTTTGATCCATTTTGAATTGATTTTTGTATATGGTGATAGGAAATGGTCTACTTTCATTCTTTTGCATGTTGCTGTCCAGTTTTCCCAGCACCATTTATTGAAGAGACTTCCCTCTCTCCATTGTATGTTCTTTGCTCCTTTGTCGAAGATTAGCTGTCCATAGGTGTGTGGTTTTATTTCTGAGCTTTCAATTCTGTTCCATTGATCTGTGTGTCTATTCTTGTACCAGTACCATGCTGTTTTGATTACTGTAGCTTTATAGTATATTTTGAAATCAGGGATTGTGATGCCTCCAGCTTTGTTCTTTTTTTTCAGAATTGCTTTAGCTATTCGGGCTCTTTTGTTGCCCCATACGAATTTCAGTAGTTTTTGTTCTATTACCGTGAAGAATGACATTGGGATTCTGATTGGGATTGCATTGAATCTGTAGATTGCTTTAGGTAGAATGGACATTTTAACTATATTTATTCTTCCAATCCATGTGCATGGAATATTTTTCCATTTCTTTATGTCCTCCTCGATTTCTTTCAATAGTGTCTTATAGTTTTCATTGTATAGGTCTTTGACCTCCTTGGTTAAATTTATTCCCAGATATTTTATTCTCTTTGTTGCAATTGTAAATGGGATTGTCTTTTTGAGTTCTCTTTCTGTTGTTTCATCGTTAGTGTATAGAAATGCAATTGATTTTTGTAAGTTGATTTTATACCCTGCCACTTTACTGTAGTTGTTGATTATTTCTAGTAGTTTTCCGATAGAATTTTTTGGGTTTTCTATGTATAAGATCATGTCGTCTGCAAATAGTGAGAGTTTCACTTCTTCATTGCCTATTTGGAGTCCTTTTATTCCTTTTTCTTGCCTAATTGCTCTGGCCAGCACTTCCAGTACTATGTTGAATAAGAGCGGTGAGAGTGGGCACCCTTGTCTTGTTCCTGTCCTCAAAGGAATGGCTTTCAGTTTTTCCCCGTTGAGTAGGATGTTTACTGTAGGTTTGTCATATATGGCCCTTATTATGTTGAGGTACTTTCCTTCTATACCCATTTTGTTGAGAGTTTTTATCATAAATGGATGCTGGATCTTGTCGAATGTCTTCTCTGCATCGATTGAGATGATCATGTGGTTTTTATTCTTCATTTTGTTAATGTGGTGTATCACGTTGATTGATTTGCGGATGTTGAACCATCCCTGTGTCCCTGGTATAAATCCCACTTGATCGTGGTGTATGATCTTTTTGATGTATTGCTGTATTCAGTTTGCCAATATTTTGTTGAGGATTTTTGCGTCTATGTTCATCAGTGATATTGGCCTGTAGTTTTCCTTCTTTGTATTGTACTTGTCTGGCTTTGGTATCAGGATGATGTTGGCCTCATAGAATGTGTTGGGAAGTATTCCATCTTCCTCTATTTTTTGGAATAGTTTGAGAAGGATAGGTGCTAAATCTTCTTTGAACGTTTGATAAAATTCTCCAGGGAAGCCATCTGGTCCTGGGTTTTTATTTTTTGGGAGGTTTTTGATTACTGTTTCAATCTCTTTACTTGTGACTGGTCTGTTCAGATTCTCTATTTCTTCTTGATTCAGTTTTGGGAGGTTGTACACTTCCAAGAATTTGTCCATTTCCTTTAGGTTGTCCAATTTGTTGGCGTAAAGTTTTTCATAGTATTCCCTAATAATCCCTTGTATTTCTGTGGTGTCTGTTGTAATTTCTCCTCTTTCATTTCTAATTTTATTTATTTGAGTCTTCTCCCTTTTTTTCTTAGTGAGTCTGGCTAAGGGTTTGTCAATTTTATTTATCTTCTCAAAGAACCAGCTCTTTGTTTCATTGATCCTTTCTACTGTTTTTTTTGGTTTCAGTTTCATTTATTTCTGCTCTGATTTTTGTTATTTCCCTCCTTCTGCTGATTCGGGGCTTTGTCTGCTCTTCTTTTTCCAATTCTGTTAGGTGCAATTTAAGGTTATTTATTTGGGATTTTTCTTGTTTGTTAAGGTGAGCTTGTGTTGCTATGAATTTCCCTCTCAGGACTGCTTTTGCTGCATCCCATATGAGTTGGTATGGTGTATTTTCCTTTTCATTTGTCTCCAGATAGCTTTTGATTTCTCCTTTAATTTCATCAATGACCCATTGGTTGTTCAGTAGCATGTTGTTTAGTCTCCACATCTTTGTCCCTTTCCTAGTTTTTTCCTTGCAGTTGATTTCTAGTTTCACAGCATTATGATCAGAAAAGATGCTTGTAATGATTTCAATCTTCTTAAATTTATAGAGGTTTGCCTTGTTTCCTAATATATGGTCTATCCTTGAGAATGTTCCATGTGCACTTGAGAAGAATGTGTACTCTGCTTTTTTTGGGTGGAGTGCTCTGTATATATCTATTAAGTCCATTGCGTCTAGTTTTTCATTTAAGTCCATTATTTCCTTATTGACTTTTTGTCTGGATGATCTATCTATTGATGTAAGGGGGGTGTTAAGATCCCCTACTATTATTGTGTTATTGTTAATATCTCCTTTAAGGTTTTTTAGCAGTTATTTCATGTACTTTGGTGCTCCTGTGTTGGGTGCATAGATATTTATAAGTGTTATGTCTTCTTGGTGAAGTGTCCCTTTTATCATTATATATTGCCCTTCTTTGTCTCTCATTACCTTTTTTATCTTGAAGTCTACTTTGTCTGATATAAGTATGGCTACTCCTGCTTTCTCTTGTTTGCCATTAGCTTGGAGTATTGTTTTCCATCCTTTTACTTTGAGTCTGTGTTTGTCTTTAGAGCTGAGATGTGTTTCCTGGAGGCAGCAGATTGTTGGATCTTGGTTTTTAATCCATCCTGCCACTCTGTGTCTTTTGATTGGAGAATTCAATCCATTTACATTTAGAGTGATTATTGATATATGAGGGTTTAATGTTGCTATTTTATTGTTCATCTTCTGGTTCTTTTGCATTTCCTTCATTTCTTGTCCCTTGTGTTTCAGACTGCAAATTCAATTTGATATTTCTGCATGCTCATTCTCTTGGTTTTCTCTTTATTTGTCATGTGTGGTTCTCTTCTGGTTATTTGTTTAGTGGTTACCGTAAGGTTTATATAAGCGATCTCCTGGATAAGAAAGTACATTTTCGGATGCCTCCTTTTTCCTGAGGCTGGGTCGATTCAATCCCTTACCTCTTCCCCTCCTTATTTGTTATCTCTTTATTCCAGATTGTGTCATGAATGTGTGTTTCCAGTGATGACCTTGAATTAATTTTTGATGTTATCCAACTGTAGTTTGTTCTGGTTTAGTCTCCTTGCTTTTCTCCTTGCTGAAATCTTTGTATCCCCTTTCTCATTTGTTTTTTTTTCAGGCCTAAGGGCCTTCTTGAGCATTTCTTGTAGTGGGGGTCTTGTGGTGACGAACTCTCTTAGCTTTTGTTTATCAGGGAGAGTTATTATTTCTCCATCATATTTGAAGGATATTTTTGCTGGATAAAGTATTCTTGGATGAAGGTTTTTGTCTTTCATGATTTTGAATATATCATTCCAGTCTCTCCTAGCCTGTAGACTTTCTGTTGAGAAATCAGCTGAGAGCCTGATGGGGTTTCCTTTGTATGTTATTTTGTTTTTTTGTTTAGCTGCCTTCAATATTATTTCCTTGTCATGGGTATTTTTCAAGTTTGCTACTATGTGGCAAGATTTTTTTTATTTCTGTTTATATATTTAGATGATCTATTGATTTCATTCACTGTTATTTCCCTCTCGTTCCCTAGGTTGGGGAAGTTCTCAGCTATTATTTCTTTGAACAAACTCTCTGCTCCTTTTTCTCTTTCTTCTCCTTCTGGAATACCTATTATCCTTATGTTGTTTTTCCTCATTGAGTCTGATATTTCTCGAAGAATTTCTTCATTTCTTTTTAGTCTTAGCTCTCTCTCCTCTATCTGGAGCATTTCTGCGTGGCTATCCTCAATAGTGCTAATTCGTTCCTCCATATTGTCAGTTCTGCTCTTTAAAGACTCCATTTTTTCCACTATCTCGTTGATTTTGTTTTTCACCTCCAATAATTCTGATTGGTTTTTCTTTATGGTTTCAATCTCTTTTGTGACATAATCCCTGAATTCGTTGATTTGTTTCTGTGTGTTCTCTTGTATTTCCTTGAGTTTGTTTATGATAGCTATTTTGAATTCTCTCTCATTCAGGTTGTCAAATTCTGTGCCTTCAGGGTTGGTTTCTGGGTGTTTGTCATTTTCCTTTTGGTCTGTAGCCATGACAAATTGTCGCAAGGATCCGACGGGGATGGCTTTATTTTTTCCCCTCATGATAAAGTTGGTCCTGCAGTTTCCCCCTGCTGCCACTGGATGGAGATCGCGAGCGGTTTGCTCTGAGGCTGCTGCAGCCCCGGGAGGGATTATGCTGAAATGCCGGGTGTGTGTGTGTGGGGAGGGGTCCTCTCTTTCTCCTGCTTGACCCGGGGGTTTCCTTTCTGGCTCTCTTAGGGTGTTTGCTACACCCCCTAAACAGTCCATCGTCGCTTCCCAGTGGGGATCTCGTGACAGTCTGTGAGAGCACCTGGATGACGATAGTTTTCCCCGCTGTGGGCCGCCCCTCCCCCCTCTGTCTGCGAACCACGCTGTCTTTGCCTATCGATTGGGGAGGGGGAGTACCACTTCTTACCTCTCCTCCCATCGTTTTGGGCTTCCTGCGCCTCCACTGTCCGATGTATGGCAGCAGGTGTTTCTTAGAAGTCCTTCATAGTGTTTGATTGAGCTCTGTTGGAATGTGAATGATGTTTTTGTTGTGTTGTAGGGGGCAGAGATTCAAAGAGGGAATCTCACTCTGCCATGATGCTGACGTCACTCCTGGATCTTCTTGAAAGCATCTATTTTTCTGTTGAAAATCTGCATCTTCTTATCCACTCCGTCCATCTTATGCTCTGATTCTTTAACATAATGGTTGTCTTAAAGTCCTCTTCTGCTAATTCCAGAATCCAGGTCATATGAGGATCTGCCTCTAATGATGTTTTTTCTTGATTATGGGTCACATTTCCCTGCTTCTTTGTATCTGATAATTTTTTATTGTATATTTGGATATTATATTTAAAAGAACCAAAGTGGCTAGAGTGAATATTTTTTCCCCAGAGAGGACAAACCTTTTCCTCTGTCAGTGTTCTAGGATGCATGGCTGATCACTCAGATCCAATTAAGAGTTGAGCTGAGTTAGGGCTGGATTTCAGCTTTAATTAGTTTCAGTTCATCTGGGCTTCAAATTTCTTAAGGGCAAGATATGATCTGTGTGTCTTAGGGGCCCCTCCTTCTAGTGGGACTTGGACCCAATCATTGGGAGTTGATTGAAATCTCTCTCTGCCTTTCAGTCCAGGCCCTAGCCTCCTGCATTGCCACTCATTTAATCAAAGAGGAGGACTAGCTCTATGTTTTGGGTTCTTATATATTCTTATCTGTTGCTGTAGCCCATAGAGATATTTAAAGTATCAGTGGTTTCTTCTTAGCCAAGCAGAGTCCTCTGACTGGCAGGCTCTATCATGTGCCTGCCCATGTCCAGACTTGGGAAATGCCCCCAGTAGGTACTAATCTCTTCTCACTTATGAAGTCTTGTTCCCCTTCTCTAGACTTTGGTTCCTTTAGACTAATTTGTGATATCTGTAAAAATAAATATGATATTTTACTTTATCAATTTTTTCCCTTTCTTGACAGTGGAAGTGGTGGTCTGTTGTGACCTTTTACAGCCTAATTGGAAGTGGGGTTTGGCAGACTTTTTTGGCGGTATTTATATCCACTAAGGATATGTCCATTATATCCTTAGGGAGGCCCTCACAGCCAGTTTTTCCTCCAGAGTTGGGATAGACTGCTAGTACTTCTGTTCAATAATCTATGACATTGTTGGCTTGCATTTAAGGGTTACATTTTTTGGAAAATATGTCCCTTCAAACACCAGAACTACTCTCAGTACAGTGAGGTGCTCATTTTATGAGAGACACACTGAAACAGACTAATTAATGGTGCTATGGAGCATGTCTCCCATCTCATGTTTGCTCAGGGGTGCATGCACACTGAGTGGAATTGTTACTGATTTCTGTCTCGCTTGCTCTTTTCAGAGCATGATCATTGAATTTACATCATTAAGTGCACAGGTGATACATTGTCATTGTTTGCTGACTTTTATTTAATAGTAGCCCTCTGAGTTACATGTTTTTATTCCTAAATTTAAAATGAGGAAACTGAGGCTTAGAGAAGTCAGGTAACTTAGATCCAGGATTAAGGTGAGAATCATGGATTTCAACCAAGTCTGTATGATTCCATTATATATGTGCTTTACACTATTCTAGAATGGCAAAGAGAATTTTTCATCAAGTGACAACTCAAGTAGATGGCACTGCTTGCCTGGAGATTTGTGCTGAAAATTCTGAGATTGTGTCTGAGACCATCAGGACTTTGTGCCATGATCAATTATCAGTGTCTTCCAGGGACATGGGGTGGAAGAGGGGTGAAACCAGTTCCAAATCTCTGTCTATACCATCTGCCTCCTAGTGTGCAGTGAGAATACATATGGTAAAGTGCGTTGTAAACTTAATAGTGCTATATAATTAGTTACATTATTCTTAGCATTACTCAAGTATTTGTCCAATGACCTTAACAAGAAAAAATAGAAATAGGTAAGAAGTGTGTGTGATTGGAAAGTAAGCAAAGTCATGGAAATTGATCTATAATGAATTTATTTATGGAAAAATCTTTCTAAAATGCAAATATGATGATGCCAGACCTTGCACTTAAGCACCCCTCTAAAGCCTTCAATGGCTTCTCATCGCCCTATATTCTTAGAATAACCCCCAGTCTGTTGTTTAAAAATCCCTGTGTGAGTTGGCTCCTGCTTAACTCTCCCATCTCACCTCTTGCCACCTCCCTTTATTATCCCCCATTCTCTCCACCCCCAGCCTTTGATCTCCATCTTAGGAGCCATATTAAACTTCTCTCAGATTCTCCCTCTCATGTCATTCCACTGCAGCTCTCAGTCTACATATCACTCCAGTCCGGGAGCCTTCCCACTGCAGCCCTCAGTCTACATATCACTCCAGTCCAGAATCCTTCCCACGGCTGTCCTGAGAGCTGCTGTCTGAGGCAGTTGCTCCTCCCATACGATCCTATCCTGTACTAACTCTGCCTTTGCACTAATCACATGGTAGTGCAATTGCCTATTTACTTATCTGTACTACCTGGGCATGACCCTCAAGCGTCTGGTCATGGAGGGCGCTACCCCTCCGGGTCGGGCACACCAGTTTCCTGGCTCTTTCCTTCTCAGACAGGGGCAATGGCACTTCCCACAAGCCTTCCAGGACCAAGGGTTCTTTCCTCAGTAACTGTCCCCCTGAAAGAGTCTTGGCCCAGGAGGCAGGGATGGCCAGCCCCCTTTTGACAAAGCAGGCAAGTCCAATGGTGCTCCTCTCTCTCTGCCCTGCATCTGTGCATTCAGGCAGAGGGCCAGGGGAGAGCATTTATTGGCCCTTAGTTGTATATTTCTCTCAAGATGAGTGCCTTAGGAAGCAGGAAAGCATGGCTTTCCTGACTCCAGAGAAGATGGTGGGACCTGCTGATGGAATAGCATGCCTGGTATGTTCCCCATTCCCTAGATGGCCTGCCTAGTGTGGCCACACTCCTTTGGAAAGCCTTTCTCAGCCTCTGTATTGACAAGGTTTCTCCTCCTCCTGGAGGGAAAGGTTCAAGTTGTGATGTGAGACTGTGTTTTGTTGAGGAAGAAATGAGACCTGGGTGGATCCAGCTGGCAGAGGGATAGCCTTGATCTCCTCCCCAGCCCAGAGGTGGCAAACAGGACCAGACCATGACTTACAAAGAACAGAAGCAACAACGTGAGCAGGAGGGTTTAAGAGGAGGTGAAGCACAGCTGAAGGAAAAGTGAACCAAGTGCCATATAACATGGGCACCGTAGACTAGGAGGACAGAATAGTGGAAAAGAGTGAGGAGCAAACACAAGCAGAGTCAACAGAAGGATCAAGTTGGACATGTGTAGATTTGGGATCCGGCAAGGAAAGAAGAAGAGAAAGACTGTTTCTAAGGCCATATTTGGAGATTCCAATACTGACAATGACGTCCAAGCCATGCTTTGGACAGCAAGAAGAACCCCCAGAGGGGAGACAATCAAGAACATCCTATCCAGAACAAGAGGAAATGTGCTGAGTGCTAACCCAGGATCTGAGAAGCTTGGAGACAGGGTGAAAAAGAAAAAACAGAGAGAGATAGGGAGATAGAGCACTTTCCAAGGAAAAATCCTTTCCCTGAAGACTCCCCAGGGACCAACTTCCCAGTAAAGATGAAGTGCTGCTAGGCCAAAACAGACAGCTCAAGTGGCAGTGCGTCAGTGGTGAATTGGCCATAAAGTCTGCAGTTGAGTTGATCCTGCCATCCCCAAGTGACTCTGCTCTTCTTGATCACGGTACTAGGGTTAGGTAAAATTTTAGCATTGGGGGAAGAGGGGTGGTAGCGTGGCATTAGATTCTTGAGCACCTTCTCTGAGCTCTTTTGCTATTAATCCTCCAAGTGTAAAATGAGTTCCCTATCAGGTCTTCATGTGTTCTTGTGTTTGAAATGGTGTCTCTCAGGATGGAGAGGGGCTTCCTACAACTGCCAGTCGGAAGCCATCACTAAGCCAGGCACACCTTAAGAAAACCCAGGAGAGACTTCTAGGAGGAATAGAAACAATTCACATTCAGCCACATGGCAGAAACAGAGCAACACTGCCACAAGGTCACTGGGAGGAATGGGGACTGCAGGATGCCTGGTCCCAGTGGGTAAGCCTCATCCCTCCACCTGGATGGGCACCTCTATGTGCTCAGCCTGTAGCTTCAGGTGCCAAAGCCCCAGCACGAGCAAAGCCACCCAGAAGCACACAGGCAGTCCCCTATGGGGTCACAGGGCAGACCCCCTTAGAGAGAGTTCCAGGCATACCCTCAAGGCCGACTTGAAGAAGGGATACCACTGCCTGGCTCCTGATCCTGCTGAGTCAGCCAGGCCCCTGCCTGGCCTTCTTCCACTTTTGGGAATCCCAAGCACCCATTCATCCATCTATTTCTTCTTCCTTTCTTTCTTCCTTCCGTCTATCCAATCATCCAATCATCTGCAGGACCCACCAGAAGACACAGGCCACAGCTGCCAACTGGAGCAAAGACCACAACCTGTGCCTGCACCTGCCTACCACCAGGAGGCGCTCCCACTCCCTCAGAACCTAGGAGACACATCGCTTAGCAACCGTGGTGGTCATTGTGAGACCAGAGGCCAAGGTTGCCTGCACATGCACAGTTGGAGGGCTGGCTTCAAGTCCAGGAAGCTGGGCTCCAAAAGGGTGGGGAGAGAAGGAAGGATGGGAGAGGGTTGAGGTGGGGTAGCTTGCCCACCTTCCTCTCCTGAGGTTCCCTGAGATCCCTGACCTCTGGTTCGATGCTGCCATCCTGGTTCCTGTGGTGGTGGCTGGACTTGGTGGCGAGAGGCAGGTACTTTGGGCACCTCTATAGACCCAAATCCTGACCTGGGTGGGTGGGATTGGGGGATTGGGTCAGATTGGGGGGGATGAAATCTGGTCAGGCAGGGCCCATAATGATTCTCGAGACCTGCCGGTAGTGACTTCATGTCAACTGAAAATCCATTGTCTATGAGAGGAGACCCATGCCCTGGTGCCACCCCAGGGGTCCCTGCCTCTCCCAAGGCCTTCTAGGAAACTATTGCAAGCCCCCCTCCCCTTCTGTCCCTTTCCCCACCTTCGTCCCCCTCACGCCTCCCACCACCATCCCTACCATCCTTAGGGTACCTGGACATGGCTGTGGAAGGTGATATCTCCTGGGTAGTGCACACCAGCTGCCTGGCACCCTCCATCTTGAACAGGAGTGGTACTTCCAGAGGCCATGTCCAGGGCTCTTTTCCTCCTTTCTCCATAGTTGTTCCCCTGACAGGTTCTTGCCCCAGTTAGCAGGGACTGCCAGCCTCCCTTTGACAAAGCAGGCAAATCGTATGATTCTCCTCTCTCTCTCCCCTTCATCTGTGTACTCGGGGAGAGGGCCGTGGAATACCTCCCTTTGACATGGCTAGAGGAGGCCTCTTCCTGGATGCACATTTTTGGGGAATCTGTCCCTTTCTGTGCTTCTCTGGAAGCGCTGGAATTTCCTCCTCATGTCCGGGGGCCTGGTCAAGTTGAGCCTGGTCATGGAGGGTGCTACCTGAAGTATGCGCGGCAGTTTTGGCAGGCACTTTCCTTGTTTTCCAGGATCTGTTCTACCTCCTAGAAGCTCCTGTAGCCAGGCCTCTTTTTCTATTACTCATCTTTGTCAAAGTCTGTCTTCAGTGTCATTTAAAAAGGAGAAAAGACAGATGTTATTAACATCCCTGTTACCTGCATGTGTTTACATCACAAGTTAACTAGGTTCTGACTTTCTCTTAAATGGTTCTTAGCAACCTCTCTAGTCTCCTAAGCCCTTTCTCAGCTGTTCAGAATTTCTCCATGAGAAACACGCTTGGTGTCAGGAAGAGTGGCTGCCACCCACATAAAGGGCACATTCCAGGGTGCTGGAATTTCCTCCTGAAATGAAGGAAATTCCACATGCTGTTTGGTTTTCTCTGGGTTTCTTGTATTTCTCACTGTGCTTTCTCTCTCCACCCACGTGCTGCTGGATAGAGTTCACAAACCTTTCATTTCACTGATTTGGGGGGGTGGATGGCAGTGAAGGAGGATTGGTGAAGTCAGACCCTACCCACTGCCTCTCTCTATTTACATATTCATTCAGTGAGTCTTGGAGTGTCTGTGTTTAGTGGAGTTTCTCTGTAGGAAATATTAAAACTTTTATTTTACACATTATCTTCTACAGAAGAATTAGGCTTAGATAGAATTAGATTCCATACATATGTTTGATCTTGAAAGATGTATTTTTAAAACAAGGTGTCAACCTTCAAAAACAGAAATCAGTTTAAGAGGCAAAGCATTTATTTGGGATCAAAGAATTGCAATTTGGGGAGCACAGATTCAGGTAGAAACCTAAATAGTGTCCCATTAGGGAGTAAAAGTCAGGGGCTTTTAAAGGCAAAGAAGGGAGGCTGCACTACAAAGAATTTTAATTGGAGTTGGAGGCAGAAGCCAGTCTTGGCTAAACATTGATTGACTGTTGATTCTATCTTCAGGAAGTCCACAGTCCTCAGTCTTTGTAATCATGATGTCCATTCTCCTGTTGACTTCTCAAACAATTGTTTATACAACAATTACCATTTTGGCCCAGTCCAAGGTTCAAGACAGGAAGGCAGTTTCTCTGGAAAGGCAGCTCCAAATTCACTTTAAAATGGCTCCACTGAAGTCAATTTTGACAAAGGCAAAGGAGAAGCTATTTGTTCTAGTCACTAAGTGAGCAGAACTTGCATTAAGAGAATATCAGGCTTAGGTATTGACTATTTTTGTAACAGAGAGTTTCAGGTTAAGAGAATACAGTAGTAAGAAATGTGTTGGCTTTGAAATTTGCCTTTGTGACTTTGTGTCAGGTGAAATCCTATGTGCCTCATGGGAGATAGTATTCCTTGGTGGTTAATAGCCTGATTCTGGAATTTGATTCTGCCTGGGTCTTAATTCTGGCTCAGTCACTTACCACCTGTGGGGACCTAGGCCATTTACTTAAATTCTTTTTGGAATCATTTTGTCATCTTTAAAATAGTGATTTTGTAGTAAAGTGTTTAAGTTTACCTAAAGAGAGTTCTGTTTTTTCTACTTCCCTCCTGGGACATAATCTCTACCCCCTTGGAATATTTTGCCTGATAAAAGTGTGTTTGTTTATCTAGGGCCTTGGGTTAGGCAGCTATTAACAAGGTTATTTAGTGTACAGGCCTTGGGGCAAGCTAAATAATAACAATATGATTTAGGTGGAGGCTTTGCGTCACACCAACAATGTGATTTATGGTCACGGCTTGGGTCACATACCAGTCAACTTCCAGAGTCTGTAAATATAGGCAATTTTTATATGTAAGAGGCACTAAATAGGCAATTGACTATGGAGTTTTGATAAAGACTCTGATGCCAAGGCTGAAGTGAGCTTCCTTGGTTGGCAGTACTCAGTGCATATCATCACACATCAATGCTGCAATTAGTAACTTGCCGTGGCTCCTGGAGAAGAGGACAGTTGGAAGTTCTGCATTTGGAAATTTCCTGGTATCTGCCTAATGCACTTCATCCTTTGACTGATTTTAATCTTTACCCTTTAACTGTAATAAACTGTAGCCACGAGTATAGCAGCTTATAGTGAGTTCTGTGAGTCCTTCTAGTGATTTATGGGTGGTGCTGGGGACCTCCCAAACTTGCAATTGTTAGAAGTGAAGGTGGTCTTGTGGTCCATTCCATAAATTCACAGTTGGTTAACATCACAGTTGGCATCAGAAATGGGATTTGTTAGAAGGACCCTGACTCACTGAAACATGTGGTTTGAGAAGAGGAAGGATGAGGAGGTGACTTACGGTAAACTTTGTTTCCTGGATGGCCACAGGGTTAACCATGGTATTGCAACTGCACCCACGCTGTTATCAGTTACTGAGGTAAAAGTTACCAATGGAATTTGCAAATGATGGATCCAAAACCTAGAAAAGGGCACAATGGATGTGTAAGAAAACACAAAATAACAAGAAATAAACTAAGTATACAATCCCTTGGTTATTGTTATCTGTAATAGCTAAAATAAATATAAAGGAAAATGATGGAGCAGATCCTAATACTGGTTCAGTCTCAAATTCCTGCCCTTTTAAGCTGCCACCAGCAGCCTCAGGGCTAGTATCAATGGGAAAAGTTAAACTGACAGTAAAGAAAATGTTGGAGTGGATCTTGATGCTGAGAAATCTTGGATTCTGGCTGGTCAAAGGGCCAATATTGAAGGAAAAAATTATGCTGAAACAACAGGTAGAGAAGAGTGATATTTAAGAGAACAAGGAAAGAGAAGGGGTAAGTCAAGGGACTTGTCCCAGCCAGAGTAGAAATCTTTGAAATGAGATGAATAAAGCAAATGTTCATTGAGATGAAACAAACATTTTAATACAGCAGTATTAAAATGGGAGGACAGATGGGAGCCCCTCCTGGTCCCTCAACATTGAAGAATCCTAACCAAATCTCTATTTAACCTAGTTTAGAGGAATCTAAAAATCCAGAAGGCAAAGATGCCAATGGAAAACCTGACTCCAATCTGGGATGGGGGTGGGGGCTGCAATCTAATTAGCATAAGAATTGATGAAAGAAACAGGATCTTTTGGTCTGACCCTGCATGAGGACCCCAAACTATAGGCACATGAGTGGGTAAAATTGTCACAGGGTAGAGAAGAGATTTTTCTGGGACTCCTTGACACAGAGCCCCAGGCATTATGATTCCAAAACCTGTTGATGAAGTCCTAATGGGCACTGCAGTTAGATTAGGTGGATACAGAAACACAACGGCTGATAGGATTAAGATGAATGTTTGGATGAAAATTGGACTGTTTGAACAAACTTTATATGAAGTGGCTCTGTCTCCTTTAGCTTAATTTATTGCAGGGATGAATATTTTGTCTTACTAGGAAGGCTTCCCCTACCTAGTATTATAAAACAGAAGGCATGTAAATCTGACCTTCTGCTAATGTTGATTGGATATGGTAACTGGGAAGCAGTACACAGGCTCTTATTTTGAAACAGTATAGAATGTCTGGTGGACAAAAAGAGATTCTCTTTAATGAATGCCCCATTAGAAGTTGGAGTGTTGGTACTGATGAATTCTGTACATAGTCCTCTGTGGATCTCAGACTGGGGTTTATGATAAAAGCCAGTGAGTGCCACCCAGTGATGACCGCTGGGAGTGTGGAACAGAAAACTTCCATTTAAGAGATAACTAGCTGGCCACTGGGCTTTGAGATTGCCCCTATGATTGAAGGACTAAAATAATCCTGAAGACTTAAGTACCCATAATGTCTTGGGTGATGTTGGAGAAACACTCTTAACAAGGAAGGAGTGCCCAGAAGAATTCCATAATAGAATGGAAATGGTTTGTGCAGGAACGTGCCACTGGGGGGATGCACTTATGAGGTAGTTACTATATTCATAAGCAGGGTCTCTTTTCCCCTAGGGCCAAGTTTGGAAATATATGAGGAGCTGCCAGATCCTTTGATCACTTGGGCAATGCCCTATGAACAGCTTTGTATTGATCAACAAAGAGCTGCTTGGTTTGTGGATGGCAGTTCCAAGATGGACCAAGAAAGGCCATCACTCTGACTGAAGTAGGTAAAAACAAACCAATTCAGTGGGCTGAATTACAGGCTGTTTGCCCCTGTATCTGGGTTTTTACAGATGGGTGGTAGCAATGAACTGCCCATGTGGTCAGGTAGATGAGAAATGGAAACTTGGCCTATTAGGGAGATCCCTGTATGGGGCATAACCCTATGGAAATCACAAAAAGAAATTAAGGGGTACATTAAAGTAGGACATATCAATGCCCATCAGAAGACTCTCTTTATAGGATTGGAAGTTGATTGGCAAGTGGCTATGTGCCCACCTGAAGTGGCCGACTGAGTCTATTGAATGAGCAGACATGGGGAGATATAGCAATGCAGAGATGCGCTGAGTCTGGACATATTCCTCTCGTACTGCCTGAGGCATAAAATGCCAATAAGAGCTATTCTGTCTGCCAGCAAGAAAGAGACTGCAGATGGGAGGGGCAGCCTGTCTGGGGTGAAGATCCCATAGGCAGCTGGCAAGTTGGACTGTGGCTGGTGGTCCCCGGAGGCTACAAATGGGTTCTGACCGGAATAGACACTCAGGACTCGGCCTTTCATATCGGATAGTAGATGCAAATGCCCAAAACGCAACAAAAGGACTGGAATAGAAGACATTGCACCAATTTGGATTACTGAGTTACATTTCTTCAGACCAAGGGATACACTTTCTTTTAGTCCATCGTGTTCAAAAGTGGGCAAAGTGATATTGCATCAAGCGGACATATTATGTTGCATTTCATCTTCAGAGAAATTGTTTGAGGGAGAATGGGGATGGGGCAATTGAAACACTTGTCTAAATCACAGGTGGGGGGAACAAATGCATGAGGATTGGTTTACACTTCTTCACAAGTGTGTGCTCACACTCAACATGAGGAAAGCCAATGGAGGGTCCCCAGTGGATAGATTCATCTGCTCTTCTGGGGAATCTGAGGAAAGGATGTGAGGGAGGATGCTGGTAAATTATAAAATTCTTCCCCACATCATCTCGACTTTCTTTTTTCCTACCTGATGAGCGGTCCAGGACCAGGGTTGTAACTCTGGGTGCTGGAAGCAGGGATGATCCCTAAGCAAATAACTATAACTAGACCTTTAAACCTTTGTATCAGAATTCCCAAGGGCCTGAGGGGGTGGGTTGTACCTTCACCCCATCTGACAAAATTGGGATTGATGGGGAATGTAGCTGTATTGCCTGGTGATCAAGATATCCCATTAGCTCTATGCCAATGTAAACCTACCCTGTATTAATGGGACTGGACTGAAGGGGAGGCATTTTCTAGACTAGTGTATTAATTTGTTAGGGCCGCCATAACAAAATATCAGATTGGGTGGTTTAAACAATAGAAATGTATTTTCTCACAGTTCTGGAGGCTGGAGGTCCAAGATTGAGGTGTCATCAGGTTTGGTTTCTCTTGAGGCCTCTTTCATTGGTTTTGCAGACAGCCGTCTTCTCACTGTGCCTTCACATGATATTTTCTCTGTGTGCACATATCCCTGGTGTCTCTTCCTCTTTTTATAAAAACGCTGGTCATCTTGGGTTGGGCCCCACACTTACGACCTCATTTTACTTCAATTACCTCTTTAAAGTCTCTATCTCCAAATACAGTCACATTGGAGGTTAGGGTTTCAACACATGAATTTTAGGGGCATAACTGGTGTTGCCACTGAAAGTCTGGACCAGTACAGTGCCTGAACCTAACATCTCTTACAAAAGTAGAAAAGTTTTAGTAAAATGATAGGGGGAGTGAAGAGGGAATAACAACTGAGGGTAAAATAAAGAATGAATAAATGGATTACGCAATGAGTGAATCCAGTATTACACTGATGCCTCGAGAGACTCAGAGCAATATAAGATATTGTCTCTTAGGTCAGTTATAATAGATGTCCGAAAGGGTGAAGCCATATGTTGCCAAGACCACTCATGCTTTTGGAACCTGAAAGGTCAAATTGAAGCCTGCAAACCTCAGCGACATTGCTCTGGGAGACATTTTGGTCATACAAGACGATGATGGACTGGACACATTGTTAATGACTGAATGGGACTCTAATAATGTGCCAGTATCTTTTGACTTTGTTTTTCATATTATGTCTGCTGTGATGTGGTATAACACTGGCCTCGTTTATTTATTTATTTTTATTTTTATTTTTTAGACTTTTATTTTTTATTGTGGTAACATTGGTTTATAACATATAAAATTCATGTGTACATTGCCCTTGTTGATAAAAGTAAACTACCTTATGTAAACAAGTCTTATGATAAGACTGGTGTTGATGATCAAATGTATTGGAAGCTTGAGTTAAAGCCTCCTTAGGATGCACTACTGATGGAAAATGACCTGGAGAAGAACTGTATTTAGCTAACCATCAGCTAATTTCTATGCTAAACAGTTCTGCACAAGTTAATTATAATTATACAAGTTAATTACAAACAGTGGTTGATCAAGGGAGAGAAAGAGTAGTCAAATTAGTACAAAAATATGAAAATATATTAATGGCTTTATAGAATCGATTAGTTATTTCCTTAAATCTATCCCTACCTCACAGTAGCTCCTCAGTGTGAGTATAAGACAGATAATGATTGTTTTGCTATGACAGCCTTAGCCAAAAGCCAAGAGGCAGCCTGTGTAGTAAAGAATTTTAACTTTACCCAAAAGGTCTGATGTTTGTTCTTGGCTCCTGGGAAATATATCTAAGCCCTTGGAATGTGCTACCTGATAAAAGTGTCTTTGTTTACCTGGGGCCCTGGGGCCATTCCAGACAGTAGCAATGTGATTGAAGATGGGGGTTTTGGGCTACACTAACTATAACTTAGGGTGGGGACTCAGGAACTTTTTGTGATTTCATATCAGTTGACCTCTGGAGGGGATGGAGCCTGAGGTCAGCCATGTGGACAGTCAACCATGGAGTCCCAATAAAGACTCTGGACACCAAGGCACAGTGATTTTCCCTGATTGGCAGTGTGTATTGTCACACACCAATGCCAGGAAAGTAACACTGTCCCTGATTCCATGAAAAGAAGACATCTAGAAGCTCTGCATTTGGAACTTTCTTGGTCTTTGCTCTATGTAATTCTTCCCTTGGCTGGTTTTAATTTGTGTCATTTAGCAGTAATAATCTATAACCATGAGTATAACAGCTTTCATTGAGTTCTGTGAGTTCCTCTAGCAAACTACCAAACCTAAGCATGATATTAGGGACCCTCTTACTTGCAACTGGTGTTAGAAGTGAGAGTGATCTTGTGGACTGTTCCCTAACTTGGAAGTTAGCTAATTTTGCATTCAACTATTAATGGAATTGGTATAACTATTCAATAATTTATCATAATAAAAAAGAAACAGTTTCTTTGAGGCTCTTCTGGCTTTCACTAACAGTTTTCTCAAAGGCTTTCCAGGTTTACACTCCCTTGTTTTTATGCAGCACCCCAGTTCCATTTGTCAAAACTCATGAAACTTCATACTTAAAAGCAGTACATTTTGCTTTATGTAAGTCATACCACAATAAAGTTGATTTAAATGATACAGGATGGATACAAAAATAACTACAATTAATATGTTGAAAGACATCAAAGAGATTTAAGTTTTGGCAAAGAGTGGAAACTCCTATAAAAGGAAAAATATCCAAACAGTATTGTTACAGCACAAAATTGGGGTTCTCTTGCCCAATGTATATAAAAAAACAGTTATGGCATCAGGTTTGGGGGTAGAAATCAGCTTTATTATGCAAGATTGATCTGCAGGGAGACAGATGGGTGTGTGCCCTCAGGTCTGTCTCCCCAATTCAGGATTTGGGGCAAAACTTTAGAGGTTAGGGAGAACAGGCTGGCACGTAGAAATGCTCGTGGGATATGTTTTGATTGGTGGTCTTCTAAACATTTATGACAGGGCTCCAAACATTTATGATGAGGTTCTAAACTTTTTTGATAGAGTTCTATATATTTATGATGAGGTGGGGAAGGAATTTTAACACTGAATCTTTCTGAATGAGGGTCCCCATGTTTCTGACAGGAGTCCTACTTTTAAGTTCTGGTCAGGCCCTAGTCCTTTGGTTCTGTGGGGAGGAGAATCTTTGGTCACAAGGTCAATCAAGATTTCTTCTTCTGTGCATGCTCTGGTTCGTGACTTTGCAAATTTTCTGAAAAGCAGTTCTTAATCACTCTGTTGATAAGAGATGTAGTCAGTTGAACTGGTCCTGGAGGGCCTGCAGTTACAAATTCCCCCATTTTGTTGTTCATTCCTCAGTCTTAAGGGATATAGGGTGATGACTGCTCTAGCTTCTTTCTGCTGATAAAGGACATAGGTTGTTTCACCTCATTGAAGAAGTCTCTTAGTAAGATGGTGATGCAAGTGGGCTTCCAAAGTTAGGCCTATATTGTGTAAACAAGTAATCAGGTATTTAATAATGAGTATTTCTAGAGAAACAAAAAGAAAAATAAGGTTAATGGTTGGAGCAAATTATAAACCAGTTTCTGAGCCCAGGGGGCAGCCTGTCAAAAGATTTATAGATGTCAGGGTCGTAGCATCTTTTGCAGTTTGAAATGTCTTTGATGATGTCATTGGGTGTTCAGGTATCTGTCTGAGTGGCTTACATAGCAAAAGGCATGAATCTGTCTTAGGTTTATATCAGGTTGTCCAGCTTCAGCTTGTATGGCTTCAGGAAAAAGGGTGGTTTCAGTTCTCAATGATTCCAAATGAAAATGATGCAAAAAATTGAAAACATTAGTTTGGAGATTTGTAGCCAGATATTTCATGAGACTAGAAGAATTCAGGATCCAGTTCAATTTACAGATATAAAACAAAACTTCAAAGACAATTATCAGAACTAGAATCTAATATCAATGAAGGTAAACTATAGTTTCTATTGAAAATATTGAAATTTTTCTCTCTAAAATCACCCTTATTTTTACCAAAGACAGCCAAATTGGACTAATTGGTTGGCAAAATAAGTCTAGTTTCAATAAACTTGGCCCAACTATTTACATAAGTACAATAAAAATAGCAATTGATCATATAGGCTCTTTTAAATCTGCTTTGCTGGAACTTTTCATAAGGAATCTCAGATTGAACTTTAAAGGCCTCTTGAGGCCAGGAAAACCAAGCCAAGGACTTGTCATCAGACTGCCTTCATTACCTATTGATTTGGGTGAATTCCTCTCTTCTCTTGAGGTTCCCCAAAATATCCTGAGGTTCTTTGCACCTGCTGGGGAAGTGACTTTCTTTACTCACCTGATAAGGTTCCTGGGAACCTGTAAGCAAGGTACTAGGCCAATATTTCCAAATGGCTTTATTCCATGAAGTTAGTCCTTGTCCCTTAGCTGTCTTGTCATATCTGAGTCTGCATGTTTCTCTTAAATATGACATTCCAGTCAAAGTTTTGGTAATATAACCAATGTTTCCAATTGTGTCCTGTTATGAGGAGAACAGATGCTTATTTAACTTATGCAAATAACTGTATTGCCATGAAAACAATGTTCACTCACTAAGAGTTTCCAAATTCTGGATGGATCAGGGAGGGAGAAAAAAGATAAGTGTTTCAATTCTGCTTAGAAAGGTATAATTTACCAAATTGCTATAAGTTATAGTTAGCTTAAGAGAAAAGAGAAAAAGGTCTGGAATCTGGAAAAAACAAAACATTGAAAATCAGCAATATCTCAAACAAAAAGTCACAAAAATTATAATCATCCTCATCAGTTCATTCAATCCTGTGTAATTGATTCTTGATCTTAATCTTCTGTTAGCAGTTTCATTAAGTCATCAGTTGCTCTGTCAGAGTTGCATAATTTCTTACCCAGCTCAATTTTATAATCTGAAAGTTTATCAGAAACCTGCATTCTAGACTGAGTGTCAGAGTTCTTCCCATGAATCTCTCTAAAGATGAAATACATCTGCAAAAACATCAGTAAAAGAACAACTATCTGCAAATTACAAAAGACTCAAAAAGGGCAATTGACAAAGAAACTTGGCTATTTCTGTGGCATACAACAGTTCAAGATAATAACTACTATTATGGCTGACAACCAGGACAGATCAGAATTTTAGGAATGTTATACAATTTTCATTTATTTATTTAGTATTTCATTTTATTTATTTATTTTTTATTGTAACATTGGTTTACAACATTATATAAATTTCAGGTGTACATCATTATATTTTGATTTTTGTGTAGATTACATCATGTTCCCCGCCCAAAGACTAATTACAATCCATCACCATACACATGTTCCTAACCACCCCATTTGCCTTCCTCCCTCCCCTCTTCTCCTCTGGTAACCACCAATCCAATCTCTGTCTCTATGTGTTTGTTTATTGTTATTGTTGTCTTCTATTTATGAGTGAGATCATATGGTATTTGACTTTCTCCCTCTGACTTATTTCACTTAGCATAGTACCCTCAAGGTCCATCCACGGTGTCACACATGGCCAGATTTCATCCTTTTTTATGGCTGAGTAGTATTCCATTGTATATATATATACTACATCTTCTTTATCCAATCATCCCTTGATGGGCACCTAGGTTGCTTCCAAGTCTTGGCTATTGTGAATTATGCTGCAATGAACATAGGGGTTCATAGGTCTTTACACATTTGTGTTTTCATGTTCTTTGGATAAATACTCAACAGTGGAATAGCTGGATCATTGTTATGCAATTTTTAAAACACTTATATTAATAACATTTACCCACACAATAGCATAGGTCCCCATGAAACAATGCTTAATTATCCATTTAACCATAGTAGTTAACCATTTAACCATTTAACCAAGATTTTCAGGCAAATGCAGAAAATTAAACAGCTATAAGAAAAATCTTAACACCTGTGATTAAAGACATGATAAAAGGAATACAGGAAATTTATTTTGATAAAACATAAAATCCCTACCCTTCTGGTAAGCTACTCAAAGAAAAAAATCTTTTATAATCTCTTTATCAAGAGCAGACTAAAATTTTAAGAAAATTATCCTTTTAAGAGAAAACCAAATTTTAATTTTTGCAATGGCTTACTTTTTATATTAAAATTCATTTATTTAACTGAACTCATTTTAATCTCAGCCAACTTGACCATGCACAAAATTCTTTCCTTAGGGTTCCTGTTCCACAAACCTTCTATAACTTTCTTTTTACATTCAGAATTTGTTGCATGCCTTTTTTCTTCCCTTCTAGTCCTTTAGGACAAATTTATCTTTAACAAAACAAACAAAAGTATTTCCATTCTTTATACCTTCTTTACTGAAAACACGCATCGTACTTTCCTTGAATACAAAGATGTTTTCCTTATCAATTTTTAGTAGCTTCAATCCCATTTATTAACTAGAATTCTTAACCCTTACAGACCTGTATTTTTAGTGAAAGCTAAGAAGTAAGCAATTATGAACTATCTTTTACATTAGCATTCTGTGGCTTTGCAAATTTATAAACACTTTCCATAATTTCTATAAACATGCTACTTCATAGTACAATTTTTAATAAAATATGACATGTTTACTAATAAATCCAAACATCTTTTGGTTTGTTTGTAATAAGCCAAAAGTAGATAAACTTAGACATGTTTAGTGATAATGTTTCAATCTTTTATCTTATTTTAAAATGACCCAGATATTCAATGAATTTTTTATCATTTAACTAAATTTAGCAAAATTCTAAGGTTTTAGGTTACCAAAAGGTTTTGAGGTTAAGTACATACTCTGTAACACATAATTATTTTTTAAAAGTTTATCCCCCCCAATTTTTATCTTTTTCACATCTATTTGGTGTACTCATTCCCAATAGCTGCCTACAAAACTTCATGAGACATTAGGCAAAATTAACCATTTTAAGTTGTTATTTTTGCTAACCCATTTTGTAAGAGAGATGACATGAACTTATTTGACCAAGAATTGTAGAATAAAGGCTGCATGTCTGTATCATATCCAATGCTGATAACTCTGAGGACCTGTTCATTTTAATCAAACCAACAATCTTAAATAAGCTTTCATTTACCAAAGATTAATTTATATCATGTTAACTTGAAAGGCATTTGGGTTATTACTATTACATTTAAAAATAACTTCTATAATTGCTTACTTTAAGCCAGTTGAATAGAGCTCTTTAGAAATTATACCATCTGGAGGTAAGATATCACATATATATATATAGACACACATACACAGAGACTCCTCAGTAATTGTTTTAAAATTACTGCCATGTATCAGGTACGAGTAATACAGGGTTCCCTAGTTATGAATCCAAATTTTGTTTTAAACTTTTTCTACTAATATTTGTGGAGAAGACACTGAAGATGGTAGATTTTAGGCAAGGGTACTCTTATGGCCATTTTTCTTTCCTTTTTTCTTTTCTTCAGTCTTAGGAATTGGTGATGTGCTAGATAATTTCAGGTGAGTCTTGCAAGATTTTGAGATAAGGTAAGTGAGTGGAATCTGAACTGCCTCTAGAGCTGCATTTCCAGTCTTGCAAGGATTTTTTTTTTTTTTAAGGACAGTTGCTCTAATTCCTCAGAAATTGGGTTGTAATTTAAATGACATTATAGGACAATCTATCCATCCAACTACACCATCCCTAATTTGCTTCTTCCCATCTGGGTGCTTAATTTTATTTTAACTTAGGGAAGAAGGCCTGGAAAGAAAATTCCTGTCTGTCTCTGAATATCAGTTTCCAGTTTGGCCAAATTTCTGATTGTACGTTGCTAACTCCTTTCAAATATCTTATCAGGTTTCAGTCAAGACGAGCAGTGACTACACCTGGCTCTATTGAACAGCAGTTTCCCAGAAAATCTCTGAGTCTCATTAACTCTGGGAGAGGCTCACTTGGGGCCCTCCTTCAAAGGTAGATTATGGGATGTCCATAAAGCCATGACCTAAAAGGCTTTTCTTTTAGGTACCTTTTATAACTTAATTTTCTGTTAGTTTTTTGCAACAAAACTTTCAATAAGGTTATTTTGGAATTTTCAAGACTACTTTTAAGTGCACTTTTAAATGATCTTATTTAATCAGAACTTTCATTCTAATGGCCAAAGTAATTCCACTGAGGCTGACAGCAGTTTGGTAGGACCCTTAGCCTCAAAAGGGAGTGCAACTGCATTTTTGTCTGACTGTATCCCCCCTCCCCCAAATTTATGATTATCAAGCCAAGACCTCAGGACATAAAACAAGCTTGGTAAGATTATGTAGTTCTTTATAAACATTTACGGCTTCTGGAAACTTTCAGTTGAAACGTGGAGCCCTCGACTGTTTTAAAGGTTAGAGATTTTTCCTTGTTCCTTGGTTGGGAAGCTCAAAAAGAGCCTAAAATGGCCACTGTAATTTTAAATTTTCCCAGTTTTCTTACCATCTGTTTACAGTTACCCCATTTAAGGAGGCTTTTCCCAAGGTGGCTGCAACAAACAAGATAATTTCTAAAGAGAGTTTGTTACAGTTACTGAGAAACTCAGTTCCCCCCTAAAGCCAATTCAATTCAGATAAACATTAACACACAATACAATTCTGCATATAGCACAGGCCAGAATACTAGCTAGTTTGCCAGGGGTAGCTCAGAACCAGTGCCAGGAGCTACTCAAAACCAGATTACCAGGGGCAAGTCGGAACCAGTGCCAGGAATTGCCCAGACCCAGAAGCGACTTCATGAGTGAAACTTTTTTCCTGCCTCTAATTAGCTTGGGTGGTTCAGGCCCAAGATTTGGGACTCAGTCCACCAAGATTCCTCAGAAAACAAGCTAAACCTATATTTCCAGGAGACGAGTCATTTTCTTAAAGTTACTCACCCAGAGCCCAGAGACAACTTGATCCAGCAGCTGTTTCTTCTCCCAAAAGAAAAAAATGCCTTGGGGCCTGGAACACCACAGTAGGGAAACAGGAACCTGATTAGTTGAGCCTGTAGACAAAATTGTCTAGGTGGCTGCTTAAGGTCAATGAAAAGACCCCACACCCCACCAGGGGTTCCAGAGCCTCAGGCAGGGGTCACAGAGCCTTGTCCCTTTGTGGTCACCAATTGTTACTGCACAAAATTGGGATTCTCTTATTCAATGAACATAAAAAAACCCAATTAATTATGGCACTAGCTTTTGGGGGAGAAATCAGCTTTATTATGCAAGATTGATCTGCAGGGAGACAGGGGGTGTGTGCCTTCAGATCTGTTTCTCTGATTCAGGATTTGGGGCAAAATTTAAGAGGTTAGGGAGAACAGGCTGGTACATGGAAATGCTGGCAGGACAGGTTTTGATCGGTGGGCTTCTAAACTTTTATGACAGGTTCTAAACATTTATGATGAGGTTCTAAACTTTTATGATATGGTTCTACATATTTATGATGAGTTGGGGATGGAATTTCAACACCAGATCTTCCTGAATGAGGGACCCTTTGCTTCTGATAAGAGTCTGATTTTTAAGTTCCAGTGATGCCCCAGTCCTTTGGTTCTGTGGGGAGGAGAATCTTTGGTTCTGAGGTCATTTCAGGTCAAGATTTCTTCTGTGCATGCTCTGGCTACATGACTTTGTAAATTTTCTGCAAAGCAATTCCTTTTTCTTCTTTTTTAAATTCAATGGGTTTTTTGGGGGTTTTTGCTGAGGAAGATTTGCCATTTGTTGCCAATCTTCCCCTTTTTGCTTAAGGAAGATTCTCCCTGAGCTAACATCTGTGCCAATCTTCCTCTATTTTGTATGTGGGTTGCCACCACAGCATGGCCACTGACAAGTGGTGTAGATCCACGCCAAAGAACCAAACCCGAGCAGCCAAAGTGGAGCACACTGAACTTAAGCACTGGGCCATGGGGCTGGCCCTGAAAAGCAATTCTTAATTACTCTGTTGATAAGAGATGGAGTCTGTTCCAACTGGCTCTAAATGGGCCCATAGTTACACTCTGAAGCACTTCCTGCTTTCCTTAGCTTGGTCAGTTATTCCCTTCTTTGAGTTGCTCATTTGTTAGAGATCCTAATGGTGAAAATATTGGTAATGGAACTAATAACCACAGCTGCTCATCGTTGAATGTCTTTTCATGTGCTGGACATGATGCTAAGTGTTTTATAAACATTCACTTCTTTCATCTCCACCCCGCTTCTCTGAAGTAGATATAATTATCCCTCTGGAGCAGGTGAGGAAATTTGGGCTGTGACTGGTATAGGGACATCCATCTAGCAAGTGTCAGAGCCTGAATCAAAGCCAGGTCACTGGCTTCAACTCCTATGTGGGCGACGATCACCAGGTACTGCCTCCTGTTTTCATGCTTTGTTCAACTCTGGTTGAATTTTTATTTTGTCTTCTTTATTTCTGGGCATATTTCCCACACTAGATATGGATTAATTGTCCCTGCCTGTGAATGGACATAGTGAATTCTCAAATTAGGCCCTTCCTATTTTTTAGGTATTAAAACAGACTTTCTTTTACGAAAGGATGAAGACAGCACATGTAAGGTGCATTTTGCTCCTTGCCCTCAATTAACAAAAATTTAAAAGTGCTATCCTACATTAATTGCCCTTTTTCCTTTTCCCCCCCCAATTTTCTGAGCCATGAAATTCAAAATCTGGGATCTTTTCTCCTAATTACCAAACAATGTTTAGGAGGAGATTCACGTTCCTACTGAGCCAACAAGAATTATGTTGGTAATCTTGCCTGCAAAGTTTTGCCCATTCCAAAAAAGCCCCCAAATTTTATTGAATATTTTATACTCATTCATTCATTCACTCACTCATTCATTTATTCCAATAATAAGTATTTATTCAGCATCTACTTTATGCCAGGATAGTGCTAGGTGTTGGGAATAAAATATCAAGCAAAACAGAGTTGCTGTCTCGAGCTTACAGTCTACCGGAGGAGCCAGGAATGAATCAAACAGACACACACATGTAAATGTGAAATGGTGAGCTATGAAGGAGGGTAGGGTTTGCTTCAAGAGGCTGTGATCTGCACTGGGAGTGCAGGGAAGGCTTCTCCAAGGAAGTCATTCATGAAGCGAGATCTAAAGGATAAAATAGTGTCAGCTGGTGGGACAGGGGCAGGAAGAACATTCCAGACAGAGGGAAGAGCATGGGCAAAAGCCCTTTGCTGCAAGGAGAATAGTGAGTCTGAGGGCAGAGAGAAAGCCTGTGGGGCTGGAGGAGAGGTGATTGGAAGGGACATGGCTTTCAGATGAGGGTAAGAAGCAGACAGGGGCGATGCTTTGTCTTGTGGGGCTTTTTGAGGGTTTTACTTTTCATCCCAAGAACTCTGGGGAATCATTGAAGGGTTTTAAGCCCCAGGCACAGAGGAAGAAAGTCATTTGATCAGATTTGCATTTTTAAAGATCTCTTTGGCTGCAGTGTGGGGAAGAGGCCAGAGGGGATGCAGTGGGTGGGGGGAAACAGATTAGGAGTCCATTGGATGGCACCAATCTGAGAGTCACATGGACCAGGACCAATATTGGAAGAGAAGGCAAATGTATTCAGGGTCTTGGCCAGATTCGGGAAGATTATCCAGAATGGAAAAGAATCAGCTCTTTTTTTTCAATTATTTTATTGAGGTCATAATGGTTTATAACGTTGTGTAATTTCAGATGTACATTATTATTTATCAGTTTCTGTGTAGACTGCGTTGTGCTCACTACCAATAGTCTAATTTTTATCCATCACCATACATGTGTGCCCCTTTGTCCCTTTTGCCCACCTCCCCACCCCCTTCCCCTCTGGTAAACACTAATCTGTTCTCTTTATCCATGTGTTTGTTTGTCTTCCACATATGAATGAAATCATGCAGTGTTTGTCTTTGTCTGGCTTATTTAGCTTAACATAATACCCTCAAGGTCCATCCATGTTGTTCAAACGGGAAAAATTTGTCTTTTTTTTATGATTGAATAGTGTTGTATTTTGTGTGTGTGTGTGTGTGTGTGTGTGTATATATATACATACATACACCACATCTTGTTTATTCATTCATCAGTTGATGGGCACTTGGGTTGCTTCCGTGTCTTGACTATTGTGAACAATGCTGCAATGAACATAGGGGTGCATAAATCTCTTTGAATTATTGATTTCAAGTTCTTTGGATAAATACCCAGTAGTGGGATAGCTGGATCATATAGTATTTCTATTTTTAATTTTTTGAGAAATCTTCATACTGTTTTCCATAGTGGCTGCACCAGTTTGCATTCCCACCAGCAGTGTATGAGGGTTCTCTTTTCTCCACATCCTCTCCTACATTTGTTATTTTTTGTCTTGGCAATTGCAGACATTCTTACAGGTGTAAGGTGATATATCATTGTAGTTGTGATTTGCATTTCCCCAATAATTAGTGATGTTGAACATCTTTTCATGTGCCTGTTGGCCATCCATATATCTTCTTTAGAAAAACGTCTGTTCATATCCTCTGCCCATTTTTTCCATCAGGTTGTTTTATATATATATATGAAATTAACTCCTTGTTGGATATATGATTTGCAAATATTTTCTCCCAGTTGGTGGGCTGTCTTTTTGTTTTGTTCATGGTTTCCTCTGCCTTGCAGAAGCTTTTTAGTCTGATGTAGTCCCATTTGTTTATTTTTTCTTTTGTTTCTCTTGCCTGAGTAGACATGGTATTCAAAAAGATGCTGCTAAGACCAATGTCAAAGAGTGTACTGCTTATATTTTCTTCTAAGAGTTTTATGGTTTCAGGTCTTACATTCAAGTCTTTAATCAATTTTGAGTTAATTTTTCTGTATGGTGAAAGATAATGGCCTACTTTCATCCTTTTGCATGTGGCTGTCCAGTTTCCCCAACACCATTTATTGAAGAGACTTTCTTTTCTCTCTTGTATGTTCTTGGCTCCTTTGTCAAAGATTAGCTGTGCATAGATGTGTGGTTTTATTTCTGGACTTTCAATTCTGTTCAATTGATCTGTACATCTGTTTTTATGCCAGTACCATGCTGTTTTGATTACTATAGTTTCATAGTATATTTTGAAGTCAGGGATTGTGATGCCTCCAGATTTTTTCTTTTTTCTCAGGATTGCTTTGGCTATTTGGGGCCTTTTCTTGTTCCATATAAATTTTAGGATTCTTTAATTTATGTCCATGAAGAATGTGATTGGGATTCTGATTGGGATGACTTGAATCCGTAAATTGCTTTAGGTAATATGGACATTTTAACTATGTTTGTTCTTCCAATCCATGGGCGTGGAATATCTTTCCATTTATTTACGTCTTCTTCAATTTCTTTCAATAACGTCTTATAGTTTTCAGTGTGTAGGTTTTTCATCTCCTTGGTTAAATGTATCCCTAGATATTTTATTCTTTTGTTGCAATTGTAGATGGGATTGTATTCTTGAGTTCTCTTTCTGCTAGTTTGTTATTAGTGTATAGAAATGCAACTGATTTTTATAAGTTGATTTTGTACCCTGCAACTTTGCTGTAGTTGTTGATTATTTCTAATAGTTTTCTGGTGGATTCTTTAGGGTTTTCTATATACAGAATCATGTCATCTGCAAACAGTGAGAGTTTCACTTCTTCCTTTCCATTTTGGATACCTTTTATTTCTTTTTCTTGCCTTATTGCTCTGGCCAAAACCTCCAGTACTATGTTGAATAGGAGTGGTGAGAGTGGGCACCCTTGTCTTGTTCCTGTTCTCAGAGAAATAACTTTCAGTTTTTCACTGTTAAGTATGATGTTGGCTGTGGGTCTGTCATATATGGCCTTTATTGTGTTGAGGTGCTTTCCTTTTATATCCATTTTGAGAGTTTTTATCATAAATGCATGTTGGATCTTGTCAAATGCTTTCTCTGCATCTATTGAGATGATCATGTGATTTTTATTCCTCCTTTTATTAATGTGGTGTATCACATTGATTGATTTGTGGATGTCAGACCATCCCTGTGTCCCTGGTCTAAATCCCACTTGATCGTGGTATATGATCCTTTTCGTGTATGGCTGTGAAAAGAATCAGTTCTTACTGTGCAGTGCTCAGGTGAGCAGGTGAGGAGGCACAAAGCAATTTTCAAAGACCTGATCAACCACAATATTTCAGGTACAGAACCCAACCTGATGTCCCAGTCTGTCCACAACCTTCTTAATTATAGTACTTGAAAGTCTCATGTTCCAGGAAACTCCCCACTCAGTGGCAAACTGAGATAGTCACTGTAATTTCAACACCATATCTGATGTGTAAATCAGGGTATACCTGCACTTTGCTCTGTTTGCCATTTCATTAAAATGTACCAGGCAACCTTGATGGCTAAACTTGGGATCTCACCTTTACATGGCCTGTAGTATTGATTAAACTACATTCACTGTGTAGTGTCTGGGATAAGTAGTGTTATAACCAAGATAATTTATATTACCAATTGGCTTTTCTCTAAACTGATGAATTGGGATGTTCTGAATAGTCAAATATTCTGATGAATATTTATATCATGTTTATATAAAGAATCCTAAATTTTAATTTTAAAAAGCATTTATATCAAAAGAAATCATACTAGGCAAACCCTATGGTCACATGTTTGAACTGGAGTGCTGTACAACCTAGTTCAAATTCCAGCTGTGTCATCTATAAGCTCTGTGTCCTTGGGCTTATTTCTTACCTTCTCTGTGCCTCAGTTTCCTTGTATACAAACTAGAGATAACAATAGTTAATCTTAAGGTTATGATGAGAGGAAGCATGTAAAGTGCTGAGCACTTCACGTGGTATACAGGAAGCCCTCAATAAGTGGTAGCTTTAGTTATGGATCCAGTCATGTTAAAGAGAGAACTACATGGAATTGATTATACTAGAGCCGCTTTGTCCAGGAACCACCAGCCACATATGGTTAATGAGCACTTGAAGTGTGGCAAATCTGAAATGAGAGGCACTTAAAGTGTAAAATATGCTTGGACGATTTGGTAAGAAAAAAATTTTCCTTATTAATTTTATATTGAACATACACTTAAACAATATTTTGAATATATAAGGTAAAGTAAGATATATTATTAAAATTAATTTCACCTGGTTTTTAAAGTATGGCTATTAGAAAATTCGAAATTACATATGTGATTCACAGCTGTGGCTCACATTTTTTCATTGCACAATGCTGTAGTAGAGGTTTGGGGGCCATTGGACAAGAACAGACAGCAAAGATGGGGAGATGGACTACCACTCTTTACACTCTCTTCTGGAACATGCAAGCCTTCACTTTCAACACCCCACTGATGTAAAACTACAACTGTCAATTGCAGTTGCACCTGCCCATTCTGGACAAGATCCCTCTGACCACACAGCAAACCACTCCATGTCCAAGTTTTGATTTCTTTCCACAATGCTAGAAATCAAGAAGAAAGCAAACTAACTGACAGATTTCCCCTCCAGTTTGGTGGGAAGAATGCTGTCTTTTTTGCCCAAAACAAATGTGCCCTTTCCTATAGATAATTCCATTTCTGTTCTGATCTCTGGTAGAGTGGAATGCCTGTGTCTGCTTTAGAGAGGAGGAAAGGTGGAGCCCCAGCAGGTGGCTGATGTGTCCCAGTCCTGAGCTGAGGACCTCAGTGGGAACGGGCTGGGCACCGTTTTTGCCTTTTGGTGGGACTTAGTTGCATCGCAGATGCATACAACTGAGTGCATCTATTACACACTAGCTGTGGATACAGACAAGGGGCTTAATCTCTCTGTTCCTTAGTTTCCTCATCTGTAAGATGGGGATAATTACAGTAACTCAGGGTGTCATTGTTGAACTGAATGAGATAATGTGTATAACTTGCTTTGCACAGTATCTGGCACACAGTCTACTCTTTTGAGTCTGACCTCTTTCACTCTGCTTGTGAGATTTGTCCACATTGTTGCATGCAGTTGTAGCTGCTCCTTGTCACTGCTGTGTAGAATTCCACTGTGCGAATATACCACACTTCATGCATCCATTCTACTATTGGGGCATTTGGATGTTTTCTAATCTAGAGCTATTTTGAATAGCACTACTGTGAACATTCCAGTAGATGTGTTTTGGTGAACATATTTACACAGTCCTGTTGGGAATACACCTGGGGGAAATAGCTGGGTCACAGAGTATGAATGCATTCGGCTTTAGTAGATATTAACACATGGTGTTCAGGAGAAGTTGTACCAACTTATCCTGCCTTAGGCAATGAGTGGAGTTCTAGTGGCATCCTCAGTAACACTACATTTTTTTTTTTTTCAATTTAGCCACACTGGTGGGTGAGCAGTGGTATCAAATTATGCTGTCAAATTGAATTTTGCTGATGACTAACAAGCACCTTTTCATTTGCTTAGTAGTGATTTGAATACACACTAAAGTCTGAACATGTTTTTTTATTTCACCTTTTTGTCTTACCAAAAATTCTGTTGTTATATATATATTAAATTATGGTAAAATATACATAACATAAAATTTACCATCTTAACCATTTTTAAAGTGTGGTTCAATAGCGTTAAATACATTCACATTGTTGTGCAACCAACCTGCAGGACTCCTTTTATCTTGCAAAGCTGAAACTCTATGGACATTAAACAGCAGCTCCCCATGCTTCCCTCCCTCTAGTCTCTGACAACCACCATTCTACTTTCTGTCTCTATAAATCTGACTACTATAGGTATCTCATATAAGTGGAATTATACAATATTTGTCTTTTTTTAAACTGGTTTATTTCACTCAGCATAAGGTCCTTAAGTTTCCCCCATGTTGTAGCATGTGTCAGAATTTTCTTCCTTTTTAAGGCTGAATGATATTTCAGTGTATGTATATACCACACTTTGCTTATCCATTCACACCATGATGGACACTTGAGCTGCTTTCACCTTTGGCTATTGTGAATAATGCTGCTATGTGAATGGGTGTACAAAAGAATTTTTGAGACCCTGTCTTCAATTATTTTGAATGTATACCCAGAAGTGAAATTGCTGGATCATATGGTAATTCTATTTTTAATTTTTTGAGGAACCACCATACAGTTTTCCCTAGTAGCTGTACCATTTTACATTCCCAACAGTGCACAAGGGTTTCAAATCCACACACCCAATCACTTTTCTCTTGTGTCTTTCAAGATTCTTTGTCTTTGATGGTTTGATTAAAGTGTGTCTCAGTGTGGCTCTCTTTGGGTTTATCCTACTTGGAATTCTTGAATTTGTAGATCCATATCTTTCCTCAAATTTGGGGAGCTTCAAAGATTATTTATTCAAATAATCTCTCTGCCTTTTCCTCTCTCTTTTCTTCTGGGAACTTCATAGTGCATATAATGATCAGCTTGATGGTGTCCCATAAATCCCTTAAACTGTGTTTACTCGTCTTCATTTATTTTTTCTTCTGAGACACAACAATTTCAAATGACCTATCATCAAGTTCACTGATCCTTTCTTCTCCCTGTTCAAGTCTGTTCTTGAGCCCCTCTAATGATTTTTCAATGCATTTATTGTGTTTTTCAGCTCCAGAATTTGTTTGGTTGTTTTTTATAACTTCTTTTTGTTATAGTCTCATTTTGTTCATATATCATTTTCCTGATTTTGTTTAGTTGTCTGGGATACACACTTTTTTTTAGTGCTTATTCATATCTTTTCCCCATATTTCTATTGAGTTTTCTAACTATATGTTCTAGTTACAAGTTCTTGGTTGTATATGTGTATTACAGAAAGACTTTTCCACTCTATAGCTTATTTTTCCCTCTCTTATGGTGTCATTTGATAAATAGAAGTTCTTCAATTTAAACTAGTGTTTTGCCTACCCTAAGGTCATGAAAATATGGCTTATTTTCTTTTAAAATCTTTATTGCTTTACTTTGCATATTTAGATTCACGACTATCTGGAACTGATTTTTGAATAGGAGTGTAAGGTTGGATTAAAGATTTTTTTTTTCCAAAATGAATACTTGACCCAGTACCATTTATTGAAAAGCATGGCCAAATGATCTAAAAAAAATTTTTTTTTAATGTAACATATTTTTACTGGACTTAACCTTTTCCTTCCACTCTGACTTTCCCTTGGGATACTCCTCTTCATGTTATTTGGCTAAGAGGCAGATGAGTTAGGATTACAGTTCATTAGGGTTTGGTGGGCTATATTAGTGTGGTTAATACTCACTTCTTTGTACACTTAAATTATTGCTAATTATCCTGACGCAGGAGTGGCTTCCATTCATTGTGCTGATTCATGATGTTGTGACATGAAGGTGCAGGGCCCAGAGGCTGTCTCATGGTATGAACATATCCTAGAGTTCCCAGTACCAGAAGTACATGGGAAATGGAGGAGAAATGAAGTTTGAAATGTATGGTGGCAAAGGCTCTGTCTTTGTTCTCATAATATGATGCATAAAATTGTAAGACACAAATTTCAATCTCATTGATGCTGAGTCAAAATGGAAGCTCCACTGAATATGCTTGAAAATGCAGCATATATAATTATAAGTGCATCAAACAATAAAAATGATAGCCAAAATTTGTCATTTCGTACCAAAAGCAGTAATTGCTTAAGAGGAAGAGATAAATTTCAAATAGCTCAAAGAGTAGAATCTTGGATTGTTTGATAATAAAATTAATGAAGAGGAGTAAATCCTGTTAACATATGGAATAATGTTTAAAGTTTTTACTGATTTGACACAAAATGAAGATAACATAAATTTCTTTACAAATTTCAGGTTGGTGAACAAATTGGTTAATGAGTGTCATTAGCCAAAGAGTAAGTTTAGTACTGCACGAAGAAGACTCAAAATGCCCAGCAATATGACAACTTATAAGGTGAAAGAAACTTGATACTTGCCTAAATTTAACAACCCCAAAAATTTACATGGCACCACAAATAATGATATATGACACTATCATTAGTGAAGAACAAATTTTTATCCTGCATGTTGGAGGAAGGATTGCAATATTTTTTACTCTTTCTATAGAAAATGACTTTATAAAATTGCTGTCATACGTAGATCTGATCAATGAATAGGCAGCAACCCTCCCGCCCCTACACACAAAACAAAAAGAAAATATCATAGAATGGTGGTAAGCAGTTAAAATCATGTTAACTTCTGGATTTGGTGATGTCAGTGATATTTTGCAGCTATCTTAAATAAGTAGTTTGTTGTGGTTTATTCTCTCATTGTAAATAAATATTTACTTTTGTGTTAAAATTTGTATTCACAATCTTATATTTTTTCTTAATTGTATCAGCTTTAGACCACACAAAACATGGATTTGCCTTTGCAACCAGCTGTTATCTTATCCTGCCCTCTCACCATATCTCATCCACCCATGTTTCCAGATACACAATCTCATTCATCCCATATTTCCAGTGCCCAACACATATGTGCCAATAAATGGAAAAATCTCATTTTAAATTATTATTTTTAATTGTGATAAAATATACATAGAATTTACCACTTTAGTCATTTTTAGTGTACAACTCAGTGGCATTAAGTACATTCATAATGTTGTACAACCATCACCAGTACTCATTTCCAGAACTTTTTCATTATCCCAAACAGAAACTCTGTACCCATTAAACATTAACTTTCCTTTCCCCCCTCCCCTGCAGCCCCTGGTAATTTCTATTCTACTTTCTATCTCTATGAAATTTCCCTAGGTCACTCATATAAGTGGAGTCATACAGTATCTGTCCTTTTGAGCCTGGCTTATTTTATTTAGCATAATGTTTTCAAGGTTCATTCATGTTGTAGCATATGTCAGAATTTCATTCCCTTTTATGGCCAAATAATATGCCGTTTATATATACACCACACTTTGTTTATCCATTCATCTGTTGATGGACACTTGGGTTGTTTTCACCTTTTGACTGTTGTGAATAATGCTGCTATGAACAGTGGTGTATAAGTATCTGGTTGAGTCCTTGCTTTCAATTCTTTTGGGTATATACCTAGAGGTGGAATTATTGTATCATATGGTAATTCTATGCTTAACTTTTTTTTTAATTAAAAGATTCCCAACATCACTTTATCAAGGAAAGAAATTAAAATCACAATGTGATACCATTAAAAAATTTTTTTTTGATGTGTTAACAGTTTATAACATTGTGAAATTTTAGTTATACATTATTGTTTGTCACTCACCATATAAATGCATCCCTTCACCCTTTGTGCCCACCCCCCATCCCCTCTTCCCCTGGTAACCACCAAACAGTTCTCTCTGTCTGAGTGTTCCTTTACATTCCACATATGAGTGAAATCATGTGGTGTTTGTCTTTCTCTCTCTGGCTTATTTTGCTCAACATAATACCCTTCAGGTCCATCCATGTTGTTGCAAATGGAATGATTTTATCTTTTTTATGGCTGAGTAGTATTCCATTGTGTGTGTGTGTGTGTGTGTGTGTGTGTGTGTGTGTGTGTGTGACATCTTCTTTATCCAATCATCAACTGATATGCTTAACTTTTTGGGGAACCACCAAATTGTTTTCCATAGCAGCTGCACCATTTTCCACTCCCACCATCAATGCATGAAGGCTCTAATTTCTACACATCCTCCCCAACACTTATTATTTTTTTAATGATAGCCATCCAAATGGGTGTGAGGTGGTATCCCATTGTTATTTTTGTTATTAACAAAAAGCTGAGGAAAATATTTCTGTGATACTTTCGAGAGGCTGAATATGGGTGGCTTTAAACGTATGACACTGAGGGCAGCCGTTTTTGCACATCCTTTGGATACTCCTGGGAAACATAAGTGCTAAAAAACGTGGCAACAAGTCAAAAACTGTTCAGGATTATCCACCTTTCCCTTGGAAAAGCCTACATAGGGCTTTAAAGAGAAAGGCTCAGAGGGAGAAAAAGTTGCAGGCTCACTGGGGAGGTGTGACCCACCCCAAGCCCAGTCGGCAGGTGCAGGCTGAGAGCTGAGTAGCAGCCGACCAGACTCTCTGCTGCCCCAGAGCTCCCTGCAAATGTCTCTTGTTGCCAGCAGTTGTTCTCTGTCGTATCTTCAACACCTAGCATGGTTCACGGCACACAGTAGGAATTCAATAAGAATCTGTTAGTTGAACAAGTAAGTTCCACCAATGGTTCTGTCTTATTCATTTCTGTTGGCTTTGCCTAGTGACTAGCACATAGTAGGAGCTCAATAAATAGCAACTGCTATGGGCAGTGGGACAGTGTAGAGGTTAATTCTCTGACATTTGGAATAAGAAAATCCTGGGTCAATCACAACGAGTCCACTTACGTGTTGTGTGAGTCTGAGTAGGTCTCATCATCTCTCTGAGTCTCAGTTTCCTCATACGTAGGAAGGGAATTTACATCAGAGGTCCTGTGGGTATTAAAGAAGCTAATCCTTGAAAAGAGCCTGGTGCATGCCAAGTGCTCAACAAGTTATAGCTGTTGGAATTCATATTATTATCAACATGTTGAGTAACCCAGGTAAACAGTCCTGTTTCCATTCTACCTCTGCAAAATGAGAACAATTGACCAGATCATCTCTGCATCTCTTCCACACTACAATTCTAGGAATTAGAAATGCTGGGTTTTTTTTTTTCTTCATCACATTTTTTTTTTTGGTGGATGTAGAATAACCCTTAGCAGAGAGAGAGAGATAAATTGACAGAATGTCACAGAGAAGTTTGGAAAAGAAAGTTTTAAAAAGCTGTAGAAAGGTTGGGAGAGAGACCAGGAAGAGGACCCATGTGTACTAGGTCTTCCCAGCAGGTGAGGTCAGATGAAGTCCCCTTAACAGTAACCCAGGCTCCCAAGTGCCCACATCCTCTCAGCTAATGGAGGAGGACCCTTTCCCTCTCCCCAGGCCTCCCTGGGTGCCTGGTGATCTCTGGGTCCTGTAGACTCAGAGGCACATCTTTCAAGTTCTGCTCTGTCTCTGTGTCCAGCTAAGAGCACTGCCTCCCACTGCCCTCAAGCCACCGGTGCTCAGGATGCCAGGGCAGTGAAGGCTCTGTGCCAGGTGCAGCCAAGGCACTTGCCAAAGCTCTGAGCCACACAGCAGTGGCTGGGCCCTTATGTCTCTGTGACATCAAGTCCTTGCACATCTAGATCTGACTCTCTGGTCTGGGGCTAGATCCCAATCATGTGGCACAGCAGGGACACACAGCCTGCCCTCCCTTCCCCTCTTCTCCACACCCCTTCTGCCTTTCCTCACACCCCTGAGCAAAAGCAGTCTTCTGCTGGAACAATTCAGAATAAACCAGTCTTCTCCCCTGTTCCTGTCTGCGGTGGAGATTCCAGTAGGATCCACATCGTGGAGTTCTGAGGGGTGAATGAGAGAAGTCGTGTAGAGCATGAAGCACAGGAACAGGCACATAGTAAGTGCCCAAGAAATGGAAACTGTTGTTCTACTATCATCGTCAATGAGAAAAGCAAAAAACCCACTTCTCCTGCAAAAAGAAATTGTATATTTATAGAAATCCCATTGTTATATTTATTATTTATGGTCAGTTTTAAAGGCATAAAACATTACAGTGTTGGTGTCAAATGTGAATTTTATTCCTTTGTCTTCATTAAAATAGAAACAAAAATAAACGCATTTGTCAGCTGAGAGAGGGGGATGTTTGGTGTTCAGTGGGCTGCACAAGGTGCTTGTTTTATTTTACACTTATTTTACATTATCATGGTCTCAGAGTAACCTTGTCTGATGTGATGTGTGTGAGATTGTTTATGTCCAACAGGAGAACATGGCCTAGCAGTGAACATCAGACCTGTTTCCAAATGTTAGGGGATTTTCTTTCTCATTCACATTCACACACATTCACTCAACAAACACTTACTGAGTACCTATTGGGTGCCAGGCCCTGCCGCAATTGCTGGGGATACAGTGGTAAACAAGACAGATGTGCTCCCAGCCCTTGGGCCCCCTCGCCTGCAGGGGGAGCAGAGACAGGAGAGAGTCATAAGGGGAGGTGCAGGTGCAGCTGTCTGGAGGGCTGGAGAGTTCCCCAAGGAAGAGAGGGTAACACCGAGCAGGAAAGGCATTGGCTAGTGAGGAGGTGGGGGCCGCCCATGTAGGAAGCTTCCTGACAGAAAGGGAAGGTTTTAAGAGATGACGCTGCAGAGCCAGGCAATGACTAAAACTCTAGAGCCCGGTAGACTATGTCAAGGCTTTCCAAGGTATATGGTTTATAAGAGCAAAAAAAAAAAAAAAAAAGGAAAGGGGCTGGCCCCGTGGTGTAGTGGTTAAGATTGCACACCCCACTTCAGCAGCCCAGGGTTCAGATCCCGGGTGCAGACCTACACACAGCTCATCAAGCCATGCTGCAGCAGCATCCCACATACAAAGCAGAGGAAGATTAGCACAGATGTTAGCTCAGGGCCAATCTTCCTTAAGCAAAAAAAAAAAAAAAGATGTTAGCTCAGGGCCAATCTTCCTCACACACACACACACAAAAAAAAGAAAAAGGCAAGTGTTCAGTAATTTTTAGTACAAACAATGCTATAGTATTCAGGTCTTAAAAAATATGATGCAAGTGGGTATATATATTGGTGTGGCAATATATCCACAATATATACATTTTTTAAACGTAGGTTTCTAAAGATTATGTATAGGATGCTACAATTTAAAGGTATGAATATGTACACCACAAATGCCCAAATACAAGGTGACTTCAAATCTAAGGCAATTTTTCCAAGGCAGCAATAAAAAATATTTCACAGGGAGCCAATAAAGTTTTTTTGGGTTGTCCTGATTATACGAACATTTAGGGAAATGAAAAGCGTACTTACAATATTTACTAGTTTAGATATATATTTAAATTATATGAGCAATATATGTTTTGATCTTTTCCAATTTCATTTTTGAAAAAAAATGTTTTTACACAAACTCTGTACAAGTATCTCTAACAGCAGTGTTTTTCTCATCCCTGAAGTGATTTTTTGAGGCTTCTAAGCCAGTTTTCCAGGGCCCATAATTTTCTCTTCTAAGTAGGATGAGGAGTGGAATCTGGATTTTATTGACAAACTACAATGATGCATCCATGTGACTTTAGTACTTTTTTTATTCAACCTTGTATGTATATATTTTTTATCACCACAATATCAATACAGGATTTTCCTTTTGAATAACTGTTAAAGGGCTTTTTTGCAACACCATCCAATCCATGCAAGTGTACAACCATCTTCCCAGGAATAACTGCTAAATCTGAGTTAAGTTTTTCTGCCATTTGTTTGACCAATTTCATTGGTGACCTCTTTAGGCTTCCAAAATTCAAATTAATGGAGATCCTTTTAGGCCAATGAATCTTCTCCAAACTGTCCTTCGTCCTTCAGAATGAAGTCCTTCAGATGTCTGCACCCTCCCCCGAAAGACTTTTTAAGGATTCACATGTAAGGCTCCTCCCTCTTTATTATGGGATGATGTGGTGGTAGGGGGATGGGCTCACCTAGAAATAGGAATGGAAGAACATACACCCAAATATAAATGGTCAGGGTCCCTTGGTGATGGGATCATATGGGTGGTTCTTATTTCTCCATTCTGTACATGTGCACTTTCTAATTTTCTACCATGAACATGGATTACTCATATAATAAGGAACAAAACAAGCAGTATATGTTGTAGATGCCTTGTTTTCAAAAATAAAGAAATCATTTACTCTCAGGCCCCAAGCCCTCAAGCTCAGCCCAAGTCTCTGCATCTTCTCCTTCCAGGCAGCAAGCACCTCCTGACCTCAGGCTCAGATGCTCTCCAGCTCCTGCAGGGATCAAGGTCTCCTCTTCATGCAGTAGGGGAGAGGCCAGCTCCAGGACACTTGAAAATACCCAGGCTGAGAGCCTACGGGGAAGCCCGCAGGAGGCCTCCATCTCCCAGGCCTTTATCTTGGCAGCCCTAAAAAGAAAGAGAAAGTTCTACCTCTACAAATTGAATTTCAATTTCCAAATGTCAAGAGAGCAGGGGGGACCAGTAAGGAAGCTGGTTACTCAGTATAGGGCAGCCCAGGGCATGGGGGCAATGTGCTGCAGGGAAGGCGCCCCAGTCCTTCATCCCAAGGGGAGAAGGATAAACCCCTCTCTAGGTTTACACACTCTCCTTCCCCCTCTCTTGTCTGTTAGTTTTCTGGAGAAAGGTTAGAAGGTGCCCTCTTAACACAGAGAGGGTTTATTCTAAGGGCAACCTGGTCCTGCAGAGATGGAACCTTCCCAGGACCTGGATGAGGCCCCTGCATAGAGGCCAGACTCCTCCCTGGAGCAGAGCCTTCAGCCCCCGGGGGACTAGAAGGAGGAAGTGAGGACACCTAGCACAGCATTCAGTGGTTTGTATAGGATCAGTGCTTCCATGATGGGCAGGTTTTGGACCAAGAAGACAGGGTGCTGAAGATGGTGAAGGTGAGCACTTGGGGACCCAGGGGTTTGAACCCAGCTCTGTCCCTTTGGGGATGTGACACCTTGCAGGGGGGTTGCTTCACCACTTTAAGCCTCAGACTCCTATTTAAAACTTGTTTGTTATTGGGGGATAAATAAATTGTCATCATTATCATTGTTTTTATATTGGGGATTCAGCTCTCTGAGTCCCAAGGAGTCTGGTGGAACGTGAATAGGAGGTCTTTATAATAATTGTGCTTTTTGTGTCTGGTTTAATAAATACTTCTTTGCCTCCAAAGTGATAAAGATATTCGCCTACATTTTTCTTCTAAAATGGCACTTACTAGTTATGTTAAAAACTACCTAGCAATTATTTAAAAGCAGAGGGAAGTTGTGGGCTAAATGGGTTTTAAAGGGCTGACACTGGAATTCAACTCCTATTTATACCATATACCATGGTTTCTATTGGGAAAATAATAACTTGTAATTCAACTTTCAAGATGTCGTGCTAAATCAAAACTGTCTTAAACCATAAGTCTAGATTTTTTTTCCATTCTGCTACAAAGAAAATAATAGAACACTAACTTAAATTAAGTAGATCAGGCTTTACCTGGAGGTAAAAATGGCTGCCAAATGTGAGGCTGAAAAGGAAGGACACACAGCCTTAGAAGATCTTTAAAAGCAGAGACCAAAGATTAGGGAGGTGCTATTAGCAAAGAATGAGTTTACAAATACAAGTTCAAGAAATTCAAGCTCCTGCAGGTGTCTAGAGAGATAGGACTTTGCAATCTAGGTCTGACACTCCCACTTGTCTGAACTTTACAGTGTTTTCCTTTAGAGCACCAGCAGCTTATCTCCTTCTGCTAAAGGTACATCAGCACCTTTGCTCTCGGATTCCAAAAGCAACAAAGGAAATCCCCGCTACAAACAGGGTACATATTCTCTCGAGGATGGGTTTGAAGGTGCTCAAATATTTTAATGTATATTTTAAATAAAGTGTTCCTATTGATTCCGATGTGCTGTGTTTCAACAGAAGATCTTCCATTTATGGTCATATGAGTACCCATATCTTGAAGTCCCCAGTCCTAAATTTATGGGTATCTCTTTTTTTTTTCCTTTTTATTGATGTCTTAATAGTTTATAACATTGTGGGGTTTTAGCTGTACATTATTTTTTGTCCATCACCATGTGGATGCATCCCTTCACCCCTTGTGCCCACCCCCCACCTATGGGTATATCTTATATTTGAGACTATTTGTCAAGATAAGAAAAAATTTATTTTATCTTTCCTTTTGCTTTCTCAATGATCTCTATTTCTAGAAGTTGAAACAGCCTTAAAATAATTATCTCCATTTGAGAAGAATGGAAAAATGCCTAAAAGAAAGTACGTTTGGAGTTAAGACCTTATTTTGATAAATGTTGGTAAACAAGCACTAGCCATGAGGACACATCTTCATTATATTTCTTTCTCTATTAAGAGTAGGATGGTGCATTGTACATACTGCACATAATTCAATATTTTCAAAATTTCTGCCTTTCTCAACATTGTTAAACACTATTTTTTCTTAAGTATATCTAGCTATTCTGGTTTCATCTATCCACATTGGGGTGAGATTGCTGTATTTTTCTAGGGTTGAATGTGCTGATTCCCTCTGATTTCCTGCCGTAAGTGCCCTGGAGAGTCTTCTGGGACTAATAACTTTTGCAAGGATATCTCTTCTTGTACTTAATCCCTGCCACCATCTGACATCCACATTCTCCCTTTTTCTATTATTCTGTCTGCTCAGGTCAAAACACCTAGTGCCTAAATTAGGGTTATATAGGAATTAGTAGGAGTTCTGAAGTCAAAATTGCTTTAAGGTTTTTATTTTAATGATACAATTAAAACATACAGTCACAACAATACAGGAAAATACAGAAAGTTACAAAATGAATGACACTATTTATAGGTAAGAACTATTAACATTTTGGTGTGCAATGGTAGCATTTAAAATATTTATATATAACTGTAAAACATTTCTTACATATGTATTTATAAAAAATTTTATTTTTGAAGTGATTATAAACTTCTGTTTTCAGCCAAAATGGAGTAAGATCCTTACAAATAACCTCTCTTGCAGATTACAAATAAAACTCTGGAAAGAAGTAAAAAAGCAAACAATATCAGGCAAATGGGGACAGAAGTAAAAACTTAAATAACAATCTGTAAGGGGTGATTGTGGTGGCTGCTTTTCTTCCTTCGTCTCCCTGCAGTCACCCAAGGGCAGGTGGAATCCTGCAACTGCACAGCAGACTCTGAAAGCAAACCTCTGGGAGAAACCCCCGATTTCTAGCCAGATGACTGGGAAATGAGGCCTCTGCGTGTCAGAGGGTGGGGACTATCCCTGTTTCATTTTGTTTTGTTTTACTCTCTCGGCCCCACCCTGAAGACAATGCCAGTTATGATCGGTACTGCAGTTTCAGCAGTGGCACAGGCACCCTAAGAGATTACATGGCTTTCTGGTCAAGGAACAGGTAAAGGGCCTCCTGTTGTCTGAAGAGTGTAGGGGAAATCCCCATTGTTTTTGCCCTCTTTGCTCTGGCTAGCTCTGTCACCTCAAAGGCTGACCTGGTCACAACTGCATGACAGCACAAAGGGTTAAACCCTGAGAGGAACATGTAAAAGAAGCCCTGGCAAGTTTGACAATGGAGATAAATCCTGAAGAGGAAAAAACTGGGAGGGCATCACTTAAACCTGTGTATGAACCAACATAGATCCCAGGCTCACCCTGAGCAGTGCACGCACAGAACAGATCCAAATAAGCAGAACAAAGTCTTGAGAATCGTACAACATAAACCACCACTCCAGCCCCAGATTAACCCCTGAGTGATGTGTGCAAGATGTAGACACAGCACAGCAAAGACTTTAAATTTGCACTGAAACTGGAACAACTGCCAACACAAGGCAAGAACATTTGGTCTAAGCATGACTGTGTTGATTGCTTAACTAAAACAGTCTAACAAAACATCATTCTGTGCATGATTCTAATAGGAACCAGAGTTTCACAACATTAAGTTGTGAAAAGTTGGAAAGTCCTTTTCCAAGGACAAAGGAAAAGGCAATCAATAGATCCAACTTCAAAATGATCTAGATATGGAATTATCAAACAAAGCAGCTATTATAACTGTGCTCAACGAGGTAAAGGTAAATATTCTTGAAATGAATGGAAAGATAGAGGTTCTCAGCAGAGAAATAAAAAATATGAACAAGAAGCAAATGGAAACTTTATAACTAAAAATACAAGACTCAAAATGAAATATTTGCTGATGAGCTCAATAACAGAATGGGGAAAGGAGAAGAGTCAGTGAACTTGAAGACAGATCAATAGAAATGAGACAATCTGAAGAACAGATAGAAAAATATATTCGACAAAAATGAACAGAGCCACATCAGTAGGAACTCATGTTTATCATAATATAGATACAGATTAACCATCTGTATATAAAAATATTTATAGATATGTATATACACATGCGTTAGTATACACACATATATCTCCCTGCTCTGTCCACCGAGCAACATTCACCCCAGTAACAGTGAGCACCCCAACAACCAGACCTTGGTTCCTAATAGTGTTTTCCAACGAAAGGAACCAGGGCTCCTTGGGTAAGTGGCTGATTCTAGGACTGGGGCAGGAAATACACAAGATGAGTCTGGAGCAACTTCTAGTGCTGCAAAGGGCTCAAAAATACCCACCGACTTGCAATGATGGGGATACGTGAAAGAGATACAGAGCAAACTAAAAAAGCTCCCAGTTGCCAAAGGTGCAACAATTTTAGTAACAAAGTAAATAAAGTGTCTCTGGATTATAACCCAAAGTATAAACTAAATATCCATGAGCCCATACTGACATAAATGATTGAATAAATAAATAAATGGGGAAAAAAGACAAATCTGCAATGCAGACAAATTCCGAATAATTTATATAAATACTATGCCCTTAGGGAGGTGGAGCATAACTCCCCAACCTTTAATTGTGCATAAGGACATTCTTCTAAAGAGTACAGTACGGAAATGGTGAAAAAAGGTGTAACTTTCCAGTGGAGAATATTTATAAACACTACCTCAAGCCAGGTGGTCAAGGTCAATGTCAATGGTGACCAGTCATGTTAACAGTATGCACTCTTGACACAGTGTCATGATAATGGCACTTTACCTCTGTGGTCTTCCTCCCAAAAACATATTATCCAAGCCTTAGGAGAAAAGCCTCAGATAAATTCCAATAGAGACATTCTACAAAATGCCTGACCAGTAATTCTCAGAAGTTTCTAGGTCATCAAAAAAAAAGACAAGTGTCACACCAAGAAGAGCTTAAGGACACACACACCTAAATGTAATGTGGAATCACAGGCAGGATTCTGGGACAGAGAAGGGGCATTAGGGGAAATGAGGAAATCTGAATAAAGTCTGGGCTTTAGTTAATAATATATCAGTATTGATTCATTAATTGTGACAAGTGTACCACATTAATGTAAGATATTTATAATAGATGAAACGAGGTGTGGGGTATATGGGAACTCTCTGTACAATCTTTAGAATAGTTCTTTAAATCTCAAACTGTTCCAAAATGAAATGTTTATTTACTCACACATTTAACAAAGTCTCCAAGACCTGTGGGACAATATCAGAAGCTTTAAGATTCATCTCACTGGAGTTCCAAAAAGAGGGGGAACAGTTCAGTGCAGAAAAAATATTTGAGGAAAAATGGCTGAAAACTTACCAAATTTGGTGAAAGATTCAAGAAGCTTAGAAAACCTCACTCTAACACATAGTCAAACTGCTGAAAACAAAAGATGAAGAAAAATTCTTGAAGGCAGTCAGAGAAAAAAATATATATACATGTACAGAAGCCAGAGAGAGAGAATAGTTTGAAGAATTTAGGATTACTTGTCAGAATCCATAGAGGCCAGGAATGGAGCAACATCATAAAAATCCTAAAACAAAAGAATTATCAACCTTAGAATTCTATATCCCGCAAAAATATCCTTAATGAATGAAAGAAAAATAACGGCAGATGCAAATAAAGGAAAATGAAGAGAATTCATTACCAGCCAACCTCCTCTAAAGAGATGAGAAAGGAACTTTTTCAGGCTGAAGACAAATGATGCAAGAAGAAAGCTTGAAATTTCAGGAATAAAGAAAGAGCAATAGAAACAATAAATATTTGCATAAATATGATAGCCCATTTCTCTCCTTTTAAATTCCTTAAATGTTAATATGACTTTAAAGCAAAAATTATGCCACTATGTGTGTGGGAGGGTTCAATGCATATAGATGTAAAACATATGAAGGGTAAAGAATCTATCTGGTTTTAAGGTTTCTACATTTTACCTGAAATGGTAGAATACTAACTCGAATTGGACCTTGAAAAGTTTGATAAACAAATTGCTATCCTTGGAGTACCACTAATAAACACACACACACATATATGCTCACTCAAGAAAATATGTGTAACCTGAATGGTCTTTTATCTAAGAGATATGAATAAACAGGTAAAATGTTTCACATGCAGATTTTGTATGACCACAGATTTTCATTTCTCCTAAGTAAATACCGAGTAGTGGGATTGCTGGGTCACAGTGTAAATATGTCTCTCACAGCCTAGCACCACGAACCCCACACGGGAACAGGATCTGGGCAGCACCCTTACTTCTGTTCTGAGTGGCTCTCTCCTCCAGTATCCCCAGACACACAATTGCTGACCTCAAAGCTGCCACCTCTGGCCAGCACTAAAGATCCTCAGGCCGACTCCCCACTGATTCCCACTCTGCTGCCTCAAGAATCCCTGTCCTGCATGATCCCCCTGGGGCGCTGGAACGTGAGAGGAGGAGCCACTGCCCCTCCCAATAAGCCCATCTCCCTTCAGTGGCAGGTGGTACCAAAGAGTCAGAGGGTCCAGGGAAGCTGAGCCCCTTCCTGGGGGGTGTATTTTCCTGAGCATTCTGTGCACATGCACTTCGATCGCTCTTCCTGTCTTTGCTCACACGTTCCAAATATGCGTCTTTAGCGACAGGCCAAACACAGCGAGCTTTGCCTCTGGCTGGGTGGGAACCTCAGGAAGAACTTCCCGGCCTGTGATATTACAGAACTGCTACTCATGCACGTTACCTGGGCAAGCTTCTGTCCTTGCCACCGCTCCACTGGGGCCAGGGCTCCGCCCCCGCCCACCGAGTTCATCTGTCTGCCCTGCCCCAGAACACGCTCTCAGATGGTGCTGCCAGGATCCAGTGACTACATCCTGTTGGATGCTGCAGACCCCGTGTTCCTTTCTGGGGTTTTTACTTCAAGTTCCTGACATAGAAATCAGAGGAAGTGGGTGCTGTCTGCTCCAAACTCCATGAGGTCCTGCAGCTCAGTCACTGCAGTGGGCAAACTGTCTATTTTGCACAGGAGGAGGTAGTTCCCTTGATGCCACCTGGAATGTCCAGTCATCCCCTAGACCCTTGTGCAGAGGAGACCGTGTTGAGGGACCTCAGAGAGAGTGGGAAAGGAATCGCAAACCAGGAGGAATACCCTGGAGACAAGGAGAAGCAGGACCATCTGAGAAGGGGCCCCCATAGCACTGGAAGTCTACAGTCCACATTTAGGCCCCTAGTGGTCCATGCAGGCCTCTCTGGCTGCGAGCCCAGGCCTAGGCTGTTGAGGAGAAACCTCTATTCCAGGAGCTCAGCAGACACTTCCATTAAGAAATCCCATATTTTTTAGGAACTCATGCCCCAAATGAAAGCCTATCACAAACTCATACAGCCCCACTAGAGGTTTCCCACCACTGCAGAGGAGGAGGGTCCAGCCACGTCGCACCCCCAGCTGCCTGAGAGGTCCACACCGAGTGAGGAGGGAGGGCCACGGGTCCAGCTCCTCAGCTTCAGTGGTAACCCTGAGGAGATCGAGTGTAAAGGTTTCAGATGCCACCTTAGGGCAGACACAAACACCAGGAACTGACAGTTCTACGTCCAATAAATGCAAAATACCTCTGCTGCCACCTAGGTGAGGGGAGCCTCTGAATCGGCGACCCCCCACCCCCACCAGCTAGGAGGACCCAGACTAGGAGAAGGAAGCAGCGTGCCAGCACATCAACAATGGACTGGGGGCTAAGACTGAGGCCATCCGGGACTGCAGTGCCTCACAGCCTTCCCTTTCCCTGCCTGTTGCAAGGACTGCTCTTCCATAAGCCTCCCCTCCAGCCCACACCATTAACCCACAGCTGAAGAGGTGCAAGAGGCAGCAGGACGCCCGAGGCTCAGGGATGGAATCCGCTGGAGTGGCCACCTCTATGGGTCATTTGTCTCAGAACGCAGCTCACCAGACCCCATCTTCTCACCGTCAGAGCCCCTTCCAGGCATCTCATCACACTTAGGCCCTCAGCCCTTTTCACCTTGCTGACCCCTGCTTCTTCCCCCTTTATTCAGACATGACCTGGCTGGCGTGTCCGCTAGGCCCCCAAACCCTCCTGCCCCTGACTCCTCCCCCATCCCAGGGACGGACTGTGAAATAAGCTCAATTCCTGACTCGCCTGCTTCTACAACTGCTGCTGAGTGTCTTCCCCCTTCATGGTCAAGTCCATTTGGGGCTTGAATGGGATGGAAGGAGGCCCAAGGCCTCAGTCTCAGCTGCAGCAGATTCCAGTTCCGCCTTCCTGGCTGCTCCCAGCACCTCAATCCTCCCCTGAGTCCTGCTAAACAGAATAGAGTCCAGTACACCCACGTGTGTGGATTCTCCTGCCTCCTCGCAGACCCTCCCTCTCCAGCTACTGATACTCGTGCTCCTCCCCCACCGGCCTGCTAACTGCTGTTTCTGAAGTCAGTTCCAGCCTCTCAAGCAGCATATCTGCAGGCTCGGTTCCCGGCCTGCTTCTGAGCTGCAGGCCACACCTATGGCCATCCCTCCACCTCCCGACACTCTCCTCTTGGGGCTTCCCATCTCCAGTGTGGGCTTCTTTCCCCTTGACCAGGCCCAACAGCTGCCCCCTAGTGGCAGTGCTGCCTCAGCCACAGAAACCACCAGGCTGCATGGAGGCTCTGAGGCTGCATCCCAACATTTCACTTTCCTCGGGCTCTGGAGCCGCAACCACGCAGCCCACATTCGGGGCCCTGATGGGCAGCAGCACAAAGCCACCGCCTTTGACAGCTCCTCCCAGTTTGGAAACCTAGCCGCTCCAGCTCTCCTGCCAGCCTCCAACCTACTCCAGGAGAGCGGGTCCGTGCAGCGCCGCACGGTCAGCTTCTGAGGGTTCATTACCTGCAACTTCCAGCTGGGGCACCCACGCCAGCAGCCAGCCAGCCTTTAGAGGCCCCCAAACTGTTTCCCTCTGACACAGACACTGCTTCTGGGTTTACAGCTCCCCCTACATGCCCAGTGTTGTGAGTCAGGCCCAACATGTGGCAGCACAGCTCCACCCCTTCAGGCTGGGGGATTTAGCAGCACCGCTGGGCTTGGGGGCAGAGAGTCTGCCCCAGGTCTGAGCTCCACCACTGCAGCACCCAGCCTTAGAGCAGACATGATTGAGGCCTCTAGCACCACAGACCTCTGTGGGGGAAGCTTGGGCCTGAACACCTGGGCCCCAGAGCCAGAGTCCTCCTGTGTCGATCAGGAAACCCAGCACCACTAAGGATAATCCTGTGTTTGAAAGCACTGATGTCCCGGGGGCCATCCAGGCAGACCCTCTTGTTGCAGGTGGAAGGCCCTACACTGCTGGGAGCCATGCTGTGTTTAGATGCACATCCATTGCAGCCTTTACTCCCAGCAACCCTGCCTCTGGCGTGGGCACAGCAAGGAGCCACCTTGCCTTTAGGGTTCCCTCATTGCCTTTCCAGGGCTTTGTTGGAGGCAGAACTGTTGGGCCATCAACCAGTTCGTTTTCCTCTGGGTCGGGATCCACGATCCCAGGGTCTAGGAAGTGAATGCTGGCCTGAGAACAGCTGCCTCAAGAAACAGCCACGTCTGCTTGTCCTCCAGGCCCACCTAGTCAGTAATGCAAATCTACCCCTGATCTCTGCATTCCTCTGGGAAGTTGGAGCTCCAAGACCTTTAAGCACTGGGGGAAAGAGGCAGAATGAGGCCAGACAAAAGTCCGCTTGTTGCCGTGAAAGAGTTCCTCTGTGGGGCCTGGAGAGAGACGTGCCCACATTGCCAACCTGCCCACCCTGCCCCGACCTGTTTCCACTGGAAGCCCAGTTAGAGCTTCCCTCCCCGCCTTTCCCTGGAAACCAGCCTGCTGGAGGGCAGGAAGACATCATTCTCTTCCTGGTATCGTTGCAAGGTTGGGGCGGGGTGGGGGTGGGGTCAGCCTCCCTGATCCTTTGTCCTGCTTGGTCTGGTTGTAAGAGGAGGTTGCATTCCTCGGGCCCTCAGGTTTTGGCTCATGATACCTTTGAAGAGTGCTGGGGGAGATGATCGCGAAACCAGTTTGCCTGGGGAACTGCCCCGAGGGAGCCCAGGAGGCTACAGTCGTGGACCCACTTGCCCCACCAAGTCAGTCAGCTCTCTCTCCAAGGGACAGCATTCTACTCCCATCCCCTTCCCAGAAGACTTGCCCCACACTTGGGTGGCTTGAGGCTGTTATCCTGGCAGACTCACAGTCAGAGTGGCTTTGCACCAGGAGGAGGAGGCCCTCAGCCTGTTTCCCACCAGTCACAGCAGCTGGGATGCCCACTGCTGCCTACATTTGCCTCCTCCCCTTCCCCATTTTCCTCCTGAAACCCTTGTCTGTTTTCTACATGTTTTATAAGTAAAGGCTTGTCATTGTTTCTTTACATAATGCTCATGGGTCTTTGCTCTGTAAATCAGGTGTGGACACAATGGTGACTTGTATGAACGGTAACAAGTGAAGTGAGGTTTAACTGTTTGAAGGTCCTGGGTCTCAACTAATGGGGTGTGAGAAGTAGCTCAACTTGGCCACAGTGAATATTCGAAATGTGTTCTGAGTGTAAGGAATGGTAGCCCAGGATGAAGTCGGCCCAGGGAAGGGGCAGGTGACACAGCCTTGCCTGGTGGAACTGCTGCTTCTCACTGGTCTCTCTGACCTCAGAGTTGGCTGGATCATCCCTAGTGGACACTAGGAATCCAAACTCTACACGTTGAGTCTTTTTGTGAAGTGAGATTTTTCTGGTAACTGGAGAAAGTGGTTAAGGAGATACCTGCAACAAAATGAGGCCCATCCAAACCTGGCTTAGACAGATGAATTTTTAAAAATCTTGAAAAAACATTAAGTTCAACTGTGAAAACTATAAGATGGCCTGTGTAGCAGGCAATTGATTCAGTCAGTTATTCACTTATCATATTTACTGAGTCCTTGTTATGTGTCAGGCACTGTTCTATGTCCCAGAACCAAGAGAAAAAGTCAGGCAAAATTCCAACCCATACAGAACCTATGTACTTTTTTTTTGGTGGGGGGAGAATGAGAAACAAACATAAGTAAATTTTCTAGTATGTTATGGAGACAAAAGCAGGATATGGGGGGTTAAGACAGGATTGAAAGCAGCATCAGCTTCGATTTACCCCGGTGGGAAGGGTAGGCCTCATCAGAAGGTGGTATATGAGCAAAGGCCCGAAAAAGGAGAGAGTCATGCAGATAACTGAGGGAAGAGCATCTGGGCAGAGGGAGCAGCTACATGCAATGCAGGATGTCTGGTGTCTTCAGAGAACAGTTCTTAAGCTAATGCCTCTGGAATGGAGTCAGCGAGGGGAGCACACGAGATGAGGAGAGAGTGGAAAGTAGAGGCACAGATTGGGGAAGGGCTTGCAGGCCATGGTAAGGGCCTTGAATTTTGCCATGAGTGAGCTAAACATGGATTGGGGTATTTTGAGCCAAGAGTAAAGTGACACCTAATCTGACTCGGGTTTTATCAGGATCATCCAGGCTGCTGGATGAGAAGAGAATGCAAGGGTCAGCAGGGCAGCAGAGAGATAGGGGGCTTTCACAGCAGTCCAGGTGAGAGTCCATAGTGGCTCCGGCAGGGTGTAGGCATGAAAGATGGTTTGGTTTTGTATATTTTGTGTACATGTATATATGTGTGTGCGTCTTTGACAGTTTATGTTGGATTGAATGTGGGGTGTGAGAGATGGAGAGGAGCCAGTGGAGCTGTCAGTCAGGGCTACAGAAGGATTTTGGTATCATCTAAATATATTTGATTTTTGAAACCATGGAAACATATCAATGATAGTGCATAAAGTGAGATTCTTAACAGAAAAACATCAATAAATTGGACTCCATCAAACTTAAAAACTTTTCTGTGAAAGACCATTAAAAGGATGGAAAGAAAAGTGAAGGACTGGGAGAACATATTTGCAAACCACAGATATAACAAAGAACTTTTATCTGCTACATATACAAAGACATCTCAAAACTCGACAGTAATGAAACAAACAGTCTAGTTAGAAAACAGGCAAAATATATGAACAGACATTTCACTGAAAATGATATCTGGATAGAAAATAAAGAGAAGATATTCCACATTATTAGCCATCAGAGAAATGCAAATTAATACCACAATAAGACACCACTACAAACCTATTAGAACTAAAACAAAAGATAGTAATAATAACAAATATGAGGTTAATATACAGAAGTCAATTGTTTTCCTCTCTACCAGCAAAGAACTATTGGAATTTGGAATTAAAAACAAAATATCAGGGCTGGGCCGGTGGCGCAGCGATTTAATTCGCTCTTGGCAGCCCAGGGTTTGCGGGTTTGGATCCCGGGCGCCTGCTGACGCACTGCCTGTCAGCCATGCTGTGGTGGCGTCCCATATAAAGTAGAGGAAGATGGGCACGGATGTTAGCCCAGGGCCAGTCTTCCTCAGCAAAAAGAGGAGGATTGGCGACAGATGTTAGCTCAGGGCTGGTCTTCCTCATTAAAAAAAAAAATCATTTACAATAGCATCAAAAACATGAAAAACTTAGAGATAAGCCTAACAAAATATGTACAAAATATATATGTAGAAAACTACAAACCTCTGATGAAAGAAATCGAAGAAGATCTTACTAAATGGAGAGATATTCTATGTTAATGGATTGAAAGTCAAGTGATTGTTAAGATGTTAATTGTTCCCAGCTTGATCTGCAAATTCAGTGCAACCCCAAACTCTCAGCAAAATATTTTGTAGATATCGATATACTGACTCTAAAGATTATATGGAAAGGCAGAAGACCTAGAATAGCCAACACAATACTGAAGAGCAAAGTTGGAGGACTCACACTTCCCGATTTCAAGTCTTATTATAAAGCTACAAAGCTTTATATCACAAAGCTATAAAGTTATCAAGACAGCTAGGTATTGGTGAAAATACAGACATATAGATCAATGGAACATAATAGAGAGCCCAGAAACAGACCAACACAAATAGAGTCAACTGAGCTTTGACAAAGGAGCAAAGACAATTAAATGTAGAAAGGATAAGCTTTTCAAAAAATGACATCCATATGCAAAAAATGAATCCAGACACAGACTTTACACCTTTCACAAAAATTAACTCAAAAGGAATCATAGACCTAAAGGTAAAACACAAAACTATAAAACTTCTAGAAGAAAACAGGGGAGAAAAGTCTAGGTGATCTTAGGTTTGGTGACAAGTTTTTAGATACAACACCAAAAGTATGGCCATGAAAGAAAAAAAAGGATGAATTGGATTTTATATTAAAATTTAAAACTTCTGCTCTGAAAAAGACACAGTTAAGAGAATAAAAAGACAAGCCACAGAATGGGAGAAAATATTTGCAAAACACCTATCTGTTAAAGAACTTCTATGCAAAATATACAAAGAATACTTAAAACTCAACAGTAAGAAAACTACCCAACTTAAAAAAGGAAAGAAGATCTGAACAGACACCTCAGCAAAGAAGATACACAGATGGAAAATAAACATATGAAGATATGCTCAAAATTATTTGTCATTAGGGAATTGCAAATGAAAACAACAATGAGCTACTACTACTACCTATGAACATGGTAAAAATCCCAAAACGGAAAATTCCAATTACTGGTGGGGATATAGGGCAACAGGAACTGTCATTCATTGCTGGTGAGAATAAAAAATGGTACAGACATTTTGGAAGTCAGTTCGGCAGTTTCTTACCAATCTAATCATGGTCATACCATATGATCTAGCAATCATGCTCCCAGGTGTATACTCAAGGGATGTGAAAACTTACGTCCACACAAAACTTGCACACAAGTGTTTATAGCAGCTTCGTTTAGAATTGCTAAAAACTGGAAGCAATCATGCCCTTCAACAGGTGAATGGATAACCTGTAGTGCATCTGTATAATGGACTATTATTCAGCAATTAAAAGAAATGAGTTACTAAGCCACAAAAAGACATGGATGAATCTTAAGTGCATATTGCTAAGTAAAAGAAATCAGTCTGAAAAGCCTACATACTGTATGACTCCAATTATACGGCATTTTGGAAAAGGCAAAATTGAAAAACAAAAGGTAAAAATATTAGTGGTTGCCAAGGATTTGGGGAGGGAGAAAGGGTTGAATAGAGGAAGCACAGCTGACAATTTAGGGTGGTGAAACTGTTCTGTATGATGCTGCAATTATGGATACATAACACTGTGCATTTGTCAAAACCCAGTGAACTTTACAGTGTAAAGAGTGAATCTTAATGCATGCTAATTAACAAAAAATCACTTAGGAGGTCAGGGGACTCCTAGAATGGAATGCAGAATGGAACAAAACAATATACAGTAATTGTATTACAAATGTATGAAACATCTCAATGAAGGGGGTGGGGGGAAAATTGTTGACCAACGTAACTTCAGAAATGAGTGGAATCTGTAAAATTAAAGACAAAAGAAACTGTACATAAGCACTGTACTCCAGTTGCTAAGGCTGTTTTACAGGGTGTACAGGTTAACAATGCTGATACTGGTATAAATGTATATGGAATTAAACAGTTAACTGAATGAATAGCAAATAGGATGAACCAGGTTTCTCACTGTTGGAGTAAGAGTTTACAAATAAGCCAAGGGAGGAAGATAGAGTGATCTATATGATAACGTGTTAGAATTGGGGATATCAGAATGAACTCATGTTTGGCTTAATAAAAATACAGATGCTTACATATAGAAATATTTATAGATATGTGTATATATACGGGTTAGTATACACATGTGTATTTCCCTGCTCTGTCCACTGAGAGGGCCCAGAAACAAGACCCTAGTAGCAGCAAGAGCACCTAGTGCCCAGACCATCCTCTGGTAAAAGGAACCAGGGCTCCCTAGAGAAATGGAAGAGTCGAGGAATAGGGTAGGATGTAGACAAGATGAACCTGGAGTGAGAAACTAAGAAAGGACTAAAAATAAAAAGAAAAAAGAAGAAACAAACCAGACCCTCAGATGATAGGGTATGTCAAAGGGACGCAGGAGCCAAACGAAAGGGCTCCCAACGGCCAAAAATGGAGCAATTGGGGCGATAAGAATAAATCGCATTTGATTGTAACCAAAAGTATAAGATAAATATCTGTGAGTCCATGCTGATGCATATAAAACAGTTGAATAAACAAGTGGAAGAGAAGAGACCAATCTCCCAGCAGGAGGCCAAAGAATTCACGCAGCCACTCCACCCTCAGTGAGGTGGAGCATAACTTCCCACTCTGAGTTGGGCTGCGCACGATGACTTCCTTCCAAAGACCACAGTCTATCTAGAAAGGCAGGTGGGGCGGGGAGGGGGACAGAGAAACTTCACAATGGAGTATCCTAACACTACTTTAGCTTGGTGATCAAGGTTAACATCAAAAGTGATGCTGTGTATGTACCTTTGATAAGATGGGATGAAAATGGCACTTTACCTCTGTTGTCTTCCTTCCAGAACCCCGCTCTATTCATGAGAAAAACATTGGACAAATTCCAGTAGAGGGGCATTCTACAAAATACCTAATCAGTACTCCTCAAAACTCTGAAGGTCATCAAATTCAATGGAAGTCAGAAGCTATCAGTCAAGAGGAACCTAAGGAGACACGACAACTAGATGTAATATGATATCCTGGATGGGATCATGGAACAGAGAATGGTAGGTAAAAACTAAGGAGTCCTGGGGCCGGCCCGGTGGTGTAGTGAAGTCCGTGTGCTCGGCTTTGGCAGCGCAGGGTTTGCAGGTTCATATCCCAGACACGGATCTGTACACCACTTATCAAGCCATGCTGTGGTAGGCATCCCACAACTAAAAGTAGAAGAAGATGGGCACAGATGTTAGCCCAGGGCCAACCTTCCTCAGCAAAAAAGAGGAGGATTGGCAATAGTTAGCTCAGGGTTAGTCTTCCTCACCAAAAAAACACAAAAACAAAACTAAGGAAGCCCAAATAAAGTAGGGCCTATAGTTAATGATAATGTATTAACATTAGTTAATTAATTATAACAAATTTACCATATTACAGTAAGATGTTACTAATGGGGAAACTGGGTGTGGGGCATACGGGAATTCTCTGTCTGATCATTGTAATTTTTCTATAAATCTAAAATTATTGTAAAAATAGTTTATTTAGACAAAATTAATGGGATTTATTGGCTTTTGTAACTGAAAAGTCCAAAGATAAATGAAGCTTCAGGTGTGGTGTGATCTAGATGTTCACTATGTCAGCAGGGTCCCAGCACTATGAACACTGAGCTCTGCCCTTGCAAGTGTTTCAGTTTGACTTGAAGCTAATTTCCTCACAACCGCATCAGTCCCCAGGCCTCCCACCTGGACACACACCTTCCAGTACAAGAAAGAGAGCACCTTTGCTCAGCATTCTAAACAAAATTTCTGAGATTCACTTTGATTGGGCCAGCTGAGTTTATATGCCCCATCCTGAGCCAGCTTGCAGAGAGCCCTCCCTACACAGAGGCAAGCACAGTCCCACAGCCTCTGAGCTCCAGAGGCCAAAGCTCTGAGTGTGGCTCAGATCTGCCTCCCTTCTCTCTCCAAGACCCATCATCCTGGACCCAGCTGACCCCACCAACAACCTGAGAAAGGGGAAGAGATGGGACCTTGTGGCTAAAGAGGCTGTTCACTGCCTAAGGCATGCTTGCAGCTGGACCGGAGACTCCAGCCAGGACTGGCACACACAGGTACAGCCCCCATGACACTCCAGTCATGACTCAATACTGATTTCACTTCAACCCCATACTGAGCCCCTAACTACTTCCACAGCACCCACCAGTCCCCAGCACGGGCAACACCTCCCCTGGAGAAGTCCCAAACAACCAGCCGTGCAATTCTTCTCCTTCCCCTGAAATGTCTGGACCTCAGTTCTTCCACCTGTAAAATGGGCAGGACAGTTCCTGCCCTGCTCTGTAGCCATTTGAGAGATCTAGTCAAAGAATTTACCCACATACAGACATCCTGTGGGGTAAGGTTTCACCATTTGCAGGTTGTCCAAAGCTCAACTTCCTGCAGTCATAACAAGAGATTTAATAGAAATATCCAAACGTGGGAAGGGAGGACCAGAGGGCTCCACTGCAGACAGCAACACCAGCTGTGCACACAGCCTCCTTCTGCACGTCTTTCCCCACGTGGATCACAGCAGTCCTGGGGCTGAAAGCTATGTAGGGAGCCAGGGTTCACAGACCAGGACTCTGCTTGAGAGACCACAGACAGATCTAATGTCCCCAACCTGCTACTCCCAGAGGAAGTTGGTCGCCAGTCCTGCTTTTCATATCCCACATGGAAATTCTGAGTCTGGCCTCAAAGGCAGCCCTGCAGTAACTGAAGCAAGCTATCAGAGGGACTGGACACCCAGCCACATCCCACCGACTGGGAATGCCCAGTGACCAGAGGGTTGCTGGGAGGCAAAACTCACGGAACAGGATAGTACTTCAAATTCCTGTCAAGACCTCTCCCCACAATCTTCAAAACAATAATAATAATTTTATATTTTGTGAAAAGGTAACACATGCTCATGTTTTTTTTTAAAGAAAGCAAATCAAGCTGTTGAAAAGGATGTCCAATTCAGGATAGGTCTTCCTCCCATCCTGAGCACCAATCTCTCAGTTTTTACCTGGCTCCCAGAAACAAGTTTCTCATTTTCTTGCATTTCCTTCCATGGATATGCTATCCACACACAAGCAGATGCATGCATCTAATTGTACTTCCTATTTTTTGACACTTCTAGTTTTTTACTTCAATTATTGTTATTCAATTCTTAAATTTTCTTAGGGACAATTTCATAGCCACACATATAGACCTAAAGAGCAATCATATAACATAAAGTTCAAAGCAGGATACTTTTGAGAGTGAAAGTGGGTGATATCACTTATGCCAGGACAAGGACACAAACCAGGACTGTCCTCAACAAACGGGAACATACAGTCATCCTAGAGCTAATCAGTCTTTGTAACAGCTGTATCATAATCTGATGCATAAAAGTATCTCAATTTACATAACCAGTGACTCACTGATAGATTTTCTTTGAAAGTCAATAATTTTTCTTTTATCTACATATTAATTGACAGACCACCCAAAGTTTTTATTCATTTTTCTGGCTTATTTAAGACAGCTCACTTTGGGAGTAAATAAGGTGTCAAGTTGGTAAAACTTGCTTAGTGTTTCTACTTAAAACATCCATTTTCAAGTTTAAAAAATTATTGATTTCTAACGCACCAACTTGAATAAAGACTTTTTACCTGGAAAATAATTATGAAAATATGGCAAGAAATAGAATACCACGATTACTCTAATGACTAAATCAATTCTCTCCCAAAGACAAAATGAAATGAAACAGCTCTCTCATAGCTGAATAAACAAGAAAAAGTAGCATACAATAGATTAAATTTATCTCTCTCTATTTATCCATCTATTTATCTGTTAGTATGCCTTATATATATTCCACCAGGAATTCAACTGGTGGATTTTATGGTAAAGAAAGTAATTACATCACTGATAGGATTTTAGGCTGCTTTCAGACTTCTGCTATCGCAATGAATATCCTTGAATGTACATCTTTGCTTATTGTTCCCAGTGTCTGATGTGTTAAATCATTTAACCTGCCAACAGCCCTATGCAATATCTATGCAATAGGCACTAATATTATCTCCACGTGACAGGTGAGGACTCTGAATATTTCCCAGTAGGAGGAGTGATGATTTGGAGAGCTGTTCCAAGTTGTTATTGTGGTTGGGGTGAGTCAGAGACAGAGGATGGCCCTGCAAGCCTAGGATGACCAAATGTCCTGCTTTGTCTGGGACAGTCTGGCTCATGCCTGTTGTCTCACATAATTGCTGACAGTATCTCCTTTTACATTTATTTTTAAAAAATTATTATATCAAAGTCATTGGTTTATAACATTGTGTAATTTCAGGTGTACCTTATTATGTATCAGTTTCTATATAGATGGCATCATGCTCACCACCAATGGTCTAGTTTTTATCTGTCACATACATAAGTGCCTGTTTACCCCTTTTGCCCACCCCTCCACCGCCTTCCCCTCTGGTAACCACTAATCTGTTCTCTTTGTCCACGTGTTTGCTTATCTTCCACATATGAGTGAAATCATGTGGTGTTTGTCTTTCTCTGTCTGGCTTATTTCATTTAACATAACACCCTCAAGGTCCATCCATGTTGTTGCAAATGGGATGATTTTGTCCTTTTTTATGGCTGATTAGTATTCCACTGTATATATATATATATACACTACTTCTTCCTTATCCATTTGTCAGTTGATGGGCACTTGGGTTGCTTCCACGTCTTGGCTATTGTGAATAATGCTGCAATGAACATAGGGGTGCATAAATCTCTTTCAATTGTTGATTTCATGTTCTTTGGATAAATACCCAGTAGTGGAATAGCTGGATCATATGGTATTTCTATTTTTAATTTTTTGAGAAGTTTCCATACTGTTTTCCATAGGGGCTGCACCAATTTGCATTCCCACCAGCAGTGTATGAGGGTTCCCTTTTCTCCACAACCTCTCCAACATTTGTCATTTTTTGTCTTAGTAATTATAGCCATTCTGACAGGTGTAAGGTGATATCTCATTATAGTTTTGATTTGCGTTTCCCTAATAATTAGTGATGTTGAACATCTTTGCATGTGTCTGTTGGCCATCTGTATATCTTCTTTGGAAAAATGTCTGTTCAGATCTTTTGCCCATTTTTAAAATCAGGTTGTTTGTTTTTTGTTGTTGAGATGTATGAGTTCTTTATATACTTTGGAAATTAATGCCTTATCAGATATATGATTTGCAAATATTTTCTCCCACTTCATGGGCTGTCTCTTCATTTTGTTCATGGTTTCCTTTACCTTGCAGAAACTTTTTAGTCTGATGTAGTCCCATTTGTTTATTTTTCCTTTGTTTCCCTTGCCTGAGTAGACATGGTATTCAAAAAGATGCTCCTAAGACCAATGTCAAAGAGTATACTGCCTTATTTTCTTTCAGTTTTATGGTTTCAGGTCTTACATTCAAGTCTTTCATCCATTTTGAGTTAATTTTTCTGTATGGTGAAAGATAATGGCCTACTTTCATCCTTTTGCATGTGGCTGTCCAGTTTTCCCAGCACCACTTATTAAAGAGACTTTCCTTTCTCCATGGTGTGTTTTTGGCTCCTTCATCAAAAATTAGCTGTCCATAGATGTATGGGTTTATTTCTTGGCTCTCAATTCTGTTCCATTGATCTGTGTCTGTTTTTGTGCCAGTACCATGCTGCTTTGATTTTTATAGCTTCGTAGTACATTTTGAAGTCAGGGATTGTGATACCTCTAGCTTTGTTCTTTTTTCTCAGGATTGCTTTGGCTATTTGGGGTCTTTTGCTGTTCCCTACAAATTTTAGGATTCTTTGTTCTATTTCCACGAAGAATGTCTTTGGGATGCTGATTGGGATTGCATCAAATCTGTACATTGCTTTAGGTAATATAGATATTTTAACTATATTTATTCTTCCAATCCATAAGCATGGAATATCTTTCCATTTCTTTATGTCTTCTTCAATTGCTTTCAATAATGTCTTATAGTTTTCAGTGTACAGGTCTGCACCTCCTTGGTTAAGTTTATTCCTAGATATTTTATTCTTTTTGTTGTGATTGTAAATGGGATTGTATTCTTGAGTTCTCTTTCTCCTAGTTTATTATTAGTGTATAGAAATGCAACTGATTTTTGTAAGTTGATTTTCTACCCTGCAACTTTGCTGCAATTGTTGATTATTTCTAATAGTTTTCTGGTGGATTCTTTAGGGTTTTCTGTATATAAAATCATGTGATCCACGAACACTGAGAGTTTTACTTTTTCCTTTCCAATTTGGATACCTTTTATTTCTTATTCTTACCTAATTTCCCTGGCCAAAACCTCCATTATTATGTTGAATAGGAGTGGTGAGAGTGGACACACTTGTCTTGTTCCTGTTCTCAGAGGGATGGCATTCAGTTTCTCACCATTAAGTATGATGTTGACTTAAGTATGATGTGGGTTTGTCATATATGCCCTTTATTGTGTTGAGATACTTTCCTTCTATACTCATTTTATTGAGAGTTTTTATCATAAATGATGTTGGACCTTGTCAAATGCTTTCTCAATGTCTATTGAAATGATCATGTGGTTTTCGTTAATGTGGTCTATCACACTGTTGATTTGTGGATGTTGGACTGTCCCTGCACCCCTGGTATAAATTCCACTTGATCATGGTGTATGATCTTTTTAATGTATTGCTGTATTCAATTTGCCAAAATTTTGTTGAGGATTTTTGCATCTATGTTCATCAGTGATATTGGCCTATAATTTTCCTTCTTTGTGTTGTCATTGTCTGGTTTTGGTAGAATGTGTTAGGAAGTGTTCTGTCTTCTTCAATTTTTTGGAATAGTTTGAGAAGGAGAGGTATTAAATCTTCTTTGAATGTTTGGTAGAATTTTCCAGAGAAGCCATCTGGTCATGGACTTTTGTTTTTTTCGGAGGTTTTTGATTACTGTTTCAATCTGTTTACTTGTGATTGGTCTATTCAGATTCTCTATTTCTTCTTGATTCAGTTTTGGGAGGTTGTATGAGTCTAGGAATTTATCCATTTCTTCTAGATTATCCAATTTGTTGGCATAGTTTTTCATCGTATTCTCTTATAATCCTTTGTATTTCTGTGGTATCCGTTGTAATTTCTCCTCTTTCATTTCTAATTTTATTTATTTGAGCCTTCTCTCTTTTTTCCTTAGTGAGTATGGCTAAGTCTGGTTAAATTTGTTTATCTTCTCAAAAAACCACATCTTAGTTTCATTGATGCTTTCTATTGTTTTCTTAGTCTCTATTTCATTTACTTCTTCTCTAACTTTTATTATTTCCCTCCTTCTGCTGACTTTGAGCTTTGTTTGCTCTTCTTTTTCTAGTTATTAGGTGTAGTTTAAGATTACTTATGGTAGATTTTTCTTGTTTGTTGAGGTAGGCCTGTATTGGTATAATTTTCCCTCTTAGTGATGCTTTTGCTGCATCTCATAAGAGTTGGTATATTGTGTTTTCATTTTCATTTATCTACAGGTATTTTTTGATTTGTCCTTTGATTTCTTCATTGATCCTATGGTTGTTCAGTAGCATGTTGCTTAATCTCCACATATTTATGACTTTCCCAGCTTTTTTCTTGCAGTCAATATCTAGTTTCATAGCATTGTGGCCAGAAAAGATGCTTGATATGATTCCAATCTTCTTAAATTTATTGAAGCTTGCCTTGTTTCCCAACATATGGTCTATCTTTGAGAATGTTCCATGTGCACTTGAGAAGAAAGTTTATTCTGCTGTTTTTGTGTAGAATGTTCTATATATATCTATTAAGTCCATCTGGTCTAGTATTGAATTTAAGGACACTGTTTCCTTTCTGACTTTCTGTCTGGATGATCTATCCATTGATGTAAGTGGGGTGTTGAGGTCCCCTACTATGATAGTGTTGCTGTCAATTTCTCCCTTTAGATTTGTTAATAGTTGCCTTATATACTTTGGTGCTCCTGTGTTAGGTGCATATATATTCATAAGTGTTATGTCCTCTTGGTGGAACATCCCTTTTATCATTATATACTGCTCCTCTTTGCTCTCATTGTCTTTTTTATCTTGAAGTCTGCTTTGTCTGATACAAGTATAGCAACACCTCCTTTCTTTTGTTTGCCATTTGCTTGGAATCTTGTCTTCCATCCCTTCACTCTGAGCCTATGTTTGTATTTAGAGCTGAGATGTGTTTCCTGGAGGCAGCTCATTGTTGGGTCTTGTTTTTTAATCCATCCAGCCACTCTGTGTCTTTTGATTGGAGAATTCAATCCGTTTACATTTAGAGTGATTATTATATATGAGGGCTTAATACTGCCATTTTATCTCTTGTTTTCCTGTTGTTCTATATTTCCATTGTTTCTTTTCCCTTGTATTTCTGACTGCCATTTCAGTTTGGTGGTTTTCTGTGATGGTTTTCTCTTTATTTATGATTTATGGCTCTGCTCTGATTTTTCATTTAGTGGTTACCATGAGGTTTGTATAAAAGATCTCATAGATGAGATAGTCCATTTTCTGACATCCCCGTATCTCCATTAGCCTAAGCAGGTTCCATCACTTACCTCTTCCCCTTCTGAGTTATTGCTGTCACAAATTTTTTGTGTGTGTTGTGAGTTTGTGACTAAATTGAAGTGTTTATAGTTATTTTTGATGCTTTCCTTCCCTTTATCTTTTATCTTTTAAGTGTTTACTAACCTATTCTGATATAGAGCTGCAATTTTTTGATTCTATATGTCTTTTTATCTCCTTGATAAGGTTTTGTAAACCTTTGCTTTTTAGTTTCAGATGGAAGGACTCCTTTCAATGTTTTTTGTAAGGCAGGCCTAGTGGTGATGAACTCCCTCAGCTTTTGTTTATCTGGGAAAGCTTTTATTTCTCCATCGTATCTGGAGGATAGTTTCACTGGATAGAGTATCCTTGGCTGAAAGTTTTTCTCTTTCAGTATTTTGAATATATCATTCCATTCTCTCCTAGCCTGTAAGTTTTCTGCTGAGAAATCTGCAGAAAGCCTGATAGGGGTTCCTTTGTACGTTACTTTCTTCTGCCTTGCTGACCTTAATATTCTTTCTTTGTCATTAACTTTTGCCAGTTTTAATATTAGATGCCTTGGAGAAGGTCTTTTTGCAATGATGTAATTAGCAGTTCTATTGGCTTCGTGTATTTGTAAGTCCAGTTCTTTCCCCAGGTTTAGGAGGTTCTCAGATTTTATTTCTTTGAACAAGCTCTCTGCTCCTTTCTCCCTCACTTCTCCCTCTGGAATACCTATAATCCTTATGTTGCTTTTCCTAATTGAGTCAGATATTTCTCAAAGAATTTCTTCATTTTTAAAAAAATCTTAGCTCTCTCTCCTCCTCCACCTGAAGCATTTCTAGATTTCTATCTTCTAGGTCACTTATTCTCTCCTCCATAAGGCCAGCTCTATTTTTTATCATGTCTAGATTATTTTTTATCTCATCAATTGTGTTCTTCGTATGCAGAATTTCCGTATAGTTTTTTTAAGGGCTTCAATCTCTTTGGTGAAGTATTCCTTCTGCTCATGAATTTTATTCCTGAGCTCACTGAACTGTCTTTCTGAGTTTTCTTGTAATTCAAGTTGCGTTATGACAACTATTTTGAATTCTCTGTCAATTAGATTGCAAATTTCTGTGACTTCAGGATTGCTTTCTGGAGACTTGTCATTTTCCTTCTGCTCTGAAGTGTTACTATAGTTCTTCATAGTGTTTGATGAAGTGATCCTTTGCTGGTGCATTTGTGATAGTGTCAGGTCTGATTCCACCTGCCATGACTGGGGGGTGGCAGGAGCTGTGTTTTCTGATCTCACCCTGTCTGCTGGAAGTTGTGCTGGTAGGGCTGGTCTGCATTTATGCAGGCTGGCATCAGCTGCTTGGCGGGTCATGCACGTATGCGCAGGCAGGGCCTCTGTGGTCCACCCATGGGTCACTCTCATGTGGGCAGTGCCACTGTGCTCAGCAAGGGACTAGCTGAGCTGCTGTGGTAGGTGGGAAGGGCACTTTCTTTCATGCGGGCTGGCTCTGCACTTGCAGGTGGTTCAGCTGCTGTGATAGGTGGGTGGGGCTCCTTCACTGAGACGACTCAGTGGGGAGCACTCTCATGGGTGGGGCTGCCGTGGCATGATTGGTGCTCCCACAGGCTGGGCTACCACTCTGAAAGTGTTCACACACAGGCCAGGCTGCCTCTGCCTCCTCTCACAGCCATGCCAGCCACTGTGTGAGGACCCACGACCTGCATCCTTGCCACTGGGGAGGGGGAAGGGTCCACTCACCCATTTCCACTGCTTCCTGGGGATCCAGTCCTCCCACCTTCAGATGCACAGCTTCATGGATCCCTCAGGCGCCCTGTTGTGCTGTGTAGGGAATCCTCTGTTGGTTAATGAATGTCCTCTTAGTTGTAACTTACAGAGGAGAGACAAAGGGAACAACTCACTCCACCATGATGCTGATGTCACTCCTTCCTTTTACTTTTAAAAGTATTTCAGTAGGGTGATAAATTAAGTGGTCAGTTACCAGAAGTAGGAGGCTTTGGAGACAACACACAGCCATGGATAACCATCCAGATACCTTCACCAGCCCCTCCCTCCCTTCCAGGGAACAAGGAACATCCAGGTGAGGGTGAGAGAGACCAAGGAAGAAGCCTAGACTATCAGTGAATGCCCACAGCCCCATCTGGAAGATTAAAATGGAGATCAAGGGGATATGAGGCCTCAGTGGACAGCAGTGTATCTCCCTCCAGGAGCCAGGTGGAACAGTGAATGGTCACCAGCCAGCAGACCCTGGTGGATTGCTGGATCTTCTCTAAGGTGGTATCTGAGTGCTGGGAACCTTATCTCCTTGGAGGAATCAAGAAGCAAGACCAACGCTTACATCATCAAACCTGATACTCCATCTGGATCTTATAAGAGAAGATCAATACAGCTGGAGGGCCTTGAGTAGTGGAACACATACTAAAGTTCCAGGGTCAGAACTGGTGGAATTGTTGCAGACTCAGAGACCTGCAGATCAAGGACAATGATACCACCATGCTCATTAAAAGAGACTGACAAGGACCTGTAAGTCCTCAGGGGTAGCAATGGCCAGGCTAACCCATGATCTATATTCCTAATGGTCCTTCTCCTTCCCACCTCTGTCTATCCAGACTATTGTGATCTTTCTGAAGCATAAACATGAACATACCCTTCCCTTGCTTAGTATCCTCCAATGGCTCTTCATTACCTACAGAATAAAGTTCAACTTCCCATGCTTGGCATTCAAGGTCCTTGACAATCTAGCTCTTGCTTACCTCTCTAGTTCCCCTCACCACTCTCAAAACACATCCTACACTCCAGTCATACCTAAACAGTTTCAGTTCCCCAAATGCTGAGTGCTAGGTCACAGCCCCTTGACAATTGAGCCCACAATCATTTTCTCCATGTTTTCATTTTTCAACACCCAAAACTCCAAGTCATTGGCCCTTAAAGTATGAACCCCAGACCAGGAGAATCATCACCACCTGGAAACATTCAGGAATGAAAAATTGTTAGCTCCTAAAAGTAGACCTACTGAATCAGATTCTTGGCAGGGCCTGGCAAACTAATGTTTTAACAAACCTTCCAAATGGTTCTGATGTGGGCTCAAGACTAACAAACACTGCTAATGGAAATCTTTTGGACCTGACTCCCATGAACCTCATATGGCTGACCAAGTAATTCTCTGTGCCCAGATCCCAGACCCAGTTCAAATTTCTATGAGAGCACCTGGGACCTTCATTTGTTCCTTTGTTGGATCATCTATCTTTCTGGTTTAATTAGACTTGACAGGAATGGTGTCTTATTCATTGTATCCCCATGGCCTGGAATCATGCCTGCCCAGAGCAAGTGCTTGGCACATACTTGTTAAATAAATAAACAAACCAAACAATGGCTTTGAATCTTTAACTATTATCTTTTTGAGATTCTCAGCCTAATGCTGTTTTGAGTAGACATTTTTGGGGGTACCCCACTGCAGCCTATGTCTCATTCTTTTAATTACCAACACTCACCTACCATACTGGAGAGGAAGACCTCATTGGCCATGCTCATACTAATAACTTTAACCTCTGTCCACAGTTTATTGGAACAAAAGTGGTTAGAGGATAGAATCCATTTTTTGGCAGGACTCAGACAATCAGATTTTGAGTCTTGGGGAGTAGGAACTAGAACAGTAAGCTCCTTGTACAATTAAGTGAGGGTGAGTGTCTAAACAGGAATGCAGTCAGGACTGGAGTGGGCTGAGGAGCTCCAAGACAGAACTCCAGCCTAGCATATATATTAGGAGAGGGAAAGAGCCATCATCATAGAGAAAGGAGCCACACAAGCAAGAGACAGAATCAACAGCCTTCACAAAGTCCCAGAGAGACAGAAAAGCTACAGGATGCTGACTGTTCTACCTTTTCTCCATAGAATTCCCCCTGTATCTTTTCTTCAATTTAAGTTGAGTGAGTGTGTTTTCACTCATTGAGTAAGTCAGAGTGGGTGTCTTTTCTGACCCCAGAGCCTTGACTAAAATCTGTTTCACTAGTTTGATGAAATTGTTTTTGTCTTCCTTGGTAAATTAATATCCTGCACATTTATATGGTATTTACACCAAGAGTCTCCATAGACACAGTGTCATTTGATTCTTATCCTCACAGCTGCACTGGAAGTTAAATAGACATGTAGAGTTAACACTCCTCCTCCATTTTACTGATGAGAAAATCGATTCTTAAAGGATAATGACTGGCATTCAAAGGGCAATAAATATGGAAGAGGAACCATGACAACCTCAGCAGAGGCATCCTGGAGCATCTCATAGATCATCTGGAAGGAAGACCTTTCTTTGCCACCTTCTCTGGGCCTCTCTCATAAGAACACACCCTGAGCTCTAGCCTTGTCATCATCTTAGCCTTCTCCAATCTCTTCAATAATGTTGATCAGACCAAATAACTTCACCCCTCTGGCCACAGCTGATTTGACGAGAGATGATCATTTGACCCAGGATAGAATCAATCCGTTGGCTGTGCAAAGTCAATCAGATTTTGAGTTTGGGAGACTGAGAACTATCATTTATTTTTTTTTCAAAAGAACAAATTTATTTATTATCTCACAGATATCAGAGTTATTTCTTCTGCTCGCCCGCTTCTGACTAACTAAATAAGTTGAGATGTTAGTCCTCAATTAGCTCACCTGAACATTGATATTTTAAGCTACCGAACCAGCTTCTTCATTAAACAATATTTTTGAGGGTTTACTATGTACAAGTTAATGTCTAGGCATAATCAAAGATACCATAAAAATAAAAGTCTGTGCACTCAATATAGATATGATTCAGATTGTGTAGATGACTCAAACTTATGAGAAGGCAGTACATAATGCCAAATAAGTGTTGCCACCTTGAAAAGAGAAATGACTCAAAAGTTGGGATGATCTAAGGAAGTTTTATACAGAAGTTGGGGTTTTAGCTTGTCTTTAAAGAATGGATAATATTGAAATTGGGGACAAGAGGATAAGACATTCCAAGTGTAGACTATCTTCAGTAAAGTCACAGACCCAGGAAATCTTAAGGCTCCTACAGAGAGGATGATAACATCAGTTTACCTAGAGCTAAAGGTTTACAAAAGGAAGTTGACAAGAAGGGCCTTGAGTCACTCAGCATTGACTAGTGGATCACCGGGTGACATCTGAAGCCACTCCTCATACCATAGAAGAGGGATAGGTGTTCCAGTAGCCAAATGATTTAAACCTGTGGTATATGGACCATCCTCCCCTAACGTCATACTATCACCCTCGGCTACCTCTTCCTTCACAGCATTAAACTTACAAATAAGATCTAACACATAAGTTCTAAAACTCCAACCTTGCTACCAACATCCACCCAGTTCCCCATAAGTTGGGAAATAGACAATATAGGAAACAGGAAACAACAGAAAGGTTCCGAGCAGGGGCATGATATCTTTGAAAGACAGGTTTGGTAGTGAGTATATTTGAACTGTATGAACTTGCAGGTAAACGCAGGCAGGTAGACTGTGTAGGAATCCATTTATACAAATATTTGTTGAGTAACTATGTGATTGTGTTCAATTTACATTTACTATCTTAATTTTAAGGCAATCCTATAAAGATGATAATAATATTCTGATTTTATAAATAGGGAAACTAAGATACAATGAAATTTAAGTAACTTTCCCAGTATCAATTCACTAACAAATAGGAGTAGGGATATGAAACCAAACTTTTATAATGTTAAAGCTCATCCCTCTTGTTACTATTTCTTTTTTCCCCAGCTTTGTTGAGGTATAATACACAAAGACCATATATATTAACGGTGTACAATGTGATGTTTATATATATATATATATACACTGTGAAATGATTACCACAATCAAGCTAATTAACATTATAGTTACCTTTTTTTTTTTTATGAGCATGCTTAAGATCTACTCTCTTGGCAAATTTCAAGCATGCAGTACTGTATTAATTATAGTCACCCTGCTTACATTAGATCCCTGAACTTACTCATCCTGCATAACAGAAACTTTGTGCCCTTTAACCAATATCTCCCCATTTCCCTCACCCTCCAGACCCCAGCAAGCACCATTCTACTCTCTACTTTTACGAGTTCACCATTTTGTTTTACATTTCACATATAAGTGATACCATAAAGTATTTGTCTTTCTCTGTCTGGCTTATTTCATATTGATGTCCAGGTTAATCCACGTTGACTCAAATGGCAGAATTTCCTTCCTATTTATGGTTTAATAATATTCCATTGTGTGTGTGTATTACATTTTCTTTATCCATTCACCCACTGATGGACACGCAGGTTGTTTCCATACCTTGGCTATTGTGAATAATGCTGCAGTGTACATGAGAGTGCAGATATCTCTTCAAGACACTAATTTTGTTTCCTTCAGATATATACCCAGAAGTGAGATTGCTGGATCTATTTTTAATTTGTTGAGGAAACTCCATACTGTTTTCCATAGTGGCTGTACCAATTTACATTCCCACCAACAAGTGTAAGGGTTCCCTTTTCTCCACGCCCTCACCGACACTTGTTATCTTTTGTCTTTTTGATAATAGCCATTCTAAAAGGTGTGAGATGATATCTCACTGTGGTTTTCATTTGTATTTCCTTGATGATTAGTGATATTGAGCACCTCTTCACATACTTATTGGCTATTTGTATGTCGCCGGTTGAGAAATGTCTATTCAGCCCCTTCGACCATTTTTAAATGGGGTTATTTGTTTTCTTGCTATTGAATTGTTTCAGTTCCTGTATATTTGGATATGAACCCCTTATCAGGCATATGGATTGCAAATGTTTTCTCCCATTCTACAGGTTGTCTCTTGACTCTGTAGATTGTTTCCTTCACTGTACAGAAACTTTTCAGTTTGATTCAATCTCATTTGTATTTTTGCTTTTGTTGTCTGTGCTTTGAGGGTCATAGCCAAAAAACAGTCATTGCCCAGACCAATGTCAAAGAGCTTTTTTTCTATGTTTTCTTCTAGTAGTTTTACAGTTTCAGGTCTTACATTTAAGTCTTTAACCCATTTTGAGTTGATTTTTCTATATGGTGTGAGAAAGGGTCCAATTTCATTCTTCTGCATGTGGTTATCCAGTTTTCCCAGCACCATTTATTGAAAAGACTGTCCTTTCTCTATTGTTTCTTCTTGGCATCTTTGTTGAATGTCAGTTGACCATAAATGTGTGAATTTATTTCTGGGCTCTCTATTCTGTTACACTGGTCAATGTGTCTGTTTTTATGCCAGTACCACACTGTTTTGTTTACTATAGCTTTGTAATATAGTTTGAAATCAGAAAGTGTGACACCTCTAGCTTTGTTCTTTCTCAGGACTGCTTTTGGTATTCAGGGTATTTTGTGGTTCTATATGAATTCTAGAATTGTTTTTTCTATGTCTGTGAAAAACATCATTGGAATTTTCATATGGATTGCATTTAAACTATAGATAGCTTTGGGTAATACGGACATTTTCACAATATTAATTCTTCCAATCCATGAACACAAGGTATCTTTCTATTTATTTGTGTCTTCTTCAATTTTGTTCATCAATGTCTTAGAGCTTTCAGTGTCCAGATCTTTCACCTCCTTCATTAAATTTAGCCCTAAGTATTCCATTCTTTCTGATGCTCTTGTAAATGAGATTGTTTTCTTAATTTCTTTTTTGGATAGTTCATTGTTAGTTTATTGAAATACAATTGATTTTCTTTTCTTTAAATTTTTTCCCATTTTTATTGATGTCTTAATAGTCTATAACATTGTGGTGTTTTAGTTGTACATTATTATTTGTCCTTCACCATGTGGATGCATCCCTTTACCCCTTGTGGCCACCCCCCACCTCCTTCCCCTTGGTAACCACCAACCAGTTCTCTCTGTCCATGTGTTCATTTATATTCCACATATGAGTGAAATCATGTGGTGTTTGTCCTTCTCTCTCTGGCTAATTTCACTTAACATAATACCCTCTAGGTCCATCCATGTTGTTGCAAATGGGACAATTCTGTCTTTTTTATGGCTGAGTAGTATTCCATTGTATATATATATATATATATATATATATATATATATATATATATGCCACATCTTCTTTATCTAATCATCAGTCAAGGAACAGGTGGGTTGCTTCCACTTCTTGGCTATAGTGAATAATGCTGCAATGAACATAGGGGTGCATATGCCCCTTGTGGTGGTTGATGTCGTGTCCATTGGGTAGATGCCCAAGAGTGGGATTACTGGATCATAAGGTATTTCTATTTTTAATTTTTTGAGGAATTTCCATACTGTTTTGCATAGACGCTGCACCAGTTTGCATTCCTACCAGCAGTGAATTAGAGTTCCTGTTTCTCCACAACCTCTCCAACATTTGTTGTTTTTTGTCTTGGTGATTATAGCCATTCTAATGGGTGTAAGGTGATACCTTAGCATAGTTTTGATTTGCATTTCCCTGATGATTAGTGATGTTGAACATCTTTTCATGTGTCTATTGGCCATCTGTATATCTTCCATGGAAAAATGTCTGTTCATATCTTCTGCCCATTTTTTGATCGGGTTGTTTGTTTTTTGTTGCTCAGTTGTGTGAGTTCTTTATATATTACAGAGATTAATCCCTTGTCGGACAAACGATTTGCAAATATTTTCTCCCAGCTGGTGGGTTGTCTATTAGTTTTGATCCTGGTTTCATTTGCCTTGTAGAAGCTCTGTAGTCTGATGAGATCCCACTTGTTTATTTTTTCTTTTGTTTCCTTTGTCCGAGTAGACATGGAATCTGAAAGGATCCCTTTATGACGAATGTCAATTAGTGTACTGCCAATATTTTTCTCCCAGGAGTTTTATAGTTTCAGGTCTCACTTTTAGGTCCTTAATCCATTTTGAGTTGATTTTTGTGTATGGCGATAGAAGATGGTCTACTTTCATTCTTTTGCATGTGGCTGTCCAGTTTTCCCAGCAGCATTTATTGAAAAGACTTCTCTTTCTCCATTGTATGTTCTTCACTCCTTTGTGGAAGATTAGCTGTCCATAGGTGTGTGGTTTTATTTCTGGGCTTTCAATTCTGTTCCATTGATCTGTGTGTCTATTTTTGTACAAATACCATGCTGTTTTGATTACTATAGCTCTATAGTATGTTTTGAAATCAGGGATTGTGATGCCTCCAGCTTTGTTCTTTTTTTCAGGATTGCTTTAGCAATCCTGTTGAGTAGGATGTTAGCTGTAGGTTTGTCATATATGGCCCTTATTATGTTGAGGTACTTTCCTTCTATACCCATTTTCTTAAGAGTTTTTATCATATGAATTTCAGTATTTTTTGTTCTATTTCCATGAAGAATGACATTGGGATTCTGATTAGGATTGCACTGAAGCTGTAAATTGCTTTAGGTAGTATGGACATTTTAACTATGTTTATTCTTCCAATCCATGTGCATGGAATATGTTTCCATTTCTTTATGTCTTCATCAATTTCTTTCAATAGTGTCTTACAGTTTTCATTGTACAGGTCTTTCACCTCATTGGTTAAATTTATTCCCAGATATTTTATTCTTTATGTTGCAATTATAAATGGGATTGTCCTTTTGAGTTCTCTTTCTGTTAGTTCATCATTAGCGTATAGAAATGCAACTGATTTTTGTAAGTTGATTTTATACCCTGCCACTTTGCTGTAGTTGTTGATTATTTCTAGTAGTTTCCCAATGGATTTTTTGGGGTTTTCTATGTATAAGATCACGTCGTCTGCAAATAGTGAGAGTTTCACTTCTTCATTGCCTATTTGGAGTCCTTTTATTCCTTTTTCTTGCCTAATTGCTCTGGCCAAAATCTCCAGCACTATGTTGAATAACAGCAGTGAGAGTGGGCACCCTTGTCTTGTTCCTGTTCTCAGAGGAAGGGCTTTCAGTTTTTCTCCATTGAGTAGGATGTTAGCTGTAGGTTTGTCATATATGGCCCTTATTATGTTGAGGTACTTTCCTTCTATACCCATTTTGTTGAGAGCTTTTATCATAAATGGATGTTGGATCTTGTCAAATGCCTTCTCTGCATCAATTGAGATGATCATGTGGTTTTTATTCTTCATTTTGTTAATGTGGTGTATCATGTTGATTGATTTGCGGATGTTGAACCATCCCTGTGTCCCTGGTATAAATCCCGCTTGATCACGGTGTATGATCTTTTAGATGTATTGCTGTATTCTGTTTGGCAATATTTTGTTGAGGATTTTTGCATTTATGTTCATCAGCGATATTGGCCTTTAGTTTTCCTTCTTTGTATTATCCTTGTCTGGCTTTGGTATCAGGGTGATGTTGGCCTCATAGAATGTGTTGGGAAGTATTCCATCTTCCTCTATTTTTTGGAATAATTTGAGAAGAATACATGTTAAATCTTCTTTGAATATTTGTTAAAATTCTCCAGGGAAGCCATCTGGTCCTGGGCTTTTATTTTTTGGGAGGTTTTTGATTACTGTTTCAATCTCTTTACTTGTGATTGTTCTATTCAGAGTCTCTATTTCTTCTTGATTCAGTTTTGGGAGGTTGTATGCATCCAAGAATTTGTCCATTTCCTCTAGGTTTTCCAATTTGTTGGCATATAGTTTTTCATAGTAGTCTCTAATAATCCTTTGTATTTCTGTATCCATTGTAATTTCTCCTCTTTCATTTCTATTTATTTCAGTCTCCTCCCTTTTTTTCTTAGTGAGTCTGCCTAAGAGTTTGTCAATTTTGTTTATCTTCTTGAAAAACCAGCTGTTTGTTTCATTGATCCTCTCTATCTTTTTTTGGTTTCAATTTCATTTATTTCTGCTCTGATTTTTGTTATTTCCCTCCTTCTCTTGCTTCGTGGCTTTCTCTGTTCTTTTTCTAATTCTGTTAGGTGCAGTTTAAGGTTATTTATTTGGGATTTTTCTTGTTTGTTAAGGTGGGCTTGTATTGCTATTAATTTCCCTCTCAGGACCCCTTTTGCTGCATCCCATATGAGTTGGTATGGTGTATTTTCCTTTTCATTTGTCTCCAGATAGCGTCTGGTTTCTCTTTTAATTTCATCAATGATCCATTTGTTGTTCAGTAGCATGTTGTTTAGTCTCCACATCTTTGTCCCTTTCCCAGTTTTTTTTCTTGCAGTTGATTTCTAGTTTCATAGCATTATGATCAGAAAATATGCTTGTAATGATTTCAATCTTCTTAAATTTATAGAGGTTTGCCTTGTTTCCTAATATATGGTCTATTCTTGAGAATGTTCTGTGCATGCTTGAGAAGAATGCATAATCTGCTGTTTTGGGTGGAGTGCTCTGTATATATCTATTAAGTCCATCTCACCTAGTTTTTCATTTAACTCCATTATTTCCTTATTGACTTTTTGTCTGGATGATCTATCCATTGATGTAAGTCGGGTGTTAAGATCCCCTACTATTATTATGTTGTTGTTAATATCTCCTTTTAGGTTTTTTAGTAGTTGTTTCATGTACTTTGGTGCTCCTGTGTTGGGTGCATAGATATTTACAAATGATATGTCTTCTTGGTGAAGTGTCCCTTTTATCATTACATGTTGCCTCTCTTTGTCTCTCATTACCTTTTTTATCTTGAAGTCTACTTTGTCTGATATAAGTATGGCAACTCCTGCTTTCTTTTGTTTGCCATTAGCTTGGAGTATCGTCTTCCATCCTTTTACTTTGAGTCTGTGTTTGTCTTTAGAGCTGAGACGTGTTTCCTGGAGGCAGCAAATTGTTGGATCCTGTTTTTTAATCCATCCAGCCACTCTGTGTATTTTTATTGGAGAATTCAATCTGTTTACGTTTAGAGTGATTATTGACATATGAGGGTTTAATGTTGCCATTTTATTGTTCATTTTCTGGTTCTTTTGCACTTCCTTCGTTTCTTGTCCCATGTGTTTAGGACTGCCAATTCAGTTTGGTAGTTCTGCATGATGAATCTCTTAGTTTTCTCTTTGTCTGTCATATGTGGTTCTCTTCTGGTTATTTGTTTAGTGGTTACTGTGAGGTTTATATAAAAAAATCTCCTGGATAAGATAGTCAATTTTTTAATGCCTCTTGTTTCCTTAGACTAAGTCGATTCAATCCCTCTCCTATTCCCCTTCTAATTTGTTGTTGTCACTACTTATTCCATCTTGTGTCATGAGTGTATGTTTACATTGATGAGTTTAAAATCATTTTTGATGTTTTCCAACTGTAGTTTTTCTGGTTTAGTCTCCGTGCTTTTCTCCTTGCTCAAAACTTTGTATCCCCTTTCTCTTTTATTTTTTTTTTCAGGCCTAAGGGCCTTCTTGAGCATTTCTTGTAGTGGGGGTCTTGTGGTGATGAACTCCCTTAGCTTTTGTTTATCAGTGAAAGTTATTATTTCTCCATCATATTTGAAGGTTATTTTCGCTGGATAAAGTATTCTTGGCTGCAGGTTTTTTCTTTCAGGATTTTGAATATATCATTCCAGTCTCTCCTGCCTGTAGAGTTTCTGTTGAGAAATCAGCAGAGAGACTGATGGGGTTTCCTGTGTATGTTATTTTGTTTAGCTGCCCTTAATATTTTTTCTTTGTCATTAACTTTTGCTAGCTTGGCTATTACATGCCTTGGAGAGGATCTTTTCCTGTTTATATATTTAGGTGACCTATTGACTTCATTCACTGTTATTTCCATCTCTTTCCCCAGGTGTGGGAAGTTCTCAGCTATTATTTCTTTGAACAAACTCTCTGCTCCTTTTTCCCTTTTTTCTCCTTCTGGAATACCTATTATCCTTATGCTGCTTTTCCTAATTGAGTCTGATATTTCTTGAAGAATTTCTTCATTTCTTTTTAGTCTTAGTTCTCTCTCTTCCTCTGTCTGGTTCATTTCTGCATGGCTATCATCCATCATGCTAATTCTTTCCTCCATATTGTCAGTTCTGCTCTTTAAAGACTCCAGGTTTTCCTTTATCTCGTCCATTGTGTTTTTCATCTCCAATATTTCTGATTGGTTTTTCTTTATGGTTTCAATCTCTTTTGTGAAGAAATCCCTGAATTCATTGATTTGTTTCTCTGTGTTCTGTTGTAATTCATTGAGTTTTTTTTATGATAGCTATTTTGAATTCTCTGTCATTCATGTTATAGATTTCTGTGCCTTCAGGGTTGGTTTCTTGGTGTTTGTCATTTTTCCCTTGGTGTGGAGACTTAAGATATTTTTGCATAGAGCTGGCTGATTTATCCTTGGTATTCTTCATCTTGATAAAATTTCTGGTCCTGCAGTTCCCACTTGCCACCACTGGGTGGAGGTCATGAGTGGTGTGTTCTGAGCCTGCTGCAGTCCCCGGAAGGGATTGTGCTGAAGTGCATGGCGTGTGGGGGGCGGGGTTCTCTCTTTCTCCTGCCCGACCCAGGGGCTTCCTTTCTCCTTCACTATCTGGCTCTCTTGGGGCATTGACCACACCCCCGCAACAGTTCGTCATGGCTTCCCGGGCGAGATCTCTCTACAGTCTGTGAGAGCACCTGGAAGGCGATAGGTTTCCCTGCAGAGGGCTGCCCCTCGCCCCTCTGTCTGTGAGCTGCATTGTCTTTGCCAATTCGATGGGGAGGATGAGTAGATTTCCTTACCTCTCCTCAAGTCCTTTGGGGCTTCCTGTGCCTCCCATGTCAGATGTACAGCACCAAGGGTCTCTTAGAAGTCCTTTGTAGTGTTTGATTGACCTCTGTTGGTATGCGAATGATGTTTTTGTTGTGTCTTAGGGGGCAGAGATTCAAAGAGGGAATCTCACTCTGCCATGATGCTGACGTCACTCACAATTGATTTTCATATGTTGATTTTGTATCCTGCAACTTTGCTGAAGTTATGCATTTGTTCTAACAGTGTTTTGGTGGAGTCTTTAGGGTTTTCAATATAGAGTATGTTGTCTGCAAAGAAAGATTTTACTTCTTCCTTTCAGATTTGGATGCCTTTTATTTCCTTTTTTGCCTAATTGTTCTGGCTTGGACTTCCAGTACTATGTTGAACAGAAGTAGGAAGAGTGGGCATCCTTGTCTTATTCCTGATCTTAGAGGAAGAGCTTTTAGCTTTTCATCATTGATTCTGATATTAGCTGTGGGCTTGTCATATATGGTCTTTATGTTGAGGTGCATGCCTTTTATACCCAACTTGTTGAGAGTTTTTATCACGAAAGTGTGTTGACTTTCGCCAAATGCTTTTTCTGCATCTATTGAGATGACCATGTGACTTTTATTCTTTATTCTGCTAATGTAGTGTATCACATTTATTCATTGGCATATGTTGAACCATCCTTGCATCTCAGGAATAAATCCCACTCGATTATGGTGTACGATCCTTTTTATGTGCTGTTGAATTTGGGTTGCCAGTATTTTGTTGAGGATTTTTGCATCCATATTCATAAGGGATATTGTTTTGTCATTTTCTTTTCTGTAGTGTCTTTGTCAGGCTTTGGTATTAGGGTAATGCTGGCCTCAAAGAATGAGCTTGGAATTGTTCCTTCCTCTTCAATTTTTTGGAAGAGTTTGAGAAGGACTGGCATTAATTCTCCTTTCAATGTTTGGTAGAATTCACTAGTGAAGCCATCTTGTCCTGGGATTTTCTTTGTTGGGAGGATTTTGATCACTGATTCAACCTCTTTACTTGTTCTTGGTCTGTTCAATATACTACTTCTTCATGATTCAGTCTTGCAGATTGTTTGTTTCTAGGAATTTTTCTATTTCTTTTAGGTTATTTAATTCATTGGCATATAATTATTCATAGTAGTCTCTTATGATCCTTTATGTAGTCTGTGGTATCGGTTGCAATGTCTTCTCTTTCATTTATAATTTTATTTTATTCTTCTCTCTTTTTTTCTTAGTCTAGCTAATGATTTGTCGATTTTGTTTATCTTGTCAAAAATCAGCTTTTAGTTTTGTTGATTTTTTTCTGTTGTTTTACTAGTCTCTATTTCATGTCTATCCATTCTAACCTTTTTTATTTCTTTCCGTCTGCTAACTTTTGGCTAAATTTTTCTTTTTGCTTTCTTTTTCTTTCTCTCTCTCTCTTTCTTTCTTTTTGCTGAGGAAGATTCGCCCTGAGCTAAGATCTGCTGCCAATCTTCCTCTTTTTGTATGTGATCCATCACCACAGCATGGCCATTGACAGATGAGTGGTGTAGGTCTGCACCTGGGAACAAAACCTGGGCCGCCAGAGTGCCAAACTTAACCACTAGGCCACCGGGGCTGTCCTCAGCTTAATTTGATTTTCATTTTCAGATAAGTCCTTTGCATAGCTTACCAAAACCCTGTTCTTTTTTGTTTGAATTGATCTATTCAGCCTTAGTCCAGGAGACCCAAAGCACTCTACACATGGACCCTAATAAAGGCATGTGTCCCAAGTCCTGTCTCTCTGTCTGCACTCTGCCTTGACCTCCCTATGTGGTCCCTCAAGCCATGCTGTGTACTTCCTTCAGGACTTGTGAATAATAAACTTCTCTTTCAGTTTCTCTTGTGGTCTTTTATTGAACTACAGCTATAATCTGGCACCTTGTGCTTCAATTAACAAATATTAATTTAACAAAATTATAACAGTGGTGTATTACATTGATGAATTTTCATAGGCCAAACCATCTTGAATTCCAGGAATAAATTCCACTTGGTCATGGTGTACAGTTCTTTTAATAGGCTGTTGAATTCTGTTTGCTAGTATTGTTTTTGAGAATTATTGCATTGATATTGGGAATATTGGTCTATAGTTTTCTTTTCTTTAGTGTCTTTGTATGGCTTTGTTCTCAGGGTAATGCTGGCCTATACAATTAGTTTGGAAGTGTCCCATCTTCCTTAATTTTTTGGGAGAGTTTGAGATAGACTGGTGTTAATTCTTCTTTCAATGTTTGGTAGACTTCACCAGTGAAGCCATCTGGTCCTTGGCTTTTCTTGTTGGGAGATTTTGATTGCTGATTCATTCTCCTTACTAGTTATAGATCTATTCAGATTTTCTATTTATTCATTATCAGTCTTGATTGGTTGTGTGCTTGTAGGAATTTGTCCATTTCATCTAGGTTATCTAATTTGTTGACATACAATTGTTCAGGGTATGCTCTTATAATACTTTAAATTTCTATATATCAGTAGTAATATTACCACTTTCATTTCTGATTTTAGTTAATTGAGTCTTCTCTCTTTCTTTTTGATTAATGTAGCTAAAAGTTTGTCAATTTTGTTGATTTTTTTCAGAGAATCAACTCTTAATTTTGTTGATTTTTTTCTACTGTTTTTCTCTTCTTTATTTTCTCTCTGCTCTAATCTTTATTATTTTCTTCTTTCTGCTAATGTTACACTTAGTTTGTTCTTTTTCTAGTTCTTTAAGGTGTAAAGTCAGGTTGTTGATTTGAATCTTTCTTCTAAATGTAAGCATTTACAGCTATACATTTCTCTCCTAGCACTGTTTTTGCTGCATCTCATAGTTTTGGTATGTTGTGTTTTCATTTTCATCCTCATGATATTTTCTAATTTCTTTTGTGATTTCTCTTTGATTCATTGGCTGTTTAAGAATATGTTGTTTAATTTCCATGTTTGTTAATTTCCCACATTTCCTTCTGTTATTAATTTCTAATTTCATTCCATTGTGATTAGGAATGATACTTTGTATGATTTTAATCTCTTAAAAATTTATTAAGACTTGTTTTGTGGCCTAATATATCGTGTATCCTTGAGAATGTTCCATGTGCACTTGAGAAAAACATGTAGTCTGTTATCGTTAGTGGAGTTAGGTATACATGTCTGTTAGCTCCAACTGTTCTATAGTGTTGTTCAAGTCCTCTATCTCCTTATGATCTTCTGTCTGGTTGTTCTATCCATTTTCAAAAGTGGAATATTGAAGTCTCCTACTATTATTGTGGAGCTGTCTATTTCTCCCTTCAATTCTGTTAGTGTTTACTTCATATATTTTGGAGCTCTGCTATTTAATGCATATACGTTTACCTTTGTTATGTATTCTTGCTTCATAGACTGCTTTATCAATATATAATATTCTTTATCCCTTGTAACAGTTTTTGACTTAAAGTCTGTTTTGTTTGACATTACTATAGCTGCCTCTGATATTCTTGGTTACTATTTGCATGGAATATTTTTTACTTTTCTTTCACTTTCAACATATGCATGTCCTCAGATCTAAAGTGAGTCTCTTATAACAGCATATAGTTGTATCCTATTTTTTATTTCATCTTTATTGAGGTATAATTGACACACAAAATTGCAGGTTATTTAAAGTGTACATTGTAGTATTTGATATATCTATACATTGTGAAAGGATTCTCCCCATCTAGTTAATTAACACATACATCACGTCACATATTTATCTTGTTTTTGTGAGGACATTTAAATTCTACTCTCTTAGCAAATTTCAACTATACAATACAGTGCTATCAACTATAATCAGGATCCTGTTTTTAAAAAAATCGAATCTGCTAATCTATATCTTTTGATTGGGGAGTTTAATCTATTTAAATTTAAAGTAATTATTGATAGGGAAGGACTTACTTTTGCCATTTTTAATTTGTTTTTCTTTTTATGTCTTATAGTTTTTTGTCCCTCATTTCCTCCATTACCGCCTTCTGCTGTGCTTAGTTGATTTTTTTTGTAGTAACATGTTTTGATTCACTCCTCATTTCCTTTTGTGAATACTCATTGTGGTTACCATGGACATTACATATAACATCCTAAAGATACAATAATATATCTTAATTGATTCCAACTTAACTTCAATCCCATACAAAACCTCTACTCCTTTACAGCTCCACTTTCCACTTTATGTTATTGATATTACAAATTATATCTTTGTATATTGTGTGTCCATTAATGTAGATTTATAATTATTTTATGAAATTGTCTAGAAAATAAAAAGTGATGTTAAAAAACCAAAATTACAGTAACACTAGTTTTTATATTTATGTATTCACCTTTACTAGAGAACTTTATATTTTCATATGGCTTGAAATTACTCTCTAGTGTCCTATCACTTCAATGTGAAGGACTTCTTTCAGCATTTCTTGTAGGGAAGGTCTAGTGGTAATGAACTCCCTCAGCTTTTGTTTATCTGGCAATGTCTTCATTTCTCCCTCATTTTTGAAAGACAGTTTTGCCCAGATACAGACTTCTCAGTTGATAGTTTTTTCTTTCAGCACTTTAAATATAGCATACTGCTACATTCTGGCCTCCAAAGTTTCTGATAAGAATATCATTAATAATCTAACTGAGGATCCCTTGTACATGAGGAATTAACTTCTCTCTTGCCATTTTCAATATTCTATTTGTATTTTGACAGTTTGATTATAATGCATCCTGGCTTGGATCTCTTTGGGTTTATCCTACTTGGAGTTTGTTGAGATTTTTTTGGATTTGTACATACATATCTTTCCTCAAATTTGTACAGTTTTTGGCCATTATTTTTTTAAATAATCTCTTTACCTCCTTTTTCTCTTTCTTTTCCTCTGGGACTCTGATAATGCCTACCTTGGTTAACCTGACGATGTCCCATAAGCCCCTTAGGCTCTGTTCACTTTTCTTAATTCTTTTTTCTCCTCAGACTGGTGATTCCAAATGACCTGTCTTCAAGTTCTCTGATTCTTTCTTCTGCCTGCTTGAGTCTGTTGTTGAACCCCTCTAGTGAATTTTTCAGTTCAATTATTGGATATTTAGCCCCACCATTTCTGTTTGGTTCCTTTTTATAATTTCTATCTTTTCACTGATATTCTTATTTTGCTTATAGATATATAGTTTTCATGATTTTTCTTTAGCTCTTTGTACTTTCTTTTAGTTCTCTCAGTATATTTAAGACAATTGTTTTAAGTCTTTGTCTAGGTTGCCTGATGCCAGTGTTTCTTCAGAGATGGTTTCTACCACTTCATTTTCTTCCCTTGAATGGGCCACATTTTCCGGTTTCTTTGTAAGCCTTGTGACTTTTTTGTTGTTGAAAATTGGACTTTTGAAAAGACAGCCACCTCTCCCAGTTTTTGGAGATTGGCTTTTTGCTAGGAGAGAACTTCACTAATTAGTGGAACATCCTCTGAGCCTTAGAATCAACCCAAGGTAAAGGCATAATGTCTTCTCAGGTATTTTCTGGGCATGTATCTTGCCTGGGACTATGTTTGTGCTTTTTTTGATTCCCCCATATACATAGCTGGTTCTAAATGTCTTAATCTCTCCAAGAGTCTCATACTGGCTTCTTCTTAGGGCCTTAGATGGTCTACGGTGTTCCTCTACCTGGAATCTCTTGCCTTAGGTATCTGTGGATCTTTAGTTCCCCTGTAGCTTTTCAAAGCAGTGCCTGTTGCTTCCTAGAGTTTTTCCCAGCCTAAAATCCAAGTTATGCCACTTTTCTCTGTCTGAGCTTCAAGTTAGGTGGAACAGAGACCAGTCCCTCAGGCAGCATGCAGACAGGCTAGAAAGTTGCAATTAAGGTCTGCTTTTTCCCCACCCCTTCACTCAGGTTTGAGGAAGGGAACTGGGCTGATTCTTTCTCCCAACAACGCCATAATATACTATTTGGGGAAGGTGAGTAAAAACAACTCAAAATTTCCTACCATTTTAAATGTGGCTTTTTCTTGATTAGGGATTTGCTTGGTTGCTGTAGACCTTTAACTGTTTTCCAGAGCTCCTATTATTTTAGCCACTCTCTAGTTTTTTTAAAATGTTTCCATGGGGGATCAAGGGCCTGGAACTTCCTAGTCTGCCATCTGATGTCACTCATAAATATTTAATATAATAAGCACAACTATAAAGTATCATCTGTAAAAATTTAAAATCCTTATTGAAATATTAATGATTATACCAAAATTATGTTATAATGTCAAGGAGGTGGTGAGCTCCATGAAGAAGATATGTAGGTTGTCTGACAAGATAGAAGGTGGTTCTATTTTCTAGCAACTTCTAATGCCCAGCCTAGGTAGTAACTAGACAAGAAACAGCATGTTAGGAAGGAAAGAAAAGGGAGACTCACCTGATGTTTCAGGGTTCACTTGCTTGGCCCTGCTGAGAGAGCTGGTCCTCCTGAGATTTCCTCAGGGCCAGAACTGCCTCAGGGACTGGCCCTGCCCACCAGCAAGCCCACAGCCAACTTGTACCACTGGGTCTCACAAACAGCCACACAGGGGATCTGCCCCACCTACCAATGCCTGAAATGATTGCATGCTGGCATGCCTGGGCCTGCCCCACCCATCAGCACTCTTGAGGCAGCTGTGCACTGCAGAGCCATGTAGCCAGTTGGCATCAGAGCCCTGCCGTACCCAAAAGCAAGCTGGCAACAACCATGTGCCATGCAGCTAGACTCACCGAAAGACTGCCCCACCCACCACCAACACATCTGAGGTAGTCAAGCACACCAGGGCTCTGCGGCAATTGTGTGCCCCCAGGCCTAGCAACAAGCCACACTGGGGGCCTGACTCACTCACCAGTAAAACAGCAGTAGTTGTGCACTATCAGACCTTGTAAATAGCTATACTGGGGGCTTGACCCACCCAAGAATGTGCCAGTAGCAGCCACACAAGGCTGGGCCTCACAACCAGCTGGCCCAGGGGCCTGCAGCAATAGCAACCCTGCCACAACAGAAGGGCACATGCAGTCTACACAGGGGACACCCCTGGAGCATTTGGCATGGGTGACAAGAGGGGAGCATGCTGCTGGGCCCCATAAGACATCTCCTACAGAAGGCAAAGAAATATGTTTCAAATAAAAGAACAGGACAAATCCTCAGAAGAACTAAAAGAAACAGAGATAAACAATCATCTACCTGAGAAAGAGTGCAAACTAGTGGTCATAAGGATGTTCACTGAACTGGGTAGAAGAATAGATGAGCACAGTGAGAACTACAACAAAGAATTAGATAATATAAACAAGAACCAATCAGAGCTGAAGAACACAATAATGGAAATGAAAAATTCACTAGTGGGAATCAACAGCAGAGTAGATGACACAGAAGAACAGATCAGTGATCCAGACAAAAGAGTAGAAGAAATCATCCAAACTGAATAGAAAAAAGAATTTAAAAGAACAAGGGAAGTCTTAGAGACCTGTGGGACAACATCAAGCATACTAACATTCACATTATAGGAGCAGGGAGAAGAGAGAGACAAAGGGACAGAGAAATTATTTGAAGAAATAATAGCTGAAAGCTTCCTTAACCTGAGGAAAGAAACAGACATCCACGTACAGAGAGCACCAAACAAGATGAACCCAAAGAGGCCTACACCAAGACACATTATAATTAAAATGTCAAGAATTAAAAATAAAGAGAGAATCCTAAAAGCTGCAAGAGAAAAGCAACAAGTTACATACAAAGGAAACCCCATAAGACTACCAGCTGACTTTTCAGCAGAAATCTCACAGGATAGAAGGGAGTGGCATGATATTCAAAGAGCTTAAAGGGAAAAACCTATAACCAAGAATACCCTACTTGGCAATGTGGTCATTCAGAGTGGAAGGAGAGATAGAGTTTTCCAGACAAGCAAAAACTAAAGGAGTTCATCACCACTAAACCAGCCTTACAAGAAATGTTAAAGGGACTTATTTAAATGGAAAAGGAAATGCCGCAAATAGGAATAAGAAAATTATCAAAGAAAAATGTCACTGGTAAAGGTAAATATACAGTAAAAGTAGTGGATCAACCACCTATAAAGCTAGTATGAAGGTCAAGAGAAAAAAGTACTAAAATCATCCATATCTATGATAAGACGTTAAGGGATACACAAAAATAAAAGAGGTAAAATATGATGCTAAAAACATAATATATGGGAGGGGAGAGTAAAAATGTAGGGTTTTTAGTAAAAGGTCGAACTTAAGAGACCATCAATTTAATATAGATTGCTATTTACATAGGTTATTATATATGTACCTTGTGGTAACCACAAATCAAAAACCTATAATAAATACACCCCAAAAAAGAGAAAGGAACTCAAACATAACACTAAAGACAGCCATAAAAATCACAAGAGAGCAAGAGAAGAAAGGAACAGAGAAGAATTACAAAAACATCCAGAAAAAAGTAACAAAATGGCAATAAGTACACACTCACCAATAGTTACTTTAAATGTAAATGGAATAAATGCTCCAATAAAGAGACATAGGGTAGCTGAATGGATAAAAGACAAGACCCAACTATATGCTGCATACAAGAGACTCACTTCAGCTTTAAGGACACACATAGACTCAAAGTGAAGGGATGGGAAAAGATATTTCATGCAAACCAAAGACAGCACGTGGCTATACTTATGTCACACAAAATAGACTTTAAGTCAAACACTGTATTAGAGAAAAAGAAGGTCATTAAATAATGATAAAGGATCAATTCATCAAGAGTATATAGCAATTGTAAATACATATGCACCCAACACTGGAGTACCTAAATATATTAAGCAAATAATAACAGATACATAGGCACAAAGAGATAGCAATACAATAATAGCAGGGTACTTAAATACTCCACTTTCAACATCAATAAGAAAATAACAGACTTGAATTACATTTTAGACCAAATGAACCCAAGAGACACATACAGAACAATTTATCCAACAGCAGCAGAAAAATATTCTTCCCAAGTGCACATGGAATATTCTGCAAGACAGATCATATGTTAGGTCACAGAACAAGTCTTAACAAACTTAAGAAGATTGAAATCATATCAAGAATCTTTTCCAACCACAATGGTATGAAACCAGAAATCAATAACAGAAGGAAAATCAGAATATTCACAATTATGCAGGAATTAAATGATACACTCCTGAAGAACCAATGGGTCAGGGAAGAAATCAAAAAAGGAAATCAGAAAATATCTTGAGAAAAATGAAAATGGAAACACAATACACCAAAACAAATGGGATGCTGCAAAAGCAGTTGTAAGAGGAAAGTTCATGGCAATAAACATCTACATTAAGAAAAAAGAAAGATCTCAAATAACCTAACTTCACACTTCAAGTAACTAGAAAAGAACAAACTAGCACAAAGTTAGCATAAGGAAGGAAATAAGAAAGGTCACAGCAGAAATAAATGAAATGCAGAATAGAAAAAACAGTGGAAAGATCAATGAAACTAAGAGCTGGTTTTTTGAAAAGAGAAACAAAATTGACAAACCCTTACCAAGACTAACTTAGAAGAAAAGAGAGAAGCCTCAATAAAATCAGAAGTGAAAGAGGAGACATTACAACTGATACCATAAAAATACAAGGGGTCATAAGAGACTACTGTGAACAATTATATGTCAACAAATTGGATGAATAATAAAAAGAAAGATAAATTGTTAGAAACATATACCCCAACAAGACTGAATCATGAAAAAATAGAATATCTGAATAGACCTATAACAAGTAAGGAGATTGAAATCAATAATCAAAAACCTCACAACAAAGAAAAGCCTAGGACAAGACGGCTTCACTAGTGAATTCCACCAAACATTAGAAGATGAATTAATGCCAATCCTTCTCAAACTCCTCCAAGAAATTGAAGAGGAGGGAACACTTCCAAACTCATTCTATGAGGCCAGCATCACCCTGATATCAAAGCTAGATAAGGACACTACGAGAAAAGAAAATCATAGGCCAATTCCCTAATGAACGTAGATGCAAAAAACCTCAATAAAATACTAGCAAACAGATTTCAATAGTATATTAAAAAGATCAGACACCATGATCAAGTAGGATTTATCCCTGGAATGCAAGGATAGTTCAACATACAATGCAATAAATATGTTATGACATATTAATAGAATAAAGGATAAAAATCATATGATCATCTCAATAGAAGCAGAAAGAGCATTTGACAAAATTTAACATCCTTTCATGATAAAAACTAGCAACAAATTACGTATAGAAGGCATGCACCTCAACATAAAAGCCATATATGACAAGCCCACAGCTAATTTCACACTCAAAAGCTAAAAGGTTTTCCTCTAAGATCAAGAACAAGACAAGGATGCTCACTATAACCACTTTTATTCAACAAAGTATTGGAAGTACTAGCCAGAGCAATGAGGTGAGAAAAAGACAAAAGTCATCCAAATCTGAAAGGAAGATGTAAAATTGTCTTTGTTTGCAGATGACAAGATCTTATATATAGAAAACTCTAAAGACACCATCAAAAAACTCTTAGAACTAAAAAACTAAAACAGTAAAGTTGCAGGATACAAAATCAACACACTAAAATCAATTGCATTTCTATATAGTAACATGAACTATTGGAAAGAGAAATTAAGAAAGCAATCCATTTACAATTGCATCAAAAAGGATAAAATACTTAAGAATAAATTTAACCAAGGAGGTGAAAGATCTGGACACTGAAAAGTATAAGACATTGATGAAAAAGATTGAAGACACTAATATATGGATAGGTTTCCTATGTTCATGGGTTGGAAGAGTTAATATTATTAAAATTTCCATACTACCCAAAGCAATCTACAGATTTAATGCATCCCCTATCAAAATTCTAAAGGCATTTTTCACAGAAATAGAAAAAAACAATTCTAAAATTCATATGGAACCACAAAAGATCCCAAAGAGCCAAGCAATCTTGAGAAAGAAGAACAAAGCTGGAAGCATCACACTGCCTGATTTCAAACTACACTACAAAGCTATAGTAATCAAAACACTATGGTACTGGCATAACAACAGACCATAGATCAACAAAACAGAATAGAGAGCCCAGAAATAAACCCACCCATATACGGTCAACTGATCTTTGACAAGGGTACCAAAAGCACACAATGGGGGAAAGATAGTTTCTTTAATAAATGGTGTTGGGAAATCTGGTTATCCACATGCAAAAGAATGAACTGGAACCCCTATCTTACACCACTCATAAAAATTAACTCAAAATAGATTAAAGACTTACATGTAAGACCTTAAACCATAATGGTCCTACAAGAAAATAGGGGAAAAGCTCCTTGATATTGGTCTTGGTAATGATTTTTTGGTCATGATACCAAAAGCAGAGGCAACAAAACCAAAAATAAGCAAGTAGGGCTACATCAAATTCAAAAGCTTCTGCAGAGCAAAGAAAACCATCAACAAAATGAAAAAGCAACCTATGGGATGGGAGAAAATATTTGCAAGCCATATATCCAATAAGGGGTTAATACATATCTTCTTTTTTTTTTTTTACCATTTTTTATTGATGTCTTAATAGTTTATAACACTGTGGGGTTTTAGTTGTACATTTTTGTTTGTCCGTCACCTTGTGGATATAACCCTTCACCCCTTGTGCCCACTTCCCACCCCCCTTCCCCTTGGTAACCACCAATCAGTTCTCTCTGTCCGTGTGTTCACTTATATTCCATATATGAGTGAGTTCATGCAGTGTCTGTCCTTCTCTCTCTGGCTTATTTCACTTAACATAATACCCTCTAGGTCCATCCATGTTGTTGCAAATGGGACAATTCTGTCTTTTCTTATGGCTGAGTAGTATTCCATTGTATGTATATACCACATCTTCTTTAACCAATCTTCAGTCGAGGGACACTTGGGTTGCTTCCACTTCTTGGCTATAGTGAATAAAGCTGCAATGAACATAGGGGTGCATACGCCTCTTGTCATGGTTGATTTCATGTCCATTGGGTAGATGCCCAAGAGTGGGATTGCTGGATCATAAGGTATTTCTATTTTTAATTTTTTGAGGACTCACCATACTGTTTTCCATAGAGGCTGCACCAGTTTGCATTCCCACCAGCAGTGAATGAGGGTCCCCATTTCTCCACAACCTCTCCAGCATTTGTTGTTATTTGTCTTTGTGATTATAGCCATTCTAACCGGTGTAAGGTGATATCTTAGTGTAGTTTTGATTTGCATTTCCCTGATGATTAGTGATGTTGAACATCTTTTCATGTGTCTATTGGCCATCTGTATCTCTTCCTTGGAAAAATGTCTGTTCATATCCTCGGCCCATTTTTTGATCGGGTTGTTTGTTTTTTTGTTGCTCAGTTGTATGAGATCTTTATATATTACTGAGATTAATCCCTTGTCGGACAAACGATTTGCAAATATTTTCTCCCAGCTGGTGGGTTGTTTATTCATTTTGATCCTGGTTTCATTTGCCTTGTAGAAACCCTGTAGTCTGATGAGATCCCACTTGTTTATTTTTTCTTTGATTTCCCTTTTCCGAGTAGACATGGAATCTGAAAGGATCCCTTTATGTCCAATCTCAATTAGTGTACTGCCTATATTTTCTTCCAGGAGTTTTATAGTTTCAGGTCTCACTTTCAGGTCCTTGATCCATTTTGGATAGATTTTTGTATATGGCGATAGGAGATGGTCTACTTTCATTCTTTTGCATGTTGCTGTCCAATTTTCCCAGCACCATTTATTGAAGAGACTTCCCTCTCTCCATTGTATGTTATTTGCTCCTTTGTCGAAGATTAGCTGTCATTAGGTGAGTGGTTTTATTTCTGGGCTTTCAACTCTGTTCCATTGATCTGTGTGTCTATTCTTGTACCAGTACCATGCTGTTTTGATTACTGTAGCTTTATAGTATATTTTGAAATCAGGGATTGTGATGCCTCCAGCTTTGTTCTTTTTTTTTCAGAATTGCTTTAGCTATTTGGGCTCTTTTGTTGCCCCATACGAATTTCAGTAGGTTTTGTTCTATTACCGTGAAGAATGACATTGGGATTCTGATTGGGATTGCATTGAATCTGTAGATTGCTTTAGGTAGAATGGACATTTTAACTATATTTATTCTTCCAATCCATGTGCATGGAATATTTTTCCATTTCTTTATGTCCTCCTCGATTTCTTTCAATAGTGTCTTATATTTTCATTGTATAGGTCTTTTACCTCCTTGGTTAAATTTATTCCCAGATATTTTATTCTCTTTGTTGCAATTGTAAATGGGATTGTCTTTTTGAGTTCTGTTTCTGTTGTTTCATCATTAGTTTATAGAAATGCAATTGATTTTTGTAAGTTGATTTTATACCCTGCCACCTTACTGTAGTTGTTGGTTGTTTCTAGTAGTTTTCCAATGGAAATTTTTGGGTTTTCTATGTATAAGATCATGTCGTCTGCAAATAGTGAGAGTTTCACTTCTTCATTGCCTATTTGGAGTCCTTTTATTCCTTTTTCTTGCCTAATTGCTCTGGCCAAAACCTCCAGCACTATGTTGAATAACAGCAGCGAGAGTGGGCACCCTTGTCTTGTTCCTGTCCTCAAAGGAATGGCTTTCAGTTTTTCCCCATTGAGCAGAATGTTTGCTGTAGGTTTGTCATATATGGCCCTTATTATGTTGAGGTACTTTCCTTCTATACCCATTTTGTTGAGAGCTTTTATCATAAATGGATGCTGGATCTTGTCGAATGCCTTCTCTGCATCGATTGAGATGATCATGTGGTTTTTATTCTTCATTTTGTTAATGTGGTGTATCACGTTGATTGATTTGCGGATGTTGAACCATCCCTGTGTCCCTGGTATAAATCCCACTTGATCGTGGTGTATGATCTTTTTGATGTATTGCTGTATTCGGTTTGCCAATATTTTGTTGAGGATTTTTGCGTCTATGTTCATCAGTGATATTGGCCTGTAGTTTTCCTTCTTTGTATTGTTCTTGTCTGGCTTTGGTATCGGATGATGTTGGCCTCATAGAATGTGTTGGGAAGTATTCCATCTTCCTCTATTTTTTGGAATAGTTTGAGAAGGATAGGTGCTAAATCTTCTTTGAACGTTTGATAAAATTCTCCAGGGAAGCCATCTGGTCCTGGGCTTTTATTTTTTGGGAGGTTTTTGATTACTGTTTCAATCTCTTTACTTGTGATTGGTCTGTTCAGATTCTCTATTTCTTCTTGATTCAGTTTTGGGAGGTTGTACGCTTCCAAGAATTTGTCCATTTCCTTTAGGTTGTCCAATTTGTTGGCGTAAAGTTTTTCATAGTATTCCCTAATAATCCCTTGTATTTCTGTGGTGTCTGTTGTAATTTCTCCTCTTTATTTCTAATTTTATTTATTTGAGTCTTCTCCCTTTTTTTCTTAGTGAGTCTGGCTAAGGGTTTGTCAATTTTATTTATCTTCTCAAAGAACCAGCTCTTTGTTTCATTGATCCTTTCTACTGTTTTTTTGGTTTCAATTTCATTTATTTCTGCTCTGATTTTTGTTATTTCCCTCCTTCTGCTGATTCGGGGCTTTGTCTGCTCTTCTTTTTCCAATTCTGTTAGGTGCAATTTAAGGTTATTTATTTGGGATTTTTCCTGTTTGTTAAGGTGAGCTTGTGTTGCTATGAATTTCCCTCCCAGGACTGCTTTTGCTGCATCCCATATGAGTTGGTATGGTGTATTTTCCTTTTCATTTGTCTCCAGATAGCTTTTGATTTCTTCTTTAATTTCATCAATGACCCATTGGTTGTTCAGTAGCATGTTGTTTAGTCTCCACATCTTTGTCCCTTTCCTAGTTTTTTCCTTGCAGTTGATTTCTAGTTTCACAGCATTATGATCAGAAAAGATGCTTGTAATGATTTCAATCTTCTTAAATTTATAGAGGTTTGCCTTGTTTCCTAATATATGGTCTATCCTTGAGAATGTTCCATGTGCACTTGAGAAGAATGTGTACTCTGCTTTTTTTGGGTGGAGTGCTCTGTATATATCTATTAAGTCCATTGCGTCTAGTTTTTCATTTAAGTCCATTATTTCCTTATTGACTTTTTGTCTGGATGATCTATCTATTGATGTAAGGGGGGTGTTAAGATCCCCTACTATTATTGTGTTATTGTTAATATCTCCTTTAAGGTTTTTTAGCAGTTGTTTCATGTACTTTGGTGCTCCTGTGTTGGGTGCATAGATATTTATAAGTGTTATGTCTTCTTGGTGAAGTGTCCCTTTTATCATTATATATTGCCCTTCTTTGTCTCTCATTACCTTTTTTATCTTGAAGTCTACTTTGTCTGATATAAGTATGGCTACTCCTGCTTTCTCTTGTTTGCCATTAGCTTGGAGTATTGTTTTCCATCCTTTTACTTTGAGTCTGTGTTTGTCTTTAGAGCTGAGATGTGTTTCCTGGAGGCAGCAGATTGTTGGATCTTGGTTTTTAATCCATCCTGCCACTCTGTGTCTTTTGATTGGAGAATTCAATCCATTTACATTTAGAGTGATTATTGATATATGAGGGTTTAATGTTGCTATTTTATTGTTCATCTTCTGGTTCTTTTGCATTTCCTTCGTTTCTTGTCCCTTGTGTTTTGGACTGCAAATTCAATTTGGTATTTCTGCATGCTCATTCTCTTGGTTTTCTCTTTATTTGTCATGTGTGGTTCTCTTCTGGTTATTTGTTTAGTGGTTACCGTAAGGTTTATATAAGCGATCTCCTGGATAAGAAAGTACATTTTCGGATGCCTCCTTTTTCCTGAGGCTGGGTCGATTCAATCCCTTACCTCTTCCCCTCCTTATTTGTTATCTCTTTATTCCAGATTGTGTCATGAATGTGTGTTTCCAGTGATGAGCTTGAATTAATTTTTGATGTTATCCAACTGTAGTTTGTTCTGGTTTAGTCTCCTTGCTTTTCTCCTTGCTGAAATCTTTGTATCCCCTTTCTCATTTGTTTTTTTTCAGGCCTAAGGGCCTTCTTGAGCATTTCTGGTAGTGGGGGTCTTGTGGTGACGAACTCTCTTAGCTTTTGTTTATCAGGGAGAGTTATTATTTCTCCATCGTATTTGAAGGATATTTTTGCTGGATAAAGTATTCTCGGATGAAGGTTTTTGTCTTTCATGATTTTGAATATATCATTCCAGTCTCTCCTAGCCTGTAGAGTTTCTGTCGAGAAATCAGCTGAGAGCCTGATGGGGTTTCCTTTGTATGTTATTTTGTTTTTTTTTGTTTAGCTGCCTTCAATATTATTTCCTTGTCACGGGTATTTTTCAAGTTTGCTACTATGTGGCGAGATGTTTTTTCATTCCTGTTTATATATTTAGGTGATCTATTGATTTCATTCACTGTTATTTCCCTCTCGTTCCCTAGGTTGGGGAAGTTCTCAGCTATTATTTCTTTGAACAAACTCTCTGCTCCTTTTTCTCTTTCTTCTTCTTCTGGAATACCTATTATCCTTATGTTGCTTTTCCTCATTGAGTCTGATATTTCTCGAAGAATTTCTTCATTTCTTTTTAGTCTTAGCTCTCTCTCCTCCTCTATCTGGAGCATTTCTGCGTGGCTATCCTCAATAGTGCTAATTCGTTCCTCCATATTGTCAGTTCTGTTCTTTAAAGACTCCATTTTTTTCCACTATCTCGTTGATTTTGTTTTCCATCTCCAATAATTCTGATTGGTTTTTCTTTATAGTTTCAATCTCTTTTGTGACAAAATCCCTGAATTCGTTGATTTGTTTCTGTGTGTTCTCTTGTATTTCATTGAGTTTGTTTATGATAGCTATTTTGAATTCTCTCTCATTCAGGTTGTCAAATTCTGTGCCTTCAGGGTTGGTTTCTGGGTGTTTGTCATTTTCCTTTTGGTCTGTAGCCATGACAAATTGTTGCAATGATCCGACGGGAATGGCTTTATTTTTTCCCCTCATGATAAAGTTGTCCTCCAGTTTCCCCCTGCTGCCACTGGATGGAGATCACGAGCGGTTTGCTCTGAGGCGGCTGCAGCCCCCGGAGGGATTATGCTGAAACGCTGGGTGTGTGGGGGGAGTGGCCCCTCTTTCTCCTGCTTGACCCGGGGGTTTCCTTTCTGGCTCTCTTAGGGTGTTTGCTACACCCCCTAAACAGTCCGTCATCGCTTCCCAGTGGGGATCTCATGACAGTCTGTGAGAGCCCCTGGATGGCGATAGTTTTCCCCGCTGTGGGCCACCCCTCCCCTCTCTGTCTGCGAACCACGCTCTCTTTGCCAATCGATTGGGGAGGGGGAGTACAACTTCTTACCTCTCCTCCCATCCTTTTGGGCTTCCTGCGCCTCCACTGTCTGATGTATGGCAGCAGGGGTTTCTTAGAAGTCCTTCGTAGTGTTTGATTGAGCTCTGTTGGAATGTGAATGATGTTTTCATTGTGTTGTACGGGGCAGAGATTCAAAGAGGGAATCTCACTCTGCCATGATGCTGACGTCACTCTTAAATGTTATTTTTAAAAAATTATTGTTGTGAGAGTTGTTAATGTGTTACAGATCAGTTTCTCATCAGATATATGATTTGCAAAAACTGTCTCCCATTTGATGGGCTGTCTTTCCACTTTCTTCATGGTATCCTTTGAGGCACAAAGGTTTTTAACATTGATGGTGTCCAATTTACCTATTTTTTTCTTTTGTTGATTGTGTCTTTGTTGTCATACTTACAACCCCCCTGCCGAATTCCAGATAATGAAATGTATGAGTTTTTTTGGGGGATCTTTGATCCATTTTGAGTTAATTTTTGTATTTGGTGTGAAAGGTTCAAATTCATTCTTCTGCATGTTGTCACAGTACCATTTGTTGACGACTGTTCTTTCCCATTGGATTGTTTTGACACCCGTGTTGAAAATTGACTGACCATAAGTGGGAGGGTTTATTTCTCCAGTTTAAATTCTATTCCATTGATCTGTCTGTCTATGCTAATGCCAGTGCCACAGTCTTGATTACTGTAGCTTTGTAGTAAGTTTTGAAATTGGGAATTGTGAGTCTAACAACTTTGTTCTTATTCAAAATTGTTTTTGAAGAATCATTTAAAAGTATTTTGAGTAGAATGATAACAGAAAAGTTGAGGGTCTTAATAGTCTTTTTTCCCCAATATTTTTAAATCATGAAAAAAATACATATAACATAAGATTTGACCATCTTAACCATTGTTAAGTGTACAGTTCAGTGGTATTAATCTAATACTCTTTTAAGGAACTACATTTATGGTTTGTAGTCATTTCTAAAAACTGCCGGAAATAACACATTCACATAAAAATGCAATTACAAAACAATTTTTGTGACCACTTATCATAGCTTAATCAGTGCTATGATAAATAGCATTGATAAATAAAAAAATAATAAACCAAAGTTCAAAAATAATGAACCAAATTCTGCAGTTTTTCAAATTTTAATATTATGCAAATGAACTTGCAATTTAATAGTTGTAATAGTGCACAACTTACCCTACTTTAACTTACTCAGTTTTTGTCATATTCTCAAGTCAAAATTACTCAAATACATCACATCCTTTCAGCTCCAGGAGTCACTCAAATGCTCTAGGGATTTGCCCTGATGTTTCCTCCGGGGCTGGGCCCAGTAGTCCCCTCAGGATTTACTGCAGACAAATCCTCCACATCCTACTCCAGTGGAGAACTCAGGGCAGTAACACTTTCTAGTCAATGTGTTAAATGATAAGAAATTCATACAGGAGAGAAAGACACTAAAGGGAAACTCTGCTTTTTCAATTGGCTGCCTTAACTCTAAATCCTCGTCTTGATACAAATTATGGCTCTTACCATATTTATTCTGACAAAGACTCTCAAGATGAAAGCATGCTTCCATTGTGGATATTACTTCATCATCAGTTTGTCAAGTCAAAGTGGCTAAGCAGGGCTACAAAACAAGGCAAGAGGACTCCATATGACAAATATTTTCAATTTGTTTAGGAAATTCATTAAGTGGATTTGCAATAAATGTATAAAATGTAATGTCATTTATCACCCTATTTTTCATCAGAATTCATGCTTTAAAGAACCAGAACTTCAAAGTTTTCTTTACAAATAAAATAAGCTTTAATGAACACATATATACTTTGCTATATTTATTTAGAATGAAAATTATGAGGTTAGATTATCACAGGATAATTTAATAAGCTAAAGTTTGCCATTAGCTGCCTTTCCTCTACACCACAGAAAACTTCCTTTTTATTGGTTCTTTTGTCTTCTACAAAAATAGGAAGACCGACAGTCTCTATCAAAAATTTGTCAGATAAAATTGAAATTCAGTTATCCAACTGACATTTATTGAGCATCTACTGTGTGCCAGGCAGCATTCTAGAAACTGAAGGCACAAAAATGTAAGAAATTCTCTGCCTTTAAGAAACATGGAATACAGTGGTACCAGTGTTCACTTTCTTTTTGTTGCCTCTTACAGGAGTTTCCAGTAAGCTGGAAAATAATAATTCTACACTTCATTTATTTTTAAGTTTCTACTTGTTTTAGAGTAGTCAAATCCATAAAGACAGAAAGTAGAATGGTGGTCTCCAGGGACTGGGGGCAGGAGGTGTTTAATGGGTACAGAGTTTCAGTTTTGCAAGATGAAAAGAGTTCTGGAAATGGATGGTGGTGATGGTTACACCACAATGTGAATGTACTTAATAACACTGAACTTTACACTTAAAAATAGTTAAGATGGTATATTTTATGTTATGTGCATTTTACCACAATTAAAAAAATAAGACTATGGTATGCTATAACATGTTAGCACATATGGGAAAATAAAATAATAGACTAAGAAAAAATTTCTACTCATTTAACCCAAAATGTAATTACTTTTCATCTACCTTTATAACTCAGCATTCATGCTATGTCTACATTTTACTCAAATACATTGTACAATATTTACTCAAATACATTGTAAAACAATATTTCCTATTATCGTGACTTTGCACAAGCTGGTTCCATCCTACCTATCCATCTTATACTACTCTTCTGCAATTACATCTGTTCCGAGTACACCCCCCAGAAGCACATCCACGGGATAGCTTGACCCTCAGTGACCCACAGACACAGACTCTCCAATGCCCTGTCCTCTGAACTCCTGCAGAGCTCACAGTCCACAATGCAGAATTTAGCATCAAAGAATCAGACATTTTAGGCCTATATAGAAGCTTTTAAAGTATTTTTTAAACTTTTACACATTTTAAAGTAAGTCAAAACATTAAATTTGCCTAACAGACCTTGTAAAGAAGATTTTTAAAAAACTGCCCTGGAAAATCAAGTCCCTAATCCTTATTACACTTTATTCACATCACAAAGTGTTTGAGCGAGAAGAGTTCTTGGAAACCATGTAGTCTGAATCCTCCCTTGTACAGATATGGACACTGAGGTACTTGTTTGTCTCACAAGAGCAGTGGTTGCAATATAATCAAAGATTCTGGACAGACAGACCCCAATGTCAGATCTGATCACTGACAGGATTAGGAAGGATTATAAAGAATAAATTTTCTGAAGAAAAGAGGCAATAACCAAAAAAGAGAGGTCAATTATTTCCTGCTGTTTGAGGAAAGGCGGGGCTTTTGGGTAAAGGTTTATTAAGGACTAGAAATATAGATGGAAAACCAGTGTCTGGCTCTGATAGGTGCAAGGTCCTCCAATTTGCAATCACCACACTGCCCTGATCCATTTTCCCAAAGTCATAGAAACCAAGACACTTTGCAAAAGCCTAAGAACTTTTCAAGCTGTGGTTCCCAAATAAAAAGATTTAAAGCCTCGTGAATATCTCGAAAAAGACTTCCCAGATGAGTCTAATCTCCCTCCTGGGCTGAAATTCACTGTTTTAGAGGTAACAGGAAGAAACTTTCAAAAGCAGGGAGGGCTTCTTCCTGATTCCAGGTAGCAGGGCCGGAGTCCTTAGATGGGTTCTGTCTGACCTCATATTCCTTCACTGAACTTTTCCATTGACCTCGTTACACTGACTGAATGGGAAAATGTCAAAAAGAGACAACTAGTTTATCAATAAAGAATCTCCTTTTAAAAAACATTAATATTGTACCTCTAAAAGGGTTAAGAAATGTGAGTTAAAATAAGACAATATAAATAAAGCCTGTAGTAGTCCTAGTGCTCAATAATAGAGGGAGTCTAGTGTAACAGTGGTAATCTAGCAATAACTTTATCTATTAACACATTAGTGGGAATTAATTTGAACCATTTGCTTTGCTACTGATATTTAAAGGAAATCAGCTTAACCAGAGGATTGGAAGCTTCAAAGTGAGACTGAGATGAAGGAATAGAAGAACTTGGTGGACTGGCGCAGGTCTGGAGGGCTCCTGTGCCATGGGGCCTCTGAATTCCACACAGACTGCACAAGGAGGCACTTGGAGAGGTGGGCAGCAGGGGTCATTCCTTACTTCTGTTTCACGTGACTTCAAGCTCTCAAGATCCAGAATTAGATTATCACCATGACCAGTTTAACAAACTATACTGTGGTTTAAACAGATTTCTGCAGGCTTAGTCAGAAACTCACCCACCATTTATAATAATGCTGAATATATGTGAAAAATGCCATCTGAATTCCAAATAACTAAGTCAAACTTTGAATGCAATCCAGTCCTGAGTTGGGGATCAAATGTACACACTGCCTCCAAAATAGAAACTGTGTCTGGGCTCTCAGCTACTCACATTTCCTAGAACCACATGGTTCACAACTATCCTTTGCAGGTAAGATCCATCATTTTGTTCCACTTGATAATGTAAGTCAGCTTAGTGCACTTAAAACATCTCTTTCCTGCATAAGAAGATCAAACTTGCGATCTCAGGGGGGCAGAAGACTGCTAAATTACCATTACCTATGATAGCACCATAAGGCAAGTCACCCATGTAAGAGAGGGTTTATGGAATAGTCGCTCTATTTCTAAAATAGACAACACACATCTTATTAAATATCATCTGAAAGAACCGTGGCTGGCACTGGTCGGCTCCAGCCTCTTTCTTGTCAAGAAAAACTAACATGACAATGTTAACCTAAACATACTACTAACCACAAAATGAATTCATCACCCAGATTTTAAAGTAACTAGGCTCCTAATAAATCTCTCTGCCTAATAGAGATGACAGCTCAACTTCCCATGTGTTTCTCAGATTTGGCGCCCAAACACTCAGGTAGTATTTGATTTTTTTATGTTAATAAATCAGTCTCAGCTGTTTACGTTTCTAAGTGTGAAAGGAATTAGAAAGGGATGCTTGACCATATAAGGAGGAATTTAAGTATCTTTCACGTGAAGTAGTCAAATAATGGTAATTGAACATTTGTCCTAAGGAGAGAGTACTTCTGAATTTTGTGTAGAATTCCTTGTGGAAAACACACCCAAAGGCTTCACCCTACTGACATTTCTACATTTCTTTCTCATGTGTGTTGATGGAATTTTGCAAAACTAGGCCTTGTTCCTCCAGGATGAAGGCCTCGGCGGTTGTTGGAACATGGGGACACACATCCACTTCCACGATGGGGCAAGAAAGGCTCATACGCCAAACTGCCTGCCCAGATTCCCAGTCTTTTCTGGTTCCTCAGGAACAGAATGACCGCACTGTGAAGCAATAATCAACTTCTACGGATCCCAATGGGCTTTAACTATGCCCATTACAATCTGCGTAGTTCTAGTAATGGACTTGTGTTGTCCCTGTCCAATCTGAGAGGTTTTATGTATAGACGGCCTAATAGTGCCAATTATTCTGGTTAGACACACTCCAAGGTCACATCTGCAATGTTAGTTGGTCTTTCAAACATCTGAGATAAAACCTTACCACTACCACTCTATAGGTCCCTTTATACGATTGAGAAAGTAAAAAGGAGATCATTGAAATGCTGCCAAGGAGCTTTTAATTAAAACTAGGAAATCAAATCTACAAAAGGTTTATCCAAAGATTCCGTGTGAAACCTATTTTCAAGACTACATAAATTTCCCAAAAATTCATCTAGAAAAACCTTAAGCTCTCCGAAAATCTGGACGAAGCTTCATAGTTTAATACATGCAAAACCTGAATACATGTAAAAGAATACAGGTACTAGCTACCAATTGTGGTGATGAACTGAAGAGATAGACAATGTGAGCAGGCTAAGTTGGTCAGATCTGGTGGGAGATTAAGGGAATGGAACTGTTGCATCAGGTCAAAGATTAAAGAAGGGAAAGCCATATCAGGCTCACACTGTAAAAAAACAAATCCACACTATACTATAAGTTCACACTATCAACTATAAACGTGAATTCACACTACACATGGAAGGTGACGGTAGGGCGCAGGTAGGTTCCTGATCTTGGGCAAGCCTCTCAAGTTCCTGTGACCCTAGTCCCTCTGTGAAACAAAGGGCAGACCAGCTTGGTGCTTCCCACTCTGACTGTGATTCATTGTCACTAGTGAGTTCGAGCCAGGACAACTGTATTTGTAAAGCTCTATGGCTGATACTCATGTGCAGTCAAAAATGAGGACCTGTCACCCTGAGAAATAAGTCTCCCTAATCCCCCTAAAATTATATATTCATAAAAAGGTGGCAAGATGCAGGATACTACATATGATCCATTATTCATAATTTTGAAATAAGAAATGTAGGCGATTGAATGACCAAAGGGGAAAAATGTGTATTGTGAAACAACTGCCTCCAGTCATAAAAAAAATAGGGCTTTCTACTCCAATTTATATTCCAGTTTCTCTCTATCACTCTGAACTTTAAATTATTTTGATTAAATTTCTCATTACTGAATGAAAAGAAAACAGAGGAACCACTTATGTATTAACATAAGATTCAAACAACAGGCTTATTTTAACCTCTCATAAAACTACTGAGGTTCTTTTCCCCCAAAGAATGGTACAGAATGTTACATTTTATCATGATGCTTCTATTCACAGCATCACCAGATGAGTATCTTAAGCATTGCAGTGCAATCTCCTTCTTAACCTGAAGAAATTGTTTGTCAGGAGCTTAACCCTTTTCCTTAAAATAGACAGACAGAAAGAATGCAAACATAAGGTCTGAATAAGGAAAGCTTGTCCAAATCTACGTTTTGAATCTGGATAAATGAAAAATCTGCCTAATTTTAACACCATCTTAAAATAAGAGGGACATTTTTTTTCCTCTTCAGTGATTCAACTTTGATTCAAAGTCTAAAATGCTGAGGTTGGAATGAAACTTCATACCTTCATAGATTAACATCAGAAATAAAATATATTTAACTTATTCCATTTGATTCTACACAGTTTCATTCATTAACAGACATTTAAGAATGAATAAGGACAGAACACATTTATTCAGTGTCTTCTCTGTATTGGGCATTTTGCATACTTTCCCTCATTCTCTTTTGACAGTAACCCCACAAGGTAGCCGTTAGTGTCCCCATACTACAGAAGAGGAAACTGAGGCTCAGGGATGTGAGGTAACTTAGCAAAGCCACAGCTAGTAAGAAGTGGAGAAGTGAAGTGAACAGAGCTCACTCTAAGGCCTGAGCTCCCCACTGCCTCAGTTTCTCTAAATACAAAACTACCCTAGAGCAAGAAACCATATAAGGTGCATCATTAATAACTTGTTGAGCCTATTATGACAAAGAAGAAATAAGAAATTTGTTTTTCTTCTTCTCTTCTTTACTACCTTGCCACAATCCAATCACTTTAATGAATACAAAAGAATAAAATGTACCCCAAAATGATCAACTGATTTCTCCTAATTCACAGGAAGATGCTAAGTGAAATCTTTTAATTAAATTATTAAAAATGAACATAGGAACACAAAATATAACTAAGGAATACTCAGATACTCTGAGAGAAGCAAGAGAGCATGAACCAAAGAATGAAAAGTCAGAAAGTATGTGCCCCTAAAATCCGAGTTACACTCATTATCAGGAGCGCATAGGTAGTTTCTGTACCGACAGACACAACACCATTAGGGTAGCCTGGACGCATTTTGTGTGGGTAAAATGTGCTAGGTGTGTGTTCTCTGGCCATGTGTCCTACTGAGAAGTGTGTGTGTCAATTATTACTGCTCATTAGTAGAAAAGATGAGGATATTCTGCCCTAGGAAAAACGTCTCACTCAGTCCTATATCTGAGTAATTTTTTGGTAAGAGCTGGACTTGGATGCCAGAAAGGCAGAGAGGAATTACTCCCATGCTTCATGTAATTTTAACGTAGGCAACAAAGATGTGAATAGTAATCAGAGAAAACAACTGACCTCAGCATCTTTCTGGTTAATTTATTAAAGAATTATTCATTAAGCAAATATCCACTAGGAACTAGGAAGAGAGCTGTCAGCACAGTCTGCCTTCCACGTGAATTTCTCTCTCTGATATTCTGTCTCCTAGATGTCTCACTTCTGCCTATTAGACTGTAAGGTCAGGTCCAGGTCCAATTCCTTGTAGTAGAAAATAGTGATGAATGTATGCTGTGTGAGGGCAGGGACAATGGCTGCCTGTGTGGACAAGGAAGGTTCATGGAGGAAAAGCCTCATGACCTGGATCCCAAAGGACAAATGGGATTCAGCAAATAGAAAGAGGTTCGAGTAACAGAAGCATCACAAGATTTGAAAGCTTTGAAGACTGGGGAGTTTTCAGGGAATGGCACTGGAAATGAAGACATAGAAAGGAAAGCACTAAGAGATAAGGTAGGCTGAAATCAGAAACTGCCTTGATCTTCATTAAGAAGTCTGAACTTTATTCTGTAGGCAATGAGGTGGGGAATCATCAAATGATTTGAACAGGGGAATGACATATCCCCCAATGAACCCATTTTGATCTATAGCACATCTTAAAAGGAAGCAATTCGAATATTTCCCTAACCCTCTCTTTTATGTTTGGCTTTTAATTTATATAACAAAAATATTGATGAGGATGTGATTTAAGGTCTCACTGATTTCTAACTAGTAAGACTCTCGCTATGGTCTGAATGTTTGTGAGTTCCCCAAATTCCTTAAAATATGCTGAAACCCTAATCCCCAATGTTATGGTATTAGGAGGTGATCACTTTACCCAAAGGTAATCACCTTTGGGAGGTGATTAGGTCATGAGGGCAGAGACCTCATGAAAAGTGTTAGTGTCCTTATAAAAGAGGCCCCAGAGAGATCCCTTGCCCCTCCTACCATGTGGGGACACAGTGAGAAGTTGGCAGTCTGCAACCTGGAAGAGTGTCCTCACCAGAACCCCACCATGCTGGCACCCCGATCTTGGACTTACAGCCTCCAGAACTGTAAGAAGTAAATTTCTGTTGTTTATAAGCTATCACTCTATGGTATTTTGTTACAGCATCCCCAAAAGACTAAGACAACTCCATTATGCATACACTGAATATCATCAAAATTAAAAATCTTTGTGCTTCAAATGACACCTTGAAGAAAGTGGAAAAGACAACCCACCAAATGGGAAGGAATTTTTGCCAAACCCATATCTGATAAGAAACTTTGATCCAGAATACATATAGAACTATTACTATTCAATAATAAAAAGACAACCTGATTTAAAAATCAGCAAAGGAGTGGACTAGATATTTCCTCAAAAAGACATATAACTGCCCCCCCAACACATGAATGACATTAGCCATCAGGAAAAGGCAAACCAAAACCACAACGAGATACCACTTTACACACAATAGGACAGCTACAACCAAAAGGACACACGATAACTAGTACTGGTGAGGAGGTAGAGAAACTGGAACCCTCATACACTACAGGTGGAAATGTAAAAAAAAGTGTAGGTGTTCTGGAAAACAGTTTAGCAGTTCCTCAAAAGGTCAAACATAGAGTTGCCATATGACCCAGCCGTTCAACTCTAGGTAGATACCCAAAAGAATTAAAAACATAGGTCCATGCAAAAACTTGTACATGTATGTTCATAGCAGCATTATTTGTAACAGCCAAAAGAGAAACAGGTCAACTGCTCATCAACTGGATGAATGGATAAAATGTGGTATATCCATACAATGGAATATTATTTGGCAATAAAAAGGAATGAAGTACTGATACATGCTACAACATGGATGAACCTTGAAAACATTATGCTAAGTGAAAAGCCAGTCACAAAAGACCATATGTTGTATGCTTCAGTTTATGTAAAAGTGCCAAAATAAGTAAATCCATAGAGACAGAAAATTAATCGGCGGTTGCCTAGGAAAGAAGGATTTGGGCGGAAATGGGGAGCACTAATAGGTTTGGCGTTTCTTTGAGGAAGATGATTAAAATGTTCTGAAACTGATTGTGGTAATGGTACACAACTGTGAATATACTAAAAATCATTGAACTGTACACTAAATGGGTGAATTTTATGGTATGTGAATTACATGTTAATAACGCTGTTAACAATAAAAACCCCCTCTATTATGCATCATGAAAATACAAACTAAACTCTCAGAAAGGAATGCAGAATAGAGTCAAAGGTTCAATGGCCCACTTAACAATATCTATTTCTAAAGCACCAGTTGTGACAAATCTAAACATTAAGAAACAAATATTTTGTGATCATTAAGAATTAAAGTTTCCACATGCCCAGTAACATAACTAAGAACTGATCATTTATCTTTCTGAACATTCTATTTCATAGGCATTAGAGTAACTCTTCTGATGGTTAGAGTGGATAAGAGAAGTGATAGATGTGTGAAGCATAACATTTAAATTTTAAAAATACAATAGGGTTTTTAAAAAGACTATTTGCCTGCCTTGAATCTTTTCCTAAACTTCATATAAAGTGATAGACATCAATGCTGATGATGGTAATCTGCAGGCAAAGGAACAAAAGATCAATACTGGGTCTGCAGTGATATTTCACTGGCATGTGTCAGTGAAGAAAATGTTCTAATATTCTAATTCACCAGGCTCCAATGTCCCTTTCGCAAATAATTAAAAACAAATGCAAAGTACTTTCTAGATTTGTCAAAAAGGTATCTGAATTTTATACCAATCTGTTCAATCCTCGCTATAAATGACCATAACCCACCACAAAATGCTGCACTTTGGGGCCTAACATACAACACAACTCTCCATTTTATTTCACTTTTTTTTCTACTTATTTATGCAATATCTTAGACCCAACGTCACTTTCAGGCTTCATATCCCAACGATATGACTATGACGAGCCAAACAAACAAACCCCAGTTTCTTTATATGTCTTCTTAAATGTACAAAATCAAGTTCAAAATAGATTTTTCCCAATTCTTTCGTTTTACAGGAAATGCAGAGAGTGGATTTATATTAAATAGATACATATTAGCTTTCACAGTTGAACAAATGGTACAAAGCAACTGCTTATATTGAATCAAGTCTCCGTCTATTCTGGCAGGCTCTGGTGTCAAGAGTTCTGCCAAATGAGAACAATAAGATGCAATATTGTGTAGAGTGACTAAGACCTACCAGGGCTGCTGTACTTGAGTCACTACCACATCCTCCAAAGTCCCCTCCGCCCCACAACACCTCCCACCGCCACCACCTTCTGCCAAGACTCAGCACCGCGCGGAAGGGGCGCCGGCAGTCGCTGGCCCCGCCCCCGCGCTCAGGCCCCGCCTCTGCACCTCGCCGCATCCAACCAGGGCCGCCAGCTTCCCACGCAATCCTACTCGCGGCTTCTCGGAGCCCTGACAACTGCCCATCTGAACGCTTCAAATTTCAAGCCCCATACCCCCGAATGCCCTCCTCTGGCTCCTGAAGCTCCGCCCCTGTGCCCTTCACCTCTCACACCTGCCTCTGGGGACTCTCTCAAGGGTCTAATCCTCCCTCGGCCTCCCATTCTCATATTCCTTCTAGTGGGTGGCATCCCCTGGGTTGGGCCATATCTTGGTAACCTCCACAGCTACGCAGCGAGGGTCTGTGTTTGACCCCATTCCACAGATGAGGAAACAGAAGCTCCAGGACCCCTTCCTTCCTCTCCCTGGCCAAAGTCCCGCACATTTGGCTAAGGAACTGGGCTAGCTGTGATCCGAAAGCCAGAGCACCGGGGTGCGGGTTCCAGTCCCAACCTGTCAGATTGTGTGACCCGGGGGCACTTCTGAGACCAAATGTTCTAATATTTAGCATGAGGAAATTGGCCTATCGATACCCAGAGTCCCTTTCAGCTCCAAAATAACTAAGATTTCAGGAAACAGACTTCTGAACAGCAACAAATGGAAGCCGGAAGGCAGCAAGATAATATCTGTATAGGGTAGAGGTGAAAACCCAGAACTTGGCATCTAGGAAATGTATCTTTCAAGAGTTATGATATAATTAATATTTGCCAATAAAAACAAGAGTTCATCCGGGGGGCGGTACAGTGGCGCAGCGGTTTAGTTCGCCCTTGGCAGCCCGGGGTTCGCAAGTTGGGATCCCGGGCACCCGCGGACGCAATGCTTGTCAGCCATGCTGTGGCGGCATCCCATATAAAATGGAGGAAGATGGGCATGGATGTTAGCCCAAGGCCAGTCTTCCTCAGCAAAAAGAGGAAGATTAGCAATGGATGTTAGCTCAGGGCTGGTCTTCCTCACACACACACACACACAAAGAGTTCATCACCAAGAGACTTCACTAAATGAACTTCAAACGGAGGCTCTTAAGAAATAATGAAAATTATTCCAGAAGGACAACCTAATGTGCAACAAAGTTGGCCAAAAACGGGAAACACGTATGTGAGGCAAACAAACACGTCTTAAAAATATTAATTATCGTAACACTATCTAATTGGTAGTACTAAAAAAACCAGAAATGAACTTCCACTCCAAGAAAGATGGAATAACAGGGACTAGGTTTACCTTTGCTGCCTTCAAAGAATAAAAAACGGGGAAAAATAAATGAAACAACAGTTGAAAACTGGCAAATCAGAGGAAGAATCTGAGAGAAGGAGAAAAGAGGTGAGTCCTGTGATGGCCCTAGTGTACTGCCTGCAGAGACTTTTCAGGCCACAGCACAGAAAAGGGTAAGCCACCCAGCCTGAATAGAAAAGAGTTGAGAACTGAGGAAAGCCAAATTGGCTACAATTCCAAGAAATTATACAGTTGGTAGAATTCATAGGAAAGATTGTTTAAAAAGCTGTTACGAATAAAACTTCATATGTTCAAGAAGACAGAAGATGCTACAAAACGTGCCGGGAAGGCTCTTGAAAGGGGGAAGGAATGTTGGGAGTGTGCTAGTGAAATCTCTGGAAGGCTAGTCCATTGATGGACCCAGCTGCCTGAGATTGCTGTCAAAACTCACAGGAGACAATGTGACAATGGGTATCCTGCATGGCACTGGCAGCAGCTCACCATCAGAGTAAGAATGGAAAACCATTTCAGAAATGGGAACATGAGGCCCTTATTCAGGCAGTATCGCTCCAGTGCCATCTAGTCAAAAGATTATATTGACTCAGCTGTCAATAGAGAAATGCTGAAGGCTACCCTCCACACCACAAAGCAGGACAAGATGGATTTAGAGCAGGGAGGAAATAAATTGATCACAGGTAGAAGTAGGAGCCAAATATATAATATTTTATTTTCAACTATGACAAAGAATATTGAACTTCGGAGTTCACAGTAAAAATTCCAGGTCTATCAGAACCTTAAGGAGAACAATGCAAATATAGGTGTGAATAGTAACAAAACCATCAACACATTTTAACAGAAGTATCACATTTCCATTCCTTGATTTATCCCAACTCAATTTCTAGATTGACAAATACCACACTGGAAAAATGGGACTAACATCTATATCAATTGGACCAAAAAAAATTTCAATCACAAAGTCAAATAAAGTCGTCAGGCACAGGAACAATGGACTAATGGGGACCACAGGTTCCCCGGGCCCGGCGGGTAAGCCTCATCGCTCCACCGCGAGGGGCAGCTGCACGGGCTGGGCCTGTGGCCCCAGGCGCCGAAGACGCTGAGCGAGCAGAGCCACCCAGAAGCACACAGGCAGTGACCTCTTGGGCTCCTCTTGGGTCAGAGGCTTTCGAGGGTGTGCCCAACAGTCCCAGGCACGCTCTCAAGGCCGATTTGAGGAAGGGATGCCACCGCCTGGGTGCCCAGGCTGCTTGGTCCGCCAGGGCCCTGCCCGGCCGTCCTCCACCCTTGGGAGCCCCGGCCATCCATTAGCCTGTCGAGCCATCTTTCTTATCTTTGTTTGAACCTCACTTGTTACGTTCCTTCCTTGTCTGTTCCCTTCCTGCCTTCCTTCCATCCAAGCAACCATCTGAAGGACCCACTGGAAAGCACAGGCCCCAGCCACCTCAAGAAATCGGGGGCCACTGGCTGTGTCTGGGACCAGCCTCCGCCAGAGGGCACGCCCGCTCCTTCAGAGCCTGGCAGTCTGGTAACTTAGCAACAGGGGTCGTGCTTGTGAGGTCAGAAGGGCCAGGCGGCCGGAGCATATGCTGTGGATTGGCCCACGCCCACTCTGGGAAGCCGCGCTGGCTGAGCGGGTGGGCAGTGGTTGAGGAGAGGAGGGAGGGTGGGAGAGGGGGCAGGCGGGCTGGGCGCCTCCACATTCCTTTCCTAAGGTCCCGGAGAGCCGAGAACTCCGGGTGACGGCCGCCATGGCCAGACATGACCGCCACGGCTGCCCCTCTGCCCTGCCTCCCCAGACTGCGCCACAGCCGCCACCATCGGCGCCACCCCAGTGGCAGCCTTACTCGATGGCGAGACGCGGGCAGGCTGGCCCCCAAACGGACCGGATTCGGGACCAGAGTGCGTGGGAATGTGTGCAGACGGGGTGGGGAGCGAGGCAATCCTGTGAGGCAGGGGGCGACGACGAGGCCCGCAGTCCCGTCGCGGGGGCAGGTCGGGTTCACTGACGCTGGGAACGTGCCTCCACTGGACGTGGGCAGAGGAGGCTCGTGCCCTGCCGCCACATCCCCGGGGGTCCCTGGCCCTCCCAGCGCCTTGCAGGCACGGAGCCCAAGAGGGCACTGCCTGTGTGCTTCTGGGTGGCTCTGCTCGCTCAGGGGCTTTGGCGCCTGGGGCCACAGGCCCAGCCCGTGGAGCTGCCCATCGCGCTGGAGGGATGAGGCTTACCCGCGGGCCCGGGCATCCCGCCGTCCCCACTCCTCCCAGTGACCTCGTGGCTGTGGTGCTCTGCTCCTGCCCTGTGGCTGAGGGCCAACGGCCTCTTTGCCACCTAGACATCGCTCCCGGCTTTTCTGAAGGGGTGCCTGGCTTGCCGACGGCTTCGGGCCGGCAGGTGCGGGAAGCCCCTCTCCATGCGGACAGACGCATTTCCAAACCCAAGAACACAAACACACCTGATCCGCATCTCATTTCACCCTTGGAGGAAAACGTGGCCAAAGGGCTCAGAGAAGCTGCTCAGGACTCTAGTGCCACCCTACCGCCCCCACCCGCCACCCCGCAGCGCTCCCATTTCCCTAAGCCTAGGACCATGGTCAAGAAGAGGACGGTCGCTTTGGGACGGCAGGATCGACTCACCTGCAGACTTCACGGCCAATTCACCACTGACGCACGGCCAGTGGAGCAGCCTGTTTCGGCCTCCCAGCACTTCATCTCCTGGCTTCCCCGCTTTCTCCTGGGAAGTGGGTCCCCGGGGGCTGGGCTTGGGGCTGGGCGTGGGGGGAACTTCAGGGCCAGGGACTTTCCTTGGGAAGCACTCCTTCTCTCCATCTCTGTCTCTCTCTCTCTCCCTGTCTCACTCTGACATTCTCGGCCCTGGCTCCAATGCACTCTGCACGTTTCCTCCTGTGGTCCTGGGTAGGATCTTCTTGAGCACAACCCCTCTGGGGGTTCTTCCCGCGCTCCAAAGCATCACGGCTGCGCGTCACGGCCAGTCTGGGGGCCTCCAGACACTGTCTCAGGGACACGCTCGCCCTCTCCGTCTAGTCTCACCGGGGCCCAATGCCACAGGGGTCCGATGCCATCTTTCTGGCCTCTCTGATCATGTGGGCTCTCCAGGGTTTCCCATGATCCTGTGCTCCGAGGCGAGGGTACACTCCTTCTATCGCAGGGGCTTGGCTATTCCTTCAGCTGTGCCTCACCTGTTCTTCCACCCTCCCGCTCGGCTCGTGGCTTCCGTGCTTCCTCAGTCAAGGCCGTGCCTCTGTTCCATTCCCCGGTGGGTTTGCCTCGGCTTTGACACTCAGAAGAGAGACTCCCTTCCCTGACCAGACTGAGCATTTCCCCCCCGGCCGCCACAGGTCTTTCACGTCCGCTCGGACCTCCCCTGTAGCTGTCCGGGGATCTGTCTCCCGGCATGATTCCCCACGAGGAGGACGCGCTGCCTTTCCCCCTGGGGGTCTGAGGACCACTGGCGGCCGTTCCAAGAGGCGGGGTGCCGCCATCACCAGGACCCCCAAGACCTCGGGAGGGTCCTGAGCCCGGAAAGCCCTTGAGGAGACTCTTCCCGGTGATCCCACGGGCCTGGAGGAAGCTGCTCCTTCTTCTCCGTGGTTCCTTTGAGATGGGCCAGAGCCCTTCTGGGGCTTCTCCCCACAGCGGCGCTGACCAAGGCACGACACGGAGGTTTTCCGCGTGCGGCCCAAGGGCCCACCAACGGCCTGTGCCCGGGCTGGGCTTCCATGGTCGGGGCCTCGATGGCCCTGCCCGGGTCAGACGTGAGGGCAGGTGGTGGCATTGGGGACGGGCGACAGGTGGGAAGGGCGGGACGGCGCTCCAAACGTGCCTGCAAGGCGCTGGGAGGGCCAGGGACCCCCGGGGATGTGGCGGCAGGGCACGAGCCTCCTCTGCCCACGTCCAGTGGAGGCACGTTCCCAGCGTCAGTGAACCCGACCGGCCCCCGCGACGGGACTGCGGGCCTCGTCGTCGCCCCCTGCCTCACAGGATTGCCTCGCTCCCCACCCCGTCTGCACACATTCCCACGCACTCCGGTCCAGAATCCGGTCCGTTTGGGGGCCAGCCTGCCCGCGTCTCGCCATCGAGTAAGGCTGCCACTGGGGTGGCGCCGATGGTGGCGGCTGGGGCGCAGTCTGGGGAGGCGGGGCAGAGGGGCAGCCGTGGCGGTCATGCCGGCCGTGGCGGCCGCCACCCGGAGATCTGGGCTCTCCGGGACCTTAGGAGAGGAATGTGGAGGCGCCCAGCCCGCCTGCCCCCTCTCCCACCCTCCCTGCTCTCCTCAACCACTGCCCACCCGCCCAGCCAGCGCGGCTTCCCAGAGTGGGCGCGGGCCAATCAACCGCGCATGCGCCGGCCGCCTGGCCCTTCTGACCTCACAAGCACCACCCCCGTTGCTAAGCGACCAGATGGCCAGGCTCTGAGGGAGCGGGGGCGCCCTCTGGCGGCGGCTGGGCCAAGGCACAGGCAGTGGCCCCCGATTTTCTGAGGTGGCTGGGGCCTGTGCTTTCCAGTGGGCCCTGCAGATGGTTGCTTGGATGGAAGGAAGGCAGGAAGGGAACAGACAAGGAAGGAACGTAGGAAGTGAGGTGCATGGACAGAGAAGAAAGATGGCTCGACAGGCTAATGGAGGGCCGGGGCTCCCAAGGGTGGAGGAAGCCCGGGCAGGGGCCCGGCGGACCAAGCAGCATGGGCAGCCAGGCGGTGGCATCCCTTCCTCAAGTCGGCCTTGAGAGCGTGCCTGGGACTGTCGGGCACACACTCCAAAGCCTCTGACCCAAGAGGAGCCCAAGAGGGCACTGCCTGTGTGCTTCTGGGTGGCTCTGCTCGCTCAGGGGCTTCGGCGCCTGGGGCCACAGGCCCAGCCCGTGGAGCTGCCCATCGCGCTGGAGGGATGAGGCTTACCCGCGGGCCCGGGCATCCCGCCGTCCCCACTCCTCCCAGTGACCTCGTGGCTGTGGTGCTCTGCTCCTGCCCTGTGGCTGAGGGCCAACGGCCTCTTTGCCACCTAGACATCGCTCCCGGCTTTTCTGAAGGGGTGCCTGGCTTGCCGACGGCTTCGGGCCGGCAGGTGCGGGAAGCCCCTCTCCATGCGGACAGACGCATTTCCAAACCCAAGAACACAAACACACCTGATCCGCATCTCATTTCACCCTTGGAGGAAAACGTGGCCAAAGGGCTCAGAGAAGCTGCTCGGGACTCTAGTGCCACCCTACCGCCCCCACCCGCCACCCCGCAGCGCTCCCATTTCCCTAAGCCTAGGACCGTGGTCAAGAAGAGGACGGTCGCTTTGGGACGGCAGGATCGACTCACCTGCAGACTTCACGGCCAATTCACCACTGACGCACGGCCAGTGGAGCAGTCTGTTTCGGCCTCCCGGCACTTCATCTCCTGGCTTCCCCTCTTTCTCCTGGGAAGTGGGTCCCCGGGGGCTGGGCTTGGGGCTGGGCGTGGGGGGAACTTCAGGGCCAGGGACTTTCCTTGGGAAGCACTCCTTCTCTCCATCTCTGTCTCTCTCTCTCTCCCTGTCTCTCTCTGACATTCTCGGGCCTGGCTCCAATGCACTCTGCACGTTTCCTCCTGTGGTCCTGGGTAGGATCTTCTTGAGCACAACCCCTCTGGGGGTTCTTCCCGCGCTCCAAAGCATCACGGCTGCGCGTCACGGCCAGTCTGGGGGCCTCCAGACACTGTCTCAGGGACACGCTCGCCCTCTCCGTCTAGTCTCACCGGGGCCCAATGCCACAGGGGTCCGATGCCATCTTTCTGGCCTCTCTGATCATGTGGGCTCTCCAGGGTTTCCCATGATCCTGTGCTCCGAGGCGAGGGTACACTCCTTCTATCGCAGGGGCTTGGCTATTCCTTCAGCTGTGCCTCACCTGTTCTTCCACCCTCCCGCTCGGCTCGTGGCTTCCGTGCTTCCTCAGTCAAGGCCGTGCCTCTGTTCCATTCCCCGGTGGGTTTGCCTCGGCTTTGACACTCACAAGAGAGACTCACTCCCCTGACCGGACTGAGCATTTCCCCCCCGGCCGCCACAGGTCTTTCACGTCCGCTCGGACCTCCCCTGTAGCTGTCCGGGGATCTGTCTCCCGGCATGATTCCCCACGAGGAGGACGCGCTGCCTTTCCCCCCGGGGGTCTGAGGACCACTGGCGGCCGTTCCAAGAGGCGGGGTGCCGCCATCACCAGGACCCCCAAGACCTCGGGAGGGTCCTGAGCTCGGAAAGCCCTTGAGGAGACTCTTCCCGGTGATCCCACGGTCCTGGAGGAAGCTGCTCCTTCTTCTCCGTGGTTCCTTTGAGATGGGCCAGAGCCCTTCTGGGGCTTCTCCCCACAGCGGCGCTGACCAAGGCACGACACGGAGGTTTTCCGCGTGCGCCCCAAGGGCGCACCTACGGCCTGTGCCCGGGCTGTGCTTCCACGGTCGAGGCCTCGATGGCCCTGCCCGGGTCAGACGTGAGGGCAGGTGGTGGCTTTGGGGACGGGCGACAGGTGGGAAGGGCGGGATGGCGCTCCAAACGTGCCTGCAAGGCGCTGGGAGGGCCAGGGACCCCCGGGGATGTGGCGGCAGGGCACGAGCCTCCTCTGCCCACGTCCAGTGGAGGCACGTTCCCAGCGTCAGTGAACCCGACCGGCCCCCGCGACGGGACTGCGGGCCTCGTCGTCGCCCCCTGCCTCACAGGATTGCCTCGCTCCCCACCCCGTCTGCACACATTCCCACGCACTCCGGTCCCGAATCCGGTCCGTTTGGGGGCCAGCCTGCCCGCGTCTCGCCATCGAGTAAGGCTGCCACTGGGGTGGCGCCGATGGTGGCGGCTGGGGCGCAGTCTGGGGAGGCGGGGCAGAGGGGCAGCCGTGGCGGTCATGCCGGCCGTGGCGGCCGCCACCTGGAGATCTGGGCTCTCCGGGACCTTAGGAGAGGAATGTGGAGGCGCCCAGCCCGCCTGCCCCCTCTCCCACCCTCCCTGCTCTCCTCAACCACTGCCCACCCGCCCAGCCAGCGCGGCTTCCCAGAGTGGGCGCGGGCCAATCAACCGCGCATGCGCCGGCCGCCTGGCCCTTCTGACCTCACAAGCACCACCCCCGATGCTAAGCGACCAGACGGCCAGGCTCTGAGGGAGCGGGGGCGCACTCTGGCGGTGGCTGGGCCAAGGCACAGGCAGTGGCCCCTGATTTCCTGAGGTGGCTGGGGCCTGTGCTTTCCAGTGGGCCCTGCAGATGGTTGCTTGGATGGAAGGAAGGCAGGAAGGGAACAGACAAGTAAGGAACGTAGGAAGTGAGGTGCATGGACAGAGAAGAAAGATGGCTCGACAGGCTAATGGAGGGCCGGGGCTCCCAAGGGTGGAGGAAGCCCGGGCAGGGGCCCGGCGGACCAAGCAGCATGGGCAGCCAGGCGGTGGCATCCCTTCCTCAAGTCGGCCTTGAGAGCGTGCCTGGGACTGTCGGGCACACACTCCAAAGCCTCTGACCCAAGAGGAGCCCAAGAGGGCACTGCCTGTGTGCTTCTGGGTGGCTCTGCTCGCTCAGGGGCTTCAGCGCCTGGGGCCACAGGCCCAGCCCGTGGAGCTGCCCATCGTGCTGGAGGGATGAGGCTTACCCGCGGGCCCGGGCATCCCGCCGTCCCCACTCCTCCCAGTGACCTCGTGGCTGTGGTGCTCTGCTCCTGCCCTGTGGCTGAGGGCCAACGGCCTCTTTGCCACCTAGACATCGCTCCCGGCTTTTCTGAAGGGGTGCCTGGCTTGCCGACGGCTTCGGGCCGGCAGGTGCGGGAAGCCCCTCTCCATGCGGACAGACGCATTTCCAAACCCAAGAACACAAACACACCTGATCCGCATCTCATTTCAGCCTTGGAGGAAAACGTGGCCAAAGGGCTCAGAGAAGCTGCTCGGGACTCTAGTGCCACCCTACCGCCCCCACCCGCCACCCCGCAGCGCTCCCATTTCCCTAAGCCTAGGACCGTGGTCAAGAAGAGGACGGTCGCTTTGGGACGGCAGGATCGACTCACCTGCAGACTTCACGGCCAATTCACCACTGACGCACGGCCAGTGGAGCAGTCTGTTTCGGCCTCCCGGCACTTCATCTCCTGGCTTCCCCTCTTTCTCCTGGGAAGTGGGTCCCCGGGGGCTGGGCTTGGGGCTGGGCGTGGGGGGAACTTCAGGGCCAGGGACTTTCCTTGGGAAGCACTCCTTCTCTCCATCTCTGTCTCTCTCTCTCTCCCTGTCTCTCTCTGACATTCTCGGCCCTGGCTCCAATGCGCTCTGCACGTTTCCTCCTGTGGTCCTGGGTAGGATCTTCTTGAGCACAACCCCTCTGGGGGTTCTTCCCGCGCTCCAAAGCATCACGGCTGCGCGTCACGGCCAGTCTGGGGGCCTCCAGACACTGTCTCAGGGACACGCTCGCCCTCTCCGTCTAGTCTCACCGGGGCCCAATGCCACAGGGGTCCGATGCCATCTTTCTGGCCTCTCTGATCATGTGGGCTCTCCAGGGTTTCCCATGATCCTGTGCTCCGAGGCGAGGGTACACTCCTTCTATCGCAGGGGCTTGGCTATTCCTTCAGCTGTGCCTCACCTGTTCTTCCACCCTCCCGCTCGGCTCGTGGCTTCCGTGCTTCCTCAGTCAAGGCCGTGCCTCTGTTCCATTCCCCGGTGGGTTTGCCTCGGCTTTGACACTCACAAGAGAGACTCCCTCCCCTGACCGGACTGAGCATTTCCCCCCCGCCCACCACAGGTCTTTCACGTCCGCTCGGACCTCCCCTGTAGCTGTCCGGGGATCTGTCTCCCGGCATGATTCCCCACGAGGAGGACGCGCTGCCTTTCCCCCCGGGGGTCTGAGGACCACTGGCGGCCGTTCCAAGAGGCGGGGTGCCGCCATCACCAGGACCCCCGAGACCTCGGGAGGGTCCTGAGCCCAGAAAGCCCTTGAGGAGACTCTTCCCGGTGATCCCACGGGCCTGGAGGAAGCTGCTCCTTCTTCTCCGTGGTTCCTTTGAGATGGGCCAGAGCCCTTCTGGGGCTTCTCCCCACAGCGGCGCTGACCAAGGCACGACACGGAGGTTTTCCGCGTGCGGCACAAGGGCGCACCAACGGCCTGTGCCCGTGCTGGGCTTCCACGGTCGGGGCCTCGACGGCCCTGCCCGGGTCAGACGTGAGGGCAGGTGGTGGCTTTGGGGACGGGCGACAGGTGGGAAGGGCGGGACGGCGCTCCAAACGTGCCTGCAAGGCGCTGGGAGGGCCAGGGACCCCCGGGGATGTGGCGGCAGGGCACGAGCCTCCTCTGCCCACGTCCAGTGGAGGCACGTTCCCAGTGTCAGTGAACCCGACCGGCCCCCGCGACGGGACTGCGGGCCTCGTCGTCGCCCCCTGCCTCAAAATGATTGCCTCGCTCCCCACCCCGTCTGCACACATTCCCACACACTCCGGTCCCGAATCCGGTCCGTTTGGGGGCCAGCCTGCCCGCGTCTCGCCATCGAGTAAGGCTGCCACTGGGGTGGCAACGATGGTGGCGGCTGGGGCGCAGTCTGGGGAGGCGGGGCAGAGGGGCAGCCGTGGCGGTCATGCCGGCCGTGGCGGCCGCCACCCGGAGATCTGGGCTCTCCGGGACCTTAGGAGAGGAATGTGGAGGCGCCCAGCCCGCCTGCCCCTCTCCCACCCTCCCTGCTCTCCTCAACCACTGCCCACCCGCCCAGCCAGCGCGGCTTCCCAGAGTGGGCGCGGGCCAATCAACCGCGCATGCGCCGGCCGCCTGCCCCTTCTGACCTCACAAGCACCACCCCCGTTGCTAAGCGACCAGACGGCCAGGCTCTGAGGGAGCGGGGGCGCCCTCTGGTGGCGGCTGGGCCAAGGCACAGGCAGTGGCCCCCGATTTCCTGAGGTGGCTGGGGCCTGTGCTTTCCAGTGGGCCCTGCAGATGGTTGCTTGGATGGAAGGAAGGCAGGAAGGGAACAGACAAGGAAGGAACGTAGGAAGTGAGGTGCATGGACAGAGAAGAAAGATGGCTCGACAGGCTAATGGAGGGCCGGGGCTCCCAAGGGTGGAGGAAGCCCGGGCAGGGGCCCGGCGGACCAAGCAGCATGGGCAGCCAGGCGGTGGCATCCCTTCCTCAAGTCGGCCTTGAGAGCGTGCCTGGGACTGTCGGGCACACACTCCAAAGCCTCTGACCCAAGAGGAGCCCAAGAGGGCACTGCCTGTGTGCTTCTGGGTGGCTCTGCTCGCTCAGGGGCTTCAGCGCCTGGGGCCACAGGCCCAGCCCGTGGAGCTGCCCATCGTGCTGGAGGGATGAGGCTTACCCGCGGGCCCGGGCATCCCGCCGTCCCCACTCCTCCCAGTGACCTCGTGGCTGTGGTGCTCTGCTCCTGCCCTGTGGCTGAGGGCCAACGGCCTCTTTGCCACCTAGACATCGCTCCCGGCTTTTCTGAAGGGGTGCCTGGCTTGCCGACGGCTTCGGGCCGGCAGGTGCGGGAAGCCCCTCTCCATGCGGACAGACGCATTTCCAAACCCAAGAACACAAACACACCTGATCCGCATCTCATTTCAGCCTTGGAGGAAAACGTGGCCAAAGGGCTCAGAGAAGCTGCTCGGGACTCTAGTGCCACCCTACCGCCCCCACCCGCCACCCCGCAGCGCTCCCATTTCCCTAAGCCTAGGACCGTGGTCAAGAAGAGGACGGTCGCTTTGGGACGGCAGGATCGACTCACCTGCAGACTTCACGGCCAATTCACCACTGACGCACGGCCAGTGGAGCAGTCTGTTTCGGCCTCCCGGCACTTCATCTCCTGGCTTCCCCTCTTTCTCCTGGGAAGTGGGTCCCCGGGGGCTGGGCTTGGGGCTGGGCGTGGGGGGAACTTCAGGGCCAGGGACTTTCCTTGGGAAGCACTCCTTCTCTCCATCTCTGTCTCTCTCTCTCTCCCTGTCTCTCTCTGACATTCTCGGCCCTGGCTCCAATGCGCTCTGCACGTTTCCTCCTGTGGTCCTGGGTAGGATCTTCTTGAGCACAACCCCTCTGGGGGTTCTTCCCGCGCTCCAAAGCATCACGGCTGCGCGTCACGGCCAGTCTGGGGGCCTCCAGACACTGTCTCAGGGACACGCTCGCCCTCTCCGTCTAGTCTCACCGGGGCCCAATGCCACAGGGGTCCGATGCCATCTTTCTGGCCTCTCTGATCATGTGGGCTCTCCAGGGTTTCCCATGATCCTGTGCTCCGAGGCGAGGGTACACTCCTTCTATCGCAGGGGCTTGGCTATTCCTTCAGCTGTGCCTCACCTGTTCTTCCACCCTCCCGCTCGGCTCGTGGCTTCCGTGCTTCCTCAGTCAAGGCCGTGCCTCTGTTCCATTCCCCGGTGGGTTTGCCTCGGCTTTGACACTCACAAGAGAGACTCCCTCCCCTGACCGGACTGAGCATTTCCCCCCCGCCCACCACAGGTCTTTCACGTCCGCTCGGACCTCCCCTGTAGCTGTCCGGGGATCTGTCTCCCGGCATGATTCCCCACGAGGAGGACGCGCTGCCTTTCCCCCCGGGGGTCTGAGGACCACTGGCGGCCGTTCCAAGAGGCGGGGTGCCGCCATCACCAGGACCCCCGAGACCTCGGGAGGGTCCTGAGCCCAGAAAGCCCTTGAGGAGACTCTTCCCGGTGATCCCACGGGCCTGGAGGAAGCTGCTCCTTCTTCTCCGTGGTTCCTTTGAGATGGGCCAGAGCCCTTCTGGGGCTTCTCCCCACAGCGGCGCTGACCAAGGCACGACACGGAGGTTTTCCGCGTGCGGCACAAGGGCGCACCAACGGCCTGTGCCCGTGCTGGGCTTCCACGGTCGGGGCCTCGACGGCCCTGCCCGGGTCAGACGTGAGGGCAGGTGGTGGCTTTGGGGACGGGCGACAGGTGGGAAGGGCGGGACGGCGCTCCAAACGTGCCTGCAAGGCGCTGGGAGGGCCAGGGACCCCCGGGGATGTGGCGGCAGGGCACGAGCCTCCTCTGCCCACGTCCAGTGGAGGCACGTTCCCAGTGTCAGTGAACCCGACCGGCCCCCGCGACGGGACTGCGGGCCTCGTCGTCGCCCCCTGCCTCAAAATGATTGCCTCGCTCCCCACCCCGTCTGCACACATTCCCACACACTCCGGTCCCGAATCCGGTCCGTTTGGGGGCCAGCCTGCCCGCGTCTCGCCATCGAGTAAGGCTGCCACTGGGGTGGCAACGATGGTGGCGGCTGGGGCGCAGTCTGGGGAGGCGGGGCAGAGGGGCAGCCGTGGCGGTCATGCCGGCCGTGGCGGCCGCCACCCGGAGATCTGGGCTCTCCGGGACCTTAGGAGAGGAATGTGGAGGCGCCCAGCCCGCCTGCCCCTCTCCCACCCTCCCTGCTCTCCTCAACCACTGCCCACCCGCCCAGCCAGCGCGGCTTCCCAGAGTGGGCGCGGGCCAATCAACCGCGCATGCGCCGGCCGCCTGCCCCTTCTGACCTCACAAGCACCACCCCCGTTGCTAAGCGACCAGACGGCCAGGCTCTGAGGGAGCGGGGGCGCCCTCTGGCGGCGGCTGGGCCAAGGCACAGGCAGTGGCCCCCGATTTCCTGAGGTGGCTGGGGCCTGTGCTTTCCAGTGGGCCCTGCAGATGGTTGCTTGGATGGAAGGAAGGCAGGAAGGGAACAGACAAGGAAGGAACGTAGGAAGTGAGGTGCATGGACAGAGAAGAAAGATGGCTCGACAGGCTAATGGAGGGCCGGGGCTCCCAAGGGTGGAGGAAGCCCGGGCAGGGGCCCGGCGGACCAAGCAGCATGGGTAGCCAGGCGGTGGCATCCCTTCAAGTCGGCCTTGAGAGCGTGCCTGGGACTGTCGGGCACACACTCCAAAGCCTCTGACCCAAGAGGAGCCCAAGAGGGCACTGCCTGTGTGCTTCTGGGTGGCTCTGCTCGCTCAGGGGCTTCAGCGCCTGGGGCCACAGGCCCAGCCCGTGGAGCTGCCCATCGCGCTGGAGGGATGAGGCTTACCCGCGGGCCCGGGCATCCCGCCGTCCCCACTCCTCCCAGTGACCTCGTGGCTGTGGTGCTCTGCTCCTGCCCTGTGGCTGAGGGCCAACGGCCTCTTTGCCACCTAGACATCGCTCCCGGCTTTTCTGAAGGGGTGCCTGGCTTGCCGACGGCTTCGGGCCGGCAGGTGCGGGAAGCCCCTCTCCATGCGGACAGACGCATTTCCAAACCCAAGAACACAAACACACCTGATCCGCATCTCATTTCACCCTTGGAGGAAAACGTGGCCAAAGGGCTCAGAGAAGCTGCTCGGGACTCTAGTGCCACCCTACCGCCCCCACCCGCCACCCCGCAGCGCTCCCATTTCCCTAAGCCTAGGACCGTGGTCAAGAAGAGGACGGTCGCTTTGGGACGGCAGGATCGACTCACCTGCAGACTTCACGGCCAATTCACCACTGACGCACGGCCAGTGGAGCAGTCTGTTTCGGCCTCCCGGCACTTCATCTCCTGGCTTCCCCTCTTTCTCCTGGGAAGTGGGTCCCCGGGGGCTGGGCTTGGGGCTGGGCGTGGGGGGAACTTCAGGGCCAGGGACTTTCCTTGGGAAGCACTCCTTCTCTCCATCTCTGTCTCTCTCTCTCTCCCTGTCTCTCTCTGACATTCTCGGCCCTGGCTCCAATGCGCTCTGCACGTTTCCTCCTGTGGTCCTGGGTAGGATCTTCTTGAGCACAACCCCTCTGGGGGTTCTTCCCGCGCTCCAAAGCATCACGGCTGCGCGTCACGGCCAGTCGGGGGGCCTCCAGACACTGTCTCAGGGACACGCTCGCCCTCTCCGTCTAGTCTCACCGGGGCCCAATGCCACAGGGGTCCGATGCCATCTTTCTGGCCTCTCTGATCATGTGGGCTCTCCAGGGTTTCCCATGATCCTGTGCTCCGAGGCGAGGGTACACTCCTTCTATCGCAGGGGCTTGGCTATTCCTTCAGCTGTGCCTCACCTGTTCTTCCACCCTCCCGCTCGGCTCGTGGCTTCCGTGCTTCCTCAGTCAAGGCCGTGCCTCTGTTCCATTCCCCGGTGGGTTTGCCTCGGCTTGGACACTCAGAAGAGAGACTCCCTTCCCTGACCGGACTGAGCATTTCCCCCACGCCCGCCACAGGTCTTTCACGTCCGCTCGGACCTCCCCTGTGTCTGTCCGGGGATCTGTCTCCCGGCATGATTCCCCACGAGGAGGACGCGCTGCCTTTCCCCCCGGGGGTCTGAGGACCACTGGCGGCCGTTCCAAGAGGCGGGGTGCCGCCATCACCAGGACCCCCAAGACCTCGGGAGGGTCCTGAGCCCAGAAAGCCCTTGAGGAGACTCTTCCTGGTGATCCGACGGGCCTGGAGGAAGCTGCTCCTTCTTCGCCGTGGTTCCTTTGAGATGGGCCAGAGCCCTTCTGGGGCTTCTCCCCACAGCGGCGCTGACCAAGGCACGACACGGAGGTTTTCCGCGTGCGGCCCAAGGGCCCACCAACGGCCTGTGCCCCGGCTGGGCTTCCACGGTCGGGGCCTCGACGGCCCTGCCCGGGTCAGACGTGAGGGCAGGTGGTGGCTTTGGGGACGGGCGACAGGTGGGAAAGGCGGGACGGCGCTCCAAACGTGCCTGCAAGGCGCTGGGAGGGCCAGGGACCCCCGGGGATGTGGCGGCAGGGCACGAGCCTCCTCTGCCCACGTCCAGTGGAGGCACGTTCCCAGTGTCAGTGAACCCGACCGGCCCCCGCGACGGGACTGCGGGCCTCGTCGTCGCCCCCTGCCTCAAAATGATTGCCTCGCTCCCCACCCCGTCTGCACACATTCCCACGCACTCCGGTCCCGAATCCGGTCCGTTTGGGGGCCAGCCTGCCCGCGTCTCGCCATCGAGTAAGGCTGCCACTGGGGTGGCGCCGATGGTGGCGGCTGGGGCGCAGTCTGGGGAGGCGGGGCAGAGGGGCAGCCGTGGCGGTCATGCCGGCCGTGGCGGCCGCCACCCGGAGATCTGGGCTCTCCGGGACCTTAGGAGAGGAATGTGGAGGCGCCCAGCCCGCCTGCCCCTCTCCCACCCTCCCTGCTCTCCTCAACCACTGCCCACCCGCCCAGCCAGCGCGGCTTCCCAGAGTGGGCGCGGGCCAATCAACCGTGCATGCGCCGGCCGCCTGGCCCTTCTGACCTCACAAGCACCACCCCCGTTGCTAAGCGACCAGACGGCCAGGCTCTGAGGGAGCGGGGGCGCCCTCTGGCGGCGGCTGGGCCAAGGCACAGGCAGTGGCCCCCGATTTCCTGAGGTGGCTGGGGCCTGTGCTTTCCAGTGGGCCCTGCAGATGGTTGCTTGGATGGAAGGAAGGCAGGAAGGGAACAGACAAGGAAGGAACGTAGGAAGTGAGGTGCATGGACAGAGAAGAAAGATGGCTCGACAGGCTAATGGAGGGCCGGGGCTCCCAAGGGTGGAGGAAGCCCGGGCAGGGGCCCGGCGGACCAAGCAGCATGGGCAGCCAGGCGGTGGCATCCCTTCCTCAAGTCGGCCTTGAGAGCGTGCCTGGGACTGTTGGGCACACACTCCAAAGCCTCTGACCCAAGAGGAGCCCAAGAGGGCACTGCCTGTGTGCTTCTGGGTGGCTCTGCTCGCTCAGGGGCTTCGGCGCCTGGGGCCACAGGCCCAGCCCGTGGAGCTGCCCATCGCGCTGGAGGGATGAGGCTTACCCGCGGGCCCGGGCATCCCGCCGTCCCCACTCCTCCCAGTGACCTCGTGGCTGTGGTGCTCTGCTCCTGCCCTGTGGCTGAGGGCCAACGGCCTCTTTGCCACCTAGACATCGCTCCCGGCTTTTCTGAAGGGGTGCCTGGCTTGACGACGGCTTCGGGCCGGCAGGTGCGGGAAGCCCCTCTCCATGCGGACAGACGCATTTCCAAACCCAAGAACACAAACACACCTGATCCGCATCTCATTTCACCCTTGGAGGAAAACGTGGCCGAAGGGCTCAGAGAAGCTGCTCAGGACTCTAGTGCCACCCTACCGCCCCCACCCGCCACCCCGCAGTGCTCCCATTTCCCTAAGCCTAGGACCGTGGTCAAGAAGAGGACGGTCGCTTTGGGACGGCAGGATCGACTCACCTGCAGACTTCACGGCCAATTCACCACTGACGCACGGCCAGTGGAGCAGCCTGTTTCGGCCTCCCAGCACTTCATCTCCTGGCTTCCCCTCTTTCTCCTGGGAAGTGGGTCCCCGGGGGCTGGGCTTGGGGCTGGGCGTGGGGGGAACTTCAGGGCCAGGGACTTTCCTTGGGAAGCACTCCTTCTCTCCATCTCTGTCTCTCTCTCTCTCCCTGTCTCTCTCTGACATTCTCGGCCCTGGCTCCAATGCGCTCTGCACGTTTCCTCCTGTGGTCCTGGGTAGGATCTTCTTGAGCACAACCCCTCTGGGGGTTCTTCCCGCGCTCCAAAGCATCACGGCTGCGCGTCACGGCCAGTCGGGGGGCCTCCAGACACTGTCTCAGGGACACGCTCGCCCTCTCCGTCTAGTCTCACCGGGGCCCAATGCCACAGGGGTCCGATGCCATCTTTCTGGCCTCTCTGATCATGTGGGCTCTCCAGGGTTTCCCATGATCCTGTGCTCCGTGGCGAGGGCACACTCCTTCTATTGCAGGGGCTTGGCTATTCCTTCAGCTGTGCCTCACCTGTTCTTCCACCCTCCCGCTCGGCTCGTGGCTTCCGTGCTTCCTCAGTCAAGGCCGTGCCTCTGTTCCATTCCCCGGTGGGTTTGCCTCGGCTTTGACACTCACAAGAGAGACTCCCTCCCCTGACCAGACTGAGCATTTCCCCCCCGCCCGCCACAGGTCTGTCACGTCCGCTCGGACCTCCCCTGTAGCTGTCCGGGGATCTGTCTCCCGGCATGATTCCCCACGAGGAGGACGTGCTGCCTTTCCCCCCGGGGGTCTGAGGACCACTGGCGGCCGTTCCAAGAGGCGGGGTGCCGCCATCACCAGGACCCCCGAGACCTCGGGAGGGTCCTGAGCCCGGAAAGCCCTTGAGGAGACTCTTCCCGGTGATCCCACGGGCCTGGAGGAAGCTGCTCGTTCTTCTCCGTGGTTCCTTTGAGATGGGCCAGAGCCCTTCTGGGGCTTCTCCCCACAGCGGCGCTGACCAAGGCACGACACGGAGGTTTTCCGCGTGCGGCACAAGGGCGCACCAACGGCCTGTGCCCGGGCTGGTCTTCCACTGTCGAGGCCCCGACGGCCCTGCCCGGGTCAGACGTGAGGGCAGGTGGTGGCTTTGGGGACGGGCGACAGGTGGGAAGGGCGGGACGGCGCTCCAAACGTGCCTGCAAGGCGCTGGGAGGGCCAGGGACCCCCGGGGATGTGGCGGCAGGGCACGAGCCTCCTCTGCCCACGTCCAGTGGAGGCACGTTCCCAGCGTCAGTGAACCCGACCGGCCCCTGCGACGGGACTGCGGGCCTCGTCGTCGCCCCCTGCCTCACAGGATTGCCTCACTCCCCACCCCGTCTGCACACATTCCCACACACTCCGGTCCCGAATCCGGTCCGTTTGGGGGCCAGCCTGCCCGCGTCTCGCCATCGAGTAAGGCTGCCACTGGGGTGGCGCCGATGGTGGCGGCTGGGGCGCAGTCTGGGGAGGCGGGGCAGAGGGGCAGCCGTGGCGGTCATGCCGGCCGTGGCGGCCGCCACCCGGAGATCTGGGCTCTCCGGGACCTTAGGAGAGGAATGTGGAGGCGCCCAGCCCGCCTGCCCCCTCTCCCACCCTCCCTGCTCTCCTCAACCACTGCCCACCCGCCCAGCCAGCGCGGCTTCCCAGAGTGGGCGCGGGCCAATCAACCGCGCATGCGCCGGCCGCCTGGCCCTTCTGACCTCACAAGCACCACCCCCGTTGCTAAGCGACCAGACGGCCAGGCTCTGAGGGAGCGGGGGCGCCCTCTGGCGGCGGCTGGGCCAAGGCACAGGCAGTGGCCCCCGATTTCCTGAGGTGGCTGGGGCCTGTGCTTTCCAGTGGGCCCTGCAGATGGTTGCTTGGATGGAAGGAAGGCAGGAAGGGAACAGACAAGGAAGGAACGTAGGAAGTGAGGTGCATGGACAGAGAAGAAAGATGGCTCAACAGGCTAATGGAGGCCCGGGGCTCCCAAGGGTGGAGGAAGCCCGGGCAGGGGCCCGGCGGACCAAGCAGCATGGGCAGCCAGGCGGTGGCATCCCTTCCTCAAGTCGGCCTTGAGAGCGTGCCTGGGACTGTCGGGCACACACTCCAAAGCCTCTGACCCAAGAGGAGCCCAAGAGGGCACTGCCTGTGTGCTTCTGGGTGGCTCTGCTCGCTCAGGGGCTTCGGCGCCTGGGGCCACAGGCCCAGCCCGTGGAGCTGCCCATGGCGCTGGAGGGATGAGGCTTACCCGCGGGCCCGGGCATCCCGCCGTCCCCACTCCTCCCAGTGACCTCGTGGCTGTGCTGCTCTGCTCCTGCCCTGTGGCTGAGGGCCAACGGCCTCTTTGCCACCTAGACATCGCTCCCGGCTTTTCTGAAGGGGTGCCTGGCTTGCCGACGGCTTCGGGCCGGCAGGTGCGGGAAGCCCCTCTCCATGCGGACAGACTCATTTCCAAACCCAAGAACACAAACACACCTGATCCGCATCTCATTTCACCCTTGGAGGCAAACGTGGCCAAAGGGCTCAGAGAAGCTGCTCGGGACTCTAGTGCCACCCTACCGCCCCCACCCGCCACCCCGCAGCGCTCCCATTTCCCTAAGCCTAGGACCGTGGTCAAGAAGAGGACGGTCGCTTTGGGACGGCAGGATCGACTCACCTGCAGACTTCACGGCCAATTCACCACTGACGCACGGCCAGTGGAGCAGTCTGTTTCGGCCTCCCGGCACTTCATCTCCTGGCTTCCCCTCTTTCTCCTGGGAAGTGGGTCCCCGGGGGCTGGGCTTGGGGCTGGGCGTGGGGGGAACTTCAGGGCCAGGGACTTTCCTTGGGAAGCACTCCTTCCCTCCATCTCTGTCTCTCTCTCTCTCCCTGTCTCTCTCTGACATTCTCGGCCCTGGCTCCAATGCGCTCTGCACGTTTCCTCCTGTGGTCCTGGGTAGGATCTTCTTGAGCACAACCCCTCTGGGGGTTCTTCCCGCGCTCCAAAGCATCACGGCTGCGCGTCACGGCCAGTCTGGGGGCCTCCAGACACTGTCTCAGGGACACGCTCGCCCTCTCCGTCTAGTCTCACCGGGGCCCAATGCCACAGGGGTCCGATGCCATCTTTCTGGCCTCTCTGATCATGTGGGCTCTCCAGGGTTTCCCATGATCCTGTGCTCCGAGGCGAGGGTACACTCCTTCTATCGCAGGGGCTTGGCTATTCCTTCAGCTGTGCCTCACCTGTTCTTCCACCCTCCCGCTCGGCTCGTGGCTTCCGTGCTTCCTCAGTCAAGGCCGTGCCTCTGTTCCATTCCCCGGTGGGTTTGCCTCGGCTTTGACACTCAGAAGAGAGACTCCCTTCCCTGACCGGACTGAGCATTTCCCCCCCGGCCGCCACAGGTCTTTCACGTCCGCTCGGACCTCCCCTGTGGCTGTCCGGGGATCTGTCTCCCGGCATGATTCCCCACGAGGAGGACGCGCTGCCTTTCCCCCCGGGGGTCTGAGGACCACTGGCGGCCGTTCCAAGAGGCGGGTTGCCGCCATCACCAGGACCCCCGAGACCTCGGGAAGGTCCTGAGCCCAGGAGCCCTTGAGGAGACACTTCCCGGTGATCCCACGGGCCTGGAGGAAGCTGCTCCTTCTTCTCCGTGGTTCCTTGGAGATGGGCCAGAGCCCTTCTGGGGCTTCTCCCCACAGCGGCGCTGACCAAGGCACGACACGGAGGTTTTCCGCGTGCGGCCCAAGGGCCCACCAACGGCCTGTGCCCGGGCTGGGCTTCCACGGTCGGGGCCTCGACGGCCCTGCCCGGGTCAGACGTGAGGGCAGGTGGTGGCTTTGGGGACGGGCGACAGGTGGGAAGGGCGGGACGGCGCTCCAAACGTGCCTGCAAGGCGCTGGGAGGGCCAGGGACCCCCGGGGATGTGGCGGCAGGGCACGAGCCTCCTCTGCCCACGTCCAGTGGAGGCACGTTCCCAGCGTCAGTGAACCCGACCTGCCCCCGCGACGGGACTGCGGGCCTCGTCGTCGCCCCCTGCCTCACAGGATTGCCTCGCTCCCCACCCCGTCTGCACACATTCCCACGCACTCCGGTCCCGAATCCGGTCCGTTTGGGGGCCAGCCTGCCCGCGTCTCGCCATCGAGTAAGGCTGCCACTGGGGTGGCGCCGATGGTGGCGGCTGGGGCGCAGTCTGGGGAGGCGGGGCAGAGGGGCAGCCGTGGCGGTCATGCCGGCCGTGGCGGCCGCCACCCGGAGATCTGGGCTCTGCGGGACCTTAGGAGAGGAATGTGGAGGCGCCCAGCCCGCCTGCCCCCTCTCCCACCCTCCCTGCTCTCCTCAACCACTGCCCACCCGCCCAGCCAGCGCGGCTTCCCAGAGTGGGCGCGGGCCAATCAACCGCGCATGCGCCGGCCGCCTGGCCCTTCTGACCTCACAAGCACCACCCCCGTTGCTAAGCGACCAGACGGCCAGGCTCTGAGGGAGCGGGGGCGCCCTCTGGCGGCGGCTGGGCCAAGGCACAGGCAGTGGCCCCCGATTTTCTGAGGTGGCTGGGGCCTGTGCTTTCCAGTGGGCCCTGCAGATGGTTGCTTGGATGGAAGGAAGGCAGGAAGGGAACAGACAAGGAAGGAACGTAGGAAGTGAGGTGCATGGACAGAGAAGAAAGATGGCTCGACAGGCTAATGGAGGGCCGGGGCTCCCAAGGGTGGAGGAAGCCCGGGCAGGGGCCCGGCGGACCAAGCAGCATGGGCAGCCAGGCGGTGGCATCCCTTCCTCAAGTCGGCCTTGAGAGCGTGCCTGGGACTGTCGGGCACACACTCCAAAGCCTCTGACCCAAGAGGAGCCCAAGAGGGCACTGCCTGTGTGCTTCTGGGTGGCTCTGCTCGCTCAGGGGCTTCGGCGCCTGGGGCCACAGGCCCAGCCCGTGGAGCTGCCCATCGCGCTGGAGGGATGAGGCTTACCCGCGGGCCCGGGCATCCCGCCGTCCCCACTCCTCCCAGTGACCTCGTGGCTGTGGTGCTCTGCTCCTGCCCTGTGGCTGAGGGCCAACGGCCTCTTTGCCACCTAGACATCGCTCCCGGCTTTTCTGAAGGGGTGCCTGGCTTGCCGACGGCTTCGGGCCGGCAGGTGCGGGAAGCCCCTCTCCATGCGGACAGACGCATTTCCAAACCCAAGAACACAAACACACCTGATCCGCATCTCATTTCACCCTTGGAGGAAAACGTGGCCAAAGGGCTCAGAGAAGCTGCTCGGGACTCTAGTGCCACCCTACCGCCCCCACCCGCCACCCCGCAGCGCTCCCATTTCCCTAAGCCTAGGACCGTGGTCAAGAAGAGGACGGTCGCTTTGGGACGGCAGGATCGACTCACCTGCAGACTTCACGGCCAATTCACCACTGACGCACGGCCAGTGGAGCAGTCTGTTTCGGCCTCCCGGCACTTCATCTCCTGGCTTCCCCTCTTTCTCCTGGGAAGTGGGTCCCCGGGGGCTGGGCTTGGGGCTGGGCGTGGGGGGAACTTCAGGGCCAGGGACTTTCCTTGGGAAGCACTCCTTCTCTCCATCTCTGTCTCTCTCTCTCTCCCTGTCTCTCTCTGACATTCTCGGCCCTGGCTCCAATGCGCTCTGCACGTTTCCTCCTGTGGTCCTGGGTAGGATCTTCTTGAGCACAACCCCTCTGGGGGTTCTTCCCGCGCTCCAAAGCATCACGGCTGCGCGTCACGGCCAGTCTGGGGGCCTCCAGACACTGTCTCAGGGACACGCTCGCCCTCTCCGTCTAGTCTCACCGGGGCCCAATGCCACAGGGGTCCGATGCCATCTTTCTGGCCTCTCTGATCATGTGGGCTCTCCAGGGTTTCGCATGATCCTGTGCTCCGAGGCGAGGGTACACTCCTTCTATCGCAGGGGCTTGGCTATTCCTTCAGCTGTGCCTCACCTGTTCTTCCACCCTCCCGCTCGGCTCGTGGCTTCCGTGCTTCCTCAGTCAAGGCCGTGCCTCTGTTCCATTCCCCGGTGGGTTTGCCTCGGCTTTGACACTCACAAGAGAGACTCCCTCCCCTGACCGGACTGAGCATTTCCCCCCCGCCCGCCACAGGTCTTTCACGTCCGCTCGGACCTCCCCTGTAGCTGTCCGGGGATCTGTCTCCCGGCATGATTCCCCACGAGGAGGACGCGCTGCCTTTCCCCCCGGGGGTCTGAGGACCACTGGCGGCCGTTCCAAGAGGCGGGGTGCCGCCATCACCAGGACCCCCAAGACCTCGGGAGGGTCCTGAGCCCGGAAAGCCCTTGAGGAGACTCTTCCCGGTGATCCCACGGGCCTGGAGGAAGCTGCTCCTTCTTCTCCGTGGTTCCTTTGAGATGGGCCAGAGCCCTTCTGGGGCTTCTCCCCACAGCGGCGCTGACCAAGGCACGACACGGAGGTTTTCCGCGTGCGGCCCAAGGGCCCACCAACGGCCTGTGCCCGGGCTGGGCTTCCACGGTCGGGGCCTCGACGGCCCTGCCCGGGTCAGACGTGAGGGCAGGTGGTGGCTTTGGGGACGGGCGACAGGTGGGAAGGGCGGGACGGCGCTCCAAACGTGCCTGCAAGGCGCTGGGAGGGCCAGGGACCCCCGGGGATGTGGCGGCAGGGCACGAGCCTCCTCTGCCCACGTCCAGTGGAGGCACGTTCCCAGCGTCAGTGAACCCGACCTGCCCCCGCGACGGGACTGCGGGCCTCGTCGTCGCCCCCTGCCTCACAGGATTGCCTCGCTCCCCACCCCGTCTGCACACATTCCCACGCACTCCGGTCCCGAATCCGGTCCGTTTGGGGGCCAGCCTGCCCGCGTCTCGCCATCGAGTAAGGCTGCCACTGGGGTGGCGCCGATGGTGGCGGCTGGGGCGCAGTCTGGGGAGGCGGGGCAGAGGGCCAGCCGTGGCGGTCATGCCGGCCGTGGCGGCCGCCACCCGGAGATCTGGGCTCTGCGGGACCTTAGGAGAGGAATGTGGAGGCGCCCAGCCCGCCTGCCCCCTCTCCCACCCTCCCTGCTCTCCTCAACCACTGCCCACCCGCCCAGCCAGCGCGGCTTCCCAGAGTGGGCGCGGGCCAATCAACCGCGCATGCGCCGGCCGCCTGGCCCTTCTGACCTCACAAGCACCACCCCCGTTGCTAAGCGACCAGACGGCCAGGCTCTGAGGGAGCGGGGGCGCCCTCTGGCGGCGGCTGGGCCAAGGCACAGGCAGTGGCCCCCGATTTCCTGAGGTGGCTGGGGCCTGTGCTTTCCAGTGGGCCCTGCAGATGGTTGCTTGGATGGAAGGAAGGCAGGAAGGGAACAGACAAGGAAGGAACGTAGGAAGTGAGGTGCATGGACAGAGAAGAAAGATGGCTCGACAGGCTAATGGAGGGCCGGGGCTCCCAAGGGTGGAGGAAGCCCGGGCAGGGGCCCGGCGGACCAAGCAGCATGGCCAGCCAGGCGGTGGCATCCCTTCCTCAAGTCGGCCTTGAGAGCGTGCCTGGGACTGTCGGGCACACACTCCAAAGCCTCTGACCCAAGAGGAGCCCAAGAGGGCACTGCCTGTGTGCTTCTGGGTGGCTCTGCTCGCTCAGGGGCTTCGGCGCCTGGGGCCACAGGCCCAGCCCGTGGAGCTGCCCATCGCGCTGGAGGGATGAGGCTTACCCGCGGGCCCGGGCATCCCGCCGTCCCCACTCCTCCCAGTGACCTCGTGGCTGTGGTGCTCTGCTCCTGCCCTGTGGCTGAGGGCCAACGGCCTCTTTGCCACCTAGACATCGCTCCCGGCTTTTCTGAAGGGGTGCCTGGCTTGCCGACGGCTTCGGGCCGGCAGGTGCGGGAAGCCCCTCTCCATGCGGACAGACGCATTTCCAAACCCAAGAACACAAACACACCTGATCCGCATCTCATTTCAGCCTTGGAGGAAAACGTGGCCAAAGGGCTCAGAGAAGCTGCTCAGGACCTAGTGCCACACTACCGCCCCCACCCGCCACCCCGCAGTGCTCCCATTTCCCTAAGCCTAGGACCGTGGTCAAGAAGAGGACGGTCGCTTTGGGACGGCAGGATCGACTCACCTGCAGACTTCACGGCCAATTCACCACTGACGCACGGCCAGTGGAGCAGCCTGTTTCGGCCTCCCGGCACTTCATCTCCTGGCTTCCCCTCTTTCTCCTGGGAAGTGGGTCCCCGGGGGCTGGGCTTGGGGCTGGGCGTGGGGGGAACTTCAGGGCCAGGGACTTTCCTTGGGAAGCACTCCTTCTCTCCATCTCTGTCTCTCTCTCTCTCCCTGTCTCTCTCTGACCTTCTCGGCCCTGGCTCCAATGCGCTCTGCACGTTTCCTCCTGTGGTCCTGGGTAGGATCTTCTTGAGCACAACCCCTCTGGGGGTTCTTCCCGCGCTCCAAATCATCACGGCTGCGCGTCACGGCCAGTCTGGGGGCCTCCAGACACTGTCTCAGGGACACGCTCGCCCTCTCCGTCTAGTCTCACCGGGGCCCAATGCCACAGGGGTCCGATGCCATCTTTCTGGCCTCTCTGATCATGTGGGCTCTCCAGGGTTTCGCATGATCCTGTGCTCCGAGGCGAGGGTACACTCCTTCTATCGCAGGGGCTTGGCTATTCCTTCAGCTGTGCCTCACCTGTTCTTCCACCCTCCCGCTCGGCTCGTGGCTTCCGTGCTTCCTCAGTCAAGGCCGTGCCTCTGTTCCATTCCCCGGTGGGTTTGCCTCGGCTTTGACACTCACAAGAGAGACTCCCTCCCCTGACCGGTCTGAGCATTTCCCCCCCGCCCGCCACAGGTCTTTCACGTCCGCTCGGACCTCCCCTGTAGCTGTCCGGGGATCTGTCTCCCGGCATGATTCCCCACGAGGAGGACGCGCTGCCTTTCCCCCCGGGGGTCTGAGGACCACTGGCGGCCGTTCCAAGAGGCGGGGTGCCGCCATCACCAGGACCCCCAAGACCTCGGGAGGGTCCTGAGCCCGGAAAGCCCTTGAGGAGACTCTTCCCGGTGATCCCACGGGCCTGGAGGAAGCTGCTCCTTCTTCTCCGTGGTTCCTTGGAGATGGGCCAGAGCCCTTCTGGGGCTTCTCCCCACAGCGGCGCTGACCAAGGCACGACACGGAGGTTTTCCGCGTGCGGCCCAAGGGCCCACCAACGGCCTGTGCCCGGGCTGGGCTTCCACGGTCGGGGCCTCGACGGCCCTGCCCGGGTCAGACGTGAGGGCAGGTGGTGGCTTTGGGGACGGGCGACAGGTGGGAAGGGCGGGACGGCGCTCCAAACGTGCCTGCAAGGCGCTGGGAGGGCCAGGGACCCCCGGGGATGTGGCGGCAGGGCACGAGCCTCCTCTGCCCACGTCCAGTGGAGGCACGTTCCCAGCGTCAGTGAACCCGACCGGCCCCCGCGACGGGACTGCGGGCCTCGTCGTCGCCCCCTGCCTCACAGGATTGCCTCGCTCCCCACCCCGTCTGCACACATTCCCACGCACTCCGGTCCGGAATCTGGTCCGTTTGGGGGCCAGCCTGCCCGCGTCTCGCCATCGAGTAAGGCTGCCACTGGGGTGGCGCCGATGGTGGCGGCTGGGGCGCAGTCTGGGGAGGCGGGGCAGAGGGGCAGCCGTGGCGGTCATGCCGGCCGTGGCGGCCGCCACCCGGAGATCTGGGCTCTCCGGGACCTTAGGAGAGGAATGTGGAGGCGCCCAGCCTGCCTGCCCCCTCTCCCACCCTCCCTGCTCTCCTCAACCACTGCCCACCCGCCCAGCCAGCGCGGCTTCCCAGAGTGGGCGCGGGCCAATCAACCGCGCATGCGCCGGCCGCCTGGCCCTTCTGACCTCACAAGCACCACCCCCGTTGCTAAGCGACCAGACGGCCAGGCTCTGAGGGAGCGGGGGCGCCCTCTGGCGGCGGCTGGGCCAAGGCACAGGCAGTGGCCCCCGATTTCCTGAGGTGGCTGGGGCCTGTGCTTTCCAGTGGGCCCTGCAGATGGTTGCTTGGATGGAAGGAAGGCAGGAAGGGAACAGACAAGGAAGGAACGTAGGAAGTGAGGTGCATGGACAGAGAAGAAAGATGGCTCGACAGGCTAATGGAGGGCCGGGGCTCCCAAGGGTGGAGGAAGCCCGGGCAGGGGCCCGGCGGACCAAGCAGCATGGGCAGCCAGGCGGTGGCATCCCTTCCTCAAGTCGGCCTTGAGAGCGTGCCTGGGACTGTCGGGCACACACTCCAAAGCCTCTGACCCAAGAGGAGCCCAAGAGGGCACTGCCTGTGTGCTTCTGGGTGGCTCTGCTCGCTCAGGGGCTTCGGCGCCTGGGGCCACAGGCCCAGCCCGTGGAGCTGCCCATCGCGCTGGAGGGATGAGGCTTACCCGCGGGCCCGGGCATCCCGCCGTCCCCACTCCTCCCAGTGACCTCGTGGCTGTGGTGCTCTGCTCCTGCCCTGTGGCTGAGGGCCAACGGCCTCTTTGCCACCTAGACATCGCTCCCGGCTTTTCTGAAGGGGTGCCTGGCTTGCCGACGGCTTCGGGCCGGCAGGTGCGGGAAGCCCCTCTCCATGCGGACAGACGCATTTCCAAACCCAAGAACACAAACACACCTGATCCGCATCTCATTTCACCCTTGGAGGAAAACGTGGCCAAAGGGCTCAGAGAAGCTGCTCAGGACCTAGTGCCACCCTACCGCCCCCACCCGCCACCCCGCAGTGCTCCCATTTCCCTAAGCCTAGGACCGTGGTCAAGAAGAGGACGGTCGCTTTGGGACGGCAGGATCGACTCACCTGCAGACTTCACGGCCAATTCACCACTGACGCACGGCCAGTGGAGCAGTCTGTTTCGGCCTCCCGGCACTTCATCTCCTGACTTCCCCTCTTTCTCCTGGGAAGTGGGTCCCCGGGGGCTGGGCTTGGGGCTGGGCGTGGGGGGAACTTCAGGGCCAGGGACTTTCCTTGGGAAGCACTCCTTCTCTCCATCTCTGTCTCTCTCTCTCTCCCTGTCTCTCTCTGACATTCTCGGCCCTGGCTCCAATGCGCTCTGCACGTTTCCTCCTGTGGTCCTGGGTAGGATCTTCTTGAGCACAACCCCTCTGGGGGTTCTTCCCGCGCTCCAAAGCATCACGGCTGTGCGTCACGGCCAGTCTGGGGGCCTCCAGACACTGTCTCAGGGACACGCTCGCCCTCTCCGTCTAGTCTCACCGGGGCCCAATGCCACAGGGGTCCGATGCCATCTTTCTGGCCTCTCTGATCATGTGGGCTCTCCAGGGTTTCCCATGATCCTGTGCTCCAAGGCGAGGGTACACTCCTTCTATCGCAGGGGCTTGGCTATTCCTTCAGCTGTGCCTCACCTGTTCTTCCACCCTCCCGCTCGGCTCGTGGCTTCCGTGCTTCCTCAGTCAAGGCCGTGCCTCTGTTCCATTCCCCGGTGGGTTTGCCTCGGCTTTGACACTCAGAAGAGAGACTCCCTCCCCTGACCGGACTGAGCATTTCCCCCCCGCCCGCCACAGGTCTTTCACGTCCGCTCGGACCTCCCCTGTAGCTGTCCGGGGATCTGTCTCCCGGCATGATTCCCCACGAGGAGGACGCGCTGCCTTTCCCCCCGGGGGTCTGAGGACCACTGGCGGCCGTTCCAAGAGGCGGGGTGCCGCCATCACCAGGACCCCCAAGACCTCGGGAGGGTCCTGAGCCCGGAAAGCCCTTGAGGAGACTCTTCCCGGTGATCCCACGGGCCTGGAGGAAGCTGCTCCTTCTTCTCCGTGGTTCCTTTGAGATGGGCCAGAGCCCTTCTGGGGCTTCTCCCCACAGCGGCGCTGACCAAGGCACGACACGGAGGTTTTCCGCGTGCGGCCCAAGGGCCCACCAACGGCCTGTGCCCGGGCTGGGCTTCCATGGTCGGGGCCTCGACGGCCCTGCCCGGGTCAGACGTGAGGGCAGGTGGTGGCATTGGGGACGGGCGACAGGTGGAAAGGGCGGGACGGCGCTCCAAACGTGCCTGCAAGGCGCTGGGAGGGCCAGGGACCCCCGGGGATGTGGCGGCAGGGCACGAGCCTCCTCTGCCCACGTCCAGTGGAGGCACGTTCCCAGCGTCAGTGAACCCGACCGGCCCCTGCGACAGGACTGCGGGCCTCGTCGTCGCCCCCTGCCTCAAAATGATTGCCTCGCTCCCCACCCCGTCTGCACACATTCCCACGCACTCCGGTCCCGAATCCGGTCCGTTTGGGGGCCAGCCTGCCCGCGTCTCGCCATCGAGTAAGGCTGCCACTGGGGTGGCGCCGATGGTGGCGGCTGGGGCGCAGTCTGGGGAGGCGGGGCAGAGGGGCAGCCGTGGCGGTCATGCCGGCCGTGGCGGCCGCCACCCGGAGATCTGGGCTCTCCAGGACCTTAGGAGAGGAATGTGGAGGCGCCCAGCCCGCCTGCCCCCTGTCCCACCCTCCCTGCTCTCCTCAACCACTGCCCACCCGCCCAGCCAGCGCGGCTTCCCAGAGTGGGCCCGGGCCAATCAACCGCGCATGCGCCGGCCGCCTGGCCCTTCTGACCTCACAAGCACCACCCCCGTTGCTAAGCGACCAGACGGCCAGGCTCTGAGGGAGCGGGGGCGCCCTCTGGCGGCGGCTGGGCCAAGGCACAGGCAGTGGCCCCCGATTTCCTGAGGTGGCTGGGGCCTGTGCTTTCCAGTGGGCCCTGCAGATGGTTGCTTGGATGGAAGGAAGGCAGGAAGGGAACAGACAAGGAAGGAACGTAGGAAGTGAGGTGCATGGACAGAGAAGAAAGATGGCTCGACAGGCTAATGGAGGGCCGGGGCTCCCAAGGGTGGAGGAAGCCCGTGCAGGGTCCCGGCGGACCAAGCAGCATGGGCAGCCAGGCGGTGGCATCCCTTCCTCAAGTCGGCCTTGAGAGCGTGCCTGGGACTGTCGGGCACACACTCCAAAGCCTCTGACCCAAGAGGAGCCCAAGAGGGCACTGCCTGTGTGCTTCTGGGTGGCTCTGCTCGCTCAGGGGCTTCGGCGCCTGGGGCCACAGGCCCAGCCCGTGGAGCTGCCCATCGCGCTGGAGGGATGAGGCTTACCCGCGGGCCCGGGCATCCCGCCGTCCCCACTCCTCCCAGTGACCTCGTGGCTGTGGTGCTCTGCTCCTGCCCTGTGGCTGAGGGCCAACGGCCTCTTTGCCACCTAGACATCGCTCCCGGCTTTTCTGAAGGGGTGCCTGGCTTGCCGACGGCTTCGGGCCGGCAGGTGCGGGAAGCCCCTCTCCATGCGGACAGACGCATTTCCAAACCCAAGAACACAAACACACCTGATCCGCATCTCATTTCACCCTTGGAGGAAAACGTGGCCAAAGGGCTCAGAGAAGCTGCTCAGGACCTAGTGCCACCCTACCGCCCCCACCCGCCACCCCGCAGTGCTCCCATTTCCCTAAGCCTAGGACCGTGGTCAAGAAGAGGACGGTCGCTTTGGGACGGCAGGATCGACTCACCTGCAGACTTCACGGCCAATTCACCACTGACGCACGGCCAGTGGAGCAGTCTGTTTCGGCCTCCCGGCACTTCATCTCCTGGCTTCCCCGCTTTCTCCTGGGAAGTGGGTCCCCGGGGGCTGGGCTTGGGGCTGGGCGTGGGGGGAACTTCAGGGCCAGGGACTTTCCTTGGGAAGCACTCCTTCTCTCCATCTCTGTCTCTCTCTCTCTCCCTGTCTCTCTCTGACATTCTCGGCCCTGGCTCCAATGCGCTCTGCACGTTTCCTCCTGTGGTCCTGGGTAGGATCTTCTTGAGCACAACCCCTCTGGGGGTTCTTCCCGCGCTCCAAAGCATCACGGCTGCACGTCACGGCCAGTCTGGGGGCCTCCAGACACTGTCTCAGGGACACGCTCGCCCTCTCCGTCTAGTCTCACCGGGGCCCAATGCCACAGGGGTCCGATGCCATCTTTCTGGCCTCTCTGATCATGTGGGCTCTCCAGGGTTTCCCATGATCCTGTGCTCCGAGGCGAGGGTACACTCCTTCTATCGCAGGGGCTTGGCTATTCCTTCAGCTGTGCCTCACCTGTTCTTCCACCCTCCCGCTCGGCTCGTGGCTTCCGTGCTTCCTCAGTCAAGGCCGTGCCACTGTTCCATTCCCCGGTGGGTTTGCCTCGGCTTTGACACTCAGAAGAGAGACTCCCTCCCCTGACCGGACTGAGCATTTCCCCCCCGCCCGCCACAGGTCTTTCACGTCCGCTCGGACCTCCCCTGTAGCTGTCCGGGGATCTGTCTCCCGGCATGATTCCCCACGAGGAGGACGCGCTGCCTTTCCCCCCGGGGGTCTGAGGACCACTGGCGGCCGTTCCAAGAGGCGGGGTGCCGCCATCACCAGGACCCCCAAGACCTCGGGAGGATCCTGAGCCCGGAAAGCCCTTGAGGAGACTCTTCCCGGTGATCCCACGGGCCTGGAGGAAGCTGCTCCTTCTTCTCCGTGGTTCCTTTGAGATGGGCCAGAGCCCTTCTGGGGCTTCTCCCCACAGCGGCGCTGACCAAGGCACGACACGGAGGTTTTCCGCGTGCGGCCCAAGGGCCCACCAACGGCCTGTGCCCGGGCTGGGCTTCCACGGTCGGGGCCTCGACGGCCCTGCCCGAGTCAGACGTGAGGGCAGGTGGTGGCTTTGGGGACGGGCGACAGGTGGGAAGGGCGGGACGGCGCTCCAAACGTGCCTGCAAGGCGCTGGGAGGGCCAGGGACCCCCAGGGATGTGGCGGCAGGGCACGAGCCTCCTCTGCCCACGTCCAGTGGAGGCACGTTCCCAGCGTCAGTGAACCCGACCGGCCCCCGCGACGGGACTGCGGGCCTCGTCGTCGCCCCCTGCCTCACAGGATTGCCTCGCTCCCCACCCCGTCTGCACACATTCCCACCCACTCCGGTCCCGAATCCGGTCCGTTTGGGGGCCAGCCTGCCCGCGTCTCGCCATCGAGTAAGGCTGCCACTGGGGTGGCGCCGATGGTGGCGGCTGGGGCGCAGTCTGGGGAGGCGGGGCAGAGGGGCAGCCGTGGCGGTCATGCCGGCCGTGGCGGCCGCCACCCGGAGATCTGGGCTCTGCGGGACCTTAGGAGAGGAATGTGGAGGCGCCCAGCCCGCCTGCCCCCTCTCCCACCCTCCCTGCTCTCCTCAACCACTGCCCACCCGCCCAGCCAGCGCGGCTTCCCAGAGTGGGCGCGGGCCAATCAACCGCGCATGCGCCGGCCGCCTGGCCCTTCTGACCTCACAAGCACCACCCCCGTTGCTAAGCGACCAGACGGCCAGGCTCTGAGGGAGCGGGGGCGCCCTCTGGCGGCGGCTGGGCCAAGGCACAGGCAGTGGCCCCCGATTTCCTGAGGTGGCTGGGCCTGTGCTTTCCAGTGGGCCTGCAGATGGTTGCTTGGATGGAAGGAAGGCAGGAAGGGAACAGACAAGGAAGGAACGTAGGAAGTGAGGTGCATGGACAGAGAAGAAAGATGGCTCGACAGGCTAATGGAGGGCCGGGGCTTCCCAAGGGTGGAGAAGCCCGGGCAGGGGCCCGGCGGACCAAGCAGCATGGGCAGCCAGGCGGTGGCATCCCTTCCTCAAGTCGGCCTTGAGAGCGTGCCTGGGACTGTCGGGCACACACTCCAAAGCCTCTGACCCAAGAGGAGCCCAAGAGGGCACTGCCTGTGTGCTTCTGGGTGGCTCTGCTCGCTCAGGGGCTTCGGCGCCTGGGGCCACAGGCCCAGCCCGTGGAGCTGCCATCGCGCTGGAGGGATGAGGCTTACCAGCGGGCTCGGGCATCCCGCCGTCCCCACTCTCCCAGTGACCTCGTGGCTGTGGTGCTCTGCTCCTGCCCTCTGGCTGAGGGGCAACGGCCTCTTTGCCACGTAGACATCGTTCCCGGCTTTTCTGAAGGGGTGCCTGGCTTGCCGACGGCTTCGGGCCGGCGGGTGCAGGAAGCCCCTCTCCATGCGGACAGACGCATTTCCAAACCCAAGAACACAAACACACCTGATCCGCGTCTCATTTCAACCTTGGAGGAAAACGTGGCCAAAGGGCTCAGAGAAGCTGCTCAGGACTCTAGTGCCACCCTACCGCCCCCACCCGCCACCCCGCAGCGCTCCCATTTCCCTAAGCCTAGGACCGTGGTCAAGAAGAGGACGGTCGCTTTGGGACGGCAGGATCGACTCACCTGCAGACTTCACGGCCAATTCACCACTGACGCAAGGCCAGTGGAGCAGTCTGTTTCGGCCTCCCAGCACTTCATCTCCTGGCTTCCCCTCTTTCTCCTGGGAAGTGGGTCCCCGGGGGCTGGGCTTGGGGCTGGGCGTGGGGGGAACGTCAGGGCCAGGGACTTTCCTTGGGAAGCACTCCTTCTCTCCATCTCTGTCTCTCTCTCTCTCCCTGTCTCTCTCTGACATTCTCGGCCCTGGCTCCAATGCGCTCTGTACGTTTCCTCCTGTGGTCCTGGGTAGGATCTTCTTGAGCACAACCCCTCTGGGGGTTCTTCCCGCGCTCCAAAGCATCACGGCTGCGTGTCACGGCCAGTAGGGGGCCTCCAGACACTGTCTCAGGGACACGCTCGCCCTCTCCGTCTAGTCTCACCGGGGCCCAATGCCACAGGGGTCCGATGCCATCTTTCTGGCCTCTCTGATCATGTGGGCTCTCCAGGGTTTCCCATGATCCTGTGCTCCGAGGCGAGGGTACACTCCTTCTATCGCAGGGGCTTGGCTATTCCTTCAGCTGTGCCTCACCTGTTCTTCCACCCTCCCGCTCGGCTCATGGCTTCCGTGCTTCCTCAGTCAAGGCCGTGCCTCTGTTCCATTCCCCGGTGGGTTTGCCTCGGCTTTGACACTCACAAGAGAGACTCCCTCCCCTGACCGGACTGAGCATTTCCCCCCCGCCCGCCACAGGTCTTTCACGTCCGCTCGGACCTCCCCTGTGGCTGTCCGGGGATCTGTCTCCCGGCATGATTCCCCACGAGGAGGACGCTCTGCCTTTCCCCCCGGGGGTCTGAGGACCACTGGCGGCCGTTCCAAGAGGCGGGGTGCCGCCATCACCAGGACCCCCAAGACCTCGGGAGGGTCCTGAGCCCGGAAAGCCCTTGAGGAGACTCTTCCCGGTGATCCCACGGGCCTGGAGGAAGCTGCTCCTTCTTCTCCGTGGTTCCTTTGAGATGGGCCAGAGCCCTTCTGGGGCTTCTCCCCACAGCGGCGCTGACCAAGGCACGACACGGAGGTTTTCCGCGTGCGGCCCAAGGGCCCACCAACGGCCTGTGCCCGGGCTGGGCTTCCACGGTCGGGGCCTCGACGGCCCTGCCCGGGTCAGACGTGAGGGCAGGTGGTGGCTTTGGGGACGGGCGACAGGTGGGAAGGGCGGGACGGCGCTCCAAACGTGCCTGCAAGGCGCTGGGAGGGCCAGGGACCCCCGGGGATGTGGCGGCAGGGCACGAGCCTCCTCTGCCCACGTCCAGTGGAGGCACGTTCCCAGCGTCAGTGAACCCGACCTGCCCCCGCGACGGGACTGCGGGCCTCGTCGTCGCCCCCTGCCTCACAGGATTGCCTCGCTCCCCACCCCGTCTGCACACATTCCCACGCACTCCGGTCCCGAATCCGGTCCGTTTGGGGGCCAGCCTGCCCGCGTCTCGCCATCGAGTAAGGCTGCCACTGGGGTGGCGCCGATGGTGGCGGCTGGGGCGCAGTCTGGGGAGGCGGGGCAGAGGGGCAGCCGTGGCGGTCATGCCGGCCGTGGCGGCCGCCACCCGGAGATCTGGGCTCTCCGGGACCTTAGGAGAGGAATGTGGAGGCGCCCAGCCCGCCTGCCCCCTCTCCCACCCTCCCTGCTCTCCTCAACCACTGCCCACCCGCCCAGCCAGCGCGGCTTCCCAGAGTGGGCGCGGGCCAATCAACCGCGCATGCGCCGGCCGCCTGCCCCTTCTGACCTCACAAGCACCACCCCCGTTGCTAAGCGACCAGACGGCCAGGCTCTGAGGGAGCGGGGGCGCCCTCTGGCGGCGGCTGGGCCAAGGCACAGGCAGTGGCCCCCGATTTCCTGAGGTGGCTGGGGCCTGTGCTTTCCAGTGGGCCCTGCAGATGGTTGCTTGGATGGAAGGAAGGCAGGAAGGGAACAGACAAGGAAGGAACGTAGGAAGTGAGGTGCATGGACAGAGAAGAAAGGTGGCTCGACGGGCTAATGGAGGGCCGGGCTCCCAAGGGTGGGAGGAAGCCCGGGCAGGGGCCCGGCGGACCAAGCAGCATGGGCAGCCAGGCGGTGGCATCCCTTCCTCAAGTCGGCCTTGAGAGCGTGCCTGGGACTGTCGGGCACACACTCCAAAGCCTCTGACCCAAGAGGAGCCCAAGAGGGCACTGCCTGTGTGCTTCTGGGTGGCTCTGCTCGCTCAGGGGCTTTGGCGCCTGGGGCCACAGGCCCAGCCCGTGGAGCTGGCCCATCGCGCTGGAGGGATGAGGCTTACCCGCGGGCCCGGGCATCCCGCCGTCCCCACTCCTCCCAGTGACCTCGTGGCTGTGGTGCTCTGCTCCTGCCCTGTGGCTGAGGGCCAACGGCCTCTTGCCACCTAGACATCGCTCCCGCTTTTCTGAAGGGGTGCCTGGCTTGCCGACGGCTTCGGGCCGGCGGGTGCGGGAAGCCCCTCTCCATGCGGACAGACGCATTTCCAAACCCAAGAACACAAACACACCTGATCCGCATCTCATTTCACCCTTGGAGGAAAAACGTGGCCAAAGGGCTCAGAGAAGCTGCTCAGGACTCTAGTGCCACCCTACCGCCCACACCCGCCACCCCGCAGCGCTCCCATTTCCCTAAGCCTAGGACCGTGGTCAAGAAGAGGACGGTCACTTTGGGACGGCAGGATCGACTCACCTGCAGACTTCACGCCAATTCACCACTGACGCACGGCCAGTGGAGCAGTCTGTTTCGGCCTCCCGGCACTTCATCTCCTGGCTTCCCCTCTTTCTCCTGGGAAGTGGGTCCCCGGGGGCTGGGCTTGGGGCTGGGCGTGGGGGAACTTCAGGGCCAGGGACTTTCCTTGGGAAGCACTCCTTCTCTCCATCTCTGTCTCTCTCTCTCTCCCTGTCTCTCTCTGACATTCTCGGCCCTGGCTCCAATGCGCTCTGCACGTTTCCTCCTGTGGTCCTGGGTAGGATCTTCTTGAGCACAACCCCTCTGGGGGTTCTTCCCGCGCTCCAAAGCATCACGGCTGCGCGTCACGGCCAGTCTGGGGGCCTCCAGACACTGTCTCAGGGACACGCTCGCCCTCTCCGTCTAGTCTCACCGGGGCCCAATGCCACAGGGGTCCGATGCCATCTTTCTGGCCTCTCTGATCATGTGGGCTCTCCAGGGTTTCCCATGATCCTGTGCTCCGAGGCGAGGGTACACTCCTTCTATCGCAGGGGCTTGGCTATTCCTTCAGCTGTGCCTCACCTGTTCTTCCACCCTCCCGCTCGGCTCGTGGCTTCCGTGCTTCCTCAGTCAAGGCCGTGCCACTGTTCCATTCCCCGGTGGGTTTGCCTCGGCTCTGACACTCAGAAGAGAGACACCCTTCCCTGACCGGACTGAGCATTTCCCCCCCGGCCGCCACAGGTCTTTCACGTCCGCTCGGACCTCCCCTGTGGCTGTCCGGGGATTTGTCTCCCGGCATGATTCCCCACGAGGAGGACGCGCTGCCTTTCCCCCCGGGGGTCTGAGGACCACTGGCGGCCGTTCCAAGAGGCGGGGTGCCGCCATCACCAGGACCCCCGAGACCTCGGGAGGGTCCTGAGCCCAGGAGCCCTTGAGGAGACTCTTCCCGGTGATCCCACGGGCCTGGAGGAAGCTGCTCCTTCTTCTCCGTGGTTCCTTTGAGATGGGCCAGAGCCCTTCTGGGGCTTCTCCCCACAGCGGCGCTGACCAAGGCACGACACGGAGGTTTTCCGCGTGCGCCCCAATGGCGCACCAACGGCCTGTGCCCGGGCTGGGCTTCCACGGTCGAGGCCTCGACGGCCCTGCCCGGGTCAGACGTGAGGGCAGGTGGTGGCTTTGGGGACGGGCGACAGGTGGGAAGGGCGGGACGGCGCTCCAAACGTGCCTGCAAGGCGCTGGGAGGGCCAGGGACCCCCGGGGATGTGGTGGCAGGGCACGAGCCTCCTCTGCCCACGTCCAGTGGAGGCACGTTCCCAGCGTCAGTGAACCCGACCGGCCCCCGCGACGGGACTGCGGGCCTCGTCGTCGCCCCCTGCCTCACAGGATTGCCTCGCTCCCCACCCCGTCTGCACACATTCCCACGCACTCCGGTCCAGAATCCGGTCCGTTTGGGGGCCAGCCTGCCCGCGTCTCGCCATCGAGTAAGGCTGCCACTGGGGTGGCGCCGATGGTGGCGGCTGGGGCGCAGTCTGGGGAGGCGGGGCAGAGGGGCAGCCGTGGCGGTCATGCCGGCCGTGGCGGCCGCCACCCGGAGATCTGGGCTCTCCGGGACCTTAGGAGAGGAATGTGGAGGCGCCCAGCCCGCCTGCCCCCTCTCCCACCCTCCCTGCTCTCCTCAACCACTGCCCACCCGCCCAGCCAGCGCGGCTTCCCAGAGTGGGCGCGGGCCAATCAACCGCGCATGCGCCGGCCGCCTGGCCCTTCTGACCTCACAAGCACCACCCCCGTTGCTAAGCGACCAGATGGCCAGGCTCTGAGGGAGCGGGGGCGCCCTCTGGCGGCGGCTGGGCCAAGGCACAGGCAGTGGCCCCCGATTTTCTGAGGTGGCTGGGGCCTGTGCTTTCCAGTGGGCCCTGCAGATGGTTGCTTGGATGGAAGGAAGGCAGGAAGGGAACAGACAAGGAAGGAACGTAGGAAGTGAGGTGCATGGACAGAGAAGAAAGATGGCTCGACAGGCTAATGGAGGGCCGGGGCTCCCAAGGGTGGAGGAAGCCCGGGCAGGGGCCCGGCGGACCAAGCAGCATGGGCAGCCAGGCGGTGGCATCCCTTCCTCAAGTCGGCCTTGAGAGCGTGCCTGGGACTGTCGGGCACACACTCCAAAGCCTCTGACCCAAGAGGAGCCCAAGAGGGCACTGCCTGTGTGCTTCTGGGTGGCTCTGCTCGCTCAGGGGCTTCGGCGCCTGGGGCCACAGGCCCAGCCCGTGGAGCTGCCCATCGCGCTGGAGGGATGAGGCTTACCCGCGGGCCCGGGCATCCCGCCGTCCCCACTCCTCCCAGTGACCTCGTGGCTGTGGTGCTCTGCTCCTGCCCTGTGGCTGAGGGCCAACGGCCTCTTTGCCACCTAGACATCGCTCCCGGCTTTTCTGAAGGGGTGCCTGGCTTGCCGACGGCTTCGGGCCGGCAGGTGCGGGAAGCCCCTCTCCATGCGGACAGACGCATTTCCAAACCCAAGAACACAAACACACCTGATCCGCATCTCATTTCACCCTTGGAGGAAAACGTGGCCAAAGGGCTCAGAGAAGCTGCTCGGGACTCTAGTGCCACCCTACCGCCCCCACCCGCCACCCCGCAGCGCTCCCATTTCCCTAAGCCTAGGACCGTGGTCAAGAAGAGGACGGTCGCTTTGGGACGGCAGGATCGACTCACCTGCAGACTTCACGGCCAATTCACCACTGACGCACGGCCAGTGGAGCAGTCTGTTTCGGGCTCCCGGCACTTCATCTCCTGGCTTCCCCTCTTTCTCCTGGGAAGTGGGTCCCCGGGGGCTGGGCTTGGGGCTGGGCGTGGGGGGAACTTCAGGGCCAGGGACTTTCCTTGGGAAGCACTCCTTCTCTCCATCTCTGTCTCTCTCTCTCTCCCTGTCTCTCTCTGACATTCTCGGGCCTGGCTCCAATGCACTCTGCACGTTTCCTCCTGTGGTCCTGGGTAGGATCTTCTTGAGCACAACCCCTCTGGGGGTTCTTCCCGCGCTCCAAAGCATCACGGCTGCGCGTCACGGCCAGTCTGGGGGCCTCCAGACACTGTCTCAGGGACACGCTCGCCCTCTCCGTCTAGTCTCACCGGGGCCCAATGCCACAGGGGTCCGATGCCATCTTTCTGGCCTCTCTGATCATGTGGGCTCTCCAGGGTTTCCCATGATCCTGTGCTCCGAGGCGAGGGTACACTCCTTCTATCGCAGGGGCTTGGCTATTCCTTCAGCTGTGCCTCACCTGTTCTTCCACCCTCCCGCTCGGCTCGTGGCTTCCGTGCTTCCTCAGTCAAGGCCGTGCCTCTGTTCCATTCCCCGGTGGGTTTGCCTCGGCTTTGACACTCACAAGAGAGACTCACTCCCCTGACCGGACTGAGCATTTCCCCCCCGGCCGCCACAGGTCTTTCACGTCCGCTCGGACCTCCCCTGTAGCTGTCCGGGGATCTGTCTCCCGGCATGATTCCCCACGAGGAGGACGCGCTGCCTTTCCCCCCGGGGGTCTGAGGACCACTGGCGGCCGTTCCAAGAGGCGGGGTGCCGCCATCACCAGGACCCCCAAGACCTCGGGAGGGTCCTGAGCTCGGAAAGCCCTTGAGGAGACTCTTCCCGGTGATCCCACGGTCCTGGAGGAAGCTGCTCCTTCTTCTCCGTGGTTCCTTTGAGATGGGCCAGAGCCCTTCTGGGGCTTCTCCCCACAGCGGCGCTGACCAAGGCACGACACGGAGGTTTTCCGCGTGCGCCCCAAGGGCGCACCTACGGCCTGTGCCCGGGCTGTGCTTCCACGGTCGAGGCCTCGATGGCCCTGCCCGGGTCAGACGTGAGGGCAGGTGGTGGCTTTGGGGACGGGCGACAGGTGGGAAGGGCGGGACGGCGCTCCAAACGTGCCTGCAAGGCGCTGGGAGGGCCAGGGACCCCCGGGGATGTGGCGGCAGGGCACGAGCCTCCTCTGCCCACGTCCAGTGGAGGCACGTTCCCAGCGTCAGTGAACCAGACCGGCCCCCGCGACGGGACTGCGGGCCTCGTCGTCGCCCCCTGCCTCACAGGATTGCCTCGCTCCCCACCCCGTCTGCACACATTCCCACGCACTCCGGTCCCGAATCCGGTCCGTTTGGGGGCCAGCCTGCCCGCGTCTCGCCATCGAGTAAGGCTGCCACTGGGGTGGCGCCGATGGTGGCGGCTGGGGCGCAGTCTGGGGAGGCGGGGCAGAGGGGCAGCCGTGGCGGTCATGCCGGCCGTGGCGGCCGCCACCCGGAGATCTGGGCTCTCCGGGACCTTAGGAGAGGAATGTGGAGGCGCCCAGCCCGCCTGCCCCCTCTCCCACCCTCCCTGCTCTCCTCAACCACTGCCCACCCGCCCAGCCAGCGCGGCTTCCCAGAGTGGGCGCGGGCCAATCAACCGCGCATGCGCCGGCCGCCTGGCCCTTCTGACCTCACAAGCACCACCCCCGATGCTAAGCGACCAGACGGCCAGGCTCTGAGGGAGCGGGGGCGCACTCTGGCGGTGGCTGGGCCAAGGCACAGGCAGTGGCCCCTGATTTCCTGAGGTGGCTGGGGCCTGTGCTTTCCAGTGGGCCCTGCAGATGGTTGCCTGGATGGAAGGAAGGCAGGAAGGGAACAGACAAGTAAGGAACGTAGGAAGTGAGGTGCATGGACAGAGAAGAAAGATGGCTCGACAGGCTAATGGAGGGCCGGGGCTCCCAAGGGTGGAGGAAGCCCGGGCAGGGGCCCGGCGGACCAAGCAGCATGGGCAGCCAGGCGGTGGCATCCCTTCCTCAAGTCGGCCTTGAGAGCGTGCCTGGGACTGTCGGGCACACACTCCAAAGCCTCTGACCCAAGAGGAGCCCAAGAGGGCACTGCCTGTGTGCTTCTGGGTGGCTCTGCTCGCTCAGGGGCTTCAGCGCCTGGGGCCACAGGCCCAGCCCGTGGAGCTGCCCATCGTGCTGGAGGGATGAGGCTTACCCGCGGGCCCGGGCATCCCGCCGTCCCCACTCCTCCCAGTGACCTCGTGGCTGTGGTGCTCTGCTCCTGCCCTGTGGCTGAGGGCCAACGGCCTCTTTGCCACCTAGACATCGCTCCCGGCTTTTCTGAAGGGGTGCCTGGCTTGCCGACGGCTTCGGGCCGGCAGGTGCGGGAAGCCCCTCTCCATGCGGACAGACGCATTTCCAAACCCAAGAACACAAACACACCTGATCCGCATCTCATTTCAGCCTTGGAGGAAAACGTGGCCAAAGGGCTCAGAGAAGCTGCTCGGGACTCTAGTGCCACCCTACCGCCCCCACCCGCCACCCCGCAGCGCTCCCATTTCCCTAAGCCTAGGACCGTGGTCAAGAAGAGGACGGTCGCTTTGGGACGGCAGGATCGACTCACCTGCAGACTTCACGGCCAATTCACCACTGACGCACGGCCAGTGGAGCAGTCTGTTTCGGCCTCCCAGCACTTCATCTCCTGGCTTCCCCTCTTTCTCCTGGGAAGTGGGTCCCCGGGGGCTGGGCTTGGGGCTGGGCGTGGGGGGAACTTCAGGGCCAGGGACTTTCCTTGGGAAGCACTCCTTCTCTCCATCTCTGTCTCTCTCTCTCTCCCTGTCTCTCTCTGACATTCTCGGCCCTGGCTCCAATGCGCTCTGCACGTTTCCTCCTGTGGTCCTGGGTAGGATCTTCTTGAGCACAACCCCTCTGGGGGTTCTTCCCGCGCTCCAAAGCATCACGGCTGCGCGTCACGGCCAGTCTGGGGGCCTCCAGACACTGTCTCAGGGACACGCTCGCCCTCTCCGTCTAGTCTCACCGGGGCCCAATGCCACAGGGGTCCGATGCCATCTTTCTGGCCTCTCTGATCATGTGGGCTCTCCAGGGTTTCCCATGATCCTGTGCTCCGAGGCGAGGGTACACTCCTTCTATCGCAGGGGCTTGGCTATTCCTTCAGCTGTGCCTCACCTGTTCTTCCACCCTCCCGCTCGGCTCGTGGCTTCCGTGCTTCCTCAGTCAAGGCCGTGCCTCTGTTCCATTCCCCGGTGGGTTTGCCTCGGCTTTGACACTCACAAGAGAGACTCCCTCCCCTGACCGGACTGAGCATTTCCCCCCCGCCCACCACAGGTCTTTCACGTCCGCTCGGACCTCCCCTGTAGCTGTCCGGGGATCTGTCTCCCGGCATGATTCCCCACGAGGAGGACGCGCTGCCTTTCCCCCCGGGGGTCTGAGGACCACTGGCGGCCGTTCCAAGAGGCGGGGTGCCGCCATCACCAGGACCCCCGAGACCTCGGGAGGGTCCTGAGCCCAGAAAGCCCTTGAGGAGACTCTTCCCGGTGATCCCACGGGCCTGGAGGAAGCTGCTCCTTCTTCTCCGTGGTTCCTTTGAGATGGGCCAGAGCCCTTCTGGGGCTTCTCCCCACAGCGGCGCTGACCAAGGCACGACACGGAGGTTTTCCGCGTGCGGCACAAGGGCGCACCAACGGCCTGTGCCCGTGCTGGGCTTCCACGGTCGGGGCCTCGACGGCCCTGCCCGGGTCAGACGTGAGGGCAGGTGGTGGCTTTGTGGACGGGCGACAGGTGGGAAGGGCGGGACGGCGCTCCAAACGTGCCTGCAAGGCGCTGGGAGGGCCAGGGACCCCCGGGGATGTGGCGGCAGGGCACGAGCCTCCTCTGCCCACGTCCAGTGGAGGCACGTTCCCAGTGTCAGTGAACCCGACCGGCCCCCGCGACGGGACTGCGGGCCTCGTCGTCGCCCCCTGCCTCAAAATGATTGCCTCGCTCCCCACCCCGTCTGCACACATTCCCACACACTCCGGTCCCGAATCCGGTCCGTTTGGGGGCCAGCCTGCCCGCGTCTCGCCATCGAGTAAGGCTGCCACTGGGGTGGCAACGATGGTGGCGGCTGGGGCGCAGTCTGGGGAGGCGGGGCAGAGGGGCAGCCGTGGCGGTCATGCCGGCCGTGGCGGCCGCCACCCGGAGATCTGGGCTCTCCGGGACCTTAGGAGAGGAATGTGGAGGCGCCCAGCCCGCCTGCCCCTCTCCCACCCTCCCTGCTCTCCTCAACCACTGCCCACCCGCCCAGCCAGCGCGGCTTCCCAGAGTGGGCGCGGGCCAATCAACCGCGCATGCGCCGGCCGCCTGCCCCTTCTGACCTCACAAGCACCACCCCCGTTGCTAAGCGACCAGACGGCCAGGCTCTGAGGGAGCGGGGGCGCCCTCTGGCGGCGGCTGGGCCAAGGCACAGGCAGTGGCCCCCGATTTCCTGAGGTGGCTGGGGCCTGTGCTTTCCAGTGGGCCCTGCAGATGGTTGCTTGGATGGAAGGAAGGCAGGAAGGGAACAGACAAGGAAGGAACGTAGGAAGTGAGGTGCATGGACAGAGAAGAAAGATGGCTCGACAGGCTAATGGAGGGCCGGGGCTCCCAAGGGTGGAGGAAGCCCGGGCAGGGGCCCGGCGGACCAAGCAGCATGGGCAGCCAGGCGGTGGCATCCCTTCCTCAAGTCGGCCTTGAGAGCGTGCCTGGGACTGTCGGGCACACACTCCAAAGCCTCTGACCCAAGAGGAGCCCAAGAGGGCACTGCCTGTGTGCTTCTGGGTGGCTCTGCTCGCTCAGGGGCTTCAGCGCCTGGGGCCACAGGCCCAGCCCGTGGAGCTGCCCATCGTGCTGGAGGGATGAGGCTTACCCGCGGGCCCGGGCATCCCGCCGTCCCCACTCCTCCCAGTGACCTCGTGGCTGTGGTGCTCTGCTCCTGCCCTGTGGCTGAGGGCCAACGGCCTCTTTGCCACCTAGACATCGCTCCCGGCTTTTCTGAAGGGGTGCCTGGCTTGCCGACGGCTTCGGGCCGGCAGGTGCGGGAAGCCCCTCTCCATGCGGACAGACGCATTTCCAAACCCAAGAACACAAACACACCTGATCCGCATCTCATTTCACCCTTGGAGGAAAACGTGGCCGAAGGGCTCAGAGAAGCTGCTCAGGACTCTAGTGCCACCCTACCGCCCCCACCCGCCACCCCGCAGTGCTCCCATTTCCCTAAGCCTAGGACCGTGGTCAAGAAGAGGACGGTCGCTTTGGGACGGCAGGATCGACTCACCTGCAGACTTCACGGCCAATTCACCACTGACGCACGGCCAGTGGAGCAGCCTGTTTCGGCCTCCCAGCACTTCATCTCCTGGCTTCCCCTCTTTCTCCTGGGAAGTGGGTCCCCGGGGGCTGGGCTTGGGGCTGGGCGTGGGGGGAACTTCAGGGCCAGGGACTTTCCTTGGGAAGCACTCCTTCTCTCCATCTCTGTCTCTCTCTCTCTCCCTGTCTCTCTCTGACATTCTCGGCCCTGGCTCCAATGCGCTCTGCACGTTTCCTCCTGTGGTCCTGGGTAGGATCTTCTTGAGCACAACCCCTCTGGGGGTTCTTCCCGCGCTCCAAAGCATCACGGCTGCGCGTCACGGCCAGTCGGGGGGCCTCCAGACACTGTCTCAGGGACACGCTCGCCCTCTCCGTCTAGTCTCACCGGGGCCCAATGCCACAGGGGTCCGATGCCATCTTTCTGGCCTCTCTGATCATGTGGGCTCTCCAGGGTTTCCCATGATCCTGTGCTCCGTGGCGAGGGCACACTCCTTCTATTGCAGGGGCTTGGCTATTCCTTCAGCTGTGCCTCACCTGTTCTTCCACCCTCCCGCTCGGCTCGTGGCTTCCGTGCTTCCTCAGTCAAGGCCGTGCCTCTGTTCCATTCCCCGGTGGGTTTGCCTCGGCTTTGACACTCACAAGAGAGACTCCCTCCCCTGACCAGACTGAGCATTTCCCCCCCGCCCGCCACAGGTCTGTCACGTCCGCTCGGACCTCCCCTGTAGCTGTCCGGGGATCTGTCTCCCGGCATGATTCCCCACGAGGAGGACGTGCTGCCTTTCCCCCCGGGGGTCTGAGGACCACTGGCGGCCGTTCCAAGAGGCGGGGTGCCGCCATCACCAGGACCCCCGAGACCTCGGGAGGGTCCTGATCCCGGAAAGCCCTTGAGGAGACTCTTCCCGGTGATCCCACGGGCCTGGAGGAAGCTGCTCCTTCTTCTCCGTGGTTCCTTTGAGATGGGCCAGAGCCCTTCTGGGGCTTCTCCCCACAGCGGCGCTGACCAAGGCACGACACGGAGGTTTTCCGCGTGCGGCACAAGGGCGCACCAACGGCCTGTGCCCGGGCTGGTCTTCCACTGTCGAGGCCCCGACGGCCCTGCCCGGGTCAGACGTGAGGGCAGGTGGTGGCTTTGGGGACGGGCGACAGGTGGGAAGGGCGGGACGGCGCTCCAAACGTGCCTGCAAGGCGCTGGGAGGGCCAGGGACCCCCGGGGATGTGGCGGCAGGGCACGAGCCTCCTCTGCCCACGTCCAGTGGAGGCACGTTCCCAGCGTCAGTGAACCCGACCGGCCCCTGCGACGGGACTGCGGGCCTCGTCGTCGCCCCCTGCCTCACAGGATTGCCTCACTCCCCACCCCGTCTGCACACATTCCCACACACTCCGGTCCCGAATCCGGTCCGTTTGGGGGCCAGCCTGCCCGCGTCTCGCCATCGAGTAAGGCTGCCACTGGGGTGGCGCCGATGGTGGCGGCTGGGGCGCAGTCTGGGGAGGCGGGGCAGAGGGGCAGCCGTGGCGGTCATGCCGGCCGTGGCGGCCGCCACCCGGAGATCTGGGCTCTCCGGGACCTTAGGAGAGGAATGTGGAGGCGCCCAGCCCGCCTGCCCCCTCTCCCACCCTCCCTGCTCTCCTCAACCACTGCCCACCCGCCCAGCCAGCGCGGCTTCCCAGAGTGGGCGCGGGCCAATCAACCGCGCATGCGCCGGCCGCCTGGCCCTTCTGACCTCACAAGCACCACCCCCGTTGCTAAGCGACCAGACGGCCAGGCTCTGAGGGAGCGGGGGCGCCCTCTGGCGGCGGCTGGGCCAAGGCACAGGCAGTGGCCCCCGATTTCCTGAGGTGGCTGGGGCCTGTGCTTTCCAGTGGGCCCTGCAGATGGTTGCTTGGATGGAAGGAAGGCAGGAAGGGAACAGACAAGGAAGGAACGTAGGAAGTGAGGTGCATGGACAGAGAAGAAAGATGGCTCAACAGGCTAATGGAGGCCCGGGGCTCCCAAGGGTGGAGGAAGCCCGGGCAGGGGCCCGGCGGACCAAGCAGCATGGGCAGCCAGGCGGTGGCATCCCTTCCTCAAGTCGGCCTTGAGAGCGTGCCTGGGACTGTCGGGCACACACTCCAAAGCCTCTGACCCAAGAGGAGCCCAAGAGGGCACTGCCTGTGTGCTTCTGGGTGGCTCTGCTCGCTCAGGGGCTTCGGCGCCTGGGGCCACAGGCCCAGCCCGTGGAGCTGCCCATGGCGCTGGAGGGATGAGGCTTACCCGCGGGCCCGGGCATCCCGCCGTCCCCACTCCTCCCAGTGACCTCGTGGCTGTGCTGCTCTGCTCCTGCCCTGTGGCTGAGGGCCAACGGCCTCTTTGCCACCTAGACATCGCTCCCGGCTTTTCTGAAGGGGTGCCTGGCTTGCCGACGGCTTCGGGCCGGCAGGTGCGGGAAGCCCCTCTCCATGCGGACAGACTCATTTCCAAACCCAAGAACACAAACACACCTGATCCGCATCTCATTTCACCCTTGGAGGAAAACGTGGCCAAAGGGCTCAGAGAAGCTGCTCGGGACTCTAGTGCCACCCTACCGCCCCCACCCGCCACCCCGCAGCGCTCCCATTTCCCTAAGCCTAGGACCGTGGTCAAGAAGAGGACGGTCGCTTTGGGACGGCAGGATCGACTCACCTGCAGACTTCACGGCCAATTCACCACTGACGCACGGCCAGTGGAGCAGTCTGTTTCGGCCTCCCGGCACTTCATCTCCTGGCTTCCCCTCTTTCTCCTGGGAAGTGGGTCCCCGGGGGCTGGGCTTGGGGCTGGGCGTGGGGGGAACTTCAGGGCCAGGGACTTTCCTTGGGAAGCACTCCTTCCCTCCATCTCTGTCTCTCTCTCTCTCCCTGTCTCTCTCTGACATTCTCGGCCCTGGCTCCAATGCGCTCTGCACGTTTCCTCCTGTGGTCCTGGGTAGGATCTTCTTGAGCACAACCCCTCTGGGGGTTCTTCCCGCGCTCCAAAGCATCACGGCTGCGCGTCACGGCCAGTCTGGGGGCCTCCAGACACTGTCTCAGGGACACGCTCGCCCTCTCCGTCTAGTCTCACCGGGGCCCAATGCCACAGGGGTCCGATGCCATCTTTCTGGCCTCTCTGATCATGTGGGCTCTCCAGGGTTTCCCATGATCCTGTGCTCCGAGGCGAGGGTACACTCCTTCTATCGCAGGGGCTTGGCTATTCCTTCAGCTGTGCCTCACCTGTTCTTCCACCCTCCCGCTCGGCTCGTGGCTTCCGTGCTTCCTCAGTCAAGGCCGTGCCTCTGTTCCATTCCCCGGTGGGTTTGCCTCGGCTTTGACACTCAGAAGAGAGACTCCCTTCCCTGACCGGACTGAGCATTTCCCCCCCGGCCGCCACAGGTCTTTCACGTCCGCTCGGACCTCCCCTGTGGCTGTCCGGGGATCTGTCTCCCGGCATGATTCCCCACGAGGAGGACGCGCTGCCTTTCCCCCCGGGGGTCTGAGGACCACTGGCGGCCGTTCCAAGAGGCGGGTTGCCGCCATCACCAGGACCCCCGAGACCTCGGGAAGGTCCTGAGCCCAGGAGCCCTTGAGGAGACACTTCCCGGTGATCCCACGGGCCTGGAGGAAGCTGCTCCTTCTTCTCCGTGGTTCCTTGGAGATGGGCCAGAGCCCTTCTGGGGCTTCTCCCCACAGCGGCGCTGACCAAGGCACGACACGGAGGTTTTCCGCGTGCGGCCCAAGGGCCCACCAACGGCCTGTGCCCGGGCTGGGCTTCCACGGTCGGGGCCTCGACGGCCCTGCCCGGGTCAGACGTGAGGGCAGGTGGTGGCTTTGGGGACGGGCGACAGGTGGGAAGGGCGGGACGGCGCTCCAAACGTGCCTGCAAGGCGCTGGGAGGGCCAGGGACCCCCGGGGATGTGGCGGCAGGGCACGAGCCTCCTCTGCCCACGTCCAGTGGAGGCACGTTCCCAGCGTCAGTGAACCCGACCTGCCCCCGCGACGGGACTGCGGGCCTCGTCGTCGCCCCCTGCCTCACAGGATTGCCTCGCTCCCCACCCCGTCTGCACACATTCCCACGCACTCCGGTCCCGAATCCGGTCCGTTTGGGGGCCAGCCTGCCCGCGTCTCGCCATCGAGTAAGGCTGCCACTGGGGTGGCGCCGATGGTGGCGGCTGGGGCGCAGTCTGGGGAGGCGGGGCAGAGGGGCAGCCGTGGCGGTCATGCCGGCCGTGGCGGCCGCCACCCGGAGATCTGGGCTCTGCGGGACCTTAGGAGAGGAATGTGGAGGCGCCCAGCCCGCCTGCCCCCTCTCCCACCCTCCCTGCTCTCCTCAACCACTGCCCACCCGCCCAGCCAGCGCGGCTTCCCAGAGTGGGCGCGGGCCAATCAACCGCGCATGCGCCGGCCGCCTGCCCCTTCTGACCTCACAAGCACCACCCCCGTTGCTAAGCGACCAGACGGCCAGGCTCTGAGGGAGCGGGGGCGCCCTCTGGCGGCGGCTGGGCCAAGGCACAGGCAGTGGCCCCCGATTTCCTGAGGTGGCTGGGGCCTGTGCTTTCCAGTGGGCCCTGCAGATGGTTGCTTGGATGGAAGGAAGGCAGGAAGGGAACAGACAAGGAAGGAACGTAGGAAGTGAGGTGCATGGACAGAGAAGAAAGATGGCTCGACAGGCTAATGGAGGGCCGGGGCTCCCAAGGGTGGAGGAAGCCCGGGCAGGGGCCCGGCGGACCAAGCAGCATGGGCAGCCAGGCGGTGGCATCCCTTCCTCAAGTCGGCCTTGAGAGCGTGCCTGGGACTGTCGGGCACACACTCCAAAGCCTCTGACCCAAGAGGAGCCCAAGAGGGCACTGCCTGTGTGCTTCTGGGTGGCTCTGCTCGCTCAGGGGCTTCGGCGCCTGGGGCCACAGGCCCAGCCCGTGGAGCTGCCCATCGCGCTGGAGGGATGAGGCTTACCCGCGGGCCCGGGCATCCCGCCGTCCCCACTCCTCCCAGTGACCTCGTGGCTGTGGTGCTCTGCTCCTGCCCTGTGGCTGAGGGCCAACGGCCTCTTTGCCACCTAGACATCGCTCCCGGCTTTTCTGAAGGGGTGCCTGGCTTGCCGACGGCTTCGGGCCGGCAGGTGCGGGAAGCCCCTCTCCATGCGGACAGACGCATTTCCAAACCCAAGAACACAAACACACCTGATCCGCATCTCATTTCAGCCTTGGAGGAAAACGTGGCCAAAGGGCTCAGAGAAGCTGCTCGGGACTCTAGTGCCACCCTACCGCCCCCACCCGCCACCCCGCAGTGCTCCCATTTCCCTAAGCCTAGGACCGTGGTCAAGAAGAGGACGGTCGCTTTGGGACGGCAGGATCGACTCACCTGCAGACTTCACGGCCAATTCACCACTGACGCACGGCCAGTGGAGCAGCCTGTTGCGGCCTCCCGGCACTTCATCTCCTGGCTTCCCCTCTTTCTCCTGGGAAGTGGGTCCCCGGGGGCTGGGCTTGGGTCTGGGCGTGGGGGGAACTTCAGGGCCAGGGACTTTCCTTGGGAAGCACTCCTTCTCTCCATCTCTGTCTCTCTCTCTCTCCCTGTCTCTCTCTGACATTCTCGGCCCTGGCTCCAATGCGCTCTGCACGTTTCCTCCTGTGGTCCTGGGTAGGATCTTCTTGAGCACAACCCCTCTGGGGGTTCTTCCCGCGCTCCAAAGCATCACGGCTGCGCGTCACGGCCAGTCTGGGGGCCTCCAGACACTGTCTCAGGGACACGCTCGCCCTCTCCGTCTAGTCTCACCGGGGCCCAATGCCACAGGGGTCCGATGCCATCTTTCTGGCCTCTCTGATCATGTGGGCTCTCCAGGGTTTCCCATGATCCTGTGCTCCGAGGCGAGGGTACACTCCTTCTATCGCAGGGGCTTGGCTATTCCTTCAGCTGTGCCTCACCTGTTCTTCCACCCTCCCGCTCGGCTCGTGGCTTCCGTGCTTCCTCAGTCAAGGCCGTGCCTCTGTTCCATTCCCCGGTGGGTTTGCCTCGGCTTTGACACTCACAAGAGAGACTCCCTCCCCTGACCGGACTGAGCATTTCGCCCCCGGCCGCCACAGGTCTTTCACGTCCGCTCGGACCTCCCCTGTAGCTGTCCGGGGATCTGTCTCCCGGCATGATTCCCCACGAGGAGGACGCGCTGCCTTTCCCCCCGGGGGTCTGAGGACCACTGGCGGCCGTTCCAAGAGGCGGGGTGCCGCCATCACCAGGACCCCCAAGACCTCGGGAGGGTCCTGAGCCCGGAAAGCCCTTGAGGAGACTCTTCCCGGTGATCCCACGGGCCTGGAGGAAGCTGCTCCTTCTTCTCCGTGGTTCCTTGGAGATGGGCCAGAGCCCTTCTGGGGCTTCTCCCCACAGCGGCGCTGACCAAGGCACGACACGGAGGTTTTCCGCGTGCGGCCCAAGGGCCCACCAACGGCCTGTGCCCGGGCTGGGCTTCCACGGTCGGGGCCTCGACGGCCCTGCCCGGGTCAGACGTGAGGGCAGGTGGTGGCTTTGGGGACGGGCGACAGGTGGGAAGGGCGGGACAGCGCTCCAAACGTGCCTGCAAGGCGCTGGGAGGGCCAGGGACCCCCGGGGATGTGGCGGCAGGGCACGAGCCTCCTCTGCCCACGTCCAGTGGAGGCACGTTCCCAGCGTCAGTGAACCCGACCGGCCCCCGCGACGGGACTGCGGGCCTCGTCGTCGCCCCCTGCCTCACAGGATTGCCTCGCTCCCCACCCCGTCTGCACACATTCCCACGCACTCCGGTCCCGAATCCGGTCCGTTTGGGGGCCAGCCTGCCCGCGTCTCGCCATCGAGTAAGGCTGCCACTGGGGTGGCGCCGATGGTGGCGGCTGGGGCGCAGTCTGGGGAGGCGGGGCAGAGGGGCAGCCGTGGCGGTCATGCCGGCCGTGGCGGCCGCCACCCGGAGATCTGGGCTCTCCGGGACCTTAGGAGAGGAATGTGGAGGCGCCCAGCCCGCCTGCCCCTCTCCCACCCTCCCTGCTCTCCTCAACCACTGCCCACCCGCCCAGCCAGCGCGGCTTCCCAGAGTGGGCGCGGGCCAATCAACCGCGCATGCGCCGGCCGCCTGGCCCTTCTGACCTCACAAGCACCACCCCCGTTGCTAAGCGACCAGACGGCCAGGCTCTGAGGGAGCGGGGGCGCCCTCTGGCGGCGGCTGGGCCAAGGCACAGGCAGTGGCCCCCGATTTCCTGAGGTGGCTGGGGCCTGTGCTTTCCAGTGGGCCCTGCAGATGGTTGCTTGGATGGAAGGAAGGCAGGAAGGGAACAGACAAGGAAGGAACGTAGGAAGTGAGGTGCATGGACAGAGAAGAAAGATGGCTCGACAGGCTAATGGAGGGCCGGGGCTCCCAAGGGTGGAGGAAGCCCGGGCAGGGGCCCGGCGGACCAAGCAGCATGGGCAGCCAGGCGGTGGCATCCCTTCAAGTCGGCCTTGAGAGCGTGCCTGGGACTGTCGGGCACACACTCCAAAGCCTCTGACCCAAGAGGAGCCCAAGAGGGCACTGCCTGTGTGCTTCTGGGTGGCTCTGCTCGCTCAGGGGCTTCAGCGCCTGGGGCCACAGGCCCAGCCCGTGGAGCTGCCCATCGCGCTGGAGGGATGAGGCTTACCCGCGGGCCCGGGCATCCCGCCGTCCCCACTCCTCCCAGTGACCTCGTGGCTGTGGTGCTCTGCTCCTGCCCTGTGGCTGAGGGCCAACGGCCTCTTTGCCACCTAGACATCGCTCCCGGCTTTTCTGAAGGGGTGCCTGGCTTGCCGACGGCTTCGGGCCGGCAGGTGCGGGAAGCCCCTCTCCATGCGGACAGACGCATTTCCAAACCCAAGAACACAAACACACCTGATCCGCATCTCATTTCACCCTTGGAGGAAAACGTGGCCAAAGGGCTCAGAGAAGCTGCTCGGGACTCTAGTGCCACCCTACCGCCCCCACCCGCCACCCCGCAGCGCTCCCATTTCCCTAAGCCTAGGACCGTGGTCAAGAAGAGGACGGTCGCTTTGGGACGGCAGGATCGACTCACCTGCAGACTTCACGGCCAATTCACCACTGACGCACGGCCAGTGGAGCAGTCTGTTTCGGCCTCCCGGCACTTCATCTCCTGGCTTCCCCTCTTTCTCCTGGGAAGTGGGTCCCCGGGGGCTGGGCTTGGGGCTGGGCGTGGGGGGAACTTCAGGGCCAGGGACTTTCCTTGGGAAGCACTCCTTCTCTCCATCTCTGTCTCTCTCTCTCTCCCTGTCTCTCTCTGACATTCTCGGCCCTGGCTCCAATGCGCTCTGCACGTTTCCTCCTGTGGTCCTGGGTAGGATCTTCTTGAGCACAACCCCTCTGGGGGTTCTTCCCGCGCTCCAAAGCATCACGGCTGCGCGTCACGGCCAGTCGGGGGGCCTCCAGACACTGTCTCAGGGACACGCTCGCCCTCTCCGTCTAGTCTCACCGGGGCCCAATGCCACAGGGGTCCGATGCCATCTTTCTGGCCTCTCTGATCATGTGGGCTCTCCAGGGTTTCCCATGATCCTGTGCTCCGAGGCGAGGGTACACTCCTTCTATCGCAGGGGCTTGGCTATTCCTTCAGCTGTGCCTCACCTGTTCTTCCACCCTCCCGCTCGGCTCGTGGCTTCCGTGCTTCCTCAGTCAAGGCCGTGCCTCTGTTCCATTCCCCGGTGGGTTTGCCTCGGCTTGGACACTCAGAAGAGAGACTCCCTTCCCTGACCGGACTGAGCATTTCCCCCACGCCCGCCACAGGTCTTTCACGTCCGCTCGGACCTCCCCTGTGTCTGTCCGGGGATCTGTCTCCCGGCATGATTCCCCACGAGGAGGACGCGCTGCCTTTCCCCCCGGGGGTCTGAGGACCACTGGCGGCCGTTCCAAGAGGCGGGGTGCCGCCATCACCAGGACCCCCAAGACCTCGGGAGGGTCCTGAGCCCAGAAAGCCCTTGAGGAGACTCTTCCTGGTGATCCGACGGGCCTGGAGGAAGCTGCTCCTTCTTCGCCGTGGTTCCTTTGAGATGGGCCAGAGCCCTTCTGGGGCTTCTCCCCACAGCGGCGCTGACCAAGGCACGACACGGAGGTTTTCCGCGTGCGGCCCAAGGGCCCACCAACGGCCTGTGCCCCGGCTGGGCTTCCACGGTCGGGGCCTCGACGGCCCTGCCCGGGTCAGACGTGAGGGCAGGTGGTGGCTTTGGGGACGGGCGACAGGTGGGAAGGGCGGGACGGCGCTCCAAACGTGCCTGCAAGGCGCTGGGAGGGCCAGGGACCCCCGGGGATGTGGCGGCAGGGCACGAGCCTCCTCTGCCCACGTCCAGTGGAGGCACGTTCCCAGTGTCAGTGAACCCGACCGGCCCCCGCGACGGGACTGCGGGCCTCGTCGTCGCCCCCTGCCTCAAAATGATTGCCTCGCTCCCCACCCCGTCTGCACACATTCCCACGCACTCCGGTCCCGAATCCGGTCCGTTTGGGGGCCAGCCTGCCCGCGTCTCGCCATCGAGTAAGGCTGCCACTGGGGTGGCGCCGATGGTGGCGGCTGGGGCGCAGTCTGGGTAGGCGGGGCAGAGGGGCAGCCGTGGCGGTCATGCCGGCCGTGGCGGCCGCCACCCGGAGATCTGGGCTCTCCGGGACCTTAGGAGAGGAATGTGGAGGCGCCCAGCCCGCCTGCCCCTCTCCCACCCTCCCTGCTCTCCTCAACCACTGCCCACCCGCCCAGCCAGCGCGGCTTCCCAGAGTGGGCGCGGGCCAATCAACCGTGCATGCGCCGGCCGCCTGGCCCTTCTGACCTCACAAGCACCACCCCCGTTGCTAAGCGACCAGACGGCCAGGCTCTGAGGGAGCGGGGGCGCCCTCTGGCGGCGGCTGGGCCAAGGCACAGGCAGTGGCCCCCGATTTCCTGAGGTGGCTGGGGCCTGTGCTTTCCAGTGGGCCCTGCAGATGGTTGCTTGGATGGAAGGAAGGCAGGAAGGGAACAGACAAGGAAGGAACGTAGGAAGTGAGGTGCATGGACAGAGAAGAAAGATGGCTCGACAGGCTAATGGAGGGCCGGGGCTCCCAAGGGTGGAGGAAGCCCGGGCAGGGGCCCGGCGGACCAAGCAGCATGGGCAGCCAGGCGGTGGCATCCCTTCCTCAAGTCGGCCTTGAGAGCGTGCCTGGGACTGTCGGGCACACACTCCAAAGCCTCTGACCCAAGAGGAGCCCAAGAGGGCACTGCCTGTGTGCTTCTGGGTGGCTCTGCTCGCTCAGGGGCTTCGGCGCCTGGGGCCACAGGCCCAGCCCGTGGAGCTGCCCATCGCGCTGGAGGGATGAGGCTTACCCGCGGGCCCGGGCATCCCGCCGTCCCCACTCCTCCCAGTGACCTCGTGGCTGTGGTGCTCTGCTCCTGCCCTGTGGCTGAGGGCCAACGGCCTCTTTGCCACCTAGACATCGCTCCCGGCTTTTCTGAAGGGGTGCCTGGCTTGACGACGGCTTCGGGCCGGCAGGTGCGGGAAGCCCCTCTCCATGCGGACAGACGCATTTCCAAACCCAAGAACACAAACACACCTGATCCGCATCTCATTTCACCCTTGGAGGAAAACGTGGCCGAAGGGCTCAGAGAAGCTGCTCAGGACTCTAGTGCCACCCTACCGCCCCCACCCGCCACCCCGCAGTGCTCCCATTTCCCTAAGCCTAGGACCGTGGTCAAGAAGAGGACGGTCGCTTTGGGACGGCAGGATCGACTCACCTGCAGACTTCACGGCCAATTCACCACTGACGCACGGCCAGTGGAGCAGCCTGTTTCGGCCTCCCAGCACTTCATCTCCTGGCTTCCCCTCTTTCTCCTGGGAAGTGGGTCCCCGGGGGCTGGGCTTGGGGCTGGGCGTGGGGGGAACTTCAGGGCCAGGGACTTTCCTTGGGAAGCACTCCTTCTCTCCATCTCTGTCTCTCTCTCTCTCCCTGTCTCTCTCTGACATTCTCGGCCCTGGCTCCAATGCGCTCTGCACGTTTCCTCCTGTGGTCCTGGGTAGGATCTTCTTGAGCACAACCCCTCTGGGGGTTCTTCCCGCGCTCCAAAGCATCACGGCTGCGCGTCACGGCCAGTCGGGGGGCCTCCAGACACTGTCTCAGGGACACGCTCGCCCTCTCCGTCTAGTCTCACCGGGGCCCAATGCCACAGGGGTCCGATGCCATCTTTCTGGCCTCTCTGATCATGTGGGCTCTCCAGGGTTTCCCATGATCCTGTGCTCCGTGGCGAGGGCACACTCCTTCTATTGCAGGGGCTTGGCTATTCCTTCAGCTGTGCCTCACCTGTTCTTCCACCCTCCCGCTCGGCTCGTGGCTTCCGTGCTTCCTCAGTCAAGGCCGTGCCTCTGTTCCATTCCCCGGTGGGTTTGCCTCGGCTTTGACACTCACAAGAGAGACTCCCTCCCCTGACCAGACTGAGCATTTCCCCCCCGCCCGCCACAGGTCTGTCACGTCCGCTCGGACCTCCCCTGTAGCTGTCCGGGGATCTGTCTCCCGGCATGATTCCCCACGAGGAGGACGTGCTGCCTTTCCCCCCGGGGGTCTGAGGACCACTGGCGGCCGTTCCAAGAGGCGGGGTGCCGCCATCACCAGGACCCCCGAGACCTCGGGAGGGTCCTGAGCCCGGAAAGCCCTTGAGGAGACTCTTCCCGGTGATCCCACGGGCCTGGAGGAAGCTGCTCCTTCTTCTCCGTGGTTCCTTTGAGATGGGCCAGAGCCCTTCTGGGGCTTCTCCCCACAGCGGCGCTGACCAAGGCACGACACGGAGGTTTTCCGCGTGCGGCACAAGGGCGCACCAACGGCCTGTGCCCGGGCTGGTCTTCCACTGTCGAGGCCCCGACGGCCCTGCCCGGGTCAGACGTGAGGGCAGGTGGTGGCTTTGGGGACGGGCGACAGGTGGGAAGGGCGGGACGGCGCTCCAAACGTGCCTGCAAGGCGCTGGGAGGGCCAGGGACCCCCGGGGATGTGGCGGCAGGGCACGAGCCTCCTCTGCCCACGTCCAGTGGAGGCACGTTCCCAGCGTCAGTGAACCCGACCGGCCCCTGCGACGGGACTGCGGGCCTCGTCGTCGCCCCCTGCCTCACAGGATTGCCTCACTCCCCACCCCGTCTGCACACATTCCCACACACTCCGGTCCCGAATCCGGTCCGTTTGGGGGCCAGCCTGCCCGCGTCTCGCCATCGAGTAAGGCTGCCACTGGGGTGGCGCCGATGGTGGCGGCTGGGGCGCAGTCTGGGGAGGCGGGGCAGAGGGGCAGCCGTGGCGGTCATGCCGGCCGTGGCGGCCGCCACCCGGAGATCTGGGCTCTCCGGGACCTTAGGAGAGGAATGTGGAGGCGCCCAGCCCGCCTGCCCCCTCTCCCACCCTCCCTGCTCTCCTCAACCACTGCCCACCCGCCCAGCCAGCGCGGCTTCCCAGAGTGGGCGCGGGCCAATCAACCGCGCATGCGCCGGCCGCCTGGCCCTTCTGACCTCACAAGCACCACCCCCGTTGCTAAGCGACCAGACGGCCAGGCTCTGAGGGAGCGGGGGCGCCCTCTGGCAGCGGCTGGGCCAAGGCACAGGCAGTGGCCCCCGATTTCCTGAGGTGGCTGGGGCCTGTGCTTTCCAGTGGGCCCTGCAGATGGTTGCTTGGATGGAAGGAAGGCAGGAAGGGAACAGACAAGGAAGGAACGTAGGAAGTGAGGTGCATGGACAGAGAAGAAAGATGGCTCAACAGGCTAATGGAGGCCCGGGGCTCCCAAGGGTGGAGGAAGCCCGGGCAGGGGCCCGGCGGACCAAGCAGCATGGGCAGCCAGGCGGTGGCATCCCTTCCTCAAGTCGGCCTTGAGAGCGTGCCTGGGACTGTCGGGCACACACTCCAAAGCCTCTGACCCAAGAGGAGCCCAAGAGGGCACTGCCTGTGTGCTTCTGGGTGGCTCTGCTCGCTCAGGGGCTTCGGCGCCTGGGGCCACAGGCCCAGCCCGTGGAGCTGCCCATGGCGCTGGAGGGATGAGGCTTACCCGCGGGCCCGGGCATCCCGCCGTCCCCACTCCTCCCAGTGACCTCGTGGCTGTGCTGCTCTGCTCCTGCCCTGTGGCTGAGGGCCAACGGCCTCTTTGCCACCTAGACATCGCTCCCGGCTTTTCTGAAGGGGTGCCTGGCTTGCCGACGGCTTCGGGCCGGCAGGTGCGGGAAGCCCCTCTCCATGCGGACAGACTCATTTCCAAACCCAAGAACACAAACACACCTGATCCGCATCTCATTTCACCCTTGGAGGAAAACGTGGCCAAAGGGCTCAGAGAAGCTGCTCGGGACTCTAGTGCCACCCTACCGCCCCCACCCGCCACCCCGCAGCGCTCCCATTTCCCTAAGCCTAGGACCGTGGTCAAGAAGAGGACGGTCGCTTTGGGACGGCAGGATCGACTCACCTGCAGACTTCACGGCCAATTCACCACTGACGCACGGCCAGTGGAGCAGTCTGTTTCGGCCTCCCGGCACTTCATCTCCTGGCTTCCCCTCTTTCTCCTGGGAAGTGGGTCCCCGGGGGCTGGGCTTGGGGCTGGGCGTGGGGGGAACTTCAGGGCCAGGGACTTTCCTTGGGAAGCACTCCTTCCCTCCATCTCTGTCTCTCTCTCTCTCCCTGTCTCTCTCTGACATTCTCGGCCCTGGCTCCAATGCGCTCTGCACGTTTCCTCCTGTGGTCCTGGGTAGGATCTTCTTGAGCACAACCCCTCTGGGGGTTCTTCCCGCGCTCCAAAGCATCACGGCTGCGGGTCACGGCCAGTCTGGGGGCCTCCAGACACTGTCTCAGGGACACGCTCGCCCTCTCCGTCTAGTCTCACCGGGGCCCAATGCCACAGGGGTCCGATGCCATCTTTCTGGCCTCTCTGATCATGTGGGCTCTCCAGGGTTTCCCATGATCCTGTGCTCCGAGGCGAGGGTACACTCCTTCTATCGCAGGGGCTTGGCTATTCCTTCAGCTGTGCCTCACCTGTTCTTCCACCCTCCCGCTCGGCTCGTGGCTTCCGTGCTTCCTCAGTCAAGGCCGTGCCTCTGTTCCATTCCCCGGTGGGTTTGCCTCGGCTTTGACACTCAGAAGAGAGACTCCCTTCCCTGACCGGACTGAGCATTTCCCCCCCGGCCGCCACAGGTCTTTCACGTCCGCTCGGACCTCCCCTGTGGCTGTCCGGGGATCTGTCTCCCGGCATGATTCCCCACGAGGAGGACGCGCTGCCTTTCCCCCCGGGGGTCTGAGGACCACTGGCGGCCGTTCCAAGAGGCGGGTTGCCGCCATCACCAGGACCCCCGAGACCTCGGGAAGGTCCTGAGCCCAGGAGCCCTTGAGGAGACACTTCCCGGTGATCCCACGGGCCTGGAGGAAGCTGCTCCTTCTTCTCCGTGGTTCCTTGGAGATGGGCCAGAGCCCTTCTGGGGCTTCTCCCCACAGCGGCGCTGACCAAGGCACGACACGGAGGTTTTCCGCGTGCGGCCCAAGGGCCCACCAACGGCCTGTGCCCGGGCTGGGCTTCCACGGTCGGGGCCTCGACGGCCCTGCCCGGGTCAGACGTGAGGGCAGGTGGTGGCTTTGGGGACGGGCGACAGGTGGGAAGGGCGGGACGGCGCTCCAAACGTGCCTGCAAGGCGCTGGGAGGGCCAGGGACCCCCGGGGATGTGGCGGCAGGGCACGAGCCTCCTCTGCCCACGTCCAGTGGAGGCACGTTCCCAGCGTCAGTGAACCCGACCTGCCCCCGCGACGGGACTGCGGGCCTCGTCGTCGCCCCCTGCCTCACAGGATTGCCTCGCTCCCCACCCCGTCTGCACACATTCCCACGCACTCCGGTCCCGAATCCGGTCCGTTTGGGGGCCAGCCTGCCCGCGTCTCGCCATCGAGTAAGGCTGCCACTGGGGTGGCGCCGATGGTGGCGGCTGGGGCGCAGTCTGGGGAGGCGGGGCAGAGGGGCAGCCGTGGCGGTCATGCCGGCCGTGGCGGCCGCCACCCGGAGATCTGGGCTCTGCGGGACCTTAGGAGAGGAATGTGGAGGCGCCCAGCCCGCCTGCCCCCTCTCCCACCCTCCCTGCTCTCCTCAACCACTGCCCACCCGCCCAGCCAGCGCGGCTTCCCAGAGTGGGCGCGGGCCAATCAACCGCGCATGCGCCGGCCGCCTGCCCCTTCTGACCTCACAAGCACCACCCCCGTTGCTAAGCGACCAGACGGCCAGGCTCTGAGGGAGCGGGGGCGCCCTCTGGCGGCGGCTGGGCCAAGGCACAGGCAGTGGCCCCCGATTTCCTGAGGTGGCTGGGGCCTGTGCTTTCCAGTGGGCCCTGCAGATGGTTGCTTGGATGGAAGGAAGGCAGGAAGGGAACAGACAAGGAAGGAACGTAGGAAGTGAGGTGCATGGACAGAGAAGAAAGATGGCTCGACAGGCTAATGGAGGGCCGGGGCTCCCAAGGGTGGAGGAAGCCCGGGCAGGGGCCCGGCGGACCAAGCAGCATGGGCAGCCAGGCGGTGGCATCCCTTCCTCAAGTCGGCCTTGAGAGCGTGCCTGGGACTGTCGGGCACACACTCCAAAGCCTCTGACCCAAGAGGAGCCCAAGAGGGCACTGCCTGTGTGCTTCTGGGTGGCTCTGCTCGCTCAGGGGCTTCGGCGCCTGGGGCCACAGGCCCAGCCCGTGGAGCTGCCCATCGCGCTGGAGGGATGAGGCTTACCCGCGGGCCCGGGCATCCCGCCGTCCCCACTCCTCCCAGTGACCTCGTGGCTGTGGTGCTCTGCTCCTGCCCTGTGGCTGAGGGCCAACGGCCTCTTTGCCACCTAGACATCGCTCCCGGCTTTTCTGAAGGGGTGCCTGGCTTGCCGACGGCTTCGGGCCGGCAGGTGCGGGAAGCCCCTCTCCATGCGGACAGACGCATTTCCAAACCCAAGAACACAAACACACCTGATCCGCATCTCATTTCAGCCTTGGAGGAAAACGTGGCCAAAGGGCTCAGAGAAGCTGCTCGGGACTCTAGTGCCACCCTACCGCCCCCACCCGCCACCCCGCAGTGCTCCCATTTCCCTAAGCCTAGGACCGTGGTCAAGAAGAGGACGGTCGCTTTGGGACGGCAGGATCGACTCACCTGCAGACTTCACGGCCAATTCACCACTGACGCACGGCCAGTGGAGCAGCCTGTTGCGGCCTCCCGGCACTTCATCTCCTGGCTTCCCCTCTTTCTCCTGGGAAGTGGGTCCCCGGGGGCTGGGCTTGGGTCTGGGCGTGGGGGGAACTTCAGGGCCAGGGACTTTCCTTGGGAAGCACTCCTTCTCTCCATCTCTGTCTCTCTCTCTCTCCCTGTCTCTCTCTGACATTCTCGGCCCTGGCTCCAATGCGCTCTGCACGTTTCCTCCTGTGGTCCTGGGTAGGATCTTCTTGAGCACAACCCCTCTGGGGGTTCTTCCCGCGCTCCAAAGCATCACGGCTGCGCGTCACGGCCAGTCTGGGGGCCTCCAGACACTGTCTCAGGGACACGCTCGCCCTCTCCGTCTAGTCTCACCGGGGCCCAATGCCACAGGGGTCCGATGCCATCTTTCTGGCCTCTCTGATCATGTGGGCTCTCCAGGGTTTCCCATGATCCTGTGCTCCGAGGCGAGGGTACACTCCTTCTATCGCAGGGGCTTGGCTATTCCTTCAGCTGTGCCTCACCTGTTCTTCCACCCTCCCGCTCGGCTCGTGGCTTCCGTGCTTCCTCAGTCAAGGCCGTGCCTCTGTTCCATTCCCCGGTGGGTTTGCCTCGGCTTTGACACTCACAAGAGAGACTCCCTCCCCTGACCGGACTGAGCATTTCGCCCCCGGCCGCCACAGGTCTTTCACGTCCGCTCGGACCTCCCCTGTAGCTGTCCGGGGATCTGTCTCCCGGCATGATTCCCCACGAGGAGGACGCGCTGCCTTTCCCCCCGGGGGTCTGAGGACCACTGGCGGCCGTTCCAAGAGGCGGGGTGCCGCCATCACCAGGACCCCCAAGACCTCGGGAGGGTCCTGAGCCCGGAAAGCCCTTGAGGAGACTCTTCCCGGTGATCCCACGGGCCTGGAGGAAGCTGCTCCTTCTTCTCCGTGGTTCCTTGGAGATGGGCCAGAGCCCTTCTGGGGCTTCTCCCCACAGCGGCGCTGACCAAGGCACGACACGGAGGTTTTCCGCGTGCGGCCCAAGGGCCCACCAACGGCCTGTGCCCGGGCTGGGCTTCCACGGTCGGGGCCTCGACGGCCCTGCCCGGGTCAGACGTGAGGGCAGGTGGTGGCTTTGGGGACGGGCGACAGGTGGGAAGGGCGGGACGGCGCTCCAAACGTGCCTGCAAGGCGCTGGGAGGGCCAGGGACCCCCGGGGATGTGGCGGCAGGGCACGAGCCTCCTCTGCCCACGTCCAGTGGAGGCACGTTCCCAGCGTCAGTGAACCCGACCGGCCCCCGCGACGGGACTGCGGGCCTCGTCGTCGCCCCCTGCCTCACAGGATTGCCTCGCTCCCCACCCCGTCTGCACACATTCCCACGCACTCCGGTCCCGAATCCGGTCCGTTTGGGGGCCAGCCTGCCCGCGTCTCGCCATCGAGTAAGGCTGCCACTGGGGTGGCGCCGATGGTGGCGGCTGGGGCGCAGTCTGGGGAGGCGGGGCAGAGGGGCAGCCGTGGCGGTCATGCCGGCCGTGGCGGCCGCCACCCGGAGATCTGGGCTCTCCGGGACCTTAGGAGAGGAATGTGGAGGCGCCCAGCCCGCCTGCCCCCTCTCCCACCCTCCCTGCTCTCCTCAACCACTGCCCACCCGCCCAGCCAGCGCGGCTTCCCAGAGTGGGCGCGGGCCAATCAACCGCGCATGCGCCGGCCGCCTGGCCCTTCTGACCTCACAAGCACCACCCCCGTTGCTAAGCGACCAGACGGCCAGGCTCTGAGGGAGCGGGGGCGCCCTCTGGCGGCGGCTGGGCCAAGGCACAGGCAGTGGCCCCCGATTTCCTGAGGTGGCTGGGGCCTGTGCTTTCCAGTGGGCCCTGCAGATGGTTGCTTGGATGGAAGGAAGGCAGGAAGGGAACAGACAAGGAAGGAACGTAGGAAGTGAGGTGCATGGACAGAGAAGAAAGATGGCTCGACAGGCTAATGGAGGGCCGGGGCTCCCAAGGGTGGAGGAAGCCCGGGCAGGGGCCCGGCGGACCAAGCAGCATGGGCAGCCAGGCGGTGGCATCCCTTCCTCAAGTCGGCCTTGAGAGCGTGCCTGGGACTGTCGGGCACACACTCCAAAGCCTCTGACCCAAGAGGAGCCCAAGAGGGCACTGCCTGTGTGCTTCTGGGTGGCTCTGCTCGCTCAGGGGCTTCGGCGCCTGGGGCCACAGGCCCAGCCCGTGGAGCTGCCCATCGCGCTGGAGGGATGAGGCTTACCCGCGGGCCCGGGCATCCCGCCGTCCCCACTCCTCCCAGTGACCTCGTGGCTGTGGTGCTCTGCTCCTGCCCTGTGGCTGAGGGCCAACGGCCTCTTTGCCACCTAGACATCGCTCCCGGCTTTTCTGAAGGGGTGCCTGGCTTGCCGACGGCTTCGGGCCGGCAGGTGCGGGAAGCCCCTCTCCATGCGGACAGACGCATTTCCAAACCCAAGAACACAAACACACCTGATCCGCATCTCATTTCAGCCTTGGAGGAAAACGTGGCCAAAGGGCTCAGAGAAGCTGCTCGGGACTCTAGTGCCACCCTACCGCCCCCACCCGCCACCCCGCAGTGCTCCCATTTCCCTAAGCCTAGGACCGTGGTCAAGAAGAGGACGGTCGCTTTGGGACGGCAGGATCGACTCACCTGCAGACTTCACGGCCAATTCACCACTGACGCACGGCCAGTGGAGCAGCCTGTTTCGGCCTCCCGGCACTTCATCTCCTGGCTTCCCCTCTTTCTCCTGGGAAGTGGGTCCCCGGGGGCTGGGCTTGGGGCTGGGCGTGGGGGGAACTTCAGGGCCAGGGACTTTCCTTGGGAAGCACTCCTTCTCTCCATCTCTGTCTCTCTCTCTCTCCCTGTCTCTCTCTGACCTTCTCGGCCCTGGCTCCAATGCGCTCTGCACGTTTCCTCCTGTGGTCCTGGGTAGGATCTTCTTGAGCACAACCCCTCTGGGGGTTCTTCCCGCGCTCCAAAGCATCACGGCTGCGCGTCACGGCCAGTCTGGGGGCCTCCAGACACTGTCTCAGGGACACGCTCGCCCTCTCCGTCTAGTCTCACCGGGGCCCAATGCCACAGGGGTCCGATGCCATCTTTCTGGCCTCTCTGATCATGTGGGCTCTCCAGGGTTTCCCATGATCCTGTGCTCCGAGGCGAGGGTACACTCCTTCTATCGCAGGGGCTTGGCTATTCCTTCAGCTGTGCCTCACCTGTTCTTCCACCCTCCCGCTCGGCTCGTGGCTTCCGTGCTTCCTCAGTCAAGGCCGTGCCTCTGTTCCATTCCCCGGTGGGTTTGCCTCGGCTTTGACACTCACAAGAGAGACTCCCTCCCCTGACCGGTCTGAGCATTTCCCCCCCGCCCGCCACAGGTCTTTCACGTCCGCTCGGACCTCCCCTGTAGCTGTCCGGGGATCTGTCTCCCGGCATGATTCCCCACGAGGAGGACGCGCTGCCTTTCCCCCCGGGGGTCTGAGGACCACTGGCGGCCGTTCCAAGAGGCGGGGTGCCGCCATCACCAGGACCCCCAAGACCTCGGGAGGGTCCTGAGCCCGGAAAGCCCTTGAGGAGACTCTTCCCGGTGATCCCACGGGCCTGGAGGAAGCTGCTCCTTCTTCTCCGTGGTTCCTTGGAGATGGGCCAGAGCCCTTCTGGGGCTTCTCCCCACAGCGGCGCTGACCAAGGCACGACACGGAGGTTTTCCGCGTGCGGCCCAAGGGCCCACCAACGGCCTGTGCCCGGGCTGGGCTTCCACGGTCGGGGCCTCGACGGCCCTGCCCGGGTCAGACGTGAGGGCAGGTGGTGGCTTTGGGGACGGGCGACAGGTGGGAAGGGCGGGACGGCGCTCCAAACGTGCCTGCAAGGCGCTGGGAGGGCCAGGGACCCCCGGGGATGTGGCGGCAGGGCACGAGCCTCCTCTGCCCACGTCCAGTGGAGGCACGTTCCCAGCGTCAGTGAACCCGACCGGCCCCCGCGACGGGACTGCGGGCCTCGTCGTCGCCCCCTGCCTCACAGGATTGCCTCGCTCCCCACCCCGTCTGCACACATTCCCACGCACTCCGGTCCGGAATCTGGTCCGTTTGGGGGCCAGCCTGCCCGCGTCTCGCCATCGAGTAAGGCTGCCACTGGGGTGGCGCCGATGGTGGCGGCTGGGGCGCAGTCTGGGGAGGCGGGGCAGAGGGGCAGCCGTGGCGGTCATGCCGGCCGTGGCGGCCGCCACCCGGAGATCTGGGCTCTCCGGGACCTTAGGAGAGGAATGTGGAGGCGCCCAGCCTGCCTGCCCCCTCTCCCACCCTCCCTGCTCTCCTCAACCACTGCCCACCCGCCCAGCCAGCGCGGCTTCCCAGAGTGGGCGCGGGCCAATCAACCGCGCATGCGCCGGCCGCCTGGCCCTTCTGACCTCACAAGCACCACCCCCGTTGCTAAGCGACCAGACGGCCAGGCTCTGAGGGAGCGGGGGCGCCCTCTGGCGGCGGCTGGGCCAAGGCACAGGCAGTGGCCCCCGATTTCCTGAGGTGGCTGGGGCCTGTGCTTTCCAGTGGGCCCTGCAGATGGTTGCTTGGATGGAAGGAAGGCAGGAAGGGAACAGACAAGGAAGGAACGTAGGAAGTGAGGTGCATGGACAGAGAAGAAAGATGGCTCGACAGGCTAATGGAGGGCCGGGGCTCCCAAGGGTGGAGGAAGCCCGGGCAGGGGCCCGGCGGACCAAGCAGCATGGGCAGCCAGGCGGTGGCATCCCTTCCTCAAGTCGGCCTTGAGAGCGTGCCTGGGACTGTCGGGCACACACTCCAAAGCCTCTGACCCAAGAGGAGCCCAAGAGGGCACTGCCTGTGTGCTTCTGGGTGGCTCTGCTCGCTCAGGGGCTTCGGCGCCTGGGGCCACAGGCCCAGCCCGTGGAGCTGCCCATCGCGCTGGAGGGATGAGGCTTACCCGCGGGCCCGGGCATCCCGCCGTCCCCACTCCTCCCAGTGACCTCGTGGCTGTGGTGCTCTGCTCCTGCCCTGTGGCTGAGGGCCAACGGCCTCTTTGCCACCTAGACATCGCTCCCGGCTTTTCTGAAGGGGTGCCTGGCTTGCCGACGGCTTCGGGCCGGCAGGTGCGGGAAGCCCCTCTCCATGCGGACAGACGCATTTCCAAACCCAAGAACACAAACACACCTGATCCGCATCTCATTTCACCCTTGGAGGAAAACGTGGCCAAAGGGCTCAGAGAAGCTGCTCAGGACTCTAGTGCCACCCTACCGCCCCCACCCGCCACCCCGCAGTGCTCCCATTTCCCTAAGCCTAGGACCGTGGTCAAGAAGAGGACGGTCGCTTTGGGACGGCAGGATCGACTCACCTGCAGACTTCACGGCCAATTCACCACTGACGCACGGCCAGTGGAGCAGTCTGTTTCGGCCTCCCGGCACTTCATCTCCTGGCTTCCCCTCTTTCTCCTGGGAAGTGGGTCCCCGGGGGCTGGGCTTGGGGCTGGGCGTGGGGGGAACTTCAGGGCCAGGGACTTTCCTTGGGAAGCACTCCTTCTCTCCATCTCTGTCTCTCTCTCTCTCCCTGTCTCTCTCTGACATTCTCGGCCCTGGCTCCAATGCGCTCTGCACGTTTCCTCCTGTGGTCCTGGGTAGGATCTTCTTGAGCACAACCCCTCTGGGGGTTCTTCCCGTGCTCCAAAGCATCACGGCTGCGCGTCACGGCCAGTCTGGGGGCCTCCAGACACTGTCTCAGGGACACGCTCGCCCTCTCCGTCTAGTCTCACCGGGGCCCAATGCCACAGGGGTCCGATGCCATCTTTCTGGCCTCTCTGATCATGTGGGCTCTCCAGGGTTTCGCATGATCCTGTGCTCCGAGGCGAGGGTACACTCCTTCTATCGCAGGGGCTTGGCTATTCCTTCAGCTGTGCCTCACCTGTTCTTCCACCCTCCCGCTCGGCTCGTGGCTTCCGTGCTTCCTCAGTCAAGGCCGTGCCTCTGTTCCATTCCCCGGTGGGTTTGCCTCGGCTTTGACACTCACAAGAGAGACTCCCTCCCCTGACCGGACTGAGCATTTCCCCCCCGGCCGCCACAGGTCTTTCACGTCCGCTCGGACCTCCCCTGTAGCTGTCCGGGGATCTGTCTCCCGGCATGATTCCCCACGAGGAGGACGCGCTGCCTTTCCCCCCGGGGGTCTGAGGACCACTGGCGGCCGTTCCAAGAGGCGGGGTGCCGCCATCACCAGGACCCCCAAGACCTCGGGAGGGTCCTGAGCCCGGAAAGCCCTTGAGGAGACTCTTCCCGGTGATCCCACGGGCCTGGAGGAAGCTGCTCCTTCTTCTCCGTGGTTCCTTGGAGATGGGCCAGAGCCCTTCTGGGGCTTCTCCCCACAGCGGCGCTGACCAAGGCACGACACGGAGGTTTTCCGCGTGCGGCCCAAGGGCCCACCAACGGCCTGTGCCCGGGCTGGGCTTCCACGGTCGGGGCCTCGACGGCCCTGCCCGGGTCAGACGTGAGGGCAGGTGGTGGCTTTGGGGACGGGCGACAGGTGGGAAGGGCGGGACGGCGCTCCAAACGTGCCTGCAAGGCGCTGGGAGGGCCAGGGACCCTCGGGGATGTGGCGGCAGGGCACGACCCTCCTCTGCCCACGTCCAGTGGAGGCACGTTCCCAGCGTCAGTGAACCCGACCTGCCCCCATGACGGGACTGCGGGCCTCGTCGTCGCCCCCTGCCTCACAGGATTGCCTCGCTCCCCACCCCGTCTGCACACATTCCCACGCACTCCGGTCCCGAATCCGGTCCTTTTGGGGGCAAGCCTGCCCGCGTCTCGCCATCGAGTAAGGCTGCCACTGGGGTGGCGCCGATGATGGCGGCTGGGGCGCAGTCTGGGGAGGCGGGGCAGAGGGGCAGCCGTGGCGGTCATGCCGGCCGTGGCGGCCGCCACCCGGAGATCTGGGCTCTGCGGGACCTTAGGAGAGGAATGTGGAGGCGCCCAGCCCGCCTGCCCCCTCTCCCACCCTCCCTGCTCTCCTCAACCACTGCCCACCCGCCCAGCCAGCGCGGCTTCCCAGAGTGGGCGTGGGCCAATCAACCGCGCATGCGCCGGCCGCCTGGCCCTTCTGACCTCACAAGCACCACCCCGGTTGCTAAGCGACCAGATGGCCAGGCTCTGAGGGAGCGGGGGCGCCCTCTGGCGGTGGCTGGGCCAAGGCACAGGCAGTGGCCCCCGATTTCCTGAGGTGGCTGGGGCCTGTGCTTTCCAGTGGGCCCTGCAGATGGTTGCTTGGATGGAAGGAAGGCAGGAAGGGAACAGACAAGGAAGGAACGTAGGAAGTGAGGTGCATGGACAGAGAAGAAAGATGGCTCGACAGGCTAATGGAGGGCCGGGGCTCCCAAGGGTGGAGGAAGCCGGGCAGGGGCCCGGCGGACCAAGCAGCATGGGCAGCCAGGCGGTGGCATCCCTTCCTCAAGTCGGCCTTGAGAGCGTGCCTGGGACTGTCGGGCACACACTCCAAAGCCTCTGACCCAAGAGGAGCCCAAGAGGGCACTGCCTGTGTGCTTCTGGGTGGCTCTGCTCGCTCAGGGGCTTCGGCGCCTGGGGCCACAGGCCCAGCCCGTGGAGCTGCCCATCGCGCTGGAGGGATGAGGCTTACCCGCGGGCCCGGGCATCCCGCCGTCCCCACTCCTCCCAGTGACCTCGTGGCTGTGGTGCTCTGCTCCTGCCCTGTGGCTGAGGGCCAATGGCCTCTTTGCCACCTAGACATCGCTCCCGGCTTTTCTGAAGGGGTGCCTGGCTTGCCGACGGCTTCGGGCCGGCAGGTGCGGGAAGCCCCTCTCCATGCGGACAGACGCATTTCCAAACCCAAGAACACAAACACACCTGATCCGCATCTCATTTCACCCTTGGAGGAAAACGTGGCCAAAGGGCTCAGAGAAGCTGCTCGGGACTCTAGTGCCACCCTACCGCCCCCACCCGCCACCCCGCAGCGCTCCCATTTCCCTAAGCCTAGGACCGTGGTCAAGAAGAGGACGGTCGCTTTGGGACGGCAGGATCGACTCACCTGCAGACTTCACGGCCAATTCACCACTGACGCACGGCCAGTGGAGCAGTCTGTTTCGGCCTCCCGGCACTTCATCTCCTGGCTTCCCCTCTTTCTCCTGGGAAGTGGGTCCCCGGGGGCTGGGCTTGGGGCTGGGCGTGGGGGGAACTTCAGGGCCAGGGACTTTCCTTGGGAAGCACTCCTTCTCTCCATCTCTGTCTCTCTCTCTCTCCCTGTCTCTCTCTGACATTCTCGGCCCTGGCTCCAATGCGCTCTGCACGTTTCCTCCTGTGGTCCTGGGTAGGATCTTCTTGAGCACAACCCCTCTGGGGGTTCTTCCCGCGCTCCAAAGCATCACGGCTGCGCGTCACGGCCAGTCTGGGGGCCTCCAGACACTGTCTCAGGGACACGCTCGCCCTCTCCGTCTAGTCTCACCGGGGCCCAATGCCACAGGGGTCCGATGCCATCTTTCTGGCCTCTCTGATCATGTGGGCTCTCCAGGGTTTCGCATGATCCTGTGCTCCGAGGCGAGGGTACACTCCCTCTATCGCAGGGGCTTGGCTATTCCTTCAGCTGTGCCTCACCTGTTCTTCCACCCTCCCGCTCGGCTCGTGGCTTCCGTGCTTCCTCAGTCAAGGCCGTGCCTCTGTTCCATTCCCCGGTGGGTTTGCCTCGGCTTTGACACTCACAAGAGAGACTCCCTCCCCTGACCGGACTGAGCATTTCCCCCCCGCCCGCCACAGGTCTGTCACGTCCGCTCGGACCTCCCCTGTAGCTGTCCGGGGATCTGTCTCCCGGCATGATTCCCCACGAGGAGGACGCGCTGCCTTTCCCCCCGGGGGTCTGAGGACCACTGGCGGCCGTTCCAAGAGGCGGGGTGCCGCCATCACCAGGACCCCCAAGACCTCGGGAGGGTCCTGAGCCCGGAAAGCCCTTGAGGAGACTCTTCCCGGTGATCCCACGGGCCTGGAGGAAGCTGCTCCTTCTTCTCCGTGGTTCCTTGGAGATGGGCCAGAGCCCTTCTGGGGCTTCTCCCCACAGCGGCGCTGACCAAGGCACGACACGGAGGTTTTCCGCGTGCGGCCCAAGGGCCCACCAACGGCCTGTGCCCGGGCTGGGCTTCCACGGTCGGGGCCTCGACGGCCCTGCCCGGGTCAGACGTGAGGGCAGGTGGTGGCTTTGGGGACGGGCGACAGGTGGGAAGGGCGGGACGGCGCTCCAAACGTGCCTGCAAGGCGCTGGGAGGGCCAGGGACCCCCGGGGATGTGGCGGCAGGGCACGAGCCTCCTCTGCCCACATCCAGTGGAGGCACGTTCCCAGCGTCAGTGAACCCGACCTGCCCCCGCGACGGGACTGCGGGCCTCGTCGTCGCCCCCTGCCTCACAGGATTGCCTCGCTCCCCACCCCGTCTGCACACATTCCCACGCACTCCGGTCCCGAATCCGGTCCGTTTGGGGGCCAGCCTGCCCGCGTCTCGCCATCGAGTAAGGCTGCCACTGGGGTGGCGCCGATGGTGGCGGCTGGGGCGCAGTCTGGGGAGGCGGGGCAGAGGGGCAGCCGTGGCGGTCATGCCGGCCGTGGCGGCCGCCACCCGGAGATCTGGGCTCTGCGGGACCTTAGGAGAGGAATGTGGAGGCGCCCAGCCCGCCTGCCCCCTCTCCCACCCTCCCTGCTCTCCTCAACCACTGCCCACCCGCCCAGCCAGCGCGGCTTCCCAGAGTGGGCGCGGGCCAATCAACCGCGCATGCGCCGGCCGCCTGGCCCTTCTGACCTCACAAGCACCACCCCCGTTGCTAAGCGACCAGACGGCCAGGCTCTGAGGGAGCGGGGGCGCCCTCTGGCGGCGGCTGGGCCAAGGCACAGGCAGTGGCCCCCGATTTCCTGAGGTGGCTGGGGCCTGTGCTTTCCAGTGGGCCCTGCAGATGGTTGCTTGGATGGAAGGAAGGCAGGAAGGGAACAGACAAGGAAGGAACGTAGGAAGTGAGGTGCGTGGACAGAGAAGAAAGATGGCTCGACAGGCTAATGGAGGGCCGGGGCTCCCAAGGGTGGAGGAAGCCCGGGCAGGGGCCCGGCGGACCAAGCAGCATGGGCAGCCAGGCGGTGGCATCCCTTCCTCAAGTCGGCCTTGAGAGCGTGCCTGGGACTGTCGGGCACACACTCCAAAGCCTCTGACCCAAGAGGAGCCCAAGAGGGCACTGCCTGTGTGCTTCTGGGTGGCTCTGCTCGCTCAGGGGCTTCGGCGCCTGGGGCCACAGGCCCAGCCCGTGGAGCTGCCCATCGCGCTGGAGGGATGAGGCTTACCCGCGGGCCCGGGCATCCCGCCGTCCCCACTCCTCCCAGTGACCTCGTGGCTGTGGTGCTCTGCTCCTGCCCTGTGGCTGAGGGCCAACGGTCTCTTTGCCACCTAGACATCGCTCCCGGCTTTTCTGAAGGGGTGCCTGGCTTGCCGACGGCTTCGGGCCGGCAGGTGCGGGAAGCCCCTCTCCATGCGGACAGACGCATTTCCAAACCCAAGAACACAAACACACCTGATCCGCATCTCATTTCACCCTTGGAGGAAAACGTGGCCAAAGGGCTCAGAGAAGCTGCTCAGGACTCTAGTGCCACCCTACCGCCCCCACCCGCCACCCCGCAGTGCTCCCATTTCCCTAAGCCTAGGACCGTGGTCAAGAAGAGGACGGTCGCTTTGGGACGGCAGGATCGACTCACCTGCAGACTTCACGGCCAATTCACCACTGACGCACGGCCAGTGGAGCAGTCTGTTTCGGCCTCCCGGCACTTCATCTCCTGGCTTCCCCTCTTTCTCCTGGGAAGTGGGTCCCCGGGGGCTGGGCTTGGGGCTGGGCGTGGGGGGAACTTCAGGGCCAGGGACTTTCCTTGGGAAGCACTCCTTCTCTCCATCTCTGTCTCTCTCTCTCTCCCTGTCTCTCTCTGACATTCTCGGCCCTGGCTCCAATGCGCTCTGCACGTTTCCTCCTGTGGTCCTGGGTAGGATCTTCTTGAGCACAACCCCTCTGGGGGTTCTTCCCGCGCTCCAAAGCATCACGGCTGCGCGTCACGGCCAGTCTGGGGGCCTCCAGACACTGTCTCAGGGACACGCTCGCCCTCTCCGTCTAGTCTCACCGGGGCCCAATGCCACAGGGGTCCGATGCCATCTTTCTGGCCTCTCTGATCATGTGGGCTCTCCAGGGCTTCGCATGATCCTGTGCTCCGAGGCGAGGGTACACTCCTTCTATCGCAGGGGCTTGGCTATTCCTTCAGCTGTGCCTCACCTGTTCTTCCACCCTCCCGCTCGGCTCGTGGCTTCCGTGCTTCCTCAGTCAAGGCCGTGCCTCTGTTCCATTCCCCGGTGGGTTTGCCTCGGCTTTGACACTCACAAGAGAGACTCCCTCCCCTGACCGGACTGAGCATTTCCCCCCCGCCCGCCACAGGTCTGTCACGTCCGCTCGGACCTCCCCTGTAGCTGTCCGGGGATCTGTCTCCCGGCATGATTCCCCACGAGGAGGACGCGCTGCCTTTCCCCCCGGGGGTCTGAGGACCACTGGCGGCCGTTCCAAGAGGCGGGGTGCCGCCATCACCAGGACCCCCAAGACCTCGGGAGGGTCCTGAGCCCGGAAAGCCCTTGAGGAGACTCTTCCCGGTGATCCCACGGGCCTGGAGGAAGCTGCTCCTTCTTCTCCGTGGTTCCTTGGAGATGGGCCAGAGCCCTTCTGGGGCTTCTCCCCACAGCGGCGCTGACCAAGGCACGACACGGAGGTTTTCCGCGTGCGGCCCAAGGGCCCACCAACGGCCTGTGCCCGGGCTGGGCTTCCACGGTCGGGGCCTCGACGGCCCTGCCCGGGTCAGACGTGAGGGCAGGTGCTGGCTTTGGGGACGGGCGACAGGTGGGAAGGGCGGGACGGCGCTCCAAACGTGCCTGCAAGGCGCTGGGAGGGCCAGGGACCCCCGGGGATGTGGCGGCAGGGCACGAGCCTCCTCTGCCCACGTCCAGTGGAGGCACGTTCCCAGCGTCAGTGAACCCGACCGGCCCCCGCGACGGGACTGCGGGCCTCGTCGTCGCCCCCTGCCTCACAGGATTGCCTCGCTCCCCACCCCGTCTGCACACATTCCCACGCACTCCGGTCCCGAATCCGGTCCGTTTTGGGGCCAGCCTGCCCGAGTCTCGCCATCGAGTAAGGCTGCCACTGGGGTGGTGCAGATGGTGGCGGCTGGGGCGCAGTCTGGGGAGGCGGGGCAGAGGGGCAGCCGTGGCGGTCATGCCGGCCGTGGCGGCCGCCACCCGGAGATCTGGGCTCTCCGGGACCTTAGGAGAGGAATGTGGAGGCGCCCAGCCCGCCTGCCCCCTCTCCCACCCTCCCTGCTCTCCTCAACCACTGCCCACCCGCCCAGCCAGCGCGGCTTCCCAGAGTGGGCGCGGGCCAATCAACCGCGCATGCGCCGGCCGCCTGGCCCTTCTGACCTCACAAGCACCACCCCCGTTGCTAAGCGACCAGACGGCCAGGCTCTGAGGGAGCGGGGGCGCCCTCTGGCGGCGGCTGGGCCAAGGCACAGGCAGTGGCCCCCGATTTCCTGAGGTGGCTGGGGCCTGTGCTTTCCAGTGGGCCCTGCAGATGGTTGCTTGGATGGAAGGAAGGCAGGAAGGGAACAGACAAGGAAGGAACGTAGGAAGTGAGGTGCATGGACAGAGAAGAAAGATGGCTCGACAGGCTAATGGAGGGCCGGGGCTCCCAAGGGTGGAGGAAGCCCGGGCAGGGGCCCGGCGGACCAAGCAGCATGGGCAGCCAGGCGGTGGCATCCCTTCCTCAAGTCGGCCTTGAGAGCGTGCCTGGAACTGTCGGGCACACACTCCAAAGCCTCTGACCCAAGAGGAGCCCAAGAGGGCACTGCCTGTGTGCTTCTGGGTGGCTCTGCTCGCTCAGGGGCTTCGGCGCCTGGGGCCACAGGCCCAGCCCGTGGAGCTGCCCATCGCGCTGGAGGGATGAGGCTTACCCGCGGGCCCGGGCATCCCGCCGTCCCCACTCCTCCCAGTGACCTCGTGGCTGTGGTGCTCTGCTCCTGCCCTGTGGCTGAGGGCCAACGGCCTCTTTGCCACCTAGACATCGCTCCCGGCTTTTCTGAAGGGGTGCCTGGCTTGCCGACGGCTTCGGGCCGGCAGGTGCGGGAAGCCCCTCTCCATGCGGACAGACGCATTTCCAAACCCAAGAACACAAACACACCTGATCCGCATCTCATTTCAGCCTTGGAGGAAAACGTGGCCAAAGGGCTCAGAGAAGCTGCTCGGGACTCTAGTGCCACCCTACCGCCCCCACCCGCCACCCCGCAGTGCTCCCATTTCCCTAAGCCTAGGACCGTGGTCAAGAAGAGGACGGTCGCTTTGGGACGGCAGGATCGACTCACCTGCAGACTTCACGGCCAATTCACCACTGACGCACGGCCAGTGGAGCAGCCTGTTTCGGCCTCCCGGCACTTCATCTCATGGCTTCCCCTCTTTCTCCTGGGAAGTGGGTCCCCGGGGGCTGGGCTTGGGGCTGGGCGTGGGGGGAACTTCAGGGCCAGGGACTTTCCTTGGGAAGCACTCCTTCTCTCCATCTCTGTCTCTCTCTCTCTCCCTGTCTCTGACCTTCTCGGCCCTGGCTCCAATGCGCTCTGCACGTTTCCTCCTGTGGTCCTGGGTAGGATCTTCTTGAGCACAACCCCTCTGGGGGTTCTTCCCGCGCTCCAAAGCATCACGGCTGCGCGTCACGGCCAGTCTGGGGGCCTCCAGACACTGTCTCAGGGACACGCTCGCCCTCTCCGTCTAGTCTCACCGGGGCCCAATGCCACAGGGGTCCGATGCCATCTTTCTGGCCTCTCTGATCATGTGGGCTCTCCAGGGTTTCCCATGATCCTGTGCTCCGAGGCGAGGGTACACTCCTTCTATCGCAGGGGCTTGGCTATTCCTTCAGCTGTGCCTCACCTGTTCTTCCACCCTCCCGCTCGGCTCGTGGCTTCCGTGCTTCCTCAGTCAAGGCCGTGCCTCTGTTCCATTCCCCGGTGGGTTTGCCTCGGCTTTGACACTCACAAGAGAGACTCCCTCCCCTGACCGGTCTGAGCATTTCCCCCCCGCCCGCCACAGGTCTTTCACGTCCGCTCGGACCTCCCCTGTAGCTGTCCGGGGATCTGTCTCCCGGCATGATTCCCCACGAGGAGGACGCGCTGCCTTTCCCCCCGGGGGTCTGAGGACCACTGGCGGCCGTTCCAAGAGGCGGGGTGCCGCCATCACCAGGACCCCCAAGACCTCGGGAGGGTCCTGAGCCCGGAAAGCCCTTGAGGAGACTCTTCCCGGTGATCCCACGGGCCTGGAGGAAGCTGCTCCTTCTTCTCCGTGGTTCCTTGGAGATGGGCCAGAGCCCTTCTGGAGCTTCTCCCCACAGCGGCGCTGACCAAGGCACGACACGGAGGTTTTCCGCGTGCGGCCCAAGGGCCCACCAACGGCCTGTGCCCGGGCTGGGCTTCCACGGTCGGGGCCTCGACGGCCCTGCCCGGGTCAGACGTGAGGGCAGGTGGTGGCTTTGGGGACGGGCGACAGGTGGGAAGGGCGGGACGGCGCTCCAAACGTGCCTGCAAGGCGCTGGGAGGGCCAGGGACCCCCGGGGATGTGGTGGCAGGGCACGAGCCTCCTCTGCCCACGTCCAGTGGAGGCACGTTCCCAGCGTCAGTGAACCCGACCGGCCCCCGCGACGGGACTGCGGGCCTCGTCGTCGCCCCCTGCCTCACAGGATTGCCTCGCTCCCCACCCCGTCTGCACACATTCCCACGCACTCCGGTCAGGAATCTGGTCCGTTTGGGGGCCAGCCTGCCCGCGTCTCGCCATCGAGTAAGGCTGCCACTGGGGTGGCGCCGATGGTGGCGGCTGGGGCGCAGTCTGGGGAGGCGGGGCAGAGGGGCAGCCGTGGCGGTCATGCCGGCCGTGGCGGCCGCCACCCGGAGATCTGGGCTCTCCGGGACCTTAGGAGAGGAATGTGGAGGCGCCCAGCCTGCCTGCCCCCTCTCCCACCCTCCCTGCTCTCCTCAACCACTGCCCACCCGCCCAGCCAGCGCGGCTTCCCAGAGTGGGCGCGGGCCAATCAACCGCGCATGCGCCGGCCGCCTGGCCCTTCTGACCTCACAAGCACCACCCCCGTTGCTAAGCGACCAGACGGCCAGGCTCTGAGGGAGCGGGGGCGCCCTCTGGCGGCGGCTGGGCCAAGGCACAGGCAGTGGCCCCCGATTTCCTGAGGTGGCTGGGGCCTGTGCTTTCCAGTGGGCCCTGCAGATGGTTGCTTGGATGGAAGGAAGGCAGGAAGGGAACAGACAAGGAAGGAACGTAGGAAGTGAGGTGCATGGACAGAGAAGAAAGATGGCTCGACAGGCTAATGGAGGGCCGGGGCTCCCAAGGGTGGAGGAAGCCCGGGCAGGGGCCCGGCGGACCAAGCAGCATGGCCAGCCAGGCGGTGGCATCCCTTCCTCAAGTCGGCCTTGAGAGCGTGCCTGGGACTGTCGGGCACACACTCCAAAGCCTCTGACCCAAGAGGAGCCCAAGAGGGCACTGCCTGTGTGCTTCTGGGTGGCTCTGCTCGCTCAGGGGCTTCGGCGCCTGGGGCCACAGGCCCAGCCCGTGGAGCTGCCCATCGCGCTGGAGGGATGAGGCTTACCCGCGGGCCCGGGCATCCCGCCGTCCCCACTCCTCCCAGTGACCTCGTGGCTGTGGTGCTCTGCTCCTGCCCTGTGGCTGAGGGCCAACGGCCTCTTTGCCACCTAGACATCGCTCCCGGCTTTTCTGAAGGGGTGCCTGGCTTGCCGACGGCTTCGGGCCGGCAGGTGCGGGAAGCCCCTCTCCATGCGGACAGACGCATTTCCAAACCCAAGAACACAAACACACCTGATCCGCATCTCATTTCACCCTTGGAGGCAAACGTGGCCAAAGGGCTCAGAGAAGCTGCTCAGGACCTAGTGCCACCCTACCGCCCCCACCCGCCACCCCGCAGTGCTCCCATTTCCCTAAGCCTAGGACCGTGGTCAAGAAGAGGACGGTCGCTTTGGGACGGCAGGATCGACTCACCTGCAGACTTCCCGGCCAATTCACCACTGACGCACGGCCAGTGGAGCAGTCTGTTTCGGCCTCCCGGCACTTCATCTCCTGGCTTCCCCTCTTTCTCCTGGGAAGTGGGTCCCCGGGGGCTGGGCTTGGGGCTGGGCGTGGGGGGAACTTCAGGGCCAGGGACTTTCCTTGGGAAGCACTCCTTCTCTCCATCTCTGTCTCTCTCTCTCTCCCTGTCTCTCTCTGACATTCTCGGCCCTGGCTCCAATGCGCTCTGCACGTTTCCTCCTGTGGTCCTGGGTAGGATCTTCTTGAGCACAACCCCTCTGGGGGTTCTTCCCGCGCTCCAAAGCATCACGGCTGCGCGTCACGGCCAGTCTGGGGGCCTCCAGACACTGTCTCAGGGACACGCTCGCCCTCTCCATCTAGTCTCACCGGGGCCCAATGCCACAGGGGTCCGATGCCATCTTTCTGGCCTCTCTGATCATGTGGGCTCTCCAGGGTTTCCCATGATCCTGTGCTCCGAGGCGAGGGTACACTCCCTCTATCGCAGGGGCTTGGCTATTCCTTCAGCTGTGCCTCACCTGTTCTTCCACCCTCCCGCTCGGCTCGTGGCTTCCGTGCTTCCTCAGTCAAGGCCGTGCCTCTGTTCCATTCCCCGGTGGGTTTGTCTCGGCTTTGACACTCACAAGAGAGACTCCCTCCCCTGACCGGACTGAGCATTTCCCCCCCGCCCGCCACAGGTCTTTCACGTCCACTCGGACCTCCCCTGTAGCTGTCCGGGGATCTGTCTCCCGGCATGATTCCCCACGAGGAGGACGCGCTGCCTTTCCCCCCGGGGGTCTGAGGACCACTGGCGGCCGTTCCAAGAGGCGGGGTGCTGCCATCACCGGGACCCCCAAGACCTCGGGAGGGTCCTGAGCCCGGAAAGCCCTTGAGGAGACTCTTCCCGGTGATCCCACGGGCCTGGAGGAAGCTGCTCCTTCTTCTCCGTGGTTCCTTTGAGATGGGCCAGAGCCCTTCTGGGGCTTCTCCCCACAGCGGCGCTGACCAAGGCACGACACGGAGGTTTTCCGCGTGCGGCCCAAGGGCCCACCAACGGCCTGTGCCCGGGCTGGGCTTCCACGGTCGGGGCCTCGACGGCCCTGCCCGGGTCAGACGTGAGGGCAGGTGGTGGCTTTGGGGACGGGCGACAGGTGGGAAGGGCGGGACGGCGCTCCAAACGTGCCTGCAAGGCGCTGGGAGGGCCAGGGACCCCCGGGGATGTGGCGGCAGGGCACGAGCCTCCTCTGCCCACGTCCAGTGGAGGCACGTTCCCAGCGTCAGTGAACCCGACCGGCCCCCGCGACGGGACTGCGGGCCTCGTCGTCGCCCCCTGCCTCACAGGATTGCCTCACTCCCCACCCCGTCTGCACACATTCCCACGCACTCCGGTCCGGAATCTGGTCCGTTTGGGGGCCAGCCTGCCCGCGTCTCGCCATCGAGTAAGGCTGCCACTGGGGTGGCGCCGATGGTGGCGGCTGGGGCGCAGTCTGGGGAGGCGGGGCAGAGGGGCAGCCGTGGCGGTCATGCCGGCCGTGGCGGCCGCCACCCGGAGATCTGGGCTCTCCGGGACCTTAGGAGAGGAATGTGGAGGCGCCCAGCCTGCCTGCCCCCTCTCCCACCCTCCCTGCTCTCCTCAACCACTGCCCACCCGCCCAGCCAGCGCGGCTTCCCAGAGTGGGCGCGGGCCAATCAACCGCGCATGCGCCGGCCGCCTGGCCCTTCTGACCTCACAAGCACCACCCCCGTTGCTAAGCGACCAGACGGCCAGGCTCTGAGGGAGCGGGGGCGCCCTCTGGCGGCGGCTGGGCCAAGGCACAGGCAGTGGCCCCCGATTTCCTGAGGTGGCTGGGGCCTGTGCTTTCCAGTGGGCCCTGCAGATGGTTGCTTGGATGGAAGGAAGGCAGGAAGGGAACAGACAAGGAAGGAACGTAGGAAGTGAGGTGCATGGACAGAGAAGAAAGATGGCTCAACAGGCTAATGGAGGGCCGGGGCTCCCAAGGGTGGAGGAAGCCCGGGCAGGGGCCCGGCGGACCAAGCAGCATGGCCAGCCAGGCGGTGGCATCCCTTCCTCAAGTCGGCCTTGAGAGCGTGCCTGGGACTGTCGGGCACACACTCCAAAGCCTCTGACCCAAGAGGAGCCCAAGAGGGCACTGCCTGTGTGCTTCTGGGTGGCTCTGCTCGCTCAGGGGCTTCGGCGCCTGGGGCCACAGGCCCAGCCCGTGGAGCTGCCCATCGCGCTGGAGGGATGAGGCTTACCCGCGGGCCCGGGCATCCCGCCGTCCCCACTCCTCCCAGTGACCTCGTGGCTGTGGTGCTCTGCTCCTGCCCTGTGGCTGAGGGCCAACGGCCTCTTTGCCACCTAGACATCGCTCCCGGCTTTTCTGAAGGGGTGCCTGGCTTGCCGACGGCTTCGGGCCGGCAGGTGCGGGAAGCCCCTCTCCATGCGGACAGACGCATTTCCAAACCCAAGAACACAAACACACCTGATCCGCATCTCATTTCACCCTTGGAGGCAAACGTGGCCAAAGGGCTCAGAGAAGCTGCTCAGGACCTAGTGCCACCCTACCGCCCCCACCCGCCACCCCGCAGTGCTCCCATTTCCCTAAGCCTAGGACCGTGGTCAAGAAGAGGACGGTCGCTTTGGGACGGCAGGATCGACTCACCTGCAGACTTCACGGCCAATTCACCACTGACGCACGGCCAGTGGAGCAGTCTGTTTCGGCCTCCCGGCACTTCATCTCCTGGCTTCCCCTCTTTCTCCTGGGAAGTGGGTCCCCGGGGGCTGGGCTTGGGGCTGGGCGTGGGGGGAACTTCAGGGCCAGGGACTTTCCTTGGGAAGCACTCCTTCTCTCCATCTCTGTCTCTCTCTCTCTCCCTGTCTCTCTCTGACATTCTCGGCCCTGGCTCCAATGCGCTCTGCACGTTTCCTCCTGTGGTCCTGGGTAGGATCTTCTTGAGCACAACCCCTCTGGGGGTTCTTCCCGCGCTCCAAAGCATCACGGCTGCGCGTCACGGCCAGTCTGGGGGCCTCCAGACACTGTCTCAGGGACACGCTCGCCCTCTCCATCTAGTCTCACCGGGGCCCAATGCCACAGGGGTCCGATGCCATCTTTCTGGCCTCTCTGATCATGTGGGCTCTCCAGGGTTTCCCATGATCCTGTGCTCCGAGGCGAGGGTACACTCCCTCTATCGCAGGGGCTTGGCTATTCCTTCAGCTGTGCCTCACCTGTTCTTCCACCCTCCCGCTCGGCTCGTGGCTTCCGTGCTTCCTCAGTCAAGGCCGTGCCTCTGTTCCATTCCCCGGTGGGTTTGTCTCGGCTTTGACACTCACAAGAGAGACTCCCTCCCCTGACCGGACTGAGCATTTCCCCCCCGCCCGCCACAGGTCTTTCACGTCCACTCGGACCTCCCCTGTAGCTGTCCGGGGATCTGTCTCCCGGCATGATTCCCCACGAGGAGGACGCGCTGCCTTTCCCCCCGGGGGTCTGAGGACCACTGGCGGCCGTTCCAAGAGGCGGGGTGCTGCCATCACCGGGACCCCCAAGACCTCGGGAGGGTCCTGAGCCCGGAAAGCCCTTGAGGAGACTCTTCCCGGTGATCCCACGGGCCTGGAGGAAGCTGCTCCTTCTTCTCCGTGGTTCCTTTGAGATGGGCCAGAGCCCTTCTGGGGCTTCTCCCCACAGCGGCGCTGACCAAGGCACGACACGGAGGTTTTCCGCGTGCGGCCCAAGGGCCCACCAACGGCCTGTGCCCGGGCTGGGCTTCCACGGTCGGGGCCTCGACGGCCCTGCCCGGGTCAGACGTGAGGGCAGGTGGTGGCTTTGGGGACGGGCGACAGGTGGGAAGGGCGGGACGGCGCTCCAAACGTGCCTGCAAGGCGCTGGGAGGGCCAGGGACCCCCGGGGATGTGGCGGCAGGGCACGAGCCTCCTCTGCCCACGTCCAGTGGAGGCACGTTCCCAGCGTCAGTGAACCCGACCTGCCCCCGCGACGGGACTGCGGGCCTCGTCGTCGCCCCCTGCCTCACAGGATTGCCTCACTCCCCACCCCGTCTGCACACATTCCCACGCACTCCGGTCCGGAATCCGGTCCGTTTGGGGGCCAGCCTGCCCGCGTCTCGCCATCGAGTAAGGCTGCCACTGGGGTGGCGCCGATGGTGGCGGCTGGGGCGCAGTCTGGGGAGGCGGGGCAGAGGGGCAGCCGTGGCGGTCATGCCGGCCGTGGCGGCCGCCACCCGGAGATCTGGGCTCTCCGGGACCTTAGGAGAGGAATGTGGAGGCGCCCAGCCCGCCTGCCCCCTCTCCCACCCTCCCTGCTCTCCTCAACCACTGCCCACCCGCCCAGCCAGCGCGGCTTCCCAGAGTGGGCGCGGGCCAATCAACCGCGCATGCGCCGGCCGCCTGGCCCTTCTGACCTCACAAGCACCACCCCCGTTGCTAAGCGACCAGACGGCCAGGCTCTGAGGGAGCGGGGGCGCCCTCTGGCGGCGGCTGGGCCAAGGCACAGGCAGTGGCCCCCGATTTCCTGAGGTGGCTGGGGCCTGTGCTTTCCAGTGGGCCCTGCAGATGGTTGCTTGGATGGAAGGAAGGCAGGAAGGGAACAGCCAAGGAAGGAACGTAGGAAGTGAGGTGCGTGGACAGAGAAGAAAGATGGCTCGACAGGCTAATGGAGGGCCGGGGCTCCCAAGGGTGGAGGAAGCCCGGGCAGGGGCCCGGCGGACCAAGCAGCATGGGCAGCCAGGCGGTGGCATCCCTTCCTCAAGTCGGCCTTGAGAGCGTGCCTGGGACTGTCGGGCACACACTCCAAAGCCTCTGACCCAAGAGGAGCCCAAGAGGGCACTGCCTGTGTGCTTCTGGGTGGCTCTGCTCGCTCAGGGGCTTCGGCGCCTGGGGCCACAGGCCCAGCCCGTGGAGCTGCCCATCGCGCTGGAGGGATGAGGCTTACCCGCGGGCCCGGGCATCCCGCCGTCCCCACTCCTCCCAGTGACCTCGTGGCTGTGGTGCTCTGCTCCTGCCCTGTGGCTGAGGGCCAACGGTCTCTTTGCCACCTAGACATCGCTCCCGGCTTTTCTGAAGGGGTGCCTGGCTTGCCGACGGCTTCGGGCCGGCAGGTGCGGGAAGCCCCTCTCCATGCGGACAGACGCATTTCCAAACCCAAGAACACAAACACACCTGATCCGCATCTCATTTCACCCTTGGAGGAAAACGTGGCCAAAGGGCTCAGAGAAGCTGCTCAGGACTCTAGTGCCACCCTACCGCCCCCACCCGCCACCCCGCAGTGCTCCCATTTCCCTAAGCCTAGGACCGTGGTCAAGAAGAGGACGGTCGCTTTGGGACGGCAGGATCGACTCACCTGCAGACTTCACGGCCAATTCACCACTGACGCACGGCCAGTGGAGCAGTCTGTTTCGGCCTCCCGGCACTTCATCTCCTGGCTTCCCCTCTTTCTCCTGGGAAGTGGGTCCCCGGGGGCTGGGCTTGGGGCTGGGCGTGGGGGGAACTTCAGGGCCAGGGACTTTCCTTGGGAAGCACTCCTTCTCTCCATCTCTGTCTCTCTCTCTCTCCCTGTCTCTCTCTGACATTCTCGGCCCTGGCTCCAATGCGCTCTGCACGTTTCCTCCTGTGGTCCTGGGTAGGATCTTCTTGAGCACAACCCCTCTGGGGGTTCTTCCCGCGCTCCAAAGCATCACGGCTGCGCGTCACGGCCAGTCTGGGGGCCTCCAGACACTGTCTCAGGGACACGCTCGCCCTCTCCGTCTAGTCTCACCGGGGCCCAATGCCACAGGGGTCCGATGCCATCTTTCTGGCCTCTCTGATCATGTGGGCTCTCCAGGGTTTCGCATGATCCTGTGCTCCGAGGCGAGGGTACACTCCTTCTATCGCAGGGGCTTGGCTATTCCTTCAGCTGTGCCTCACCTGTTCTTCCACCCTCCCGCTCGGCTCGTGGCTTCTGTGCTTCCTCAGTCAAGGCCGTGCCTCTGTTCCATTCCCCGGTGGGTTTGCCTCGGCTTTGACACTCACAAGAGAGACTCCCTCCCCTGACCGGACTGAGCATTTCCCCCCCGCCCGCCACAGGTCTGTCACGTCCGCTCGGACCTCCCCTGTAGCTGTCCGGGGATCTGTCTCCCGGCATGATTCCCCACGAGGAGGACGCGCTGCCTTTCCCCCCGGGGGTCTGAGGACCACTGGCGGCCGTTCCAAGAGGCGGGGTGCCGCCATCACCAGGACCCCCAAGACCTCGGGAGGGTCCTGAGCCCGGAAAGCCCTTGAGGAGACTCTTCCCGGTGATCCCACGGGCCTGGAGGAAGCTGCTCCTTCTTCTCCGTGGTTCCTTTGAGATGGGCCAGAGCCCTTCTGGGGCTTCTCCCCACAGCGGCGCTGACCAAGGCACGACACGGAGGTTTTCCGCGTGCGGCCCAAGGGCCCACCAACGGCCTGTGCCCGGGCTGGGCTTCCACGGTCGGGGCCTCGACGGCCCTGCCCGGGTCAGACGTGAGGGCAGGTGGTGGCTTTGGGGACGGGCGACAGGTGGGAAGGGCGGGACGGCGCTCCAAACGTGCCTGCAAGGCGCTGGGAGGGCCAGGGACCCCCGGGGATGTGGCGGCAGGGCACGAGCCTCCTCTGCCCACGTCCAGTGGAGGCACGTTCCCAGCGTCAGTGAACCCGACCTGCCCCCGCGACGGGACTGCGGGCCTCGTCGTCGCCCCCTGCCTCACAGGATTGCCTCGCTCCCCACCCCGTCTGCACACATTCCCACGCACTCCGGTCCCGAATCCGGTCCGTTTGGGGGCCAGCCTGCCCGAGTCTCGCCATCGAGTAAGGCTGCCACTGGGGTGGCGCCGATGGTGGCGGCTGGGGCGCAGTCTGGGGAGGCGGGGCAGAGGGGCAGCCGTGGCGGTCATGCTGGCCGTGGCGGCCGCCACCCGGAGATCTGGGCTCTCCGGGACCTTAGGAGAGGAATGTGGAGGCGCCCAGCCCGCCTGCCCCCTCTCCCACCCTCCCTGCTCTCCTCAACCACTGCCCACCCGCCCAGCCAGCGCGGCTTCCCAGAGTGGGCGCGGGCCAATCAACCGCGCATGCGCCGGCCGCCTGGCCCTTCTGACCTCACAAGCACCACCCCCGTTGCTAAGCGACCAGACGGCCAGGCTCTGAGGGAGCGGGGGCGCCCTCTGGCGGCGGCTGGGCCAAGGCACAGGCAGTGGCCCCCGATTTCCTGAGGTGGCTGGGGCCTGTGCTTTCCAGTGGGCCCTGCAGATGGTTGCTTGCATGGAAGAAAGGCAGGAAGGGAACAGACAAGGAAGGAACGTAGGAAGTGAGGTGCATGGACAGAGAAGAAAGATGGCTCGACAGGCTAATGGAGGGCCGGGGCTCCCAAGGGTGGAGGAAGCCCGGGCAGGGGCCCGGCGGACCAAGCAGCATGGGCAGCCAGGCGGTGGCATCCCTTCCTCAAGTCGGCCTTGAGAGCGTGCCTGGGACTGTCGGGCACACACTCCAAAGCCTCTGACCCAAGAGGAGCCCAAGAGGGCACTGCCTGTGTGCTTCTGGGTGGCTCTGCTCGCTCAGGGGCTTCGGCGCCTGGGGCCACAGGCCCAGCCCGTGGAGCTGCCCATCGCGCTGGAGGGATGAGGCTTACCCGCGGGCCCGGGCATCCCGCCGTCCCCACTCCTCCCAGTGACCTCGTGGCTGTGGTGCTCTGCTCCTGCCCTGTGGCTGAGGGCCAACGGCCTCTTTGCCACCTAGACATCGCTCCCGGCTTTTCTGAAGGGGTGCCTGGCTTGCCGACGGCTTCGGGCCGGCAGGTGCGGGAAGCCCCTCTCCATGCGGACAGACGCATTTCCAAACCCAAGAACACAAACACACCTGATCCGCATCTCATTTCACCCTTGGAGGAAAACGTGGCCAAAGGGCTCAGAGAAGCTGCTCAGGACTCTAGTGCCACCCTACCGCCCCCACCCGCCACCCCGCAGTGCTCCCATTTCCCTAAGCCTAGGACCGTGGTCAAGAAGAGGACGGTCGCTTTGGGACGGCAGGATCGACTCACCTGCAGACTTCACGGCCAATTCACCACTGACGCACGGCCAGTGGAGCAGTCTGTTTCGGCCTCCCGGCACTTCATCTCCTGGCTTCCCCTCTTTCTCCTGGGAAGTGGGTCCCCGGGGGCTGGGCTTGGGGCTGGGCGTGGGGGGAACTTCAGGGCCAGGGACTTTCCTTGGGAAGCACTCCTTCTCTCCATCTCTGTCTCTCTCTCTCTCCCTGTCTCTCTCTGACATTCTCGGCCCTGGCTCCAATGCGCTCTGCACGTTTCCTCCTGTGGTCCTGGGTAGGATCTTCTTGAGCACAACCCCTCTGGGGGTTCTTCCCGCGTTCCAAAGCATCACGGCTGCGCGTCACGGCCAGTCTGGGGGCCTCCAGACACTGTCTCAGGGACACGCTCGCCCTCTCCGTCTAGTCTCACCGGGGCCCAATGCCACAGGGGTCCGATGCCATCTTTCTGGCCTCTCTGATCATGTGGGCTCTCCAGGGTTTCCCATGATCCTGTGCTCCGAGGCGAGGGTACACTCCCTCTATCGCAGGGGCTTGGCTATTCCTTCAGCTGTGCCTCACCTGTTCTTCCACCCTCCCGCTCGGCTCGTGGCTTCCGTGCTTCCTCAGTCAAGGCCGTGCCTCTGTTCCATTCCCCGGTGGGTTTGTCTCGGCTTTGACACTCACAAGAGAGACTCCCTCCCCTGACCGGACTGAGCATTTCCCCCCCGCCCGCCACAGGTCTTTCACGTCCACTCGGACCTCCCCTGTAGCTGTCCGGGGATCTGTCTCCCGGCATGATTCCCCACGAGGAGGACACGCTGCCTTTCCCCCCGGGGGTCTGAGGACCACTGGCGGCCGTTCCAAGGGGCGGGATGCCGCCATCACCAGGACCCCCAAGACCTCGGGAGGGTCCTGAGCCCGGAAAGCCCTTGAGGAGACTCTTCCCGGTGATCCCACGGGCCTGGAGGAAGCTGCTCCTTCTTCTCCGTGGTTCCTTTGAGATGGGCCAGAGCCCTTCTGGGGCTTCTCCCCACAGCGGCGCTGACCAAGGCACGACACGGAGGTTTTCCGCGTGCGGCCCAAGGGCCCACCAACGGCCTGTGCCCGGGCTGGGCTTCCACGGTCGGGGCCTCGACGGCCCTGCCCGGGTCAGACGTGAGGGCAGGTGGTGGCTTTGGGGACGGGCGACAGGTGGGAAGGGCGGGACGGCGCTCCAAACGTGCCTGCAAGGCGCTGGGAGGGCCAGGGACCCCCGGGGATGTGGCGGCAGGGCACGAGCCTCCTCTGCCCACGTCCAGTGGAGGCACGTTCCCAGCGTCAGTGAACCCGACCTGCCCCCGCGACGGGACTGCGGGCCTCGTCGTCGCCCCCTGCCTCACAGGATTGCCTCGCTCCCCACCCCGTCTGCACACATTCCCACGCACTCCGGTCCCGAATCCGGTCCGTTTGGGGGCCAGCCTGCCCGCGTCTCGCCATCGAGTATGGCTGCCACTGGGGTGGCGCCGATGGTGGCGGCTGGGGCGCAGTCTGGGGAGGCGGGGCAGAGGGGCAGCCGTGGCGGTCATGCCGGCCGTGGCGGCCGCCACCCGGAGATCTGGGCTCTCCGGGACCTTAGGAGAGGAATGTGGAGGCGCCGAGCCTGCCTGCCCCCTCTCCCACCCTCCCTGCTCTCCTCAACCACTGCCCACCCGCCCAGCCAGCGCGGCTTCCCAGAGTGGGCGCGGGCCAATCAACCGCGCATGCGCCGGCCGCCTGGCCCTTCTGACCTCACAAGCACCACCCCCGTTGCTAAGCGACCAGACGGCCAGGCTCTGAGGGAGCGGGGGCGCCCTCTGGCGGTGGCTGGGCCAAGGCACAGGCAGTGGCCCCCGATTTCCTGAGGTGGCTGGGGCCTGTGCTTTCCAGTGGGCCCTGCAGATGGTTGCTTGGATGGAAGGAAGGCAGGAAGGGAACAGACAAGGAAGGAACGTAGGAAGTGAGGTGCATGGACAGAGAAGAAAGATGGCTCGACAGGCTAATGGAGGGCCGGGGCTCCCAAGGGTGGAGGAAGCCCGGGCAGGGGCCCGGCGGACCAAGCAGCATGGGCAGCCAGGCGGTGGCATCCCTTCCTCAAGTCGGCCTTGAGAGCGTGCCTGGGACTGTCGGGCACACACTCCAAAGCCTCTGACCCAAGAGGAGCCCAAGAGGGCACTGCCTGTGTGCTTCTGGGTGGCTCTGCTCGCTCAGGGGCTTCGGCGCCTGGGGCCACAGGCCCAGCCCGTGGAGCTGCCCATCGCGCTGGAGGGATGAGGCTTACCCGCGGGCCCGGGCATCCCGCCGTCCCCACTCCTCCCAGTGACCTCGTGGCTGTGGTGCTCTGCTCCTGCCCTGTGGCTGAGGGCCAACGGCCTCTTTGCCACCTAGACATCGCTCCCGGCTTTTCTGAAGGGGTGCCTGGCTTGCCGACGGCTTCGGGCCGGCAGGTGCGGGAAGCCCCTCTCCATGCGGACAGACGCATTTCCAAACCCAAGAACACAAACACACCTGATCCGCATCTCATTTCACCCTTGGAGGAAAACGTGGCCAAAGGGCTCAGAGAAGCTGCTCAGGACTCTAGTGCCACCCTACCGCCCCCACCCGCCACCCCGCAGTGCTCCCATTTCCCTAAGCCTAGGACCGTGGTCAAGAAGAGGACGGTCGCTTTGGGACGGCAGGATCGACTCACCTGCAGACTTCACGGCCAATTCACCACTGACGCACGGCCAGTGGAGCAGTCTGTTTCGGCCTCCCGGCACTTCATCTCCTGGCTTCCCCTCTTTCTCCTGGGAAGTGGGTCCCCGGGGGCTGGGCTTGGGGCTGGGCGTGGGGGGAACTTCAGGGCCAGGGACTTTCCTTGGGAAGCACTCCTTCTCTCCATCTCTGTCTCTCTCTCTCTCCCTGTCTCTCTCTGACATTCTCGGCCCTGGCTCCAATGCGCTCTGCACGTTTCCTCCTGTGGTCCTGGGTAGGATCTTCTTGAGCACAACCCCTCTGGGGGTTCTTCCCGCGCTCCAAAGCATCACGGCTGCGCGTCACGGCCAGTCTGGGGGCCTCCAGACACTGTCTCAGGGACACGCTCGCCCTCTCCATCTAGTCTCACCGGGGCCCAATGCCACAGGGGTCCGATGCCATCTTTCTGGCCTCTCTGATCATGTGGGCTCTCCAGGGTTTCCCATGATCCTGTGCTCCGAGGCGAGGGTACACTCCCTCTATCGCAGGGGCTTGGCTATTCCTTCAGCTGTGCCTCACCTGTTCTTCCACCCTCCCGCTCGGCTCGTGGCTTCCGTGCTTCCTCAGTCAAGGCCGTGCCTCTGTTCCATTCCCCGGTGGGTTTGTCTCGGCTTTGACACTCACAAGAGAGACTCCCTCCCCTGACCGGACTGAGCATTTCCCCCCCGCCCGCCACAGGTCTTTCACGTCCACTCGGACCTCCCCTGTAGCTGTCCGGGGATCTGTCTCCCGGCATGATTCCCCACGAGGAGGACGCGCTGCCTTTCCCCCCGGGGGTCTGAGGACCACTGGCGGCCGTTCCAAGAGGCGGGGTGCTGCCATCACCGGGACCCCCAAGACCTCGGGAGGGTCCTGAGCCCGGAAAGCCCTTGAGGAGACTCTTCCCGGTGATCCCACGGGCCTGGAGGAAGCTGCTCCTTCTTCTCCGTGGTTCCTTTGAGATGGGCCAGAGCCCTTCTGGGGCTTCTCCCCACAGCGGCGCTGACCAAGGCACGACACGGAGGTTTTCCGCGTGCGGCCCAAGGGCCCACCAACGGCCTGTGCCCGGGCTGGGCTTCCACGGTCGGGGCCTCGACGGCCCTGCCCGGGTCAGACGTTAGGGCAGGTGGTGGCTTTGGGGACGGGCGACAGGTGGGAAGGGCGGGACGGCGCTCCAAACGTGCCTGCAAGGCGCTGGGAGGGCCAGGGACCCCCGGGGATGTGGCGGCAGGGCACGAGCCTCCTCTGCCCACGTCCAGTGGAGGCACGTTCCCAGCGTCAGTGAACCCGACCTGCCCCCGCGACGGGACTGCAGGCCTCGTCGTCGCCCCCTGCCTCACAGTATTGCCTCGCTCCCCACCCCGTCTGCACACATTCCCACGCACTCCGGTCCCGAATCCGGTCCGTTTGGGGGCCAGCCTGCCCGCGTCTCGCCATCGAGTATGGCTGCCACTGGGGTGGCGCCGATGGTGGCGGCTGGGGCGCAGTCTGGGGAGGCGGGGCAGAGGGGCAGCCGTGGCGGTCATGCCGGCCGTGGCGGCCGCCACCCGGAGATCTGGGCTCTCCGGGACCTTAGGAGAGGAATGTGGAGGCGCCCAGCCCGCCTGCCCCCTCTCCCACCCTCCCTGCTCTCCTCAACCACTGCCCACCCGCCCAGCCAGCGCGGCTTCCCAGAGTGGGCGCGGGCCAATCAACCGCGCATGCGCCGGCCGCCTGGCCCTTCTGACCTCACAAGCACCACCCCCGTTGCTAAGCGACCAGACGGCCAGGCTCTGAGGGAGCGGGGGCGCCCTCTGGCGGCGGCTGGGCCAAGGCACAGGCAGTGGCCCCCGATTTCCTGAGGTGGCTGGGGCCTGTGCTTTCCAGTGGGCCCTGCAGATGGTTGCTTGGATGGAAGGAAGGCAGGAAGGGAACAGACAAGGAAGGAACGTAGGAAGTGAGGTGCATGGACAGAGAAGAAAGATGGCTCGACAGGCTAATGGAGGGCCGGGGCTCCCAAGGGTGGAGGAAGCCCGGGCAGGGGCCCGGCGGACCAAGCAGCATGGGCAGCCAGGCGGTGGCATCCCTTCCTCAAGTCGGCCTTGAGAGCGTGCCTGGGACTGTCGGGCACACACTCCAAAGCCTCTGACCCAAGAGGAGCCCAAGAGGGCACTGCCTGTGTGCTTCTGGGTGGCTCTGCTTGCTCAGGGGCTTCGGCGCCTGGGGCCACAGGCCCAGCCCGTGGAGCTGCCCATCGCGCTGGAGGGATGAGGCTTACCCGCGGGCCCGGGCATCCCGCCGTCCCCACTCCTCCCAGTGACCTCGTGGCTGTGGTGCTCTGCTCCTGCCCTGTGGCTGAGGGCCAACGGCCTCTTTGCCACCTAGACATCGCTCCCGGCTTTTCTGAAGGGGTGCCTGGCTTGCCGACGGCTTCGGGCCGGCAGGTGCGGGAAGCCCCTCTCCATGTGGACAGACGCATTTCCAAACCCAAGAACACAAACACACCTGATCCGCATCTCATTTCAGCCTTGGAGGAAAACGTGGCCAAAGGGCTCAGAGAAGCTGCTCAGGACTCTAGTGCCACCCTACCGCCCCCACCCGCCACCCCGCAGTGCTCCCATTTCCCTAAGCCTAGGACCGTGGTCAAGAAGAGGACGGTCGCTTTGGGACGGCAGGATCGACTCACCTGCAGACTTCACGGCCAATTCACCACTGACGCACGGCCAGTGGAGCAGTCTGTTTCGGCCTCCCGGCACTTCATCTCCTGGCTTCCCCTCTTTCTCCTGGGAAGTGGGTCCCCGGGGGCTGGGCTTGGGGCTGGGCGTGGGGGGAACTTCAGGGCCAGGGACTTTCCTTGGGAAGCACTCCTTCTCTCCATCTCTGTCTCTCTCTCTCTCCCTGTCTCTCTCTGACATTCTCGGCCCTGGCTCCAATGCGCTCTGCACGTTTCCTCCTGTGGTCCTGGGTAGGATCTTCTTGAGCACAACCCCTCTGGGGGTTCTTCCCGCGCTCCAAAGCATCACGGCTGCGCGTCACGGCCAGTCTGGGGGCCTCCAGACACTGTCTCAGGGACACGCTCGCCCTCTCCGTCTAGTCTCACCGGGGCCCAATGCCACAGGGGTCCGATGCCATCTTTCTGGCCTCTCTGATCATGTGGGCTCTCCAGGGTTTCGCATGATCCTGTGCTCCGAGGCGAGGGTACACTCCTTCTATCGCAGGGGCTTGGCTATTCCTTCAGCTGTGCCTCACCTGTTCTTCCACCCTCCCGCTCGGCTCGTGGCTTCTGTGCTTCCTCAGTCAAGGCCGTGCCTCTGTTCCATTCCCCGGTGGGTTTGCCTCGGCTTTGACACTCACAAGAGAGACTCCCTCCCCTGACCGGACTGAGCATTTCCCCCCCGCCCGCCACAGGTAGGTCACGTCCGCTCGGACCTCCCCTGTAGCTGTCCGGGGATCTGTCTCCCGGCATGATTCCCCACGAGGAGGACGCGCTGCCTTTCCCCCCGGGGGTCTGAGGACCACTGGCGGCCGTTCCAAGAGGCGGGGTGCCGCCATCACCAGGACCCCCAAGACCTCGGGAGGGTCCTGAGCCCGGAAAGCCCTTGAGGAGACTCTTCCCGGTGATCCCACGGGCCTGGAGGAAGCTGCTCCTTCTTCTCCGTGGTTCCTTTGAGATGGGCCAGAGCCCTTCTGGGGCTTCTCCCCACAGCGGCGCTGACCAAGGCACGACACGGAGGTTTTCCGCGTGCGGCCCAAGGGCCCACCAACGGCCTGTGCCCGGGCTGGGCTTCCACGGTCGGGGCCTCGACGGCCCTGCCCGGGTCAGACGTGAGGGCAGGTGGTGGCTTTGGGGACGGGCGACAGGTGGGAAGGGCGGGACGGCGCTCCAAACGTGCCTGCAAGGCGCTGGGAGGGCCAGGGACCCCCGGGGATGTGGCGGCAGGGCACGAGCCTCCTCTGCCCACGTCCAGTGGAGGCACGTTCCCAGCGTCAGTGAACCCGACCTGCCCCCGCGACGGGACTGCGGGCCTCGTCGTCGCCCCCGGCCTCACAGGATTGCCTCGCTCCCCACCCCGTCTGCACACATTCCCACGCACTCCGGTCCCGAATCCGGTCCGTTTGGGGGCCAGCCTGCCCGCGTCTCGCCATCGAGTAAGGCTGCCACTGGGGTGGCGCCGATGGTGGCGGCTGGGGCGCAGTCTGGGGAGGCGGGGCAGAGGGGCAGCCGTGGCGGTCATGCCGGCCGTGGCGGCCGCCACCCGGAGATCTGGGCTCTCCGGGACCTTAGGAGAGGAATGTGGAGGCGCCCAGCCCGCCTGCCCCCTCTCCCACCCTCCCTGCTCTCCTCAACCACTGCCCACCCGCCCAGCCAGCGCGGCTTCCCAGAGTGGGCGCGGGCCAATCAACCGCGCATGCGCCGGCCGCCTGGCCCTTCTGACCTCACAAGCACCACCCCCGTTGCTAAGCGACCAGACGGCCAGGCTCTGAGGGAGCGGGGGCGCCCTCTGGCGGCGGCTGGGCCAAGGCACAGGCAGTGGCCCCCGATTTCCTGAGGTGGCTGGGGCCTGTGCTTTCCAGTGGGCCCTGCAGATGGTTGCTTGGATGGAAGGAAGGCAGGAAGGGAACAGACAAGGAAGGAACGTAGGAAGTGAGGTGCATGGACAGAGAAGAAAGATGGCTCGACAGGCTAATGGAGGGCCGGGGCTCCCAAGGGTGGAGGAAGCCCGGGCAGGGGCCCGGCGGACCAAGCAGCATGGGCAGCCAGGCGGTGGCATCCCTTCCTCAAGTCGGCCTTGAGAGCGTGCCTGGGACTGTCGGGCACACACTCCAAAGCCTCTGACCCAAGAGGAGCCCAAGAGGGCACTGCCTGTGTGCTTCTGGGTGGCTCTGCTCGCTCAGGGGCTTCGGCGCCTGGGGCCACAGGCCCAGCCCGTGGAGCTGCCCATCGCGCTGGAGGGATGAGGCTTACCCGCGGGCCCGGGCATCCCGCCGTCCCCACTCCTCCCAGTGACCTCGTGGCTGTGGTGCTCTGCTCCTGCCCTGTGGCTGAGGGCCAACGGCCTCTTTGCCACCTAGACATTGCTCCCGGCTTTTCTGAAGGGGTGCCTGGCTTGCCGACGGCTTCGGGCCGGCAGGTGCGGGAAGCCCCTCTCCATGCGGACAGACGCATTTCCAAACCCAAGAACACAAACACACCTGATCCGCATCTCATTTCAGCCTTGGAGGAAAACGTGGCCAAAGGGCTCAGAGAAGCTGCTCGGGACTCTAGTGCCACCCTACCGCCCCCACCCGCCACCCCGCAGTGCTCCCATTTCCCTAAGCCTAGGACCGTGGTCAAGAAGAGGACGGTCGCTTTGGGACGGCAGGATCGACTCACCTGCAGACTTCACGGCCAATTCACCACTGACGCACGGCCAGTGGAGCAGCCTGTTGCGGCCTCCCAGCACTTCATCTCCTGGCTTCCCCTCTTTCTCCTGGGAAGTGGGTCCCCGGGGGCTGGGCTTGGGGCTGGGCGTGGGGGGAACTTCAGGGCCAGGGACTTTCCTTGGGAAGCACTCCTTCTCTCCATCTCTGTCTCTCTCTCTCTCCCTGTCTCTCTCTGACATTCTCGGCCCTGGCTCCAATGCGCTCTGCACGTTTCCTCCTGTGGTCCTGGGTAGGATCTTCTTGAGCACAACCCCTCTGGGGGTTCTTCCCGCGCTCCAAAGCATCACGGCTGCGCGTCACGGCCAGTCTGGGGGCCTCCAGACACTGTCTCAGGGACACGCTCGCCCTCTCCGTCTAGTCTCACCGGGGCCCAATGCCACAGGGGTCCGATGCCATCTTTCTGGCCTCTCTGATCATGTGGGCTCTCCAGGGTTTCGCATGATCCTGTGCTCCGAGGCGAGGGTACACTCCTTCTATCGCAGGGGTTTGGCTATTCCTTCAGCTGTGCCTCACCTGTTCTTCCACCCTCCCGCTCGGCTCGTGGCTTCTGTGCTTCCTCAGTCAAGGCCGTGCCTCTGTTCCATTCCCCGGTGGGTTTGCCTCGGCTTTGACACTCACAAGAGAGACTCCCTCCCCTGACCGGACTGAGCATTTCCCCCCCGCCCGCCACAGGTCTGTCACGTCCGCTCGGACCTCCCCTGTAGCTGTCCGGGGATCTGTCTCCCGGCATGATTCCCCACGAGGAGGACGCGCTGCCTTTCCCCCCGGGGGTCTGAGGACCACTGGTGGCCGTTCCAAGAGGCGGGGTGCCGCCATCACCAGGACCCCCAAGACCTCGGGAGGGTCCTGAGCCCGGAAAGCCCTTGAGGAGACTCTTCCCGGTGATCCCACGGGCCTGGAGGAAGCTGCTCCTTCTTCTCCGTGGTTCCTTTGAGATGGGCCAGAGCCCTTCTGGGGCTTCTCCCCACAGCGGCGCTGACCAAGGCACGACACGGAGGTTTTCCGCGTGCGGCCCAAGGGCCCACCAACGGCCTGTGCCCGGGCTGGGCTTCCACGGTCGGGGCCTCGACGGCCCTGCCCGGGTCAGACGTGAGGGCAGGTGGTGGCTTTGGGGACGGGCGACAGGTGGGAAGGGCGGGACGGCGCTCCAAACGTGCCTGCAAGGCGCTGGGAGGGCCAGGGACCCCCGGGGATGTGGCGGCAGGGCACGAGCCTCCTCTGCCCACGTCCAGTGGAGGCACGTTCCCAGCGTCAGTGAACCCGACCTGCCCCCGCGACGGGACTGCGGGCCTCGTCGTCGCCCCCTGCCTCACAGGATTGCCTCGCTCCACACCCCGTCTGCACACATTCCCACGCACTCCGGTCCCGAATCCGGTCCGTTTGGGGGCCAGCCTGCCCGCGTCTCGCCATCGAGTAAGGCTGCCACTGGGGTGGCGCCGATGGTGGCGGCTGGGGCGCAGTCTGGGGAGGCGGGGCAGAGGGGCAGCCGTGGCGGTCATGCCGGCCGTGGCGGCCGCCACCCGGAGATCTGGGCTCTCCGGGACCTTAGGAGAGGAATGTGGAGGCGCCCAGCCCGCCTGCCCCCTCTCCCACCCTCCCTGCTCTCCTCAACCACTGCCCACCCGCCCAGCCAGCGCGGCTTCCCAGAGTGGGCGCAGGCCAATCAACCGCGCATGCGCCGGCCGCCTGGCCCTTCTGACCTCACAAGCACCACCCCCGTTGCTAAGCGACCAGACGGCCAGGCTCTGAGGGAGCGGGGGCGCCCTCTGGCGGCGGCTGGGCCAAGGCACAGGCAGTGGCCCCCGATTTCCTGAGGTGGCTGGGGCCTGTGCTTTCCAGTGGGCCCTGCAGATGGTTGCTTGGATGGAAGGAAGGCAGGAAGGGAACAGACAAGGAAGGAACGTAGGAAGTGAGGTGCATGGACAGAGAAGAAAGATGGCTCGACAGGCTAATGGAGGGCCGGGGCTCCCAAGGGTGGAGGAAGCCCGGGCAGGGGCCCGGCGGACCAAGCAGCATGGGCAGCCAGGCGGTGGCATCCCTTCCTCAAGTCGGCCTTGAGAGCGTGCCTGGGACTGTCGGGCACACACTCCAAAGCCTCTGACCCAAGAGGAGCCCAAGAGGGCACTGCCTGTGTGCTTCTGGGTGGCTCTGCTCGCTCAGGGGCTTCGGCGCCTGGGGCCACAGGCCCAGCCCGTGGAGCTGCCCATCGCGCTGGAGGGATGAGGCTTACCCGCGGGCCCGGGCATCCCGCCGTCCCCACTCCTCCCAGTGACCTCGTGGCTGTGGTGCTCTGCTCCTGCCCTGTGGCTGAGGGCCAACGGCCTCTTTGCCACCTAGACATCGCTCCCGGCTTTTCTGAAGGGGTGCCTGGCTTGCCGACGGCTTCGGGCCGGCAGGTGCGGGAAGCCCCTCTCCATGCGGACAGACGCATTTCCAAACCCAAGAACACAAACACACCTGATCCGCATCTCATTTCAGCCTTGGAGGAAAACGTGGCCAAAGGGCTCAGAGAAGCTGCTCGGGACTCTAGTGCCACCCTACCGCCCCCACCCGCCACCCCGCAGTGCTCCCATTTCCCTAAGCCTAGGACCGTGGTCAAGAAGAGGACGGTCGCTTTGGGACGGCAGGATCGACTCACCTGCAGACTTCACGGCCAATTCACCACTGACGCACGGCCAGTGGAGCAGTCTGTTTCGGCCTCCCGGCACTTCATCTCCTGGCTTCCCCTCTTTCTCCTGGGAAGTGGGTCCCCGGGGGCTGGGCTTGGGGCTGGGCGTGGGGGGAACTTCAGGGCCAGGGACTTTCCTTGGGAAGCATTCCTTCTCTCCATCTCTGTCTCTCTCTCTCTCCCTGTCTCTCTCTGACATTCTCGGCCCTGGCTCCAATGCGCTCTGCACGTTTCCTCCTGTGGTCCTGGGTAGGATCTTCTTGAGCACAACCCCTCTGGGGGTTCTTCCCGCGCTCCAAAGCATCACGGCTGCGCGTCACGGCCAGTCTGGGGGCCTCCAGACACTGTCTCAGGGACACGCTCGCCCTCTCCGTCTAGTCTCACCGGGGCCCAATGCCACAGGGGTCCGATGCCATCTTTCTGGCCTCTCTGATCATGTGGGCTCTCCAGGGTTTCCCATGATCCTGTGCTCCGAGGCGAGGGTATACTCCCTCTATCGCAGGGGCTTGGCTATTCCTTCAGCTGTGCCTCACCTGTTCTTCCACCCTCCCGCTCGGCTCGTGGCTTCCGTGCTTCCTCAGTCAAGGCCGTGCCTCTGTTCCATTCCCCGGTGGGTTTGTCTCGGCTTTGACACTCACAAGAGAGACTCCCTCCCCTGACCGGACTGAGCATTTCCCCCCCGCCCGCCACAGGTCTTTCACGTCCGCTCGGACCTCCCCTGTGGCTGTCCGGGGATCTGTCTCCCGGCATGATTCCCCACGAGGAGGACGCGCTGCCTTTCCCCCCGGGGGTCTGAGGACCACTGGCGGCCGTTCCAAGAGGCGGGGTGCCGCCATCACCGGGACCCCCAAGACCTCGGGAGGGTCCTGAGCCCGGAAAGCCCTTGAGGAGACTCTTCCCGGTGATCCCACGGGCCTGGAGGAAGCTGCTCCTTCTTCTCCGTGGTTCCTTGGAGATGGGCCAGAGCCCTTCTGGGGCTTCTCCCCACAGCGGCGCTGACCAAGGCACGACACGGAGGTTTTCCGCGTGCGGCCCAAGGGCCCACCAACGGCCTGTGCCCGGGCTGGGCTTCCACGGTCGGGGCCTCGACGGCCCTGCCCGGGTCAGACGTGAGGGCAGGTGGTGGCTTTGGGGACGGGCGACAGGTGGGAAGGGCGGGACGGCGCTCCAAACGTGCCTGCAAGGCGCTGGGAGGGCCAGGGACCCCCGGGGATGTGGCGGCAGGGCACGAGCCTCCTCTGCCCACGTCCAGTGGAGGCACGTTCCCAGCGTCAGTGAACCCGACCTGCCCCCGCGACGGGACTGCGGGCCTCGTCGTCGCCCCCTGCCTCACAGGATTGCCTCGCTCCCCACCCCGTCTGCACACATTCCCACGCACTCCGGTCCCGAATCCGGTCCTTTTGGGGGCCAGCCTGCCCGCGTCTCGCCATCGAGTAAGGCTGCCACTGGGGTGGCGCCGATGGTGGCGGCTGGGGTGCAGTCTGGGGAGGCGGGGCAGAGGGGCAGCCGTGGCGGTCATGCCGGCCGTGGCGGCCGCCACCCGGAGATCTGGGCTCTGCGGGACCTTAGGAGAGGAATGTGGAGGCGCCCAGCCCGCCTGCCCCCTCTCCCACCCTCCCTGCTCTCCTCAACCACTGCCCACCCGCCCAGCCAGCGCGGCTTCCCAGAGTGGGCGCGGGCCAATCAACCGCGCATGCGCCGGCCGCCTGGCCCTTCTGACCTCACAAGCACCACCCCCGTTGCTAAGCGACCAGACGGCCAGGCTCTGAGGGAGCGGGGGCGCCCTCTGGCGGCGGCTGGGCCAAGGCACAGGCAGTGGCCCCCGATTTCCTGAGGTGGCTGGGGCCTGTGCTTTCCAGTGGGCCCTGCAGATGGTTGCTTGGATGGAAGGAAGGCAGGAAGGGAACAGACAAGGAAGGAACGTAGGAAGTGAGGTGCATGGACAGAGAAGAAAGATGGCTCGACAGGCTAATGGAGGGCCGGGGCTCCCAAGGGTGGAGGAAGCCCGGGCAGGGGCCCGGCGGACCAAGCAGCATGGGCAGCCAGGCGGTGGCATCCCTTCCTCAAGTCGGCCTTGAGAGCGTGCCTGGGACTGTCGGGCACACACTCCAAAGCCTCTGACCCAAGAGGAGCCCAAGAGGGCACTGCCTGTGTGCTTCTGGGTGGCTCTGCTCGCTCAGGGGCTTCGGCGCCGGGGGCCACAGGCCCAGCCCGTGGAGCTGCCCATCGCGCTGGAGGGATGAGGCTTACCCGCGGGCCCGGGCATCCCGCCGTCCCCACTCCTCCCAGTGACCTCGTGGCTGTGGTGCTCTGCTCCTGCCCTGTGGCTGAGGGCCAACGGCCTCTTTGCCACCTAGACATCGCTCCCGGCTTTTCTGAAGGGGTGCCTGGCTTGCCGACGGCTTCGGGCCGGCAGGTGCGGGAAGCCCCTCTCCATGCGGACAGACGCATTTCCAAACCCAAGAACACAAACACACCTGATCCGCATCTCATTTCAGCCTTGGAGGAAAACGTGGCCAAAGGGCTCAGAGAAGCTGCTCGGGACTCTAGTGCCACCCTACCGCCCCCACCCGCCACCCCGCAGCGCTCCCATTTCCCTAAGCCTAGGACCGTGGTCAAGAAGAGGACGGTCGCTTTGGGACGGCAGGATCGACTCACCTGCAGACTTCACGGCCAATTCACCACTGACGCACGGCCAGTGGAGCAGTCTGTTTCGGCCTCCCGGCACTTCATCTCCTGGCTTCCCCTCTTTCTCCTGGGAAGTGGGTCCCCGGGGGCTGGGCTTGGGGCTGGGCGTGGGGGGAACTTCAGGGCCAGGGACTTTCCTTGGGAAGCACTCCTTCTCTCCATCTCTGTCTCTCTCTCTCTCCCTGTCTCTCTCTGACATTCTCGGCCCTGGCTCCAATGCGCTCTGCACGTTTCCTCCTGTGGTCCTGGGTAGGATCTTCTTGAGCACAACCCCTCTGGGGGTTCTTCCCGCGCTCCAAAGCATCACGGCTGCGCGTCACGGCCAGTCTGGGGGCCTCCAGACACTGTCTCAGGGACACGCTCGCCCTCTCCGTCTAGTCTCACCGGGGCCCAATGCCACAGGGGTCCGATGCCATCTTTCTGGCCTCTCTGATCATGTGGGCTCTCCAGGGTTTCCCATGATCCTGTGCTCCGAGGCGAGGGTATACTCCCTCTATCGCAGGGGCTTGGCTATTCCTTCAGCTGTGCCTCACCTGTTCTTCCACCCTCCCGCTCGGCTCGTGGCTTCCGTGCTTCCTCAGTCAAGGCCGTGCCTCTGTTCCATTCCCCGGTGGGTTTGTCTCGGCTTTGACACTCACAAGAGAGACTCCCTCCCCTGACCGGACTGAGCATTTCCCCCCCGCCCGCCACAGGTCTTTCACGTCCGCTCGGACCTCCCCTGTGGCTGTCCGGGGATCTGTCTCCCGGCATGATTCCCCACGAGGAGGACGCGCTGCCTTTCCCCCCGGGGGTCTGAGGACCACTGGCGGCCGTTCCAAGAGGCGGGGTGCCGCCATCACCGGGACCCCCAAGACCTCGGGAGGGTCCTGAGCCCGGAAAGCCCTTGAGGAGACTCTTCCCGGTGATCCCACGGGCCTGGAGGAAGCTGCTCCTTCTTCTCCGTGGTTCCTTTGAGATGGGCCAGAGCCCTTCTGGGGCTTCTCCCCACAGCGGCGCTGACCAAGGCACGACACGGAGGTTTTCCGCGTGCGGCCCAAGGGCCCACCAACGGCCTGTGCCCGGGCTGGGCTTCCACGGTCGGGGCCTCGACGGCCCTGCCCGGGTCAGACGTGAGGGCAGGTGGTGGCTTTGGGGACGGGCGACAGGTGGGAAGGGCGGGACGGCGCTCCAAACGTGCCTGCAAGGCGCTGGGAGGGCCAGGGACCCCCGGGGATGTGGCGGCAGGGCACGAGCCTCCTCTGCCCACGTCCAGTGGAGGCACGTTCCCAGCGTCAGTGAACCCGACCTGCCCCCGCGACGGGACTGCGGGCCTCGTCGTCGCCCCCTGCCTCACAGGATTGCCTCGCTCCCCACCCCGTCTGCACACATTCCCACGCACTCCGGTCCCGAATCCGGTCCTTTTGGGGGCCAGCCTGCCCGCGTCTCGCCATCGAGTAAGGCTGCCACTGGGGTGGCGCCGATGGTGGCGGCTGGGGCGCAGTCTGGGGAGGCGGGGCAGAGGGGCAGCCGTGGCGGTCATGCCGGCCGTGGCGGCCGCCACCCGGAGATCTGGGCTCTGCGGGACCTTAGGAGAGGAATGTGGAGGCGCCCAGCCCGCCTGCCCCCTCTCCCACCCTCCCTGCTCTCCTCAACCACTGCCCACCCGCCCAGCCAGCGCGGCTTCCCAGAGTGGGCGCGGGCCAATCAACCGCGCATGCGCCGGCCGCCTGGCCCTTCTGACCTCACAAGCACCACCCCCGTTGCTAAGCGACCAGACGGCCAGGCTCTGAGGGAGCGGGGGCGCCCTCTGGCGGCGGCTGGGCCAAGGCACAGGCAGTGGCCCCCGATTTCCTGAGGTGGCTGGGGCCTGTGCTTTCCAGTGGGCCCTGCAGATGGTTGCTTGGATGGAAGGAAGGCAGGAAGGGAACAGACAAGGAAGGAACGTAGGAAGTGAGGTGCGTGGACAGAGAAGAAAGATGGCTCGACAGGCTAATGGAGGGCCGGGGCTCCCAAGGGTGGAGGAAGCCCGGGCAGGGGCCCGGCGGACCAAGCAGCATGGGCAGCCAGGCGGTGGCATCCCTTCCTCAAGTCGGCCTTGAGAGCGTGCCTGGGACTGTCGGGCACACACTCCAAAGCCTCTGACCCAAGAGGAGCCCAAGAGGGCACTGCCTGTGTGCTTCTGGGTGGCTCTGCTCGCTCAGGGGCTTCGGCGCCGGGGGCCACAGGCCCAGCCCGTGGAGCTGCCCATCGCGCTGGAGGGATGAGGCTTACCCGCGGGCCCGGGCATCCCGCCGTCCCCACTCCTCCCAGTGACCTCGTGGCTGTGGTGCTCTGCTCCTGCCCTGTGGCTGAGGGCCAACGGCCTCTTTGCCACCTAGACATCGCTCCCGGCTTTTCTGAAGGGGTGCCTGGCTTGCCGACGGCTTCGGGCCGGCAGGTGCGGGAAGCCCCTCTCCATGCGGACAGACGCATTTCCAAACCCAAGAACACAAACACACCTGATCCGCATCTCATTTCAGCCTTGGAGGAAAACGTGGCCAAAGGGCTCAGAGAAGCTGCTCGGGACTCTAGTGCCACCCTACCGCCCCCACCCGCCACCCCGCAGCGCTCCCATTTCCCTAAGCCTAGGACCGTGGTCAAGAAGAGGACGGTCGCTTTGGGACGGCAGGATCGACTCACCTGCAGACTTCACGGCCAATTCACCACTGACGCACGGCCAGTGGAGCAGTCTGTTTCGGGCTCCCGGCACTTCATCTCCTGGCTTCCCCTCTTTCTCCTGGGAAGTGGGTCCCCGGGGGCTGGGCTTGGGGCTGGGCGTGGGGGGAACTTCAGGGCCAGGGACTTTCCTTGGGAAGCACTCCTTCTCTCCATCTCTGTCTCTCTCTCTCTCCCTGTCTCTCTCTGACATTCTCGGCCCTGGCTCCAATGCGCTCTGCACGTTTCCTCCTGTGGTCCTGGGTAGGATCTTCTTGAGCACAACCCCTCTGGGGGTTCTTCCCGCGCTCCAAAGCATCACGGCTGCGCGTCACGGCCAGTCTGGGGGCCTCCAGACACTGTCTCAGGGACACGCTCGCCCTCTCCGTCTAGTCTCACCGGGGCCCAATGCCACAGGGGTCCGATGCCATCTTTCTGGCCTCTCTGATCATGTGGGCTCTCCAGGGTTTCCCATGATCCTGTGCTCCGAGGCGAGGGTATACTCCCTCTATCGCAGGGGCTTGGCTATTCCTTCAGCTGTGCCTCACCTGTTCTTCCACCCTCCCGCTCGGCTCGTGGCTTCCGTGCTTCCTCAGTCAAGGCCGTGCCTCTGTTCCATTCCCCGGTGGGTTTGTCTCGGCTTTGACACTCACAAGAGAGACTCCCTCCCCTGACCGGACTGAGCATTTCCCCCCCGCCCGCCACAGGTCTTTCACGTCCGCTCGGACCTCCCCTGTGGCTGTCCGGGGATCTGTCTCCCGGCATGATTCCCCACGAGGAGGACGCGCTGCCTTTCCCCCCGGGGGTCTGAGGACCACTGGCGGCCGTTCCAAGAGGCGGGGTGCCGCCATCACCGGGACCCCCAAGACCTCGGGAGGGTCCTGAGCCCGGAAAGCCCTTGAGGAGACTCTTCCCGGTGATCCCACGGGCCTGGAGGAAGCTGCTCCTTCTTCTCCGTGGTTCCTTTGAGATGGGCCAGAGCCCTTCTGGGGCTTCTCCCCACAGCGGCGCTGACCAAGGCACGACACGGAGGTTTTCCGCGTGCGGCCCAAGGGCCCACCAACGGCCTGTGCCCGGGCTGGGCTTCCACGGTCGGGGCCTCGACGGCCCTGCCCGGGTCAGACGTGAGGGCAGGTGGTGGCTTTGGGGACGGGCGACAGGTGGGAAGGGCGGGACGGCGCTCCAAACGTGCCTGCAAGGCGCTGGGAGGGCCAGGGACCCCCGGGGATGTGGCGGCAGGGCACGAGCCTCCTCTGCCCACGTCCAGTGGAGGCACGTTCCCAGCGTCAGTGAACCCGACCTGCCCCCGCGACGGGACTGCGGGCCTCGTCGTCGCCCCCTGCCTCACAGGATTGCCTCGCTCCCCACCCCGTCTGCACACATTCCCACGCACTCCGGTCCCGAATCCGGTCCTTTTGGGGGCCAGCCTGCCCGCGTCTCGCCATCGAGTAAGGCTGCCACTGGGGTGGCGCCGATGGTGGCGGCTGGGGCGCAGTCTGGGGAGGCGGGGCAGAGGGGCAGCCGTGGCGGTCATGCCGGCCGTGGCGGCCGCCACCCGGAGATCTGGGCTCTGCGGGACCTTAGGAGAGGAATGTGGAGGCGCCCAGCCCGCCTGCCCCCTCTCCCACCCTCCCTGCTCTCCTCAACCACTGCCCACCCGCCCAGCCAGCGCGGCTTCCCAGAGTGGGCGCGGGCCAATCAACCGCGCATGCGCCGGCCGCCTGGCCCTTCTGACCTCACAAGCACCACCCCCGTTGCTAAGCGACCAGACGGCCAGGCTCTGAGGGAGCGGGGGCGCCCTCTGGCGGCGGCTGGGCCAAGGCACAGGCAGTGGCCCCCGATTTCCTGAGGTGGCTGGGGCCTGTGCTTTCCAGTGGGCCCTGCAGATGGTTGCTTGGATGGAAGGAAGGCAGGAAGGGAACAGACAAGGAAGGAACGTAGGAAGTGAGGTGCGTGGACAGAGAAGAAAGATGGCTCGACAGGCTAATGGAGGGCCGGGGCTCCCAAGGGTGGAGGAAGCCCGGGCAGGGGCCCGGCGGACCAAGCAGCATGGGCAGCCAGGCGGTGGCATCCCTTCCTCAAGTCGGCCTTGAGAGCGTGCCTGGGACTGTCGGGCACACACTCCAAAGCCTCTGACCCAAGAGGAGCCCAAGAGGGCACTGCCTGTGTGCTTCTGGGTGGCTCTGCTCGCTCAGGGGCTTCGGCGCCGGGGGCCACAGGCCCAGCCCGTGGAGCTGCCCATCGCGCTGGAGGGATGAGGCTTACCCGCGGGCCCGGGCATCCCGCCGTCCCCACTCCTCCCAGTGACCTCGTGGCTGTGGTGCTCTGCTCCTGCCCTGTGGCTGAGGGCCAACGGCCTCTTTGCCACCTAGACATCGCTCCCGGCTTTTCTGAAGGGGTGCCTGGCTTGCCGACGGCTTCGGGCCGGCAGGTGCGGGAAGCCCCTCTCCATGCGGACAGACGCATTTCCAAACCCAAGAACACAAACACACCTGATCCGCATCTCATTTCAGCCTTGGAGGAAAACGTGGCCAAAGGGCTCAGAGAAGCTGCTCGGGACTCTAGTGCCACCCTACCGCCCCCACCCGCCACCCCGCAGCGCTCCCATTTCCCTAAGCCTAGGACCGTGGTCAAGAAGAGGACGGTCGCTTTGGGACGGCAGGATCGACTCACCTGCAGACTTCACGGCCAATTCACCACTGACGCACGGCCAGTGGAGCAGTCTGTTTCGGCCTCCCGGCACTTCATCTCCTGGCTTCCCCTCTTTCTCCTGGGAAGTGGGTCCCCGGGGGCTGGGCTTGGGGCTGGGCGTGGGGGGAACTTCAGGGCCAGGGACTTTCCTTGGGAAGCACTCCTTCTCTCCATCTCTGTCTCTCTCTCTCTCCCTGTCTCTCTCTGACATTCTCGGCCCTGGCTCCAATGCGCTCTGCACGTTTCCTCCTGTGGTCCTGGGTAGGATCTTCTTGAGCACAACCCCTCTGGGGGTTCTTCCCGCGCTCCAAAGCATCACGGCTGCGCGTCACGGCCAGTCTGGGGGCCTCCAGACACTGTCTCAGGGACACGCTCGCCCTCTCCGTCTAGTCTCACCGGGGCCCAATGCCACAGGGGTCCGATGCCATCTTTCTGGCCTCTCTGATCATGTGGGCTCTCCAGGGTTTCCCATGATCCTGTGCTCCGAGGCGAGGGTATACTCCCTCTATCGCAGGGGCTTGGCTATTCCTTCAGCTGTGCCTCACCTGTTCTTCCACCCTCCCGCTCGGCTCGTGGCTTCCGTGCTTCCTCAGTCAAGGCCGTGCCTCTGTTCCATTCCCCGGTGGGTTTGTTTCGGCTTTGACACTCACAAGAGAGACTCCCTCCCCTGACCGGACTGAGCATTTCCCCCCCGCCCGCCACAGGTCTTTCACGTCCGCTCGGACCTCCCCTGTGGCTGTCCGGGGATCTGTCTCCCGGCATGATTCCCCACGAGGAGGACGCGCTGCCTTTCCCCCCGGGGGTCTGAGGACCACTGGCGGCCGTTCCAAGAGGCGGGGTGCCGCCATCACCGGGACCCCCAAGACCTCGGGAGGGTCCTGAGCCCGGAAAGCGCTTGAGGAGACTCTTCCCGGTGATCCCACGGGCCTGGAGGAAGCTGCTCCTTCTTCTCCGTGGTTCCTTGGAGATGGGCCAGAGCCCTTCTGGGGCTTCTCCCCACAGCGGCGCTGACCAAGGCACGACACGGAGGTTTTCCGCGTGCGGCCCAAGGGCCCACCAACGGCCTGTGCCCGGGCTGGGCTTCCACGGTCGGGGCCTCGACGGCCCTGCCCGGGTCAGACGTGAGGGCAGGTGGTGGCTTTGGGGACGGGCGACAGGTGGGAAGGGCGGGACGGCGCTCCAAACGTGCCTGCAAGGTGCTGGGAGGGCCAGGGACCCCCGGGGATGTGGCGGCAGGGCACGAGCCTCCTCTGCCCACGTCCAGTGGAGGCACGTTCCCAGCGTCAGTGAACCCGACCTGCCCCCGCGACGGGACTGCGGGCCTCGTCGTCGCCCCCTGCCTCACAGGATTGCCTCGCTCCCCACCCCGTCTGCACACATTCCCACGCACCCTGGTCCCGAATCCGGTCCGTTGGGGGCCAGCCTGCCCGCGTCTCGCCATCGAGTAAGGCTGCCACTGGGGTGGCGCCGATGGTGGCGGCTGGGGCGCAGTCTGGGGAGGCGGGGCAGAGGGGCAGCCGTGGCGGTCATGCCGGCCGTGGCGGCCACCACCCGGAGATCTGGGCTCTCCGGGACCTTAGGAGAGGAATGTGGAGGCGCCCAGCCCGCCTGCCCCCTCTCCCACCCTCCCTGCTCTCCTCAACCACTGCCCACCCGCCCAGCCAGCGCGGCTTCCCAGAGTGGGCGCGGGCCAATCAACCGCGCATGCGCCGGCCGCCTGGCCCTTCTGACCTCACAAGCACCACCCCCGTTGCTAAGCGACCAGACGGCCAGGCTCTGAGGGAGCGGGGGCGCCCTCTGGCGGCGGCTGGGCCAAGGCACAGGCAGTGGCCCCCGATTTCCTGAGGTGGCTGGGGCCTGTGCTTTCCAGTGGGCCCTGCAGATGGTTGCTTGGATGGAAGGAAGGCAGGAAGGGAACAGACAAGGAAGGAACGTAGGAAGTGAGGTGCATGGACAGAGAAGAAAGATGGCTCGACAGGCTAATGGAGGGCCGGGGCTCCCAAGGGTGGAGGAAGCCCGGGCAGGGGCCCGGCGGACCAAGCAGCATGGGCAGCCAGGCGGTGGCATCCCTTCCTCAAGTCGGCCTTGAGAGCGTGCCTGGGACTGTCGGGCACACACTCCAAAGCCTCTGACCCAAGAGGAGCCCAAGAGGGCACTGCCTGTGTGCTTCTGGGTGGCTCTGCTCGCTCAGGGGCTTCGGCGCCTGGGGCCACAGGCCCAGCCCGTGGAGCTGCCCATCGCGCTGGAGGGATGAGGCTTACCCGCGGGCCCGGGCATCCCGCCGTCCCCACTCCTCCCAGTGACCTCGTGGCTGTGGTGCTCTGCTCCTGCCCTGTGGCTGAGGGCCAACGGCCTCTTTGCCACCTAGACATCGCTCCCGGCTTTTCTGAAGGGGTGCCTGGCTTGCCGACGGCTTCGGGCCGGCAGGTGCGGGAAGCCCCTCTCCATGCGGACAGACGCATTTCCAAACCCAAGAACACAAACACACCTCATCCGCATCTCATTTCACCCTTGGAGGAAAACGTGGCCAAAGGGCTCAGAGAAGCTGCTCGGGACTCTAGTGCCACCCTACCGCCCCCACCCGCCACCCCGCAGTGCTCCCATTTCCCTAAGCCTAGGACCGTGGTCAAGAAGAGGACGGTCGCTTTGGGACGGCAGGATCGACTCACCTGCAGACTTCACGGCCAATTCACCACTGACGCACGGCCAGTGGAGCAGTCTGTTTCGGCCTCCCGGCACTTCATCTCCTGGCTTCCCCTCTTTCTCCTGGGAAGTGGGTCCCCGGGGGCTGGGCTTGGGGCTGGGCGTGGGGGGAACTTCAGGGCCAGGGACTTTCCTTGGGAAGCACTCCTTCTCTCCATCTCTGTCTCTCTCTCTCTCCCTGTCTCTCTCTGACATTCTCGGCCCTGGCTCCAATGCGCTCTGCACGTTTCCTCCTGTGGTCCTGGGTAGGATCTTCTTGAGCACAACCCCTCTGGGGGTTCTTCCCGCGCTCCAAAGCATCACGGCTGCGCGTCACGGCCAGTCTGGGGGCCTCCAGACACTGTCTCAGGGACACGCTCGCCCTCTCCGTCTAGTCTCACCGGGGCCCAATGCCACAGGGGTCCGATGCCATCTTTCTGGCCTCTCTGATCATGTGGGCTCTCCAGGGTTTCGCATGATCCTGTGCTCCGAGGCGAGGGTACACTCCTTCTATCGCAGGGGCTTGGCTATTCCTTCAGCTGTGCCTCACCTGTTCTTCCACCCTCCCGCTCGGCTCGTGGCTTCCGTGCTTCCTCAGTCAAGGCCGTGCCTCTGTTCCATTCCCCGGTGGGTTTGCCTCGGCTTTGACACTCACAAGAGAGACTCCCTCCCCTGACCGGACTGAGCATTTCCCCCCCGCCCGCCACAGGTCTTTCACGTCCGCTCGGACCTCCCCTGTAGCTGTCCGGGGATCTGTCTCCCGGCATGATTCCCCACGAGGAGGACGCGCTGCCTTTCCCCCCGGGGGTCTGAGGACCACTGGCGGCCGTTCCAAGAGGCGGGGTGCCGCCATCACCAGGACCCCCAAGACCTCGGGAGGGTCCTGAGCCCGGAAAGCCCTTGAGGAGACTCTTCCCGGTGATCCCACGGGCCTGGAGGAAGCTGCTCCTTCTTCTCCGTGGTTCCTTTGAGATGGGCCAGAGCCCTTCTGGGGCTTCTCCCCACAGCGGCGCTGACCAAGGCACGACACGGAGGTTTTCCGCGTGCGGCCCAAGGGCCCACCAACGGCCTGTGCCCGGGCTGGGCTTCCACGGTCGGGGCCTCGACGGCCCTGCCCGGGTCAGACGTGAGGGCAGGTGGTGGCTTTGGGGACGGGCGACAGGTGGGAAGGGCGGGACGGCGCTCCAAACGTGCCTGCAAGGCGCTGGGAGGGCCAGGGACCCCCGGGGATGTGGCGGCAGGGCACGAGCCTCCTCTGCCCACGTCCAGTGGAGGCACGTTCCCAGCGTCAGTGAACCCGACCGGCCCCCGCGACGGGACTGCGGGCCTCGTCGTCGCCCCCTGCCTCACAGGATTGCCTCGCTCCCCACCCCGTCTGCACACATTCCCACGCACTCCGGTCCCGAATCCGGTCCGTTTGGGGGCCAGCCTGCCCGAGTCTCGCCATCGAGTAAGGCTGCCACTGGGGTGGCGCAGATGGTGGCGGCTGGGGCGCAGTCTGGGGAGGCGGGGCAGAGGGGCAGCCGTGGCGGTCATGCCGGCCGTGGCGGCCGCCACCCGGAGATCTGGGCTCTGCGGGACCTTAGGAGAGGAATGTGGAGGCGCCCAGCCCGCCTGCCCCCTCTCCCACCCTCCCTGCTCTCCTCAACCACTGCCCACCCGCCCAGCCAGCGCGGCTTCCCAGAGTGGGCGCGGGCCAATCAACCGCGCATGCGCCGGCCGCCTGGCCCTTCTGACCTCACAAGCACCACCCCCGTTGCTAAGCGACCAGACGGCCAGGCTCTGAGGGAGCGGGGGCGCCCTCTGGCGGCGGCTGGGCCAAGGCACAGGCAGTGGCCCCCGATTTCCTGAGGTGGCTGGGGCCTGTGCTTTCCAGTGGGCCCTGCAGATGGTTGCTTGGATGGAAGGAAGGCAGGAAGGGAACAGACAAGGAAGGAACGTAGGAAGTGAGGTGCATGGACAGAGAAGAAAGATGGCTCGACAGGCTAATGGAGGGCCGGGGCTCCCAAGGGTGGAGGAAGCCCGGGCAGGGGCCCGGCGGACCAAGCAGCATGGGCAGCCAGGCGGTGGCATCCCTTCCTCAAGTCGGCCTTGAGAGCGTGCCTGGGACTGTCGGGCACACACTCCAAAGCCTCTGACCCAAGAGGAGCCCAAGAGGGCACTGCCTGTGTGCTTCTGGGTGGCTCTGCTCGCTCAGGGGCTTCGGCGCCTGGGGCCACAGGCCCAGCCCGTGGAGCTGCCCATCGCGCTGGAGGGATGAGGCTTACCCGCGGGCCCGGGCATCCCGCCGTCCCCACTCCTCCCAGTGACCTCGTGGCTGTGGTGCTCTGCTCCTGCCCTGTGGCTGAGGGCCAACGGCCTCTTTGCCACCTAGACATCGCTCCCGGCTTTTCTGAAGGGGTGCCTGGCTTGCCGACGGCTTCGGGCCGGCAGGTGCGGGAAGCCCCTCTCCATGCGGACAGACGCATTTCCAAACCCAAGAACACAAACACACCTGATCCGCATCTCATTTCACCCTTGGAGGAAAACGTGGCCAAAGGGCTCAGAGAAGCTGCTCGGGACTCTAGTGCCACCCTACCGCCCCCACCCGCCACCCCGCAGTGCTCCCATGTCCCTAAGCCTAGGACCGTGGTCAAGAAGAGGACGGTCGCTTTGGGACGGCAGGATCGACTCACCTGCAGACTTCACGGCCAATTCACCACTGACGCACGGCCAGTGGAGCAGCCTGTTTCGGCCTCCCGGCACTTCATCTCCTGGCTTCCCCTCTTTCTCCTGGGAAGTGGGTCCCCGGGGGCTGGGCTTGGGGCTGGGCGTGGGGGGAACTTCAGGGCCAGGGACTTTCCTTGGGAAGCACTCCTTCTCTCCATCTCTGTCTCTCTCTCTCTCCCTGTCTCTCTCTGACCTTCTCGGCCCTGGCTCCAATGCGCTCTGCACGTTTCCTCCTGTGGTCCTGGGTAGGATCTTCTTGAGCACAACCCCTCTGGGGGTTCTTCCCGCGCTCCAAAGCATCACGGCTGCGCGTCACGGCCAGTCTGGGGGCCTCCAGACACTGTCTCAGGGACACGCTCGCCCTCTCCGTCTAGTCTCACCGGGGCCCAATGCCACAGGGGTCCGATGCCATCTTTCTGGCCTCTCTGATCATGTGGGCTCTCCAGGGTTTCCCATGATCCTGTGCTCCGAGGCGAGGGTACACTCCTTCTATCGCAGGGGCTTGGCTATTCCTTCAGCTGTGCCTCACCTGTTCTTCCACCCTCCCGCTCGGCTCGTGGCTTCCGTGCTTCCTCAGTCAAGGCCGTGCCTCTGTTCCATTCCCCGGTGGGTTTGCCTCGGCTTTGACACTCACAAGAGAGACTCCCTCCCCTGACCGGTCTGAGCATTTCCCCCCCGCCCGCCACAGGTCTTTCACGTCCGCTCGGACCTCCCCTGTAGCTGTCCGGGGATCTGTCTCCCGGCATGATTCCCCACGAGGAGGACGCGCTGCCTTTCCCCCCGGGGGTCTGAGGACCACTGGCGGCCGTTCCAAGAGGCGGGGTGCCGCCATCACCAGGACCCCCAAGACCTCGGGAGGGTCCTGAGCCCGGAAAGCCCTTGAGGAGACTCTTCCCGGTGATCCCACGGGCCTGGAGGAAGCTGCTCCTTCTTCTCCGTGGTTCCTTTGAGATGGGCCAGAGCCCTTCTGGGGCTTCTCCCCACAGCGGCGCTGACCAAGGCACGACACGGAGGTTTTCCGCGTGCGGCCCAAGGGCCCACCAACGGCCTGTGCCCGGGCTGGGCTTCCACGGTCGGGGCCTCGACGGCCCTGCCCGGGTCAGACGTGAGGGCAGGTGGTGGCTTTGGGGACGGGCGACAGGTGGGAAGGGCGGGACGGCGCTCCAAACGTGCCTGCAAGGCGCTGGGAGGGCCAGGGACCCCCGGGGATGTGGCGGCAGGGCACGAGCCTCCTCTGCCCACGTCCAGTGGAGGCACGTTCCCAGCGTCAGTGAACCCGACCGGCCCCCGCGACGGGACTGCGGGCCTCGTCGTCGCCCCCTGCCTCACAGGATTGCCTCGCTCCCCACCCCGTCTGCACACATTCCCACGCACTCCGGTCCCGAATCCGGTCCGTTTGGGGGCCAGCCTGCCCGAGTCTCGCCATCGAGTAAGGCTGCCACTGGGGTGGCGCAGATGGTGGCGGCTGGGGCGCAGTCTGGGGAGGCGGGGCAGAGGGGCAGCCGTGGCGGTCATGCCGGCCGTGGCGGCCGCCACCCGGAGATCTGGGCTCTGCGGGACCTTAGGAGAGGAATGTGGAGGCGCCCAGCCCGCCTGCCCCCTCTCCCACCCTCCCTGCTCTCCTCAACCACTGCCCACCCGCCCAGCCAGCGCGGCTTCCCAGAGTGGGCGCGGGCCAATCAACCGCGCATGCGCCGGCCGCCTGGCCCTTCTGACCTCACAAGCACCACCCCCGTTGCTAAGCGACCAGACGGCCAGGCTCTGAGGGAGCGGGGGCGCCCTCTGGCGGCGGCTGGGCCAAGGCACAGGCAGTGGCCCCCGATTTCCTGAGGTGGCTGGGGCCTGTGCTTTCCAGTGGGCCCTGCAGATGGTTGCTTGGATGGAAGGAAGGCAGGAAGGGAACAGACAAGGAAGGAACGTAGGAAGTGAGGTGCATGGACAGAGAAGAAAGATGGCTCGACAGGCTAATGGAGGGCCGGGGCTCCCAAGGGTGGAGGAAGCCCGGGCAGGGGCCCGGCGGACCAAGCAGCATGGGCAGCCAGGCGGTGGCATCCCTTCCTCAAGTCGGCCTTGAGAGCGTGCCTGGGACTGTCGGGCACACACTCCAAAGCCTCTGACCCAAGAGGAGCCCAAGAGGGCACTGCCTGTGTGCTTCTGGGTGGCTCTGCTCGCTCAGGGGCTTCGGCGCCTGGGGCCACAGGCCCAGCCCGTGGAGCTGCCCATCGCGCTGGAGGGATGAGGCTTACCCGCGGGCCCGGGCATCCCGCCGTCCCCACTCCTCCCAGTGACCTCGTGGCTGTGGTGCTCTGCTCCTGCCCTGTGGCTGAGGGCCAACGGCCTCTTTGCCACCTAGACATCGCTCCCGGCTTTTCTGAAGGGGTGCCTGGCTTGCCGACGGCTTCGGGCCGGCAGGTGCGGGAAGCCCCTCTCCATGCGGACAGACGCATTTCCAAACCCAAGAACACAAACACACCTGATCCGCATCTCATTTCACCCTTGGAGGAAAACGTGGCCAAAGGGCTCAGAGAAGCTGCTCGGGACTCTAGTGCCACCCTACCGCCCCCACCCGCCACCCCGCAGTGCTCCCATGTCCCTAAGCCTAGGACCGTGGTCAAGAAGAGGACGGTCGCTTTGGGACGGCAGGATCGACTCACCTGCAGACTTCACGGCCAATTCACCACTGACGCACGGCCAGTGGAGCAGCCTGTTTCGGCCTCCCGGCACTTCATCTCCTGGCTTCCCCTCTTTCTCCTGGGAAGTGGGTCCCCGGGGGCTGGGCTTGGGGCTGGGCGTGGGGGGAACTTCAGGGCCAGGGACTTTCCTTGGGAAGCACTCCTTCTCTCCATCTCTGTCTCTCTCTCTCTCCCTGTCTCTCTCTGACCTTCTCGGCCCTGGCTCCAATGCGCTCTGCACGTTTCCTCCTGTGGTCCTGGGTAGGATCTTCTTGAGCACAACCCCTCTGGGGGTTCTTCCCGCGCTCCAAAGCATCACGGCTGCGCGTCACGGCCAGTCTGGGGGCCTCCAGACACTGTCTCAGGGACACGCTCGCCCTCTCCGTCTAGTCTCACCGGGGCCCAATGCCACAGGGGTCCGATGCCATCTTTCTGGCCTCTCTGATCATGTGGGCTCTCCAGGGTTTCCCATGATCCTGTGCTCCGAGGCGAGGGTACACTCCTTCTATCGCAGGGGCTTGGCTATTCCTTCAGCTGTGCCTCACCTGTTCTTCCACCCTCCCGCTCGGCTCGTGGCTTCCGTGCTTCCTCAGTCAAGGCCGTGCCTCTGTTCCATTCCCCGGTGGGTTTGCCTCGGCTTTGACACTCACAAGAGAGACTCCCTCCCCTGACCGGTCTGAGCATTTCCCCCCCGCCCGCCACAGGTCTTTCACGTCCGCTCGGACCTCCCCTGTAGCTGTCCGGGGATCTGTCTCCCGGCATGATTCCCCACGAGGAGGACGCGCTGCCTTTCCCCCCGGGGGTCTGAGGACCACTGGCGGCCGTTCCAAGAGGCGGGGTGCCGCCATCACCAGGACCCCCAAGACCTCGGGAGGGTCCTGAGCCCGGAAAGCCCTTGAGGAGACTCTTCCCGGTGATCCCACGGGCCTGGAGGAAGCTGCTCCTTCTTCTCCGTGGTTCCTTTGAGATGGGCCAGAGCCCTTCTGGGGCTTCTCCCCACAGCGGCGCTGACCAAGGCACGACACGGAGGTTTTCCGCGTGCGGCCCAAGGGCCCACCAACGGCCTGTGCCCGGGCTGGGCTTCCACGGTCGGGGCCTCGACGGCCCTGCCCGGGTCAGACGTGAGGGCAGGTGGTGGCTTTGGGGACGGGCGACAGGTGGGAAGGGCGGGACGGCGCTCCAAACGTGCCTGCAAGGCGCTGGGAGGGCCAGGGACCCCCGGGGATGTGGCGGCAGGGCACGAGCCTCCTCTGCCCACGTCCAGTGGAGGCACGTTCCCAGCGTCAGTGAACCCGACCTGCCCCCGCGACGGGACTGCGGGCCTCGTCGTCGCCCCCTGCCTCACAGGATTGCCTCGCTCCCCACCCCGTCTGCACACATTCCCACGCACTCCGGTCCCGAATCCGGTCCGTTTGGGGGCCAGCCTGCCCGCGTCTCGCCATCGAGTAAGGCTGCCACTGGGGTGGCGCCGATGGTGGCGGCTGGGGCGCAGTCTGGGGAGGCGGGGCAGAGGGGCAGCCGTGGCGGTCATGCCGGCCGTGGCGGCCGCCACCCGGAGATCTGGGCTCTGCGGGACCTTAGGAGAGGAATGTGGAGGCGCCCAGCCCGCCTGCCCCCTCTCCCACCCTCCCTGCTCTCCTCAACCACTGCCCACCCGCCCAGCCAGCGCGGCTTCCCAGAGTGGGCGCGGGCCAATCAACCGCGCATGCGCCGGCCGCCTGGCCCTTCTGACCTCACAAGCACCACCCCCGTTGCTAAGCGACCAGACGGCCAGGCTCTGAGGGAGCGGGGGCGCCCTCTGGCGGCGGCTGGGCCAAGGCACAGGCAGTGGCCCCCGATTTCCTGAGGTGGCTGGGGCCTGTGCTTTCCAGTGGGCCCTGCAGATGGTTGCTTGGATGGAAGGAAGGCAGGAAGGGAACAGACAAGGAAGGAACGTAGGAAGTGAGGTGCATGGACAGAGAAGAAAGATGGCTCGACAGGCTAATGGAGGGCCGGGGCTCCCAAGGGTGGAGGAAGCCCGGGCAGGGGCCCGGCGGACCAAGCAGCATGGGCAGCCAGGCGGTGGCATCCCTTCCTCAAGTCGGCCTTGAGAGCGTGCCTGGGACTGTCGGGCACACACTCCAAAGCCTCTGACCCAAGAGGAGCCCAAGAGGGCACTGCCTGTGTGCTTCTGGGTGGCTCTGCTCGCTCAGGGGCTTCGGCGCCTGGGGCCACAGGCCCAGCCCGTGGAGCTGCCCATCGCGCTGGAGGGATGAGGCTTACCCGCGGGCCCGGGCATCCCGCCGTCCCCACTCCTCCCAGTGACCTCGTGGCTGTGGTGCTCTGCTCCTGCCCTGTGGCTGAGGGCCAACGGCCTCTTTGCCACCTAGACATCGCTCCCGGCTTTTCTGAAGGGGTGCCTGGCTTGCCGACGGCTTCGGGCCGGCAGGTGCGGGAAGCCCCTCTCCATGCGGACAGACGCATTTCCAAACCCAAGAACACAAACACACCTGATCCGCATCTCATTTCACCCTTGGAGGAAAACGTGGCCAAAGGGCTCAGAGAAGCTGCTCGGGACTCTAGTGCCACCCTACCGCCCCCACCCGCCACCCCGCAGTGCTCCCATTTCCCTAAGCCTAGGACCGTGGTCAAGAAGAGGACGGTCGCTTTGGGACGGCAGGATCGACTCACCTGCAGACTTCACGGCCAATTCACCACTGACGCACGGCCAGTGGAGCAGTCTGTTTCGGCCTCCCGGCACTTCATCTCCTGGCTTCCCCTCTTTCTCCTGGGAAGTGGGTCCCCGGGGGCTGGGCTTGGGGCTGGGCGTGGGGGGAACTTCAGGGCCAGGGACTTTCCTTGGGAAGCACTCCTTCTCTCCATCTCTGTCTCTCTCTCTCTCCCTGTCTCTCTCTGACATTCTCGGCCCTGGCTCCAATGCGCTCTGCACGTTTCCTCCTGTGGTCCTGGGTAGGATCTTCTTGAGCACAACCCCTCTGGGGGTTCTTCCCGCGCTCCAAAGCATCACGGCTGCACGTCACGGCCAGTCTGGGGGCCTCCAGACACTGTCTCAGGGACACGCTCGCCCTCTCCGTCTAGTCTCACCGGGGCCCAATGCCACAGGGGTCCGATGCCATCTTTCTGGCCTCTCTGATCATGTGGGCTCTCCAGGGTTTCCCATGATCCTGTGCTCCGAGGCGAGGGTATACTCCCTCTATCGCAGGGGCTTGGCTATTCCTTCAGCTGTGCCTCACCTGTTCTTCCACCCTCCCGCTCGGCTCGTGGCTTCCGTGCTTCCTCAGTCAAGGCCGTGCCTCTGTTCCATTCCCCGGTGGGTTTGTCTCGGCTTTGACACTCACAAGAGAGACTCCCTCCCCTGACCGGACTGAGCATTTCCCCCCCGCCCGCCACAGGTCTTTCACGTCCGCTCGGACCTCCCCTGTGGCTGTCCGGGGATCTGTCTCCCGGCATGATTCCCCACGAGGAGGACGCGCTGCCTTTCCCCCCGGGGGTCTGAGGACCACTGGCGGCCGTTCCAAGAGGCGGGGTGCCGCCATCTCCGGGACCCCCAAGACCTCGGGAGGGTCCTGAGCCCGGAAAGCCCTTGAGGAGACTCTTCCCGGTGATCCCACGGGCCTGGAGGAAGCTGCTCCTTCTTCTCCGTGGTTCCTTTGAGATGGGCCAGAGCCCTTCTGGGGCTTCTCCCCACAGCGGCGCTGACCAAGGCACGACACGGAGGTTTTCCGCGTGCGGCCCAAGGGCCCACCAACGGCCTGTGCCCGGGCTGGGATTCCACGGTCGGGGCCTCGACGGCCCTGCCCGGGTCAGACGTGAGGGCAGGTGGTGGCTTTGGGGACGGGCGACAGGTGGGAAGGGCGGGACGGCGCTCCAAACGTGCCTGCAAGGCGCTGGGAGGGCCAGGGACCCCCGGGGATGTGGCGGCAGGGCACGAGCCTCCTCTGCCCACGTCCAGTGGAGGCACGTTCCCAGCGTCAGTGAACCCGACCTGCCCCTGCGACGGGACTGCGGGCCTCGTCGTCGCCCCCTGCCTCACAGGATTGCCTCGCTCCCCACCCCGTCTGCACACATTCCCACGCACTCCGGTCCCGAATCCGGTCCTTTTGGGGGCCAGCCTGCCCGCGTCTCGCCATCGAGTAAGGCTGCCACTGGGGTGGCGCCGATGGTGGCGGCTGGGGCGCAGTCTGGGGAGGCGGGGCAGAGGGGCAGCCGTGGCGGTCATGCCGGCCGTGGCGGCCGCCACCCGGAGATCTGGGCTCTGCGGGACCTTAGGAGAGGAATGTGGAGGCGCCCAGCCCGCCTGCCCCCTCTCCCACCCTCCCTGCTCTCCTCAACCACTGCCCACCCGCCCAGCCAGCGCGGCTTCCCAGAGTGGGCGCGGGCCAATCAACCGCGCATGCGCCGGCCGCCTGGCCCTTCTGACCTCACAAGCACCACCCCCGTTGCTAAGCGACCAGACGGCCAGGCTCTGAGGGAGCGGGGGCGCCCTCTGGCGGCGGCTGGGCCAAGGCACAGGCAGTGGCCCCCGATTTCCTGAGGTGGCTGGGGCCTGTGCTTTCCAGTGGGCCCTGCAGATGGTTGCTTGGATGGAAGGAAGGCAGGAAGGGAACAGACAAGGAAGGAACGTAGGAAGTGAGGTGCATGGACAGAGAAGAAAGATGGCTCGACAGGCTAATGGAGGGCCGGGGCTCCCAAGGGTGGAGGAAGCCCGGGCAGGGGCCCGGCGGACCAAGCAGCATGGGCAGCCAGGCGGTGGCATCCCTTCCTCAAGTCGGCCTTGAGAGCGTGCCTGGGACTGTCGGGCACACACTCCAAAGCCTCTGACCCAAGAGGAGCCCAAGAGGGCACTGCCTGTGTGCTTCTGGGTGGCTCTGCTCGCTCAGGGGCTTCGGCGCCTGGGGCCACAGGCCCAGCCCGTGGAGCTGCCCATCGCGCTGGAGGGATGAGGCTTACCCGCGGGCCCGGGCATCCCGCCGTCCCCACTCCTCCCAGTGACCTCGTGGCTGTGGTGCTCTGCTCCTGCCCTGTGGCTGAGGGCCAACGGCCTCTTTGCCACCTAGACATCGTTCCCGGCTTTTCTGAAGGGGTGCCTGGCTTGCCGACGGCTTCGGGCCGGCAGGTGCGGGAAGCCCCTCTCCATGCGGACAGACGCATTTCCAAACCCAAGAACACAAACACACCTGATCCGCATCTCATTTCAGCCTTGGAGGAAAACGTGGCCAAAGGGCTCAGAGAAGCTGCTCGGGACTCTAGTGCCACCCTACCGCCCCCACCCGCCACCCCGCAGCGCTCCCATTTCCCTAAGCCTAGGACCGTGGTCAAGAAGAGGACGGTCGCTTTGGGACGGCAGGATCGACTCACCTGCAGACTTCACGGCCAATTCACCACTGACGCACGGCCAGTGGAGCAGTCTGTTTCGGCCTCCCGGCACTTCATCTCCTGGCTTCCCCTCTTTCTCCTGGGAAGTGGGTCCCCGGGGGCTGGGCTTGGGGCTGGGCGTGGGGGGAACTTCAGGGCCAGGGACTTTCCTTGGGAAGCACTCCTTCTCTCCATCTCTGTCTCTCTCTCTCTCCCTGTCTCTCTCTGACATTCTCGGCCCTGGCTCCAATGCGCTCTGCACGTTTCCTCCTGTGGTCCTGGGTAGGATCTTCTTGAGCACAACCCCTCTGGGGGTTCTTCCCGCGCTCCAAAGCATCACGGCTGCGCGTCACGGCCAGTCTGGGGGCCTCCAGACACTGTCTCAGGGACACGCTCGCCCTCTCCGTCTAGTCTCACCGGGGCCCAATGCCACAGGGGTCCGATGCCATCTTTCTGGCCTCTCTGATCATGTGGGCTCTCCAGGGTTTCCCATGATCCTGTGCTCCGAGGCGAGGGTATACTCCCTCTATCGCAGGGGCTTGGCTATTCCTTCAGCTGTGCCTCACCTGTTCTTCCACCCTCCCGCTCGGCTCGTGGCTTCCGTGCTTCCTCAGTCAAGGCCGTGCCTCTGTTCCATTCCCCGGTGGGTTTGTCTCGGCTTTGACACTCACAAGAGAGACTCCCTCCCCTGACCGGACTGAGCATTTCCCCCCCGCCCGCCACAGGTCTTTCACGTCCGCTCGGACCTCCCCTGTGGCTGTCCGGGGATCTGTCTCCCGGCATGATTCCCCACGAGGAGGACGCGCTGCCTTTCCCCCCGGGGGTCTGAGGACCACTGGCGGCCGTTCCAAGAGGCGGGGTGCCGCCATCACCGGGACCCCCAAGACCTCGGGAGGGTCCTGAGCCCGGAAAGCCCTTGAGGAGACTCTTCCCGGTGATCCCACGGGCCTGGAGGAAGCTGCTCCTTCTTCTCCGTGGTTCCTTTGAGATGGGCCAGAGCCCTTCTGGGGCTTCTCCCCACAGCGGCGCTGACCAAGGCACGACACGGAGGTTTTCCGCGTGCGGCCCAAGGGCCCACCAACGGCCTGTGCCCGGGCTGGGCTTCCACGGTCGGGGCCTCGACGGCCCTGCCCGGGTCAGACGTGAGGGCAGGTGGTGGCTTTGGGGACGGGCGACAGGTGGGAAGGGCGGGACGGCGCTCCAAACGTGCCTGCAAGGCGCTGGGAGGGCCAGGGACCCCCGGGGATGTGGCGGCAGGGCACGAGCCTCCTCTGCCCACGTCCAGTGGAGGCACGTTCCCAGCGTCAGTGAACCCGACCTGCCCCCGCGACGGGACTGCGGGCCTCGTCGTCGCCCCCTGCCTCACAGGATTGCCTCGCTCCCCACCCCGTCTGCACACATTCCCACGCACTCCGGTCCCGAATCCGGTCCGTTTGGGGGCCAGCCTGCCCGCGTCTCGCCATCGAGTAAGGCTGCCACTGGGGTGGCGCCGATGGTGGCGGCTGGGGCGCAGTCTGGGGAGGCGGGGCAGAGGGGCAGCCGTGGCGGTCATGCCGGCCGTGGCGGCCGCCACCCGGAGATCTGGGCTCTGCGGGACCTTAGGAGAGGAATGTGGAGGCGCCCAGCCCGCCTGCCCCCTCTCCCACCCTCCCTGCTCTCCTCAACCACTGCCCACCCGCCCAGCCAGCGCGGCTTCCCAGAGTGGGCGCGGGCCAATCAACCGCGCATGCGCCGGCCGCCTGGCCCTTCTGACCTCACAAGCACCACCCCCGTTGCTAAGCGACCAGACGGCCAGGCTCTGAGGGAGCGGGGGCGCCCTCTGGCGGCGGCTGGGCCAAGGCACAGGCAGTGGCCCCCGATTTCCTGAGGTGGCTGGGGCCTGTGCTTTCCAGTGGGCCCTGCAGATGGTTGCTTGGATGGAAGGAAGGCAGGAAGGGAACAGACAAGGAAGGAACGTAGGAAGTGAGGTGCGTGGACAGAGAAGAAAGATGGCTCGACAGGCTAATGGAGGGCCGGGGCTCCCAAGGGTGGAGGAAGCCCGGGCAGGGGCCCGGCGGACCAAGCAGCATGGGCAGCCAGGCGGTGGCATCCCTTCCTCAAGTCGGCCTTGAGAGCGTGCCTGGGACTGTCGGGCACACACTCCAAAGCCTCTGACCCAAGAGGAGCCCAAGAGGGCACTGCCTGTGTGCTTCTGGGTGGCTCTGCTCGCTCAGGGGCTTCGGCGCCTGGGGCCACAGGCCCAGCCCGTGGAGCTGCCCATTGCGCTGGAGGGATGAGGCTTACCCGCGGGCCCGGGCATCCCGCCGTCCCCACTCCTCCCAGTGACCTCGTGGCTGTGGTGCTCTGCTCCTGCCCTGTGGCTGAGGGCCAACGGCCTCTTTGCCACCTAGACATCGCTCCCGGCTTTTCTGAAGGGGTGCCTGGCTTGCCGACGGCTTCGGGCCGGCAGGTGCAGGAAGCCCCTCTCCATGCGGACAGACGCATTTCCAAACCCAAGAACACAAACACACCTGATCCGCATCTCATTTCACCCTTGGAGGAAAACGTGGCCAAAGGGCTCAGAGAAGCTGCTCAGGACTCTAGTGCCACCCTACCGCCCCCACCCGCCACCCCGCAGTGCTCCCATTTCCCTAAGCCTAGGACCGTGGTCAAGAAGAGGACGGTCGCTTTGGGACGGCAGGATCGACTCACCTGCACACTTCACGGCCAATTCACCACTGACGCACGGCCAGTGGAGCAGTCTGTTTCGGCCTCCCGGCACTTCATCTCCTGGCTTCCCCTCTTTCTCCTGGGAAGTGGGTCCCCGGGGGCTGGGCTTGGGGCTGGGCGTGGGGGGAACTTCAGGGCCAGGGACTTTCCTTGGGAAGCACTCCTTCTCTCCATCTCTGTCTCTCTCTCTCTCCCTGTCTCTCTCTGACATTCTCGGCCCTGGCTCCAATGCGCTCTGCACGTTTCCTCCTGTGGTCCTGGGTAGGATCTTCTTGAGCACAACCCCTCTGGGGGTTCTTCCCGCGCTCCAAAGCATCACGGCTGCGCGTCACGGCCAGTCTGGGGGCCTCCAGACACTGTCTCAGGGACACGCTCACCCTCTCCGTCTAGTCTCACCGGGGCCCAATGCCACAGGGGTCCGATGCCATCTTTCTGGCCTCTCTGATCATGTGGGCTCTCCAGGGTTTCCCATGATCCTGTGCTCCGAGGCGAGGGTATACTCCCTCTATCGCAGGGGCTTGGCTATTCCTTCAGCTGTGCCTCACCTGTTCTTCCACCCTCCCGCTCGGCTCGTGGCTTCCGTGCTTCCTCAGTCAAGGCCGTGCCTCTGTTCCATTCCCCGGTGGGTTTGTCTCGGCTTTGACACTCACAAGAGAGACTCCCTCCCCTGACCGGACTGAGCATTTCCCCCCCGCCCGCCACAGGTCTTTCACATCCACTCGGACCTCCCCTGTAGCTGTCCGGGGATCTGTCTCCCGGCATGATTCCCCACGAGGAGGACGCGCTGCCTTTCCCCCCGGGGGTCTGAGGACCACTGGCGGCCGTTCCAAGAGGCGGGGTGCCGCCATCACCGGGGCCCCCAAGACCTCGGGAGGGTCCTGAGCCCGGAAAGCCCTTGAGGAGACTCTTCCCGGTGATCCCACGGGCCTGGAGGAAGCTGCTCCTTCTTCTCCGTGGTTCCTTTGAGATGGGCCAGAGCCCTTCTGGGGCTTCTCCCCACAGCGGCGCTGACCAAGGCACGACACGGAGGTTTTCCGCGTGCGGCCCAAGGGCCCACCAACGGCCTGTGCCCGGGCTGGGCTTCCACGGTCGGGGCCTCGACAGCCCTGCCCGGGTCAGACGTGAGGGCAGGTGGTGGCTTTGGGGACGGGCGACAGGTGGGAAGGGCGGGACGGCGCTCCAAACGTGCCTGCAAGGCGCTGGGAGGGCCAGGGACCCCCGGGGATGTGGCGGCAGGGCACGAGCCTCCTCTGCCCACGTCCAGTGGAGGCACGTTCCCAGCGTCAGTGAACCCGACCTGCCCCCGCGACGGGACTGCGGGCCTCGTCGTCGCCCCCGGCCTCACAGGATTGCCTCGCTCCCCACCCCGTCTGCACACATTCCCACGCACTCCGGTCCCGAATCCGGTCCGTTTGGGGGCCAGCCTGCCCGCGTCTCGCCATCGAGTAAGGCTGCCACTGGGGTGGCGCCGATGGTGGCGGCTGGGGCGCAGTCTGGGGAGGCGGGGCAGAGGGGCAGCCGTGGCGGTCATGCCGGCCGTGGCGGCCGCCACCCGGAGATCTGGGCTCTGCGGGACCTTAGGAGAGGAATGTGGAGGCGCCCAGCCCGCCTGCCCCCTCTCCCACCCTCCCTGCTCTCCTCAACCACTGCCCACCCGCCCAGCCAGCGCGGCTTCCCAGAGTGGGCGCGGGCCAATCAACCGCGCATGCGCCGGCCGCCTGGCCCTTCTGACCTCACAAGCACCACCCCCGTTGCTAAGCGACCAGACGGCCAGGCTCTGAGGGAGCGGGGGCGCCCTCTGGCGGCGGCTGGGCCAAGGCACAGGCAGTGGCCCCCGATTTCCTGAGGTGGCTGGGGCCTGTGCTTTCCAGTGGGCCCTGCAGATGGTTGCTTGGATGGAAGGAAGGCAGGAAGGGAACAGACAAGGAAGGAACGTAGGAAGTGAGGTGCATGGACAGAGAAGAAAGATGGCTCGACAGGCTAATGGAGGGCCGGGGCTCCCAAGGGTGGAGGAAGCCCGGGCAGGGGCCCGGCGGACCAAGCAGCATGGGCAGCCAGGCGGTGGCATCCCTTCCTCAAGTCGGCCTTGAGAGCGTGCCTGGGACTGTTGGGCACACACTCCAAAGCCTCTGACCCAAGAGGAGCCCAAGAGGGCACTGCCTGTGTGCTTCTGGGTGGCTCTGCTCGCTCAGGGGCTTCGGCGCCTGGGGCCACAGGCCCAGCCCGTGGAGCTGCCCATCGCGCTGGAGGGATGAGGCTTACCCGCGGGCCCGGGCATCCCGCCGTCCCCACTCCTCCCAGTGACCTCGTGGCTGTGGTGCTCTGCTCCTGCCCTGTGGCTGAGGGCCAACGGCCTCTTTGCCACCTAGACATCGCTCCCGGCTTTTCTGAAGGGGTGCCTGGCTTGCCGACGGCTTCGGGCCGGCAGGTGCGGGAAGCCCCTCTCCATGCGGACAGACGCATTTCCAAACCCAAGAACACAAACACACCTGATCCGCATCTCATTTCACCCTTGGAGGAAAACGTGGCCAAAGGGCTCAGAGAAGCTGCTCAGGACTCTAGTGCCACCCTACCGCCCCCACCCGCCACCCCGCAGTGCTCCCATTTCCCTAAGCCTAGGACCGTGGTCAAGAAGAGGACGGTCGCTTTGGGACGGCAGGATCGACTCACCTGCAGACTTCACGGCCAATTCACCACTGACGCACGGCCAGTGGAGCAGTCTGTTTCGGCCTCCCGGCACTTCATCTCCTGGCTTCCCCTCTTTCTCCTGGGAAGTGGGTCCCCGGGGGCTGGGCTTGGGGCTGGGCGTGGGGGGAACTTCAGGGCCAGGGACTTTCCTTGGGAAGCACTCCTTCTCTCCATCTCTGTCTCTCTCTCTCTCCCTGTCTCTCTCTGACATTCTCGGCCCTGGCTCCAATGCGCTCTGCACGTTTCCTCCTGTGGTCCTGGGTAGGATCTTCTTGAGCACAACCCCTCTGGGGGTTCTTCCCGCGCTCCAAAGCATCACGGCTGCGCGTCAAGGCCAGTCTGGGGGCCTCCAGACACTGTCTCAGGGACACGCTCGCCCTCTCCGTCTAGTCTCACCGGGGCCCAATGCCACAGGGGTCCGATGCCATCTTTCTGGCCTCTCTGATCATGTGGGCTCTCCAGGGTTTCCCATGATCCTGTGCTCCGAGGCGAGGGTATACTCCCTCTATCGCAGGGGCTTGGCTATTCCTTCAGCTGTGCCTCACCTGTTCTTCCACCCTCCCGCTCGGCTCGTGGCTTCCGTGCTTCCTCAGTCAAGGCCGTGCCTCTGTTCCATTCCCCGGTGGGTTTGTCTCGGCTTTGACACTCACAAGAGAGACTCCCTCCCCTGACCGGAATGAGCATTTCCCCCCCGCCCGCCACAGGTCTTTCACGTCCACTCGGACCTCCCCTGTAGCTGTCCGGGGATCTGTCTCCCGGCATGATTCCCCACGAGGAGGACGCGCTGCCTTTCCCCCCGGGGGTCTGAGGACCACTGGCGGCCGTTCCAAGAGGCGGGGTGCCGCCATCACCGGGGCCCCCAAGAACTCGGGAGGGTCCTGAGCCCGGAAAGCCCTTGAGGAGACTCTTCCCGGTGATCCCACGGGCCTGGAGGAAGCTGCTCCTTCTTCTCCGTGGTTCCTTTGAGATGGGCCAGAGCCCTTCTGGGGCTTCTCCCCACAGCGGCGCTGACCAAGGCACGACACGGAGGTTTTCCGCGTGCGGCCCAAGGGCCCACCAACGGCCTGTGCCCGGGCTGGGCTTCCACGGTCGGGGCCTCGACGGCCCTGCCCGGGTCAGACGTGAGGGCAGGTGGTGGCTTTGGGGACGGGCGACAGGTGGGAAGGGCAGGACGGCGCTCCAAACGTGCCTGCAAGGCGCTGGGAGGGCCAGGGACCCCCGGGGATGTGGCGGCAGGGCACGAGCCTCCTCTGCCCACGTCCAGTGGAGGCACGTTCCCAGCGTCAGTGAACCCGACCGGCCCCCGCGACGGGACTGCGGGCCTCGTCGTCGCCCCCTGCCTCACAGGATTGCCTCGCTCCCCACCCCGTCTGCACACATTCCCACGCACTCTGGTCCCGAATCCGGTCCGTTTGGGGGCCAGCCTGCCCGCGTCTCGCCATCGAGTAAGGCTGCCACTGGGGTGGCGCCGATGGTGGCGGCTGGGGCGCAGTCTGGGGAGGCGGGGCAGAGGGGCAGCCGTGGCGGTCATGCCGGCCGTGGCGGCCGCCACCCGGAGATCTGGGCTCTCTGGGACCTTAGGAGAGGAATGTGGAGGCGCCCAGCCCGCCTGTCCCCTCTCCCACCCTCCCTGCTCTCCTCAACCACTGCCCACCCGCCCAGCCAGCGCGGCTTCCCAGAGTGGGCGCGGGCCAATCAACCGCGCATGCGCCGGCCCCCTGGCCCTTCTGACCTCACAAGCACCACCCCCGTTGCTAAGCGACCAGACGGCCAGTCTCTGAGGGAGCGGGGGCGCCCTCTGGCGGCGGCTGGGCCAAGGCACAGGCAGTGGCCCCCGATTTCCTGAGGTGGCTGGGGCCTGTGCTTTCCAGTGGGCCCTGCAGATGGTTGCTTGGATGGAAGGAAGGCAGGAAGGGAACAGACAAGGAAGGAACGTAGGAAGTGAGGTGCATGGACAGAGAAGAAAGATGGCTCGACAGGCTAATGGAGGCCCGGGGCTCCCAAGGGTGGAGGAAGCCCGGGCAGGGGCCCGGCGGACCAAGCAGCATGGGCAGCCAGGCGGTGGCATCCCTTCCTCAAGTCGGCCTTGAGAGCGTGCCTGGGACTGTCGGGCACACACTGCAAAGCCTCTGACCCAAGAGGAGCCCAAGAGGGCACTGCCTGTGTGCTTCTGGGTGGCTCTGCTCGCTCAGGGGCTTCGGCGCCTGGGGCCACAGGCCCAGCCTGTGGAGCTGCCCATCAGGCTGGAGGGATGAGGCTTACCCGCGGGCCCGGGCATCCCGCCGTCCCCACTCCTCCCAGTGACCTCGTGGCTGTGGTGCTCTGCTCCTGCCCTGTGGCTGAGGGCCAACGGCCTCTTTGCCACCTAGACATCGCTCCCGGCTTTTCTGAAGGGGTGCCTGGCTTGCCGACGGCTTCGGGCCGGCAGGTGCGGGAAGCCCCTCTCCATGCGGACAGACGCATTTCCAAACCCAAGAACACAAACACACCTGATCCGCATCTCATTTCACCCTTGGAGGAAAACGTGGCCGCAGGGCTCAGAGAAGCTGCTCGGGACTCTAGTGCCACCCTACCGCCCCCACCCGCCACCCCGCAGCGCTCCCATTTCCCTAAGCCTAGGACCGTGGTCAAGAAGAGGACGGTCGCTTTGGGACGGCAGGATCGACTCACCTGCAGACTTCACGGCCAATTCACCACTGACGCACGGCCAGTGGAGCAGTCTGTTTCGGGCTCCCGGCACTTCATCTCCTGGCTTCCCCTCTTTCTCCTGGGAAGTGGGTCCCCGGGGGCTGGGCTTGGGGCTGGGCGTGGGGGGAACTTCAGGGCCAGGGACTTTCCTTGGGAAGCACTCCTTCTCTCCATCTCTGTCTCTCTCTCTCTCCCTGTCTCTCTCTGACATTCTCGGCCCTGGCTCCAATGCGCTCTGCACGTTTCCTCCTGTGGTCCTGGGTAGGATCTTCTTGAGCACAACCCCTCTGGGGGTTCTTCCCGCGCTCCAAAGCATCACGGCTGCGCGTCAAGGCCAGTCTGGGGGCCTCCAGACACTGTCTCAGGGACACGCTCGCCCTCTCCGTCTAGTCTCACCGGGGCCCAATGCCACAGGGGTCCGATGCCATCTTTCTGGCCTCTCTGATCATGTGGGCTCTCCAGGGTTTCCCATGATCCTGTGCTCCGAGGCGAGGGTATACTCCCTCTATCGCAGGGGCTTGGCTATTCCTTCAGCTGTGCCTCACCTGTTCTTCCACCCTCCCGCTCGGCTCGTGGCTTCCGTGCTTCCTCAGTCAAGGCCGTGCCTCTGTTCCATTCCCCGGTGGGTTTGTCTCGGCTTTGACACTCACAAGAGAGACTCCCTCCCCTGACCGGAATGAGCATTTCCCCCCCGCCCGCCACAGGTCTTTCACGTCCACTCGGACCTCCCCTGTAGCTGTCCGGGGATCTGTCTCCCGGCATGATTCCCCACGAGGAGGACGCGCTGCCTTTCCCCCCGGGGGTCTGAGGACCACTGGCGGCCGTTCCAAGAGGCGGGGTGCCGCCATCACCGGGGCCCCCAAGAACTCGGGAGGGTCCTGAGCCCGGAAAGCCCTTGAGGAGACTCTTCCCGGTGATCCCACGGGCCTGGAGGAAGCTGCTCCTTCTTCTCCGTGGTTCCTTTGAGATGGGCCAGAGCCCTTCTGGGGCTTCTCCCCACAGCGGCGCTGACCAAGGCACGACACGGAGGTTTTCCGCGTGCGGCCCAAGGGCCCACCAACGGCCTGTGCCCGGGCTGGGCTTCCACGGTCGGGGCCTCGACGGCCCTGCCCGGGTCAGACGTGAGGGCAGGTGGTGGCTTTGGGGACGGGCGACAGGTGGGAAGGGCAGGACGGCGCTCCAAACGTGCCTGCAAGGCGCTGGGAGGGCCAGGGACCCCCGGGGATGTGGCGGCAGGGCACGAGCCTCCTCTGCCCACGTCCAGTGGAGGCACGTTCCCAGCGTCAGTGAACCCGACCGGCCCCCGCGACGGGACTGCGGGCCTCGTCGTCGCCCCCTGCCTCACAGGATTGCCTCGCTCCCCACCCCGTCTGCACACATTCCCACGCACTCTGGTCCCGAATCCGGTCCGTTTGGGGGCCAGCCTGCCCGCGTCTCGCCATCGAGTAAGGCTGCCACTGGGGTGGCGCCGATGGTGGCGGCTGGGGCGCAGTCTGGGGAGGCGGGGCAGAGGGGCAGCCGTGGCGGTCATGCCGGCCGTGGCGGCCGCCACCCGGAGATCTGGGCTCTCTGGGACCTTAGGAGAGGAATGTGGAGGCGCCCAGCCCGCCTGTCCCCTCTCCCACCCTCCCTGCTCTCCTCAACCACTGCCCACCCGCCCAGCCAGCGCGGCTTCCCAGAGTGGGCGCGGGCCAATCAACCGCGCATGCGCCGGCCGCCTGGCCCTTCTGACCTCACAAGCACCACCCCCGTTGCTAAGCGACCAGACGGCCAGTCTCTGAGGGAGCGGGGGCGCCCTCTGGCGGCGGCTGGGCCAAGGCACAGGCAGTGGCCCCCGATTTCCTGAGGTGGCTGGGGCCTGTGCTTTCCAGTGGGCCCTGCAGATGGTTGCTTGCATGGAAGGAAGGCAGGAAGGGAACAGACAAGGAAGGAACGTAGGAAGTGAGGTGCATGGACAGAGAAGAAAGATGGCTCGACAGGCTAATGGAGGCCCGGGGCTCCCAAGGGTGGAGGAAGCCCGGGCAGGGGCCCGGCGGACCAAGCAGCATGGGCAGCCAGGCGGTGGCATCCCTTCCTCAAGTCGGCCTTGAGAGCGTGCCTGGGACTGTCGGGCACACACTCCAAAGCCTCTGACCCAAGAGGAGCCCAAGAGGGCACTGCCTGTGTGCTTCTGGGTGGCTCTGCTCGCTCAGGGGCTTCGGCGCCTGGGGCCACAGGCCCAGCCTGTGGAGCTGCCCATCAGGCTGGAGGGATGAGGCTTACCCGCGGGCCCGGGCATCCCGCCGTCCCCACTCCTCCCAGTGACCTCGTGGCTGTGGTGCTCTGCTCCTGCCCTGTGGCTGAGGGCCAACGGCCTCTTTGCCACCTAGACATCGCTCCCGGCTTTTCTGAAGGGGTGCCTGGCTTGCCGACGGCTTCGGGCCGGCAGGTGCGGGAAGCCCCTCTCCATGCGGACAGACGCATTTCCAACCCCAAGAACACAAACACACCTGATCCGCATCTCATTTCACCCTTGGAGGAAAACGTGGCCGCAGGGCTCAGAGAAGCTGCTCGGGACTCTAGTGCCACCCTACCGCCCCCACCCGCCACCCCGCAGCGCTCCCATTTCCCTAAGCCTAGGACCGTGGTCAAGAAGAGGACGGTCGCTTTGGGACGGCAGGATCGACTCACCTGCAGACTTCACGGCCAATTCACCACTGACGCACGGCCAGTGGAGCAGTCTGTTTCGGGCTCCCGGCACTTCATCTCCTGGCTTCCCCTCTTTCTCCTGGGAAGTGGGTCCCCGGGGGCTGGGCTTGGGGCTGGGCGTGGGGGGAACTTCAGGGCCAGGGACTTTCCTTGGGAAGCACTCCTTCTCTCCATCTCTGTCTCTCTCTCTCTCCCTGTCTCTCTCTGACATTCTCGGCCCTGGCTCCAATGCGCTGTGCACGTTTCCTCCTGTGGTCCTGGGTAGGATCTTCTTGAGCACAACCCCTCTGGGGGTTCTTCCCGCGCTCCAAAGCATCACGGCTGCGCGTCACGGCCAGTCTGGGGGCCTCCAGACACTGTCTCAGGGACACGCTCGCCCTCTCCGTCTAGTCTCACCGGGGCCCAATGCCACAGGGGTCCGATGCCATCTTTCTGGCCTCTCTGATCTTGTGGGCTCTCCAGGGTTTCCCATGATCCTGTGCTCCGAGGCCAGGGTACACTCCTTCTATCGCAGGGGCTTGGCTATTCCTTCAGCTGTGCCTCACCTGTTCTTCCACCCTCCCGCTCGGCTCGTGGCTTCCGTGCTTCCTCAGTCAAGGCCGTGCCTCTGTTCCATTCCCCGGTGGGTTTGCCTCGGCTTTGACACTCACAAGAGAGACTCCCTTCCCTGACAGGACGGAGCATTTCCCCCCGCCCGCCACAGGTCTTTCACGTCCGCTCGGACCTCCCCTGTAGCTGTCCGGGGATCTGTCTCCCGGCATGATTCCCCACGAGGAGGACGCGCTGCCTTTCGCCCCGGGGGTCTGAGGACCACTGGCGGCCATTCCAAGAGGCGGGGTGCCGCCATCAGCAGGACCCCCAAGACCTCGGGAGGATCCTGAGCCCGGAAAGCCCTTGAGGAGACTCTTCCCGGTGATCCCACGGGCCTGGAGGAAGCTGCTCCTTCTTCTCCGTGGTTCCTTTGAGATGGGCCAGAGCCCTTCTGGGGCTTCTCCCCACAGCGGCGCTGACCAAGGCACGACACGGAGGTTTTCCGCGTGCGGCCCAAGGGCCCACCAACGGCCTGTGCCCGGGCTGGGCTTCCACGGTCGGGGCCTCGACGGCCCTGCCCGGGTCAGACGTGAGGGCAGGTGGTGGCTTTGGGGACGGGCGCAGGTGGGAAGGGCGGGACGGCGCTCCAAACGTGCCTGCAAGGCGCTGGGAGGGCCAGGGACCCCCGGGGATGTGGCGGCAGGGCACGAGCCTCCTCTGCCCACGTCCAGTGGAGGCACGTTCCCAGCGTCAGTGAACCCGACCTGCCCCCGCGACGGGACTGCGGGCCTCGTCGTCGCCCCCGGCCTCACAGGATTGCCTCGCTCCCCACCCCGTCTGCACACATTCCCACGCACTCCGGTCCCGAATCCGGTCCGTTTGGGGGCCAGCCTGCCCGCGTCTCGCCATCGAGTAAGGCTGCCACTGGGGTGGCGCCGATGGTGGCGGCTGGGGCGCAGTCTGGGGAGGCGGGGCAGAGGGGCAGCCGTGGCGGTCATGCCGGCCGTGGCGGCCGCCACCCGGAGATCTGGGCTCTCTGGGACCTTAGGAGAGGAATGTGGAGGCGCCCAGCCCGCCTGCCCCCTCTCCCACCCTCCCTGCTCTCCTCAACCACTGCCCACCCGCCCAGCCAGCGCGGCTTCCCAGAGTGGGCGCGGGCCAATCAACCGCGCATGCGCCGGCCGCCTGGCCCTTCTGACCTCACAAGCACCACCCCCGTTGCTAAGCGACCAGACGGCCAGGCTCTGAGGGAGCGGGGGCGCCCTCTGGCGGCGGCTGGGCCAAGGCACAGGCAGTGGCCCCCGATTTCCTGAGGTGGCTGGGGCCTGTGCTTTCCAGTGGGCCCTGCAGATGGTTGCTTGGATGGAAGGAAGGCAGGAAGGGAACAGACAAGGAAGGAACGTAGGAAGTGAGGTGCATGGACAGAGAAGAAAGATGGCTCGACAGGCTAATGGAGGGCCGGGGCTCCCAAGGGTGGAGGAAGCCCGGGCAGGGGCCCGGCGGACCAAGCAGCATGGGCAGCCAGGCGGTGGCATCCCTTCCTCAAGTCGGCCTTGAGAGCGTGCCTGGGACTGTCGGGCACACACTCCAAAGCCTCTGACCCAAGAGGAGCCCAAGAGGGCACTGCCTGTGTGCTTCTGGGTGGCTCTGCTCGCTCAGGGGCTTCGGCGCCTGGGGCCACAGGCCCAGCCCGTGGAGCTGCCCATCGCGCAGGAGGGATGAGGCTTACCCGCGGGCCCGGGCATCCCGCCGTCCCCACTCCTCCCAGTGACCTCGTGGCTGTGGTGCTCTGCTCCTGCCCTGTGGCTGAGGGCCAACGGCCTCTTTGCCACCTAGACATCGCTCCCGGCTTTTCTGAAGGGGTGCCTGGCTTGCCGACGGCTTCGGGCCGGCAGGTGCGGGAAGCCCCTCTCCATGCGGACAGACGCATTTCCAAACCCAAGAACACAAACACACCTGATCCGCATCTCATTTCAGCCTTGGAGGAAAACGTGGCCAAAGGGCTCAGAGAAGCTGCTCGGGACTCTAGTGCCACCCTACCGCCCCCACCCGCCACCCCGCAGCGCTCCCATTTCCCTAAGCCTAGGACCGTGGTCAAGAAGAGGACGGTCGCTTTGGGACGGCAGGATCGACTCACCTGCAGACTTCACGGCCAATTCACCACTGACGCACGGCCAGTGGAGCAGTCTGTTTCGGCCTCCCGGCACCACATGTCCTGGCTTCCCCTCTTTCTCCTGGGAAGTGGGTCCCCGGGGGCTGGGCTTGGGGCTGGGCGTGGGGGGAACTTCAGGGCCAGGGACTTTCCTTGGGAAGCACTCCTTCTCTCCATCTCTGTCTCTCTCTCTCTCCCTGTCTCTCTCTGACATTCTCGGCCCTGGCTCCAATGCGCTCTGCACGTTTCCTCCTGTGGTCCTGGGTAGGATCTTCTTGAGCACAACCCCTCTGGGGGTTCTTCCCGCGCTCCAAAGCATCACGGCTGCGCGTCACGGCCAGTCTGGGGGCCTCCAGACACTGTCTCAGGGACACGCTCGCCCTCTCCGTCTAGTCTCACCGGGGCCCAATGCCACAGGGGTCCGATGCCATCTTTCTGGCCTCTCTGATCATGTGGGCTCTCCAGGGTTTCCCATGATCCTGTGCTCCGAGGCGAGGGTACACTCCTTCTATCGCAGGGGCTTGGCTATTCCTTCAGCTGTGCCTCACCTGTTCTTCCACCCTCCCGCTCGGCTCGTGGCTTCCGTGCTTCCTCAGTCAAGGCCGTGCCTCTGTTCCATTCCCCGGTGGGTTTGCCTCGGCTTTGACACTCAGAAGAGAGACTCCCTCCCCTGACCGGACTGAGCATTTCCCCCCCGCCCGCCACAGGTCTTTCACGTCCGCTCGGACCTCCCCTGTAGCTGTCCGGGGATCTGTCTCCCGGCATGATTCCCCACGAGGAGGACGCGCTGCCTTTCCCCCCGGGGGTCTGAGGACCACTGGCGGCCGTTCCAAGAGGCGGGGTGCCGCCATCACCAGGACCCCCAAGACCTCGGGAGGGTCCTGAGCCCGGAAAGCCCTTGAGGAGACTCTTCCCGGTGATCCCACGGGCCTGGAGGAAGCTGCTCCTTCTTCTCCGTGGTTCCTTGGAGATGGGCCAGAGCCCTTCTGGGGCTTCTCCCCACAGCGGCGCTGACCAAGGCACGACACGGAGGTTTTCCGCGTGCGGCCCAAGGGCCCACCAACGGCCTGTGCCCGGGCTGGGCTTCCACGGTCGGGGCCTCGACGGCCCTGCCCGGGTCAGACGTGAGGGCAGGTGGTGGCTTTGGGGACGGGCGCAGGTGGGAAGGGCGGGACGGCGCTCCAAACGTGCCTGCAAGGCGCTGGGAGGGCCAGGGACCCCCGGGGATGTGGCGGCAGGGCACGAGCCTCCTCTGCCCACGTCCAGTGGAGGCACGTTCCCAGCGTCAGTGAACCCGACCTGCCCCCGCGACGGGACTGCGGGCCTCGTCGTCGCCCCCTGCCTCACAGGATTGCCTCGCTCCCCACCCCGTCTGCACACATTCCCACGCACTCCGGTCCCGAATCCGGTCCGTTTGGGGGCCAGCCTGCCCGCGTCTCGCCATCGAGTAAGGCTGCCACTGGGGTGGCGCCGATGGTGGCGGCTGGGGCGCAGTCTGGGGAGGCGGGGCAGAGGGGCAGCCGTGGCGGTCATGCCGGCAGTGGCGGCTGCCACCCGGATATCTGGGCTCTCCGGGACCTTAGGAGAGGAATGTGGAGGCGCCCAGCCCGCCTGCCCCCTCTCCCACCCTCCCTGCTCTCCTCAACCACTGCCCACCCGCCCAGCCAGCGCGGCTTCCCAGAGTGGGCGCGGGCCAATCAACCGCGCATGCGCCGGCCGCCTGGCCCTTCTGACCTCACAAGCACCACCCCCGTTGCTAAGCGACCAGACGGCCAGGCTCTGAGGGAGCGGGGGCGCCCTCTGGCGGCGGCTCGGCCAAGACACAGGCAGTGGCCCCCGATTTCCTGAGGTGGCTGTGACCTGTGCATTCCAGTGGGCCCTGCAGATGGTTGCTTGGATGGAAGGAAGGCAGGAAGGGAACAGACAAGGAAGGAACGTAGGAAGTGAGGTGCATGGACAGAGAAGAAAGATGGCTCGACAGGCTAATGGAGGGCCGGGGCTCCCAAGGGTGGAGGAAGCCCGGGCAGGGGCCCGGCGGACCAAGCAGCATGGGCAGCCAGGCGGTGGCATCCCTTCCTCAAGTCGGCCTTGAGAGCGTGCCTGGGACTGTCGGGCACACACTCCAAAGCCTCTGACCCAAGAGGAGCCCAAGAGGGCACTGCCTGTGTGCTTCTGGGTGGCTCTGCTCGCTCAGGGGCTTCGGCGCCTGGGGCCACAGGCCCAGCCCGTGGAGCTGCCCATCGCGCAGGAGGGATGAGGCTTACCCGCGGGCCCGGGCATCCCGCCGTCCCCACTCCTCCCAGTGACCTCGTGGCTGTGGTGCTCTGCTCCTGCCCTGTGGCTGAGGGCCAACGGCCTCTTTGCCACCTAGACATCGCTCCCGGCTTTTCTGAAGGGGTGCCTGGCTTGCCGACGGCTTCGGGCCGGCAGGTGCGGGAAGCCCCTCTCCATGCGGACAGACGCATTTCCAAACCCAAGAACACAAACACACCTGATCCGCATCTCATTTCACCCTTGGAGGAAAACGTGGCCAAAGGGCTCAGAGAAGCTGCTCGGGACTCTAGTGCCACCCTACCGCCCCCACCCGCCACCCCGCAGCGCTCCCATTTCCCTAAGCCTAGGACCGTGGTCAAGAAGAGGACGGTCGCTTTGGGACGGCAGGATCGACTCACCTGCAGACTTCACGGCCAATTCACCACTGACGCACGGCCAGTGGAGCAGTCTGTTTCGGCCTCCCGGCACCACATGTCCTGGCTTCCCCTCTTTCTCCTGGGAAGTGGGTCCCCGGGGGCTGGGCTTGGGGCTGGGCGTGGGGGGAACTTCAGGGCCAGGGACTTTCCTTGGGAAGCACTCCTTCTCTCCATCTCTGTCTCTCTCTCTCTCCCTGTCTCTCTCTGACATTCTCGGCCCTGGCTCCAATGCGCTCTGCACGTTTCCTCCTGTGGTCCTGGGTAGGATCTTCTTGAGCACAACCCCTCTGGGGGTTCTTCCCGCGCTCCAAAGCATCACGGCTGCGCGTCACGGCCAGTCTGGGGGCCTCCAGACACTGTCTCAGGGACACGCTCGCCCTCTCCGTCTAGTCTCACCGGGGCCCAATGCCACAGGGGTCCGATGCCATCTTTCTGGCCTCTCTGATCATGTGGGCTCTCCAGGGTTTCCCATGATCCTGTGCTCCGAGGCGAGGGTACACTCCTTCTATCGCAGGGGCTTGGCTATTCCTTCAGCTGTGCCTCACCTGTTCTTCCACCCTCCCGCTCGGCTCGTGGCTTCCGTGCTTCCTCAGTCAAGGCCGTGCCTCTGTTCCATTCCCCGGTGGGTTTGCCTCGGCTTTGACACTCAGAAGAGAGACTCCCTCCCCTGACCGGACTGAGCATTTCCCCCCCGCCCGCCACAGGTCTTTCACGTCCGCTCGGACCTCCCCTGTAGCTGTCCGGGGATCTGTCTCCCGGCATGATTCCCCACGAGGAGGACGCGCTGCCTTTCCCCCCGGGGGTCTGAGGACCACTGGCGGCCGTTCCAAGAGGCGGGGTGCCGCCATCACCAGGACCCCCAAGACCTCGGGAGGGTCCTGAGCCCGGAAAGCCCTTGAGGAGACTCTTCCCGGTGATCCCACGGGCCTGGAGGAAGCTGCTCCTTCTTCTCCGTGGTTCCTTGGAGATGGGCCAGAGCCCTTCTGGGGCTTCTCCCCACAGCGGCGCTGACCAAGGCACGACACGGAGGTTTTCCGCGTGCGGCCCAAGGGCCCACCAACGGCCTGTGCCCGGGCTGGGCTTCCACGGTCGGGGCCTCGACGGCCCTGCCCGGGTCAGACGTGAGGGCAGGTGGTGGCTTTGGGGACGGGCGACAGGTGGGAAGGGCGGGACGGCGCTCCAAACGTGCCTGCAAGGCGCTGGGAGGGCCAGGGACCCCCGGGGATGTGGCGGCAGGGCACGAGCCTCCTCTGCCCACGTCCAGTGGAGGCACGTTCCCAGCGTCAGTGAACCCGACCTGCCCCCGCGACGGGACTGCGGGCCTCGTCGTCGCCCCCTGCCTCACAGGATTGCCTCGCTCCCCACCCCGTCTGCACACATTCCCACGCACTCCGGTCCCGAATCCGGTCCGTTTGGGGGCCAGCCTGCCCGCGTCTCGCCATCGAGTAAGGCTGCCACTGGGGTGGCGCCGATGGTGGCGGCTGGGGCGCAGTCTGGGGAGGCGGGGCAGAGGGGCAGCCGTGGCGGTCATGCCGGCAGTGGCGGCTGCCACCCGGATATCTGGGCTCTCCGGGACCTTAGGAGAGGAATGTGGAGGCGCCCAGCCCGCCTGCCCCCTCTCCCACCCTCCCTGCTCTCCTCAACCACTGCCCACCCGCCCAGCCAGCGCGGCTTCCCAGAGTGGGCGCGGGCCAATCAACCGCGCATGCGCCGGCCGCCTGGCCCTTCTGACCTCACAAGCACCACCCCCGTTGCTAAGCGACCAGACGGCCAGGCTCTGAGGGAGCGGGGGCGCCCTCTGGCGGCGGCTCGGCCAAGACACAGGCAGTGGCCCCCGATTTCCTGAGGTGGCTGTGACCTGTGCATTCCAGTGGGCCCTGCAGATGGTTGCTTGGATGGAAGGAAGGCAGGAAGGGAACAGACAAGGAAGGAACGTAGGAAGTGAGGTGCATGGACAGAGAAGAAAGATGGCTCGACAGGCTAATGGAGGGCCGGGGCTCCCAAGGGTGGAGGAAGCCCGGGCAGGGGCCCGGCGGACCAAGCAGCATGGGCAGCCAGGCGGTGGCATCCCTTCCTCAAGTCGGCCTTGAGAGCGTGCCTGGGACTGTCGGGCACACACTCCAAAGCCTCTGACCCAAGAGGAGCCCAAGAGGGCACTGCCTGTGTGCTTCTGGGTGGCTCTGCTCGCTCAGGGGCTTCGGCGCCTGGGGCCACAGGCCCAGCCCGTGGAGCTGCCCATCGCGCAGGAGGGATGAGGCTTACCCGCGGGCCCGGGCATCCCGCCGTCCCCACTCCTCCCAGTGACCTCGTGGCTGTGGTGCTCTGCTCCTGCCCTGTGGCTGAGGGCCAACGGCCTCTTTGCCACCTAGACATCGCTCCCGGCTTTTCTGAAGGGGTGCCTGGCTTGCCGACGGCTTCGGGCCGGCAGGTGCGGGAAGCCCCTCTCCATGCGGACAGACGCATTTCCAAACCCAAGAACACAAACACACCTGATCCGCATCTCATTTCACCCTTGGAGGAAAACGTGGCCAAAGGGCTCAGAGAAGCTGCTCGGGACTCTAGTGCCACCCTACCGCCCCCACCCGCCACCCCGCAGCGCTCCCATTTCCCTAAGCCTAGGACCGTGGTCAAGAAGAGGACGGTCGCTTTGGGACGGCAGGATCGACTCACCTGCAGACTTCACGGCCAATTCACCACTGACGCACGGCCAGTGGAGCAGTCTGTTTCGGCCTCCCGGCACCACATGTCCTGGCTTCCCCTCTTTCTCCTGGGAAGTGGGTCCCCGGGGGCTGGGCTTGGGGCTGGGCGTGGGGGGAACTTCAGGGCCAGGGACTTTCCTTGGGAAGCACTCCTTCTCTCCATCTCTGTCTCTCTCTCTCTCCCTGTCTCTCTCTGACATTCTCGGCCCTGGCTCCAATGCGCTCTGCACGTTTCCTCCTGTGGTCCTGGGTAGGATCTTCTTGAGCACAACCCCTCTGGGGGTTCTTCCCGCGCTCCAAAGCATCACGGCTGCGCGTCACGGCCAGTCTGGGGGCCTCCAGACACTGTCTCAGGGACACGCTCGCCCTCTCCGTCTAGTCTCACCGGGGCCCAATGCCACAGGGGTCCGATGCCATCTTTCTGGCCTCTCTGATCATGTGGGCTCTCCAGGGTTTCCCATGATCCTGTGCTCCGAGGCGAGGGTACACTCCTTCTATCGCAGGGGCTTGGCTATTCCTTCAGCTGTGCCTCACCTGTTCTTCCACCCTCCCGCTCGGCTCGTGGCTTCCGTGCTTCCTCAGTCAAGGCCGTGCCTCTGTTCCATTCCCCGGTGGGTTTGCCTCGGCTTTGACACTCAGAAGAGAGACTCCCTCCCCTGACCGGACTGAGCATTTCCCCCCCGCCCGCCACAGGTCTTTCACGTCCGCTCGGACCTCCCCTGTAGCTGTCCGGGGATCTGTCTCCCGGCATGATTCCCCACGAGGAGGACGCGCTGCCTTTCCCCCCGGGGGTCTGAGGACCACTGGCGGCCGTTCCAAGAGGCGGGGTGCCGCCATCACCAGGACCCCCAAGACCTCGGGAGGGTCCTGAGCCCGGAAAGCCCTTGAGGAGACTCTTCCCGGTGATCCCACGGGCCTGGAGGAAGCTGCTCCTTCTTCTCCGTGGTTCCTTGGAGATGGGCCAGAGCCCTTCTGGGGCTTCTCCCCACAGCGGCGCTGACCAAGGCACGACACGGAGGTTTTCCGCGTGCGGCCCAAGGGCCCACCAACGGCCTGTGCCCGGGCTGGGCTTCCACGGTCGGGGCCTCGACGGCCCTGCCCGGGTCAGACGTGAGGGCAGGTGGTGGCTTTGGGGACGGGCGACAGGTGGGAAGGGCGGGACGGCGCTCCAAACGTGCCTGCAAGGCGCTGGGAGGGCCAGGGACCCCCGGGGATGTGGCGGCAGGGCACGAGCCTCCTCTGCCCACGTCCAGTGGAGGCACGTTCCCAGCGTCAGTGAACCCGACCTGCCCCCGCGACGGGACTGCGGGCCTCGTCGTCGCCCCCTGCCTCACAGGATTGCCTCGCTCCCCACCCCGTCTGCACACATTCCCACGCACTCCGGTCCCGAATCCGGTCCGTTTGGGGGCCAGCCTGCCCGCGTCTCGCCATCGAGTAAGGCTGCCACTGGGGTGGCGCCGATGGTGGCGGCTGGGGCGCAGTCTGGGGAGGCGGGGCAGAGGGGCAGCCGTGGCGGTCATGCCGGCAGTGGCGGCTGCCACCCGGATATCTGGGCTCTCCGGGACCTTAGGAGAGGAATGTGGAGGCGCCCAGCCCGCCTGCCCCCTCTCCCACCCTCCCTGCTCTCCTCAACCACTGCCCACCCGCCCAGCCAGCGCGGCTTCCCAGAGTGGGCGCGGGCCAATCAACCGCGCATGCGCCGGCCGCCTGGCCCTTCTGACCTCACAAGCACCACCCCCGTTGCTAAGCGACCAGACGGCCAGGCTCTGAGGGAGCGGGGGCGCCCTCTGGCGGCGGCTGGGCCAAGACACAGGCAGTGGCCCCCGATTTCCTGAGGTGGCTGTGACCTGTGCATTCCAGTGGGCCCTGCAGATGGTTGCTTGGATGGAAGGAAGGCAGGAAGGGAACAGACAAGGAAGGAACGTAGGAAGTGAGGTGCATGGACAGAGAAGAAAGATGGCTCGACAGGCTAATGGAGGGCCGGGGCTCCCAAGGGTGGAGGAAGCCCGGGCAGGGGCCCGGCGGACCAAGCAGCATGGGCAGCCAGGCGGTGGCATCCCTTCCTCAAGTCGGCCTTGAGAGCGTGCCTGGGACTGTCGGGCACACACTCCAAAGCCTCTGACCCAAGAGGAGCCCAAGAGGGCACTGCCTGTGTGCTTCTGGGTGGCTCTGCTCGCTCAGGGGCTTCGGCGCCTGGGGCCACAGGCCCAGCCCGTGGAGCTGCCCATCGCGCAGGAGGGATGAGGCTTACCCGCGGGCCCGGGCATCCCGCCGTCCCCACTCCTCCCAGTGACCTCGTGGCTGTGGTGCTCTGCTCCTGCCCTGTGGCTGAGGGCCAACGGCCTCTTTGCCACCTAGACATCGCTCCCGGCTTTTCTGAAGGGGTGCCTGGCTTGCCGACGGCTTCGGGCCGGCAGGTGCGGGAAGCCCCTCTCCATGCGGACAGACGCATTTCCAAACCCAAGAACACAAACACACCTGATCCGCATCTCATTTCACCCTTGGAGGAAAACGTGGCCAAAGGGCTCAGAGAAGCTGCTCGGGACTCTAGTGCCACCCTACCGCCCCCACCCGCCACCCCGCAGCGCTCCCATTTCCCTAAGCCTAGGACCGTGGTCAAGAAGAGGACGGTCGCTTTGGGACGGCAGGATCGACTCACCTGCAGACTTCACGGCCAATTCACCACTGACGCACGGCCAGTGGAGCAGTCTGTTTCGGCCTCCCGGCACCACATGTCCTGGCTTCCCCTCTTTCTCCTGGGAAGTGGGTCCCCGGGGGCTGGGCTTGGGGCTGGGCGTGGGGGGAACTTCAGGGCCAGGGACTTTCCTTGGGAAGCACTCCTTCTCTCCATCTCTGTCTCTCTCTCTCTCCCTGTCTCTCTCTGACATTCTCGGCCCTGGCTCCAATGCGCTCTGCACGTTTCCTCCTGTGGTCCTGGGTAGGATCTTCTTGAGCACAACCCCTCTGGGGGTTCTTCCCGCGCTCCAAAGCATCACGGCTGCGCGTCACGGCCAGTCTGGGGGCCTCCAGACACTGTCTCAGGGACACGCTCGCCCTCTCCGTCTAGTCTCACCGGGGCCCAATGCCACAGGGGTCCGATGCCATCTTTCTGGCCTCTCTGATCATGTGGGCTCTCCAGGGTTTCCCATGATCCTGTGCTCCGAGGCGAGGGTACACTCCTTCTATCGCAGGGGCTTGGCTATTCCTTCAGCTGTGCCTCACCTGTTCTTCCACCCTCCCGCTCGGCTCGTGGCTTCCGTGCTTCCTCAGTCAAGGCCGTGCCTCTGTTCCATTCCCCGGTGGGTTTGCCTCGGCTTTGACACTCAGAAGAGAGACTCCCTCCCCTGACCGGACTGAGCATTTCCCCCCCGCCCGCCACAGGTCTTTCACGTCCGCTCGGACCTCCCCTGTAGCTGTCCGGGGATCTGTCTCCCGGCATGATTCCCCACGAGGAGGACGCGCTGCCTTTCCCCCCGGGGGTCTGAGGACCACTGGCGGCCGTTCCAAGAGGCGGGGTGCCGCCATCACCAGGACCCCCAAGACCTCGGGAGGGTCCTGAGCCCGGAAAGCCCTTGAGGAGACTCTTCCCAGTGATCCCACGGGCCTGGAGGAAGCTGCTCCTTCTTCTCCGTGGTTCCTTGGAGATGGGCCAGAGCCCTTCTGGGGCTTCTCCCCACAGCGGCGCTGACCAAGGCACGACACGGAGGTTTTCCGCGTGCGGCCCAAGGGCCCACCAACGGCCTGTGCCCGGGCTGGGCTTCCACGGTCGGGGCCTCGACGGCCCTGCCCGGGTCAGACGTGAGGGCAGGTGGTGGCTTTGGGGACGGGCGACAGGTGGGAAGGGCGGGACGGCGCTCCAAACGTGCCTGCAAGGCGCTGGGAGGGCCAGGGACCCCCGGGGATATGGCGGCAGGGCACGAGCCTCCTCTGCCCACGTCCAGTGGAGGCACGTTCCCAGCGTCAGTGAACCCGACCTGCCCCCGCGACGGGACTGCGGGCCTCGTCGTCGCCCCCTGCCTCACAGGATTGCCTCGCTCCCCACCCCGTCTGCACACATTCCCACGCACTCCGGTCCCGAATCCGGTCCGTTTGGGGGCCAGCCTGCCCGTGTCTCGCCATCGAGTAAGGCTGCCACTGGGGTGGCGCCGATGGTGGCGGCTGGGGCGCAGTCTGGGGAGGCGGGGCAGAGGGGCAGCCGTGGCGGTCATGCCGGCCGTGGCGGCCGCCACCCGGAGATCTGGGCTCTCCGGGACCTTAGGAGAGGAATGTGGAGGCGCCCAGCCCGCCTGCCCCCTCTCCCACCCTCCCTGCTCTCCTCAACCACTGCCCACCCGCCCAGCCAGCGCGGCTTCCCAGAGTGGGCGCGGGCCAATCAACCGCGCATGCGCCGGCCGCCTGGCCCTTCTGACCTCACAAGCACCACCCCCGTTGCTAAGCGACCAGACGGCCAGGCTCTGAGGGAGCGGGGGCGCCCTCTGGCGGCGGCTGGGCCAAGACACAGGCAGTGGCCCCCGATTTCCTGAGGTGGCTGTGACCTGTGCATTCCAGTGGGCCCTGCAGATGGTTGCTTGGATGGAAGGAAGGCAGGAAGGGAACAGACAAGGAAGGAACGTAGGAAGTGAGGTGCATGGACAGAGAAGAAAGATGGCTCGACAGGCTAATGGAGGGCCGGGGCTCCCAAGGGTGGAGGAAGCCCGGGCAGGGGCCCGGCGGACCAAGCAGCATGGGCAGCCAGGCGGTGGCATCCCTTCCTCAAGTCGGCCTTGAGAGCGTGCCTGGGACTGTCGGGCACACACTCCAAAGCCTCTGACCCAAGAGGAGCCCAAGAGGGCACTGCCTGTGTGCTTCTGGGTGGCTCTGCTCGCTCAGGGGCTTCGGCGCCTGGGGCCACAGGCCCAGCCCGTGGAGCTGCCCATCGCGCAGGAGGGATGAGGCTTACCCGCGGGCCCGGGCATCCCGCCGTCCCCACTCCTCCCAGTGACCTCGTGGCTGTGGTGCTCTGCTCCTGCCCTGTGGCTGAGGGCCAACGGCCTCTTTGCCACCTAGACATCGCTCCCGGCTTTTCTGAAGGGGTGCCTGGCTTGCCGACGGCTTCGGGCCGGCAGGTGCGGGAAGCCCCTCTCCATGCGGACAGACGCATTTCCAAACCCAAGAACACAAACACACCTGATCCGCATCTCATTTCAGCCTTGGAGGAAAACGTGGCCAAAGGGCTCAGAGAAGCTGCTCGGGACTCTAGTGCCACCCTACCGCCCCCACCCGCCACCCCGCAGCGCTCCCATTTCCCTAAGCCTAGGACCGTGGTCAAGAAGAGGACGGTCGCTTTGGGACGGCAGGATCGACTCACCTGCAGACTTCACGGCCAATTCACCACTGACGCACGGCCAGTGGAGCAGTCTGTTTCGGCCTCCCGGCACCACATGTCCTGGCTTCCCCTCTTTCTCCTGGGAAGTGGGTCCCCGGGGGCTGGGCTTGGGGCTGGGCGTGGGGGGAACTTCAGGGCCAGGGACTTTCCTTGGGAAGCACTCCTTCTCTCCATCTCTGTCTCTCTCTCTCTCCCTGTCTCTCTCTGACATTCTCGGCCCTGGCTCCAATGCGCTCTGCACGTTTCCTCCTGTGGTCCTGGGTAGGATCTTCTTGAGCACAACCCCTCTGGGGGTTCTTCCCGCGCTCCAAAGCATCACGGCTGCGCGTCACGGCCAGTCGGGGGGAATCCAGACACTGTCTCAGGGACACGCTCGCCCTCTCCGTCTAGTCTCACCGGGGCCCAATGCCACAGGGGTCCGATGCCATCTTTCTGGCCTCTCTGATCATGTGGGCTCTCCAGGGTTTCCCATGATCCTGTGCTCCGAGGCGAGGGTACACTCCTTCTATCGCAGGGGCTTGGCTATTCCTTCAGCTGTGCCTCACCTGTTCTTCCACCCTCCCGCTCGGCTCGTGGCTTCCGTGCTTCCTCAGTCAAGGCCGTGCCTCTGTTCCATTCCCCGGTGGGTTTGCCTCGGCTTTGACACTCAGAAGAGAGACTCCCTCCCCTGACCGGACTGAGCATTTCCCCCCCGCCCGCCACAGGTCTTTCACGTCCGCTCGGACCTCCCCTGTAGCTGTCCGGGGATCTGTCTCCCGGCATGATTCCCCACGAGGAGGACGCGCTGCCTTTCCCCCCGGGGGTCTGAGGACCACTGGCGGCCGTTCCAAGAGGCGGGGTGCCGCCATCACCAGGACCCCCAAGACCTCGGGAGGGTCCTGAGCCCGGAAAGCCCTTGAGGAGACTCTTCCCAGTGATCCCACGGGCCTGGAGGAAGCTGCTCCTTCTTCTCCGTGGTTCCTTGGAGATGGGCCAGAGCCCTTCTGGGGCTTCTCCCCACAGCGGCGCTGACCAAGGCACGACACGGAGGTTTTCCGCGTGCGGCCCAAGGGCCCACCAACGGCCTGTGCCCGGGCTGGGCTTCCACGGTCGGGGCCTCGACGGCCCTGCCCGGGTCAGACGTGAGGGCAGGTGGTGGCTTTGGGGACGGGCGACAGGTGGGAAGGGCGGGACGGCGCTCCAAACGTGCCTGCAAGGCGCTGGGAGGGCCAGGGACCCCCGGGGATATGGCGGCAGGGCACGAGCCTCCTCTGCCCACGTCCAGTGGAGGCACGTTCCCAGCGTCAGTGAACCCGACCTGCCCCCGCGACGGGACTGCGGGCCTCGTCGTCGCCCCCTGCCTCACAGGATTGCCTCGCTCCCCACCCCGTCTGCACACATTCCCACGCACTCCGGTCCCGAATCCGGTCCGTTTGGGGGCCAGCCTGCCCGTGTCTCGCCATCGAGTAAGGCTGCCACTGGGGTGGCGCCGATGGTGGCGGCTGGGGCGCAGTCTGGGGAGGCGGGGCAGAGGGGCAGCCGTGGCGGTCATGCCGTCCGTGGCGGCCGCCACCCGGAGATCTGGGCTCTCCGGGACCTTAGGAGAGGAATGTGGAGGCGCCCAGCCCGCCTGCCCCCTCTCCCACCCTCCCTGCTCTCCTCAACCACTGCCCACCCGCCCAGCCAGCGCGGCTTGCCAGAGTGGGTGCGGGCCAATCAACCGCGCATGCGCCGGCCGCCTGGCCCTTCTGACCTCACAAGCACCACCCCCGTTGCTAAGCGACCAGACGGCCAGGCTCTGAGGGAGCGGGGGCGCCCTCTGGCGGCGGCTGGGCCAAGGCACAGGCAGTGGCCCCCGATTTCCTGAGGTGGCTGGGGCCTGTGCTTTCCAGTGGGCCCTGCAGATGGTTGCTTGGATGGAAGGAAGGCAGGAAGGGAACAGACAAGGAAGGAACGTAGGAAGTGAGGTGCATGGACAGAGAAGAAAGATGGCTCGACAGGCTAATGGAGGGCCGGGGCTCCCAAGGGTGGAGGAAGCCCGGGCAGGGGCCCGGCGGACCAAGCAGCATGGGCAGCCAGGCGGTGGCATCCCTTCCTCAAGTCGGCCTTGAGAGCGTGCCTGGGACTGTCGGGCACACACTCCAAAGCCTCTGACCCAAGAGGAGCCCAAGAGGGCACTGCCTGTGTGCTTCTGGGTGGCTCTGCTCGCTCAGGGGCTTCGGCGCCTGGGGCCACAGGCCCAGCCCGTGGAGCTGCCCATCGCGCAGGAGGGATGAGGCTTACCCGCGGGCCCGGGCATCCCGCCGTCCCCACTCCTCCCAGTGACCTCGTGGCTGTGGTGCTCTGCTCCTGCCCTGTGGCTGAGGGCCAACGGCCTCTTTGCCACCTAGACATCGCTCCCGGCTTTTCTGAAGGGGTGCCTGGCTTGCCGACGGCTTCGGGCCGGCAGGTGCGGGAAGCCCCTCTCCATGCGGACAGACGCATTTCCAAACCCAAGAACACAAACACACCTGATCCGCATCTCATTTCAGCCTTGGAGGAAAACGTGGCCAAAGGGCTCAGAGAAGCTGCTCGGGACTCTAGTGCCACCCTACCGCCCCCACCCGCCACCCCGCAGTGCTCCCATTTCCCTAAGCCTAGGACCGTGGTCAAGAAGAGGACGGTCGCTTTGGGACGGCAGGATCGACTCACCTGCAGACTTCACGGCCAATTCACCACTGACGCACGGCCAGTGGAGCAGTCTGTTTCGGCCTCCCGGCACCACATGTCCTGGCTTCCCCTCTTTCTCCTGGGAAGTGGGTCCCCGGGGGCTGGGCTTGGGGCTGGGCGTGGGGGGAACTTCAGGGCCAGGGACTTTCCTTGGGAAGCACTCCTTCTCTCCATCTCTGTCTCTCTCTCTCTCCCTGTCTCTCTCTGACATTCTCGGCCCTGGCTCCAATGCGCTCTGCACGTTTCCTCCTGTGGTCCTGGGTAGGATCTTCTTGAGCACAACCCCTCTGGGGGTTCTTCCCGCGCTCCAAAGCATCACGGCTGCGCGTCACGGCCAGTCGGGGGGAATCCAGACACTGTCTCAGGGACACGCTCGCCCTCTCCGTCTAGTCTCACCGGGGCCCAATGCCACAGGGGTCCGATGCCATCTTTCTGGCCTCTCTGATCATGTGGGCTCTCCAGGGTTTCCCATGATCCTGTGCTCCGAGGCGAGGGTACACTCCTTCTATCGCAGGGGCTTGGCTATTCCTTCAGCTGTGCCTCACCTGTTCTTCCACCCTCCCGCTCGGCTCGTGGCTTCCGTGCTTCCTCAGTCAAGGCCGTGCCTCTGTTCCATTCCCCGGTGGGTTTGCCTCGGCTTTGACACTCAGAAGAGAGACTCCCTCCCCTGACCGGACTGAGCATTTCCCCCCCGCCCGCCACAGGTCTTTCACGTCCGCTCGGACCTCCCCTGTAGCTGTCCGGGGATCTGTCTCCCGGCATGATTCCCCACGAGGAGGACGCGCTGCCTTTCCCCCCGGGGGTCTGAGGACCACTGGCGGCCGTTCCAAGAGGCGGGGTGCCGCCATCACCAGGACCCCCAAGACCTCGGGAGGGTCCTGAGCCCGGAAAGCCCTTGAGGAGACTCTTCCCGGTGATCCCACGGGCCTGGAGGAAGCTGCTCCTTCTTCTCCGTGGTTCCTTGGAGATGGGCCAGAGCCCTTCTGGGGCTTCTCCCCACAGCGGCGCTGACCAAGGCACGACATGGAGGTCTTCCGCGTGCGGCCCAAGGGCCCACCAACGGCCTGTGCCCGGGCTGGGCTTCCACGGTCGGGGCCTCGACGGCCCTGCCCGGGTCAGACGTGAGGGCAGGTGGTGGCTTTGGGGACGGGCGACAGGTGGGAAGGGCGGGACGGCGCTCCAAACGTGCCTGCAAGGCGCTGGGAGGGCCAGGGACCCCCGGGGATATGGCGGCAGGGCACGAGCCTCCTCTGCCCACGTCCAGTGGAGGCACGTTCCCAGCGTCAGTGAACCCGACCTGCCCCCGCGACGGGACTGCGGGCCTCGTCGTCGCCCCCTGCCTCACAGGATTGCCTCGCTCCCCACCCCGTCTGCACACATTCCCACGCACTCCGGTCCCGAATCCGGTCCGTTTGGGGGCCAGCCTGCCCGCGTCTCGCCATCGAGTAAGGCTGCCACTGGGGTGGCGCCGATGGTGGCGGCTGGGGCGCAGTCTGGGGAGGCGGGGCAGAGGGGCAGCCGTGGCGGTCATGCCGGCCGTGGCGGCCGCCACCCGGAGATCTGGGCTCTCCGGGACCTTAGGAGAGGAATGTGGAGGCGCCCAGCCCGCCTGCCCCCTCTCCCACCCTCCCTGCTCTCCTCAACCACTGCCCACCCGCCCAGCCAGCGCGGCTTCCCAGAGTGGGCGCGGGCCAATCAACCGCGCATGCGCCGGCCGCCTGGCCCTTCTGACCTCACAAGCACCACCCCCGTTGCTAAGCGACCAGACGGCCAGGCTCTGAGGGAGCGGGGGCGCCCTCTGGCGGCGGCTGGGCCAAGGCACAGGCAGTGGCCCCCGATTTCCTGAGGTGGCTGGGGCCTGTGCTTTCCAGTGGGCCCTGCAGATGGTTGCTTGGATGGAAGGAAGGCAGGAAGGGAACAGACAAGGAAGGAACGTAGGAAGTGAGGTGCATGGACAGAGAAGAAAGATGGCTCGACAGGCTAATGGAGGGCCGGGGCTCCCAAGGGTGGAGGAAGCCCGGGCAGGGGCCCGGCGGACCAAGCAGCATGGGCAGCCAGGCGGTGGCATCCCTTCCTCAAGTCGGCCTTGAGAGCGTGCCTGGGACTGTCGGGCACACACTCCAAAGCCTCTGACCCAAGAGGAGCCCAAGAGGGCACTGCCTGTGTGCTTCTGGGTGGCTCTGCTCGCTCAGGGGCTTCGGCGCCTGGGGCCACAGGCCCAGCCCGTTGAGCTGCCCATCGCGCTTTAGGGATGAGGCTTACCCGCGGGCCCGGGCATCCCGCCGTCCCCACTCCTCCCAGTGACCTCGTGGCTGTGGTGCTCTGCTCCTGCCCTGTGGCTGAGGGCCAACGGCCTCTTTGCCACCTAGACATCGCTCCCGGCTTTTCTGAAGGGGTGCCTGGCTTGCCGACGGCTTCGGGCCGGCAGGTGCGGGAAGCCCCTCTCCATGCGGACAGACGCATTTCCAAACCCAAGAACACAAACACACCTCATCCGCATCTCATTTCACCCTTGGAGGAAAACGTGGCCAAAGGGCTCAGAGAAGCTGCTCAGGACTCTAGTGCCACCCTACCGCCCCCACCCGCCACCCCGCAGCGCTCCCATTTCCCTAAGCCTAGGACCGTGGTCAAGAAGAGGACGGTCGCTTTGGGACGGCAGGATCGACTCACCTGCAGACTTCACGGCCAATTCACCACTGACGCACGGCCAGTGGAGCAGTCTGTTTCGGGCTCCCAGCACTTCATCTCCTGGCTTCCCCTCTTTCTCCTGGGAAGTGGGTCCCCGGGGGCTGGGCTTGGGGCTGGGCGTGGGGGGAACTTCAGGGCCAGGGACTTTCCTTGGGAAGCACTCCTTCTCTCCATCTCTGTCTCTCTCTCTCTCCCTGTCTCTCTCTGACATTCTCGGCCCTGGCTCCAATGCGCTCTGCACGTTTCCTCCTGTGGTCCTGGGTAGGATCTTCTTGAGCACAACCCCTCTGGGGGTTCTTCCCGCGCTCCAAAGCATCACGGCTGCACGTCACGGCCAGTCTGGGGGCCTCCAGACACTGTCTCAGGGACACGCTCGCCCTCTCCGTCTAGTCTCACCGGGGCCCAATGCCACAGGGGTCCGATGCCATCTTTCTGGCCTCTCTGATCATGTGGGCTCTCCAGGGTTTCCCATGATCCTGTGCTCCGAGGCCAGGGTACACTCCTTCTATCGCAGGGGCTTGGCTATTCCTTCAGCTGTGCCTCACCTGTTCTTCCACCCTCCCGCTCGGCTCGTGGCTTCCGTGCTTCCTCAGTCAAGGCCGTGCCTCTGTTCCATTCCCCGGTGGGTTTGCCTCGGCTTTGACACTCACAAGAGAGACTCTCTCCCCTGACCGGACTGAGCATTTCCCCCCCGCCCGCCACAGGTCTTTCACGTCCGCTCGGACCTCCCCTGTAGCTGTCCGGGGATCTGTCTCCCGGCATGATTCCCCACGAGGAGGACACGCTGCCTTTCCCCCCGGGGGTCTGAGGACCACTGGCGGCCGTTCCAAGAGGCGGGGTGCCGCCATCACCAGGACCCCCGAGACCTCGGGAGGGTCCTGAGCCCGGAAAGCCCTTGAGGAGACTCTTCCCGGTGATCCCACGGGCCTGGAGGAAGCTGCTCCTTCTTCTCCGTGGTTCCTTTGAGATGGGCCAGAGCCCTTCTGGGGCTTCTCCCCACAGCGGCGCTGACCAAGGCACGACATGGAGGTTTTCCGCGTGCGGCCCAAGGGCCCACCAACGGCCTGTGCCCGGGCTGGGCTTCCACGGTCGGGGCCTCGACGGCCCTGCCCGGGTCAGACGTGAGGGCAGGTGGTGGCTTTGGGGACGGGCGACAGGTGGGAAGGGCGGGACGGCGCTCCAAACGTGCCTGCAAGGCGCTGGGAGGGCCAGGGACCCCCGGGGATGTGGCGGCAGGGCACGAGCCTCCTCTGCCCACGTCCAGTGGAGGCACGTTCCCAGCGTCAGTGAACCCGACCTGCCCCCGCGACGGGACTGCGGGCCTCGTCGTCGCCCCCTGCCTCACAGGATTGCCTCGCTCCCCACCCCGTCTGCACACATTCCCACGCACTCCGGTCCCGAATCCGGTCCGTTTGGGGGCCAGCCTGCCCGCGTCTCGCCATCGAGTAAGGCTGCCACTGGGGTGGCGCCGATGGTGGCGGCTGGGGCGCAGTCTGGGGAGGCGGGGCAGAGGGGCAGCCGTGGCGGTCATGCCGGCCGTGGCGGCCGCCACCCGGAGATCTGGGCTCTGCGGGACCTTAGGAGAGGAATGTGGAGGCGCCCAGCCCGCCTGCCCCCTCTCCCACCCTCCCTGCTCTCCTCAAGCACTGCCCACCCGCCCAGCCAGCGCGGCTTGCCAGAGTGGGCGCGGGCCAATCAACCGCGCATGCGCCGGCCGCCTGGCCCTTCTGACCTCACAAGCACCACCCCCGTTGCTAAGCGACCAGACGGCCAGGCTCTGAGGGAGCGGGGGCGCCCTCTGGCGGCGGCTGGGCCAAGGCACAGGCAGTGGCCCCCGATTTCCTGAGGTGGCTGGGGCCTGTGCTTTCCAGTGGGCCCTGCAGATGGTTGCTTGGATGGAAGGAAGGCAGGAAGGGAACAGACAAGGAAGGAACGTAGGAAGTGAGGTGCGTGGACAGAGAAGAAAGATGGCTCGACAGGCTAATGGAGGGCCGGGGCTCCCAAGGGTGGAGGAAGCCCGGGCAGGGGCCCGGCGGACCAAGCAGCATGGGCAGCCAGGCGGTGGCATCCCTTCCTCAAGTCGGCCTTGAGAGCATGCCTGGTACTGTCGGGCACACACTCCAAAGCCTCTGACCCAAGAGGAGCCCAAGAGGGCACTGCCTGTGTGCTTCTGGGTGGCTCTGCTCGCTCAGGGGCTTCGGCGCCTGGGGCCACAGGCCCAGCCCGTGGAGCTGCCCATCGCGCTGGAGGGATGAGGCTTACCCGCGGGCCCGGGCATCCCGCCGTCCCCACTCCTCCCAGTGACCTCGTGGCTGTGGTGCTCTGCTCCTGCCCTGTGGCTGAGGGCCAACGGCCTCTTTGCCACCTAGACATCGCTCCCGGCTTTTCTGAAGGGGTGCCTGGCTTGCCGACGGCTTCGGGCCGGCAGGTGCGGGAAGCCCCTCTCCATGCGGACAGACGCATTTCCAAACCCAAGAACACAAACACACCTCATCCGCATCTCATTTCACCCTTGGAGGAAAACGTGGCCAAAGGGCTCAGAGAAGCTGCTCAGGACTCTAGTGCCACCCTACCGCCCCCACCCGCCACCCCGCAGCGCTCCCATTTCCCTAAGCCTAGGACCGTGGTCAAGAAGAGGACGGTCGCTTTGGGACGGCAGGATCGACTCACCTGCAGACTTCACGGCCAATTCACCACTGACGCACGGCCAGTGGAGCAGTCTGTTTCGGGCTCCCAGCACTTCATCTCCTGGCTTCCCCTCTTTCTCCTGGGAAGTGGGTCCCCGGGGGCTGGGCTTGGGGCTGGGCGTGGGGGGAACTTCAGGGCCAGGGACTTTCCTTGGGAAGCACTCCTTCTCTCCATCTCTGTCTCTCTCTCTCTCCCTGTCTCTCTCTGACATTCTCGGCCCTGGCTCCAATGCGCTCTGCACGTTTCCTCCTGTGGTCCTGGGTAGGATCTTCTTGAGCACAACCCCTCTGGGGGTTCTTCCCGCGCTCCAAAGCATCACGGCTGCACGTCACGGCCAGTCTGGGGGCCTCCAGACACTGTCTCAGGGACACGCTCGCCCTCTCCGTCTAGTCTCACCGGGGCCCAATGCCACAGGGGTCCGATGCCATCTTTCTGGCCTCTCTGATCATGTGGGCTCTCCAGGGTTTCCCATGATCCTGTGCTCCGAGGCCAGGGTACACTCCTTCTATCGCAGGGGCTTGGCTATTCCTTCAGCTGTGCCTCACCTGTTCTTCCACCCTCCCGCTCGGCTCGTGGCTTCCGTGCTTCCTCAGTCAAGGCCGTGCCTCTGTTCCATTCCCCGGTGGGTTTGCCTCGGCTTTGACACTCACAAGAGAGACTCTCTCCCCTGACCGGACTGAGCATTTCCCCCCGCCCGCCACAGGTCTTTCACGTCCGCTCGGACCTCCCCTGTAGCTGTCCGGGGATCTGTCTCCCGGCATGATTCCCCACGAGGAGGACACGCTGCCTTTCCCCCCGGGGGTCTGAGGACCACTGGCGGCCGTTCCAAGAGGCGGGGTGCCGCCATCACCAGGACCCCCGAGACCTCGGGAGGGTCCTGAGCCCGGAAAGCCCTTGAGGAGACTCTTCCCGGTGATCCCACGGGCCTGGAGGAAGCTGCTCCTTCTTCTCCGTGGTTCCTTTGAGATGGGCCAGAGCCCTTCTGGGGCTTCTCCCCACAGCGGCGCTGACCAAGGCACGACATGGAGGTTTTCCGCGTGCGGCCCAAGGGCCCACCAACGGCCTGTGCCCGGGCTGGGCTTCCACGGTCGGGGCCTCGACGGCCCTGCCCGGGTCAGACGTGAGGGCAGGTGGTGGCTTTGGGGACGGGCGACAGGTGGGAAGGGCGGGACGGCGCTCCAAACGTGCCTGCAAGGCGCTGGGAGGGCCAGGGACCCCCGGGGATGTGGCGGCAGGGCACGAGCCTCCTCTGCCCACGTCCAGTGGAGGCACGTTCCCAGCGTCAGTGAACCCGACCTGCCCCCGCGACGGGACTGCGGGCCTCGTCGTCGCCCCCTGCCTCACAGGATTGCCTCGCTCCCCACCCCGTCTGCACACATTCCCACGCACTCCGGTCCCGAATCCGGTCCGTTTGGGGGCCAGCCTGCCCGCGTCTCGCCATCGAGTAAGGCTGCCACTGGGGTGGCGCCGATGGTGGCGGCTGGGGCGCAGTCTGGGGAGGCGGGGCAGAGGGGCAGCCGTGGCGGTCATGCCGGCCGTGGCGGCCGCCACCCGGAGATCTGGGCTCTGCGGGACCTTAGGAGAGGAATGTGGAGGCGCCCAGCCCGCCTGCCCCCTCTCCCACCCTCCCTGCTCTCCTCAAGCACTGCCCACCCGCCCAGCCAGCGCGGCTTGCCAGAGTGGGCGCGGGCCAATCAACCGCGCATGCGCCGGCCGCCTGGCCCTTCTGACCTCACAAGCACCACCCCCGTTGCTAAGCGACCAGACGGCCAGGCTCTGAGGGAGCGGGGGCGCTCTCTGGCGGCGGCTGGGCCAAGGCACAGGCAGTGGCCCCCGATTTCCTGAGGTGGCTGGGGCCTGTGCTTTCCAGTGGGCCCTGCAGATGGTTGCTTGGATGGAAGGAAGGCAGGAAGGGAACAGACAAGGAAGGAACGTAGGAAGTGAGGTGCGTGGACAGAGAAGAAAGATGGCTCGACAGGCTAATGGAGGGCCGGGGCTCCCAAGGGTGGAGGAAGCCCGGGCAGGGGCCCGGCGGACCAAGCAGCATGGGCAGCCAGGCGGTGGCATCCCTTCCTCAAGTCGGCCTTGAGAGCATGCCTGGTACTGTCGGGCACACACTCCAAAGCCTCTGACCCAAGAGGAGCCCAAGAGGGCACTGCCTGTGTGCTTCTGGGTGGCTCTGCTCGCTCAGGGGCTTCGGCGCCTGGGGCCACAGGCCCAGCCCGTGGAGCTGCCCATCGCGCTGGAGGGATGAGGCTAACCCGCGGGCCCGGGCATCCCGCCGTCCCCACTCCTCCCAGTGACCTCGTGGCTGTGGTGCTCTGCTCCTGCCCTGTGGCTGAGGGCCAACGGCCTCTTTGCCACCTAGACATCGCTCCCGGCTTTTCTGAAGGGGTGCCCGGCTTGCCGACGGCTTCGGGCCGGCAGGTGCGGGAAGCCCCTCTCCATGCGGACAGACGCATTTCCAAACCCAAGAACACAAACACACCTGATCCGCGTCTCATTTCACCCTTGGAGGAAAACGTGGCCAAAGGGCTCAGAGAAGCTGCTCAGGACTCTAGTGCCACCCTACCGCCCCCACCCGCCACCCCGCAGTGCTCCCATTTCCCTAAGCCTAGGACCGTGGTCAAGAAGAGGACGGTCGCTTTGGGACGGCAGGATCGACTCACCTGCAGACTTCACGGCCAATTCACCACTGACGCACGGCCAGTGGAGCAGTCTGTTTCGGCCTCCCGGCACTTCATCTCCTGGCTTCCCCTCTTTCTCCTGGGAAGTGGGTCCCCGGGGGCTGGGCTTGGGGCTGGGCGTGGGGGGAACTTCAGGGCCAGGGACTTTCCTTGGGAAGCACTCCTTCTCTCCATCTCTGTCTCTCTCTCTCTCCCTGTCTCTCTCTGACATTCTCGGCCCTGGCTCCAATGCGCTCTGCACGTTTCCTCCTGTGGTCCTGGGTAGGATCTTCTTGAGCACAACCCCTCTGGGGGTTCTTCCCGCGCTCCAAAGCATCACGGCTGCGCGTCACGGCCAGTCGGGGGGCCTCCAGACACTGTCTCAGGGACACGCTCGCCCTCTCCGTCTAGTCTCACCGGGGCCCAATGCCACAGGGGTCCGATGCCATCTTTCTGGCCTCTCTGATCATGTGGGCTCTCCAGGGTTTCCCATGATCCTGTGCTCCGAGGCGAGGGTACACTCCTTCTATCGCAGGGGCTTGGCTATTCCTTCAGCTGTGCCTCACCTGTTCTTCCACCCTCCCGCTCGGCTCGTGGCTTCCGTGCTTCCTCAGTCAAGGCCGTGCCTCTGTTCCATTCCCCGGTGGGTTTGCCTCGGCTTTGACACTCACAAGAGAGACTCCCTTCCCTGACCGGACTGAGCATTTCCCCCGCGGCCGCCACAGGTCTTCCACGTCCGATCGGACCTCCCCTGTGGCTGTCCGGGGATCTGTCTCCCGGCATGATTCCCCACGAGGAGGACGCGCTGTCTTTCCCCTCGGGGGTCTGAGGACCACTGGCGGCCATTCCAAGAGGCGGGGTGCCGCCATCACCAGGACCCCCGAGACCTCGGGAGGGTCCTGAGCCCGGAAAGCCCTTGAGGAGACTCTTCCCGGTGATCCCACGGGCCTGGAGGAAGCTGCTCCTTCTTCTCCGTGGTTCCTTGGAGATGGGCCAGAGCCCTTCTGGGGCTTCTCCCCACAGCGGCGCTGACCAAGGCACGACACGGAGGTTTTCCGCGTGCGCTCCAAGGGCGCACCAACGGCCTGTGCCCGGGCTGGGCTTCCACAGTCGAGGCCTCGACGGCCCTGCCCAGGTCAGACGTGAGGGCAGGTGGTGGCTTTGGGGACGGGCGACAGGTGGGAAGGGCGGGACGGCGCTCCAAACGTGCCTGCAAGGCGCTGGGAGGGCCAGGGACCCCCGGGGATGTGGCGGCAGGGCACGAGCCTCCTCTGCCCACGTCCAGTGGAGGCACGTTCCCAGCGTCAGTGAACCCGACCGGCCCCCGCGACGGGACTGCGGGCCTCGTCGTCGCCCCCTGCCTCACAGGATTGCCTCGCTCCCCACCCCGTCTGCACACATTCCCACGCACCCCGGTCCCGAATCCGGTCCGTTTGGGGGCCAGCCTGCCCGCGTCTCGCCATCGAGTAAGGCTGCCACTGGGGTGGCGCCGATGGTGGCGGCTGGGGCGCAGTCTGGGGAGGCGGGGCAGAGGGGCAGCCGTGGCGGTCATGCCGGCCGTGGCGGCCGCCACCCGGAGATCTGGGCTCTGCGGGACCTTAGGAGAGGAATGTGGAGGCGCCCAGCCCGCCTGCCCCCTCTCCCACCCTCCCTGCTCTCCTCAAGCACTGCCCACCCGCCCAGCCAGCGCGGCTTCCCAGAGTGGGCGCGGGCCAATCAACCGCGCATGCGCCGGCCGCCTGGCCCTTCTGACCTCACAAGCACCACCCCCGTTGCTAAGCGACCAGACGGCCAGGCTCTGAGGGAGCGGGGGCGCCCTCTGGCGGCGGCTGGGCCAAGGCACAGGCAGTGGCCCCCGATTTCCTGAGGTGGCTGGGGCCTGTGCTTTCCAGTGGGCCCTGCAGATGGTTGCTTGGATGGAAGGAAGGCAGGAAGGGAACAGACAAGGAAGGAACGTAGGAAGTGAGGTGCATGGACAGAGAAGAAAGATGGCTCGACAGGCTAATGGAGGGCCGGGGCTCCCAAGGGTGGAGGAAGCCCGGGCAGGGGCCCGGCGGACCAAGCAGCATGGGCAGCCAGGCGGTGGCATCCCTTCCTCAAGTCGGCCTTGAGAGCGTGCCTGGGACTGTCGGGCACACACTCCAAAGCCTCTGACCCAAGAGGAGCCCAAGAGGGCACTGCCTGTGTGCTTCTGGGTGGCTCTGCTCGCTCAGGGGCTTCGGCGCCTGGGGCCACAGGCCCAGCCCGTGGAGCTGCCCATCGCGCTGGAGGGATGAGGCTTACCCGCGGGCCCGGGCATCCCGCCGTCCCCACTCCTCCCAGTGACCTCGTGGCTGTGGTGCTCTGCTCCTGCCCTGTGGCTGAGGGCCAACGGCCTCTTTGCCACCTAGACATCGCTCCCGGCTTTTCTGAAGGGGTGCCTGGCTTGCCGACGGCTTCGGGCCGGCAGGTGCGGGAAGCCCCTCTCCATGCGGACAGACGCATTTCCAAACCTAAGAACACAAACACACCTGATCCACGTCTCATTTCACCCTTGGAGGAAAACGTGGCCAAAGGGCTCAGAGAAGCTGCTCGGGACTCTAGTGCCACCCTACCGCCCCCACCCGCCACCCCGCAGCGCTCCCATTTCCCTAAGCCTAGGACCGTGGTCAAGAAGAGGACGGTCGCTTTGGGACGGCAGGATCGACTCACCTGCAGACTTCACGGCCAATTCACCACTGACGCACGGCCAGTGGAGCAGTCTGTTTCGGCCTCCTGGCACTTCATCTCCTGGCTTCCCCGCTTTCTCCTGGGAAGTGGGTCCCCGGGGGTTGGGCTTGGGGCTGGGCGTGGGGGGAACTTCAGGGCCAGGGACTTTCCTTGGGAAGCACTCCTTCTCTCCATCTCTGTCTCTCTCTCTCTCCCTGTCTCTCTCTGACATTCTCGGCCCTGGCTCCAATGCGTTCTGCACGTTTCCTCCTGTGGTCCTGGGTAGGATCTTCTTGAGCACAACCCCTCTGGGGGTTCTTCCCGCGCTCCAAAGCATCACGGCTGCGCGTCACGGCCCGTCGGGGGTCCTCCAGACACTGTCTCAGGGACACGCTCGCCCTCTCCGTCTAGTCTCACCGGGGCCCAATGCCACAGGGGTCCGATGCCATCTTTCTGGCCTCTCTGATCATGTGGGCTCTCCAGGGTTTCCCATGATCCTGTGCTCCGAGGCGAGGGTACACTCCTTCTATCGCAGGGGCTTGGCTATTCCTTCAGCTGTGCCTCACCTGTTCTTCCACCCTCCCGCTCGGCTCGTGGCTTCCGTGCTTCCTCAGTCAAGGCCGTGCCTCTGTTCCATTCCCCGGTGGGTTTGCCTCGGCTTTGACACTCACAAGAGAGACTCCCTTCCCTGACCGGACTGAGCATTTCCCCCCGGGCCGCCACAGGTCTTTCACGTCCGCTCGGACCTCCCCTGTGGCTGTCCGGGGATCTGTCTCCCGGCATGATTCCCCACGAGGAGGACGCGCTGCCTTTCCCCCCGGGGGTCTGAGGACCACTGGCGGCCGTTCCAAGAGGCGGGGTGCCGCCATCACCAGGACCCCCGAGACCTCGGGAGGGTCCTGAGCCCGGAAAGCCCTTGAGGAGACTCTTCCCGGTGATCCCACGGGCCTGGAGGAAGCTGCTCCTTCTTCTCCGTGGTTCGTTTGAGATGGGCCAGAGCCCTTCTGGGGCTTCTCCCCACAGCGGCGCTGACCAAGGCACGACACGGAGGTTTTCCGCGTGCGCCCCAAGGGCGCACCAACGGCCTGTGCCAGGGCTGGGCTTCCACGGTCGAGGCCTCGACGGCCCTGCCCGGGTCAGACGTGAGGGCAGGTGGTGTCTTTGGGGACGGGCGACAGGTGGGAAGGGCGGGACAGCTCTCCAAACGTGCCTGCAAGGCGCTGGGAGGGCCAGGGACCCCCGGGGATGTGGCGGCAGGGCACGAGTCTCCTCTGCCCACGTCCAGTGGAGGCAGGTTCCCAGCGTCAGTGAACCCGACCGGCCCCCGCGACGGGACTGCGGGCCTCGTCGTCGCCCCCTGCCTCACAGGATTGCCTCGCTCCCCACCCCGTCTGCACACATTCCCACGCACTCCGGTCCCGAATCCGGTCCGTTTGGGGGCCAGCCTGCCTGCGTCTCGCCATCGAGTAAGGCTGCCACTGGGGTGGCGCCGATGGTGGCGGCTGGGGCGCAGTCTGGGGAGGCGGGGCAGAGGGCCAGCCGTGGCGGTCATGCCGGCCGTGGCGGTCGCCACCCGGAGATCTGGGCTCTCCGGGACCTTAGGAGAGGAATGTGGAGGCGCCCAGCCCGCCTGCCCCCTCTCCCACCCTCCCTGCTCTCCTCAACCACTGCCCACCCGCCCAGCCACCGCGGTTACCCAGAGTGGGCGCGGGCCAATCAACCGCGCATGCGCCGGCCGCCTGGCCCTTCTGACCTCACAAGCACCACCCCCGTTGCTAAGTGACCAGACGGCCAGGCTCTGAGGGAGCGGGGGCGCCCTCTGGCGGCGGCTGGGCCAAGGCACAGGCAGTGGCCCCCGATTTCCTGAGGTGGCTGGGGCCTGTGCTTTCCAGTGGGCCCTGCAGATGGTTGCTTGGATGGAAGGAAGGCAGGAAGGGAACAGACAAGGAAGGAACGTAGGAAGTGAGGTGCATGGACAGAGAAGAAAGATGGCTCGACAGGCTAATGGAGGGCCGGGGCTCCCAAGGGTGGAGGAAGCCCGGGCAGGGGCCCGGCGGACCAAGCAGCATGGCCAGCCAGGCGGTGGCATCCCTTCCTCAAGTCGGCCTTGAGAGCGTGCCTGGGACTGTCGGGCACACACTCCAAAGCCTCTGACCCAAGAGGAGCCCAAGAGGGCACTGCCTGTGTGCTTCTGGGTGGCTCTGCTCGCTCAGGGGCTTCGGCGCCTGGGGCCACAGGCCCAGCCCGTGGAGCTGCCCATCGCGCTGGAGGGATGAGGCTTACCCGCGGGCCCGGGCATCCCGCCGTCCCCACTCCTCCCAGTGACCTCGTGGCTGTGGTGCTCTGCTCCTGCCCTGTGGCTGAGGGCCAACGGCCTCTTTGCCACCTAGACATCGCTCCCGGCTTTTCTGAAGGGGTGCCTGGCTTGCCGACGGCTTCGGGCCGGCAGGTGCGGGAAGCCCCTCTCCATGCGGACAGACGCATTTCCAAACCCAAGAACACAAACACACCTGATCCGCATCTCATTTCAGCCTTGGAGGAAAACGTGGCCAAAGGGCTCAGAGAAGCTGCTCAGGACTCTAGTGCCACCCTACCGCCCCCACCCGCCACCCCGCAGTGCTCCCATTTCCCTAAGCCTAGGACCGTGGTCAAGAAGAGGACGGTCGCTTTGGGACGGCAGGATCGACTCACCTGCAGACTTCACGGCCAATTCACCACTGACGCACGGCCAGTGGAGCAGTCTGTTTCGGCCTCCCGGCACTTCATCTCCTGGCTTCCCCTCTTTCTCCTGGGAAGTGGGTCCCCGGGGGCTGGGCTTGGGGCTGGGCGTGGGGGGAACTTCAGGGCCAGGGACTTTCCTTGGGAAGCACTCCTTCTCTCCATCTCTGTCTCTCTCTCTCTCCCTGTCTCTCTCTGACATTCTCGGCCCTGGCTCCAATGCGCTCTGCACGTTTCCTCCTGTGGTCCTGGGTAGGATCTTCTTGAGCACAACCCCTCTGGGGGTTCTTCCCGCGCTCCAAAGCATCACGGCTGCACGTCACGGCCAGTCTGGGGGCCTCCAGACACTGTCTCAGGGACACGCTCGCCCTCTCCGTCTAGTCTCACCGGGGCCCAATGCCACAGGGGTCCGATGCCATCTTTCTGGCCTCTCTGATCATGTGGGCTCTCCAGGGTTTCCCATGATCCTGTGCTCCGAGGCGAGGGTACACTCCTTCTATCGCAGGGGCTTGGCTATTCCTTCAGCTGTGCCTGACCTGTTCTTCCACCCTCCCGCTCGGCTCGTGGCTTCCGTGCTTCCTCAGTCAAGGCCGTGCCTCTGTTCCATTCCCCGGTGGGTTTGCCTCGGCTTTGACACTCACAAGAGAGACTCTCTCCCCTGACCGGACTGAGCATTTCCCCCCCGCCCGCCACAGGTCTTTCACGTCCGCTCGGACCTCCCCTGTAGCTGTCCGGCGATCTGTCTCCCGGCATGATTCCCCACGAGGAGGACGCGCTGCCTTTCCCCCCGGGGGTCTGAGGACCACTGGCGGCCGTTCCAAGAGGCGGGGTGCCGCCATCACCAGGACCCCCAAGACCTCGGGAGGGTCCTGAGCCCGGAAAGCCCTTGAGGAGACTCTTCCCGGTGATCCCACGGGCCTGGAGGAAGCTGCTCCTTCTTCTCCGTGGTTCCTTTGAGATGGGCCAGAGCCCTTCTGGGGCTTCTCCCCACAGCGGCGCTGACCAAGGCACGACACGGAGGTTTTCCGCGTGCGGCCCAAGGGCCGACCAACGGCCTGTGCCCGGGCTGGGCTTCCACGGTCGGGGCCTCGACGGCTCTGCCCGGGTCAGACGTGAGGGCAGGTGGTGGCTTTGTGGACGGGCGACAGGTGGGAAGGGCGGGACGGCGCTCCAAACGTGCCTGCAAGGCGCTGGGAGGGCCAGGGACCCCCGGGGATGTGGCGGCAGGGCACGAGCCTCCTCTGCCCACGTCCAGTGGAGGCACGTTCCCAGCGTCAGTGAACCCGACCTGCCCCCGCGACGGGACTGCGGGCCTCGTCGTCGCCCCCTGCCTCACAGGATTGCCTCGCTCCCCACCCCGTCTGCACACATTCCCACGCACTCCGGTCCCGAATCCGGTCCGTTTGGGGGCCAGCCTGCCCGCGTCTCGCCATCAGGTAAGGCTGCCACTGGGGTGGCGCCGATGGTGGCGCCTGGGGCGCAGTCTGGGGAGGCGGGGCAGGGGGCAGCCGTGGCGGTCATGCCGGCCGTGGCGGCCGCCACCTGGAGATCTGGGCTCTGCGGGACCTTAGGAGAGGAATGTGGAGGCGCCCAGCCCGCCTGCCCCCTCTCCCACCCTCCCTGCTCTCCTCAACCACTGCCCACCCGCCCAGCCAGCGCGGCTTCCCAGAGTGGGCGCGGGCCAATCAACCGCGCATGCGCCGGCCGCCTGGCCCTTCTGACCTCACAAGCACCACCCCCGTTGCTAAGCGACCAGACGGCCAGGCTCTGAGGGAGCGGGGGCGCCCTCTGGCGGCGGCTGGGCCAAGGCACAGGCAGTGGCCCCCGATTTCCTGAGGTGGCTGGGGCCTGTGCTTTCCAGTGGGCCCTGCAGATGGTTGCTTGGATGGAAGGAAGGCAGGAAGGGAACAGACAAGGAAGGAACGTAGGAAGTGAGGTGCGTGGACAGAGAAGAAAGATGGCTCGACAGGCTAATGGAGGGCCGGGGCTCCCAAGGGTGGAGGAAGCCCGGGCAGGGGCCCGGCGGACCAAGCAGCATGGCCAGCCAGGCGGTGGCATCCCTTCCTCAAGTCGGCCTTGAGAGCGTGCCTGGGACTGTCGGGCACACACTCCAAAGCCTCTGACCCAAGAGGAGCCCAAGAGGGCACTGCCTGTGTGCTTCTGGGTGGCTCTGCTCGCTCAGGGGCTTCGGCGCCTGGGGCCACAGGCCCAGCCCGTGGAGCTGCCCATCGCGCTGGAGGGATGAGGCTTACCCGCGGGCCCGGGCATCCCGCCGTCCCCACTCCTCCCAGTGACCTCGTGGCTGTGGTGCTCTGCTCCTGCCCTGTGGCTGAGGGCCAACGGCCTCTTTGCCACCTAGACATCGCTCCCGGCTTTTCTGAAGGGGTGCCTGGCTTGCCGACGGCTTCGGGCCGGCAGGTGCGGGAAGCCCCTCTCCATGCGGACAGACGCATTTCCAAACCCAAGAACACAAACACACCTGATCCGCATCTCATTTCAGCCTTGGAGGAAAACGTGGCCAAAGGGCTCAGAGAATCTGCTCGGGACTCTAGTGCCACCCTACCGCCCCCACCCGCCACCCCGCAGTGCTCCCATTTCCCTAAGCCTAGGACCGTGGTCAAGAAGAGGACGGTCGCTTTGGGACGGCAGGATCGACTCACCTGCAGACTTCACGGCCAATTCACCACTGACGCACGGCCAGTGGAGCAGTCTGTTTCGGCCTCCCGGCACTTCATCTCCTGGCTTCCCCTCTTTCTCCTGGGAAGTGGGTCCCCGGGGGCTGGGCTTGGGGCTGGGCGTGGGGGGAACTTCAGGGCCAGGGACTTTCCTTGGGAAGCACTCCTTCTCTCCATCTCTGTCTCTCTCTCTCTCCCTGTCTCTCTCTGACATTCTCGGCCCTGGCTCCAATGCGCTCTGCACGTTTCCTCCTGTGGTCCTGGGTAGGATCTTCTTGAGCACAACCCCTCTGGGGGTTCTTCCCGCGCTCCAAAGCATCACGGCTGCGCGTCACGGCCAGTCTGGGGGCCTCCAGACACTGTCTCAGGGACACGCTCGCCCTCTCCGTCTAGTCTCACCGGGGCCCAATGCCACAGGGGTCCGATGCCATCTTTCTGGCCTCTCTGATCATGTGGGCTCTCCAGGGTTTCCCATGATCCTGTGCTCCGAGGCGAGTGTACACTCCTTCTATCGCAGGGGCTTGGCTATTCCTTCAGCTGTGCCTCACCTGTTCTTCCACCCTCCCGCTCGGCTCGTGGCTTCCGTGCTTCCTCAGTCAAGGCCGTGCCTCTGTTCGATTCCCCGGTGGGTTTGCCTCGCCTTTGACAATCAGAAGATAGACTCCCTTCCCTGACCGGACTGAGCATTTCCCCCCGCCCGCCACAGGTCTTTCACGTCCGCTCGGACCTCCCCTGTAGCTGCCCGGGGATCTGTCTCCCGGCATGATTCCCCACGAGGAGGACGCGCTGCCTTTCCCCCAGGGGGTCTGAGGACCACTGGCGGCCATTCCAAGAGGCGGGGTGCCGCCATCACCAGGACCCCCAAGACCTCGGGAGGGTCCTGACCCGGAAAGCCCTTGAGGAGACTCTTCCCGGTGATCCCAAGGGCCTGGAGGAAGCTGCTCCTTCTTCTCCATGGTTCCTTTGAGATGGGCCAGAGCCCTTCTGGGGCTTCTCCCCACAGCGGCGCTGACCAAGGCACGACACGGAGGTTTTCCGCGTGCGGTCCAAGGGCCCCCCAACGGCCTGTGCCTGGGCTGGGCTTCCACGGTCGGGGCCTCGACGGCCCTGCCCGGGTCAGACGTGAGGGCAGGTGGTGGCTTTGGGGACGGGCGACAGGTGGGAAGGGCGGGACGGCGCTCCAAACGTGCCTGCAAGGCGCTGGGAGGGCCAGGGACCCCCGGGGATGTGGCGGCAGGGCACGAGCCTCCTCTGCCCACGTCCAGTGGAGGCACGTTCCCAGCGTCAGTGAACCCGACCTGCCCCCGCGACGGGACTGCGGGCCTCGTCGTCGCCCCCTGCCTCACAGGATTGCCTCGCTCCCCACCCCGTCTGCACACATTCCCACGCACTCCGGTCCCGAATCCGGTCCGTTTGGGGGCCAGCCTGCCCGCGTCTCCCCCTCGAGTAAGGCTGCCACTGGGGTGGCGCCGATGGTGGCGGCTGGGGCGCAGTCTGGGGAGGCGGGGCAGAGGGGCAGCCGTGGCGGTCATGCCGGCCGTGGCGGCCGCCACCCGGAGATCTGGGCTCTCCGAGACCTTAGGAGAGGAATGTGGAGGCGCCCAGCCCGCCTGCCCCCTCTCCCACCCTCCCTGCTCTCCTCAACCACTGCCCACCCGCCCAGCCAGCGCGGCTTCCCAGAGTGGGCGCGGGCCAATCAACCGCGCATGCGCCGGCCGCCTGGCCCTTCTGACCTCACAAGCACCACCCCCGTTGCTAAGCGACCAGACGGCCAGGCTCTGAGGGAGCGGGGGCGCCCTCTGGCGGCGGCTGGGCCAAGGCACAGGCAGTGGCCCCCGATTTCCTGAGTTGGCTGGGGCCTGTGCTTTCCAGTGGGCCCTGCAGATGGTTGCTTGGATGGAAGGAAGGCAGGAAGGGAACAGACAAGGAAGGAACGTAGGAAGTGAGGTGCATGGACAGAGAAGAAAGATGGCTCGACAGGCTAATGGAGGGCCGGGGCTCCCAAGGGTGGAGGAAGCCCGGGCAGGGGCCCGGCGGACCAAGCAGCATGGGCAGCCAGGCGGTGGCATCCCTTCCTCAAGTCGGCCTTGAGAGCGTGCCTGGGACTGTCGGGCACACACTCCAAAGCCTCTGACCCAAGAGGAGCCCAAGAGGGCACTGCCTGTGTGCTTCTGGGTGGCTCTGCTCGCTCAGGGGCTTCGGCGCCTGGGGCCACAGGCCCAGCCCGTGGAGCTGCCCATCGCGCTGGAGGGATGAGGCTTCCCCCGGGCCCGGGCATCCCGCCGTCCCCACTCCTCCCAGTGACCTCGTGGCTGTGGTGCTCTGCTCCTGCCCTGTGGCTGAGGGCCAACGGCCTCTTTGCCACCTAGACATCGTTCCCGGCTTTTCTGAAGGGGTGCCTGGCTTGCCGACGGCTTCGGGCCGGCAGGTGCGGGAAGCCCCTCTCCATGCGGACAGACGCATTTCCAAACCCAAGAACACAAACATACCTGATCCGCATCTCATTTCACCCTTGGAGGAAAACGTGGCCAAAGGGCTCAGAGAAGCTGCTCGGGACTCTAGTGCCACCCTACCGCCCCCACCCGCCACCCCGCAGCGCTCCCATTTCCCTAAGCCTAGGACCGTGGTCAAGAAGAGGACGGTCGCTTTGGGACGGCAGGATCGACTCACCTGCAGACTTCACGGCCAATTCACCACTGACGCACGGCCAGTGGAGCAGTCTGTTTCGGCCTCCCGGCACTTCATCTCCTGGCTTCCCCTCTTTCTCCTGGGAAGTGGGTCCCCGGGGGCTGGGCTTGGGGCTGGGCGTGGGGGGAACTTCAGGGCCAGGGACTTTCCTTGGGAAGCACTCCTTCTCTCCATCTCTGTCTCTCTCTCTCTCCCTGTCTCTCTCTGACATTCTCGGCCCTGGCTCCAATGCGCTCTGCACGTTTCCTCCTGTGGTCCTGGGTAGGATCTTCTTGAGCACAACCCCTCTGGGGGTTCTTCCCGCGCTCCAAAGCATCACGGCTGCGCGTCACGGCCAGTCTGGGGGCCTCCAGACACTGTCTCAGGGACACGCTCGCCCTCTCCGTCTAGTCTCACCGGGGCCCAATGCCACAGGGGTCCGATGCCATCTTTCTGGCCTCTCTGATCATGTGGGCTCTCCAGGGTTTCCCATGATCCTGTGCTCCGAGGCGAGGGTACACTCCTTCTATCGCAGGGGCTTGGCTATTCCTTCAGCTGTGCCTCACCTGTTCTTCCACCCTCCCGCTCGGCTCGTGGCTTCCGTGCTTCCTCAGTCAAGGCCGTGCCTCTGTTCCATTCCCCGGTGGGTTTGCCTCGGCTTTGACACTCAGAAGAGAGACTCCCTCCCCTGACCGGACTGAGCATTTCCCCCCCGCCCGCCACAGGTCTTTCACGTCCGCTCGGACCTCCCCTGTAGCTGTCCGGGGATCTGTCTCCCGGCATGATTCCCCACGAGGAGGATGCGCTGCCTTTCCCCCCGGGGGTCTGAGGACCACTGGCGGCCGTTCCAAGAGGCGGGGTGCCGCCATCACCAGGACCCCCAAGACCTCGGGAGGGTCCTGAGCCCGGAAAGCCCTTGAGGAGACTCTTCCCGGTGATCCCACGGGCCAGGAGGAAGCTGCTCCTTCTTCTCCGTGGTTCCTTTGAGATGGGCCAGAGCCCTTCTGGGGCTTCTCCCCACAGCGGCGCTGACCAAGGCACGACACGGAGGTTTTCCGCGTGCGGCCCAAGGGCCCACCAACGGCCCGTGCCCGGGCTGGGCTTCCACGGTCGGGGCCTCGACGGCCCTGCCCGGGTCAGACGTGAGGGCAGGTGGTGGCTTTGGGGACGGGCGACAGGTGGGAAGGGCGGGACGGCGCTCCAAACGTGCCTGCAAGGCGCTGGGAGGGCCAGAGACCCCCGGGGATATGGCGGCAGGGCACGAGCCTCCTCTGCCCACGTCCAGTGGAGGCACGTTCCCAGCGTCAGTGAACCCGACCTGCCCCCGCGACGGGACTGCGGGCCTCGTCGTCGCCCCCTGCCTCACAGGATTGCCTCGCTCCCCACCCCGTCTGCACACATTCCCACGCACTCCGGTCCCGAATCCGGTCCGTTTGGGGGCCAGCCTGCCCGTGTCTCGCCATCGAGTAAGGCTGCCACTGGGGTGGCGCTGATGGTGGCGGCTGGGGCGCAGTCTGGGGAGGCGGGGCAGAGGGGCAGCCGTGGCGGTCATGCCGGCCGTGGCGGCCGCCACCCGGAGATCTGGGCTCTGCGGGACCTTAGGAGAGGAATGTGGAGGCGCGCAGCCCGCCTGCCCCCTCTCCCACCCTCCCTGCTCTCCTCAACCACTGCCCACCCGCCCAGCCAGCGCGGCTTGCCAGAGTGGGCGCGGGCCAATCAACCGCGCATGCGCCGGCCGCCTGGCCCTTCTGACCTCACAAGCACCACCCCCGTTGCTAAGCGACCAGACGGCCAGGCTCTGAGGGAGCGGGGGCGCCCTCTGGCGGCGGCTGGGCCAAGGCACAGGCAGTGGCCCCCGATTTCCTGAGGTGGCTGGGGCCTGTGCTTTCCAGTGGGCCCTGCAGATGGTTGCTTGGATGGAAGGAAGGCAGGAAGGGAACAGACAAGGAAGGAATGTAGGAAGTGAGGTGCATGGACAGAGAAGAAAGATGGCTCGACAGGCTAATGGAGGGCCGGGGCTCCCAAGGGTGGAGGAAGCCCGGGCAGGGGCCCGGCGGACCAAGCAGCATGGGCAGCCAGGCGGTGGCATCCCTTCCTCAAGTCGGCCTTGAGAGCGTGCCTGGGACTGTCGGGCACACACTCCAAAGCCTCTGACCCAAGAGGAGCCCAAGAGGGCACTGCCTGTGTGCTTCTGGGTGGCTCTGCTCGCTCAGGGGCTTCGGCGCCTGGGGCCACAGGCCCAGCCCGTGGAGCTGCCCATCGCGCAGGAGGGATGAGGCTTACCCGCGGGCCCGGGCATCCCGCCGTCCCCACTCCTCCCAGTGACCTCGTGGCTGTGGTGCTCTGCTCCTGCCCTGTGGCTGAGGGCCAACGGCCTCTTTGCCACCTAGACATCGCTCCCGGCTTTTCTGAAGGGGTGCCTGGCTTGCCGACGGCTTCGGGCCGGCAGGTGCGGGAAGCCCCTCTCCATGCGGACAGACGCATTTCCAAACCCAAGAACACAAACACACCTCATCCGCATCTCATTTCACCCTTGGAGGAAAACGTGGCCAAAGGGCTCAGAGAAGCTGCTCGGGACTCTAGTGCCACCCTACCGCCCCCACCCGCCACCCCGCAGTGCTCCCATTTCCCTAAGCCTAGGACCGTGGTCAAGAAGAGGACGGTCGCTTTGGGACGGCAGGATCGACTCACCTGCAGACTTCACGGCCAATTCACCACTGACGCACGGCCAGTGGAGCAGTCTGTTTCGGCCTCCCGGCACTTCATCTCCTGGCTTCCCCTCTTTCTCCTGGGAAGTGGGTCCCCGGGGGCTGGGCTTGGGGCTGGGCGTGGGGGGAACTTCAGGGCCAGGGACTTTCCTTGGGAAGCACTCCTTCTCTCCATCTCTGTCTCTCTCTCTCTCCCTGTCTCTCTCTGACATTCTCGGCCCTGGCTCCAATGCGCTCTGCACGTTTCCTCCTGTGGTCCTGGGTAGGATCTTCTTGAGCACAACCCCTCTGGGGGTTCTTCCCGCGCTCCAAAGCATCACGGCTGCGCGTCACGGCCAGTCTGGGGGCCTCCAGACACTGTCTCAGGGACACGCTCGCCCTCTCCGTCTAGTCTCACCGGGGCCCAATGCCACAGGGGTCCGATGCCATCTTTCTGGCCTCTCTGATCATGTGGGCTCTCCAGGGTTTCCCATGATCCTGTGCTCCGAGGCGAGGGTACACTCCTTCTATCGCAGGGGCTTGGCTATTCCTTCAGCTGTGCCTCACCTGTTCGTCCACCCTCCCGCTAGGCTCGTGGCTTCCGTGCTTCCTCAGTCAAGGCCGTGCCTCTGTTCCATTCCCCGGTGGGTTTGCCTCGGCTTTGACACTCAGAAGAGAGACACCCTTCCCTGACCGGAATGAGCATTTCCCCCCCGGCCGCCACAGGTCTTTCACGTCCGCTCGGACCTCCCCTGTAGCTGTCCGGGGATCTGTCTCCCGGCATGATTCCCCACGAGGAGGACGCGCTGCCTTTCCCCCCGGGGGTCTGAGGACCACTGGCGGCCGTTCCAAGAGGCGGGGTTCCGCCATCACCAGGACCCCCGAGACCTCGGGAGGGTCCTGAGCCCGGAAAGCCCTTGAGGAGACTCTTCCCGGTGATCCCACGGGCCTGGAGGAAGCTGCTCCTTCTCCGTGGTTCCTTTGAGATGGGCCAGAGCCCTTCTGGGGCTTCTCCCCACAGCGGCGCTGACCAAGGCACGACACGGAGGTTTTCCGCGTGCGCCCCAAGGGCGCACTAACGGCCTGTGCCCGGGCTGGGCTTCCACGGTCGGGGCCTCGACGGCCCTGCCCGGGTCAGACGTGAGGGCAGGTGGTGGCTTTGGGGACGGGCGACAGGTGGGAAGGGCGGGACGGCGCTCCAAACATGCCTGCAAGGCGCTGGGAGGGCCAGGGACCCCCGGGGATGTGGCGGCAGGGCACGAGCCTCCTCTGCCCACGTCCAGTGGAGGCACATTCCCAGCGTCAGTGAACCCGACCTGCCCCCGCGACGGGACTGCGGGCCTCGTCGTCGCCCCCTGCCTCACAGGATTGCCTCGCTCCCCACCCCGTCTGCACACATTCCCACGCACTCTGGTCCCGAATCCGGTCCGTTTGGGGGCCAGCCTGCCCGCGTCTCGCCATCGAGTAAGGCTGCCACTGGGGTGGCGCCGATGGTGGCGGCTGGGGCGCAGTCTGGGGAGGCGGGGCAGAGGGGCAGCCGTGGCGGTCATGCCGGCCGTGGCGGCCGCCACCCGGAGATCTGGGCTCTCCGGGACCTTAGGAGAGGAATGTGGAGGCGCCCAGCCCGCCTGCCCCCTCCCCCACCCTCCCTGCTCTCCTCAACCACTGCCCACCCGCCCAGCCAGCGCGGCTTCCCAGAGTGGGCGCGGGCCAATCAACCGCGCATGCGCCGGCCGCCTGGCCCTTCTGACCTCACAAGCACCACCCCCGTTGCTAAGCGACCAGACGGCCAGGCTCTGAGGGAGCGGGGGCGCCCTCTGGCGGCGGCTGGGCCAAGGCACAGGCAGTGGCCCCCGATTTCCTGAGGTGGCTGGGGCCTGTGCTTTCCAGTGGGCCCTGCAGATGGTTGCTTGGATGGAAGGAAGGCAGGAAGGGAACAGACAAGGAAGGAACGTAGGAAGTGAGGTGCATGGACAGAGAAGAAAGATGGCTCGACAGGCTAATGGAGGGCCGGGGCTCCCAAGGGTGGAGGAAGCCCGGGCAGGGGCCCGGCGGACCAAGCAGCATGGGCAGCCAGGCGGTGGCATCCCTTCCTCAAGTCGGCCTTGAGAGCGTGCCTGGGACTGTCGGGCACACACTCCAAAGCCTCTGACCCAAGAGGAGCCCAAGAGGGCACTGCCTGTGTGCTTCTGGGTGGCTCTGCTCGCTCAGGGGCTTCGGCGCCTGGGGCCACAGGCCCAGCCCGTGGAGCTGCCCATCGCGCTGGAGGGATGAGGCTTACCCGCGGGCCCGGGCATCCCGCCGTCCCCACTCCTCCCAGTGACCTCGTGGCTGTGGTGCTCTGTTCCTGCCCTGTGGCTGAGGGCCAACGGCCTCTTTGCCACCTAGACATCGCTCCCGGCTTTTCTGAAGGGGTGCCTGGCTTGCCGACGGCTTCGGGCCGGCAGGTGCGGGAAGCCCCTCTCCATGCGGACAGACGCATTTCCAAACCCAAGAACACAAACACACCTGATCCGCATCTCATTTCAGCCTTGGAGGAAAACGTGGCCAAAGGGCTCAGAGAAGCTGCTCGGGACTCTAGTGCCACCCTACCGCCCCCACCCGCCACCCCGCAGCGCTCCCATTTCCCTAAGCCTAGGACCGTGGTCAAGAAGAGGACGGTCGCTTTGGGACGGCAGGATCGACTCACCTGCAGACTTCACGGCCAATTCACCACTGACGCACGGCCAGTGGAGCAGTCTGTTTCGGCCTCCCGGCACTTCATCTCCTGGCTTCCCCTCTTTCTCCTGGGAAGTGGGTCCCCGGGGGCTGGGCTTGGGGCTGGGCGTGGGGGGAACTTCAGGGCCAGGGACTTTCCTTGGGAAGCACTCCTTCTCTCCATCTCTGTCTCTCTCTCTCTCCCTGTCTCTCTCTGACATTCTCGGCCCTGGCTCCAATGCGCTCTGCACGTTTCCTCCTGTGGTCCTGGGTAGGATCTTCTTGAGCACAACCCCTCTGGGGGTTCTTCCCGCGCTCCAAAGCATCACGGCTGCGCGTCACGGCCAGTCTGGGGGCCTCCAGACACTGTCTCAGGGACACGCTCGCCCTCTCCGTCTAGTCTCACCGGGGCCCAATGCCACAGGGGTCCGATGCCATCTTTCTGGCCTCTCTGATCATGTGGGCTCTCCAGGGTTTCCCATGATCCTGTGCTCCGAGGCGAGGGTACACTCCTTCTATCGCAGGGGCTTGGCTATTCCTTCAGCTGTGCCTCACCTGTTCTTCCACCCTCCCGCTCGGCTCGTGGCTTCCGTGCTTCCTCAGTCAAGGCCGTGCCTCTGTTCCATTCCCCGGTGGGTTTGCCTCGGCTTTGACACTCAGAAGAGAGACTCCCTCCCCTGACCGGACTGAGCATTTCCCCCCCGCCCGCCACAGGTCTTTCACGTCCGCTCGGACCTCCCCTGTAGCTGTCCGGGGATCTGTCTCCCGGCATGATTCCCCACGAGGAGGATGCGCTGCCTTTCCCCCCGGGGGTCTGAGGACCACTGGCGGCCGTTCCAAGAGGCGGGGTGCCGCCATCACCAGGACCCCCAAGACCTCGGGAGGGTCCTGAGCCCGGAAAGCCCTTGAGGAGACTCTTCCCGGTGATCCCACGGGCCAGGAGGAAGCTGCTCCTTCTTCTCCGTGGTTCCTTTGAGATGGGCCAGAGCCCTTCTGGGGCTTCTCCCCACAGCGGCGCTGACCAAGGCACGACACGGAGGTTTTCCGCGTGCGGCCCAAGGGCCCACCAACGGCCCGTGCCCGGGCTGGGCTTCCACGGTCGGGGCCTCGACGGCCCTGCCCGGGTCAGACGTGAGGGCAGGTGGTGGCTTTGGGGACGGGCGACAGGTGGGAAGGGCGGGACGGCGCTCCAAACGTGCCTGCAAGGCGCTGGGAGGGCCAGAGACCCCCGGGGATATGGCGGCAGGGCACGAGCCTCCTCTGCCCACGTCCAGTGGAGGCACGTTCCCAGCGTCAGTGAACCCGACCTGCCCCCGCGACGGGACTGCGGGCCTCGTCGTCGCCCCCTGCCTCACAGGATTGCCTCGCTCCCCACCCCGTCTGCACACATTCCCACGCACTCCGGTCCCGAATCCGGTCCGTTTGGGGGCCAGCCTGCCCGTGTCTCGCCATCGAGTAAGGCTGCCACTGGGGTGGCGCTGATGGTGGCGGCTGGGGCGCAGTCTGGGGAGGCGGGGCAGAGGGGCAGCCGTGGCGGTCATGCCGGCCGTGGCGGCCGCCACCCGGAGATCTGGGCTCTGCGGGACCTTAGGAGAGGAATGTGGAGGCGCGCAGCCCGCCTGCCCCCTCTCCCACCCTCCCTGCTCTCCTCAACCACTGCCCACCCGCCCAGCCAGCGCGGCTTGCCAGAGTGGGCGCGGGCCAATCAACCGCGCATGCGCCGGCCGCCTGGCCCTTCTGACCTCACAAGCACCACCCCCGTTGCTAAGCGACCAGACGGCCAGGCTCTGAGGGAGCGGGGGCGCCCTCTGGCGGCGGCTGGGCCAAGGCACAGGCAGTGGCCCCCGATTTCCTGAGGTGGCTGGGGCCTGTGCTTTCCAGTGGGCCCTGCAGATGGTTGCTTGGATGGAAGGAAGGCAGGAAGGGAACAGACAAGGAAGGAATGTAGGAAGTGAGGTGCATGGACAGAGAAGAAAGATGGCTCGACAGGCTAATGGAGGGCCGGGGCTCCCAAGGGTGGAGGAAGCCCGGGCAGGGGCCCGGCGGACCAAGCAGCATGGGCAGCCAGGCGGTGGCATCCCTTCCTCAAGTCGGCCTTGAGAGCGTGCCTGGGACTGTCGGGCACACACTCCAAAGCCTCTGACCCAAGAGGAGCCCAAGAGGGCACTGCCTGTGTGCTTCTGGGTGGCTCTGCTCGCTCAGGGGCTTCGGCGCCTGGGGCCACAGGCCCAGCCCGTGGAGCTGCCCATCGCGCTGGAGGGATGAGGCTTACCCGCGGGCCCGGGCATCCCGCCGTCCCCACTCCTCCCAGTGACCTCGTGGCTGTGGTGCTCTGCTCCTGCCCTGTGGCTGAGGGCCAACGGCCTCTTTGCCACCTAGACATCGCTCCCGGCTTTTCTGAAGGGGTGCCTGGCTTGCCGACGGCTTCGGGCCGGCAGGTGCGGGAAGCCCCTCTCCATGCGGACAGACGCATTTCCAAACCCAAGAACACAAACACACCTCATCCGCATCTCATTTCACCCTTGGAGGAAAACGTGGCCAAAGGGCTCAGAGAAGCTGCTCGGGACTCTAGTGCCACCCTACCGCCCCCACCCGCCACCCCGCAGTGCTCCCATTTCCCTAAGCCTAGGACCGTGGTCAAGAAGAGGACGGTCGCTTTGGGACGGCAGGATCGACTCACCTGCAGACTTCACGGCCAATTCACCACTGACGCACGGCCAGTGGAGCAGTCTGTTTCGGCCTCCCGGCACTTCATCTCCTGGCTTCCCCTCTTTCTCCTGGGAAGTGGGTCCCCGGGGGCTGGGCTTGGGGCTGGGCGTGGGGGGAACTTCAGGGCCAGGGACTTTCCTTGGGAAGCACTCCTTCTCTCCATCTCTGTCTCTCTCTCTCTCCCTGTCTCTCTCTGACATTCTCGGCCCTGGCTCCAATGCGCTCTGCACGTTTCCTCCTGTGGTCCTGGGTAGGATCTTCTTGAGCACAACCCCTCTGGGGGTTCTTCCCGCGCTCCAAAGCATCACGGCTGCGCGTCACGGCCAGTCTGGGGGCCTCCAGACACTGTCTCAGGGACACGCTCGCCCTCTCCGTCTAGTCTCACCGGGGCCCAATGCCACAGGGGTCCGATGCCATCTTTCTGGCCTCTCTGATCATGTGGGCTCTCCAGGGTTTCCCATGATCCTGTGCTCCGAGGCGAGGGTACACTCCTTCTATCGCAGGGGCTTGGCTATTCCTTCAGCTGTGCCTCACCTGTTCGTCCACCCTCCCGCTAGGCTCGTGGCTTCCGTGCTTCCTCAGTCAAGGCCGTGCCTCTGTTCCATTCCCCGGTGGGTTTGCCTCGGCTTTGACACTCAGAAGAGAGACACCCTTCCCTGACCGGAATGAGCATTTCCCCCCCGGCCGCCACAGGTCTTTCACGTCCGCTCGGACCTCCCCTGTAGCTGTCCGGGGATCTGTCTCCCGGCATGATTCCCCACGAGGAGGACGCGCTGCCTTTCCCCCCGGGGGTCTGAGGACCACTGGCGGCCGTTCCAAGAGGCGGGGTTCCGCCATCACCAGGACCCCCGAGACCTCGGGAGGGTCCTGAGCCCGGAAAGCCCTTGAGGAGACTCTTCCCGGTGATCCCACGGGCCTGGAGGAAGCTGCTCCTTCTCCGTGGTTCCTTTGAGATGGGCCAGAGCCCTTCTGGGGCTTCTCCCCACAGCGGCGCTGACCAAGGCACGACACGGAGGTTTTCCGCGTGCGCCCCAAGGGCGCACCAACGGCCTGTGCCCGGGCTGGGCTTCCACGGTCGGGGCCTCGACGGCCCTGCCCGGGTCAGACGTGAGGGCAGGTGGTGGCTTTGGGGACGGGCGACAGGTGGGAAGGGCGGGACGGCGCTCCAAACATGCCTGCAAGGCGCTGGGAGGGCCAGGGACCCCCGGGGATGTGGCGGCAGGGCACGAGCCTCCTCTGCCCACGTCCAGTGGAGGCACATTCCCAGCGTCAGTGAACCCGACCTGCCCCCGCGACGGGACTGCGGGCCTCGTCGTCGCCCCCTGCCTCACAGGATTGCCTCGCTCCCCACCCCGTCTGCACACATTCCCACGCACTCTGGTCCCGAATCCGGTCCGTTTGGGGGCCAGCCTGCCCGCGTCTCGCCATCGAGTAAGGCTGCCACTGGGGTGGCGCCGATGGTGGCGGCTGGGGCGCAGTCTGGGGAGGCGGGGCAGAGGGGCAGCCGTGGCGGTCATGCCGGCCGTGGCGGCCGCCACCCGGAGATCTGGGCTCTCCGGGACCTTAGGAGAGGAATGTGGAGGCGCCCAGCCCGCCTGCCCCCTCTCCCACCCTCCCTGCTCTCCTCAACCACTGCCCACCCGCCCAGCCAGCGCGGCTTCCCAGAGTGGGCGCGGGCCAATCAACCGCGCATGCGCCGGCCGCCTGGCCCTTCTGACCTCACAAGCACCACCCCCGTTGCTAAGCGACCAGACGGCCAGGCTCTGAGGGAGCGGGGGCGCCCTCTGGCGGCGGCTGGGCCAAGGCACAGGCAGTGGCCCCCGATTTCCTGAGGTGGCTGGGGCCTGTGCTTTCCAGTGGGCCCTGCAGATGGTTGCTTGGATGGAAGGAAGGCAGGAAGGGAACAGACAAGGAAGGAACGTAGGAAGTGAGGTGCATGGACAGAGAAGAAAGATGGCTCGACAGGCTAATGGAGGGCCGGGGCTCCCAAGGGTGGAGGAAGCCCGGGCAGGGGCCCGGCGGACCAAGCAGCATGGGCAGCCAGGCGGTGGCATCCCTTCCTCAAGTCGGCCTTGAGAGCGTGCCTGGGACTGTCGGGCACACACTCCAAAGCCTCTGACCCAAGAGGAGCCCAAGAGGGCACTGCCTGTGTGCTTCTGGGTGGCTCTGCTCGCTCAGGGGCTTCGGCGCCTGGGGCCACAGGCCCAGCCCGTGGAGCTGCCCATCGCGCTGGAGGGATGAGGCTTACCCGCGGGCCCGGGCATCCCGCCGTCCCCACTCCTCCCAGTGACCTCGTGGCTGTGGTGCTCTGTTCCTGCCCTGTGGCTGAGGGCCAACGGCCTCTTTGCCACCTAGACATCGCTCCCGGCTTTTCTGAAGGGGTGCCTGGCTTGCCGACGGCTTCGGGCCGGCAGGTGCGGGAAGCCCCTCTCCATGCGGACAGACGCATTTCCAAACCCAAGAACACAAACACACCTGATCCGCATCTCATTTCAGCCTTGGAGGAAAACGTGGCCAAAGGGCTCAGAGAAGCTGCTCGGGACTCTAGTGCCACCCTACCGCCCCCACCCGCCACCCCGCAGCGCTCCCATTTCCCTAAGCCTAGGACCGTGGTCAAGAAGAGGACGGTCGCTTTGGGACGGCAGGATCGACTCACCTGCAGACTTCACGGCCAATTCACCACTGACGCACGGCCAGTGGAGCAGTCTGTTTCGGGCTCCCGGCACTTCATCTCCTGGCTTCCCCTCTTTCTCCTGGGAAGTGGGTCCCCGGGGGCTGGGCTTGGGGCTGGGCGTGGGGGGAACTTCAGGGCCAGGGACTTTCCTTGGGAAGCACTCCTTCTCTCCATCTCTGTCTCTCTCTCTCTCCCTGTCTCTCTCTGACATTCTCGGCCCTGGCTCCAATGCGCTCTGCACGTTTCCTCCTGTGGTCCTGGGTAGGATCTTCTTGAGCACAACCCCTCTGGGGGTTCTTCCCGCGCTCCAAAGCATCACGGCTGCGCGTCACGGCCAGTCTGGGGGCCTCCAGACACTGTCTCAGGGACACGCTCGCCCTCTCCGTCTAGTCTCACCGGGGCCCAATGCCACAGGGGTCCAATGCCATCTTTCTGGCCTCTCTGATCATGTGGGCTCTCCAGGGTTTCCCATGATCCTGTGCTCCGAGGCGAGTGTACACTCCTTCTATCGCAGGGGCTTGGCTATTCCTTCAGCTGTGCCTCACCTGTTCTTCCACCCTCCCGCTCGGCTCGTGGCTTCCGTGCTTCCTCAGTCAAGGCCGTGCCTCTGTTCCATTCCCCGGTGGGTTTGCCTCGGCTTTGACACTCACAAGAGAGACTCCCTTCCCTGACCGGACTGAGCATTTCCCCCCCGCCCGCCACAGGTCTTTCACGTCCGCTCGGACCTCCCCTGTAGCTGTCCGGGGATCTGTCTCCCGGCATGACTCCCCACGAGGAGGACGCGCTGCCTTTCCCCCCGGGGGTCTGAGGACCACTGGCGGCCGTTCCAAGAGGCGGGGTGCCGCCATCACCAGGACCCCCAAGACCTCGGGAGGGTCCTGAGCCCGGAAAGCCCTTGAGGAGACTCTTCCCGGTGATCCCACGGGCCTGGAGGAAGCTGCTGCTTCTTCTCCGTGGTTCCTTTGAGATGGGCCAGAGCCCTTCTGGGGCTTCTCCCCACAGCGGCGCTGACCATGGCACGACAGGGAGGTTTTCCACGTGCGGCACAAGGGCCCACCAACGGCCTGTGCCCGGGCTGGGCTTCCACGGTCGGGGCCTCGACGGCCCTGCCCGGGTCAGACGTGAGGGCAGGTGGTGGCTTTGGGGACGGGCGACAGGTGGGAAGGGCGGGACGGCGCTCCAAACGTGCCTGCAAGGCGCTGGGAGGGCCAGGGACCCCCGGGGATGTGGCGGCAGGGCACGAGCCTCCTCTGCCCACGTCCAGTGGAGGCACGTTCCCAGCGTCAGTGAACCCGACCTGCCCCCGCGACGGGACTGCGGGCCTCGTCGTCGCCCCCTGCCTCATAGGATTGCCTCGCTCCCCACCCCGTCTGCACACATTCCCACGCACTCCGGTCCCGAATCCGGTCCGTTTGGGGGCCAGCCTGCCCGCGTCTCGCCATCGAGTAAGGCTGCCACTGGGGTGGCGCCGATGGTGGCGACTGGGGCGCAGTCTGGGGAGGCGGGGCAGAGGGGCAGCCGTGGCGGTCATGCCGGCCGTGGCGGCCGCCACCCGGAGATCTGGGCTCTCCGGGACCTTAGGAGAGGAATGTGGAGGCGCCCAGCCCGCCTGCCCCCTCTCCCACCCTCCCTGCTCTCCTCAACCACTGCCCACCCGCCCAGCCAGCGCGGCTTCCCAGAGTGGGCGCGGGCCAATCAATCGCGCATGCGCCGGCCGCCTGGCCATTCTGACCTCACAAGCACCACCCACGTTGCTAAGCGACCAGACGGCCAGTCACTGAGGGAGCAGGGGCGCCCTCTGGCGGCGGCTGGGCCAAGGCACAGGCAGTGGCCCCCGATTTCCTGAGGTGGCTGGGGCCTGTGCTTTCCAGTGGGCCCTGCAGATGGTTGCTTGGATGGAAGGAAGGCAGGAAGGGAACAGACAAGGAAGGAACGTAGGAAGTGAGGTGCATGGACAGAGAAGAAAGATGGCTCGACAGGCTAATGGAGGGCCGGGGCTCCCAAGGGTGGAGGAAGCCCGGGCAGGGGCCCGGCGGACCAAGCAGCATGGGCAGCCAGGCGGTGGCATCCCTTCCTCAAGTCGGCCTTGAGAGCGTGCCTGGGACTGTCGGGCACACACTCCAAAGCCTCTGACCCAAGAGGAGCCCAAGAGGGCACTGCCTGTGTGCTTCTGGGTGGCTCTGCTCGCTCAGGGGCTTCGGCGCCTGGGGCCACAGGCCCAGCCCGTGGAGCTGCCCATCGCGCTGGAGGGATGAGGCTTACCCGCGGGCCCGGGCATCCCGCCGTCCCCACTCCTCCCAGTGACCTCGTGGCTGTGGTGCTCTGCTCCTGCCCTGTGGCTGAGGGCCAACGGCCTCTTTGCCACCTAGACATCGCTCCCGGATTTTCTGAAGGGGTGCCTGGCTTGCCGACGGCTTCGGGCCGGCAGGTGCGGGAAGCCCCTCTCCATGCGGACAGACGCATTTCCAAACCCAAGAACACAAACACACCTGATCCGCATCTCATTTCAGCCTTGGAGGAAAACGTGGCCAAAGGGCTCAGAGAAGCTGCTCGGGACTCTAGTGCCACCCTACCGCCCCCACCCGCCACCCCGCAGTGCTCCCATTTCCCTAAGCCTAGGACCGTGGTCAAGAAGAGGACGGTCGCTTTGGGACGGCAGGATCGACTCACCTGCAGACTTCACGGCCAATTCACCACTGACGCACGGCCAGTGGAGCAGCCTGTTTCGGCCTCCCAGCACTTCATCTCCTGGCTTCCCCTCTTTCTCCTGGGAAGTGGGTCCCCGGGGGCTGGGCTTGGGGCTGGGCGTGGGGGGAACTTCAGGGCCAGGGACTTTCCTTGGGAAGCACTCCTTCTCTCCATCTCTGTCTCTCTCTCTCTCCCTGTCTCTCTCTGACATTCTCGGCCCTGGCTCCAATGCGCTCTGCACGTTTCCTCCTGTGGTCCTGGGTAGGATCTTCTTGAGCACAACCCCTCTGGGGGGTCTTCCCGTGCTCCAAAGCATCACGGCTGCGCGTCACGGCCAGTCTGGGGGCCTCCAGACACTGTCTCAGGGACACGCTCGCCCTCTCCGTCTAGTCTCACCGGGGCCCAATGCCACAGGGGTCCGATGCCATCTTTCTGGCCTCTCTGATCATGTGGGCTCTCCAGGGTTTCCCATGATCCTGTGCTCCGAGGCGAGGGTACACTCCTTCTATCGCAGGGGCTTGGCTATTCCTTCAGCTGTGCATCCCCTGTTCTTCCACCCTCCCGCTCGGCTCGTGGCTTCCGTGCTTCCTCAGTCAAGGCCGTGCCTCTGTTCCATTCCCCGGTGGGTTTGCCTCGGCTTTGACACTCACAAGAGAGACTCCCTCCCCTGACCGGACTGAGCATTTCCCCCCCGCCCGCCACAGGTCTTTCACGTCCGCTCGGACCTCCCCTGTAGCTGTCCGGGGATCTGTCTCCCGGCATGATTCCCCACGAGGAGGACGTGCTGCCTTTCCCACCCGGGGGTCTGAGGACCACTGGCGGCCGTTCCAAGAGGCGGGGTGCCGCCATCACCAGGACCCCCAAGACCTCGGGAGGGTCCTGAGCCCGGAAAGCCCTTGAGGAGACTCTTCCCGGTGATCCCACGGGCCTGGAGGAAGCTGCTGCTTCTTCTCCGTGGTTCCTTTGAGATGGGCCAGAGCCCTTCTGGGGCTTCTCCCCACAGCGGCGCTGACCAAGGCACGACACGGAGGTTTTCCGCGTGCGGCCCAAGGGCCCACCAACGGCCTGTGCCCGGGCTGGGCTTCCACGGTCGGGGCCTCGACGGCCCTGCCCGGGTCAGACGTGAGGGCAGGTGGTGGCTTTGGGGACGGGCGACAGGTGGGAAGGGCGGGACGGCGCTCCAAACGTGCCTGCAAGGCGCTGGGAGGGCCAGGGACCCCCGGGGATGTGGCGGCAGGGCACGAGCCTCCTCTGCCCACGTCCAGTGGAGGCACGTTCCCAGCGTCAGTGAACCCGACCTGCCCCCACGACGGGACTGCGGGCCTCGTCGTCGCCCCCTGCCTCACAGGATTGCCTCGCTCCCCACCCCGTCTGCACACATTCCCACGCACTCTGGTCCCGAATCCGGTCCGTTTGGGGGCCAGCCTGCCCGCGTCTCGCCATCGAGTAAGGCTGCCACTGGGGTGGCGCCGATGGTGGCGCCTGGGGCGCAGTCTGGGGAGGCGGGGCAGAGGGGCAGCCGTGGCGGTCATGCCGGCCGTGGCGGCCGCCACCCTGAGATCTGGGCTCTGCGGGACCTTAGGAGAGGAATGTGGAGGCGCCCAGCCCGCCTGCCCCCTCTCCCACCCTCCCTGCTCTCCTCAACCACTGCCCACCCGCCCAGCCAGCGCGGCTTCCCAGAGTGGGCGCGGGCCAATCAACCGCGCATGCGCCGGCCGCCTGGCCCTTCTGACCTCACAAGCACCACCCCCGTTGCTAAGCGACCAGACGGCCAGGCTCTGAGGGAGCGGGGGCGCCCTCTGGCGGCGGCTGGGCCAAGGCACAGGCAGTGGCCCCCGATTTCCTGAGGTGGCTGGGGCCTGTGCTTTCCAGTGGGCCCTGCAGATGGTTGCTTGGATGGAAGGAAGGCAGGAAGGGAACAGACAAGGAAGGAACGTAGGAAGTGAGGTGCATGGACAGAGAAGAAAGATGGCTCGACAGGCTAATGGAGGGCCGGGGCTCCCAAGGGTGGAGGAAGCCCGGGCAGGGGCCCGGCGGACCAAGCAGCATGGGCAGCCAGGCGGTGGCATCCCTTCCTCAAGTCGGCCTTGAGAGCGTGCCTGGGACTGTCGGGCACACACTCCAAAGCCTCTGACCCAAGAGGAGCCCAAGAGGGCACTGCCTGTGTGCTTCTGGGTGGCTCTGCTCGCTCAGGGGCTTCGGCGCCTGGGGCCACAGGCCCAGCCCGTGGAGCTGCCCATCGCGCTGGAGGGATGAGGCTTACCCGCGGGCCCGGGCATCCCGCCGTCCCCACTCCTCCCAGTGACCTCGTGGCTGTGGTGCTCTGTTCCTGCCCTGTGGCTGAGGGCCAACGGCCTCTTTGCCACCTAGACATCGCTCCCGGCTTTTCTGAAGGGGTGCCTGGCTTGCCGACGGCTTCGGGCCGGCAGGTGCGGGAAGCCCCTCTCCATGCGGACAGACGCATTTCCAAACCCAAGAACACAAACACACCTGATCCGCATCTCATTTCAGCCTTGGAGGAAAACGTGGCCAAAGGGCTCAGAGAAGCTGCTCGGGACTCTAGTGCCACCCTACCGCCCCCACCCGCCACCCCGCAGCGCTCCCATTTCCCTAAGCCTAGGACCGTGGTCAAGAAGAGGACGGTCGCTTTGGGACGGCAGGATCGACTCACCTGCAGACTTCACGGCCAATTCACCACTGACGCACGGCCAGTGGAGCAGTCTGTTTCGGGCTCCCGGCACTTCATCTCCTGGCTTCCCCTCTTTCTCCTGGGAAGTGGGTCCCCGGGGGCTGGGCTTGGGGCTGGGCGTGGGGGGAACTTCAGGGCCAGGGACTTTCCTTGGGAAGCACTCCTTCTCTCCATCTCTGTCTCTCTCTCTCTCCCTGTCTCTCTCTGACATTCTCGGCCCTGGCTCCAATGCGCTCTGCACGTTTCCTCCTGTGGTCCTGGGTAGGATCTTCTTGAGCACAACCCCTCTGGGGGTTCTTCCCGCGCTCCAAAGCATCACGGCTGCGCGTCACGGCCAGTCTGGGGGCCTCCAGACACTGTCTCAGGGACACGCTCGCCCTCTCCGTCTAGTCTCACCGGGGCCCAATGCCACAGGGGTCCAATGCCATCTTTCTGGCCTCTCTGATCATGTGGGCTCTCCAGGGTTTCCCATGATCCTGTGCTCCGAGGCGAGTGTACACTCCTTCTATCGCAGGGGCTTGGCTATTCCTTCAGCTGTGCCTCACCTGTTCTTCCACCCTCCCGCTCGGCTCGTGGCTTCCGTGCTTCCTCAGTCAAGGCCGTGCCTCTGTTCCATTCCCCGGTGGGTTTGCCTCGGCTTTGACACTCACAAGAGAGACTCCCTTCCCTGACCGGACTGAGCATTTCCCCCCCGCCCGCCACAGGTCTTTCACGTCCGCTCGGACCTCCCCTGTAGCTGTCCGGGGATCTGTCTCCCGGCATGACTCCCCACGAGGAGGACGCGCTGCCTTTCCCCCCGGGGGTCTGAGGACCACTGGCGGCCGTTCCAAGAGGCGGGGTGCCGCCATCACCAGGACCCCCAAGACCTCGGGAGGGTCCTGAGCCCGGAAAGCCCTTGAGGAGACTCTTCCCGGTGATCCCACGGGCCTGGAGGAAGCTGCTGCTTCTTCTCCGTGGTTCCTTTGAGATGGGCCAGAGCCCTTCTGGGGCTTCTCCCCACAGCGGCGCTGACCATGGCACGACAGGGAGGTTTTCCACGTGCGGCACAAGGGCCCACCAACGGCCTGTGCCCGGGCTGGGCTTCCACGGTCGGGGCCTCGACGGCCCTGCCCGGGTCAGACGTGAGGGCAGGTGGTGGCTTTGGGGACGGGCGACAGGTGGGAAGGGCGGGACGGCGCTCCAAACGTGCCTGCAAGGCGCTGGGAGGGCCAGGGACCCCCGGGGATGTGGCGGCAGGGCACGAGCCTCCTCTGCCCACGTCCAGTGGAGGCACGTTCCCAGCGTCAGTGAACCCGACCTGCCCCCGCGACGGGACTGCGGGCCTCGTCGTCGCCCCCTGCCTCACAGGATTGCCTCGCTCCCCACCCCGTCTGCACACATTCCCACGCACTCCGGTCCCGAATCCGGTCCGTTTGGGGGCCAGCCTGCCCGCGTCTCGCCATCGAGTAAGGCTGCCACTGGGGTGGCGCCGATGGTGGCGACTGGGGCGCAGTCTGGGGAGGCGGGGCAGAGGGGCAGCCGTGGCGGTCATGCCGGCCGTGGCGGCCGCCACCCGGAGATCTGGGCTCTCCGGGACCTTAGGAGAGGAATGTGGAGGCGCCCAGCCCGCCTGCCCCCTCTCCCACCCTCCCTGCTCTCCTCAACCACTGCCCACCCGCCCAGCCAGCGCGGCTTCCCAGAGTGGGCGCGGGCCAATCAATCGCGCATGCGCCGGCCGCCTGGCCATTCTGACCTCACAAGCACCACCCACGTTGCTAAGCGACCAGACGGCCAGTCACTGAGGGAGCAGGGGCGCCCTCTGGCGGCGGCTGGGCCAAGGCACAGGCAGTGGCCCCCGATTTCCTGAGGTGGCTGGGGCCTGTGCTTTCCAGTGGGCCCTGCAGATGGTTGCTTGGATGGAAGGAAGGCAGGAAGGGAACAGACAAGGAAGGAACGTAGGAAGTGAGGTGCATGGACAGAGAAGAAAGATGGCTCGACAGGCTAATGGAGGGCCGGGGCTCCCAAGGGTGGAGGAAGCCCGGGCAGGGGCCCGGCGGACCAAGCAGCATGGGCAGCCAGGCGGTGGCATCCCTTCCTCAAGTCGGCCTTGAGAGCGTGCCTGGGACTGTCGGGCACACACTCCAAAGCCTCTGACCCAAGAGGAGCCCAAGAGGGCACTGCCTGTGTGCTTCTGGGTGGCTCTGCTCGCTCAGGGGCTTCGGCGCCTGGGGCCACAGGCCCAGCCCGTGGAGCTGCCCATCGCGCTGGAGGGATGAGGCTTACCCGCGGGCCCGGGCATCCCGCCGTCCCCACTCCTCCCAGTGACCTCGTGGCTGTGGTGCTCTGCTCCTGCCCTGTGGCTGAGGGCCAACGGCCTCTTTGCCACCTAGACATCGCTCCCGGATTTTCTGAAGGGGTGCCTGGCTTGCCGACGGCTTCGGGCCGGCAGGTGCGGGAAGCCCCTCTCCATGCGGACAGACGCATTTCCAAACCCAAGAACACAAACACACCTGATCCGCATCTCATTTCAGCCTTGGAGGAAAACGTGGCCAAAGGGCTCAGAGAAGCTGCTCGGGACTCTAGTGCCACCCTACCGCCCCCACCCGCCACCCCGCAGTGCTCCCATTTCCCTAAGCCTAGGACCGTGGTCAAGAAGAGGACGGTCGCTTTGGGACGGCAGGATCGACTCACCTGCAGACTTCACGGCCAATTCACCACTGACGCACGGCCAGTGGAGCAGCCTGTTTCGGCCTCCCAGCACTTCATCTCCTGGCTTCCCCTCTTTCTCCTGGGAAGTGGGTCCCCGGGGGCTGGGCTTGGGGCTGGGCGTGGGGGGAACTTCAGGGCCAGGGACTTTCCTTGGGAAGCACTCCTTCTCTCCATCTCTGTCTCTCTCTCTCTCCCTGTCTCTCTCTGACATTCTCGGCCCTGGCTCCAATGCGCTCTGCACGTTTCCTCCTGTGGTCCTGGGTAGGATCTTCTTGAGCACAAACCCTCTGGGGGGTCTTCCCGCGCTCCAAAGCATCACGGCTGCGCGTCACGGCCAGTCTGGGGGCCTCCAGACACTGTCTCAGGGACACGCTCGCCCTCTCCGTCTAGTCTCACCGGGGCCCAATGCCACAGGGGTCCGATGCCATCTTTCTGGCCTCTCTGATCATGTGGGCTCTCCAGGGTTTCCCATGATCCTGTGCTCCGAGGCGAGGGTACACTCCTTCTATCGCAGGGGCTTGGCTATTCCTTCAGCTGTGCATCCCCTGTTCTTCCACCCTCCCGCTCGGCTCGTGGCTTCCGTGCTTCCTCAGTCAAGGCCGTGCCTCTGTTCCATTCCCCGGTGGGTTTGCCTCGGCTTTGACACTCACAAGAGAGACTCCCTCCCCTGACCGGACTGAGCATTTCCCCCCCGCCCGCCACAGGTCTTTCACGTCCGCTCGGACCTCCCCTGTAGCTGTCCGGGGATCTGTCTCCCGGCATGATTCCCCACGAGGAGGACGTGCTGCCTTTCCCCCCCGGGGGTCTGAGGACCACTGGCGGCCGTTCCAAGAGGCGGGGTGCCGCCATCACCAGGACCCCCAAGACCTCGGGAGGGTCCTGAGCCCGGAAAGCCCTTGAGGAGACTCTTCCCGGTGATCCCACGGGCCTGGAGGAAGCTGCTGCTTCTTCTCCGTGGTTCCTTTGAGATGGGCCAGAGCCCTTCTGAGGCTTCTCCCCACAGCGGCGCTGACCAAGGCACGACACGGAGGTTTTCCGCGTGCGGCCCAAGGGCCCACCAACGGCCTGTGCCCGGGCTGGGCTTCCACGGTCGGGGCCTCGACGGCCCTGCCCGGGTCAGACGTGAGGGCAGGTGGTGGCTTTGGGGACGGGCGACAGGTGGGAAGGGCGGGACGGCGCTCCAAACGTGCCTGCAAGGCGCTGGGAGGGCCAGGGACCCCCGGGGATGTGGCGGCAGGGCACGAGCCTCCTCTGCCCACGTCCAGTGGAGGCACGTTCCCAGCGTCAGTGAACCCGACCTGCCCCCACGACGGGACTGCGGGCCTCGTCGTCGCCCCCTGCCTCACAGGATTGCCTCGCTCCCCACCCCGTCTGCACACATTCCCACGCACTCTGGTCCCGAATCCGGTCCGTTTGGGGGCCAGCCTGCCCGCGTCTCGCCATCGAGTAAGGCTGCCACTGGGGTGGCGCCGATGGTGGCGCCTGGGGCGCAGTCTGGGGAGGCGGGGCAGAGGGGCAGCCGTGGCGGTCATGCCGGCCGTGGCGGCCGCCACCCTGAGATCTGGGCTCTGCGGGACCTTAGGAGAGGAATGTGGAGGCGCCCAGCCCGCCTGCCCCCTCTCCCACCCTCCCTGCTCTCCTCAACCACTGCCCACCCGCCCAGCCAGCGCGGCTTCCCAGAGTGGGCGCGGGCCAATCAACCGCGCATGCGCCGGCCGCCTGGCCCTTCTGACCTCACAAGCACCACCCCCGTTGCTAAGCGACCAGACGGCCAGGCTCTGAGGGAGCGGGGGCGCCCTCTGGCGGCGGCTGGGCCAAGGCACAGGCAGTGGCCCCCGATTTCCTGAGGTGGCTGGGGCCTGTGCTTTCCAGTGGGCCCTGCAGATGGTTGCTTGGATGGAAGGAAGGCAGGAAGGGAACAGACAAGGAAGGAACGTAGGAAGTGAGGTGCATGGACAGAGAAGAAAGATGGCTCGACAGGCTAATGGAGGGCCGGGGCTCCCAAGGGTGGAGGAAGCCCGGGCAGGGGCCCGGCGGACCAAGCAGCATGGGCAGCCAGGCGGTGGCATCCCTTCCTCAAGTCGGCCTTGAGAGCGTGCCTGGGACTGTCGGGCACACACTCCAAAGCCTCTGACCCAAGAGGAGCCCAAGAGGGCACTGCCTGTGTGCTTCTGGGTGGCTCTGCTCGCTCAGGGGCTTCGGCGCCTGGGGCCACAGGCCCAGCCCGTGGAGCTGCCCATCGCGCTGGAGGGATGAGGCTTACCCGCGGGCCCGGGCATCCCGCCGTCCCCACTCCTCCCAGTGACCTCGTGGCTGTGGTGCTCTGTTCCTGCCCTGTGTCTGAGGGCCAACGGCCTCTTTGCCACCTAGACATCGCTCCCGGCTTTTCTGAAGGGGTGCCTGGCTTGCCGACGGCTTCGGGCCGGCAGGTGCGGGAAGCCCCTCTCCATGCGGACAGACGCATTTCCAAACCCAAGAACACAAACACACCTGATCCGCATCTCATTTCAGCCTTGGAGGAAAACGTGGCCAAAGGGCTCAGAGAAGCTGCTCGGGACTCTAGTGCCACCCTACCGCCCCCACCCGCCACCCCGCAGCGCTCCCATTTCCCTAAGCCTAGGACCGTGGTCAAGAAGAGGACGGTCGCTTTGGGACGGCAGGATCGACTCACCTGCAGACTTCACGGCCAATTCACCACTGACGCACGGCCAGTGGAGCAGTCTGTTTCGGGCTCCCGGCACTTCATCTCCTGGCTTCCCCTCTTTCTCCTGGGAAGTGGGTCCCCGGGGGCTGGGCTTGGGGCTGGGCGTGGGGGGAACTTCAGGGCCAGGGACTTTCCTTGGGAAGCACTCCTTCTCTCCATCTCTGTCTCTCTCTCTCTCCCTGTCTCTCTCTGACATTCTCGGCCCTGGCTCCAATGCGCTCTGCACGTTTCCTCCTGTGGTCCTGGGTAGGATCTTCTTGAGCACAACCCCTCTGGGGGTTCTTCCCGCGCTCCAAAGCATCACGGCTGCGCGTCACGGCCAGTCTGGGGGCCTCCAGACACTGTCTCAGGGACACGCTCGCCCTCTCCGTCTAGTCTCACCGGGGCCCAATGCCACAGGGGTCCAATGCCATCTTTCTGGCCTCTCTGATCATGTGGGCTCTCCAGGGTTTCCCATGATCCTGTGCTCCGAGGCGAGTGTACACTCCTTCTATCGCAGGGGCTTGGCTATTCCTTCAGCTGTGCCTCACCTGTTCTTCCACCCTCCCGCTCGGCTCGTGGCTTCCGTGCTTCCTCAGTCAAGGCCGTGCCTCTGTTCCATTCCCCGGTGGGTTTGCCTCGGCTTTGACACTCACAAGAGAGACTCCCTTCCCTGACCGGACTGAGCATTTCCCCCCCGCCCGCCACAGGTCTTTCACGTCCGCTCGGACCTCCCCTGTAGCTGTCCGGGGATCTGTCTCCCGGCATGACTCCCCACGAGGAGGACGCGCTGCCTTTCCCCCCGGGGGTCTGAGGACCACTGGCGGCCGTTCCAAGAGGCGGGGTGCCGCCATCACCAGGACCCCCAAGACCTCGGGAGGGTCCTGAGCCCGGAAAGCCCTTGAGGAGACTCTTCCCGGTGATCCCACGGGCCTGGAGGAAGCTGCTGCTTCTTCTCCGTGGTTCCTTTGAGATGGGCCAGAGCCCTTCTGGGGCTTCTCCCCACAGCGGCGCTGACCATGGCACGACAGGGAGGTTTTCCACGTGCGGCACAAGGGCCCACCAACGGCCTGTGCCCGGGCTGGGCTTCCACGGTCGGGGCCTCGACGGCCCTGCCCGGGTCAGACGTGAGGGCAGGTGGTGGCTTTGGGGACGGGCGACAGGTGGGAAGGGCGGGACGGCGCTCCAAACGTGCCTGCAAGGCGCTGGGAGGGCCAGGGACCCCCGGGGATGTGGCGGCAGGGCACGAGCCTCCTCTGCCCACGTCCAGTGGAGGCACGTTCCCAGCGTCAGTGAACCCGACCTGCCCCCGCGACGGGACTGCGGGCCTCGTCGTCGCCCCCTGCCTCACAGGATTGCCTCGCTCCCCACCCCGTCTGCACACATTCCCACGCACTCCGGTCCCGAATCCGGTCCGTTTGGGGGCCAGCCTGCCCGCGTCTCGCCATCGAGTAAGGCTGCCACTGGGGTGGCGCCGATGGTGGCGACTGGGGCGCAGTCTGGGGAGGCGGGGCAGAGGGGCAGCCGTGGCGGTCATGCCGGCCGTGGCGGCCGCCACCCGGAGATCTGGGCTCTCCGGGACCTTAGGAGAGGAATGTGGAGGCGCCCAGCCCGCCTGCCCCCTCTCCCACCCTCCCTGCTCTCCTCAACCACTGCCCACCCGCCCAGCCAGCGCGGCTTCCCAGAGTGGGCGCGGGCCAATCAATCGCGCATGCGCCGGCCGCCTGGCCATTCTGACCTCACAAGCACCACCCACGTTGCTAAGCGACCAGACGGCCAGTCACTGAGGGAGCAGGGGCGCCCTCTGGCGGCGGCTTGGCCAAGGCACAGGCAGTGGCCCCCGATTTCCTGAGGTGGCTGGGGCCTGTGCTTTCCAGTGGGCCCTGCAGATGGTTGCTTGGATGGAAGGAAGGCAGGAAGGGAACAGACAAGGAAGGAACGTAGGAAGTGAGGTGCATGGACAGAGAAGAAAGATGGCTCGACAGGCTAATGGAGGGCCGGGGCTCCCAAGGGTGGAGGAAGCCCGGGCAGGGTCCTGGCGGACCAAGCAGCATGGGCAGCCAGGCGGTGGCATCCCTTCCTCAAGTCGGCCTTGAGAGCGTGCCTGGGACTGTCGGGCACACACTCCAAAGCCTCTGACCCAAGAGGAGCCCAAGAGGGCACTGCCTGTGTGCTTCTGGGTGGCTCTGCTCGCTCAGGGGCTTCGGCGCCTGGGGCCACAGGCCCAGCCCGTGGAGCTGCCCATCGCGCTGGAGGGATGAGGCTTACCCGCGGGCCCGGGCATCCCGCCGTCCCCACTCCTCCCAGTGACCTCGTGGCTGTGGTGCTCTGCTCCTGCCCTGTGGCTGAGGGCCAACGGCCTCTTTGCCACCTAGACATCGCTCCCGGCTTTTCTGAAGGGGTCCCTGGCTTGCCGACGGCTTCGGGCCGGCAGGTGCGGGAAGCCCCTCTCCATGCGGACAGACGCATTTCCAAACCCAAGAACACAAACACACCTGATCCGCATCTCATTTCAGCCTTGGAGGAAAACGTGGCCAAAGGGCTCAGAGAAGCTGCTCAGGACTCTAGTGCCACCCTACCGCCCCCACCCGCCACCCCGCAGTGCTCCCATTTCCCTAAGCCTAGGACCGTGGTCAAGAAGAGGACGGTCGCTTTGGGACGGCAGGATCGACTCACCTGCAGACTTCACGGCCAATTCACCACTGACGCACGGCCAGTGGAGCAGTCTGTTTCGGCCTCCCGGCACTTCATCTCCTGGCTTCCCCTCTTTCTCCTGGGAAGTGGGTCCCCGGGGGCTGGGCTTGGGGCTGGGCGTGGGGGGAACTTCAGGGCCAGGGACTTTCCTTGGGAAGCACTCCTTCTCTCCATCTCTGTCTCTCTCTCTCTCTCCCTGTCTCTCTCTGACATTCTCGGCCCTGGCTCCAATGCGCTCTGCACGTTTCCTCCTGTGGTCCTGGGTAGGATCTTCTTGAGCACAACCCCTCTGGGGGTTCTTCCCGCGCTCCAAAGCATCACGGCTGCGCGTCACGGCCAGTCTGGGGGCCTCCAGACACTGTCTCAGGGACACGCTCGCCCTCTCCGTCTAGTCTCACCGGGGCCCAATACCACAGGGGTCCGATGCCATCTTTCTGGCCTCTCTGATCATGTGGGCTCTCCAGGGTTTCCCATGATCCTGTGCTCCGAGGCGAGGGTACACTCCTTCTATCGCAGGGGCTTGGCTATTCCTTCAGCTGTGCCTCACCTGTTCTTCCACCCTCCCGCTCGGCTCGTGGCTTCCGTGCTTCCTCAGTCAAGGCCGTGTCTCTGTTCCATTCCCCGGTGGGTTTGCCTCGGCTTTGACACTCACAAGAGAGACTCCCTCCCCTGACCGGACTGAGCATTTCCCCCCCGCCCGCCACAGGTCTTTCACGTCCGCTCGGACCTCCCCTGTAGCTGTCCGGGGATCTGTCTCCCGGCATGATTCCCCACGAGGAGGACGCGCTGCCTTTCCCCCCGGGGGTCTGAGGACCACTGGCGGCCGTTCCAAGAGGCGGGGTGCCGCCATCACCAGGACCCCCAAGACCTCGGGAGGGTCCTGAGCCCGGAAAGCCCTTGAGGAGACCCTTCCCGGTGATCCCACGGGCCTGGAGGAAGCTGCTCCTTCTTCTCCGTGGTTCCTTTGAGATGGGCCAGAGCCCTTCTGGGGCTTCTCCCCACAGCGGCGCTGACCAAGGCACGACACGGAGCTTTTCCGCGTGCGGCCCAAGGGCCCACCAACGGCCTGTGCCCGGGCTGGGCTTCCACGGTCGGGGCTTCGACGGCCCTGCCCGGGTCAGACGTGAGGGCAGGTGGTGGCTTTGGGGACGGGCGACAGGTGGGAAGGGCGGGACGGCGCTCCAAACGTGCCTGCAAGGCGCTGGGAGGGCCAGGGACCCCCGGGGATGTGGCGGCAGGGCACGAGCCTCCTCTGCCCACGTCCAGTGGAGGCACGTTCCCAGCGTCAGTGAACCCGACCGGCCCCCACGACGGGACTGCGGGCCTCGTCGTCGCCCCCTGCCTCACAGGATTGCCTCGCTCCCCACCCCGTCTGCACACATTCCCACGCACTCCGGTCCCGAATCCGGTCCGTTTGGGGGCCAGCCTGCCCGCGTCTCGCCATCGAGTAAGGCTGCCACTGGGGTGGCGCCGATGGTGGCGGCTGGGGCGCAGTCTGGGGAGGCGGGGCAGAGGGGCAGCCGTGGCGGTCATGCCGGCCGTGGCGGCCGCCACCCGGAGATCTGGGCTCTGCGGGACCTTAGGAGAGGAATGTGGAGGCGCCCAGCCCGCCTGCCCCCTCTCCCACCCTCCCTGCTCTCCTCAACCACTGCCCACCCGCCCAGCCAGCGGGGATTCCCAGAGTGGGCGCGGGCCAATCAACCGCGCATGCGCCGGCCGTCTGGCCCTTCTGACCTCACAAGCACCACCCCCGTTGCTAAGCGACCAGACGGCCAGGCTCTGAGGGAGCGGGGGCGCCCTCTGGCGGCGGCTGGGCCAAGGCACAGGCAGTGGCCCCCGATTTCCTGAGGTGGCTGGGGCCTGTGCTTTCCAGTGGGCCCTGCAGATGGTTGCTTGGATGGAAGGAAGGCAGGAAGGGAACAGACAAGGAAGGAACGTAGGAAGTGAGGTGCATGGACAGAGAAGAAAGATGGCTCGACAGGCTAAAGGAGGGCCGGGGCTCCCAAGGGTGGAGGAAGCCCGGGCAGGGGCCCGGCGGACCAAGCAGCATGGCCAGCCAGGCGGTGGCATCCCTTCCTCAAGTCGGCCTTGAGAGCGTGCCTGGGACTGTCGGGCACACACTCCAAAGCCTCTGACCCAAGAGGAGCCCAAGAGGGCACTGCCTGTGTGCTTCTGGGTGGCTCTGCTCGCTCAGGGGCTTCGGCGCCTGGGGCCACAGGCCCAGCCCGTGGAGCTGCCCATCGCGCTGGAGGGATGAGGCTTACCCGCGGGCCCGGGCATCCCGCCGTCCCCACTCCTCCCAGTGACCTTGTGGCTGTGGTGCTCTGCTCCTGCCCTGTGGCTGAGGGCCAACGGCCTCTTTGCCACCTAGACATCGCTCCCGGCTTTTCTGAAGGGGTGCCTGGCTTGCCGACGGCTTCGGGCCGGCAGGTGCGGGAAGCCCCTCTCCATGCGGACAGACGCATTTCCAAACCCAAGAACACAAACACACCTGATCCGCATCTCATTTCAGCCTTGGAGGAGAACGTGGCCAAAGGGCTCAGAGAAGCTGCTCAGGACTCTAGTGCCACCCTACCGCCCCCACCCGCCACCCCGCAGTGCTCCCATTTCCCTAAGCCTAGGACCGTGGTCAAGAAGAGGACGGTCGCTTTGGGACGGCAGGATCGACTCACCTGCAGACTTCACGGCCAATTCACCACTGACGCACGGCCAGTGGAGCAGTCTGTTTCGGCCTCCCGGCACTTCATCTCCTGGCTTCCCCTCTTTCTCCTGGGAAGTGGGTCCCCGGGGGCTGGGCTTGGGGCTGGGCGTGGGGGGAACTTCAGGGCCAGGGACTTTCCTTGGGAAGCACTCCTTCTCTCCATCTCTGTCTCTCTCTCTCTCCCTGTCTCTCTCTGACATTCTCGGCCCTGGCTCCAATGCGCTCTGCACGTTTCCTCCTGTGGTCCTGGGTAGGATCTTCTTGAGCACAACCCCTCTGGGGGTTCTTCCCGCGCTCCAAAGCATCACGGCTGCGCGACACGGCCAGTCTGGGGGCCTCCAGACACTGTCTCAGGGACACGCTCGCCCTCTCCGTCTAGTCTCACCGGGGCCCAATGCCACAGGGGTCCGATGCCATCTTTCTGGCCTCTCTGATCATGTGGGCTCTCCAGGGTTTCCCATGATCCTGTGCTCCGAGGCGAGGGTACACTCCTTCTATCGCAGGGGCTTGGCTATTCCTTCAGCTGTGCCTCACCTGTTCTTCCACCCTCCCGCTCGGCTCGTGGCTTCCGTGCTTCCTCAGTCAAGGCCGTGCCTCTGTTCCATTTCCCGGTGGGTTTGCCTCGGCTTTGACACTCACAAGAGAGACTCCCTCCCCTGACCGGACTGAGCATTTCCCCCCCGCCCGCCACAGGTCTTTCACGTCCACTCGGACCTCCCCTGTAGCTGTCCGGGGATCTGTCTCCCGGCATGATTCCCCACGAGGAGGACGCGCTGCCTTTCCCCCCGGGGGTCTGAGGACCACTGGCGGCCGTTCCAAGAGGCGGGGTGCCGCCATCACCAGGACCCCCAAGACCTCGGGAGGGTCCTGAGCCCAGAAAGCCCTTGAGGAGACTCTTCCCGCTGATCCCACGGGCCTGGAGAAAGCTGCTCCTTCTTCTCCGTGGTTCCTTTGAGATGGGCCAGAGCCCTTCTGGGGCTTCTCCCCACAGCGGCGCTGACCAAGGCACGACACGGAGGTTTTCCGCGTGCGGCCCAAGGGCCCACCAACGAACGGCCTGTGCCCGGGCTGGGCTTCCACGGTCGGGGCCTCGACGGCCCTGCCCGGGTCAGACGTGAGGGCAGGTGGTGGCTTTGGGGACGGGCGACAGGTGGGAAGGGCGGGATGGCGCTCCAAACGTGCCTGCAAGGCGCTGGGAGGGCCAGGGACCCCCGGGGATGTGGCGGCAGGGCACGAGCCTCCTCTGCCCACGTCCAGTGGAGGCACGTTCCCAGCGTCAGTGAACCCGACCTGCCCCCGCGACGGGACTGCGGGCCTCGTCGTCGCCCCCTGCCTCACAGGATTGCCTTGCTCCCCACCCCGTCTGCACACATTCCCACGCACTCCGGTCCCGAATCCGGTCCGTTTGGGGGCCAGCCTGCCCGCGTCTCGCCATCGAGTAAGGCTGCCACTGGGGTGGCGCCGATGGTGGCGGCTGGGGCGCAGTCTGGGGAGGCGGGGCAGAGGGGCAGCCGTGGCGGTCATGCCGGCCGTGGCGGCCGCCACCCGGAGATCTGGGCTCTCCGGGACCTTAGGAGAGGAATGTGGAGGCGCCCAGCCCGCCTGCCCCCTCTCCCACCCTCCCTGCTCTCCTCAACCACTGCCCACCCGCCCAGCCAGCGCGGCTTCCCAGAGTGGGCGCGGGCCAATCAACCGCGCATGCGCCGGCCGCCTGGCCCTTCTGACCTCACAAGCACCACCCCCGTTGCTAAGCGACCAGACGGCCAGGCTCTGAGGGAGCGGGGGCGCCCTCTGGCGGCGGCTGGGCCAAGGCACAGGCAGTGGCCCCCGATTTCCTGAGGTGGCTGGGGCCTGTGCTTTCCAGTGGGCCCTGCAGATGGTTGCTTGGATGGAAGGAAGGCAGGAAGGGAACAGACAAGGAAGGAACATAGGAAGTGAGGTGCATGGACAGAGAAGAAAGATGGCTCGACAGGCTAATGGAGGACCGGGGCTCCCAAGGGTGGAGGAAGCCCGGGCAGGGGCCCGGCGGACCAAGCAGCATGGGCAGCCAGGCGGTGGCATCCCTTCCTCAAGTCGGCCTTGAGAGCGTGCCTGGGACTGTCGGGCACACACTCCAAAGCCTCTGACCCAAGAGGAGCCCAAGAGGGCACTGCCTGTGTGCTTCTGGGTGGCTCTGCTCGCTCAGGGGCTTCGGCGCCTGGGGCCACAGGCCCAGCCCGTGGAGCTGCCCATCGCGCTGGAGGGATGAGGCTTACCCGCGGGCCCGGGCATCCCGCCGTCCCCACTCCTCCCAGTGACCTCGTGGCTGTGGTGCTCTGCTCCTGCCCTGTGGCTGAGGGCCAACGGCCTCTTTGCCACCTAGACATCGCTCCCGGCTTTTCTGAAGGGGTGCCTGGCTTGCCGACGGCTTCGGGCCGGCAGGTGCGGGAAGCCCCTCTCCATGCGGACAGACGCATTTCCAAACCCAAGAACACAAACACACCTGATCCGCATCTCATTTCACCCTTGGAGGAAAACGTGGCCAAAGGGCTCAGAGAAGCTGCTCAGGACTCTAGTGCCACCCTACCGCCCCCACCCGCCACCCCGCAGTGCTCCCATTTCCCTAAGCCTAGGACCGTGGTCAAGAAGAGGACGGTCGCTTTGGGACGGCAGGATCGACTCACCTGCAGACTTCACGGCCAATTCACCACTGACGCACGGCCAGTGGAGCAGTCTGTTTCGGCCTCCCGGCACTTCATCTCCTGGCTTCCCCTCTTTCTCCTGGGAAGTGGGTCCCCGGGGGCTGGGCTTGGGGCTGGGCGTGGGGGGAACTTCAGGGCCAGGGACTTTCCTTGGGAAGCACTCCTTCTCTCCATCTCTGTCTCTCTCTCTCTCCCTGTCTCTCTCTGACATTCTCGGCCCTGGCTCCAATGCGCTCTGCACGTTTCCTCCTGTGGTCCTGGGTAGGATCTTCTTGAGCACAACCCCTCTGGGGTTCTTCCCACGCTCCAAAGCATCACGGCTGCGCGTCACGGCCAGTCTGGGGGCCTCCAGACACTGTCTCAGGGACACGCTCGCCCTCTCCGTCTAGTCTCACCGGGGCCCAATGCCACAGGGGTCCGATGCCATCTTTCTGGCCTCTCTGATCATGTGGGCTCTCCAGGGTTTCCCATGATCCTGTGCTCCGAGGCGAGGGTACACTCCTTCTATCGCAGGGGCTTGGCTATTCCTTCAGCTGTGCCTCACCTGTTCTTCCACCCTCCCGCTCGGCTCGTGGCTTCCGTGCTTCCTCAGTCAAGGCTGTGCCTCTGTTCCATTCCCCGGTGGGTTTGCCTCGGCTTTGACACTCAGAAGAGAGACTCCCTTCCCTGACCGGACTGAGCATTTCCCCCCCGCCCGCCACAGGTCTTTCACGTCCGCTCGGACCTCCCCTGTAGCTGTCCGGGGATCTGTCTCCCGGCATGATTCCCCACGAGGAGGACGTGCTGCCTTTCCCCCCGGGGGTCTGAGGACCACTGGCGGCCGTTCCAAGAGGCGGGGTGCCGCCATCACCAGGACCCCCAAGACCTCGGGAGGGTCCTGAGCCCGGAAAGCCCTTGAGGAGACTCTTCCCGGTGATCCCACGGGCCTGGAGGAAGCTGCTCCTTCTTCTCCGTGGTTCCTTTGAGATGGGCCAGAGCCCTTCTGGGGCTTCTCCCCACAGCGGCGCTGACCAAGGCACGACACGGAGGTTTTCCGCGTGCGGCCCAAGGGCCCACCAACGGCCTGTGCCCGGGCTGGGCTTCCACGGTCGGGGCCTCGACAGCCCTGCCCGGGTCAGACGTGAGGGCAGGTGGTGGCTTTGGGGACGGGCGACAGGTGGGAAGGGCGGGACGGCGCTCCAAACGTGCCTGCAAGGCGCTGGGAGGGCCAGGGACCCCCGGGGATGTGGCGGCAGGGCACGAGCCTCCTCTGCCCACGACCAGTGGAGGCACGTTCCCAGCGTCAGTGAACCCGACCTGCCCCCGCGACGGGACTGCGGGCCTCGTCGTCGCCCCCTGCCTCACAGGATTGCCTCGCTCCCCACCCCGTCTGCACACATTCCCACGCACTCCGGTCCCGAATTCGGTCCGTTTGGGGGCCAGCCTGCCCGCGTCTCGCCATCGAGTAAGGCTGCCACTGGGGTGGCGCCGATGGTGGCGGCTGGGGCGCAGTCTGGGGAGGCGGGGCAGAGGGGCAGCCGTGGCGGTCATGCCGGCCGTGGCGGCCGCCACCCGGAGATCTGGGCTCTGCGGGACCTTAGGAGAGGAATGTGGAGGCGCCCAGCCCGCCTGCCCCCTCTCCCACCCTCCCTGCTCTCCTCAACCACTGCCCACCCGCCCAGCCAGCGCGGCTTCCCAGAGTGGGCGCGGGCCAATCAACCGCGCATGCGCCGGCCGCCTGGCCCTTCTGACCTCACAAGCACCACCCCCGTTGCTAAGCGACCAGACGGCCAGGCTCTGAGGGAGCGGGGGCGCCCTCTGGCGGCGGCTGGGCCAAGGCACAGGCAGTGGCCCCCGATTTCCTGAGGTGGCTGGGGCCTGTGCTTTCCAGTGGGCCCTGCAGATGGTTGCTTGGATGGAAGGAAGGCAGGAAGGGAACAGACAAGGAAGGAACGTAGGAAGTGAGGTGCATGGACAGAGAAGAAAGATGGCTCGACAGGCTAATGGAGGGCCGGGGCTCCCAAGGGTGGAGGAAGCCCGGGCAGGGGCCCGGCGGACCAAGCAGCATGGGCAGCCAGGCGGTGGCATCCCTTCCTCAAGTCGGCCTTGAGAGCGTGCCTGGGACTGTCGGGCACACACTCCAAAGCCTCTGACCCAAGAGGAGCCCAAGAGGGCACTGCCTGTGTGCTTCTGGGTGGCTCTGCTCGCTCAGGGGCTTCGGCGCCTGGGGCCACAGGCCCAGCCCGTGGAGCTGCCCATCGCGCTGGAGGGATGAGGCTTACCCGCGGGCCCGGGCATCCCGCCGTCCCCACTCCTCCCAGTGACCTCGTGGCTGTGGTGCTCTGCTCCTGCCCTGTGGCTGAGGGCCAACGGCCTCTTTGCCACCTAGACATCGCTCCCGGCTTTTCTGAAGGGGTGCCTGGCTTGCCGACGGCTTCGGGCCGGCAGGTGCGGGAAGCCCCTCTCCATGCGGACAGACGCATTTCCAAACCCAAGAACACAAACACACCTGATCCGCATCTCATTTCAGCCTTGGAGGAAAACGTGGCCAAAGGGCTCAGAGAAGCTGCTCGGGACTCTAGTGCCACCCTATCGCCCCCACCCGCCACCCCACAGTGCTCCCATTTCCCTAAGCCTAGGACCGTGGTCAAGAAGAGGACGGTCGCTTTGGGACGGCAGGATCGACTCACCTGCAGACTTCACGGCCAATTCACCACTGACGCACGGCCAGTGGAGCAGTCTGTTTCGGCCTCCCGGCACTTCATCTCCTGGCTTCCCCTCTTTCTCCTGGGAAGTGGGTCCCCGGGGGCTGGGCTTGGGGCTGGGCGTGGGGGGAACTTCAGGGCCAGGGACTTTCCTTGGGAAGCACTCCTTCTCTCCATCTCTGTCTCTCTCTCTCTCCCTGTCTCTCTCTGACATTCTCGGCCCTGGCTCCAATGCGCTCTGCACGTTTCCTCCTGTGGTCCTGGGTAGGATCTTCTTGAGCACAACCCCTCTGGGGGTTCTTCCCGCGCTCCAAAGCATCACGGCTGCGCGTCACGGCCAGTCTGGGGGCCTCCAGACACTGTCTCAGGGACACGCTCGCCCTCTCCGTCTAGTCTCACCGGGGCCCAATGCCACAGGGGTCCGATGCCATCTTTCTGGCCTCTCTGATCATGTGGGCTCTCCAGGGTTTCCCATGATCCTGTGCTCCGAGGCGAGGGTACACTCCTTCTATCGCAGGGGCTTGGCTATTCCTTCAGCTGTGCGTCACCTGTTCTTCCACCCTCCCGCTCGGCTCGTGGCTTCCGTGCTTCCTCAGTCAAGGCCGTGCCTCTGTTCCATTCCCCGGTGGGTTTGCCTCGGCTTTGACACTCACAAGAGAGACTCCCTCCCCTGACCGGACTGAGCATTTCCCCCCCGCCCGCCACAGGTCTTTCACGTCCGCTCGGACCTCCCCTGTAGCTGTCCGGGGATCTGTCTCCCGGCATGATTCCCCACGAGGAGGACGCGCTGCCTTTCCCCCCGGGGGTCTGAGGACCACTGGCGGCCGTTCCAAGAGGCGGGGTGCCGCCATCACCAGGACCCCCAAGACCTCGGGAGGGTCCTGAGCCCGGAAAGCCCTTGAGGAGACTCTTCCCGGTGATCCCACGGGCCTGGAGGAAGCTGCTCCTTCTTCTCCGTGGTTCCTTTGAGATGGGCCAGAGCCCTTCTGGGGCTTCTCCCCACAGCGGCGCTGACCAAGGCACGACACGGAGGTTTTCCGCGTGCGGCCCAAGGGCCCACCAACGGCCTGTGCCCGGGCTGGGCTTCCACGGTCGGGGCCTCGACGGCCCTGCCCGGGTCAGACGTGAGGGCAGGTGGTGGCTTTGGGGACGGGCGACAGGTGGGAAGGGCGGGACGGCGCTCCAAACGTGCCTGCAAGGCGCTGGGAGGGCCAGGGACCCCCGGGGATGTGGCGGCAGGGCACGAGCCTCCTCTGCCCACGTCCAGTGGAGGCACGTTCCCAGCGACAGTGAACCCGACCTGCCCCCGCGACGGGACTGCGGGCCTCGTCGTCGCCCCCTGCCTCACAGGATTGCCTCGCTCCCCACCCCGTCTGCACACATTTCCACGCACTCCGGTCCCGAATCCGGTCCGTTTGGGGGCCAGCCTGCCCGCATCTCGCCATCGAGTAAGGCTGCCACTGGGGTGGCGCCGATGGTGGCGGCTGGGGCGCAGTCTGGGGAGGCGGGGCAGAGGGGCAGCCGTGGCGGTCATGCCGGCCGTGGCGGCCGCCACCCGGAGATCTGGGCTCTGCGGGACCTTAGGAGAGGAATGTGGAGGCGCCCAGCCTGCCTGCCCCCTCTCCCACCCTCCCTGCTCTCCTCAACCACTGCCCACCCGCCCAGCCAGCGCGGCTTCCCAGAGTGGGCGCGGGCCAATCAACCGCGCATGCGCCGGCCGCCTGGCCCTTCTGACCTCACAAGCACCACCCCCGTTGCTAAGCGACCAGACGGCCAGGCTCTGAGGGAGCGGGGGCGCCCTCTGGCGGCGGCTGGGCCAAGGCACAGGCAGTGGCCCCCGATTTCCTGAGGTGGCTGGGGCCTGTGCTTTCCAGTGGGCCCTGCAGATGGTTGCTTGGATGGAAGGAAGGCAGGAAGGGAACAGACAAGGAAGGAACGTAGGAAGTGAGGTGCATGGACAGAGAAGAAAGATGGCTCGACAGGCTAATGGAGGGCCGGGGCTCCCAAGGGTGGAGGAAGCCCGGGCAGGGTCCTGGCGGACCAAGCAGCATGGGCAGCCAGGCGGTGGCATCCCTTCCTCAAGTCGGCCTTGAGAGCGTGCCTGGGACTGTTGGGCACACACTCCAAAGCCTCTGACCCAAGAGGAGCCCAAGAGGGCACTGCCTGTGTGCTTCTGGGTGGCTCTGCTCGCTCAGGGGCTTCGGCGCCTGGGGCCACAGGCCCAGCCCGTGGAGCTGCCCATCGCGCTGGAGGGATGAGGCTTACCCGCGGGCCCGGGCATCCCGCCGTCCCCACTCCTCCCAGTGACCTCGTGGCTGTGGTGCTCTGCTCCTGCCCTGTGGCTGAGGGCCAACGGCCTCTTTGCCACCTAGACATCGCTCCCGGCTTTTCTGAAGGGGTGCCTGGCTTGCCGACGGCTTCGGGCCGGCAGGTGCGGGAAGCCCCTCTCCATGCGGACAGACGCATTTCCAAACCCAAGAACACAAACACACCTGATCCGCATCTCATTTCAGCCTTGGAGGAAAACGTGGCCAAAGGGCTCAGAGAAGCTGCTCGGGACTCTAGTGCCACCCTATCGCCCCCACCCGCCACCCCACAGTGCTCCCATTTCCCTAAGCCTAGGACCGTGGTCAAGAAGAGGACGGTCGCTTTGGGACGGCAGGATCGACTCACCTGCAGACTTCACGGCCAATTCACCACTGACGCACGGCCAGTGGAGCAGTCTGTTTCGGCCTCCCGGCACTTCATCTCCTGGCTTCCCCTCTTTCTCCTGGGAAGTGGGTCCCCGGGGGCTGGGCTTGGGGCTGGGCGTGGGGGGAACTTCAGGGCCAGGGACTTTCCTTGGGAAGCACTCCTTCTCTCCATCTCTGTCTCTCTCTCTCTCCCTGTCTCTCTCTGACATTCTCGGCCCTGGCTCCAATGCGCTCTGCACGTTTCCTCCTGTGGTCCTGGGTAGGATCTTCTTGAGCACAACCCCTCTGGGGGTTCTTCCCGCGCTCCAAAGCATCACGGCTGCGCGTCACGGCCAGTCTGGGGGCCTCCAGACACTGTCTCAGGGACACGCTCGCCCTCTCCGTCTAGTCTCACCGGGGCCCAATGCCACAGGGGTCCGATGCCATCTTTCTGGCCTCTCTGATCATGTGGGCTCTCCAGGGTTTCCTATGATCCTGTGCTCCGAGGCGAGGGTACACTCCTTCTATCGCAGGGGCTTGGCTATTCCTTCAGCTGTGCGTCACCTGTTCTTCCACCCTCCCGCTCGGCTCGTGGCTTCCGTGCTTCCTCAGTCAAGGCCGTGCCTCTGTTCCATTCCCCGGTGGGTTTGCCTCGGCTTTGACACTCAGAAGAGAGACTCCCTCCCCTGACCGGACTGAGCATTTCCCCCCCGCCCGCCACAGGTCTTTCACGTCCGCTCGGACCTCCCCTGTAGCTGTCCGGGGATCTGTCTCCCGGCATGATTCCCCAGGAGGAGGACGCGCTGCCTTTCCCCCCGGGGGTCTGAGGACCACTGGCGGCCGTTCCAAGAGGCGGGGTGCCGCCATCACCAGGACCCCCAAGACCTCGGGAGGGTCCTGAGCCCGGAAAGCCCTTGAGGAGACTCTTCCCGGTGATCCCACGGGCCTGGAGGAAGCTGCTCCTTCTTCTCCGTGGTTCCTTGGAGATGGGCCAGAGCCCTTCTGGGGCTTCTCCCCACAGCGGCGCTGACCAAGGCACGACACGGAGGTTTTCCGCGTGCGGCCCAAGGGCCCACCAACGGCCTGTGCCCGGGCTGGGCTTCCACGGTCGGGGCCTCGACGGCCCTGCCCGGGTCAGACGTGAGGGCAGGTGGTGGCTTTGGGGACGGGCGACAGGTGGGAAGGGCGGGACGGCGCTCCAAACGTGCCTGCAAGGCGCTGGGAGGGCCAGGGACCCCCGGGGATGTGGCGGCAGGGCACGAGCCTCCTCTGCCCACGACCAGTGGAGGCACGTTCCCAGCGTCAGTGAACCCGACCTGCCCCCGCGACGGGACTGCGGGCCTCGTCGTCGCCCCCTGCCTCACAGGATTGCCTCGCTCCCCACCCCGTCTGCACACATTCCCACGCACTCCGGTCCCGAATCCGGTCCGTTTGGGGGCCAGCCTGCCCGCGTCTCGCCATCGAGTAAGGCTGCCACTGGGGTGGCGCCGATGGTGGCGGCTGGGGCGCAGTCTGGGGAGGCGGGGCAGAGGGGCAGCCGTGGCGGTCATGCCGGCCGTGGCGGCCGCCACCCGGAGATCTGGGCTCTCCGGGACCTTAGGAGAGGAATGTGGAGGCGCCCAGCCCGCCTGCCCCCTCTCCCACCCTCCCTGCTCTCCTCAACCACTGCCCAGCCGCCCAGCCAGCGCGGCTTCCCAGAGTGGGCGCGGGCCAATCAACCGCGCATGCGCCGGCCGCCTGGCCCTTCTGACCTCACAAGCACCTCCCCCGTTGCTAAGCGACCAGACGGCCAGGCTCTGAGGGAGCGGGGGCGCCCTCTGGCGGCGGCTGGGCCAAGGCACAGGCAGTGGCCCCCGATTTCCTGAGGTGGCTGGGGCCTGTGCTTTCCAGTGGGCCCTGCAGATGGTTGCTTGGATGGAAGGAAGGCAGGAAGGGAACAGACAAGGAAGGAACGTAGGAAGTGAGGTGCATGGACAGAGAAGAAAGATGGCTCGACAGGCTAATGGAGGGCCGGGGCTCCCAAGGGTGGAGGAAGCCCGGGCAGGGGCCCGGCGGACCAAGCAGCATGGCCAGCCAGGCGGTGGCATCCCTTCCTCAAGTCGGCCTTGAGAGCGTGCCTGGGACTGTCGGGCACACACTCCAAAGCCTCTGACCCAAGAGGAGCCCAAGAGGGCACTGCCTGTGTGCTTCTGGGTGGCTCTGCTCGCTCAGGGGCTTTGGCGCCTGGGGCCACAGGCCCAGCCCGTGGAGCTGCCCATCGCACTGGAGGGATGAGGCTTACCCGCGGGCCCGGGCATCCCGCCGTCCCCACTCCTCCCAGTGACCTCGTGGCTGTGGTGCTCTGCTCCTGCCCTGTGGCTGAGGGCCAACGGCCTCTTTGCCACCTAGACATCGCTCCCGGCTTTTCTGAAGGGGTGCCTGGCTTGCCGACGGCTTCGGGCCGGCAGGTGCGGGAAGCCCCTCTCCATGCGGACAGACGCATTTCCAAACCCAAGAACACAAACACACCTGATCCGCATCTCATTTCAGCCTTGGAGGAAAACGTGGCCAAAGGGCTCAGAGAAGCTGCTCAGGACTCTAGTGCCACCCTACCGCCCCCACCCGCCACCCCGCAGTGCTCCCATTTCCCTAAGCCTAGGACCGTGGTCAAGAAGAGGACGGTCGCTTTGGGACGGCAGGATCGACTCACCTGCAGACTTCACGGCCAATTCACCACTGACGCACGGCCAGTGGAGCAGTCTGTTTCGGCCTCCCGGCACTTCATCTCCTGGCTTCCCCTCTTTCTCCTGGGAAGTGGGTCCCCGGGGGCTGGGCTTGGGGCTGGGCGTGGGGGGACCTTCAGGGCCAGGGACTTTCCTTGGGAAGCACTCCTTCTCTCCATCTCTGTCTCTCTCTCTCTCCCTGTCTCTCTCTGACATTCTCGGCCCTGGCTCCAATGCGCTCTGCACGTTTCCTCCTGTGGTCCTGGGTAGGATCTTCTTGAGCACAACCCCTCTGGGGGTTCTTCCCGCGCTCCAAAGCATCACGGCTGCGCGTCACGGCCAGTCTGGGGGCCTCCAGACACTGTCTCAGGGACACGCTCGCCCTCTCCGTCTAGTCTCACCGGGGCCCAATGCCACAGGGGTCCGATGCCATCTTTCTGGCCTCTCTGATCATGTGGGCTCTCCAGGGTTTCCCATGATCCTGTGCTCCGAGGCGAGGGTACACTCCTTCTATCGCAGGGGCTTGGCTATTCCTTCAGCTGTGCCTCACCTGTTCTTCCACCCTCCCGCTCGGCTCGTGGCTTCCGTGCTTCCTCAGTCAAGGCCGTGCCTCTGTTCCATTCCCCGGTGGGTTTGCCTCGGCTTTGACACTCACAAGAGAGACTCCCTCCCCTGACCGGACTGAGCATTTCCCCCCCGCCCGCCACAGGTCTTTCACGTCCGCTCGGACCTCCCCTGTAGCTGTCCGGGGATCTGTCTCCCGGCATGATTCCCCACGAGGAGGACGCGCTGCCTTTCCCCCCGGGGGTCTGAGGACCACTGGCGGCCGTTCCAAGAGGCGGGGTGCCGCCATCACCAGGACCCCCAAGACCTCGGGAGGGTCCTGAGCCCGGAAAGCCCTTGAGGAGACTCTTCCCGGTGATCCCACGGGCCTGGAGGAAGCTGCTCCTTCTTCTCCGTGGTTCCTTGGAGATGGGCCAGAGCCCTTCTGGGGCTTCTCCCCACAGCGGCGCTGACCAAGGCACGACACGGAGGTTTTCCGCGTGCGGCCCAAGGGCCCACCAACGGCCTGTGCCCGGGCTGGGCTTCCACGGTCGGGGCCTCGACGGCCCTGCCCGGGTCAGACGTGAGGGCAGGTGGTGGCTTTGGGGACGGGCGACAGGTGGGAAGGGCGGGACGGCGCTCCAAACGTGCCTGCAAGGCGCTGGGAGGGCCAGGGACCCCCGGGGATGTGGCGGCAGGGCACGAGCCTCCTCTGCCCACGTCCAGTGGAGGCACGTTCCCAGCGTCAGTGAACCCGACCTGCCCCCGCGACGGGACTGCGGGCCTCGTCGTCGCCCCCTGCCTCACAGGATTGCCTCGCTCCCCACCCCGTCTGCACACATTCCCACGCACTCCGGTCCCGAATCCGGTCCGTTTGGGGGCCAGCCTGCCCGCGTCTCGCCATCGAGTAAGGCTGCCACTGGGGTGGCGCCGATGGTGGCGGCTGGGGCGCAGTCTGGGGAGGCGGGGCAGAGGGGCAGCCGTGGCGGTCATGCCGGCCGTGGCGGCCGCCACCCGGAGATCTGGGCTCTGCGGGACCTTAGGAGAGGAATGTGGAGGCGCCCAGCCCGCCTGCCCCCTCTCCCACCCTCCCTGCTCTCCTCAACCACTGCCCACCCGCCCAGCCAGCGCGGCTTCCCAGAGTGGGCGCGGGCCAATCAACCGCGCATGCGCCGGCCGCCTGGCCCTTCTGACCTCACAAGCACCACCCCCGTTGCTAAGCGACCAGACGGCCAGGCTCTGAGGGAGCGGGGGCGCCCTCTGGCGGCGGCTGGGCCAAGGCACAGGCAGTGGCCCCCGATTTCCTGAGGTGGCTGGGGCCTGTGCTTTCCAGTGGGCCCTGCAGATGGTTGCTTGGATGGAAGGAAGGCAGGAAGGGAACAGACAAGGAAGGAACGTAGGAAGTGAGGTGCATGGACAGAGAAGAAAGATGGCTCGACAGGCTAATGGAGGGCCGGGGCTCCCAAGGGTGGAGGAAGCCCGGGCAGGGTCCTGGCGGACCAAGCAGCATGGGCAGCCAGGCGGTGGCATCCCTTCCTCAAGTCGGCCTTGAGAGCGTGCCTGGGACTGTCGGGCACACACTCCAAAGCCTCTGACCCAAGAGGAGCCCAAGAGGGCACTGCCTGTGTGCTTCTGGGTGGCTCTGCTCGCTCAGGGGCTTCGGCGCCTGGGGCCACAGGCCCAGCCCGTGGAGCTGCCCATCGCGCTGGAGGGATGAGGCTTACCCGCGGGCCCGGGCATCCCGCCGTCCCCACTCCTCCCAGTGACCTCGTGGCTGTGGTGCTCTGCTCCTGCCCTGTGGCTGAGGGCCAACGGCCTCTTTGCCACCTAGACATCGCTCCCGGCTTTTCTGAAGGAGTGCCTGGCTTGCCGACGGCTTCGGGCCGGCAGGTGCGGGAAGCCCCTCTCCATGCGGACAGACGCATTTCCAAACCCAAGAACACAAACACACCTGATCCGCATCTCATTTCAGCCTTGGAGGAAAACGTGGCCAAAGGGCTCAGAGAAGCTGCTCGGGACTCTAGTGCCACCCTACCGCCCCCACCCGCCACCCCGCAGTGCTCCCATTTCCCTAAGCCTAGGACCGTGGTCAAGAAGAGGACGGTCGCTTTGGGACGGCAGGATCGACTCACCTGCAGACTTCACGGCCAATTCACCACTGACGCACGGCCAGTGGAGCAGCCTGTTGCGGCCTCCCGGCACTTCATCTCCTGGCTTCCCCTCTTTCTCCTGGGAAGTGGGTCCCCGGGGGCTGGGCTTGGGGCTGGGCGTGGGGGGAACTTCAGGGCCAGGGACTTTCCTTGGGAAGCACTCCTTCTCTCCATCTCTGTCTCTCTCTCTCTCCCTGTCTCTCTCTGACATTCTCGGCCCTGGCTCCAATGCGCTCTGCACGTTTCCTCCTGTGGTCCTGGGTAGGATCTTCTTGAGCACAACCCCTCTGGGGGTTCTTCCCGCGCTCCAAAGCATCACGGCTGCGCGTCACGGCCAGTCTGGGGGCCTCCAGACACTGTCTCAGGGACACGCTCGCCCTCTCCGTCTAGTCTCACCGGGGCCCAATGCCACAGGGGTCCGATGCCATCTTTCTGGCCTCTCTGATCATGTGGGCTCTCCAGGGTTTCCCATGATCCTGTGCTCCGAGGCGAGGGTACACTCCTTCTATCGCAGGGGCTTGGCTATTCCTTCAGCTGTGCCTCACCTGTTCTTCCACCCTCCCGCTCGGCTCGTGGCTTCCGTGCTTCCTCAGTCAAGGCCGTGCCTCTGTTCCATTCCCCGGTGGGTTTGCCTCGGCTTTGACACTCACAAGAGAGACTCCCTCCCCTGACCGGACTGAGCATTTCCCCCCCGCCCGCCACAGGTCTTTCACGTCCGCTCGGACCTCCCCTGTAGCTGTCCGGGGATCTGTCTCCCGGCATGATTCCCCACGAGGAGGACGCGCTGCCTTTCCCCCCGGGGGTCTGAGGACCACTGGCGGCCGTTCCAAGAGGCGGGGTGCCGCCATCACCAGGACCCCCAAGACCTCGGGAGGGTCCTGAGCCCGGAAAGCCCTTGAGGAGACTCTTCCCGGTGATCCCACGGGCCTGGAGGAAGCTGCTCCTTCTTCTCCGTGGTTCCTTTGAGATGGGCCAGAGCCCTTCTGGGGCTTCTCCCCACAGCGGCGCTGACCAAGGCACGACACGGAGGTTTTCCGCGTGCGGCCCAAGGGCCCACCAACGGCCTGTGCCCGGGCTGGGCTTCCACGGTCGGGGCCTCGACGGCCCTGCCCGGGTCAGACGTGAGGGCAGGTGGTGGCTTTGGGGACGGGCGACAGGTGGGAAGGGCGGGACGGCGCTCCAAACGTGCCTGCAAGGCGCTGGGAGGGCCAGGGACCCCCGGGGATGTGGCGGCAGGGCACGAGCCTCCTCTGCCCACGTCCAGTGGAGGCACGTTCCCAGCGTCAGTGAACCCGACCTGCCCCCGCGACGGGACTGCGGGCCTCGTCGTCGCCCCCTGCCTCACAGGATTGCCTCGCTCCCCACCCCGTCTGCACACATTCCCACGCACTCCGGTCCCGAATCCGGTCCGTTTGGGGGCTAGCCTGCCCGCGTCTCGCCATCGAGTAAGGCTGCCACTGGGGTGGCGCCGATGGTGGCGGCTGGGGCGCAGTCTGGGGAGGCGGGGCAGAGGGGCAGCCGTGGCGGTCATGCCGGCCGTGGCGGCCGCCACCCGGAGATCTGGGCTCTGCGGGACCTTAGGAGAGGAATGTGGAGGCGCCCAGCCTGCCTGCCCCCTCTCCCACCCTCCCTGCTCTCCTCAACCACTGCCCACCCGCCCAGCCAGCGCGGCTTCCCAGAGTGGGCGCAGGCCAATCAACCGCGCATGCGCCGGCCGCCTGGCCCTTCTGACCTCACAAGCACCACCCCCGTTGCTAAGCGACCAGACGGCCAGGCTCTGAGGGAGCGGGGGCGCCCTCTGGCGGCGGCTGGGCCAAGGCACAGGCAGTGGCCCCCGATTTCCTGAGGTGGCTGGGGCCTGTGCTTTCCAGTGGGCCCTGCAGATGGTTGCTTGGATGGAAGGAAGGCAGGAAGGGAACAGACAAGGAAGGAACGTAGGAAGTGAGGTGCATGGACAGAGAAGAAAGATGGCTCGACAGGCTAATGGAGGGCCGGGGCTCCCAAGGGTGGAGGAAGCCCGGGCAGGGTCCTGGCGGACCAAGCAGCATGGGCAGCCAGGCGGTGGCATCCCTTCCTCAAGTCGGCCTTGAGAGCGTGCCTGGGACTGTCGGGCACACACTCCAAAGCCTCTGACCCAAGAGGAGCCCAAGAGGGCACTGCCTGTGTGCTTCTGGGTGGCTCTGCTCGCTCAGGGGCTTCGGCGCCTGGGGCCACAGGCCCAGCCCGTGGAGCTGCCCATCGCGCTGGAGGGATGAGGCTTACCCGCGGGCCCGGGCATCCCGCCGTCCCCACTCCTCCCAGTGACCTCGTGGCTGTGGTGCTCTGCTCCTGCCCTGTGGCTGAGGGCCAACGGCCTCTTTGCCACCTAGACATCGCTCCCGGCTTTTCTGAAGGGGTGCCTGGCTTGCCGACGGCTTCGGGCCGGCAGGTGCGGGAAGCCCCTCTCCATGCGGACAGACGCATTTCCAAACCCAAGAACACAAACACACCTGATCCGCATCTCATTTCAGCCTTGGAGGAAAACGTGGCCAAAGGGCTCAGAGAAGCTGCTCGGGACTCTAGTGCCACCCTACCGCCCCCACCCGCCACCCCACAGTGCTCCCATTTCCCTAAGCCTAGGACCGTGGTCAAGAAGAGGACGGTCGCTTTGGGACGGCAGGATCGACTCACCTGCAGACTTCACGGCCAATTCACCACTGACGCACGGCCAGTGGAGCAGTCTGTTTCGGCCTCCCGGCACTTCATCTCCTGGCTTCCCCTCTTTCTCCTGGGAAGTGGGTCCCCGGGGGCTGGGCTTGGGGCTGGGCGTGGGGGGAACTTCAGGGCCAGGGACTTTCCTTGGGAAGCACTCCTTCTCTCCATCTCTGTCTCTCTCTCTCTCCCTGTCTCTCTCTGACATTCTCGGCCCTGGCTCCAATGCGCTCTGCACGTTTCCTCCTGTGGTCCTGGGTAGGATCTTCTTGAGCACAACCCCTCTGGGGGTTCTTCCCGCGCTCCAAAGCATCACGGCTGCGCGTCACGGCCAGTCTGGGGGCCTCCAGACACTGTCTCAGGGACACGCTCGCCCTCTCCGTCTAGTCTCACCGGGGCCCAATGCCACAGGGGTCCGATGCCATCTTTCTGGCCTCTCTGATCATGTGGGCTCTCCAGGGTTTCCTATGATCCTGTGCTCCGAGGCGAGGGTACACTCCTTCTATCGCAGGGGCTTGGCTATTCCTTCAGCTGTGCGTCACCTGTTCTTCCACCCTCCCGCTCGGCTCGTGGCTTCCGTGCTTCCTCAGTCAAGGCCGTGCCTCTGTTCCATTCCCCGGTGGGTTTGCCTCGGCTTTGACACTCAGAAGAGAGACTCCCTCCCCTGACCGGACTGAGCATTTCCCCCCCGCCCGCCACAGGTCTTTCACGTCCGCTCGGACCTCCCCTGTAGCTGTCCGGGGATCTGTCTCCCGGCATGATTCCCCACGAGGAGGACGCGCTGCCTTTCCCCCCGGGGGTCTGAGGACCACTGGCGGCCGTTCCAAGAGGCGGGGTGCCGCCATCACCAGGACCCCCAAGACCTCGGGAGGGTCCTGAGCCCGGAAAGCCCTTGAGGAGACTCTTCCCGGTGATCCCACGGGCCTGGAGGAAGCTGCTCCTTCTTCTCCGTGGTTCCTTGGAGATGGGCCAGAGCCCTTCTGGGGCTTCTCCCCACAGCGGCGCTGACCAAGGCACGACACGGAGGTTTTCCGCGTGCGGCCCAAGGGCCCACCAACGGCCTGTGCCCGGGCTGGGCTTCCACGGTCGGGGCCTCGACGGCCCTGCCCGGGTCAGACGTGAGGGCAGGTGGTGGCTTTGGGGACGGGCGACAGGTGGGAAGGGCGGGACGGCGCTCCAAACGTGCCTGCAAGGCGCTGGGAGGTCCAGGGACCCCCGGGGATGTGGCGGCAGGGCACGAGCCTCCTCTGCCCACGACCAGTGGAGGCACGTTCCCAGCGTCAGTGAACCCGACCTGCCCCCGCGACGGGACTGCGGGCCTCGTCGTCGCCCCCTGCCTCACAGGATTGCCTCGCTCCCCACCCCGTCTGCACACATTCCCACGCACTCCGGTCCCGAATCCGGTCCGTTTGGGGGCCAGCCTGCCCGCGTCTCGCCATCGAGTAAGGCTGCCACTGGGGTGGCGCCGATGGTGGCGGCTGGGGCGCAGTCTGGGGAGGCGGGGCAGAGGGGCAGCCGTGGCGGTCATGCCGGCCGTGGCGGCCGCCACCCGGAGATCTGGGCTCTCCGGGACCTTAGGAGAGGAATGTGGAGGCGCCCAGCCCGCCTGCCCCCTCTCCCACCCTCCCTGCTCTCCTCAACCACTGCCCAGCCGCCCAGCCAGCGCGGCTTCCCAGAGTGGGCGCGGGCCAATCAACCGCGCATGCGCCGGCCGCCTGGCCCTTCTGACCTCACAAGCACCTCCCCCGTTGCTAAGCGACCAGACGGCCAGGCTCTGAGGGAGCGGGGGCGCCCTCTGGCGGCGGCTGGGCCAAGGCACAGGCAGTGGCCCCCGATTTCCTGAGGTGGCTGGGGCCTGTGCTTTCCAGTGGGCCCTGCAGATGGTTGCTTGGATGGAAGGAAGGCAGGAAGGGAACAGACAAGGAAGGAACGTAGGAAGTGAGGTGCATGGACAGAGAAGAAAGATGGCTCGACAGGCTAATGGAGGGCCGGGGCTCCCAAGGGTGGAGGAAGCCCGGGCAGGGGCCCGGCGGACCAAGCAGCATGGGCAGCCAGGCGGTGGCATCCCTTCCTCAAGTCGGCCTTGAGAGCGTGCCTGGGACTGTCGGGCACACACTCCAAAGCCTCTGACCCAAGAGGAGCCCAAGAGGGCACTGCCTGTGTGCTTCTGGGTGGCTCTGCTCGCTCAGGGGCTTTGGCGCCTGGGGCCACAGGCCCAGCCCGTGGAGCTGCCCATCGCACTGGAGGGATGAGGCTTACCCGCGGGCCCGGGCATCCCGCCGTCCCCACTCCTCCCAGTGACCTCGTGGCTGTGGTGCTCTGCTCCTGCCCTGTGGCTGAGGGCCAACGGCCTCTTTGCCACCTAGACATCGCTCCCGGCTTTTCTGAAGGGGTGCCTGGCTTGCCGACGGCTTCGGGCCGGCAGGTGCGGGAAGCCCCTCTCCATGCGGACAGACGCATTTCCAAACCCAAGAACACAAACACACCTGATCCGCATCTCATTTCAGCCTTGGAGGAAAACGTGGCCAAAGGGCTCAGAGAAGCTGCTCAGGACTCTAGTGCCACCCTACCGCCCCCACCCGCCACCCCGCAGTGCTCCCATTTCCCTAAGCCTAGGACCGTGGTCAAGAAGAGGACGGTCGCTTTGGGACGGCAGGATCGACTCACCTGCAGACTTCACGGCCAATTCACCACTGACGCACGGCCAGTGGAGCAGTCTGTTTCGGCCTCCCGGCACTTCATCTCCTGGCTTCCCCTCTTTCTCCTGGGAAGTGGGTCCCCGGGGGCTGGGCTTGGGGCTGGGCGTGGGGGGAACTTCAGGGCCAGGGACTTTCCTTGGGAAGCACTCCTTCTCTCCATCTCTGTCTCTCTCTCTCTCCCTGTCTCTCTCTGACATTCTCGGCCCTGGCTCCAATGCGCTCTGCACGTTTCCTCCTGTGGTCCTGGGTAGGATCTTCTTGAGCACAACCCCTCTGGGGGTTCTTCCCGCGCTCCAAAGCATCACGGCTGCGCGTCACGGCCAGTCTGGGGGCCTCCAGACACTGTCTCAGGGACACGCTCGCCCTCTCCGTCTAGTCTCACCGGGGCCCAATGCCACAGGGGTCCGATGCCATCTTTCTGGCCTCTCTGATCATGTGGGCTCTCCAGGGTTTCCCATGATCCTGTGCTCCGAGGCGAGGGTACACTCCTTCTATCGCAGGGGCTTGGCTATTCCTTCAGCTGTGCCTCACCTGTTCTTCCACCCTCCCGCTCGGCTCGTGGCTTCCGTGCTTCCTCAGTCAAGGCCGTGCCTCTGTTCCATTCCCCGGTGGGTTTGTCTCGGCTTTGACACTCAGAAGAGAGACTCCCTCCCCTGACCGGACTGAGCATTTCCCCCCCGCCCGCCACAGGTCTTTCACGTCCGCTCGGACCTCCCCTGTAGCTGTCCGGGGATCTGTCTCCCGGCATGATTCCCCACGAGGAGGACGCGCTGCCTTTCCCCCCGGGGGTCTGAGGACCACTGGCGGCCGTTCCAAGAGGCGGGGTGCCGCCATCACCAGGACCCCCAAGACCTCGGGAGGGTCCTGAGCCCGGAAAGCCCTTGAGGAGACTCTTCCCGGTGATCCCACGGGCCTGGAGGAAGCTGCTCCTTCTTCTCCGTGGTTCCTTGGAGATGGGCCAGAGCCCTTCTGGGGCTTCTCCCCACAGCGGCGCTGACCAAGGCACGACACGGAGGTTTTCCGCGTGCGGCCCAAGGGCCCACCAACGGCCTGTGCCCGGGCTGGGCTTCCACGGTCGGGGCCTCGACGGCCCTGCCCGGGTCAGACGTGAGGGCAGGTGGTGGCTTTGGGGACGGGCGACAGGTGGGAAGGGCGGGACGGCGCTCCAAACGTGCCTGCAAGGCGCTGGGAGGGCCAGGGACCCCCGGGGATGTGGCGGCAGGGCACGAGCCTCCTCTGCCCACGTCCAGTGGAGGCACGTTCCCAGCGTCAGTGAACCCGACCTGCCCCCGCGACGGGACTGCGGGCCTCGTCGTCGCCCCCTGCCTCACAGGATTGCCTCGCTCCCCACCCCGTCTGCACACATTCCCACGCACTCCGGTCCCGAATCCGGTCCTTTTGGGGGCCAGCCTGCCCGCGTCTCGCCATCGAGTAAGGCTGCCACTGGGGTGGCGCCGATGGTGGCGGCTGGGGCACAGTCTGGGGAGGCGGGGCAGAGGGGCAGCCGTGGCGGTCATGCCGGCCGTGGCGGCCGCCACCCGGAGATCTGGGCTCTCCGGGACCTTAGGAGAGGAATGTGGAGGCGCCCAGCCCGCCTGCCCCCTCTCCCACCCTCCCTGCTCTCCTCAACCACTGCCCACCCGCCCAGCCAGCGCGGCTTCCCAGAGTGGGCGCGGGCCAATCAACCGCGCATGCGCCGGCCGCCTGGCCCTTCTGACCTCACAAGCACCACCCCGGTTGCTAAGCGACCAGACGGCCAGGCTCTGAGGGAGCGGGGGCGCCCTCTGGCGGCGGCTGGGCCAAGGCACAGGCAGTGGCCCCCGATTTCCTGAGGTGGCTGGGGCCTGTGCTTTCCAGTGGGCCCTGCAGATGGTTGCTTGGATGGAAGGAAGGCAGGAAGGGAACAGACAAGGAAGGAATGTAGGAAGTGAGGTGCATGGACAGAGAAGAAAGATGGCTCGACAGGCTAATGGAGGGCCGGGGCTCCCAAGGGTGGAGGAAGCCCGGGCAGGGGCCCGGCGGACCAAGCAGCATGGGCAGCCAGGCGGTGGCATCCCTTCCTCAAGTCGGCCTTGAGAGCGTGCCTGGGACTGTCGGGCACACACTCCAAAGCCTCTGACCCAAGAGGAGCCCAAGAGGGCACTGCCTGTGTGCTTCTGGGTGGCTCTGCTCGCTCAGGGGCTTCGGCGCCTGGGGCCACAGGCCCAGCCCGTGGAGCTGCCCATCGCGCTGGAGGGATGAGGCTTACCCGCGGGCCCGGGCATCCCGCCGTCCCCACTCCTCCCAGTGACCTCGTGGCTGTGGTGCTCTGCTCCTGCCCTGTGGCTGAGGGCCAACGGCCTCTTTGCCACCTAGACATCGCTCCCGGCTTTTCTGAAGGGGTGCCTGGCTTGCCGACGGCTTCGGGCCGGCAGGTGCGGGAAGCCCCTCTCCATGCGGACAGACGCATTTCCAAACCCAAGAACACAAACACACCTGATCCGCATCTCATTTCAGCCTTGGAGGAAAACGTGGCCAAAGGGCTCAGAGAAGCTGCTCGGGACTCTAGTGCCACCCTACCGCCCCCACCCGCCACCCCGCAGTGCTCCCATGTCCCTAAGCCTAGGACCGTGGTCAAGAAGAGGACGGTCGCTTTGGGACGGCAGGATCGACTCACCTGCAGACTTCACGGCCAATTCACCACTGACGCACGGCCAGTGGAGCAGTCTGTTTCGGGCTCCCGGCACTTCATCTCCTGGCTTCCCCTCTTTCTCCTGGGAAGTGGGTCCCCGGGGGCTGGGCTTGGGGCTGGGCGTGGGGGGAACTTCAGGGCCAGGGACTTTCCTTGGGAAGCACTCCTTCTCTCCATCTCTGTCTCTCTCTCTCTCCCTGTCTCTCTCTGACATTCTCGGCCCTGGCTCCAATGCGCTCTGCACGTTTCCTCCTGTGGTCCTGGGTAGGATCTTCTTGAGCACAACCCCTCTGGGGGTTCTTCCCGCGCTCCAAAGCATCACGGCTGCGCGTCACGGCCAGTCTGGGGGCCTCCAGACACTGTCTCAGGGACACGCTCGCCCTCTCCGTCTAGTCTCACCGGGGCCCAATGCCACAGGGGTCCGATGCCATCTTTCTGGCCTCTCTGATCATGTGGGCTCTCCAGGGTTTCCCATGATCCTGTGCTCCGAGGCGAGGGTACACTCCTTCTATCGCAGGGGCTTGGCTATTCCTTCATCTGTGCCTCACCTGTTCTTCCACCCTCCCGCTCGGCTCGTGGCTTCCGTGCTTCCTCAGTCAAGGCCGTGCCTCTGTTCCATTCCCCGGTGGGTTTGCCTCGGCTTTGACACTCACAAGAGAGACTCCCTCCCCTGACCGGACTGAGCATTTCCCCCCCGCTCGCCACAGGTCTTTCACGTCCGCTCGGACCTCCCCTGTAGCTGTCCGGGGATCTGTCTCCCGGCATGATTCCCCACGAGGAGGACGCGCTGCCTTTCCCCCCGGGGGTCTGAGGACCACTGGCGGCCGTTCCAAGAGGCGGGGTGCCGCCATCACCAGGACCCCCAAGACCTCGGGAGGGTCCTGAGCCCGGAAAGCCCTTGAGGAGACTCTTCCCGGTGATCCCACGGGCCTGGAGGAAGCTGCTCCTTCTTCTCCGTGGTTCCTTTGAGATGGGCCAGAGCCCTTCTGGGGCTTCTCCCCACAGCGGCGCTGACCAAGGCACGACACGGAGGTTTTCCGCGTGCGGCCCAAGGGCCCACCAACGGCCTGTGCCCGGGCTGGGCTTCCACGGTCGGGGCCTCGACGGCCCTGCCCGGGTCAGACGTGAGGGCAGGTGGTGGCTTTGGGGACGGGCGACAGGTGGGAAGGGCGGGACGGCGCTCCAAACGTGCCTGCAAGGCGCTGGGAGGGCCAGGGACCCCCGGGGATGTGGCGGCAGGGCACGAGCCTCCTCTGCCCACGTCCAGTGGAGGCACGTTCCCAGCGTCAGTGAACCCGACCTGCCCCCGCGACGGGACTGCGGGCCTCGTCGTCGCCCCCTGCCTCACAGGATTGCCTCGCTCCCCACCCCGTCTGCACACATTCCCACGCACTCCGGTCCCGAATCCGGTCCTTTTGTGGGCAAGCCTGCCCGCGTCTCGCCATCGAGTAAGGCTGCCACTGGGGTGGCGCCGATGGTGGGGGCTGGGGCGCAGTCTGGGGAGGCGGGGCAGAGGGGCAGCCGTGGCGGTCATGCCGGCCGTGGCGGCCGCCACCCGGAGATCTGGGCTCTGCGGGACCTTAGGAGAGGAATGTGGAGGCGCCCAGCCCGCCTGCCCCCTCTCCCACCCTCCCTGCTCTCCTCAACCACTGCCCACCCGCCCAGCCAGCGCGGCTTCCCAGAGTGGGCGCGGGCCAATCAACCGCGCATGCGCCGGCCGCCTGGCCCTTCTGACCTCACAAGCACCACCCCGGTTGCTAAGCGACCAGCCGGCCAGGCTCTGAGGGAGCGGGGGCGCCCTCTGGCGGCGGCTGGGCCAAGGCACAGGCAGTGGCCCCCGATTTCCTGAGGTGGCTGGGGCCTGTGCTTTCCAGTGGGCCCTGCAGATGGTTGCTTGGATGGAAGGAAGGCAGGAAGGGAACAGACAAGGAAGGAACGTAGGAAGTGAGGTGCATGGACAGAGAAGAAAGATGGCTCGACAGGCTAATGGAGGGCCGGGGCTCCCAAGGGTGGAGGAAGCCCGGGCAGGGGCCCGGCGGACCAAGCAGCATGGGCAGCCAGGCGGTGGCATCCCTTCCTCAAGTCGGCCTTGAGAGCGTGCCTGGGACTGTCGGGCACACACTCCAAAGCCTCTGACCCAAGAGGAGCCCAAGAGGGCACTGCCTGTGTGCTTCTGGGTGGCTCTGCTCGCTCAGGGGCTTCGGCGCCTGGGGCCACAGGCCCAGCCCGTGGAGCTGCCCATCGCGCTGGAGGGATGAGGCTTACCCGCGGGCCCGGGCATCCCGCCGTCCCCACTCCTCCCAGTGACCTCGTGGCTGTGGTGCTCTGCTCCTGCCCTGTGGCTGAGGGCCAACGGCCTCTTTGCCACCTAGACATCGCTCCCGGCTTTTCTGAAGGGGTGCCTGGCTTGCCGACGGCTTCGGGCCGGCAGGTGCGGGAAGCCCCTCTCCATGCGGACAGACGCATTTCCAAACCCAAGAACACAAACACACCTGATCCGCATCTCATTTCACCCTTGGAGGAAAACGTGGCCAAAGGGCTCAGAGAAGCTGCTCAGGACTCTAGTGCCACCCTACCGCCCCCACCCGGAACCCCGCAGGGCTCCCATTTCCCTAAGCCTAGGACCGTGGTCAAGAAGAGGACGGTCGCTTTGGGACGGCAGGATCGACTCACCTGCAGACTTCACGGCCAATTCACCACTGACGCACGGCCAGTGGAGCAGTCTGTTTCAGCCTCCCGGCACTTCATCTCCTGGCTTCCCCTCTTTCTCCTGGGAAGTGGGTCCCCGGGGGCTGGGCTTGGGGCTGGGCGTGGGGGGAACTTCAGGGCCAGGGACTTTCCTTGGGAAGCACTCCTTCTCTCCATCTCTGTCTCTCTCTCTCTCCCTGTCTCTCTCTGACATTCTCGGCCCTGGCTCCAATGCGCTCTGCACGTTTCCTCCTGTGGTCCTGGGTAGGATCTTCTTGAGCACAACCCCTCTGGGGGTTCTTCCCGCGCTCCAAAGCATCACGGCTGCGCGTCACGGCCAGTCTGGGGGCCTCCAGACACTGTCTCAGGGACACGCTCGCCCTCTCCGTCTAGTCTCACCGGGGCCCAATGCCACAGGGGTCCGATGCCATCTTTCTGGCCTCTCTGATCATGTGGGCTCTCCAGGGTTTCCCATGATCCTGTGCTCCCAGGCGAGGGTATACTCCCTCTATCGCAGGGGCTTGGCTATTCCTTCAGCTGTGCCTCACCTGTTCTTCCACCCTCCCGCTCGGCTCGTGGCTTCCGTGCTTCCTCAGTCAAGGCCGTGCCTCTGTTCCATTCCCCGGTGGGTTTGTCTCGGCTTTGACACTCACAAGAGAGACTCCCTCCCCTGACCGGACTGAGCATTTCCCCCCCGCCCGCCACAGGTCTTTCACGTCCACTCGGACCTCCCCTGTAGCTGTCCGGGGATCTGTCTCCCGGCATGATTCCCCACGAGGAGGACGCGCTGCCTTTCCCCCCGGGGGTCTGAGGACCACTGGCGGCCGTTCCAAGAGGCGGGGTGCCGCCATCACCGGGACCCCCAAGACCTCGGGAGGGTCCTGAGCCCGGAAAGCCCTTGAGGAGACTCTTCCCGGTGATCCCACGGGCCTGGAGGAAGCTGCTCCTTCTTCTCCGTGGTTCCTTTGAGATGGGCCAGAGCCCTTCTGGGGCTTCTCCCCACAGCGGCGCTGACCAAGGCACGACACGGAGGTTTTCCGCGTGCGGCCCAAGGGCCCACCAACGGCCTGTGCCCGGGCTGGGCTTCCACGGTCGGGGCCTCGACGGCCCTGCCCGGGTCAGACGTGAGGGCAGGTGGTGGCTTTGGGGACGGGCGACAGGTGGGAAGGGCGGGACGGCGCTCCAAACGTGCCTGCAAGGCGCTGGGAGGGCCAGGGACCCCCGGGGATGTGGCGGCAGGGCACGAGCCTCCTCTGCCCACGTCCAGTGGAGGCACGTTCCCAGCGTCAGTGAACCCGACCTGCCCCCGCGACGGGACTGCGGGCCTCGTCGTCGCCCCCTGCCTCACAGGATTGCCTCGCTCCCCACCCCGTCTGCACACATTCCCACGCACTCCGGTCCCGAATCCGGTCCGTTTGGGGGCCAGCCTGCCCGCGTCTCGCCATCGAGTAAGGCTGCCACTGGGGTGGCGCCGATGGTGGCGGCTGGGGCGCAGTCTGGGGAGGCGGGGCAGAGGGGCAGCCGTGGCGGTCATGCCGGCCGTGGCGGCCGCCACCCGGAGATCTGGGCTCTGCGGGACCTTAGGAGAGGAATGTGGAGGCGCCCAGCCCGCCTGCCCCCTCTCCCACCCTCCCTGCTCTCCTCAACCACTGCCCACCCGCCCAGCCAGCGCGGCTTCCCAGAGTGGGCGCGGGCCAATCAACCGCGCATGCGCCGGCCGCCTGGCCCTTCTGACCTCACAAGCACCACCCCCGTTGCTAAGCGACCAGACGGCCAGGCTCTGAGGGAGCGGGGGCGCCTTCTGGCGGCGGCTGGGCCAAGGCACAGGCAGTGGCCCCCGATTTCCTGAGGTGGCTGGGGCCTGTGCTTTCCAGTGGGCCCTGCAGATGGTTGCTTGGATGGAAGGAAGGCAGGAAGGGAACAGACAAGGAAGGAACGTAGGAAGTGAGGTGCATGGACAGAGAAGAAAGATGGCTCGACAGGCTAATGGAGGGCCGGGGCTCCCAAGGGTGGAGGAAGCCCGGGCAGGGGCCCGGCGGACCAAGCAGCATGGGCAGCCAGGCGGTGGCATCCCTTCCTCAAGTCGGCCTTGAGAGCGTGCCTGGGACTGTCGGGCACACACTCCAAAGCCTCTGACCCAAGAGGAGCCCAAGAGGGCACTGCCTGTGTGCTTCTGGGTGGCTCTGCTCGCTCAGGGGCTTCGGCGCCTGGGGCCACAGGCCCAGCCCGTGGAGCTGCCCATCGCGCTGGAGGGATGAGGCTTACCCGCGGGCCCGGGCATCCCGCCGTCCCCACTCCTCCCAGTGACCTCGTGGCTGTGGTGCTCTGCTCCTGCCCTGTGGCTGAGGGCCAACGGCCTCTTTGCCACCTAGACATCGCTCCCGGCTTTTCTGAAGGGGTGCCTGGCTTGCCGACGGCTTCGGGCCGGCAGGTGCGGGAAGCCCCTCTCCATGCGGACAGACGCATTTCCAAACCCAAGAACACAAACACACCTGATCCGCATCTCATTTCACCCTTGGAGGAAAACGTGGCCAAAGGGCTCAGAGAAGCTGCTCAGGACTCTAGTGCCACCCTACCGCCCCCACCCGGAACCCCGCAGTGCTCCCATTTCCCTAAGCCTAGGACCGTGGTCAAGAAGAGGACGGTCGCTTTGGGACGGCAGGATCGACTCACCTGCAGACTTCACGGCCAATTCACCACTGACGCACGGCCAGTGGAGCAGTCTGTTTCGGCCTCCCGGCACTTCATCTCCTGGCTTCCCCTCTTTCTCCTGGGAAGTGGGTCCCCGGGGGCTGGGCTTGGGGCTGGGCGTGGGGGGAACTTCAGGGCCAGGGACTTTCCTTGGGAAGCACTCCTTCTCTCCATCTCTGTCTCTCTCTCTCTCCCTGTCTCTCTCTGACATTCTCGGCCCTGGCTCCAATGCGCTCTGCACGTTTCCTCCTGTGGTCCTGGGTAGGATCTTCTTGAGCACAACCCCTCTGGGGGTTCTTCCCGCGCTCCAAAGCATCACGGCTGCGCGTCACGGCCAGTCTGGGGGCCTCCAGACACTGTCTCAGGGACACGCTCGCCCTCTCCGTCTAGTCTCACCGGGGCCCAATGCCACAGGGGTCCGATGCCATCTTTCTGGCCTCTCTGATCATGTGGGCTCTCCAGGGTTTCCCATGATCCTGTGCTCCGAGGCGAGGGTATACTCCCTCTATCGCAGGGGCTTGGCTATTCCTTCAGCTGTGCCTCACCTGTTCTTCCACCCTCCCGCTCGGCTCGTGGCTTCCGTGCTTCCTCAGTCAAGGCCGTGCCTCTGTTCCATTCCCCGGTGGGTTTGTCTCGGCTTTGACACTCACAAGAGAGACTCCCTCCCCTGACCGGACTGAGCATTTCCCCCCCGCCTGCCACAGGTCTTTCACGTCCACTCGGACCTCCCATGTAGCTGTCCGGGGATCTGTCTCCCGGCATGATTCCCCACGAGGAGGACGCGCTGCCTTTCCCCCCGGGGGTCTGAGGACCACTGGCGGCCGTTCCAAGAGGCGGGGTGCCGCCATCACCGGGACCCCCAAGACCTCGGGAGGGTCCTGAGCCCGGAAAGCCCTTGAGGAGACTCTTCCCGGTGATCCCACGGGCCTGGAGGAAGCTGCTCCTTCTTCTCCGTGGTTCCTTTGAGATGGGCCAGAGCCCTTCTGGGGCTTCTCCCCACAGCGGCGCTGACCAAGGCACGACACGGAGGTTTTCCGCGTGCGGCCCAAGGGCCCACCAACGGCCTGTGCCCGGGCTGGGCTTCCACGGTCGGGGCCTCGACGGCCCTGCCCGGGTCAGACGTGAGGGCAGGTGGTGGCTTTGGGGACGGGCGACAGGTGGGAAGGGCGGGACGGCGCTCCAAACGTGCCTGCAAGGCGCTGGGAGGGCCAGGGACCCCCGGGGATGTGGCGGCAGGGCAAGAGCCTCCTCTGCCCACGTCCAGTGGAGGCAGGTTCCCAGCGTCAGTGAACCCGACCTGCCCCCGCGACGGGACTGCGGGCCTCATCGTCGCCCCCTGCCTCACAGGATTGCCTCGCTCCCCACCCCGTCTGCACACATTCCCACGCACTCCGGTCCCGAATCCGGTCCTTTTGGGGGCCAGCCTGCCCGCGTCTCGCCATCGAGTAAGGCTGCCACTGGGGTGGCGCCGATGGTGGCGGCTGGGGCGCAGTCTGGGGAGGCGGGGCAGAGGGGCAGCCGTGGCGGTCATGCCGGCCGTGGCGGCCGCCACCCGGAGATCTGGGCTCTCCGGGACCTTAGGAGAGGAATGTGGAGGCGCCCAGCCCGCCTGCCCCCTCTCCCACCCTCCCTGCTCTCCTCAACCACTGCCCACCCGCCCAGCCAGCGCGGCTTCCCAGAGTGGGCGCGGGCCAATCAACCGCGCATGCGCCGGCCGCCTGGCCCTTCTGACCTCACAAGCACCACCCCCGTTGCTAAGCGACCAGACGGCCAGGCTCTGAGGGAGCGGGGGCGCCCTCTGGCGGCGGCTGGGCCAAGGCACAGGCAGTGGCCCCCGATTTCCTGAGGTGGCTGGGGCCTGTGCTTTCCAGTGGGCCCTGCAGATGGTTGCTTGGATGGAAGGAAGGCAGGAAGGGAACAGACAAGGAAGGAACGTAGGAAGTGAGGTGCATGGACAGAGAAGAAAGATGGCTCGACAGGCTAATGGAGGGCCGGGGCTCCCAAGGGTGGAGGAAGCCCGGGCAGGGGCCCGGCGGACCAAGCAGCATGGGCAGCCAGGCGGTGGCATCCCTTCCTCAAGTCGGCCTTGAGAGCGTGCCTGGGACTGTCGGGCACACACTCCAAAGCCTCTGACCCAAGAGGAGCCCAAGAGGGCACTGCCTGTGTGCTTCTGGGTGGCTCTGCTCGCTCAGGGGCTTCGGCACCTGGGGCCACAGGCCCAGCCCGTGGAGCTGCCCATCGCGCTGGAGGGATGAGGCTTACCCGCGGGCCCGGGCATCCCGCCGTCCCCACTCCTCCCAGTGACCTCGTGGCTGTGGTGCTCTGCTCCTGCCCTGTGGCTGAGGGCCAACGGCCTCTTTGCCACCTAGACATCGCTCCCGGCTTTTCTGAAGGGGTGCCTGGCTTGCCGACGGCTTCGGGCCGGCAGGTGCGGGAAGCCCCTCTCCATGCGGACAGACGCATTTCCAAACCCAAGAACACAAACACACCTGATCCGCATCTCATTTCACCCTTGGAGGAAAACGTGGCCAAAGGGCTCAGAGAAGCTGCTCAGGACTCTAGTGCCACCCTACCGCCCCCACCCGGAACCCCGCAGTGCTCCCATTTCCCTAAGCCTAGGACCGTGGTCAAGAAGAGGACGGTCGCTTTGGGACGGCAGGATCGACTCACCTGCAGACTTCACGGCCAATTCACCACTGACGCACGGCCAGTGGAGCAGTCTGTTTCGGCCTCCCGGCACTTCATCTCCTGGCTTCCCCTCTTTCTCCTGGGAAGTGGGTCCCCGGGGGCTGGGCTTGGGGCTGGGCGTGGGGGGAACTTCAGGGCCAGGGACTTTCCTTGGGAAGCACTCCTTCTCTCCATCTCTGTCTCTCTCTCTCTCCCTGTCTCTCTCTGACATTCTCGGCCCTGGCTCCAATGCGCTCTGCACGTTTCCTCCTGTGGTCCTGGGTAGGATCTTCTTGAGCACAACCCCTCTGGGGGTTCTTCCCGCGCTCCAAAGCATCACGGCTGCGCGTCACGGCCAGTCTGGGGGCCTCCAGACACTGTCTCAGGGACACGCTCGCCCTCTCCGTCTAGTCTCACCGGGGCCCAATGCCACAGGGGTCCGATGCCATCTTTCTGGCCTCTCTGATCATGTGGGCTCTCCAGGGTTTCCCATGATCCTGTGCTCCGAGGCGAGGGTATACTCCCTCTATCGCAGGGGCTTGGCTATTCCTTCAGCTGTGCCTCACCTGTTCTTCCACCCTCCCGCTCGGATCGTGGCTTCCGTGCTTCCTCAGTCAAGGCCGTGCCTCTGTTCCATTCCCCGGTGGGTTTGTCTCGGCTTTGACACTCACAAGAGAGACTCCCTCCCCTGACCGGACTGAGCATTTCCCCCCCGCCCGCCACAGGTCTTTCACGTCCACTCGGACCTCCCCTGTAGCTGTCCGGGGATCTGTCTCCCGGCATGATTCCCCACGAGGAGGACGCGCTGCCTTTCCCCCCGGGGGTCTGAGGACCACTGGCGGCCGTTCCAAGAGGCGGGGTGCCGCCATCACCGGGACCCCCAAGACCTCGGGAGGGTCCTGAGCCCGGAAAGCCCTTGAGGAGACTCTTCCCGGTGATCCCACGGGCCTGGAGGAAGCTGCTCCTTCTTCTCCGTGGTTCCTTTGAGATGGGCCAGAGCCCTTCTGGGGCTTCTCCCCACAGCGGCGCTGACCAAGGCACGACACGGAGGTTTTCCGCGTGCGGCCCAAGGGCCCACCAACGGCCTGTGCCCGGGCTGGGCTTCCACGGTCGGGGCCTCGACGGCCCTGCCCGGGTCAGACGTGAGGGCAGGTGGTGGCTTTGGGGACGGGCGACAGGTGGGAAGGGCGGGACGGCGCTCCAAACGTGCCTGCAAGGCGCTGGGAGGGCCAGGGACCCCCGGGGATGTGGCGGCAGGGCACGAGCCTCCTCTGCCCACGTCCAGTGGAGGCACGTTCCCAGCGTCAGTGAACCCGACCTGCCCCCGCGACGGGACTGCGGGCCTCGTCGTCGCCCCCTGCCTCACAGGATTGCCTCGCTCCCCACCCCGTCTGCACACATTCCCACGCACTCCGGTCCCGAATCCGGTCCGTTTGGGGGCCAGCCTGCCCGCGTCTCGCCATCGAGTAAGGCTGCCACTGGGGTGGCGCCGATGGTGGCGGCTGGGGCGCAGTCTGGGGAGGCGGGGCAGAGGGGCAGCCGTGGCGGTCATGCCGGCCGTGGCGGCCGCCACCCGGAGATCTGGGCTCTGCGGGACCTTAGGAGAGGAATGTGGAGGCGCCCAGCCCGCCTGCCCCCTCTCCCACCCTCCCTGCTCTCCTCAACCACTGCCCACCCGCCCAGCCAGCGCGGCTTCCCAGAGTGGGCGCGGGCCAATCAACCGCACATGCGCCGGCCGCCTGGCCCTTCTGACCTCACAAGCACCACCCCCGTTGCTAAGCGACCAGACGGCCAGGCTCTGAGGGAGCGGGGGCGCCCTCTGGCGGCGGCTGGGCCAAGGCACAGGCAGTGGCCCCCGATTTCCTGAGGTGGCTGGGGCCTGTGCTTTCCAGTGGGCCCTGCAGATGGTTGCTTGGATGGAAGGAAGGCAGGAAGGGAACAGACAAGGAAGGAACGTAGGAAGTGAGGTGCATGGACAGAGAAGAAAGATGGCTCGACAGGCTAATGGAGGGCCGGGGCTCCCAAGGGTGGAGGAAGCCCGGGCAGGGGCCCGGCGGACCAAGCAGCATGGGCAGCCAGGCGGTGGCATCCCTTCCTCAAGTCGGCCTTGAGAGCGTGCCTGGGACTGTCGGGCACACACTCCAAAGCCTCTGACCCAAGAGGAGCCCAAGAGGGCACTGCCTGTGTGCTTCTGGGTGGCTCTGCTCGCTCAGGGGCTTCGGCGCCTGGGGCCACAGGCCCAGCCCGTGGAGCTGCCCATCGCGCTGGAGGGATGAGGCTTACCCGCGGGCCCGGGCATCCCGCCGTCCCCACTCCTCCCAGTGACCTCGTGGCTGTGGTGCTCTGCTCCTGCCCTGTGGCTGAGGGCCAACGGCCTCTTTGCCACCTAGACATCGCTCCCGGCTTTTCTGAAGGGGTGCCTGGCTTGCCGACGGCTTCGGGCCGGCAGGTGCGGGAAGCCCCTCTCCATGCGGACAGACGCATTTCCAAACCCAAGAACACAAACACACCTGATCCGCATCTCATTTCACCCTTGGAGGAAAACGTGGCCAAAGGGCTCAGAGAAGCTGCTCAGGACTCTAGTGCCACCCTACCGCCCCCACCCGCCACCCCGCAGTGCTCCCATTTCCCTAAGCCTAGGACCGTGGTCAAGAAGAGGACGGTCGCTTTGGGACGGCAGGATCGACTCACCTGCAGACTTCACGGCCAATTCACCACTGACGCACGGCCAGTGGAGCAGTCTGTTTCGGCCTCCCGGCACTTCATCTCCTGGCTTCCCCTCTTTCTCCTGGGAAGTGGGTCCCCGGGGGCTGGGCTTGGGGCTGGGCGTGGGGGGAACTTCAGGGCCAGGGACTTTCCTTGGGAAGCACTCCTTCTCTCCATCTCTGTCTCTCTCTCTCTCCCTGTCTCTCTCTGACATTCTCGGCCCTGGCTCCAATGCGCTCTGCACGTTTCCTCCTGTGGTCCTGGGTAGGATCTTCTTGAGCACAACCCCTCTGGGGGTTCTTCCCGCACTCCAAAGCATCACGGTTGCGCGTCACGGCCAGTCTGGGGGCCTCCAGACACTGTCTCAGGGACACGCTCGCCCTCTCCGTCTAGTCTCACCGGGGCCCAATGCCACAGGGGTCCGATGCCATCTTTCTGGCCTCTCTGATCATGTGGGCTCTCCAGGGTTTCCCATGATCCTGTGCTCCGAGGCGAGGGTACACTCCTTCTATCGCAGGGGCTTGGCTATTCCTTCAGCTGTGCCTCACCTGTTCTTCCACCCTCCCGCTCGGCTCGTGGCTTCCGTGCTTCCTCAGTCAAGGCCGTGCCTCTGTTCCATTCCCCGGTGGGTTTGCCTCGGCTTTGACACTCACAAGAGAGACTCCCTTCCCTGACCGGACTGAGCATTTCCCCCCCGCCCGCCACAGGTCTTTCACGTCCGCTCGGACCTCCCCTGTAGCTGTCCGGGGATCTGTCTCCCGGCATGATTCCCCACGAGGAGGACGCGCTGCCTTTCCCCCCGGGGGTCTGAGGACCACTGGCGGCCGTTCCAAGAGGCGGGGTGCCGCCATCACCAGGACCCCCAAGACCTCGGGAGGGTCCTGAGCCCGGAAAGCCCTTGAGGAGACTCTTCCCGGTGATCCCACGGGCCTGGAGGAAGCTGCTCCTTCTTCTCCGTGGTTCCTTTGAGATGGGCCAGAGCCCTTCTGGGGCTTCTCCCCACAGCGGCGCTGACCAAGGCACGACACGGAGGTTTTCCGCGTGCGGCCCAAGGGCCCACCAACGGCCTGTGCCCGGGCTGGGCTTCCACGGTCGGGGCCTCGACGGCCCTGCCCGGGTCAGACGTGAGGGCAGGTGGTGGCTTTGGGGACGGGCGACAGGTGGGAAGGGCGGGACGGCGCTCCAAACGTGCCTGCAAGGCGCTGGGAGGGCCAGGGACCCCCGGGGATGTGGCGGCAGGGCACGAGCCTCCTCTGCCCACGTCCAGTGGAGGCACGTTCCCAGCGTCAGTGAACCCGACCTGCCCCCGCGACGGGACTGCGGGCCTCGTCGTCGCCCCCTGCCTCACAGGATTGCCTCGCGCCCCACCCCGTCTGCACACATTCCCACGCACTCCGGTCCCGAATCCGGTCCGTTTGGGGGCCAGCCTGCCCGCGTCTCGCCATCGAGTAAGGCTGCCACTGGGGTGGCGCCGATGGTGGCGGCTGGGGCGCAGTCTGGGGAGGCGGGGCAGAGGGGCAGCCGTGGCGGTCATGCCGGCCGTGGCGGCCGCCACCCGGAGATCTGGGCTCTGCGGGACCTTAGGAGAGGAATGTGGAGGCGCCCAGCCCGCCTGCCCCCTCTCCCACCCTCCCTGCTCTCCTCAACCACTGCCCACCCGCCCAGCCAGCGCGGCTTCCCAGAGTGGGCGCGGGCCAATCAACCGCGCATGCGCCGGCCGCCTGGCCCTTCTGACCTCACAAGCACCACCCCCGTTGCTAAGCGACCAGACGGCCAGGCTCTGAGGGAGCGGGGGCGCCCTCTGGCGGCGGCTGGGCCAAGGCACAGGCAGTGGCCCCCGATTTCCTGAGGTGGCTGGGGCCTGTGCTTTCCAGTGGGCCCTGCAGATGGTTGCTTGGATGGAAGGAAGGCAGGAAGGGAACAGACAAGGAAGGAACGTAGGAAGTGAGGTGCATGGACAGAGAAGAAAGATGGCTCGACAGGCTAATGGAGGGCCGGGGCTCCCAAGGGTGGAGGAAGCCCGGGCAGGGGCCCGGCGGACCAAGCAGCATGGCCAGCCAGGCGGTGGCATCCCTTCCTCAAGTCGGCCTTGAGAGCGTGCCTGGGACTGTCGGGCACACACTCCAAAGCCTCTGACCCAAGAGGAGCCCAAGAGGGCACTGCCTGTGTGCTTCTGGGTGGCTCTGCTCGCTCAGGGGCTTCGGCGCCTGGGGCCACAGGCCCAGCCCGTGGAGCTGCCCATCGCGCTGGAGGGATGAGGCTTACCCGCGTGCCCGGGCATCCCACCGTCCCCACTCCTCCCAGTGACCTCGTGGCTGTGGTGCTCTGCTCCTGCCCTGTGGCTGAGGGCCAACGGCCTCTTTGCCACCTAGACATCGCTCCCGGCTTTTCTGAAGGGGTGCCTGGCTTGCCGACGGCTTCGGGCCGGCAGGTGCGGGAAGCCCCTCTTCATGCGGACAGACGCATTTCCAAACCCAAGAACACAAACACACCTGATCCGCATCTCATTTCACCATTGGAGGAAAACGTGGCCAAAGGGCTCAGAGAAGCTGCTCGGGACTCTAGTGCCACCCTACCGCCCCCACCCGCCACCCCGCAGTGCTCCCATTTCCCTAAGCCTAGGACGGTGGTCAAGAAGAGGACGGTCGCTTTGGGACGGCAGGATCGACTCACCTGCAGACTTCACGGCCAATTCACCACTGACGCACGGCCAGTGGAGCAGTCTGTTTCGGCCTCCCGGCACTTCATCTCCTGGCTTCCCCTCTTTCTCCTGGGAAGTGGGTCCCCGGGGGCTGGGCTTGGGGCTGGGCGTGGGGGGAACTTCAGGGCCAGGGACTTTCCTTGGGAAGCACTCCTTCTCTCCATCTCTGTCTCTCTCTCTCTCCCTGTCTCTCTCTGACATTCTCGGCCCTGGCTCCAATGCGCTCTGCACGTTTCCTCCTGTGGTCCTGGGTAGGATCTTCTTGAGCACAACCCCTCTGGGGGTTCTTCCCGCGCTCCAAAGCATCACGGCTGCGCGTCACGGCCAGTCTGGGGGCCTCCAGACACTGTCTCAGGGACACACTCGCCCTCTCCGTCTAGTCTCACCGGGGCCCAATGCCACAGGGGTCCGATGCCATCTTTCTGGCCTCTCTGATCATGTGGGCTCTCCAGGGTTTCCCATGATCCTGTGCTCCGAGGCGAGGGTACACTCCTTCTATCGCAGGGGCTTGGCTATTCCTTCAGCTGTGCCTCACCTGTTCTTCCACCCTCCCGCTCGGCTCGTGGCTTCCGTGCTTCCTCAGTCAAGGCCGTGCCTCTGTTCCATTCCCCGGTGGGTTTGCCTCGGCTTTGACACTCACAAGAGAGACTCCCTCCCCTGACCGGACTGAGCATTTCCCCCCCGCCCGCCACAGGTCTTTCACGTCCGCTCGGACCTCCCCTGTAGCTGTCCGGGGATCTGTCTCCCGGCATGATTCCCCACGAGGAGGACGCGCTGCCTTTCCCCCCGGGGGTCTGAGGACCACTGGCGGCCGTTCCAAGAGGCGGGGTGCCGCCATCACCAGGACCCCCAAGACCTCGGGAGGGTCCTGAGCCCGGAAAGCCCTTGAGGAGACTCTTCCCGGTGATCCCACGGGCCTGGAGGAAGCTGCTCCTTCTTCTCCGTGGTTCCTTTGAGATGGGCCAGAGCCCTTCTGGGGCTTCTCCCCACAGCGGCGCCGACCAAGGCACGACACGGAGGTTTTCCGCGTGCGGCCCAAGGGCCCACCAACGGCCTGTGCCCGGGCTGGGCTTCCACGGTCGGGGCCTCGACGGCCCTGCCCGGGTCAGACGTGAGGGCAGGTGGTGGCTTTGGGGACGGGCGACAGGTGTGAATGGCGGGACGGCGCTCCAAACGTGCCTGCAAGGCGCTGGGAGGGCCAGGGACCCCCGGGGATGTGGCGGCAGGGCACAAGCCTCCTCTGCCCACGTCCAGTGGAGGCACGTTCCCAGCGTCAGTGAACCCGACCTGCCCCCGCGACGGGACTGCGGGCCTCGTCGTCGCCCCCTGCCTCACAGGATTGCCTCGCTCCCCACCCCGTCTGCACACATTCCCACGCACCCTGGTCCAGAATCCGGTCCTTTTGGGGGCCAGCCTGCCCGCGTCTCGCCATCGAGTAAGGCTGCCACTGGGGTGGCGCCGATGGTGGCGGCTGGGGCGCAGTCTGGGGAGGCGGGGCAGAGGGGCAGCCGTGGCGGTCATGCCGGCCGTGGCGGCCGCCACCCGGAGATCTGGGCTCTGCGGGACCTTAGGAGAGGAATGTGGAGGCGCCCAGCCCGCCTGCCCCCTCTCCCACCCTCCCTGCTCTCCTCAACCACTGCCCACCCGCCCAGCCAGCGCGGCTTCCCAGAGTGGGCGCGGGCCAATCAACCACGCATGCGCCGGACGCCTGGCCCTTCTGACCTCACAAGCACCACCCCGGTTGCTAAGCGACCAGACGGCCAGGCTCTGAGGGAGCGGGGGCGCCCTCTGGCGGCGGCTGGGCCAAGGCACAGGCAGTGGCCCCCGATTTCCTGAGGTGGCTGGGGCCTGTGCTTTCCAGTGGGCCCTGCAGATGGTTGCTTGGATGGAAGGAAGGCAGGAAGGGAACAGACAAGGAAGGAACGTAGGAAGTGAGGTGCATGGACAGAGAAGAAAGATGGCTCGACAGGCTAATGGAGGGCCGGGGCTCCCAAGGGTGGAGGAAGCCCGGGCAGGGGCCCGGCAGACCAAGCAGCATGGGCAGCCAGGCGGTGGCATCCCTTCCTCAAGTCGGCCTTGAGAGCGTGCCTGGGACTGTCGGGCACACACTCCAAAGCCTCTGACCCAAGAGGAGCCCAAGAGGGCACTGCCTGTGTGCTTCTGGGTGGCTCTGCTCGCTCAGGGGCTTCGGCGCCTGGGGCCACAGGCCCAGCCCGTGGAGCTGCCCATCGCGCTGGAGGGATGAGGCTTACCCGCGGGCCCGGGCATCCCGCCGTCCCCACTCCTCCCAGTGACCTCGTGGCTGTGGTGCTCTGCTCCTGCCCTGTGGCTGAGGGCCAACGGCCTCTTTGCCACCTAGACATCGCTCCCGGCTTTTCTGAAGGGGTGCCTGGCTTGCCGACGGCTTCGGGCCGGCAGGTGCGGGAAGCCCCTCTCCATGCGGACAGACGCATTTCCAAACCCAAGAACACAAACACACCTGATCCGCATCTCATTTCAGCCTTGGAGGAAAACGTGGCCAAAGGGCTCAGAGAAGCTGCTCAGGACTCTAGTGCCACCCTACCGCCCCCACCCGCCACCCCGCAGTGCTCCCATTTCCCTAAGCCTAGGACCGTGGTCAAGAAGAGGACGGTCGCTTTGGGACGGCAGGATCGACTCACCTGCAGACTTCACGGCCAATTCACCACTGACGCACGGCCAGTGGAGCAGTCTGTTTCGGCCTCCCGGCACTTCATCTCCTGGCTTCCCCTCTTTCTCCTGGGAAGTGGGTCCCCGGGGGCTGGGCTTGGGGCTGGGCGTGGGGGGAACTTCAGGGCCAGGGACTTTCCTTGGGAAGCACTCCTTCTCTCCATCTCTGTCTCTCTCTCTCTCCCTGTCTCTCTCTGACATTCTCGGCCCTGGCTCCAATGCGCTCTGCACGTTTCCTCCTGTGGTCCTGGGTAGGATCTTCTTGAGCACAACCCCTCTGGGGGTTCTTCCCGCGCTCCAAAGCATCACGGCTGCGCGTCACGGCCAGTCTGGGGGCCTCCAGACACTGTCTCAGGGACACGCTCGCCCTCTCCGTCTAGTCTCACCGGGGCCCAATGCCACAGGGGTCCGATGCCATCTTTCTGGCCTCTCTGATCATGTGGGCTCTCCAGGGTTTCCCATGATCCTGTGCTCCGAGGCGAGGGTACACTCCTTCTATCGCAGGGGCTTGGCTATTCCTTCAGCTGTGCCTCACCTGTTCTTCCACCCTCCCGCTCGGCTCGTGGCTTCCGTGCTTCCTCAGTCAAGGCCGTGCCTCTGTTCCATTCCCCGGTGGGTTTGCCTCGGCTTTGACACTCACAAGAGAGACTCCCTCCCCTGACCGGACTGAGCATTTCCCCCCCGCCCGCCACAGGTCTTTCACGTCCGCTCGGACCTCCCCTGTA